>CM028129.1:1108600000-1109850000 GCA_016271365.2 Neoceratodus forsteri | reverse complement strand
TGATGTTCAATGGCTCAATTATGCCATACTTACAGGATAGTCTGCCTCTGCAGGATACTATTAGCTCATGGGATTGTGACACCCAGTGGGTTTTCTCTGCCTTATTGATTACATTGTTTAGACATTTGTACTGAATTTGTTTTCTTCCCCAGCCATCCAGAAAGAGAGGCAACCACCAATTTGACCTAGGAGGGAATCTGTTGTTTTGAAAAGAAAACTGGAGTGAGTGTTTAGGGATTTTGGGGATGAAGTGAGTGGACGAGATGAAAGGGCATGGAGGCTGAGGAGTAGGTGAATCAGTATCCGATCCTGGCACAATTGTTGTGGGAGGCAGGTCACATGAGTACAGCTGGATAACTGTGCTGCTGCAGTCCAGTATATACCGTATCCCTCCAATCCTGGATCATTCAGGACTTGGAGTACAAAGGCCACAGAACTGGAATGTGGCATCTTCAGAAACTTCCCCATGGAGGCCTGTATATCCACAGGGGACTCTGTTCAAAATAAGCACC
The DNA here is from genome assembly GCA_016271365.2 of Neoceratodus forsteri. Taxonomy (NCBI): domain Eukaryota; kingdom Metazoa; phylum Chordata; order Ceratodontiformes; family Ceratodontidae; genus Neoceratodus; species Neoceratodus forsteri. The sequence goes on along the minus strand of CM028129.1, from coordinate 1,109,849,488 downwards.
ATAGGTAAGATACAGTGGACCTAGAAATCGTTAAACTTAACTGCTTAAAGGGATCTGAATTGCATGTAAAACTGTTGTTAATAGGGTTATCACCTTTTAGGAAGCCCAAAGTGGGACATTTCTTACTGAAACATGATTTTTCACAGGACAATATGTAACCTCGACCAATGCATCAGACTTGTTTTCTCTAAATAATCAGAATTAAGACTATATGTTGTAGTTTTTTGTTGTTTCTAGTGTTTCTTAACATTTTAAGGTCTTTTAGGTAAGATATTATAGTTTTTTGTAACATTTAGAAGAAAGTCAGAAAATATTTTTTCTACTATAATGTCAGGACATTTAGTATTTTTCAAGGTTTTTTGCAGGACACAGCTGCCCAAATCAGGACAGTCCTGCGAAAATCAGGACAGGTGGTAACCCTAGTTGTTAAGGTATACTCCTTGCTAGCCCAGTGCAGAATCAAGAAATTGTGTTTGTAAAATTCTGTTTTTCTACCACTAAAGCTAAAGCTAAAACATTTAAATAGTGAACATAACCACTTAAAACCAGGTGCAAATAATACCATTGTGAATTAATTACAATCAAAACCATGGGCTCCCATATTAAAAATACAGTTTAAATACAATACACTTAATTAATGCATTTAATTGCCTAATGGCTAGTCACAACATAATTAACAATTACTTATACCAAAAAGGACCTTTTTTTGTCCTCATTTTTATATAAACAATTTCTGTCTGAATCAATTGCTCATGTACATACAGCAACCAATGGGACAGCTATGGGGCGCCCTTTGTCCCCAGTTATGCAAATTTATATATAGGGAAATGGGAGGAACAGTACATCTTTGATTCAAATGTGAACCCTTTTTATAGCCATATTTCTATTTTTAAGAGATACATTGGTGATTGTTTCTTAATTTGGCAGGAGAGCCTGGTCATGCAGAATATTGTAATAAAAGGACTTTTTAGCATCATATCTATTAGATGCCTTATTCCTTGGCATGAGTGAGTGACACAATTTTCAGTTTTTCCTGCATGTAAAACTGTTGTTAAGGTATACTCCATGCTAGTCCAGTGCAGGATCAAGAAATTGTGTTTGTAAAATTCTGTTTTTCGACCGCTAAAGTGGCTGCTACTAGAAAATTGCTAAAGGGCTGCATTTACTTAGAGTATAAGCTGCTGACCTGACTGCATCTGACCTGCCTTTCATTCCTCTTTTAACTAACTCTGCCTCTCCCCTCCTCCATTCCTAATTGAACTCCCTACTCAGCTTACAACCGAGTGCTGGCTGACGACTAGCCCACTCCTTCTCACCACCTCCCCCTACTCAGACTTAATCCTTTTTGTTCCACCCCTGCTGGCTGTCTGCCACCAGACCCACACCCCCTGCTATTGTAATTTTAATTCTCCCATCCGCTCTCCCGCATATAACCTAGCCTCTCTCTCTCTCCCCTTCCTCCTCAGATTTCTGCCAGAGGAGGTACTCCAGCCAGCAGCATGGCATTTCCACAAGCCGTCACTGTCACTGACCTCTCGGGGAAGACCTGAACTGACTCCCTGCCACCAGTGACACAGCTGTTTCCTGACAGCACTTTGTGCTGGCTTCCCACCCAACTGCCTTATCCGGGCTATTTGCTTTATAGGTGCTCATGATCACATGGTCACAGGAAATTGACTAAGTTCTCCATTTGCAAGTTATACATCTCGGTCACTGTCAGACCCCTTGCCACTTTGATTCAAAACTTCAGAACACCAGCAGGCTTGGAATCTAGTCCTTCTGCAAAGAACTCCAGCCAACCCCACAAAGGCTAACCTGTAATGTTCGACTCAAGCACCATAATCCCACGGGGTATCAAACTGGTCTTACTGCTATCAGTAGTGGGCCATTATTATAATAATGCCGCAAAACCAACCCATCACCTTATTACCTGATCATACTGGAATATCTATGGTTCCACAACCTCATCCTCTGGTAACACCACATCAGCCTCCCTCCCACCCACAATGTTTGGAGAACAAGACACAGCCCAGTTGCGCTGATCGGCTATCCATTGTTTTCTCTCTCCCATGTCTGCATCATCTCCAAGGGAACCAGCAATGTCTGCCAGCACAAGAAAAGACTGCAGCCCCTTAATACTAGACTACTGAGGGACCATATCACATGCCTTCTCTTAATACTCCTACTGCTGTCTGAGAACATACATCCTAACCCAGGCCCTCCACTTAACTCAAGCACTCAGTCCTGTATAGAAAATGGTCTTACCCTCACCTCAATTAACATATGCAGCCTCCTACAAAAGATGGACGGAGTAATTGTATGGGTCTCAAGGTACAAACCTGATGTTCTCTCTGTGGTTGAAACTTGGCTTACCCCCTTAATACTGGATGTAGTGATAACACTCCCTGGGTACACAATCTTTAGACCAGACTGCCTGTCAAAATCAGAGGGTGGGTGTGTTCTTTACATAAGAGACTCATTATAGGCACATATCCTCCCCTTCCCATCCGCGAATGACAAACTACAAATTCTCACTGTCAAACTTCTCTTAGGAGCACACAACAAGAACCTCATCATTATCTCATGCTATATTCCACCTAAGCATACATCTACAGGCCTCAAGGTTCTGATGGAATGCTTAAGTTCTCTTAGTCTAAATGCAGAAACAGTTCTCCTTGGTGATTTCAACATCAACTGGTTCACATCGACCATGGCACAAGTCAAAGATGCTTTCTCAGCTATCTATTTCTAACAGATGGTAAAGAAGCATACCAGAATAAATTATAGAACTGAAATGGGGACCCTGCTGGACTGGGTGCTCTCAAACCACCCAGAACATAAAACAAACACCCTGGTTCTCCCTGATGCAATTAGTGATCACTCCCCTATTAAACGTCATTGGTCCAACAACTTCAGTAAACCACCAGCAAAGTTTGTAACAAACAGGGTTCTTCTCAAAGGACACCTTGACCTGCTAAAATCTGACCTTATGTACCAGGACTTTGTCAATTCTGCACTCCACCTGTGACATGGATACTGTGCTTGATTGTTTCATTACCAAATTAATTCTGGTCTGCAGCAAACAAGCTCCCTTAAAAACAAGGAAGATCAAAGGTATCCACAACCCATGGATCACGCCTGACTCCTCAACCTACTCAAGACCAGGGACAATTTCTGGTATAAAGCATGGGCCCATGGGTCTTAAGCTAATATACAGAACTACGAGAAAGCCAGAAATGAATGCACCAGAGTTATGCATAATGCAAAGAGCTTCTATTACAAGGATGCCCTAGCCAGAACATGGAATGACTGTAAATCATTCTGGTCCAACCTACAAGACATCACCGGGAAGGCACAAAAGGCAGCCCCCTCCATGCTCAGCCTGGAAGGCACCACTATGCTTGATCCTATATTCGTTGAAAATGTCTTCAATGACACATTCACAGACCTGAGCAGTATACTCCCATCCGACTTCTTCGACCTCCCCACCTCAGTAGGCCACACAACACCAGTCAAAAATACCTCTGGGCATCCTCCTTTTTACTTCAGGATGGTCTCGAAATGTGAAGCCAAGAAATACCTTGAAAAAAGTCCTAGGGAGGTCAAGACAAAGCAGGAACTCTCTGGACCTAAAATTCATACACCTAACCCTAGATGAAGTCCTTGAACCCTTAACCAAGATAATCAACCTATCCCTCAGTCACTCACAATTTCCCCCAAAGTGGAAGGCTGCTACAGTAACACCTGTGCACAAAAATGGTGACAGAACCCTACTCAACAACTACAGACCCATCTCCATCCTCCCTCCTCTTTCCAAGGCCATTGAAAGGATAGTAGCAGATCAGCTCACCGAGTACCTGGACCACTACAACCTCCTCAGTGACCAACAGCATGGTTTTAGGAAAGCACACAGTACTATCATTGCCCTCTTGGAGTTTACTGGTTTTATCCACCATGCTCTTAATCAAGGATATCTGATTGGGGCTACCTTTATAGACCTATCTAAGGCCTTTGACACTGTGCATCATTCCCTTTTCCTAGATCAACTCACTCTCATGGGGCTCTCCACTGAAGCTACAAGCTGGTTTCAGAGCTACCTAAGCAACAGGTCACAACAAATTAAGATCGAAGATGTCCTCTTGAACCCCAGACCTGTCTGTTAAGGGATGCTACAGGGGTCCATCCTTGGCCCTCTACTTTTTAGTATACTCATCAGCAATCTTCCTGATTACTGCAAAGGCCATATACTTCTTTACGTGGATGATGTGGTCATATTTACAAGTGACTCCTTGCCCGATCATCTGGAGATGAGCTACAGCATGGTTTTACATCTGCAGAAAAATGGTTTGAGGAACACAAGTTAGTGATGAACTACAAAAAAAACAAGTCGATCCTGTTCACAAGTCTTCAGAGTAGGCATGAAACATACCCGCTTTCCATTAAGGACAACAACGGCGCCTCCCTCAACCTAATGCAGGAGTTCAAATATCTGGGCATTACTTGAGACTCCAACCTCTCTTACCTTCGCACATTGCCAATACTGCAAAAGCAATTAACATGAGAATTGGCATGCTCTACCGGCATAAACACTGCCTCATACTGGATGCCCTCAACATGGCAATTCATAGCTCAATATTCACACTTGTTGACTATAGCCTGACCATCTATGGATCAGCCACAGATACGGCCCTAAGTCACATCACAATAGCTATGAACAAGGCTTGTTGACTTCTCACAGGCACTGAGCACCTAACCCACACCTGTGATCTTTACACTCAAGCCAACTGCCTTCAACTACATGACAGAATCCATCACCAAACCTGCTTGCTAGCTAAGAAGATATGTCTTGGCTTACTGCCCTCTGGTGTCAGGAACCTGCTCGTCCCTTATCAACCAACTTGCAACACTAGAAGCTCAAAGGCTCAAGTCTTTAGTGTCCCTAGGTACTGCGCGGCCTTAGCACAGCGTGCCTTTGCCCATCGTGCTCCACTTTGGTTCAACTCACTCCAGCTGGATCTCAGCTGAGCCACCTCAAAAGGCTCATTCAAACGCAACCTGCATTATTAACTTGCAAGTGCCACCTGTGTTTGCCACCACTAAACCTCCCTCTAGCATAACCGCTCAGCACTTAGCCTGCAACATCTGATAACACCTGACCAGTTGGCACCTCCAGCACTTACCACTCCTTTCCTATTACCCCACCCCATACCCGCCCCTCTTTTTCTCCTCCTCTCCATTGCCACCTACTGCATCTCTCCATCCAGGCATCAGCTAGGCTAGCTTCCTCCACCCTCTACCCCACTAGCCTGCTTTGACTGTCACCCAGTGCTTCCTAACAAGGGTATCCTATTTGCCCACTATGCTTTTATCTATGTACCTTGTGTTTTCCCAGTATTTTTTCATTGATGTCTACCAATATCAGCTGTTTATTTTAACTAGAAATGACTCATTGTAATTTACCAGTACTCAGTTACCTCCCTATATGTTCTGTTCCTGTAAGTTAACTGTCTGTTTGTATTAAGTTCTGATGCAGAAGCTATGTAAAGAGCTTTAGCTCAAAGGTTTTATCCAAGCATATAAATAAAAAAATAAAAACAGTGTTCTGTCTCTAAGGGAGCCTTCTACAATAAACGCTTGGGGAACCAGGTGAGGGGGAGTGGAGAAAGGGGCAAAGTGGGATTAAAGGAGGGAAGGAGATAAACAGAGGAGTCATCCAGCAGTAGTGGAGATGAGGATTCTGTATGTTTAAAGGGCTTCTAGAGAAGTTCTGTCTGGAATAACCTAATAAACAGTTGCAGATCAGGGAACAACATCTGTGGCAATAGTGCACTATTAGGCAAGAGGTGTCTACATTAATAGGGATAGCAGTAGTATAAGGTAATCATAAGAGAAGGATGTGCAGAGTTGAGGGGGGACGGGAGACGGGGACTGATAGGATGCAATTCCTATAGTGCAGTCATCTTCAGGGAAGTCTTCTGAAGATGACGCTATTGCCTGTTGTGCAATGGGCTTGCAGGCCTCACTGAAGAGCTGGCTTCGGTAAAGGCTGAAGTCAACCTTCTCCAGAGCAGGTCTCAGCAATGGGTGGTGCCAGTGGCTCCTACTACTCTTCCCAAGTGGGCATGTATCGGAAAATTATTCCAAAGTAAGTAAATGCTTTCAAATGTTTATGATATATTGTATGGTATATATTTATTAACCTGTTGTGATTAAGACATATAATTGAATCAGTTACACTCATATGTATGCACTAAACTGACCAAACTATTTTTAGGGGTGTACTATAACTATTCTGATTTTATCAACTAATAAAAAATAATTATTTTTATAGGCTTTTGGGGCTAAAACAAAACCAGAAGAAGGTTATACCCTTTCCCTACTACATTCTTCCTTGTCCCAAAGTAAAGTTGGAAAAGGAACTTGTAAAACCTTAGGGACAGTAAGAAAATAAGGGAACAAACAAAAATTAGAGACTGACCTGAAACAATTACATATAGTATGTAAATTCTTGGAGAATTTATCCTGCACCCCAACAGTAGAGGATACATCCTTTAAAAACAAAGATTTCAATCCATCTGAAAACTCAGTGGACCAAGTAAAAGACTTTAGAACAGTACATCCCTAGATTTTAAATCTAGCCTCTTTCAAGGAATCACAATCTGGCTATAAAGAAGCTTCTAGATCCATCCCATGCTCGTGTAAATAATGTCTGAATCCTAATAATCCTGCAGAAAAAGTGTTTCCATATGTTCAAAGGATTCCCTCACTGATTTAGAAGGGACTTTACCAACGAACTGTAAATAAAATAATGCAGAGACTAATCAAAACAAGAACAGTTTGCAAACAAAATTGGATATTAATAAAAAGAAAAACAGTGAAATGGCCATGGTGGTAAATTAATTGGTACAACTATAATTGGGTTGCAAAAACTAATTAATGAAATTCTGAAAAGCCTGAATTATGTAGTACAAGACATGCACACCAGTGTTATGGTTAGACACTGGATTAAACAATTCAATGGATATCTCCCCTGCTTTGCTCCTAATAGAATGTTTACAAAGATCCATAGCAGGGAAGAAATCCCCCATATGACCTACAGTAATTGGCCTGGCAGCCACAGTTTTGATTCTGGACCTTTTAACACTCATCTGGACTCCCTGGGTAGGATATTCAGAAGGGTTGCACATGGCGCAACACAGTTGAGCTATGCGCAACCCACTGATGCGGTCTGGTGCGATATTCAAAAGGGGAAAGTGCATAGTATAAATCCTGATGTGCTGGGGCGCATCCTTAATGTGTGCAACGCAAGTAGGGGGGGGCATGCCAATGCATACCCCTGCACATCCCGATATTCAGCCCTGGATGTGCGGAGCCCATGCAGGCACAACCCCTACATGCGTTGCATACAGTTGTTCCAAAAAATAAAGGAGCAGCAGCCGGCCACCCACAGGTGAGCTGCCGTATTGCAGGGCGCAACACGGCAGCTGCCAGCTGTGGGTGGCCACCTGAGCTCCCGTGGCACCCTCCGTCGGTTAGCACCCCCCCATGCCCAGTCACGGGCAGAAGTAGGAAATGAAATAGTCCTATATCCCTGGTGGTCCAGTGGACCGCTCCCAGCCCAATCGCAGGCATAGATAAAAGAATAATATACTCCTATATCCCAGTGGTCCAGTGGACCACTGTCAGCCCGATCACAGGCAGAAGTCTAAAAAAAGATTAGATCCCATCCCTGGTGGTCCAGTGGTACCACCCTCCCCTCCCCACTCTCCCACTGAGCCCCACCACCCTGTTCCCCCCAGTCAGCGGCCTGCTGACTGACTGTGTACAGTACAGTTGTACACCCATTGGTCCACAGCGTGGGCCAATAGGCATGCAGACCATACCGTACTACACAGTCCAGCTATGTGAATGGATTCATTCACATAGCTGGACATGTAGTATGGTATAGTCTGCAGCCCATTGGCCCACACTTTGACCAATGGGCATACAATAGAACCGCATACAGTCAGTCAGCAGGGCAGCCGTGGCTTGCATGGTGGGGAGGCTGCCACCCACCGCTGATGGGGAGCGGTGGGGCAGGGCTCAGTGGGAGGGTGGGGAGGGGGGTACCGCTGGACCACCAGGGATGGTATCTAATCATTTTTACAACTTCTGCCCACAATTGGTCTGCGAGTGGTCCACTGGACCACCAGGGATATAGCAGATTATTATTCTTATACTTCTGCCCACGATCAGGCTGGGAGCGGTCCACTGGACTACCAGGGATATAGGAGATTATTATTCTTATACTTATGCCCGCAATCAGGCTGTGGGGCACTTTGCTGCTTGTGCAGGGAGCATTGGTCCCTGATGGCTGCAGCCTGACAGGGCGCCAGGTGCAAGTCGCCGGGGATGGGCACACCTGCATGCTTATGGGGCCATAATGACATGCAAATGGTCCCATTTGTGCCTTGCATGCATTATGGCCCCATTTGCATGTGCACCTTTGAATATCACGGTTCATGCACCTAGCACAATGACACTTGTGCTAGCACATCCCCATGCCCCTCTCTGGCCACTTGCGCTGGTGCAGTGCCACTGTGCTATGCACAATGCGGGTGGCCACAGAGCAATATTCAATGGTGCTGAGCCATGGCACAGCACCATTGAATATCACCCTGTCAGCGCCCTGGCACATCCCAGTTGCGCTGCTCACAGGCTTGCGCTACAGCCTGGCGCAGTCTGAATATCTCACCCCCTGTGTCAATATTGGAAAATGTTCTTGTTCTCAAAAAGAAATCTTCATCCCTGAGGGCCATTACTATGGAAAACCAAGTTATCATTAGAAAACTAATTTCAGGGTGATCCCATACTGAAGAAACACCCTCAAAAGCTCCAAAATGAAAAAGGAAGTGTCAGAGATTATGAAAGCTAACAGAGGATTTCAAGTTAATCCCCCACACTCCCTAGAAACTTAGAAATGACTTTGGAAGTCATTCCCTCTTTGGGGAAAATTGGGGGGAGGGGACTTAAGACAGGAAATATAAAAAATAAAAATAAGAATACAATTAAAAAGGAAGAACAAAAACAACAGGTCAGGGAAGCAATAGAAAAGCCAATAACTGGAGAACAGAATAGATCTGAGGAAATACAAACTGAATCCCCAGAATCATCTTATCTATTTGGGATTATAGGTATTACTGGTATTCACATTTTGGAGTCTAAACAAACAACCTCAATTTCAAAGATGAATTCAGTAGAGGGCTCATACAAACTTAGGAAACATTTCAAAGTAGTAGCCTACCCCATGATGTAAGGCTCAATCAAGCCCAAGTGAATTTACCCCAGCAAAGGTCTAGTCAACCCTTAGTGGATCTGAGGAAACTATAACTATTAGCTCTCCTCTTGAAAAAAAATCAAGACATGATTATGTGATCTCTATTCATCTGAGAACAAAGCAGTGTTTATAAAATGAAAATGGTGACTTTACTGGTACTCAGAGCCCCACCAATTCTTCCTTTATAAAAATATATGTCATATCAAAGGTCCATCATGAAACAAACCATCAGTATAGGAGCAAGGTTCAGTATTTTTTACATGTAGGAAGCAATAACAATGTTCCCTTCAGTATTTACTATCAACTTGATGATAGTTTTACTGTTTTTGTACATTCATTGGAAACAGTATGCTGTATCTGGAATAGTAGATTTGCACTGAAACCATTTGGGATTGGCACAAACACTCTGAATTTAATTCAAATCTTTTTGGCACAATATCCAGTGCAGGTGCAGAACCCTATACCCAGTATTGATAAAACAGATCAAGAAATTATTGATCCGGAAAACTATCCACAGGAATAGTATTATGAGGAAAATTAAGAACCCACTTTGTTCCTCTTTGGTTAGGACATTCCTTACGAATAACATATAGTTACAACCATCCTTACAAAGAACATACAGTTACAATCAAAAGAAACATCAATAGCTTTTTGTCTAGAATATTGGATGTTGAACTGAGTAGAGATGGCATTTCATGGATCCAAGTTAATTCCATTCTATGTCAAGTGTCTCAAACTGATGTGACAATCAAGAAAAATGAACTTGTGGAATGTTTGTTACTTGTCAGTCACAGGTTGTACTACTGGGGTTATATGTTAACAGACATAAATGGAAATACCCTACCAGATTCCTATAATACTAATCATAACTTTCATGGGGATCAGTTCTGTTCAACTTCCCAAGCAGAAGCTGTGATTCCAAATTATTTGAGGACCGATCATACCATAGATGTGATCCCTCAGGGAATTCTATCAGGAATAATCAGTGACATCTAGAAACCACATCCAGTAGGGATGATTATGTAAAATTGTTTGATTACCAGAACCATATGTTGATTATATAATGAAATATAGGGGAATTAGCGTCTAAAATTGTTAACAATTAATGTTTGGAATGTCTCCCCTAGTTTGATATATTGCTCTTACAAGAATAGTGGTGGGTGGAAGATGTTCCAAAACTCTTTGGATACAATATAGTTAATATTGAGGCATGTAAGAACAAAATAATAAAAAATAAGGCAGACCCCCTGCACACTTCTTAATTGCTATTTGATTATCTTTAAAATTGATGATTATAGCATTGGACTATAAATACATTTTTTAAAAGCAATATATATTAGCTGGCCCGGTGGCACTGAGGGTTGAGGTGCTGGATGCCACACCTTGCACTAAGCTAGTGACCAGGGTTCAGAAACTACCTTGGGTCATTGGGGTGCTGGCATGGGAGGTGGAGCAGGATCAAGCATGCTGATGGGCAGCTCTCCTCTCCTGAGGGTGGTGAGGGTGGGTTGGTGCCCTCTGTAGTTCTGCTCCCACCAGGTGGAGGTTCAGTGGGTAGCGTAGGAGAAGATGGGGTGGCAAAACAGTTACGGGAGGTGGAAGGGGCTGAGCTGGTGCCACGGGGTGCATAGCATGCCTCCACATGCTTGCATGGCTATGTGCCAGGGCCTTGGGGGGGTCAGGGGAGAAAACCTGTAAAATACCAATGTGTCCCCATTGCTAGTTGGTGGGGGGAGGTGATGGGGACAAAACAGCTATGAAAAAAAGCAGTGTATATATTAGGGACAAATCATTGAAGTTGATCATCATAAGCACTTATATACAACCAGAAAACTCGGTTGGGTATAATATGCCATGTAAGCATTTTTTTTTTTACAAAAGTTCTTGAAAGCATTATCACAATTATAACAGTTGTGAAATTTTGGTAATTGGTGACTTCATCTCACAAGTTGGTGGACACATAGAATGGCAATACGATCACGAAAATTCAACTGGTGAACCTTGGCTGTTTATGTCCTTCAGTGATTATCTGGTTCCTGAAATGGTTTTTAGAAAAGACATGGGGGGGAGAAAACTTGCTTTGATAATACAGGCAAATTGTTTCTTCTTACTTAGTGGAAGAACTCTTGGTGATAAGTAAAAAAATTACACTAAATGGTAGTTCCAAATTCCACTATTGATCCGAGTTGATATAATCTCAATGCTTTGTTTTATATTATGGATTTAGAAGTCATACATAGACCAGAAACAAAACTTTTTCCATTAAAATTGGCTTATTACACCAGAACGCAAAACATATCAGAAACAAGAATACATAATACTGCTGTGCTGAATAATGGGTGTTCACTTAGCATGCTGGCAACCTGGTATGTCAGGAGTGGAGTCTGGTAGGGAGGGAGTCTAGAGCACCCTTTGGATGCTTCCCTCCCAGGGGGGTGGGAGGGTCCCAGACTGCTGTTTGTTGGTTCCTGGTGGTGGCTAGTGGTTGGATTTCTTTGCCGCATGTGGCCTTGATGTGCCACTGAATGCCCTCACCCCCAGGATGCCACTGCAGCTAGATCCCTATGAGGGTGGTGGTTGGGTCAGAAGAAAACTAGAAAATTAGCTGCTCAGCTGACTGGATAATGGTGGCCGGTCTCTGCTTACCCAAAGCATGGAGGTGTCAGTGCTGACCCCTGCCATGCCTGGGATATGCAGAATGCCTATGGGTGACTCTCCTCTCCCAGTTGTCCCCCACGATGGAGGGACCCTCCTGATGAAGGTATACATTGGGTTACCTGGGTCATGACACTTACTGGGGTGGCAGATGGCAAAGGGACATGGTGGCAGTAGGCCTAGGAGGCCCGAAGGAGTGGCCAGCTGAGGGCTCAGGGGGGAACATAAAAAAATAAGACAAAAAAAAGAATCTTCCATCTATAGCAATCTAAAATCAAAGGTGAATCATACGGGAAAATGATACACTAGAAAAATGTTTTTAATATTAGAATCATTGTTATTTTCAGATCTAAAGAAACAAATCCTAGAAGAAGCAATTATTTTATTATTGGAAAAGTATAATATTCTCAGTACAACATTATCACTGTGTTTATACAAAATGTCTAGAATAAAAAAACAGAATATTGTTTGAAAGTCAGATGCAAAAAGAGTAAAAAAAAACTCCTTTATTCGTGAAGTTATACAAAATAAATCTAGGATTAACATAACATTATTAAATCAAAAAAGGAAAATCTATAAAATAAAGAAGAAGAAAAGACTAAATTTCAAGCTTAAATATGGAATGAACTTAATGAAGTGGTTGAATAAGAAACCCCTAAGCTCTTTTGGAATTAGGTATCTAAGGGTCATGGTAACTATGCAAATTCTGTGAATTCATTTTTTTTTCCCTTCAAAGGTGTGGGCAAAACCATCTCAAATACCTATTTTATAATCAAACTGAAGAAATGAGACAGGCTATGGAACAATGGTAGATAAACTGCACGTTTTAACAAACCATTGTCCTTTCATATCTCTGTTGAAGAAAGTGTTTAAGTAATTATTGTAATACAGAAAAGATAAGCTCCCAGTTTTGACAAAATAGTAATAGATATTTACCAGGTTATCTCTGAATGATGTCTTCCAGTTTTTTTTTCTGTTTGTTCAATTTAATAGTTACAAATCCAATGTTATCCCCACCTCTGGGGTTAGAAGCATAATTTATCTAATTCATAAGAAAAGTTGTATTAAAGGTCCATTAATGTATCATCCTATTAATTTACTGGATAACTCACAAAAAAATTACAATTAAATAATATTGAGTAGGCTTCAATTTTGGGCATATCAAAATAACAAAAGAGAATAAGCAAGGAATGGTTTTGAGGAAACAAGTTCCACCATTCAGCAGTGTATAGTATTAAGTTATACAGACTATAAATATGTTAAAATTAAAAAAGCTCCTCCCTACTGTTGTTTCATTGATTTGAAGTCAGTCTTCAATAAAATTAATAGGGAACTTCTTTGGGAAGCATTGCACCAAGAGGAGATTGACCCTAAACCACAGGGAATATTAGTTTGTTGGCATAAATATACTTGGCCAAAAGTTCAATATGATCAATATGGGAGTTTAACTAATCAAATGCCTTAAAAGCTCTGGGTCAGACAAGGCTGTAATCTTGCCCTGATTCTATTTACTCTTTACATCAGTAGGATCATAGCCCGACTTTATGATGAGAATTTTCATTCTCCAAAGGTATTTAATACAAGAGTCCATCATTTAGCCTACCTCAGATGATATGATACTCTTCTCTACATCCTTTTTTAGGATGTCAAAGGAATAGCAAGAAGTTTGAAAACGTATGCCAAGTATGCAGTTTACAAATAAACAAGCAAAAACACAAATACTAATATTTGGCTATAAGAAAAAGAAAAAGCCTCACTTTCTTATTTTCTTTTATTAATTAAAATAGAAAAACAAAACATCAACAATACAACAACAAGAACTCTACCTACAATACAGTAGGATCCATGACTGGTTGTCTACAAAATTTTTGTCGAACAACCTTACAGCGAAGCTGTCATGTCGACAGCATTTGTGGTCAGCATATGGTTTCTCACTGAGAAACTTGTTTTCTTTGGGAGGCTTCACCCCTGAACTCCCCACATGGGGGGGCTTTCCCCCTGCACCCAACCCACTAAATATAATAAACTCTGAGTCAGAGCTGATTAGGGGATGGGATGCAAGACCCCTAAAATATACTGCCAGGGTCCAGCGCTGACACTACAGCGACCTTCACTGTAATCACTGTAGTGACAATCACTGTCGAAATGTCACTGTTGGCAGTGTATACCAATATATATAACACATACAACCATCCCTTGAACCCCCTCTCTCACCTCCCCCTACCCATACACAGGGGAGTAGAGTCAAACAATTTAAGGCTAAGACTATTAAGATTAAGTAATGAAAACAAGATGCTGTAAGGACCCACAAAGGATCTGAATGGTACTGCCCAATGAAACAATAACACCAAAACCACAATAACTAGCAAAACAGAGGCATATGGGATTTCACTCCAAGAACATTAGATGGAATAAAAGATGTGCAGTCTGATCCATTTTGCTACATATGAATTAAACCTGTCTTGGACACTGGCTATCATTCTCACCAGATATAAATTAAAGAGGAGTTAATGCAGCCATTACTGATGGGGGATACTTTCTTTATCACTTCAGTGTCTGAGTACTATCCATTTAACTGAAATTGAAACCATGACCATGAAATACATTTGGTTTTTAACTAGGATCCTGCTGCAGTCACCAACTATACACACATCTGGGGTGAAAAGTTGATGAATACCGAGAAGGGAATCGGCTTTAGCTTGGATGGCCTCCCATAATGAGCAAACCTGGCAACACTCCCAGAAAATATAAAGTGGAAAACGCTCGGCCTTATCACAACTGGTATATATATGTGAACTAATACAACCTATTTTAAACACTTTTTGAAGGGTATAATACAAATTATGAAGGATACAAAAGTGCATAAGATGGAGTCTGTCACTGGTAGTACAAGTATGCATATCCTGAGATATATATATATATATATATATATATATATATATATATATATATATATATCCACCAGTTAAAGTTCCTAGAATGAAAAAAAACCTTATCCCAGTGATGACATACACCATCTATATCAGGAAATAATCTAGTAAAAAGTAAAGAGTATAGCTGGGATATAGCGTAGGGTTGAGAACCCAGGGCAACAGCAGCATTTAAAACAAGCATTTGACAATGCCGTATGTTTGCTTGCTGGCATTGGCAGTGGTAGTGTAGAAGTTACAGAGCTGCATAGTAGAAATGGCAGTGAAGTATTGAACTGAAGCCAACCCCACCACCACCCTGCAGAGAGTGACAGGCATTGGGGTGTGCCTTTGGGTCATCAGGCATAACGGCCACGCCATTTCACCACACCCTACCCTGCAGACGCTGACAAGTGTCACGGTGTGCCTTGGGGTATTTGGCCCATATGCGCACCCCATTGCATCAGGAAATACATTGAGATGGGTGTGGTATAGGAAAATGGGGTGAACTTTGGGGCCGAAGAGTCCAAGGCATACCTTGATGCCTCTCACTGGCTGCAGGATGTGGAATGGTATGAACATTACAGGCAAGAATCCCAAGTCACACCCCTGATGCCTGTCATTCTCTACAGGGTGGGGCATTATGGTTGGAAACCCTAACACCTCAGGCATTCGTTGGTATTTTCACTCCAAATTTTCAACATGTTTTTTTGTGACCCTACCTCATGAACAGTGGCAATATCAGTTTGTTAGCAGAAGCTGCTTATGCACAGCGACTCTGGCATTTAGCACCACAGGTGCAAAACACATTCGAACAGGATGTGAAAATGACAGCTGTACTGTTCATGGGGAGGTGTAAAAAATAGCAATGTTGCAAAATCTGCAGTAAAATATAAAAAAACTGGTGAAGTCACAAGGTAGATAGAAATTGTGCAACGCACACCCGTAATATAATTAGTTTGGGAATTTTTTACAGCAGATTGTCAACACAGGCATTTTGGGACCACCGATCATGAACAGTGTCACTGTGAGTTTCTTTATCTGTCCTGAACAATGATTTCCCACAGCAACCACACACCTCTGTGCTGAATGTGTGAAAACACATTTCGGCCATGTTGTGAAAAATGACAGCTGTACTGTTCATAAGGAAGTGTGGAAAAATGCCACTGGTGAAAATCTGGACTGAAAATATTACAAAGTCATGAACTTACAAGGGTGCATGGAAACTGCGCAATGTTCACTCGTAACACAGTCATTTTATGGACTTTTGTTACCAAATTTTCAACATAGCCATTTTAAGACCTCTGCTCATGAACAGTGTAACTGTAATTTTCTTAATCTGTCCCAAACATTGCTTTCGCACACCGACTGCACCATTGTACGCTACATGTGTGGAAACACATTTGGGGCAACATGTGAAAAAACAATCAGCTGTACTGTTCATAAGGAAGTGTAATAAAATGGCAATGTGGAAAATCTGGAGTGAAAATATTGAAAATTCGCAAACTTACGAGCATGCGTAGGAACTGCGTGATGCACGCTCGTAAAACAGTCATTTTTAGGAATTTTTTCACCAAATTTTCAACATAGCCATTTTAAGACCTCTGCTCATGAACAGTGTCACTGTGATTTTCTTAATGTGTCCCTACATTGATTTGCACTGACTGCTCCATTGAAAGCACTACATGGAGGGCGGAAACATGTTTTGGGCAAGATGTGAAAAATGACAGCTGTACTGCTCATAAGGAGGTGTAGTAAAATGGCAATGTTGAAAATCTGGAGTGAAAATATTGAAAATTTGCGAACTTACGAGCATGCGTAGGAACTGAGCAACGCATGCTTGTAAAACAGTAATTTTTACGAATTTTTCCACCAAATTTTCAACATAGGCTTTTTGAGAGCCCACCTTATGAACAGTGGCAGCGTTGTTTCATTGCTCAGTCCCGAAAGGTGATTTTGCACAGTGACTGTGAAATCACCCTCCGGGCCTGATTAACGCCATGACAGTGAGAGCATTCATGAGAAGGGGTCCCAAAAACCCCATGTTGAAAATTTATTGCAAAAATTCCCAAAAATGCCTGAGATATGCAGCAAAGTTGAAAAAACCCTATCTATCCCATTATACAGCTTACCGGCATTTCCTCAGTTCGTGGTCAGCTTTGAAGAGTGCAGACATATTCCCAGTCCACTGAAGACAGTGGGTGGGTGCGGGTGGGGAAGAGACTGCGAGGGACCATTTTTCAGTTTCAGGTTTGTTTTTTTTAAATGACAACATGGGACGTTTGCCACGCTGGGGTGGGCTCCCAGCATGGCACAAGGACGGCTGGTGGGGGGGCGTGGAGCAGACGGGGAATTGGGCACCCCCATCGGCACAGCATATGTTGCCATGCTGGGGTGGGCTCCCACCGTGGCACCCTGTACAGGGGGGTGGAACCAGTGGAGTCATCGGGGGATTGGGTACCCCCATTGGCTATATGATGTGTGTACGCTGGGGTAGGTACAGTGTGGCATATGGAACACTGTTTTGGGGGTGCTGGCACGGCCGACGAGGATTAAGGCACCTGTCTGACACACAGTGTGCGTGGGGGGCGAGCATGCAGTATGCGTGCGTGTGTGTGTGTGTGTGTGTGTGTGTAGGGGGAGCGCAAATGAGCAAGCGATATCTTATCGCTGCTCACTGAAGCGTAGCTCCCCCTTTCAACTGTACGCCACTGCATTTTGGACTACTGTCATAGACAGCTCCAGCAGGCATTGGCGAACTGCGGCCGTGCCTGCAAACATACTGACTGAATTGGAAGAGGGCTGCCACACCTCCGAAAACTCGGATGATGGCACTATGTTTCTTGCACATGCATGCAAGTAAACACAAAAATCACTGTATTTAGTATGCCAAGGGCCCGGTCAAAAATGTGCTGAGAACAAGTGTTTAAGTTGAAATAATTTGGAAAAAGATTTGGTTTCCAGTTGAAATGCATGGTACATGTCTAAATGTGGCATAAAAATACCCTCCTGGAGTAGGCTGCTCACACTATCAATCTTGAATTAAGGGAGTCAGCTTCTAGTAAGACATTTATGACCCATCTCAAAATTAGAGTTTCTGAATACCAGTTGTGAAATATCTTTATCAAAATGGTAGCTCAAGGTTCTATTCAACTGCGCATGAACCATGAGTGAAAGACCAATTACAGTGTCTTGGATTTCTTTAGATAAAGTTCAGAAATGAACAAAGGGCATTGCAGAAGGTGACAACCCCCTTTTTTGCTATGGCTTCTAATTCCAAGTCTAACCAGATTGGTGTATATTTATAAGAGGCCCCCTCCTCATCGGGTACAAGTCACCTAAGATATTTACTTGCATGGTTAGTATTAAAGAGAGGCAACCTGAGCCCTTCCCCTAAATGTTTAGATACAGCCAGTTTGTTATAAGCCCACCTGGAGTGTCTATTTAACCAAATAAGACTGGATATTAGGGTGTGGACTTTCTGAAACCAGGACTAGGGGAGATAGAGATGAAGCATATGCAAAGGATAAAATAGGCAGAGAAATATTTTCATTTTGATAATATTTATTCTCCCCCAGATTATTAAAGGAAGTGATTTCCATCTTTTTAAATCTTCTTTGATAATTTTATTTTCTGTATTTAGTTTTTGTCGACCAGGTAAGTGCACTAGACACATTCTGCCTATTTTCAAGCATGACCTTGAACCAGATTACGCTTTTGCTGGTATCTTTTTAGTGAATGGGGGGGCGAATTTGGCTAGGGCACGGGGAAATTTCCCTACTCTTTTTGAGAAGTGACAAGGGATCTTCAATATCCTCCTGATCTACCTCCAGAACAGGCAGATGGGACCTCGGTTTAACATCTCATGCAAAAGACTAAACCTCCCCTCTCTACCCTCCTCCTACTATTAAAAGGTCATCCAGATGTAACCCTTTAAGTTGTGAGTGGTTCTTAGTAATATGTCACACTAAATACTGAAACTGGTTGGAAGCCTAGGAGAGGCCCTACTCAAGGACATAAGCATTGAAAACCCTGGCATTCAGAGGCATCACTACCATCTTGTCAGTATTCAGTTTATACTTGGTGACCTTTCCAAATTGCTGGACAGTTTCAAGGGCAGCTGGAATGGACATGGATGATAAATATGTAAAAGGATATTGTCAGTAGGAGATCACATCAGAAAGCTACAAAATGGGGGGACCTGCTGAAGGAAGTGAGGAGTTGCGGAACTGGAAACCTGGAAACAGACTGAATCTCCACCAGAGAGGACTCTGAAGACCAGCCAGGCACTCAGAAGGAGAGAGGGGGTGCCACGGTAAAGTGCTATGTGCTTTACTAATCTCTTTATTTTAAAGAATTAAAGGGCTTACTTGTATGGGAACTATTAAGGGCTGAGGGATTTTCTTAGGACTAATTTTTTAGAAGACTTACTGTTCTAATATTCATATTGACTGGGAGGCTGTGAATCGATTGTTTTTCTACAGAAACTGTTAAGGGCTGATTTTGTAGGAGGCTACTTTTCTGATCTCCGTACTAACTGGGGGTTTTACATCAATTGTTTTTTGTTTGCTTTCAGTACATACTGGTAAGGGGCTAAGGATTTAAATCAGAAATGCAAGAAATCTGGTTGTTTTTTGGTGTGGGCTGATTATTTTTCACAGGGGCTGAACGGAGACTGGCAGGTGAGGTGCAGGAATGTCACGCTAATGCTGGACTCAGCAGTAGCCTATTGGTGAAGTGGGAAAAGGCACCAAGACAAACAAAGGAGCAGAAGCTTAAATACTTTCTGCCAAGTACAGGGCAGCTCAGTAGGAGATAGTGCCAGAGAGATATGAGACTGGGGACCTGTAGAAGGGAGTGAGGAGCTGTGGGACAGAAAACCTGGGAGTGGACTGAAACTCCACTAAAGTGGACTCTGAAGACCAGCCAGACACTTGAAAGGAGAGTGAGTGCCACAGTGAAGGGATGAGTGCTCTACTAATCTCTTTCATTTTAAAGAATTTGAAGGGCTTACTGATACGGGAACTGTTAAGGGTTAAGGAATTTTCTTAGGACTGATTTTTTTAGAAGACTTACTGTTCTAATATCCATATTGACTTGGGGGCTATGAATCAATAGGTTTTCTGCAGGAACTGTTAAGGGTTGATTTTGTAGGAGGTTACACTTCCGATCTCTGTACTGACTGGGGTTTTACATTGATTGGTTTTTGTTTGCTTTTGGGGCATACTGGTAAGGGGCTAAGGATTTAAAACAGTAACGCACAAAGGCTGTTTGTTTTTTGGTGTGAGCTGACTGTTTTTCACAGGGGCTGAATGGATACCAGAAGCACCCGCCTCCACCCCATTCCCACCTTACCCCTGGCTCATTCTTCTTTATAGTCACCTGGGTTTCTGGGATTTCCTACCAATATACAGGAAGAGTCTCAGCTCAGTGAGTTGAACATCCTCAGTGATAATGGGTTTGTGTTCAACAAAGAAACATGGGGTTGGGTACCAAAAATAAAAAAAATTACGCTGTGAGTTTCAAGGTTGCTTTATGGATCTAAAGTAGTAACAGCAACAAATAGGTGAGCATTCAAGGGACACTACAGTCATTGGGCACAGTAGCTGATATAGGGCACCCTTAGAGCAGTTGGGGTAGCAAAAAACAGACAAGAAGGGGAACAATGCTGGGAGTGGTGCAGTGCAGTGGCTGTGGGGCAGCTGTGTTCAGAAGAACCTTCTGGATGCTATGGAGCTTCCCCATCTGCAGGCACCTCTCTGGGCTGAGGGTGGAGGTTGCCAATCTCAGAGCTGAGTTGGCCAGGAGGTAGGGGGACTCTTCCCCCACCCAGGGGCTACCAAATCCACAACCACCACCTCAAAGAATGCCGAACAGTGGGAGTGGCTGGACTACAGTGGGCTTGGGCAGGGCAAGGGAGGGGGACTGAGAGGCACATCCCCCAGCCAGTGCAACTGAGGAACTACTACACAGTACTGGAGGAAGGGGAAGGCCCCTCAAGGTCACCCAAAATTGCATCCCGAGAGGATGAGCAGGACCTCCACAATGGAGCCCCAAAGGTGGGTGGAAGAGGACCCCAAAGGAAGAGGATGCTACTCCTGGTGGGGGACTCCATCATCCAGGGAGTGGAGCTGTGAACAGGAAGAGAGGAGGAGGAGAGGGAGGTAAAGTGTCTTCCTGGAGGCATAGCTCGGAGGGATGGAAAGCAAATTCAGGAGATCGCTAGGGCAATAATGAAGAGAGGGGAGCAGGGTGTTATTATCCATATGGGGACAAATGACCTAGCTGGCAAGGCAGAGATAGGAAGAGTGCAGGAAGAGTTCAGGGAGCTGGGGAGGAGCCTGGGGCAGATGGCAAGATCTATGACCTTTTTGGAGTTGCTGCCTGTCCATGGCATGGGGAGGCTTGAGACCTCCACACAAAGGGCTTCAGCACTTGGTTGAGGAGATGGTGCAGATATCAAGGGTATGGCTTCATTGGAGACTGGTGGGCCCACATGGGGGAATGCAGGACTATACAGTGGTGATGGCCTACATCCCTCTGGAAGGGGGACTGATGTCCTCAGTGAATGGTTTAGATGCTTCATTGGCAAGTATTTAAACTAGCCAAGGAGGGTGGAGGAAGGCAACAGGGGAATGTCATTTACCTGCCCCCACAGGATAACGAATTCAACAAGGAGGACAATAAGGACACCAAATTGCCAGTAAACACTGCATATGACAGAGAGAGATGGAGGACAGGAGAAACACAGGGAATAAGGTTGAGGGCAGGAGGAGAGGATGTAGAAAATGGAGGGCCATGTGCCTGAATGCAAGTATCATTGGTAACAAAATCCTAGACCTGATAGCTATGGCATTGGAGGCTGACCGGGATATTATAGCTGTTACAGAGACATGGTACAATGGGAACCATGACTGGGATGTAGCTGTACCAGGGTATACCTCATTTAGGAGAGACAGGGAGGGTAAAAAGTAAGAAGGGGTGGCTGTATACATCAAGGAGGGTATAAAGGCTACATAGATGCAAGGAATGAATGGGGAGACAGAGGCTCTATGGGTCACCCTGGAGACAGGCACTGACATAGCCATTTGCACAGGAGTAATATACAGAACCCCAGCACAAAGGGAGGAACTGGACAGGGATCTACTAGAAGCCATCCATGTGATGGCACCCAAGGGAGTGGTGTTACTGATGGCTGACTTCAGCTTGCCAGAAGTTGATTAGAGCAACCAAGCTACTGCAACAGCCAAGGGCAGGGACATCCTAGTCTCTCTGCAAGGGGCAGGCCTCATGCTGCTGTTGCTGGACCCAACATGAGAGGAAGCAATTCTGGACCTGGTACTAACCAACGGGGACAGAATAGCAGATGTCAGGGTGGGTGAACACCTGGGGTAAAGTGACCAGAGATGCTGTGAAATAAAATTTCACCAGTGAAGTTGCCATGAAATCAGCAATTGCACCATGTGAAATCTTTCATGAAATTGCAGCGAAATGGTGAAATTTCACTCACAGTTTCACCCTCCTACAAATGGGCATCTCCCTGGTGTCTAGTGGTTCCCTTCCAGCAGTTCACTGACCCAAATTTAGAAAAAAAAATTCTCCCTACTCTCTAGTGGTCTCCCCCAACTGATCACTGGCCAAAACTGAATAAAGCTCCCCCCAAGTTACCCTCGTGCCCTGACTCCCGAGTCCTGAGTCCCAACTCCTTGTGCTAAAAAAATAAAAATAAATCAAATGCCTAACTCCTTGATGTCAAGTGGACCCCCAACCCTATCAGCAGATAGCACCCATCCTGCTCTCCCCAGTACCCTGACCGGGCCACCGGCACAGCCCTCCACTCACCTCCATGGCAGGAAGCCCGTCTGAGTGTTTCAATGAATGAGCGCATGCTTGTACAGGCATGCGTTCATTCATTGACAGATTTAGACAGCCAGCGCTCTCACTACACTCCAGCAGTAGTGAGAACACTGGCTGTCTGAATCCAATGAATGAGCGTGTGCGTGTACAAACACATGCTCATTCACTGAAGTGCTCAGTTGGGCTGCTGGCCATGGAGGTGAGTGGTGAGCTGTGCCGGTGGCCCAATTGGGGTACTGGGGGGGAGCAGGGTGGGCGCTATCTGCTGACAGGGTGGGGGGCTGGCAGGGTCCACTAGACACCAGGCAGTTGGGAATTTTATTTATTATTATTTTTTCTTTTTAGTACAAGGAGTCAGGACTCGGGACATGAGGGTAACTCGGGGGGTGGCTTTATTCAATTTCGGCCAGTGATTAGCCGGGGGGACCACTAGACACCAGGGAGAATTTTTTTGTAAATGTGGGCCGGTGAGTTGCTGGGAGGAGGACCACTAGACATCAAGGAGGAAGTTAGTTGTGAAATTGTGGAATTTCACCTGCGGGTGGAGAAATTTCACTTGCGAGCAGTGAATTTTGCCAGTTCACGGGTGAAATTTTGCTTGCTCATTTCATATTTAGCACTTTGAAATATTTAGCAAAATGTGTGAATTCCACAAAATATTTTGCTGGGTGAAATTTTTAATTTCGCACAACGCTACCAGTGACCATCACACAGTGTGGTTCGATATAAAAATTACAATAGGGACATGCCACACAAAGGCAAGCATTCTGGACTTCAGAAGAGCAGAGTTCAACAGGATAGGTTATGCCTAAAGGAGGCCCTGGATTGGGGAGAGAAGGGGGAGTTGGAGGACAATGGGCAAATCTAAAAGGAGCTATTATGGAGAGAACAAACATTTGTATTCGAAAAATAGTCAAAGTCAAAAGGAAAATGAAACCACTATGGTTCTAGCAGAAGGGGGCAGGAAAAGTAAGGGCAAAAAAGTTTGCCTTCAGGAAATATAAGGAGACTCAAAAGAAGGAGGACAGAGCAGTGTATCTAGAAAAGCAGACTGAGGCAGGAAAGGCAGTCAGGGATGCCAAGTCAAGGACAGAGGAAAATATAGCAAATTACATTAAAAAAGGGGACAAGACCTTCTATAGATACATTAGCAAGAGGAGAAGGACAGTACCAGAAAGTGATCCCTCCAAGCTCTTAATTACATCCCTATATTGTTCACTAGTATACATACAAGAGTGACTCTGTACTTAAAAAGGTGAGTATTTCCATGTATATACAGTAGGAGTTTTCAATAGCTAGTATAGATCAGAGAGAACATCTCATGCACTGTTTATATCAATATTTTCTGTACATATTGTCATATAATTCTGTTGATTGTTAACAGAAGTAGTGAAAGAGTTGTTAGGATTTCAAGATTTTCAGAACTGAAAAGGAAATCTAAAATGTATTTTGCTGGAATGTAGAGTGAGGCCAAATAGTGGCCTAGATTTTATTCTCTAGGGTGTTTGTATCGAGAGTATTGTAAAACTATGTGTAAAAGATCTTTTTCCTTTTGAAGAACACAAGAACATTTTGATGAGAGATTTTTATCTTCATTGTATTGTGCCTCAAACATTTTATTTGGAAATCGCTCAAATCTGTATTGAGTAATTACATTTCTGTGTCTGGAATTGGACAGCTTCCAGATAAAATTTAAGTAAGTGTTCTTTTGTATTGTTTACCAGCCATCCTCATACTTTAAAATTTTCTATATCAATAAGATCATATTGTTTTCCTTATTTTGCACTTTTTACGTTCACTTGCGTGCATGCGCGAGGAACGTCTTGATAGAATGGGACACTTTGGAGGTGTGCCTGCCCTGTGCAATCCCCTGCTCCGTTGAGCAGGCGTGGCGGTCCTGCACCAATCGCTGTGGTGCTGTGTATGACAGTGGTGGTCTTCTCTTCAAAGAAAACCACCGCTGTGTGCTTGCAACGTGTCACGCCCCCCCGCAAATCTTTGCTGCCATGCTGGGGCCACCCATCGTGGCAAGCGTCCCTGCATCGTCTGCCGATGGGGTGCCCAATCCCGTCGGCTCCACCTCCTCCCAAACAGCTTTCCCTGCTGCCACGCTGGGAGCCCACCCCATCGTGGCAAACGTCCTGCATCGTCTGCCGATGGGGGTGCCCAATCCCCCGTTGGCTCCACCTCCTCCCAAACAGCTTTCCCTGCTGCCACGCTGGGAGCCCACCCCATCGTGGCAAACATCCCGCGTCGTCTGCCGACGGGGGTGCCCAATCCCCTGTTGGCTCCACGGCCCCCCCAGCCATCCTTCTGCCAAGCTGGGAGCCCACCCCAGCGTGGCAAACATCCCGTTGTCAATTATAGAAAAAAAAACCTGTAAATTGAAAAAACGGTCCCACACGGTCTCCCCGCCCCCTCCACAACCGCACCACCACTGTACACCCTGCCTCCCCCACCCCCCCTAACCCCATACTTACCTCCAGACTCAGCGCGACAATCTTGATGGACCGAAATACGTCTGCACTCTTCAAAGCCGACCGCGAACTGAGGAAATGCTGGTAAGCTGTATAATGGGCTAGATGGTTTTTTTTTCAACTTTGTTGCATATCTTAGGCATTTTTTTAAAATTTTGCACCCAATTTTTAACATGGGGTTTTTGGGTCCCCTTCTCATGAATTCTGTCACTGTCATGGAGTTATTCTGGCCCGAAGGGTGATTTTGCAGTCACTGCACGAAATCACCTTTCAGGCCTGATTAATGAAATGACAGTGCCAGCGTTCATAAGGTGGGCTCTCAAAAAGTCTATTTTGAAAATTTGGTGGAAAAATTCTTAAAAATTACCGTTTTACGAGCGTGCGTTGCGCAGTTCCTATGCAGGCTCGTAAGTTCGAGAATTTTCAATATTTTCACTCCAGATTTTCAATATTGCCATTTTACCACACCTTCTTATGAGTAGTACAGCTGTCATTTTTCACATCTCACCAAAACGTGTTTCTGCCCATGTAGCACACAATGGCACAGTCGGTGTGGGAAATCAATGTATGGGACACATGAAGAAAATCACAGTGACACTGTTCATGAGCAGAGGTCTTAAAATGGCTATGTTGAAAATTTGGTGAAAAAATTCCTAAAAATGACTGTTTCTAGCGTGCGTTGTGTGCAGTTCCTCTGCGGCTACCGTAGGTTTTGCAATTTCAATATTTCCTCCAGATTTTCAACATTGCCATTTTACCACACCTCCTTATGAGCAGTACAGCTGTCATTTTTCACATCCTGCCCAAAACATGTTTCCACCCATGTAGCGCACAATGCGCGGTCGGTGTCGTGAACTCAATATATGGGACACATTAAGAAAATCACAGTGACACTGTTCATGAGCAGAGGTCTTAAAATGGCTATGTTGAAAATTTATTGAAAAAATTAAAATGACTGTTTCTGACGTGCGTTCTGCGCGGTTCACATGCCTTTCGTAAGTTCACAATTTTCAATATTTGCACTCCAATGACTTCCAACTACCTAAACAGCACATAGAAGCAAGCAACATTCAGCACTGACAAATGCTTGTACTTCTTTGTCACTGATTTTTTTAAGCCATGTCCAAGTGCCAAATACCACTGCATATACCTGCAAGCGAACGTTTGACGTTGATAAATGCTTGTTTAGTTATAAGTTTAGTATAGGCTTTGTTTATTGTAATGTTCTTGTCAGCCCAATTTCTTAAATACATACAGTCATATTTTTCTAAAAGGTTTATGACTATTCCAAGCCAATTGTCTCCTTTGTGTGAAGGGAATTTATTTTTTCCCATGAGACAGTTACTAATGGTAGAATCCTTTTTTTTTCCCCCCTCTTACTAGCTTTATCCAGTAGTTGATTATTCTCCCATGGACCAGATTTTTAAAGCTGATCTGTCCTATCTGTATCCTTACAAGGTTGTTCACAGAGCTAGAGGGGATCCTCAGCAATTGTTTATATGTTTTGTTTAGAACAGTATCCATTTTGAAGGGATCCACCTCCCCCCCCCCCAATACTTCTGCTGCATATAAGCCCTGATGGATTAGTTTTCTGTTTAAGGGCTTGATCATCGGGGACACTGATATCCCTCCATAAAGCAGGTTAAATATTTTCAGTGCCTTTACATTATTTTGCCTTTTCCTAGCGCACCAATCAATATGCTTGTTCCATTTATAGTTGTTGGAAAAATTAACCCACAGATATGGAAATTCATTAACAAACTCTAGTCTATTACCAGCCAGCATTAGTTTTCAGTATTGTTTTCTACTACCAAATACCATGATTTTAGTTTTTTTGTATTTAGTTTTAAGTTTTGTTTCATGCAAAGTGAATCTAATTTAAGCAAACTCTTTGTAGGCCAAGGCTGCTCTTTGAGATTATTGCCAGATCATAAGCACATGTGAGTACAGGTATCCGTTGTTGTCCAATTTTTGGTGCATGGAGTGATGGATTGCCCAGATCTGTAATAGTCTCATTTATAGAGATATTGAAAAGGGTTGATGCTCAGACGCAGCCTTGACAAATTCCTATATTTGTCTCATTTTTTTCTGTAGTGTGACCTGATCTACTGTATTTAGTTTATGTCCATGTATTGGAATAAATTTGTCTTATTAGTAGTAGTAAATGTGGGTCAATCTCCAGTTTTCCATTTTTTTCCACAGATAAATTCTTATAATCAAATCAAAGTGGATGTAAACTTCAAATATGTCACAAATATTTTTTCCCATGAGACAGTTACAAACATGGGAGTGGGTCCCAAGATGACAGCCTGGGTAAAGAATTGGCTGGAGAATAGGACACAGAGAGTAATAGTAAATGGAGTCCACTCAGAAGAAAGGAGGGTTACTAGTGGGGTACCGCAGGGTTCAGTATTAGGACCGGTCCTCTTCATTGTCTTTATAAGCGACATTGCAGAGGGACTGGAAGGAAAAGTATGTCTCTTTGCAGATGACACAAAGATCTGCAACATAGTTGATGCACAGGGTGGGGTGGAAAGGATGAGAAGGGACTTGGCAAGGTTAGAGGAATGGTCAAATGTATGGCAGCTTAGATTCAATGCTAAGAAGTGCAGGTAATGCACCTGGGAAACAAAAACCCAGGGGAAGAGTACACAATGGGGGGTGAGATACTAACAACAAAAATGGAAAGGGATGTGGGGGTAGTCATATCAGATGACCTAAAGGTGGGCAAGCAATGTGAGAGGGCAGTAAGGAGGGCTGGGGGGGATACTGGGATGCATAGGGAGAGGCATCACCAGTAGAAAACAGGAAGTTATTATCCTCTGTACAGACAGCTGGTGAGACCCCATCTGGAGTACTGTGTGCAGTTCTGAGACCCAATCTCCACAAGAGACATAGACAGAGAGAGCAACTAAAATGGTGCAGGGTCTGCACGAAGACATATGAAGAGAGCGAAAGGAGCTTAATATGTATAGCCTCGAGGAAAGGAGGAGAGGGGGACATGATAGAAACATTAAAGTACCTCAAGGGAATCAACAAAGTCCAAGAGGGTAGCATCTTTCAAAAAAGAGGTGTGCAAGAACAAGAAGGCACAATTTGAAGATGGGGGCAGCTCAGAGGTAATTTAGGAAGTATTTTTCACAGAGAAGGTTGTGGATGCATGGAACGGCCTTCCGGAGGAGGTTGTGGAGTCAAAATCAGTGGTGGAATTCAAGCATGCATGGGACAGTCATAAGGCAGTTCTAGGGGTGGGGTAGGAAGAAGTAGGCTGCTGGTTATCTAGGATCTGCAGCTTATCCAGTAGATAGGGAAATGGGCAGACTGGGTGGGCCAAGCGGTCCTTATCTGCCGTCAAATTCTATGTTTCTATGTTTCTATAATTTTTGATTTTGTTTTTTGCAATACTTTTCAATCAGCTGCGTTAGAATAAATATTTGCATTATGGTACCTGCTTTGTTTTTGAAACCATCCTGCATGGTGGAGACTATACTGTGCTGGCTGAGCCATACTAGTAGCCTATTCAGTAATTCTTTGGCATAAATTTTAGCCATATTGGGTGGGATATTCAGACTGTGCCAGGCAGTGGCGCAAGCCTGGGTGTAGTACAACTGGGATGCACCAGTGCCAGGGCCAGGCTATATACAACAGTGTTGCGCCATGGTGCAGCACCGTTGAATATGGCAAGGTCTGCACATGCACTGTGCATGACACAGTGGCACTGCACCAGGTGCAAGTCACAGATCTGGAGCACAAGGATGCACCAGCACAAGTGCAGTTGCGCTAGGCGCATCCTTCGCGATATTCAGTGGGAGGCATGCAAATGGGGCTGTAATA
The DNA here is from genome assembly GCA_016271365.2 of Neoceratodus forsteri. NCBI lineage: Eukaryota > Metazoa > Chordata > Ceratodontiformes > Ceratodontidae > Neoceratodus > Neoceratodus forsteri. Next base: position 1,109,820,440 of record CM028129.1, on the reverse strand, counting down.
TATGCAAGATGCAAATGGTTCCATTTGCATGTCATTATGGACCCATCTGCATGCCTTGCACAGGGCAGCAGGGTGACTTGCACCTGGCGCCCTGCACAGCATGACATGTGCATTGGGGATCCCGGGGCATCCCCACCCCACAGCAGAATGCACAAGCCCTGGTAGTCTAGTGGCACCCCAGTCCCCAGGTCCCAAACACTGTACTAGGACCACCATCCCTGGTGGGCCAGTGGAACCTCCCCACCCATTTTCCCGACTGCCAGTAGCTGGCTGACAGGAATCTCCCTGGTAGCCTAGTGGACCCCCCACCTGTTTCCGCGATCATGGTAAATACCTGTAAAAAACATCCCTGGTGATCCAGTGACACCCCACCCCTCCCACCCATGGACCCCATGCCCACCCGCTCCCCTCCCTGTCATCGGTGGGCAGCTGCAACCACACACACATACCACCCGGCTGCCCACCAAATGACAGGTATAGTATGGGCTGTAAGCCCATTGGTCCCACTGGGGACCAATGAGCCTACAGCCCATACTGTACCTGTCATTGGGAGGGCAGCTGGGCGATATGTGGGCAGGTTGCAGCCACCCACCAATGATGGAGGGGAGCGGGGTGGGCACAGGAATCCGTGTGGGTGGGAGTGGTGGGGGGTGCCACTGGATCACCAGGGATGTTTTACAGGGATTTACCGCAATCGCAGAAATGGGTGGTAGGGGTCCACTAGACTACCAGGAGATTCCTGTCAGCCAGCAACCAGCGATTGTGGAAATGGGCAGTGGGGTCCACTAGAACACCAGGGGTTGTGGGTGCTTGTGCACGGTATGCTGGGTGGGTGGGTGGCCAACCAAAGCAGGTGGCTGCTGTGTTGTGCCCTGCACTACAGCAGCCTGCTTGTGGGTAGCTGGGAGTTGCTCCCACATTGAACGGGCTCAACTTTGAGCCCCCCTATGCAGTGCAATGCAGGGCTGCAGTGGCATATGCGCCACACATCCCGGGCTGAATATCGGGATGTGCCACATATGCATGGGCACACCCCCTGCATCTATGCCGCAAATGCTTACATTGTGCCCCGATGCATCGGGATATGCACTGCGCCAGGAAACCATCTCAATGTCCCACCGGGGTGCAATGTGGGGATGCGCCGGCACAACTCTGTTGCGCCAGGGACAACCCCTTTGAATACCCAGCCTATTATCTATAAGGCTAACAAGCCTGTAATTAAATGGATCAGTTTGAACTCCTTTTTTATGTATAGGTATAAGGTAGCTACCCCTCCAAGAGGGAGGAGTGTAAGCATACATCATGCATTTATTAAAAAAGTCTGTCAATGTTGGAGTCTACCACTCAGGATTTAAAAGGTAAAAATCTATTGGGATGTTATCAGGTCTGAGTGATATTTTTTTAAGCTACAGTATTAATAGCCTGGTTGACTTCCGCTTTGATAAACCACTGAAAGCTTTCATTTAGTTCCTCATTTGCAATATTGTTTATATACTGAGCTTTATAGAATAATGAAGTAAAATGATCTACCCATATGTTAGGTGTAATATACGAATCGTATTGTTCTTTATAGCTATTTGTGCCCCTTGCCACTAATGTCCAATACTTTTTATCATCTTACTCATTTAGAGCACCAAGCACAGTTTCCCACAGTTCTTTTTGATGTTGAATTCTATGATGATTAACATGATCTCTGTATTGTTTTCAATTTTGGTTTAGTTCTACTGAATTAGTTTTATTTGAATTCTTCTTAACTTTCCTTGTAAGTTTTGAAAGTTAATTTTTTCTTCTCTACAGTTTTTGGTGAACCAATTATCATATTTGTATTTTATGTTACATTTTTATTTCTACACATTTATTTATTTATTTATTTATTTTGACCGGGTAAGTGCACTAGATAAATGCTGCCTATTTTCAGGCATGACCCCGGGGAGGTGGATACAGGTGAATGCCAACTGACCTTGAACCAGATTAAGCTGTTGGTGGTATTGTTAGTGAATGAGGAAAATTTGGCCAGGACACCAGGGAAATTCCCCTACTCTTCAGAGGGGGAGCCTCTGTCCAAGATGGCGGATGCACCCTTGCTTGCTGAGGAGATGGCGATGGAGGTGGGAGACCTGGTCTCAACTCCTGCCTCTGTGTGTGTAGAGACCACGTCTGCAGCTACTGAAGCAAAGCTGGTTTCTGTGTCTTCTGCAGAAAATGAATCTACACTACAGGTTACAACTTTAGAACCTCTGCTGGGTCACCCTGACATGGACTCTCAAACGTCTTTACCCCTTGCCGTCCCAATGAGGGATTTTTCCACTTTTGACTCTGCTACTGTCTGTTTGGCTGAAGAGGAGCTTCAGGACCTTTTGGGTGATGCAGAACATCGATTTGAGATTACAAAGAAGAATTTAAATAGAGAACTGCAACGGATTCGTGAAGTCAGATTGGCAGGATGTATGTCTCCTGCAGTCCACAATAATACTTTGCAATAGCCTACATTGCCTTTTCAAGCAGCTGAGGTGCCGTCCTGTGCAGCCCATCCTGGCGAGTTCTCAGCTGGAATACTCCCGCCTGCTTTTCAGCTGCCCCTGCAGACTACAGTGACATCATTGCATATAGTGCCTAGTTTGCCTATTGTGACACACTCTCCTTCTCAATTGCTATCTCTTGATACCAATCCTGCTACAACACCTACCTGGTCTGAAGAAACAGCATTGCAAGGAGCTAACTGGGTGCAGGAACCTACAGAGGGGAAGTGGGTTTCTGGTCCGTCCCCTATTCGGTCCCCCTGTCTCAATGATTTTCCTGAGCTGCAACATTCACCAAACAGAAGTCTGCCTATGTCTGACCCCTTGTATCTCCCCAAGGAATTGGAACTTACCCAGCACCCAGTCTTGGAACTTTTGCATGGTTCTCTTATTTGTACTGCTTCTCCCACTACCATTACAGAGAATACAGCTCCTGCAGTAGTGGAGCTCCCCTCAAAGAAAATAGAGTCAAATCATTCTTTTTCCTCATTGTTTAAATTTCCAATTCTGGCTGCAAAGTGGCATAATGTGGTACGATTGGCTTATATGGGCGGTTTACCTGAGCCACCAGACCGAGTGTATGTAGCTTGGACACTACTCAAGGACTCTCTGAAATTCTTTTCTCACGCAATATATGCACCGATTCATATTTCCGGCGAAACTACGTTTGATGTCAGCTTCCAAACGCCTCTTGGCTTGGAGCATTTTTGGTCACGATATCATGCCTTAAGAAATACTGTCCTGTGGAACCCGTTTAAGGCCATTCCCCTTTCCAAACCAGCCTTTAAGAATATTACCATCCTGTTTCAGAATGAAGGTGTTGATGTCACTGACGTTGTCTATTGGCTAAAACAATATTGTACTGTTCAGGGTCAGCCTGAGGCAATATTGGACACGGAGAATATTTGGACTGGAGGCTGGAAGGTTAAGGTTTTGTTACACTCTAATGATTCTGGTCTGGTGCACCTACCTAATTTTTTTTTTATAGGTCGTGATAGGGGGGTCTTGTTTTACCTGGACAACGAGCTTGTTACCGTGTGGAGACCCTCTCACCTTAGTAATGTCTATGATAAGCTGAAATGTAATACCTGTGGAGAATTGGGTCATGTGGGGATTCACTGTCTAAATGAGTGTAAATGTTATCTTTGTGATGAGCTGGGTCATACGTTTCAAAATTGTCCGTGGGCTGCTCATAAGCAGGCCACACATGATGATGGTGCTGATCAACGTTTTGTAATCACTCAAGCCCAGAAGGCTCGTCTTAGGACCACCTTAGTAGAGCTGACTTTAGTAGTCACTCGACCTCTATTGCAGGTCCCTGAGCCTGTTGTAGGTCAGGTTGTGGTACCCCCGGTGGCCTCTTGAGTGGCACCACTTACTGAGATGACTCCTCCTACCCTTGACCCTGTCCAATCTGTCCAGCTTGTCCTGGACCCTGTTCCAGGCCCAAGAACTATGCCACCCCCCGAATACCCACTAGTGTTATGTGTCAGAGGTCTATGAGAAATTACCCCCGGGCATTACCATCGCCTCCTTTGCTTTTGGAACCCCCTCCTGTGGTTTTGTCTAATGCCTTCGAGCTACTCCAAACTGTTTCTAATGATGCTGGAGGTGAGTCTAACTCTTCCTCTGTTGCATCTTTCCTCCCAGATGGTATTACTGATTCTGAGATTCAACTGGGTACTGGTCTTTCTCAGAAGCAGAAGGCCAGGGTTAAGCTTAAAGGGAAAAAGGTGATCGGGAAAAGGAAATCATAAGGTGTCTCTGTTCTTCTTGTGTTATGTCTCACTTTGTTTTTCATACTATTAATGGGAATAGTATTAAGCGTCTGGCAAAAAGAAGATTGATTTTTTCCTGTTTAGGCTTTTACCTATGGGGATCTTTCTGTTGCAGGATACATGACTCCATACCACCCACGAGATTCGACAGGCACAACAGGACTGGCTTCTAGGTGCTTCTTTTTGGTCCATTGGCCTGGACTCCTGTTCCGGACTTGGGATCTTATTCAATATCCCAGATTTTCGTTTGCTAAAATTGATTGATGTAGCCTCTGGCAGAGTGTTAGTCTTAGATTTTTTAATTGGGCCCTGCCCTTATCGGGTTATTAATATTTATGCTCCCCAAATTAAGTCTGCATGTATAGCTTCATTTTCTTTACTCCGCCCTTATTTGCATACCTCCTTTCAGTTGATATTTTCTGGTGACTTTAACTGTGGCTTAAGTCTTCTTGACAAAGCTCTTTACTACTACCAGAAATTGTTTTGTGACTCTCACGAATTAGGAAGTTGGTTTGTACTGCTCATCTCACGGATGCCTATTACTCTTTTACTAAAAAACATACTCCTACATTTCAAAAGGGTAAGCTGGCTACCAGAATTGATTTTGTGTTTTTGTCCCGCACACTCCCAGTTACCTCTGCTACTGTACAAGCTGTGGAATTTTCTGATCATAAACTGCTTTCCGTAGGCCTTGGTTCTGATGTCACTGTTTGCAAATGACCAGGACTCTGGAAATTCAACATATCTCTGTTGCAAATTCTGACTTTCATGCAGTCCCTTTTATCCTTTATTCAGGCCCGGAAATCCATTTTTATTTGTTACGCAGACCCTATTGCATGGTGGACGGACACTAAACATGATTTGGTGCTCTGTTTGAAAAGATATAGTCATCAAAAATGTCGAAGAGAATATTTGGAATATTTACAGAAAAGGGTACATTTTCAGTCCTTGTTGACAATAGCTTATACGACAGGACAAGATCTTTCTCAACAATTGCACTTAATTCAGAATGATATGTTGAAATTCCAATCTAGACAATCACAGCAACTTTATCATCAACACAAATTTAATGTGGTAGGCCCGAGGGCTGTTGTTTGCCCCTTTGAGTCGAATTCTCAAAAAATTACACAAAAGAATATGTTGTGTCTTGCTAATTCTGATGGCACCTTATGTACAGTGGCGTGAAAAAGTATTTGCCCCCTTCCTGATTTTCTCTATTATTGCATATTTGTCACACTGGATGTTTTCAGGTCTTTAGAGAAAATGTAATATTAGATAAAGGGAACCTGAGTCAACAAATAACACTTGTTTTTTTTTTTTATTTCACTTATTTAATGAAAAAAGTTAACCAACACCAACTGGCACTGTGTGAAAAGTAATTGCCCTTACACTTAATAACTGGTTATGCCACATTTAGCTGCAATGACTGCAACCAAACACTTCCTATAATTCAATATCAGTCTTTCACATAGCTGTGGAGGAATTTTAACCTCTTCCTCGCAGAACTGCTTTAATTCAGTAACATTTGGTAGGTTTTCGAGCATGAACTGCTCGTTTCAGGTCCTGCCACAGCATCTCTATTGGATTTAAGTCTGGACTTTGACTAGGCCACTCCAAAACTTTAATTTTACTTCTTTTAGCCATTCTGATGTGGACTTGCTTTTGTGTTTTGGATCATTGTCTTGCTGCATGACCCAACTACGCTTCAACTTCAGCTGACGGAAGGATGACTGGACATTCTCCTTAAGAATTTTCTGGTACAGAGCAGAATTCATGGTTCCTTTAATTATGGCAAGTCATCCAGGTCTAGCAGCAAAGCATCCCACACCATCACTACCACCACCATGTTTGACTGTTGGTATGGTGTTCTTACTGTGGAATGCTGTGTTTGCTTCACGAGACATTATGGGATTCATGTTGTCCAAAAGTTCCACTTTGGACTCATCTGTCCATAGAACATTTTCCCCAAAGGCTTGTGGATCATCCAGGTGCTTCTTGGCAAATGAGAGATGAGCATTTATATTCTTCTTGGTTAGCAGTGGTTTCCGCCTTGCTACTCTCACATGAAGCCCATTTTTGCCCAGTCTCTTTCTGATTGTGGAGTCATGAACACTGACCTTAGCTGAGGCAAGAGAAGCCTGCAGTTCTTTGGATGTTGTTTTAGGATCCTTTGAGACTTCTTGGATGATTTTACACTCGCCCTTGGGAGTAATTTTGGCAGGCCGCCCACTCCTGGGAAGGTTCACTACTGTTCCAAGTGTTCTCCATTTGGAGATTATGGCTCTCACTGTGGTTTGATGGAGTCCCAGAGCCTTAGAAATAGCTTTGTAACCCTTTCCAGACTGATAGAGAGCAACAAATTTTTTCTGATCTTTTCAGGAACTTCCTTTGATCATGGCATAATGTGCTTGTTGAATCTTGTGCTGGCAACGGACTCTGATGGTAAGGGCCAAAATAAGTGAGGTTTATATTGGACAGGGCTGGCTGTAATCAAGCCTGGCTGTGTTCAATCAGCTGACTCTAATTATCCCTTTAATTGGGTTGATTTAACTAGGGGGCAATTACTTTTTCACACAGTGCCAGTTGGTGTTGGTTAACTTTTTTCATTAAATAAATGAAATAAGTAAAAAAAAAAAAGTGTTATTTGTTCACTCAGGTTCCCTTTATCTAATATTATATTTTGTCTAAAGACCTGAAAACATCCAGTGTGACAAATATGCAATAATAGAGAAAATCAGGAAGGGGGCAAATACTTTTTCACGCCACTGTACCTCTCAGTCGGACATCTGTCGGATAGTGACATGTTACACGACTGCCCTCTTTTCTTCCTTTCCAGCTGCAGATGTTGATCCTGCGGTGTTGTATTGGGACCTTGACATCCCTATCCCTTCACAGCCATATTGACTCAGCCTGTATACCTGTTACTGAGTTAGAATTGAAGTCGGTTATTTCTTCCTTGCCCTTACGGAGGACTCCTGGTCAGATGGACTCCCGCTGCCTTATATAAGGTACTGGGTGACCACCTGATCCCTGAATTAACTTCAGTATTTACCTCCCTGTTAGCTAGTGAGTTTATCCCTTTAGATTTTACTAAGGGTACTTTGATTTATATCTGTAAACAGAAAGGAGATATACATTCTCTTGAGAATTGGCTCCCTTATGTATGCTAAACACTGACTTTAAGTTATTAATGAAAATCACTGTACAACGTCTTATGAGGATAGCTGAAATGGTTTTGCACCCTGCTCAGTCCTGCTCTGTACTGAACAGGAGAATCTCTGACCATTTGATTCTCCTTCGAGAATTATTTTCTGATGGCTATGCAGACTCTGTTTCGGGTTTTATTGTATCGGTAGATCAGAAGGTGGCTTTTGATTCAGTTAACCATGATTTTTTGTGGAAGGCACTACATTTTATGCATGTGCCTGGTGAAATGATTCACTGGATTAAGACTTTTTATAGGACTGCCACAGTTGTGCCTGTTGTGAATGGTTGGGTTGGACCTATGATCCCCATAAAAAGAGGCGTTTGCCAAGGGTGTCCTTTGAGCCCTCTGTTATTTGTATTTTTTCTAGATGTTTTGCTTCACCATCTGAATACTCATCCTCAGATTCATACCCTTTCTAGATCTACTTTAATCTTGCCGTATACGGCAATTGCATATGCAGATGATGTCTGCATTATTGTGGCTAATGCAGCCTCTGTGGTTACTGCCCTCCAGGAATGTTCTTCCTTTGGTGATTTTTCTGGTGCGAGTTTAAATTTTACCAAAAGTTTTGATATTCGGTTAGGATGGAAAATAGCCCCTTTTTCACTTATTGGTCCTTTACAACTTATTGAGGGGCCTCAATGCATTTTGGGAGTTTATTTTGGGACTATAGATTCTGACCTTTTTAATTGGTCTGCTAAATTACAACAAGGCAAACTTAAGGTTGCCTCATGGAATAAGGGGCAGATTGGGAAGAAGAAGTGCGTTTTCCTAATCAAGACTTATTTGATACCAACTTTTCTTTATTTAAGCTATGTATTCCCAATCCCTAAACAATTAGAAACTGCAGTTCTTGGTCTCTTCTTTCAAGCTCTGTGGGGAAGCCGGCTTAATCCGGTAAAATGGAATGTTACTTACAGTACTTACCTGTTTCTGAGGGGGGTGTTAACATGATTAATCCTCTGTTATTTTTATCATGTATTTTTTTGACTGCAAATCTTCGGCCTCTATTGATAAATACTCAGAGAGGGTGGGAACCTTGGTTCTTTGATTCTTGCAGATTATGGTTTCATTTATGGGAATGTGATTCATTAACTGTGATACAACAAACTTTGGGTATACCGGTATATATTAAACACATGTTTTTACGTTTGAAACAGTGGAGGATATCTACCCAGATGTTGTTAATGAATTCTCATAAAGTATTATATAATAATCTGCTCCTGACCGTTTGTGCAATACAGTTGCCCTTTGAAAAGTGCCCTAGCCTACATCTTCCTTCCCTATTGGTTTTGTTACGGTGTAAAAGGGTGCCTGCTCACATGTGGGACTTTCATTGGCTGTCGTGTCATGAAAGAATTAATGTCAAAGATAAACATAAACACAAGCAGTCTCAAGACCAACAATGTTCTAGACTATTGTGTATTTCTAAATTAGAAACTATAACACACTTATTTTTTGAGTGTTCTTTTATTTGGCACTGGTGTTTTTTTTTTGGCAAGAGTCTGGGCCACTCCATTATTTCAAATGGTTTCTTACCAGAATATTATGTATGGTATTTTTTTCTCCCCAGTGGTCCCTTTGGACTCTGGACACATTAAATCTAGTTTTTGTAGTAATTAAATGGAATATTTGGATGGCTCGATGTCTGTTTACTCTACAGCAAAAAACCTGTTCTTATTCAGAGCTTGAGAAGAAAATCGTAACAGACCTAACATTTATGTACATGAACGTACATTATTTTCCAAGGAGACATTACTTGAACTTTGGAAAGCTCTTCCTTGGATCATGAACTCTGATTTTGCAGTGACCTGATGGACTGTCTCTTGATATGCATAGTTCTGTTCTGTTTTTTTTGTTTACTTCTGTTTTGAGTCCACATGAGTTTTTGCAAATTGCTTTTGTTTTGGTACTGTATGATTTATTTTGTTTCAATAAAACTTTCCCCAACTCTTTTCAATAAGTGCCATGGGATCTTTAACATCCACCTGAACTACCACCAATCCAAGCAGATACATACCCATGTAATACTGATAGACATTAAATTGTTATATTTATTTGTGGGTTGTAACTCATTTTCTATTTTTGAGGTTATTTCCTGTATGTATCTGTTACTCATCTCACTTGCTTTATTTATAGGAATCTTATCCCATTTGATTCTGCCTTTAACTATATCTATAGGTTCTTCATTTAATGTTATTTGATTTTTTACTTACCTAAATAGGACAGTTGGAAGATGATCACTTTCTGTTCTGTATATGATCTTTAGATTTGAGTATTTATGAAAGTCAAATGGAGATGCCAAAAGGTAGTCAATGGTTGCGGAGCCTCTTGAATTTATACAACTTGTTTTGCCCTCACAGTCTGAAGGGACTCATCCATTAAGTATTATTAGTTGCAAGGTATCCAGTAAAAGTTCTAATTGCTTATTTTTATCTGGGTTTTTTTTGAGCATATGAGTTTCTTTTAAGTATATTTAAAGCTTGTAATATGGATTTGTTGCATTCCAATGAGGCACTTTTACCATATCAAATATTACAATTGGCCATTATCAATAAATCACTGTACTTAAATTCAGTTACAATGGACTTCACATCATCAATCATCAATTATATTTGTGCCTATATTTTTGCCTATATGTTATATAATATAGATTTGCTGGTTGGGTTATACTGTATGTGTTTACTATGATGCTTAGCTTTTCCCATATTTTAATTACCAACAGAATGTAGTTTTGATTAATTATTGTTTAAATGACCCTCATATAATTATTTATTTTAATATAAGTAATTAGACCACCCATTCTAATTCCCTTTTTATTTATTTTCTGTGCTCTAGAGTGCACCAAGTAGGAACCATTTATATGTTCTTCCCCAAGCCAGGTGTCTTTATTTATTTTTATTTATCTCAGTCTAGGATTACAAATACCTTTGAGCCAAGGCTAATTTACAAAGGTTCCACGTTAGGTAGGTACAATACAAGGGAGGACATTGTGACAAGTTAACAGGTTACAGTAGTTTACATTATGACAGGATAACAGGCTACAGTAGTATATAATCACAAGAGTACATATTGTTCGGAGGTACAAGGTTGTTGACAAAAGACTGGGTACACAATATTAACAAGAATTTGGCGATTGGTGTCTTGTAGATTAATAATTGCTATTTGTTTTTTAAAGGCAATACATTCCAAATCAGCAAATTTAGATGAAAGTTCAACTATATTCCATGTTAATATACCAAGGTTTGTAGAATTATTCTTGAAAAAGGAAACAATGCTGTTATCAAAAGTAACCATTCTTTCTGATTCTGGGTATAAATCTATACATCCCAAGTTCCTAGATAACTCGACTGTTTTTAATAGTCAGTTATTTTCTTCTATAAGCAGTTTGTATCTGTTGGTAACCTCTGCATTGTACATCAACTCATTTTGTTCACTTGTCCCTTTCTTAAATGCAGCAGCTTGGTTTTGAGACAGATGTTCCCCCAAGCTGGTTAAATCAGTAATCAGCATTCCTAGGCTGTCTAACTTAAAACTAGCATCCAGTATTCTATTTGCTAGGTCCTTGTTATATAAAGTTAAATCAATTTTGTCCCCTAAGGTCCAACTTTTGTGAACCCTACAAACTTGTGCTATATCATCCTCATAACATTCTATCCTGAGGAAATTTGCTACTAAATGAGTTACCACATTTTTAAGTTTAGTCTTGCTTTCAGGATCCACATATGCAGTCCCAAAAATGGAAAATACCATATCTGGCAAACATTCATCATTGCACTCGTCTGCTGGTAAGTCTTGTATGTTGTATGATACCTATAGATAATCAACCAACTCAGATTTTGTTTTGATTCCTTTTGCTGTTATAGTAGAAGTCAATACAGGATAATCAATACTTAAGTTAATTTCTGATAGATATTTAGAATTTCATGAAATGTAGTGAGTCACTCTTGCGTATTCAAAGAAAAATAATATTACATTGCTGGATGTTAAATCATTCACTCCAACTGCATCTGAAATATCATCTAGTGAGGTGTCCAATCCAAGAATCTCATAACATACTGTATCATGTGACCCAAGATTTTTAGAACTTCTTTGTTTTCTTGAGGGGCCTTTTCTGCATCTCTTAGGGCTATTATAGCTTGACCTTTTCCCAGCTTATCATGTTCATAAAGGTAAGCTTGTTGTTTTTGTTTGTTTACTGGTGTTGAAGCAGCAGTATTGGTTGATTTTGCTAGATATTTTTAGAACAAGATGCTTTAATTTCATGTACCCGTTTCTTATGTTTTCTCACTTTCCTTGGCGTTTTTGTCCTTTCTTTTGTTTTTATGTTTTTCTTATTTTTTTGATTCTTTATGTTTGTTCTCAATTTCCTCAGTGTTTGGATTGTTAAGTTTATGTTACGTGATTTGCTTAGTATTTCCACATGTATTTCCTCCTTTTCAGTAACCAGTTAAATGATACGGAAGAGATATGGATGTCTCTTTCTCTTTTTCTTGTTGTTTTCTTTGGTAGGCTAACAGATCCTCTAGTCATGCTGCATTGATTGCTATATCTTCTCTTAATGTAATAATATATTTTTTTAGGATAATAAGCTGTTTCATTTTAACGATGTTAGCAATATGTATATTTTTTAGTGCTTCAACTAGATTTTTGTCTGGGAATGGTGAATATGTCATTTGTTTTTGTATTTTGTTTTCAAGATTTTTTTTTATTGTCAGCTAAGTCCCAAAGTCCTGTTATAGTCCCTTGTAGCTCTGCTATAATTTCAGGAATCTCATTTTTATTTTCTCTTATTTTTTTTTTCCAGAGGGAATTGCATCTCAAGTGAATTCAATTTCCTTCTACTATATGTATTGCCCTGTGGGCTAGTTTGTAAAGGTAGTTGACAGTAGCTATCAGTTTGTAAATCAGTTTCAAGCTTTGAGAGGGAGCTGAATATTTCACAAATTGTTTTACCTTCTTTTTGTGATTGTATCGATTGTATTGCAGTTGTGGATGGCTCTATTAGTGAGTCAAATGATAAATTTGGGGACATTTGTAATGAAGTTATACATTCACAACTTTTTTCTACCCCATTTGTTTTATTAACTTCTGTAGTGTATTATATTACAGGCACTGTTGTTATTCTGCTATGCTGTGAATTTTTAACACTCTTTGCTAGATGTTCAGTAATGAGTGTTTGAACATCCCATATCCCTTTCCTTTCTTTGCAGGTTTTTTCTAGGTTGTTTTGCTTTCTACTTTGTTACTTAGCTGTGCACTTTTGTCTGTCTTTTTTTCTTCTTAGTTTCCTTTTTATTCTCACCTTTGAAATTTGTAATCATTTGAGTTATAGGGTCATTTTGTGTTGTTATAGAATCAATCTTAGTCATTTTGTTGCTCCTTGTTTGCATCCAACCACACAACAGAAACCAAGCAGCAATGTGTTATAGCAAATTATATTACAAGAAGTGGTCTATCAGATAACTGAGCAAAAATTGGGAATTTACAGTACTCAGTCTGAGTGCTTTGTGCACTTTATGGACTACCATCAGTTTTCACCAGCTTCTACCAAGTTGTTCAATTTGGTATTTAAAAAAAAACATATACAACAAAACAACAGTAAGTAATAGTGCAAGGCCTGCAACGAGAACCAAATTCAGTAGTAGTTATCACAGTCTTCTCAATCAAGTATATGGACAGCTTTAAATAAAATAACAATGTCCAGTTGTCTTAATTGACACCAAATATCAAATAAATGTTTCAGTTCAGGAAGTTTAAGAGATTTCCAGACAAGTGTGGGGATTAAGTAGATTGTAAAATAATGCAGAACAGATCTAAAAGCTTGTATAGAAGACGGTCCCACACTGTGAAACTGCTAAATCTTGAAAGAGTCACCTGCAGGCCCTTGTTTCCAGTTTCAGTCCATCCGGCCCTTAAGACTCAAACTCCAGCAAGACTTTTTCCCAACACTGCTGTTTGGGCAAATGAGCCCCAGATAAAGTGACAGATCAGCACTCCTGCTTTCTGGGCTATGGTCTTGTTGTATAGTGTGCTCAGGCAGATTCCCCACTGTTGAATCCCTTTTCTTCAGAGCTGGCAGGACACTGTGGGCAATAAAGGAAAAAGAGACAGAAGTCCCAGTAGTATTTGAGAAGGCAGAGTACAATTATGCACAGTTATGCACACTGATGCAAAAACTAATTTTAATGCTTATTCAGCTTCCCCCTCCTCATTCTAAAAGCCACCAGCCTCTGAAGACTCCCAAAACTACATTGGAGCCCCAAATCTAAAAATAGGTCTGGTCTGGTAGTAAAAAATCTGCCCTAGATATAAAGGAAGCAGTAAACAGATAATTCACTTAGGCTAACCCCCAGTAAGACAGAAAACAAAAAGAAAAAATTGTTTTTTGAAAAACATACTTTTCTCAAGTAGGGTTGTTCTTACAAAACATGCAAGTTACAGAGACCAGTTTCAGAGGCAAAATATAAGTCAGCAGTCAGTAACACACTGGATGGGTGCTGGTAATAAAGTGAATCTGCTCACAAAAGCCACGCATGCACTTTAAGGCTACTGACTTTAGTCATGTGACACCCATGGAGCAAAACAGTAAAAGTTTAAACTATGTAAGTAAAGATTTTATATAAAAACCCTCAGTATCAATAAAAGGAACTTAAAAAACTATATTCACCAAATGTTCACAAAATGTTCACTGACATTCACAATCAGGAGAACTGGTGTATCCACTACTAAAATTTTGGAAAATATTTAAGTTTAAATAAATGCTAGGCCAGAAGCGCTGTACCAAAAAAAAAAAAGATTAAAACTATCTGGGCTGTGAGCTAAAAATAACAGATCAACTTATCCATTAGCATAATAGGATAGACAGTTGGTGAAAGGGAAAAAGTAGAGGAAAGAGTCAGTAGAGCAGAAGAAATCAAGATTTTCCTTTGGTTCCCAAATTAATCAGGAGAATGCTGTGAACCCTCCGCAGGGCTTAGTGCAGGTCCCAGAGTCCAGCAATGGGTTTTGCCACTGCACAGACTCTTAGTTTAGAGCACCAGGTCTCAGAACAGCATCATATCCAAGTGAAAAAAGCTGAGCAGCACAAGATTTGCTGGAAAGAACCTGGCTAGTTCTATTCAACAGGCAATGATGGCATACCTGTTATAGAACATTAAAGTGCTTCTCATCAGGTTCCTGCTTGAGCTGTTCATCAGACAGCACAGCATGCAGCTGATCTCTCCACTGCTCTCTCTCTCTCTCTCAGCTTTCCTGTGCCTTGTAAAAACTGAGATTAAATAAAAATTTAAAGAGACCACAATGCGACAGGAAATGTAGGCAATTAAAGCAGCAGTATTTGTTAGCCACGAAATAGCTTTATCAGGTTCCACATCATAACAGTGAATACATAACAGTGTTGCACCTATAGGTGAGTGCACAATGCCAAAAACACAAATGGCAGCCATGCACTACACCAAATACAACATTGGTGCCCATACTGACATACATTATCCTATGTTCTATGCGGGGTTTGTGCCCCCCGAGCCCCCCATGTGGGTGTCTGCAACCCCTACACTCCCATATAAAAATAATCAACTCCAAGGAGGGCCTGACAGTGGAGTAAGGAGCCAACTCTAATAAAAAAAAACATTCTCCACCCAAAAACAGTAGCGCACCAACCCAGGATAAAACCCAGGTCCTTCCACACCAGAAACATACACTGACTCCACAAGTCCACATGGCCAGTTTGCCACTGCCCTCCTGAGCTACCTCCCATATGCTGCTTCCTGTGATGTCCCTCCTACCAGTGCTGTATCCTGCAGTCACCATTTTAGCCCTCCTACCCTCGCCATTTTCACAGTTGCTCTCCTTCCACAACTGCTGTACATACAGTCGCTTAAACTGAGTCACTTAAATTAAGTCACTCAATTTGAAGGTGCCAGTATCACTGGATACTGCTTTATCAGTAATAATAGTTGTCTGGCAAAAATATTCAGGTACTATTTTTCTTTTCATTTTTTTTTATTCCGGAACCAAGATACAGGATTTTGAAGTTTTTAAAAGTTCTAACTCCCCTGCCATACCACCATAAAAATTTAAATATCTTGGTACAGTGGTTTACTGTTTACCATCAGAAACATGTGGTAACACTATCATAATACTTCACACATAATGAATCTAGCATATACTTTCAACAGATGATCTCAAGCGGAAGAGATTATTTAAAAAAAACTGTGACTGGTAACCATCTTTAATTACATGAGTGATTAATGTGTCTGTGGACAAAGCAATGTGGCCTGATGGGATTCATCCCAGAATTCTAAAAGAACTAAGGGTAGAACTAGTGACACCACTGACTAGCCTTTTTAACAAATCATGGGAGGATGGGGTGGTACCCGAGGACTGGAGAAGGGCAGATGTGATTCCCCTTCACAAAAGTGGGAGCAAGGCAGAAGCAGGAAACTACAGACCTGTTAGTTTAACCTCAGTGATAGGGAAAATGATGGAATCACTTCTGAAGGAAAGAATTGTCAAGTATCTAGAGGCCAGAGGGGCACAGGACCCTAGACAGCATGGATTCATAATGGAAAGGTCATGCCAGATAAATCTGATAGATTTCTTTGACTGGGTGACCAAAGTAGTAGATCAGGGAGGGGCTGTGGACATGGCCTACCTAGACTTTAGCATGGCATTTGACACAGTCCCACACAAAAGATTAATATACAAGTTAGCCAGCCTGGGAGTGGGTCCCAAGATGACAGTCTGGGTAAAGAATTGGCTGGAGAATAGGACATAGAGAGTAATAGTAAATGGAGTCCACTCAGAAGAAAGGAAGGTTACTAGTGGGGTACCGCAGGGTTCAGTATTAGGACCGGTCCTCTTCATTGTCTTTATAAGCAACATTGCAGAGGGACTGAAGGAAAGGATGTCTCTTTGCAGATGACATAAAGATCTGCAACAGAGTTGATGCACAGGGTGGGGTGGAAAGGATGAGAAGGGACTTGGCAAGGTTAGAGGAATGGTCAAATGTATAGCAGCTAGATTCAATGCTAAGAAGTGCAAGGTATTGCACCTGGAAACAAAACCCAGGGGAAGAGTACACAATGGGGGCTGAGATACTAACAACAACAAAAATGGAAAGGAGAGTGGGGTAGTCATATCAGATGACCTAAAGGTGGGCAAGCAATGTGAGAGGCAGCAAGGAGGGTTGGGGATACTGGGATGCATAGGGAGAGGCATCACCAGTAGAAAACAGGAAGTTATTATCCCTCTGTACAGACAGCTGGTGAGACCCCATCTGGAGTACTTGTGCAGTTCTGAGACCCAATCTCCACAAAGACATAGACAGGATGGAAGCTGTCCAGAGGAGGGCAACTAAAATGGTGCAGGGTCTGCACCGGAAGACATATGAAGAGAGAAAGGAGCTTAATATGTATAGCCTCGAGGAAAGGAGGGAGAGGGGGGACATGATAGAAACATTCAAGTACCTCAAGGGAATCAACAAAGTCCAAGAGGGTAGCACCTTTCAAAAAAAGAGGTGGGCAAGAACAAGAAGGCACAATTTGAAGATAGAGGTGGGGCGGCTCAGAGGTAATTTAAGGAAGTATTTTTTTCACAGAGAGGGTTGTGGATGCATGGAACAGCCTTCCAGAGGAGGTTGTGTAGTCAAAATCAGTGGTGGAATTTAAGCATGCATGGGACAGTCATAAGGCCATTCTAGGGGGGGTAGGAAGAAGTAGGCAGCTGGTTAACTAGGATCTGCAGCTTATCCAGTAGGTAGGGAAATGGGCAGACTGGGTGGGCCAAGCGGTCCTTATCTGCCGTCAAATTCTATGTTTCTATGTTTCTATGTTTCACTCTTTAAGTGAAGAAATATTTCCTCACATCTCTCTTGAGCTGCCTCCTATCCAGATACATAACATGCACCCTGGTCCTGGTGTTTGTCCTGACATGAAATTGACTCCCCACCTGTACCTTGTTTACCCCTGTGAGGTACTTGCTGGACTCAACCATGTTCCCTCTTCTCTCATCCATGGTGTACATGTTCAGATCCCTCAGTCTTTCATTGTAGGGCTTCTGTTCAAACCCTGTATCATTTTAGTTGCCTTCCTCTGGACCACCACCACCCCCCCCCTGTCTATGTCCTTTCTGAGGTGTGGTATCCAAAACTGGACACAGTGTTCTGGGTGGGGTGCACCAGGGAGAATTCAGTGGGAACACCACCTCCCTCATCCTGTTGGACAAACCTCTCCCTATACCCCCCAGCATCCCACTAGCCCTGCCCACTGGTTTGTCACACTGCCCAACTTCTTGAGGTCCTCTGATATGATAACACACACAGTAGATTGCATTCCTGGTTAGTGACAATCAATACCTCCACCCCCTTCCTAGACTCAGTACCAGAACTCCTATGCCCTAGATGCCTAATTTTGCACTGTTTGACATTGAGCCTAACTACCATGCCTTTGTCCACTGCTTAAGTTTCCCAAGCTCTCTGCACATTTTCTTCACCCCCTCCTGAGTGTCTACCCTATTACAGATATTGGTGTTAACTACAAAAAAGCATACCTTCCCTTTCAGTTCTTCTGCAATGTCTCCTATGAAGACACTGAAGAGGGCTGGTCCCAATACTGAACCCTGTGGTACCCCATTGGTGACTTTCCCCTCCTTAGAGTGAGTGCTGTTAACCACCACCTTCTGTTCTCTTATTCGTTAACCAGTTTCAAAACCAGTATACCATTCTGGATCCCACTTCAAGGCTAGTCAAATACTTAATCGGCATCCAGTGTGATACAGTATCATAGGTCTTGTTAAAGTCCAGTTAGGACATGTCCATTGCCATTCCCTGATCCATTTTCCAGGCCAGTCAGTCAAAGAAACATATCAGATTTGTTTGGCATGACTTTCCCCCTGTGAATCCATGCTGCTTGTAGTCCTGTGGTCCATTGGATTCTAGATGCTCAACCAGTCTTTCTTTCGGTAACGTTTCCATTAATTTCCCCACCACTGATGTAAGACTGACATGCCTATGGTTGTTAGCCTCCTCCCTTCTGCCACTTATGTAGATGGACCATGGGGGCCCTTCTCCAGTCTTCTGGAACCACACTTGTTTCCAGTAAGCTGTTGAACAAGACTGTCAGTGGGGCAGATAGCACCTCTCTGAGTTCCTTTAGTACCCTGAGGTGTATCCTGTCTGATACCACAGCCTCATCTACTTCTGGGCTACAAGTCCTTTCAGGAATCTCCTCTAAAAATGGACTTGTGTCCACCCCTCCCTTCCTGCTTCTCCCTAGATGCCTAACCCCTTCTTCCTCTACTCTGAAGACTGTGCAGAAGTACCTATTTAAGCTGTCAGCATTTTCTTGGTACCATTCTGCACTGTCTCCCCTTCTGCCCTTCTGATCCTCACTATCCCTCCCCTAACTGTCCTCTTCTCATTTATAGACCTGAAAAAAGTCTTATTCCCTTCAGCAACCCCTCTAGCAAACCTTTCTTCTGTCTGTGACTTTGTTCCACTAACCACTTTACCTATTTCCTCCTGCTTTGTTTGGTATACCTCCCTGTCCTCCTTCTTCTGTGTTTCTTTGTACTGCTACTTCCTTAGAGAATCATGATTGTCTCCTTTTTTTCTTTTTCTTTTTTTGCTTTGCTTGCTTCCTTCATGCAGAGGTTGGTTGCTCAAATTATGGCCTGCTTTATTTTTCCCACTGTGCTTCTAATCCTCCGGACACCTCCCCCAACCCCACCCCTTGGAGGCAATTTCTGAGGCAGTATCCTATTTCTTTATTATCCACCCTCTTGAAGTCCAGGACCCTCATTTTCATATGGCTTCCTTCTGCTCAGGTCCTTATGTTGAACCAAAATATACAGTGAGCTCTGATATCTAGAGGACTGTCCGCTGTGATTTCTGCAATGCTGTCCTTGTTTGTAAACACCAGGTCAAACATTGCCCAGTCCCTAGCAGGTTCTTTGACTAAATGCCTGTGAAAAGCCCCTTGAAGGGAGTCAGTGATGGCCCTGCTCCTTGTTGAAGCTGCAGCTGGAAGACTCCATTCCACATCTGGCAGATTGAAGTCTCCAACTAGCAGCACCTGCCCGTTATTTGCAATCCTGATGAATGCTTCCCCTATTGCCCTAATATATCCATCTCCTCCTCCTCCTGTGCTGGAGGTCTATACAATGCCCTGGTACATACAGTGGTCCCTGTCCCTGTATCCAAGATGACACACTGCACTTCTAGCCTCTCCTTCTCCTCTTGGTGCCCCTGTACATCCTTGGCTTTAATTCCCTCCTTCACATATAATGCAGCTCCTCTTCCCCGTCCTGTCCTTCCTTAACAGAGAGTAACTTGGTGTGTCCATGTTCCAGTCATGGTGCTCAGTGCACCATGATTCCATTATGGCTACTATATTCAGGTTAGCTTCTGTCATGATAGCCTCCAAGTCTGCAGCTTTGTTTCCAAGGCTCCTTGCATAAGCATTTGTGGCCCTGCACACCTTTTTACCTCCCTGCCTGATGCCTTGTGTGTCCCTCATTTTCTTGCCTATGTTGTTATCAGAAGCCCCCCCCCCCAACACACACTTCTACCAGTTCTGTTTTGCCCATTCCTGGTCCCCTTTAATCTACTGTCCTACCTGACGCGATATATTTCCCAAGTTTCTTTCATCTTGCCCCATTCCCATCCTTCTTGCACCTCTGTTCTAGGGGTGTTGTCACTCCTCGGGTTCTTTATCTCTGCCATTTTACCATCTGGGGCAATTATTGCCTCTATTGGATTCTCTTCCTCCCCCCCCGGCTAGTTTAAATGTTCACCCAAGTAGCATCTACTGTAATTGTCCCACCAAGGACTGCAGTCCCCTTCCTAGAAGGATGCAGGCTGTCTCCCTTATAGAATCATAGGTAATTTATGAATTGGTAGGCAGAGGTCCGCACCTTCCCAGATTGATCCCCAGCCCCAGAGGTAGCTAAAGCCCTTCTCTATGCACCATGCTTTCTTTTTATATACACTGTAGATTTTTATGCCCCAGTTTTTTTTTCTCCTTTTTTGCCCCCATGACTTGGTCACACAAGCGCATGTGGAGGCACGTGCATGCCATGTCTCTGAGGTGCCCTCCAACTACTTGCCTCCCCCGCCCACCTATGCTGCCCATCAGACCTCCATCCGATGGCAACGGAACTACAGGGGGATGACAGAGATCCTCCCTGGGAGAGGAGAGCTGTCATTATGGCTGCTCAATCCTGCTCTCTCCTTCCCCCAGCTGGTTTCTCGACTACCCTGGCTCATTTCTGAACTCAGGTCACCAGCGTAGCATGAGGTAAGGTGTCCAGTGCCGCAGCCCTCTGCGCCACTGGGCCGGTGCACCATGCTTTCAACCAATCATTAAACATCCTGGTGTGGAGTATCCTTGGTTCCCCCTGGCCCTTTCCAGGTAACATCTCAGAAAAAGCCACCATGTGTGCTGTCTATGTGTGCAAATGTTGGGAAAGGGGGAGACTAGGAAGTCATGTTATAACTACTTTTAATTTGTGTTAATGTTAGGTCACTTTTTGGACAAAAAAAGTACTATTTGCTTTCATAATGGTGAATAGACAGAACAACACACCCATTCCACTATTCCTTTTTTCAATGATCCAGTTCCATTCTCACAATCTGGCCAGTTTGCATGCTCAGCTCAGGCTCAGCTGAACTTTGTATACTTCTATTTATTTGATTATTTAATTTTACCAAAGACAAAACTCAATGAGCTAGCTACTGTAAACCCATCTTTTACAAGACTGCCCTGATGTAGTCCTATAATAACTCTGAAGAACCAATTACGCACACCCTTTAAAAAAATCCCACAAAATATGTTGGAACTTGGCAAGAGAATACATCAAGCATTTGGCAGAGTTTGTGAAAGCACTTGGGTGCCAGGCCAAGTAGGAAAATGCTCTTTTACCAGAATAAGGTTTAACTCTATGAGCTAGAAAAACAACATAATTCTGTGGTGTAAGACAAAAGACTGTCACTGAAGCATTAAAGGAATTATCAGATATGAAAACTTTGGGGAACTGAGATGGAGATGAGGCCTTATGAAAGGACAGGATGACTGAGCAGTGCTATCACTGAGTACTAATACAACCACTGAGTATTGGGGGAGTGAACTAGATGGACTCTTGTCTTTTTCCTCCCCTACTTCCTAATAGGGTTGCTTAGAATCCATTTAACAGAATCAGATTAACTGGATTTTAAGCTTTTTTTTTTAGAATATGTTTTCAGTATTCAAGCCAAAAATCCAAATTCTGAAAAAAACCCTCTTCTGCGTGTTTGAAGCCCCCATACCCCGCCTCCTCCCAGTACAACGTACAAGGAGTCAGAAAAAAAGCCCTCCCCACCATTTCCCCCTCCCCTTACTGTACCTTTAAGATGCCACTGAGTTCCCCCTGTCTTTTGTCTGTGGGATTGGAAGGCTTAGGCTATGCAGAGGTGGCAGTTTGGGTCTGGCAAGGCGACGACTCTGGCTTCTCATTTCGGTTGCTGTAAACTGTAGGTTGTCACCTCACACTCGGTGTATATCCACAAAAACACCACTCCCCAACAAGCTACAAAGCTGAAGAACTCCCCCCACCCCTTTGTTTTTGTGTCATTAAAGATTATATATATGGGTTGGAGAGAAGTACAAAAAACAAACAATTGAGATATTACTTCTCTCCCCACAGCCTGTACAGATCCCATCTACTACTATGCTCAATCTAGTATGCTCAATCCAAGTGTATTAACTGTCTGTTACCCAGGTAGATTTTTTACAGAAGGATGGATTTGGAGGTTAGACAAAAAGTCCACTAGGTAAGAAAACCAAAGGACCTGTAATAAAAGGCAAGAGTGTTAGAAGGAGGAAGGGTGAATGATTGGAGCAACAAAATGGGCATCCAAAGGACACTTGCACACATGGATAAGTACTGCTCAATAGGAGTGAGGCATGCATCACCTCCTGCCCTACAGAACCTTGAGCGTGGATCTGGCATTCATCTGTACACTGGGCAACCTATGAAGAAATGCTTAAGCAACATACTTGGAATGACTGGTAGAGTGAATGAAGTATTTGAACTAGAGCACTTGTGGGGAAAAGGATTCCTGTTGCATAGTGATATCTGAATACCTGAGAAGTGTAAATCTGGCATACACCCTCTGCCCATGCTTAGGGACTCCCACCCTTTCAATCTGCCATGAAGACACAGGAGTCTTCTTGAAGAGAGTTGCACCCATAGAGTTGATGCAGAAACAAAGTTCCCTTAGACAATATGTACCTTAGGGAATAAATCCCAATAGAACAGTTGAACAGAACATACAGAGACACTTACTTCCTTAAGAAGAGGAGGGACGCAGTTGAAGATATCTGAGAGAGGGGTAAGAAAACCACTGTTGCGAGTACAGAACCACCATCCAGGCCCAACTCATGGTGAAATTATTAACTAAGTTTAATAAGTTAACAGTATTATCATTTTCTGCATAAAGGAGAAGGGACTCCCCTGTGGAGAAACCTCTGAAAACCCAAGGCCTAGAAAACCATCCCACCAGGCTTAGAACAATTATTATCCAATTATTATCCTGGACTGAGTAAACTTATAACTGGAGAAGGCCTTAGACATGATGTGTCAGTTAAAAAGATAATACAGTCATCATTTTTTGTCTCAAATGAGTTTTACACCCTTCCAATGGTTTTGCAAGGCAGACTAACCAAAAAATGAGTCCTGCATGGAAGGACTCCACCCCAGAGAGGCTAGAGCACAAAATCAAAAGAAACGCAAGATTGCTGAAGGAATTCTGAGGAAAAAGGAAGACTTACAGCACAGCTTCTTCAAGCCTGACTGCCCAGATACACTCCACTGAGCACAAGGTCTATGTGTGATAACACTGGAGTCAAGCTGTTGAGGGGCAGGTTCTGAAGCAGATGGAGCCCTTGAGGGGCAAGTAGAGTGCTGATGTGAGAGCCCACTAGTAAATGGGGCAAAATCCCAGCAGTTCAAATGGTGAATGGAATACCTGTTAGTCACTGGGCAAGTGCCCAAATAAAGTTGGGGCAAATGCCTGAATATACAGTAATGCTCATGTAAACCCTAGGCGGTGCCACTCCAAGGGCTACTGCCCCTGCTTGTATGGCTATGCACAGGTCGAAGGGCCTGGGTTCCCTAAACTTACGTTAGGCTGGTTCTTTATATAAGGTTTCATAATGCGCAGTGCCTCCACCCAAAGTTTCCCTTTTAAATGGGCTAGCTGTTACCTGGCTCAACCTCCTGGGATGTCATTCCCCCCACTATAACCATTTGCCACCCCACCACATGACCCAATAGCATTTCCCCACATTGCAGACATTTTTGTAATTAAAGACTCTCTCTAATAATATGCTCATGACAACCATTTACAAAACAATAACAACAGCATTTATTTGGGGGACATAGGAGTTAGGAATGGGGAAACTGCAGAAATAGTGGTTATGCAATGGTTATTATTTACAAAATTTACATTTGATTGGATGGTTGGATTGGTTGTGGTTGCTGGTGAAAACCCTCCAGCTGTGTAGATACCAGTTATCAAAATAGAAGAAAAGCAATCACATTGAACCAGTACTTAATACCCAGGACCCTGGCTATCTAGCTGCCTTAATAATCAGATGGAACACATTTCATAGTTCCCACCACTGGTACCAGTTGCCCAGACTCAGTATGAAACTCTGCAATCTGATAACCTTTACCCTGGGTACCCAATTACCAAAGTCCTATAGATGGTTGCAGGCCTGGTCGATGGTGCAGCTGTGCATTGGCCAGCTTGATTTGAAAGAGAGGTAGGATTGACTTGAAAACATTTTAATACACAACAATTTGTAATCCTTAAGGGGTGTGCAGGGGTTGCCCTGCCTGTTGCAGTTAGAACCTTGGGCTGGATGTAATGTACCACTCACATCAGATTTGGAAGTTGAGCATTTTCTCCTGACTGTTTAACACAGTCATATGATTTGTAAAACACTCAGCACATCTATATGGTTTGAAACACTCAGCACATTTATATGACTTAGAACAGTACAGTATATCTATATTTCAGACACATTTGGTACATAAATGAAGGGATAGCGCCTTCCACCAGGGGCCAAGAGGGCCGCCCTGGTCAGATCACTCAGTGGAAAATTGTCATCTCCAGGTCACAGACTGGAAAACTGTCATTTCCAGGTTATAGCAAATCCAAATTAACTTTGGGGCATCAGTCCATTTTGTGGCTTGAGGCTATGGCTGGCGGCTACACTGGACATCTTGACCAGACAGGCAGCACAACACTGGACCTCCCAGGCAAAGTCAGGCTGAGCTCCTTACTGAGTGCTCCCCTTCTAGTCCTGTAGGCTCCAGAAAACATCACATATCAGTACATTACCAGTCTGCCCTGGGCTCACTATGGATACCCCTAGAACAGACACAATCAGCAAACATTCTACTATACAGGTCCAGCCTTGCTGGGCTAAGGTTATACGCAGCAGTAAGGTGCAGTCCCAACAACAATATCACATAGAACAGTCACTTGGGCATGGTTGCTCCTATTTGACAAGGTTTCTTTCTTTCTTGCACCTGGGGATACAAGAGTACTCACTCAGGCTCCTCACGGTAGAATTTCTGCAATCAAGGTTCCTGATGTCTTCAGTTCTCTCACAACTGAGGTGAAACCAGTTGTCTCTCAGCTGGCTTGATGTCATCAAGTTGCAGGTCCATGTCTTTCCCCACCATAGAAGGGAGGGCTAGCATCTGGAGGACATTCTAGCAATTCCCAGGCTAGCAAGAACTTCAGAAACTAAATAACTTTAACTTGAAACTACTAAAGAAGGCAGCACCCCCTCCTGGATGGAGAAGATTAGCAGGATCTCCAAGTTTGGCTGCATGGCAGGGGGCCAGAGCCCCCAGCCCCCTGGGGGTTCCCGCTCGAATCTGGCAAAAGGCTGAAAAATACAGTCTCTTATAGGACTCTGCTGAGGCTCCTGATTGGCTGAAACTTTTGGGTGCATGGCCTCTGATTACATGGAGGGTCTGTCAATCAAGATAATAAATTATGCATGGACTTCACTTGATGCACAGTTGGTTTGCTGTTTTGGCACCTGAAACTAGGTCCCTGCAGTTCCCCATGAGTACTTGATATTTTCCCATGAGCTTTTAGCTAATGTCCCACAAGTCCTGGTTTTGTTATTCTAGCTTTCTGATTCACTGTACTGATTTGTAATGGCTGCTTTACCCACAGCCCCTTAAGCAGATTAAGTAAGTCTTAAATCAAAGTTCTGATTCAGCCAGAATATACTAAATATTTGCCCCAATTCTCCCACAGTCCATTAGCCCTGATTGGGTACTTGCTGTTGCTGCACATATTGAATAAATTGCTCAGTCCATTTGCCCATCACTACAATACCACCTATTGCAGCAGGCAGGCTTTCTTATCTGAGTCCTAATATTTGCTGGTGCAGCAAGGATGAAGTATTTAATCATTCAAGATTTCTCCCCTTGGTAAAACACTTTTTCCCACACACACTGTACATCAGTGACATTATTTATTTCACAAACATTACTTTCCTTTTTTTCCCCTCCTTGGCTGTAGCCAAAATACAGCTTCCCCGAGGGCAGAAACCCCTTCATAAATATTTATTTTGATCTGGGCTCTGGCTCATTAATATTCATGAGCCCCAATCTGAAACACTTGGTGGATCTCCTTTGATTTTCCTAACCATGGGCTCTCTTCACCCTGCCTGTGGTCACCAGGCCCCACTGATCAGGTCGGGACACCGGAACCACCGAACACTTCCTTGGAGTAACCGCAAGATCAAGGGAACCACTCACATCTGGGCAATCCCCACAGCACTGGAGTGCTTGGCAGCATGGGCGATTGTGTTTTGCTTCTTTGGAGTCCTGCAGGGCTTGGATTCTACCAGGGGTTGTGACAGGGGCACCAGGAAGGGCATAGGGAGAGGAACATGATGACTGTCTGTGCAGGCTGATGGACAAGTTAGTAAGGGAAAAGCTGAAGAACATAGACCTATGACCAGGATTAGAGGCACAATAACCCAAAAGGGCATTGCATAGTCTGAGCAGTGCTATCTGAGGCAGGGAAGAAAGAAGCAAGCAAAACCAGCAGAGAGCACAGGAGGAACACAGCAATGAATGCAGGATAGGACCCAGAAACAGACCCAAGCAGGAAGAAGGCATGGGAGAGGCTGCCCATCAAAACCTCTCCAAGACCAGGAACAGTTGGAAGTAAACTGCTGGAGGTTCTCAGGGAGGAGCAGAGAGAGCTGGGAATGACAATGGGAGTACAAAGCTGCACCAGGCTGAAGCAGGAGTGGGTGAGATGCCCAAATGCAGCAGCTGGTGGCAGCAGAAGCAGAAGCAGAACTGGCCAGCAGCCATGAGGCTGACAGCAACAGGTAGATTTAGGGAAGGGAGGAAGTTGGGTGGAAACTGGCACCTTTATGGCTTCTGCAACAAAACAGACATCCAAAGAACTCTTACACATGTGCAGTTCAGTACCCCTTGGTGGGATGCATGGAGTGCATCGGTTGCTGCCCACCCAAATGATGAGCATGGCTCCGGCAATCTAGTGTCCTACTGCAGGATTCAAGGACATGCCCTGAATCCTAAAGGTGGTACATTTCAGGGTAATATTCAAAAGATTTTCTCTCAGTGGGTGGTGAACCTTTGTAACAGCTTAAAATGGAAGAAAGGTATCAGCCTTGCTCAGTTGGTAGCACATTCACCTCTTGACCGGAAGGTTGTGTTTTTTTTGTCCTACAACGGAACTTGGCCTCATACCACAAACATTAACTCCTTAGTGCAGTACTAGGGGGATACTGTACTGTCAGGGTGTCACTCTTCAGATGATGCATTTAACCAAGGTCCCTTTTACTGATCTGTGGTGCTGTTCTTGTGAATGGTTGGAAAACTAACCCAAGCACTTTTTGCAAGCCGAAGGGATTTTTCCCGTGTTCTGCCTAATAACATCCCCCCTCATGTAAAACTGCTTCCGGCAAGTGTCCAAGGCTGTTTGTGGGTGTTGTGGTGTGAAATGGCTGCCAGTAGACATCCACAGTCACTTCACAACTCTCATTGCTTGTAATGTACTTTGAGACTCGGTCTGTCTAAAAAGCATCATATAATGCAAATTCTTTTTCTTTTTCTAACAGGCCTTCAATGTAAACCTGGACAAAGTTCTGCTAAGCAATGAATCACTGGCTAGCCTTGGTAGTAGAGTTGGTTAGGAACTCCTTTACATTAGTACTTATTTGCACAGCATGCTTACTCATTCCTGCTTATGACAGGACAGGCATGATGGACCAAGAGTCTCTTTTGACCTGTAGACCTATTATTATTGAACAGCAGTGTGTAATAGACAGTACCATCTTGATGTGATAGCTGCAAATGGCAGATATTAGGCCTTTCCTGATTTCGCACATGCCTGGCAGCAGGGCTAGGTATTTTTAATATGGGGCATTGGAGTACTCCTCTCCCTATTTTCTGAGGAGACAGGCCTGGGTTCTCCTGAGTTAATGTTGCCTCCACCTTTGGAAATCTGCAAGTGCCCCAGTATACCTGTGCACTGAGGGAACAACTGAGCTTATGTTTTATAATACACAGTCTTGACATAAGGGGTCCTTGAGGGATGATGATGCTAGCAGACAGAAATATAGAACATAGAAACATAGAATGTGTTGGTAGATGGGGTCCATGTGGACCATCTAGTCTTCCCAAGTATACTACCCCTCCCCCAATCAGAACAGAAACATAGAAACATAGAATTTGATGGCAGATAAGGACCGCTTGGCCCACCCAGTATGCCAATTTCCCTACCTACTGGATAAGCTGCAGATCCTAGCTAACCAGCAGCCTACTTCTTCCTACCCCAACCCCCTAGAATGGCCTTATGATTGTCCCATGCATGCTTGAATTCCACCACTGATTTTGACTCCACAACCTCCTCCGGAAGGCCATTCCATGCATCCACAACCCTCTCTGTGAAAAATACTTTCGTAAATACCTCTGAGCCGCCCCCTCTATCTTCAAATTGTGCCTCTTGTTCTTGCACACCTCTTTTTTGAAAGATGCTACCTCTTGGACTTTGTTGATTCCCTTGAGGTACTTGAACATTTCTATCATGTCCCCATCTCCCTCCTTTCCTCAAGGCTATACATATTAAGCTCCTTTCATCTCTCTTCATATGTCTTCCGGTGCAGACCCTGCACCATTTTAGTGCCCTCCTCTGGACAGCTTCCATCCTGTCTATGTCTTTCGGAGATTGGGTCTCCCAGAACTGCACACAGTACTCCAGATGGGGTCTCACCAGCTGTCTGTACAGAGGATAATAACTTCCTGTTTCTACTGGTGATGCCTCTCCCTATGCATCCCAGTATTCCCCAGCCCTTCTTACTGCCCTCTCACATTGCTTGCCCACCTTTAGGTCATCTGATATGACTACCCCCAGGTCCCTTTCCATTTTTGTTGTTGTTAGTATCTCACCCTCCATTGTGTACTCTTCCCCTGGGTTTTTGTTTCCCAGGTGCATTATCTTGCACTTCTTAGCATTGAATCTAAGCTGCCATACATTTGACCATTCCTCTAACCTTGCCAAGTCCCTTCTCATCCTTTCCACCCCACCCTGTGCATCAACTCTGTTGCAGATCTTTGTGTCATCTGCAAAGAGACATACTTTTCCTTCCAGTCCCTCTGCAATGTCGCTTATAAAGACATTGAGGAGGACCAGTCTAATACTGAACCTAGGTGCCCCATAGTAACCCTCCTTTCTTCTGAGTGGACTCCATTTACTATTACTCTGTGTCCTATTCTCCAGCCAATTCTTTACCCAGGCTGTCATCTTGGGACCCACTCCCAGGCTGGCTAACTTGTATATTAATCTTTGTGTGGCACTGTGTCAAATGCGTGCTAAAGTCTAGGTAGGCCATGTCCACAGCCCCTCCCTGATCTACTACTTTGGTCACCCAGTCAAAGAAATTTATCAGATTCATCTGGCATGACCTTCCTGCTGTGAATCCATGCTGCCTAGGGTCCTGTGCCCCTCTGACCTCTAGATACTTGACAATTATTTCCTTCAGAAGTGATTCCATCATTTTCCCTAACACTGAGGTTAAACTAACAGGTCTGTAGTTTACTGCTTCTGCCTTGCTCCCACTTTTGTGAAGGGGAATCACATCTGCCCTTCTCCAGTCCTCGGGTACCACCCCATCCTCCCATGATTTGTTAAAAAGGGTAGTCAGTGGTGTCACTAGTTCTACCCTTAGTTCTTTTTAGAATTCTGGGATGAATCCCATCAGGCCCCATTGCTTTGTCCACCTTCAGTTTTAAGAGTTCTTTCAGAACCCTTTCTTCTGTAAATGGGCTGGTATCAACTTCTGTATCCAGAGTGTTTCTACTGTTTGTTTTAGGTACCTCCCCCTCTTCATTTGTAAATACTGAGCTAAAATATTTGTTTAGTATCTCTGCCTTTTCACAGTCTCCTCTGCCCACCCTCCCTCCCTTTATTAAGCCTCACTATCCCTCCCTTGGTCTTCCCCCGCTCCCTGATGTACCTATAAAGGTTTTATCCCCTTCTTAACTGAGTTGGCTATCTTTTCCTCGGTTATGGCCTCTGCTGTTCTGACTGCCTTCCCAGCCTCCTTTTGCTCTTACTGATACAGTTCTCTGTCCTGCTCCTTCTGTGATTCCTTGTACTTCCTGAATGCTTTCTTTTTCTCTTGAACCTTCACTGCCACTTCCTTTGAGAACCAAAGTGGTTTCTTACATCGTTTTGTTTTGTTTATTTGCTTCACACAAAGGCTCGTTACCTCTGTGATGGCAGTTTGTTATTATTCCCCATTGTTCTTCCACCCCTCCTTCCTGCCCATTTGCTAGTGCATTCCTTAGGCACTCACCCATTTTAGCAAAGTCAGCCCTCCTAAAGTCCAGTACTTTTTGCCTTTGTATGGCTTGACTCTATTGCTGTGTTTATTGTGAACCATACTGTTCGATGGTCGCTAGTTCCCAGATGGCCACCACTTCTACATCTGTGATCTCTCTCATCTCCATTTAGAGAATCAGGTCTAAGATTGTCTCGGTGGGCTCCAATACTAGTTGTCTAAGGCATGCCCCCTGTAGGGCATCTAGAATAACTCCACTCTTCGAAGTGGCTGCTGCAACTGCACTCCAGTTAACATCTGGCATATTCAGATCGCCCATCAGCAATATCTCCCCTTTTTCTGCCATTCTAAGTATACTTTCTATCATTTCCTTGTCCATTTCCTCCCCCTGAGAAGGGGGTCTGTATACAACCCCTGTGTAATGCTGTATTAAGTTTTCCACACTGCCTGTCCCATGCCAGCTTGAATTCTCTGACCATCTTTGACCCCACCACCTGTGGGAGGAGGCCATTCCAAGGCTCCACCACCATTTCTGAAAAGAAGAACTTCCTTGTGTTGCTTCTGAACCTGCCCCCCTTTAGGTGCATGTCATGACCTCTAGTCTGGGTACAGTTGTTTACCTGAAGGAGATCCTGTGCCTGTACATTGTTGATACCCTTCAGGTATTTAAACATCTCTATCATGTCCCCCCATCCCTTCTTTGTTCTAGTGAGCACATGTTGAGCTGTTTTAGCCTTACATCATATCGTTCATGATGCAGAACTTGCACCATCTTTGTTGCCCTTCTTTGTATAGTCTCTAGTCTTTCTATGTCTTTCCTAAGGTGAGGCCTCCCAAAACTGGACACAGTACACCAGGCACCTTTACAGTAGCATACACATCTTCCTTTTTTCACTGGTTATGCCCCTCCTTATGCAACCCAAGATGATGCTGGCCTTTTGTACTGCCTTTTCACATTGCTTGCCAACCTTCAGGTCATCTGCGATGATCAGCCCAAGATCACGCTCGTGTTTTGTTGCCACCATCTGTACTCAATTTAGAAAGTAATTTAACAGTGGGTTGTGTCTTCCTAGGTGCATAACCTTACATTTTTTGGCATTGAACTTCGGCTGCCAATTTTATTACCATTGTTCCAATTTCCTATGCTCTGACTCCATCTGTTGAGTCCCTTCAGTCATTCTACCCTACTGCAGAGCTTTGTGTCATCCACAAATAGTTTAGCTATGTTGCTGATGAATGTATTATTTGAAAAGCATTGGTCACAGCACTAAACCCTGTGGAATACCACTTGTAACTCTACCCTTCTCTGACAGTGAGCCATTTACCAATACCTTCTCGGTCCTCCCATTGAGCCAGTTTTGGATCCAGTTTACAATTTTTGGTCTAGTGCCCATGTGCTTATTAGCCTATTTTGTGGAACAGAGTCAAAAGCCTTGTTGAAGTCTAGGTACACCATGACTACTACACCCCATTGTTCAAAGTTTTTGTGACCCAATCAAAGAATTCAGTCAGGTTAGTCTGGCAGGACCTTTCTGCAATAATGCCATGTTACTTTGGGTCCAGCTGACCACTATCTCCTAAGAATGTCACCATTCTCTCCTTTAGTAGAGATTCCATCAACTTCCATAAGCTTCCCTACCACCAAGGTGAAACTGACTGGGTGATAGTTTCCTGCTTCTTCCCTTCCACCGCTTTTGTGTAGGGGTATTACTGCAGCCCTTTTCCAGTCTTTAGAGACCTCTCCTACTTTCCTGTGATTTGTTGAAGAGCTCCACCAGTGGGGCTGCTAGTTTTTCCCCAAGCTCCTGTAGTATTCTTGGGTGTATTACATCTGGTTCCATTGCTTTGTTGACCTTCAATTTCTTGAATTCCTCCAGGACTCTTGCCTCCATGAATGGACTTGTGTTGGCTCCCTTGAGGTGGTGTGCCTTCCTGTAGAGAGATGGTCCTTTGCCTGCTACCTCCTGTGTAAAAACTGAGAAGTATTTGTTTAGAACCTCTGCTTTCTCATCATCATCTTCTGTTTGCTGATCATTGTCCTTAGCCAATCTAACTAGTCCCCCTTTGCTCTTTCTTTTCTCTTTCATATACCAGTAGAAAGCTTTGCCCCCATGTTGGACTCTCTTCACTATCCTTTCCCCTGTTTGAGCTTTTGCAGTCTGAATTGCCATCCCAGCCTCTTTAAGTAATTCCCTATATACTTCCTTGTCACTGTCCTTTTTATGGCTGCAGTGTGCATAGCCCTACAGATGTTTTGCTTTGAGAAAAGGACTTCCTGCATACATTACCTACCAAACAACATGACAGAGTGTTAAAAATAGTGTCCTTTGCTGAAGCCTCATTACTACACTGCCTGTATGTGTATGGCACCTGGAGAGCACCATTTTTCCTCTGGCTTTAGAAATTAATTGAGCCCTCCCCAGTACTGTTTTTTTTTTGCAAGTTGAAACCTCCTCCATAGTGTTTTATGGACCTTTTCTTTGTTTGTTATGTTTCAGTGCTTATGTTGAGCCCTCCCTAGTACTGCCTTTTTTTGCAAGTTAAAACCTCATCCATAGTATTTTATGGGCCTTTTCTCTGGCTTGAGAGAAGTTCATTGAGCCTTCCCCAGGACTGCCTTTTTTTGCAAGTTGAAACCTCCTCCATAGTGTTTTATGAGCCTTTTCTTTCGTTAAGTTTCAGTGCTTAATTTACTACCATTTGCAAACTGAGAAACTTGTTTTGCTGGTATCCCCTTCCCCACTCATCCAGAGGTGTGAATTCCTTTGTTTCCTAACCATGCAGGTTGATTTTACTTGCTTTCCTCATGGTAAGAATGTGAAACTAAACTTGTTTTTTTTAAATAATTGATAAAGTGGCATGTCCAGTTTGCAACTCTTGGGGATGAAGAAGTATCCTTTTACCTATATGGAGTAATTAATTTGCCACCACCTCTTAAGACCTCAGCTGTAAGATACATCATGTATGTTAGGTGATATATGAAATCAAATTGCATTACCTGAAAAACGGTTAGGTACTTATCTCTCTCTCTCTTTGTGACCTACTGCTGGATAACACAGCTGTCTAAACAAACAAAGCTGTTTTATTCTTAAAAAGTAGGAGGGTTTTTTCTTGCTTGTTTTAAGTAATTGTGTAAGCCACAGGAAGACATTTCTACTGCCAGGGATATATAAAAAGTCACAAGATATCTATAGAGAGAAGGGAATATAACACTTTAATGGTTACAACTGCATTAGACTACAAATGCAGACCACAACGCAAAGTTCTCATGAACTGATTCAACATTAAACTAATTGAGTTTATATTTGTTATGTTTCTCTTTCCTTAATGTTACTATGATCCCTTTTTGCTGTTGCTGTTGCCAACTTTTGTTCTGGAGGTCCCAACCATCTCAGAAAAGATATAGATTGTGTGAAGGCAGTACAGAGAAGGGCAACCAAAATGGTGCATGGCCTGCACCAGAAGCACTATGGGAAAAAACTCAAGGAGTTAAATATGTACTCTCTAAAGGAAAGGAGGGAAAGGGGAGACATGACAGATGCATTCAAATACTTCAAATATATCAAAATAAGGTATAGGAAGGTTCAATGCTGCTGAGAAAGATATGTTCAAGGACAAGGGGGCATGATATGTGGCTGGAAGGGGGAGACTTGCATGGGATGTGAGTAAATACTTCTTTACAGAGAGGGCAGTGGACACCTGAAACAGCCTGCCAGAAGAGACAATGGGTACTGAAATGGTAACAGGTTTCAAACATGAATGGTATACACATAAGGTGACCTTGGTAACAGGGCTGGTATGGGGGGGTTAAGGCTGGAGATTAGTTATGGTCCATGGCAGCACTGTAGGTAAGGACTTTAGGGCTGACTAAATGGGCAAGGAGGTCCTTTTCTCCTAACAGCTTCTGTGTTCAACTTTAAACTAATTGAGTTTATATTCTTTATGCTTCTCTTTTCTTGATGTTACTATGATCCCTATTTGCTGTTGCTGTTGCAAACATTTATTCTGAAAGTTCCAGACATCTCAGAAAAGATATAAATTGGGTGAAGGCAGTACAGAGAACTCTCTAGAGAAAAGTAGGAAAGGGGTGACATGATGGAAGCATTCAAATATTTTAAGGGTATCAATAAGGTACAGGAAGGTTCAATTCTACTGAGAAAGAGATGGTCAAGGTCAAGGGGGCATGATATGTAGCTGAAAGGGGGGAGACTTAGAAGGGATGGGAGGAAATACTTCTTTACAAAGAGGACGGTGGACACCTGGAACAGCCTACCAGCAGAGGTAATGGGTACCGGAATGGTAACAGGTTTCAAACATGCATGGGATACACATAAGGGGACCTTGGTAACAGGGCTGATGTGGTGGGTGGTTAAGGCTGGAGATCAGTTATGGTCCATGGCTGCACAGTAGGTAGGGACCTTAGGGCAGACTAGGTGGGCCAGGAGGTCTTTTTCTGCCAACATCTTCTATGTTCAGCATTAAACTAGTTGACTTTATATTCTTTATTCTTCTCTTTTATTGATGTTACTATGATCCCTACTTGCTGTTGCTGTTGTAATCATTTGTTCTGGAGGTCCCAGTCATCTGAGAAAAGATATAGTTTGGGTGAAGACAGTACAGAGAAGGGCAACCAAAATGGTGCATGGCCTGCACCAGAAGCACTATGAGGAAAGACTCAAAGAGTTAAATATGTGCTCTCTAGAGGAAAAGAGGGGGAAAGGGGAGACATCATAGAAGCATTCAAATGCTTCAAAAGTATCAATAAGTTACAAGAAGGTTCAATTCTGTTAAGAAAGAGATGTTCAACGACAAGGGGGCATGATATGTACAATAATTGGAAGGAGGAGACTAGAGGAAATGTGAGGAATACTTCATTACAGAGAAGGTAGTGGACACCTGGAACAGCCTGCCAGCAGAGGTAATGAGTACCAAAATGGTAACAGGTTTCAAACATGCATGGGATACCCATAAGGGACCTTGGTAACAGGAGTGTTGCGGGGGGGGTGTAAAGCTGGAGATCAGTTATGGTCCACGGCAGCATAGTAGGTAGGGATCTTAGGGCAGACTAAATGGGCTAGGAGGTCCTTTCTGCCAACAGCTTCTATGTTTTTATGTTAATAAATAGCTTGTACATGAGCATTATACATTCTTGTTGACATCAATTTTAAGATTTTAAATATAAAGCCTATGATAGCAGTAACACAATGCCATTAATAAGTACTGCTAAAATATTCAAAATCCATGGAATCAACCTATTGTCAATGTAAATCAAAAATATGTATCTCTATAGAAGTCAGGACCATAAAGATAAAGAGAGAAAAAAGGAAACAAACACAGAAGAAAAAAGTGTGCATACAATAAGCCAAAGTGTGTGTGTGTGGGGGGGGGAGATAATATGTATAAAGCAAGTGGATAGCACTGAAATGCATTTTCATTATACTTGTGAAAGGATGAAAGCTCAGGTAAAATATAGGCCCTAGATATAGAAAACAGTTGAAAAGGATAAAAAGGAAGGGAAGGGGTCCTAGATACAATAGAAAAGAACAAAACAACCAAAAATCAAAGAAACTGACTGACATAAAATTTAAAACAACAAAACAGTGAATGACATTTGGAAAATTATAAAGAGCAACATATTATCATTTGCAATAGTTACATTAAAAGGACCATGGAATATAACAACAAATGATGACGAGCAAGATGGCTAATTGAGGATGTGAAGAAAGTTACTCAACAAAAAAAAAAGCTAAACATGCAATAAAATATCTGAAAACAAAAGCCATGACATAACCACATGGTCAGAATATTAAACATTTTAAAAGAAACATAAAAGCAAAAGTAACCATTTCAAAAAGAAAAAGGAACTCATATGTGCAACAGATGCAGAAAAAAGCAACAACAAGCAATTGTGCAGTTACATCAATAGCCTAAAATAAAAAAAGAATATAAGTAATATTAATATTAAATAGGAAACATTAAAAAATTTTGTGGAGGTAGCAAACCAGTGTAATGAATATTTGAGTTTCTTATTCAGACCCAATCATGAGTCACTCCCCTGCCCCTGTACATTACCAGGAATGCCAACAGAATTAATATAAATACAGACAACATATTGCAAAAAATTCAGTATAAAAAAAATCACAGTGCAAAGTTTCCACTAAAATGCTAAAATTAAATATTGGGATAATCCATAACCAGGCACCCCCTCAAAATATTTTTTAAAACATTAATAAATACAGGTTCCGGGCAAAATTCTAGAATCACTACATAAAGATGTAAGTTAGCCACATATCTAACAGTGATTTCAGTGACAGAGAGCAGCAGGGATTCACAAAGGGACAATCATGTACCACAAATGTAATCTGTCTCTATGAAAATGTGACCCAATTCTTCTTGGATAACAATACCTCGTACACATAATTTCTGTTATACCTCTGTAAAACATCTGCCACTGTACCACATTTGGCAGTCATTGAAAAAAATGTCTTCCCTAGCTATTTATCCCAGTATTATAAACAGTAGAACCCAAACCAACCAAATTATATGAAGAATCATCACTGTAAGCCTTGTGTATAATGCAGACTGTGATACTTAGCACTTGTAGGGTATGTTAATGCATCTGGACTTATTTGCTGCATAAGCATCTCAGTTGCTATGGGGTTCTGACCACGTTCACTCTTCCTCAAGCCAAGCTAGCTACAGTATGTCTTACCACTCCTGGTAGGTGACATCACTTTAGTTTATGTATTACTGTGGCAAGCTGCTATTTTCAACAAGAAGTTAGAATTTTAAAAAGACAGTGATGTGGACTGAGAAGCAACATGTGCAGGTGAATCATCATGCTAGCCTAGATATTTCCAGGTTGCATTCAGTTAGCCTAACCAGTGGGAGCAAAGGGAAGAGGAATGCAAATCTAAAACAGAACCATTTAACCCATTTGTGATTTAAAGTTACATTACAGAAATGTGGCCTCCAGAACTGGACACTGTATTCCAAATGCGGCCTCACCAGTGATCTGCACAGTGACATCACCACCTCCTTCCTTCTGCTGGGGATGCCTCTCCTTATATACCCCAGCATCCCACTGGCTCTCCCCACAGCCTTGGTACATTGTTTAGACACCTTTAGGTCATCCAATATGATTATCCCCAAATCCTTTTCCTGTTTGGTGACCATCAGTTCCCCCAACCCCCTTCAATCCTCCCCATGGTTCCTGTAACTCAAATGCATCATTTTGCACTTTTTTGCATTAAATCTCAGCTGCCACACTTTGGACCATTCCTCCAGTTTACCTAGGTCCCTCCTCATTTTTCCACCCTTCCTGGAATGTCCTCCCTGTTGCAGATCTTAGTGTCATTCGCAAACAGGCACACTTTCCCCTCCAGCCCGTTCACTTATGAAGACATTAAACAGGACTGGGCCCAGGACTAATCCCTCTGGCACCCTGCTGGTCACACTCCTTTCCTTAGATTGAGCACCATTTACCATGACTCTCTGTCTTCTATCATTCAACCAGTTCCTAACCTAGTTTACCACCTTGTGACCCACTCCCAGGCTGCCCCACTTGTTCACAAGTCATATGAGGAATGGTATCATCGGCCTTACAAATTGCAGTTCGTGTTTATGTTTATGTTTAAGCCCATGAAACACCCTTATCTAGTTAATGCATTTGCAGCCGTAGTGGCTCTGCCAGAGATTGTTTGCCTTGTATCTCCTGAATGCTTTCTTCTTCTCCTTGATTTTGGATGCTGTATCCTCTATGAATCAGAGTGGATTCCTTCTCCTTTTGTGTTTGCTCACTAGCCTGGCACACTGTGGTGTGACTAGTGTAATTGCTTCCTTCAGTCTCCTCCAGTGTTCTTCTACTCCTCCTTCTGGCCAGCAACCCAGATTCTGTTTCAGACAGCTTTTTATCAGAAACAGAGATGGTGCCTCAGTACTAGCTTGGCTGGACACTAGGGATGACTGGTTTCAAACATTATACAGTATGAGTGAGTAGATTCTGATAGCAACTTTTGAATCAGACTGCCATTTATTAACAAAGTCAGTGTCCCTTCCCCCTTAAGGCTTGAAGAAGACAGGGTGCTCAGACTTACGTGTGAGTTACTAAAATCAGTTTACAAGATTTGTGCATTAAGACCTTCTGTAGTTGTTAGCACTAGATGGTAATACTGCAGTTAGATTCACAGCTACCTTGTGTCTCACCAGACAATAGTGCTCCTGGGCCATTAAGTCAGGTATGAATGGTAATGTTTGGTTATTTGGAGAGTGACTTGCAACCACAGCATAGTTTTAAGACACCCTTGATGGCATAGATAGAAAGATGGTAAGGCGGGGTACCTTTACATGGCATGCCCTGGCTAGACAGGAATCAGATGCTCTCGGGA
Source organism: Neoceratodus forsteri (assembly GCA_016271365.2). Classification (NCBI taxonomy): domain Eukaryota; kingdom Metazoa; phylum Chordata; order Ceratodontiformes; family Ceratodontidae; genus Neoceratodus; species Neoceratodus forsteri. Next base: position 1,109,781,656 of record CM028129.1, on the reverse strand, counting down.
CTAGTCTTCTTCTGGTCCATTTTACAACAAAGATGTACTTGCTGAGTACTTTAATGAGGTAGATGAAGTCTCTTCATTCCTCACTCACACCAAGCCTAAGAGATAGTAGGAAGCAATAAATATTGCTGTAATCATAACAGAATGGACTCCGTTCCTCTGGCTCTGCTTAAAAACCACCTTGTGGCACAGATGGGATGATGAGCTGGATGCCATTAGGCCATACCCCTTGAGGAGGAACAGACAACAGGACACCAGCATCCCAGTGATGTCTTCAGAGTTGTTTTAAGGATGGCGTTTCCATTGGCATAGCCTGGAGGAATAGGTGCCACTTCCTATACTAGGGACCAAATTTTAACCTCCCAAGTCTGGGAAGTCCCCTTTGGCTTGTTGTAGTGAAAACCTTAGCAGGGCAACTCCCTTTTCTTGCAGTGTGGATCTCGTCTCTCTCTAGGAATCTCCTCTCTCCACTGGGCAGGTGTCCCAATGTCATACGCCACCTGGGTTGGGCAACCAAAACAGCATGCAACCACTTGCTTATGGGAAAGTCAAGTACAGGGTGTTATGAAAGCTGTAAAGTTTCTGAGCAGGAACATTCTTGAGCAGTAACGCTAGCCCAAAGTTGCACTTATTAATCCATTACTGTCTAGGAGAGTAGCCTAACCCTCCCATGGCAACAATGTATGCCCCATATGCTTTGGGGAAGAGGACACAACATTTGGCAATGATGTGAAGTAGTAGCAGCTGAGTGACCTTTGGTGGTTGTTGTTGAGACTACAAAGTATGACATCAAAGGCTCACCCTAACTTTCTAGCTAGAGGAATTTTTTTTATTTAGCTGAATGGTTAGAGTTAGTGGCTTTGGGATTCATTGTTCCAGGTTTGAGTCACAGCAAGGGATGTACATGCATATATCCAAGTACAGGAGTCAAACATAGCAGAACATTGCTTTCATTGTCAGGGGGTCATGGGGGTAAGCATCAGAAGCCCACTGCCTCCAACAGATGACACTTCCAGACAGTTCCTGAGACTGGGATGGTCTACTGACAGCTCCTCTTCCCCTGGCCTCTCCCTCTACAAATTGTGTGGCAGCACGGGATAGTGGGCAGAGCCACTTAGAAAAGCACCAGATTTAAAAACTTAAAGTCCCTGGGTCTAGCATAACTGGTGCCATTCCACCTCAGCAAGAGGGTCCAGCAAGAAAAAGGGTCACAACGGGTGAGCACCAGAAGCCCCTTCCCTCCCAACAGACACCTCTAGCCAGTTTCCAAGACCAGAATTGTCCACCAACAGCTCCTCTGCCCCATCAGCCTCTCCTCCTGCCAAACATAGAAACACAGAATTTGATGGCAGGTAAGGACCACTTGGCCTACTCATTCTGCCAACTATTTTTCCTACCTACAGTATCACTGCAGTGCAAACCCTAACTGGTCTCCAGCTCTTTTTCCCTTCCCCTCTTCCTTTCCACTCAGATAACCATATGCCTATTCCATGCATTCTTGAACCCTACCACTGCCTTTGCCTCCACAACCTCAGGTGAAAAGCTGTTATGGGCTTCCACCACTCTTTCTGGGAAGAAGCACCCTCCCATGTCCCCCCTGAATCTACCCCTTCCGGCTCAACAGCATATCACCTTGTTCTTGAGCTCCTCTTTCTCAGAAAAATTCTTCAGTCCTGTACCTTATTTATCCCTGTGAGGTATTTAAAGGTCTCTATCATATCCTCCTTCCCTCCATTTTTCCAGGGCACTCATACTGGGGTACCCATGTCTCTTGTCACAGGGCCTCCGATGCAGACACTACACCATTCCACCCACCCTCATCTGGACCACCTCCACTCTGGCTATATCTCTCAGGAGAAGTGAGCCCTAGAACTGGACACAGCACTCAAGGTGGGGTCTTACCAGTGATCTATACAGGGACACCATCACCTCCCTCTTTCTACTGTTGATACCACTTCCCATGCACCCCAGCATCCCACCAGCCCCCAACTGCCTTGTTGCACTGCCTAGCCACCGTTAGGACATCCAGCATGATTACCCCCAGGTCTCTTTCCTACTTGGTAGTCGGCAATACCACTCCACCTGTTTTGTACTCTGCCCCTGGGTTTGTGTTCCCTAAGTGCATTCTTTTGCACATGTTCACATTGGGACCCAGCTGCCATATCCTTGACCATGCCTTGAGTTTCCTCAGGTCTCTGGTAATCTTTTCCACCCTCCCAGGAGGTCCACCATGTCGCAGATTTTGGTATCATCCACGAAGAGTCAGACCTTCTCTTCTAGCCCCTCATCAATATCACTTTTAAAGACATCAGTTGGGTGGCAATGACAGAGTGACTTATAAAAGCACCAACTTTAAAAACTAAGCAGATACTCTGGGTCTAGCACAACTGGTGTCATTCCACCCTGCCAGCAGAACCAATAGGAAAAGGGGTCATGAGGGGTGGCATGGGGTTTTGGGCAGGGCATCATTTTTTTTCTTAAGTGACTATCATGCAAAATGCTTTTTTTTTCATGAAAATTTTTATTAAAGATTTCTAAAAACACACATGACAGGTAAACGGCAAGGGTGATCATCTCACCAGTCTGTGCTTATCAGATTGATAAAATGATTGCTCAATCCGGACAGTATATATCCATCATTGACATGCATTAATTAAACCATCAGTAGCACAGGGATTATCACAGTATACAGCATGTAATTCATATGTGAGTCTAGGACATTACATAAGCAGTACAGTAAGATATCCAGAACATAGCTGTACAGGTTGAGATAGACTTGGAGAGACACTTACAACTGTGAAGCATAACTACAGTGCTAGGGGGCTAACAGAGTCAAACTGAGGTCAAAATCAGGAAAGTAAGGTAGGAAGAGTCTGGGGCAGGAGAGTTATCCAGCCTGATGTGCAGGCCTGGGAGGGTTGCATGGCTGAGGCAAGGGAGCAGAACCGAAGGTGTGAGGATAGGAAGGGGTTCTACTTTTTGTGAAAGAGCTACATTTTTCTCATTGCTGTGAAGGACAGTCTCTCAAAGACTGCCAGCTCTGACAACACTGAGTGCTGTGAGTGTAGGAATAGAATGTTCACCTGCCTCGAGTTCATCAAAATCAGGTGCTTGGCTTCCTATAGTGTGGCAGTAAGCCAACACTGATGAGGTCTGTGGAGTACTGTGATTTGAGAAGTGAGACCTAAGATCATCAGGTCTGAAGAGTGTGGGATAGAGGTGAGTATTCTGGAACAGTCATCTAGGACCCCTTGCCATAAGCTATAAAGCCATGGGCAGTGCCACAGGATGTGCACCAGGCCTGCGTCAGGTTGCAAGCATCTCCAACAGTCAGTGTTGCAGTAGTCCCACAGAATTCAGGGTTGATGGGGTCCTGTACTATCTATGGAGAACATTCACTTGGATTAGTCTGCTTTTGGTGTCTTTAAATGCCTGTTGTACTACAGAGATTCAGGACTCCCCATGTTCTGGTGAGAGGAGGTGGCCCAACTCTTGTTCCCATTTCAGCCTACTATTCTCCAGTACAGGTTTTTGCGTGTCCCTAACCATGGCATATGTTCTGCCTGTCAACCCTTTTGAAGATGTGGCAAGGCCCACCTTCTGCAGCCATTGGCAGGACATGTGTGAGTGTAAATGGTTTCCAGGGACCAGCAGTGCTGCCCTCAGTTTCAAGTACTTCCAGAAATCAGTGTGTGGAATGTCTGATTTTGCCTGTGTCTGCTCAGTTTCAAGTACTTCCAGAAATCAGTGCGTGTGAAATGTCTGATTTTGCCTGCGTCTGCTATAAGGAATCATATCTGCTCCAGGTATTGATGTCTGACAGTGTATGCTGGTGCTGCAGCGACAACTTTACAGTGACATCATCAACAGTGACAACACTGACAGATCACTGTAAAGTCTGCTTGGGACCCCAGCACAGCTTCCTGGGGTCTTGCACCCCCTCCCTGAATCAGCTTTGACTCAGAGTTGATTATAATAAAATACGGGGGGGGTGCAGTGGGCACAGACCCCAGCAAATAACACTTTATTCTTCCAACAGCACAATGCTGACCACAATTGTGGTCGACATGCAGCTATCACTGTAACATTGTGTCAACATATTTTTGTCGAACCGACATCATAGATCCATCTGAGAGGAGTCTAATTCCTTTCTCTTCCCAGCTCCTCCACTTGATGGGCTGGCCCCCAACTTGTATATTATTTGGGTTCTGTCAGATGTAGGTGTGCAGTCTAGGGGGAGCCCTTACAGCTTTAGGAATTGAAGTAAGGGCCATGAATTTTTCCCAGGCCTGTAGGATCGCTAGTATGATGGGATGGGAGAAAGACACCCCCATGGTTTTCCAGACCAGCAGGATATTGAGGCAGGGTACTGGTGCTACCTCTGTTTCCAGCTCTTTCATTGTATAGAACCATCTGAGGAAAGGGTGAGCCATTTAAAGGCCAGTGACATTCGATTGGCCAGGGCATAGCACTTGAACCAGGGAAGGCCCAACCCTCCTTTGCTTCAATAAACTCTCAGCTTGCCCTTGCTCAATTTGGGGGGATTGCCTTCCCACAAGAGGTGACTGAGAAGTCTCTTCATGTTGGTGAAAGTTTTATCAGGATTGTTAAGTGGCAGATTGCCAAATATGTATGCAAAGTTTTGCAGAGTAAACATGAGTATGGATTTGACTTTCCCCATGAAGGATAAATTAAGTCTGAGCTGGTGTCATATTCCTTGTTCCATATCTTCAAGTAGGGGAGAGAGAGAGATTTGCTGACAGCAGGTCGATCCATTGGGTGGTAGCCACAATCCCCAGGTACAGTATCTGGCTGCTGTTCCAGCCCATTTGACTTGCAAACCTTAACAGAATCTGCTGTCACACCATTGGTTCAGTGGGAAAATCATGGTTTTATTGAGGTTAACACTGAGCCCTGAAAAGGTCACAAAGTCAGCAAGTACTTTAAGAGTCAGGTGAGCTATTGCGTGGGCTGTGTCAATGTGAGGAGCATGTTGTCTACATAAATGTCCACTAGATATGCAGATTCATTCACTATGATGCCCTTGATGAAATGCATTGATAGGAACTTCATGGTCAGAGGGTCCAAAGTCAAAAAAAAGAGGAGAGGGACAGGGGGTACCCCTGCCTGATGCCTCTCTGTTACTGAAATGAGGGGATATGGTCTGATTGGTGAGGCTCACAGTTGAGGGGTCATGGTATAAGGTGCTGATCCACCCCCTAAATGAGGGGCTGAACCCATACACTAACAGAATGTTCTGGAGGTACCCCCACTCCACAGAATCAAAGGCATTACAGAAGTCTACCATTTCTGCAGCCATGGGAGTACCATCAGCCACTAAGTGAAGTTTTAGATTCAGGGAAGTTCACAAGTTGTCTGGGCCTGATTTCCCCTTCCAGAATTCCACCTGAGTATAGTAGATTAGGTGAAGTAGTGCCTCCTCTAGCTGGGAAGACAAAGTTATGGCCAGGTTTTGTTTGTATCTATGGGAGTCATTAGAGTTTTTGAGCAGTAGGGTGATAATGGCTTCCCCCATTGTTTGCAGAAGATCCCCTTTGTTTTGATCCTCCCTCAAGGCAGAGAGCAATGGGAGAAGTATTATCTCTGGTATCAACTGGTACAAACTGATAGCAAAGCCATCTCTGCCAGGAGCTTATTTATTTATTATTTTATTTATTTAATATTCCGGAGAGACCTTTGAGCATGAGCTCTTTTACAAAGGTTCCACATCAGGGTGGACAAATAAGACAATACACATATACAGTGGTTACAGATGCCTGCTCATTGGCATTCAAGAGAGATTACATGAGAATTAGACAAATTGGAGAAAAAACAGAGTAGTTGAAAGAGAGTGCAAAGCTATTTCTAAATGATTGCACCAGTTAGCCCACCCCTAGCGACCTCAAAATCCATTTTTAGACTATGGTTGAGAAAACTGCATAGTGGTTAAACACTAACCCAGATGGCAATGGGCTGGGTTATAGTGAAAACAAGGGGGTAGGGTTTGAACCTACTCGTAGAGAGCGAGAGGTGGGGAGATAGTGGAATGGGGTGCTGTGGGGGGGGGGAGCAGCTCCAATAGAGCTTTGTTGAGTAGGGGGGTGGTAGGGGGGTAGGGAGGGGCAGTATCAATGTGCAGTTAGAGTGGATCAAATAGCTTACTAACACCCTTGGTTGGGCTGGAAATGGAGGCTGGGTTTTCTAGGTAGCCACATTGAGTGCTACCTAGGGTGAAAGCCTAAACTAACAAATGGAGCCTGATCAGCAGGTACACTTTGAGCAAGACATGAGATGCTGTTTGAGGCCTGCTTTGAATTGAGATAGGCTGTTTGTTTGTAGTTTCATCGGGAGTTCATTTATCCAGAGGGGGGCCCAATAGGTGAAAGCTCGCTGCCTAGTGAGGTTTGGTGGAATGGGATAGACAGTGCTCCATTCTTCCTCCCTCTGGTGATGTAAGATGTGGGAGAAGCCTCAAGCAGGTTTCCTACACGGTGGGGTTTTGCCGAGGAGTGCCTTCTTAGCCAGGAGGCAAGTTTGGTATTTGATCCTGTCTTTTAGGTTGAGCCAGTTTGTACGCTCATACAGGGTACAAGTATGAGTGTAGTGATCCACACACAGGGTGAGACAGCATGCCTTATTTAGTGCTATTTGGACCCTTTTGAGTACTGTATCAGAAGCAGCTCCATAGACCACCAGCCCATAGTCAATCGTGGAGAGTATGAAGCTGGAGACAGAGATTTGGAATGCTTCCAGGGTGAGGGATTTCTTATGCCTATAGAGGACCCTGATCTTTGTGTTTACCACTCTAACAAGGGAGTCTATGTGATGCGTATAAGTGAGAGAGTCATCAATGATGACCCCAAGGTACTTGAACAAGTGTACCTGCTCAATCTGCTCACCAGCCTTATTAGTGATTTCAAAGGGGGTGTGCCTGCATTTATGGTGAGGATTAGATAGAAGCATGGCCTTGGTTTTCTTGTAATTTAGTAGTAGCTTTTGCCTACTGAACCAGTCCTCAAATTTATTGAAGGAGTTCTCTAGTTCTGTTTGTAGGGCAGCCTGAGAGGTGCTGCTGCTTAGCAGCATGGCATCATCTGTATATAAGATAAGTCTGGTATTGCAGGCCATGGGTAGGTCATTTACAAATAGGCTGAAAAGTGGGGGCTCTAGAATTGATCTTTGAGGGACTCCTATTAGTATATCATTGGAGCTGGATAATGTCTGCCCGATTTTGACTCGCTGGCTCCTGTCTGTAAGGTAGTCATTGAACCAATTCAGAGCATTTGGTGCCACACCCAATCTTTGGAACTGGAGTACTAGTAGAGGGTGGTTTACGGTGTTGAAAGCTTTGGTGAGGTCAATGAAGATGGACCCCACCAATTTTCTTTCATCCAGCACCTTGTGTGCATAGTCTGAGTATTTCAGCAGTGCCGTGGTGGTACTGTATTTTTGCTAGAAACCATGTTGGTTTGGGCAGAGCAGATTGTACTTGTTGAGGTATTCTGTGAGTTGATTTGCCACGATTTTTTCCAAAGCTTTGGATAGAGGGGAGAGGATAGATATAGGCCTGTAGTTTGCCACCAGTGCCTTATCACCATTCTTATGCACTGGCATCACCAGGGCTTGCTTCCATACCTCTGGAAATTGAGCTAGAGCCAGGGATTTATTAAATAGCATTGTTATGGGCATGATCATAACATCAAGTGTGAGAGATAGTAACTTCATGTCTAGCCCGTCACTCGCCAGTCTGGTTATGCCTAGGTCTCTCCTGACCACCGTTTGGGCCTCCTGCGCTGTCACCTTCTTAAAGTAGAAGGCTGGGTGGTTAGTTGTGGGCAGGCTGGTGCAATCTAGGTCCTCCACAGGCAGAAGGTAGTCTGGCAGCAGCACTGGGAACAGGTCTGTAAAGGCTTGGTTAAAGGCATCAGCTATGGCTAGCGGATCTGAGGAGGGTGAGTTATTAATATTGAGCATCTTGGGGTGCTGCTTCTGATCTTTTCCAAGGATGTACTTGACATTGTCCCAAAACCGCTTTCCATCTTCCCATATGTTGTTAAGCTGGGTCTTATGGAAGTTAGCCTTTGTGAGCCTGATAAGCTTGGTGCAGCGATTTCTGGCAGTTTTGTAGCACTGTAAGTTGTGCTTGCTACCTGAATGTAAAGCTTTTTCCCAGAGGCAGTTCCTCTCCTTTAGGAGGGAGAGGAGCTTGCCATCAATCCAGCCATTGACCTCCCCCTGAATTTTCCGTTTTGTGCATGGTGCATAGATATCACAGATAGAATTGAAACCCTCAATGAGAAAGCTAAGGGCTTGGTCCAGTGTAGGTGCCTTGCTTATATGGGACCAGATGTAGGCAGACAGGGCTGATTTGAGGGGTCCAAGTTTGCCTTTCTGCAGAAACCTGCTTTCTATGAGGCAGGGTGGGCATTTGGCAAGTTTAGTGGTCCATATAAAGGAGATCGGGGAGCGGTCACTCAGCACGTCCAGGAGAGCCCAGAGTTCAGAGAATTGTGTTGGTGAGCTAGCTAAGACCCAGTCAATGAGGGTGCTGGTACCAGCCTTGTAGTTCTGCCTGGTGGGGTTACCCCTTGGCCAGTGATAGTAGAGCTTTACAGAACTCCCACTCTGTGAGTGGCATGTTCAGCTCTTCCCACTGCTCAATAGAGAGCTTAGGAATGGGATTAGTCCCTAGAAACCAAGGATACATGGAAGAGGGTGCTCAGAGGTGAGAGATGAACATGGCCATTTGCAGAACTGGTGTGTTATGAGGTTGACCTCCTCTGGATTAGTAGCTATGGAGCCATTCAGTCTGTGGAGATCAGGTATTATTAACTTATGCTGCTACTTGTAGAGTCTACAGGCAAATAGCCTGCCTCCTTTCTCCCCTGATTCCCAAAAATGGTGCTGGGCATTCAGGAGTTGCCATTCCACCTAGTGGTGTAGTAAAGTACTTATACAGTACTTCAAGCCTTTGATTGAAATAATGATGGGTGCTCTGCAACAGAGGTCATTTTGGAGTTGCACCTCCAGCTGTGCCAGAGATTCCTTAAGGGATTTTATCTCCTTCTTCCTTTTTTCCACTGGACCAAGGAGCACTTGACAATGTGCCCATGCAGGAAGGCCATATAGTACTTTTCCCAACCTCACTTGTATCATTAGTGTCAAAGTAGTAAGAAGCTTCTTGTTGTATCAACTCCCAAAACTCTGGGATAGTGACCAGTAAAGGGTTGTATCTCCATTGGGAGGAGCTGCCAGCCATCTGCTCCTGGAGATTGGAATCAGAGAGCTACATGTGCAGGGTCAGAAATGATAATTCAACTGATGGCTGGGAGTGGCATTTCCATTTGCCAGCCAAAAGTGAATATGGCTATGGGTTTTGGGGACCAGGGAATAAAAAAAAATAGTCACGGCCTGTGGGGTTGTCCTCCTCCACATCTATCAGTTCCCACTCATCCATCATCCCCTGTTTGGCAGCACTAATTTTGAGGTAGCTGCCTGAGGAGAACTTGGATCTATCTATAATCAAACCAGGGGCTAGACTGAAGCCCCCCCCATGAGGAGAGGAAGGTTTTGGTCTCCCTGCATAACCACTACTGTTAGGCTCAGGAAGGGTAAAAATCAACCTTGTCTTTGTTGAGTGCATACACATTAACTACCATCATAGCCTCCCCAGGTTAGGCCATCCTAACCACCACCCACCTCTCATCAGCATTGGTCTTGGTCTTTTCTATGTTCCAGTTAAGAGCCCACTTCACTTCCTGACCCCCTTAGGCTTGCTGGATATGGAGCTATGTGCCATTTGGTCCACACACCCTTTGTGAATCCAGTGTGCAGTTTGCCCCAAGAGGTGAGTCTCCTGGAGGAGTGCTATGTCTGCTTGTAATGATTTGACATACTGGAGGACTTTCATCCAATTCACAGGGTGGTTTAAGCCCTTTACATTCCAGGAGAGTAACCACACCAGGGATTCTGTATTTGGCATTGCCATGATAGTACAACTAGGGCACCCTGGAAAGGTGTGAGAAGATTAGCCCAGATCCCTTGGAAAATGACTCACTATAAGGACAGCTGGGCTGAGAGCAGGACACTGCATCAGAACCAAAAAAACTACAAATATTACCAGTAATTGAGTGGATCATCCTGGACTTTTTAGACACAGGAGAAATAAAATCACAACAGTTTATAAACAGTAAGAGAACCTAAAATCAACACCAAATTGTACAACTTAGTACAAAAAACAGCCCTATCATTAGGAGATTGTAAACCTCCCCAATGACCTTTGGTAGAGCACCAAAGGGCTCAGACCATACCAGTCCGTGGTATAACAAAAAAAAAACACACAATAAACTGGCAAGCCAGGAAGTGGTGTATCTGCTGTCTTTATAAGTAAGAGGCAACTGTAAGTGTTTTATGCCCTATTCTAAGAGACATGAGACAGGGAAATGACAGAAAACAACAGTTTTTTTCTAACCCAATCCAAAATTCAGGGTCATGTGGTAGTGAGATCTGAAACATAATCATGTCTAGAACAGGATCTTCTCCAGAAAGGGCAGTTTGGGCACCTAGGTAGGGACCCGAGGTTGAGAATACCGGTATTCTGTTTGTCTGTTGCAGGAAGATGACTGGGTCAGGGAGCATGTCAGGAAGGTACTGTGGGTTATCACAGTCCTCTCACTTTGTGACTGTTATGTGTCCCATCACCTCCACTGTGCAGTGCAGCTTTATTAGTATTCCCTGACCTTCAATCCAATATTGAGTGGACTAATTATGATAAGGATGGCAGGGTCTGGAGTACAAGCAATAAGCCCCATTGTGATCCATAACACAGTCAATGGTATAGCAATGTATTATATCCTTTGGTGTGGTAGCTACCCCACCCATGAATTCCAGCCCCAAGTCAGTAGCTCTCAGGCTACTGTAATTTAAGAAATGGAAGAGCCAGCTGCATTAAAGCTGTGCCTCATGTAGCCTAGAGTGGAGACCTGATCTGTTACAGACAGCTGCATGATGGGGCTGGGGCTGGGGGTGGGGGAAGGAGGCCATCACCAAAGGGAGCCCAGTATATCTGTACATATTGGCAAAATGGCAAATTGACCCCTCCATCATTTCACCCCTTCCCCTCAGTTTAGTCCCATACCATCCATTTCCAGCCATTGGCTAGTTTCTCAAGCCTAACCTGCATATCATACAATGGAAAAACTCCTGCAAGAATACCAGTTAGCACACAGATCTGTAGCTGCAAGAAGAATGGATACTGTAGCTGGAAGTTATGTAGCAGGGCCATTAGGCAGTAAAACCTCTGTGCACTGAGGTGGCAAGGCAATCTCTGTTTCAGCGGGCAAGTCTACCATTGTTGGATCAGGGGAGGTGTTCATCTCGTAATTGTTCCCCACAATTGAGGCCCAGGAAGCAGCTGGAGTGGCAATGGCAGCAGCATTCTTCAGCAACTCATGAGCTGGACATGACTAAACCAAGACCTCTGTGCATTCCATGGGAGTTTCTTAGGCTGCTATGGCTGGGAGAGAAAAGGGAGTGGAGTGATTCGACCTGGCCTGACTGTTATGGCTCTGTGTCCGGAATCAGCTGTGGTCCTCCCCCTTGGCTTGAGAGTGCTGGTGACTGCTGTTCTTTCTCCCAGACTTGCCACATCTCATGGACTGAATTTCCCATTCACCCTGATCATAGAGTGCAGCCACGTTACCCAACCACATGAAAGGTTGTCATGTTGCTTCCGCAGCCCGTGAACAGTGCACTGAGATTAATGCTGTCTGTTAGGTTATGGCCCTTCGTCATGTTCTTATTCCCCTGCAACCTCCAGGGGGAGCAGTGTCTATGTGAATAGTGGTCACAATCGGTTTATAAGATCTTTTGCTTCTTATGGGCTCCAGCATTCATGTTCTTGCATGTTTCTAGTGATGTTAAAGTTAGTGAACCCGGAAAATCTATAATGAATCTCCACATCTCTCAAAGTAGTCTTAATAGCAGTATATTCTTTCCACCACTGCACTACCTCTGTGTAGTAATCTTGGTAAAGTGAGACTGCGGGCCCCTTCCAACTTATTCTAGGTGTACTTTCTCCCAAGCTAGATGGAGCAGCCTCTCCCTGGTAGAGAAACATGGTAAGTAGGAGATGATGGGCTGCAGTCTGCAGATCCATGTGACTGTGGAGGCCTCCTGGTATGATGCACTCACTCTACCTTGAGTGGGCCTTGCCATGCTTGGGCTGCAAGCTGTTAGAGTGTTTCTGACAGGAATTGCTCCATGCAGGGGCTTCTGCCCCCTTGGTTACATTGAGGATTCTGAAATTTTTTCAGCATCCCTGGTTTTCTTGATCCTCTGTTCTCTTCCATAAGCAGACAAGTCTCCTCTTGTGGTCATCCAACTGTCTCCAGATTTGCTGGTGGGTGTCATCCATATCCGTGATATGCAGCTCGGTTGCACTGATGTGATCATTCAGAGAGCAGACATCCTCACTGGCTGACAAGGAGGTTTTTAGCATGACCATGTCCACCACAAGAGTCCAGAGGAGGGTAGCAATATAGCCCAGGAAGTGATTTTGCCCATTATGTTCTTGGGCTGTCAGTATACTCCAGATGTATAAGATTATGTGAGATAATGAATTAATAAACTGCCTTAATTTGGAGCATAATGCAAGAGATGTCAATTTGAGATGCCTCGGTCAGCAGATCAAGTTGACACTCTCAAAGAAGAATACTAGGAGGAGCTACTTCATACAAAGGGTGTTGAAGATGCGTAACAGGCTATCAAGGGAAGTAGTGGCTGCAGACTCCTTTGAGATATTCAAAAATAAGCTAGATGAACTTCTGTTAGACAAAGACCAATCAGAGTGGCCCCACTAAGGCAGGAGATGTACTAGATGTTAGACCTCTTCTGTCTTAGAACCAAGTATAGAACCAAATATTCTTACAAGGCTGTATCAATATGGGAAGCCATGCAGACTGCAGTCAGACTGAATTCAACATCAAAGATCATGGTCTTTATGTTGGTGATCGAGATGATTAACTATACAAGAGGTACTCCTGGAAATGGTAGATACTCAAAAAGCTATTTTTAATCTATTTATAACCCCCCCAAAAAAAGTTGGGGGCTTACCAGAGCATTTCCAGCCCTTCACCAGAAAGCATGCTGCCTTGTCCCAGGCTCTTGGCTCTTTCTTTTACCTCCTACTGGTCCCTGGTGATAATTCCTGGTGGGGGGATCCAGAGAAGCATGTTTTGGAAAGAAATAGATCAGCCATTCTGGCGAGTATGCCGAGCGCTGCCGCAGCGCAGCTCACATCGTCAATGTGCAAGGTGGTGGGCTCACATGTGCAGAAAAGTGCTATGGCACTCAAAATATAAAAGTTGCTTCTGCAGTTCCTGCAGCCAAGGATCTGTTCCTCTCCATGTACTCAGACTCCTGGACAGCTATTCGGGGTCTGGAGACACACAGGAGAGGTAAGAGAGTTAAAAGATTTACTTTGTTGTGACTCATATAGGTGTCTGCACCTTTAAATATAAATGTACTGCTAAAGGAATGGGAGCTGTTTCAGCCATCTAGGGGTACAGCACTACGGTGCTAGGGATGGATGAGGTAGCCCTGTTTTTGACTCTCTCTGCCAGCAGACACAAGGGCAGAGGGGCTGCAACCAAGTACTTGGATGTTTATTAAAATAAAGATGGGACTGTGTTGTACATTGGATTTCAGCCAACATCTTTGTCAGCCCAGACCCCAAGCCTAGCCAATCAGTGTTTGAGGAGCCCTGGAGGACTGCAGCTGTGGCTTCTAGAAGAAAGAGAGAACTGTCTTTTGGTGCCTTTTAGCACAGCCAATTGGGTATCGAGTGTATGTTCTGAATACTAATTTACTTGATTGACAGCCTGATTAATGAAATGGGACTCTGTCTGATCTGATGCCCTAAAACCTAGGGGGAAGATCGAATTTCAAGCAGTTTTCTGGGAACCTCCAGAGGAGAGAAGAGGAGAGGAGGCTCTGTGTGCAGTCTGAGGAGAGTTTAGTGGCCTTCATGGAGCTTCCATGTACATGAAGTACAGTAGCTTGCACTACATATTTGACAAAAGCTCCGTAACACAGATTCCCGGGATTGCTGCAAGTTAGACCAGAAAATGTTGGTCTAACTTGCAGCAATTGCCACACGGGATAGAAAATCCTGTTAGATCACTGAAAGCCCCAAACGCTGTGTCATCACCGTACTCGGGCTTGCAGCAATTTAGAACATTCAAAAATCCAACCCCATGTGTTTACTGATCTCCAGGAGAAGAATTACTGCCAGCTGAGGATGGTCTGGGGAATCGGCCAGGTAGTGTCATAGGTAGGCATTACCTATTGTCTCCCTTTAAGGGTTGGATGCCTGGACATGTGGGGTTCTGGTATCCAGTACTGGTCTTTCAAGCCTGCTGCCACAGCCGAGAAAGAAGGTGACAAATTTCCAGACTCTGCAAGCAAGTCAGAAGGTGACAAACTGCCAAACCATCCTGTCTCAGCCAGCAAGCCTGCTGCCAATTTGTTTCACTGCCCAAAGTCTCAGCTCTTTGACTTGCCTGCTGTGGTTTTCCAGTCCCTTTGTGATTGTACTCCAGATCCATGAGTAAACTTCAGGGCTTGTTCTGCAAGTGGGAAACTGTAAGTAGTTGTTTTACCAAAGCTTCTGTTAGGCCATGGGGTCAGGAATTACAGTTTGCCATTTTTCACAACTGCATGGTCTTTCGGGTGTTGTTTGATTTAATTAAAGTGCACCAATGCTGGCCAACCAGCTTCACCTCATCGCGCCTGTCCCGTCTCACCAGCTGGGTACCCAGACAGGACATTTTGAAAAACTGGTACCAGTAGGAAGGTGGGTTATATTGTCATGTTCCTGTTGGGGGTGGGCATTCTTCTTATTATTGTTATTGCATTTTTCAAAAATCATTTAAGACAATTATTTATTCTGTATCCCTTTTTTCCTCTGTCTTGTTTAATAAATCATTTGTTGTTCTTTTTGAAATCTGTTTTGTGAGTATATTATTAGCTAGACAAAGAACCTTTGTGTGCAAGCACTGAGGCAATGGTTACCCCAAAGGGCATTTGGCCGGGAAGCCAAGTTTCAAAGAAATACAAAATCACACATGCCCCCACAATGCAAAGCATCATGGGCTACATATACAAATCACCACAGAATATTATGCTGGTTCAACTTTAAGCAGAAATGCATGATGCCAAAAGGCCTCTCACACAGTTTGCAAAGGGTGCCAACAGAAGACATAGACACGTGTTTCATCCCACCAGGACCCATCAGTATGCCTCATCTGTTTGACACCCCAGTGGAATGAACCAGCTCCCTAAGATGGTCTATCTGGGTTATATTGTGGTGAACCCAATTAAAACAAAAAAACAATTAAAAAGACAAAGAACCTTTGTGTGCAAGCACTGAGGCAATGGTTACCCCAAAGGGCATTTGGCCGGGAAGCCAAGTTTCAAAGAAATACAAAATCTGATGTCAGTAATTGCATGCATATTGAAATATTGCATTGGTTCTTGCTATTCCATGTGTGGGGTGACTGTGATCGGAGGTGGGTAAGTGCAGCATCCCAGGGGGTTGTACCAGGCAGCCATCTGACCCACTATATTTTACCTCTGGGTGGAGGCACCATGTTAAGTCATTTTATTGGGGATGGACACCCCTTTTCTATCCAAAACAGAACCCTGGCCCCTCAACCTTGTTTGAGCCCACAAGACAGGGGTAGTATCCCATTGGTACACAGTGCCTGGGTCATGTATTTGTTTCCATGAAAATCACTGCAGTCTGTCATTTTCATACAATCAACAAAATCAAGTAAAAAACACTATTTTGTATATGAAAATACTTTGTCTTGTGGATAAACAGGGGACATTACTCTCTAGTACTGTCATACTCTTACCTTTCACCAGCAGTAAATACATCATAGTGTGGGAAGCCTGCACTGTCCCAGCTCACACTGGCCATGACCTTGTGAATAAACAGAGGGCTTCAGCCTCCAGTGTTATCAGTCCATCACCTTTCTTCTGCAATAAATACATCATAGTGTGGGGGAGCCTGCACTGTACCTGGCCCCACTGTTCTTGGTCTGTGAATAAACAGAGGACTTCAGTATCCAGATTGGTCAGGCCCTCACCTTTCACCAGCTCTAAGTACATTGTAGGGAGGGGAGGCCTGCACTCTAACTGCCAACCCTGTAGCTAGCTTGTGTATAAATAGAGGGCTTTAGTCTCTATAGTGTTGTCAACCATTTCCTTTTGCCTGCACTAGTTGATGTCAGTTCAGTTCAGTTTATTAACAAGTATGTACACACAAAGTTTCACATACACCAGTTCAAATCACATTTAGTCACAATAAATAAAATGCAAATGCTTCGGTCTAAAATAGTAGCCCTTATCTGTCCGGCTGGGCCAGCACTCTGCATCTCACATCTCTCAATGTACTCCAACAATATAAAGTGCAGTTCCTGCAAAATTTGCAGCTGCAAAAATATGGCTATTCTTATCTCAATCGAACATACATTTCAAAGTCTCTAGTTTCATATAGTGAGTTAAGATATCTTTCCAAAGTGGTTTGAGCCATTTCATTCTTGCATTTATAAGCAATGGGCATTCAAATATCATATGAATTACTGTTATTCTGTTTACAGCATTACATTTACACCGTCAACCAGTTCCCCCACTATATTCTACCATGCCTCAATTAAACACTCCAGTTACTATGCCTGCCCTAAATTTACAAAAGGAGTTTCTGCCTTGTTCCATCTCAATATATTCTAAACATTTTTCATGTTTTCTTGGCTGTTTTAATTGATAATATTCCTTGCAATAATACAAGTCATTTAGTTTTCCAAATTCTACTTGAAAGAAAGATCTTACAACCTTTCAGTTGCAGTACTAACATATTTATCAATGTTCTTAATGACACATTCATCCCATATGTCAATCATGCTAACCTTTTGCCTGCATTAAGTACATCACAGAATAGGAAACCAGCACTCTACCTACTGATACAGTAGCCAGTCTGTGGATACACAGAGGGCTTTGGTCTCTACTTTTATTACATCCTCACCTTTCACAAATACTAAATACATGACAGTGTGGGGAAACCTGCACTGTAGCGGAACACACTGTACTGGCCCATAAACAGAAGGCTTCATAGTGGAGGAAGCCTACACTCTACCTGCCCACACCATACCAGTTCCATAAACAGATGGCTTTAGGCTCCAGGGCTGACCATTCCTTTAACTTCCACAATACTAAATCCATTAGAGTGGTGAAGTGTGCACTGTACTTGCCCACGCTCTAACTGTCCCTGTGGATAAACAGAGAGCTTGAGAATCCACTACTCAGTGCTGTCAATCTGTCACTGTCGCTTTTCACTAGCAATAAAATTCACTATGAAAATAATTTTCGAAATGGGGGAATGGGCTCAAACATGTTAACCACCAAGCTTGTTGTTGTTATTTTCATGTATGTAAACCTGATGATGATCTAAGTGTAAATTCAGTTCTGCTACATGTAGGAGATGCCCAGCCCCCCACCATGGGATTGATGCCACTGAACTAAAACTAGTGGGAATTCTGTAATGTGAGCTGTTATCTGAATGAAACAGTCATCCAGACAGGTGCTGTTCCCCTTCTGTAGTAATGACTCGTGGTTTGACCTCACTGTTTGCTGCTTGGTATGATCACCTCGCTGGGATGAGCTCAAGCTGGGATCTGTCCAGCATCGGATCATATCCAGTTATGACAGCTGCGGAGCTGCTAGTCCATTTCACTTTGATGGAGCTATGACTGAGGTTATTAACACCATAGCACTATATATTTAACCTTGATTTTCTGGGGGAACTTTTCCACCGTGTCAGAAGGCTCTGCACAGCTGTTGATTTTTTTTTCACTGTCTGGTTTGAATGAGAGCTTGGCCTCTCACCTCGAGCCCTGGGAACTGGCTTACACCATTAAAAAACCTCAGCCTAACTGGCCTCTAATTTAGATTTTTTTGGATAAGGACCAAGAAGTAGACTAGGCTAGCAACTAGCCCTGTGACTACTGAAACCTTTTTGGAGGCTTTTTCATCCCAAAAATTCTGTTGTGCTCTAATGTGAAAATGGTTTACCTTGGACTTTGGGATGTCATCTGTCGCCAAGTTTGAAACCTATTTTGCTACATACTGCATACTGAGGGATTCATAATGGGCTGCAGATTAATATTTTTGTTGCTGAATATTTATTTTTGTTTTAAAATACTTGGTTGGGAAAGGCTCACTGAGCTGAAGTTGATTTCCAAGTTTGACCCGGGATCACATGGGGGTTAGGTGACTTGCTCAGGGTCCCACAGTATGTACGTGGTAACTGTGGGATTGAAACCCAAGTCTGGTAGGAATCCAGGTGTACAGCTTGGTACTCTAACCACTAGGATATACTGCCTCCCTGTGAAGTCAAGACGTGTAATGTTTGACTGAGTGGCAAAGTCATAATTTTTTTTATGAAAGTCTTACTCTCACTAATGGGGATAAATATCGTTTACCCACTACAGGCCATACAGAATGGGATTTATACCATATCATTTTAGAAAGTTAAAACTTTTAAATGAACTCTGACAATTTAAAACAGCACTAACCTTTAGTTACTTATAAATATATTCAGCTCCCAGTGCTCTTCCTGCTGTCTCTATTCCAGAAGTTCGGTAAGGCAAGAAAAAAGTGTATGTCTGTCATCTAGCCAAGAGCTTTCATACAACTAACACATACAGTGCACAAAGCAATTATTGATAGGTTATTAAAACAGACATATAAGGGTCTCTGATGTCCCAGTAGAAGCATATTGTGCTTTTGTGTCAGCAACCACAGTATAGCAGTGAACAAGGGAGCCAGCAGGACAGCCAAGGAAAGCTGGGGAGGTGTTACTCTATGTCAGTGTTCTCAGTCAGGGAAGGATAGTATCGGGTTCTGATGCCACAGATACTCCTGTGAAGGGTATGTGCATATAGGGTCAACAGCTACCCATTACCAGGCACTGCAGGGTGGTGGGTGGCAAGAAAATGGGGGTAAACCGCCAACATCAGGAAGATAACTTGTGGCACCCTCATGCCCTGTGCTGTGGACCTCCACCAGGCAAGATCATTAGTGTTTACAGAGGACTGAGCTGGGGGAGCCTCTGCAGTGGTGTGGCCCCAGGCCCAAGGACTGGGCTTGGGGAACCTCCATGGGGCCTCATCCCAGGCCCAAGGACTGGGCTAGAGGAGCCACCACAAGGCACAGCTCCCAGCCAGAAGACTAAGGGAACCTCCACAGAGCATTGCCCCAGGCTGATGACACATAGCTAGCCTAGAAGAGTGCCCACAGAGCCCATCCTCAGGCCTGAGGACTGGGCAGCTCATAAGCAAAGAAGAAAAAGTTATATAAAAAAATACATGAAAAAAAATGTGATGTATAAACATTATGTGATCCAGACCATTATTCATAAATGCCTGCTGAAAATAATTGTTTTTAATAGTATCCTACAGAATTCTAATATGGAGCTGAACATAAATAACTGTATATGGCAGTATGTAGAGCTGTGCGGGGGGGAGATGCTAAATTATGGTATTTGTTTTTGTATGTGTATCTGTGCCTCAGGTATTTGTATTTGCTTGCACATTTGTGATTAAATTTGTGTAATTTTTTACATTTTAGATTTGCAGTCTGGGACTGCTACCGAGTATGTTAAGTCTTGTGCTGTCTTTAGTTGGGATGTTGGAACCACTAGTAGCAGTCACACAGAAAAATTTAAAAAGCATGGTGGGATACAAGGTCAGAAAAATTCACAGAGGTAAAGGAGACCCAATCCACTCAAGGTCTATCAAAAGCAATAAAGTACCTAAAAAATGATACTCTACTATAATTATTGGTGACCCCCTGTAATGATTGGATAATGAGCTCCAATCAAACACCATAACAACTTGGTATGATGCCATATCCAGTTACTATGGTGTTTTCTAGCAGTCATGCTTCAGAGCGGGAAAGACCCCTCTCATGTCAGATGCGCAGCACTGCCTTTCGCTCGCACTGTCTCCATTTCAATATTAATCTCAGACTCACTATCTCATTGTAAGTAAAACACTCTCTCCCACTGATTCAGAAGCATTGGCAGCAGTGGGTGAAAGTGCTTTACTTTTGTTTTCAGCCTGGCTCCTGGGGCTGGTTTGTGCAGGTGGAGATGTTTGCTCTACTCCTTCCATGCCGACTCCTTGTACCAGTAATTATGAAAAATGATATACGCGAATGTGTGTCTATGGACTTTTTAACACATCCTTGGTGTGTGATGAGCTCATAATCCTCTTGAGCTTCGCTGTAGAGGTTTATGGGTCATCACATACCTTGGTGCATAAAAAAAGTCCACAACACACAGGCGTCTATGCATTATTCTTCATATTGTATGTAGAAAACCAGTGCAGTTCATAGAGCAGGGGGGTTTCTGAATTCTGCGGGAATGCTGAAAGTCTAGCTGCTGCATTCTATGTCATCTGCAGGTAATGGACATGACTTGCAGGTAAGCCTGCATAAAGTAGAGCATGTTACAACAGTCAGGGACCGGTGAGACAAATGTGTGAATAAGAGTGATTTTTCAAGAAGGGCTTCAACCTTGTAAAATTCCAGAAGTGATTAAAGCCACGGCTGACCTTTTTTGACACCTGGGATTCAAGTAGAAGTACATCATTCATCTAGGATTACTCCAAGGTTACATACCATCTTCATCAGCTTAAGAGTTAATCCATCAAAGACAGGAAGCTCCAATGCCCAGATAACATCCACTATTCAGCAGCCAAACCCAACCAACAACACTTCTGTCTTGATTAGATTGAGCCCCATCTAGCCTGAGTCCATACAGCCATACTGTAAATGTCAGCTAAACACTGAGCCAGCTCCCCTACTACTTGCATTGGTTAGAGCAAAAGAAAGGTATCACTGGATGCCATCAGCATAGCAATGATAATCCAACTTGCATTCTCAGATAATCTTATCTTGCAAAAGCTATACCACAAATAAGATCCCTCTGGAAGTCCAGAGGTGAGAGCAGTGTTCTAAGAGGACTGGACCTTAGTGTGCGGAACTGCAAATTCTGCTACTGGAATTCCATGGAATGTCTTAAACTCTGTGGAATTCTGCCCCCGAAAGATAGTCATTGATTGTGCCAGTATATTGCTGGCCAGGACCACCTGAAACTCCAGCTGGGGTTTGCTTAGTTCTAGGTTCAAGACATAGAAAGTACTGTAGGTACATCATGGTCATCTTCTGGAGTACATTTCCACATGGAACTAACTAGAGGAGATCTATGCCAGACTTCAAGCTGAGTCACAAAATAGTTACCAGTGCCTTACCATGTGGCCCAGATTGGTCCAGCTCTAAATTAGATATGGACTCCACAAAAACTGTGAAGACACAGATTGACTCAGATCATTTGCAACATTTTCTTGCAGATCTGAACCAAATACTAAGCTGGGCACAGCCAGTTTATGCATTCCAAGCTATTATTATCTTGACTCTGAAATAATCCATCTTTAAGAACTTTCATCTTAGTCATTTCCTTCTCTCTTATGACAGTGTTCTTTTCTTTTAGGGTGGAAACTGTGTGCAGTTGAAAGGTGTGAGACATTCCTATCACAGAGTGGCTCTATCCTTTCATCTGCATGACACCCCAGCAAGCAGCTGAGCAGCATCATGATCAGCTGTGAGCTCTACTTCCATTATACACAGAGGAGACATGCAAAAAAACTCCTTCCCACTGCCAAGTATCCTGCCCACCTCCTGATACTTCCCCCAGTGCCCCATCCATGAAAATAAAACATCCTCTCACTGCCAAGTATGCTGTGCACCTCCAGATCCTTCCCCATGCCCCATTGTGAAAATAAAATGCCCTTCCACTGCCAGGTGTCCTAACCACCTCCCGGTCCATATCCATACCCCATCAGTAAAACTGAAATACTCTCCCACTGCCAAGTATCCCACCCACCTACTGATCCTTCCCCATGCCCCGTCCACAAAAGTAAAATACCCTTCCACTACCAAATATCCCACCCACCTCCCAATCCTTCCCCATACAATGTTCATAAACCTGCAAAAGAAGTAAACAGTCCAGCAATGACTTCTTTCCCTGCCCCCATCTCTCCCCCTAACTCTCTCAGAATCTACCACCCCCACCACCCCACCCCATACTTACCTATCCCATCCAGCACTGCTCCTTCTAGTACATCCTGCATCTTCTGAACTCCAGTGGAAAGTGATTGAAAACAAGGTATGTTTGCTTAAAGGGTACCTAAACAAGCAGTGTTTTTAAAACTGCAAACTCCAAAATCTGGCTTCATAGCAAAGTAAAGTAAAGGCTACTGCTAACATTTATGCTAAAACTGCATTTATGTAACTAACATAAATGCAGTTTCATAGCTTTTGAAAAATGTAAACATCAGCCTGTTACTTACAAAAAACAGCCTTGCCTTGTCCCTAAGTTGTCTGCCAACTGAGTTCAGTGATGATTCATGATGACATCATCAGAGCCAGAACCAGAGACCAATATAGATTCCTATTGGCTAACTAATTCTTCTTTCCCACTTTGTTTTGAATTGTTTCACCAGCATGATCAACACCATTGTTAACATGTGGATTATTTTAATCAGTACACATGTTAAGCTATGATTTTGTTCGCATCATTTACTTTAACTTGCTGAAAATGTTTTGCAATCTAGCTGACTTTCTGTTTGGCAAACTGCAGAACAGTACAACACTTCAAATACCTGATGATCTAGTGGTTATGTGATGCCCTGAATATTTTTTTTGTTAACCTGGAAAGACACACTATGCTGAAACCTTATTTACAGATGTGGCCTGGCAGCACAAGGAAGTTAAGTGACTTGCTCAGGGTCACACAGCGAAGTACTGGTCTGGTCCAATTCCAAAGCTCATGCATTCTTGTTCATCCACAAAAAAAAAGCTTCTCTTGTATTCTTTTTCCAAGTGAACCTCCTGCACCTAGTCTGCCTTCTGTTGAACACCCCACCATCCATACCGTGTTCTTAGTACTGCCTGGGGCTGCAAATGAGTTTGCGGTCTCATGAAGAGAATTATCACACCTCAGACTGTAATCGTATACCTCAGAGAGTTGTGCATACCTACACTGATACGGATCATCAGCTGGCACTGTTAATAAATACCTCCCAAATCACACTTAAGTCCACTCTTTCAGTGTTTGACTTCTGCTCCCATAGTAAACATTGAGTGGATCTCCACTCTTCTGCACAGTGAAGGCAGTATGTACAATTCCCCTGTTGTGTTTTTGTCCTGCCTCATTAGCCAACAATTGGGTCTTCGTGGAGGGCCAATCAATAAGCCTCGTGACTCACCAGAAAAACTGCTGCCCTCATAAGGGCTGCACTTATTATGGATAACAATATAATTAGCAGGTGAGGCATAGTAATGCCTTGAGTGAATCCACCAGACTTCCATTGCCAGTCTTCTCCTTTACCTGTGATCTGCAGAACCTCACATGAAAGTTCCCTTCAAATCATCTCCAGTACTTTTTAGTGCCCTACTCCACAATGTGAGCTGATTGGCTACTACCCTTTTAAATCTTGAATGATCTATACACAGCTCCCTCAATACTGTCCTAATAAACGTCAACACCCCCCCCCCACCTGAGGATAATCTCCCTACACTGACTTCAAGTAACACTTTAAGTGCAGCCCTGCCACTCTGAGTATTTGTAATCACTGGCTGCTCTCATTCACAGTCAGGTAGTGATCACAGTGCTGGCAGTCCTACATTTTAGATCTCACAATGATCTGCTAAACATCCCCCTTCCTGTCTTCCCCTAACCCAAATATAGCTGTACCCTGCTGGAATGGCCTCTTCAGTCCCTCTCTAGCATTCTTTCTTCTCCCCACACAAAACACTGGTGAGCTCACTACCCTTCTGCATCATGAATGCGGTTAGTACAGTCGCCCATGTTATTGTTACATATTAATAATAAACATGATCTTCTGAAAGTCAGGTTGATAGCACAGTGGGAAACATAGGCATTCCTACCATATAAGATCTATTCACCTATGATTAGGCACTATTAAATAATGTGCATAATGATGTGCATACCTATCATTTAATAGAGCCTAATCAAAGGTAGCCTAGATCTTTTAAGAATAGGAAAGCCTATGATTCCCCTTGCTCCCTGTTGCTATCAGCCTGACTTACTGAAAAGATTTATTTATTTCTGATATGTCAAAAAAACTGTGGACTGTACTACTGGCATTCATGATGCACAAGGGTGATGAGCTCACCAGTTTTTGGTATGAGGAGTAGTGAAGAATTAATACCAGAGGTGGACTGAGAAGGCCACTCTTGCAAGGTACTGCTATATTTAGGGAAGGGGGAAGACAGAAGGGGAGAAATGTGAGCAGATCACTGTGATAAATAAGATGTGGGGCTGCCAGCACCATGAGCACTACCTGAACCTGTTGTCCTGGCTAACATTCCTTTTCCCATAAAACCAGTTCATGCAATTGTCCGAGGCTGTATGTTGGTGTTAATGTGTGAATTGGCTGCCACTACATATTCAGTCACTTCACTACCAGTGTCGCATTGTTGTAATGCGCTTTGGGATCCAATGTGTATGAAAAGCACTATATAAATACTGATTCTTATTATTATTATTATTTCCCATGGAAAAAGAAGATAAAACAAGACAAGGATATTTTTTATTTCCAAGAAAGAATGAACTCTGGTATTGGACTACAGAAGATCTTTGCTAGAAACAAGTGGTGGATCTATGGGGTAGTGAAGGGTGTTGCTGTAACACCCTCTCCCCATTGTAAAATACTTGTTTGCTGCTGCTGCATTTCACTTTGCTGAAGAAGTCTGATTTATTGATTGTACAAATGTTTACATTCAAAAATAGGGATTACATTTGTAGTTTCAATCAAAAACATACTAGAAAAGCATAATAGCAGAAAATATAAAGATTTCATAAAAATGTTAAAAAGTGCATATCAAGTATGTACACACACCCAGCACTCCCCCCTCCCACCCCATTGTAGAATCCTGGATCTGCCATAACCACTAGACCACCAGGTTATTCAAGATTTGTACTGCACTGTGGTCTGTCAAAAAGAAAGTCAGTTGGATTAAAACACAATTTCAGCATGTTAAAGTAAACAAAATGGACAGAACCATAGCCTAACATGTGTATTGATCTAAATAATGCACATGGTTTGGACCATTTTGGTGAAACAATTCTATACAAAAAACAAACTAGTTAGCACTATAGAGAGCCATATAGCTCTCTGACTTTGGCTCTGATTATGTCATCACTTAACACATTTGGCGGCCATTTTAAGAAGCAGGTAAGGAAGTTTTTTTGAAATTGGAAGGCTGATTTTACATTTTTCAAATGCTTTGGAACCACATTTAGGCAACTTATATAAATGTAGTTTTAGCATTAATGAATTCAGCAGCCTTTTCTTTAGTACCTTTTGAGGTCAGATTTTTGAATAGTTTGTTGTCAAAATGTTGTTTAGGTATCCTTTCATAGCTTTTTAATCATTTGTGAACTTTTACTCATAACTTTGTCATTTTTTAAGATTGTTACCCCAGATTTTCAACATGGCCCTTGTTTAACCCTCCAGTGACATTTTTCAAATCCCCCCACATGTAAATCACTTTTGAACAGGATTTAAAGAACTCCACTTGGCTTGATCTTTAACCGGGGTAATAAAAAGGCTATGTTGAAAATCTGGGGTCAAAGTCTTAAAACACATCAATGTTATGAAGTAAAATTGAAATTCTTCAATGTTTTTTCACAACTTCACTATTTTTCTAGATTTCTTCACCAGATGTTCTACACAGCCTTTTTTGACCCCACCTCGTGACCATGGCAGGTGTAATTTTTTAAATCTCCTCCAAAATAATGTTTTTGCAGTCACTCTGTGGAATCACCTTTCTGATGGGATTTAAAAATTCCACTTGGTGGGGTCATAATAAGACTATGTTGAAAATTTGATGTCAAAATCTCAAAAAAGAAACCCTACAAAGTTATGAAGTAACACTGAAATTCTTCAATGTTTACCACTACCTTCATTATAATTCACCACTTTGTGACCCCACATTTTCAACACAGCCATTTTTGTGCCCCATGTCCTGAACATGATGTGTCATTTTTCAAATTCTGCCTAAAACATCTATTTACGCTTGTGCCACAAAATGACATTTTGGAAAGGATTTCGTAAAAGAGACCTGTCATGTCCATAAGGTGGTATAATATTGCAATATATCAATATTTTTACTTTTTAACCCAAATTTCAAGACACTCATGTTTTCCCCCAAATAAATGAACAAGACAGGTGTCATTATTAAATTCCCCTCCAAAACCTGTTTTCATGGACATTCCACAAAACAATGTTTTGGGTCGCATTTCATAAATGACCCCCATCATGTCACGGTCACAATCTAAGAAAACAACCTTATATGTGAAATCAGAACCTCTTCATTCCCAAATGATGACGCTTTCACTATTATAACTCATATTATTAATTTGCTATTTATTGCCACTACACTATCAATGCCAAACACCTACACAGCAAATACAAGCAAGTAAAAATTCAGCAATGTTTGTTATTGACAGGGTTGTCCCCTCACAATTAACTCTTCAAAGAGCTTTCTTAGATGAGGCTCATTCCCAAACAATTAGGCATTAATAGGCCAGTTTCTAATTATTTTGTAGACTCAGCAGAAGCTCTTGTTCTCTCCTACTGCTGCCTTGAGGCCGAATCAGGCTACACTGTTCGCTCTCTCTCTCTACGGCCCCTTCTCCCATCCATGATGCCCAGCCTGTTGATTGCGTGTGCCTGGGTGGAAGGAGAGCTAGAAGGGAGACCAGAGATCCCAGCAGCTGGTGTGCTTGAGTTCCCTTTACAGAGGGGCTTTATGTGTCATTTTCTGCATCATTTCTGTGTTAGTATCAGGTTGGACCAACAAAGGTCCATTCAGTCCACTCATAATCAGATAAGGTGAAACCCAGCAGACCCAACTCTTCATCCCAGCCTGGTGCACAACAATACACCAGTTTTGGGAAACCTGGTGTATAGCAACCCCAGCCCTTCCCACCTATCCACAAAGTGCTCCCCAGTTGCAGCACCACCCGATCACTCATGTGGCAGTCTAACATCAGAAGTCACTACCCTCCCTCGCATTGAATTAGGAGAACTTTCTCTTGGATCCTTGATCCTCCACTTCCAGTCCACATAAACACCTGTAGCTTGGAGTGCCGAATTAGGTTGCCATATATCAAGAGTGGTGGCTGCTGCATAATCTGTGTGATTCTGCCATTTATGGCTGAGTGACTGTTAGATGTTGCTGGGAAGATCACCTGTGGGGTACCTTCATCTTCCTCTGTCCCACCTCAGGAAATAAACTAACTCACCCAAACCCTCATTATGTGCTGCAGCAGTGCAAATTATACTTCAAATGCCTACTAGTTAAAAACCTTACAAAACAACTTCCCTCCATTTAATCTGTTCTGAGCTGCAAGATTTGCCATCTGAAGAACACAGTGTCCAAAGGGAAACTTTACATAGCCAGTTGGCCTGAAAACTCTGCTGGTACACATATGGGACAGTATTCTAGAGGTTGCTCATGTTTGATTCCCAGTTGGGTTACATGATATTTCTTTCTCACTATAGTTCAGAAATATAAAAACTGTAAAAGATCCTCTCTGAAGAAACCTTTTGTGAGGCTAAAATGCAAATTAATTGTTAGCACACCATTAATGAAAAGAAAAGGAAGAAACTGGGTTTTATTAATAGTGCCTATCATACATCTAATCTCCCAAATTACCCTCTAAGCCATGAACTGTATTGCCAGCCAATGTCAAGCACAGAGAGGATAATAGAGATAGAGAGAGAGGTTAAAGAAAGCTCAGGAAGGTTACATAAAGAGATGTGGGGAATTAAGTACAGAGAGTTAAATGACATGCTTAAGGCCACACAGTAAATAGCAGTAGTGGGATTCAAAACGTGGGTCTACAGGATCATAGCTCTGTCCTCTAACTGCTAGGTTGTGCTGCCTCTTTATGCCTCATGCATGCAAATATATGAAAATTACTAAGTCAAGCAAAGCTAGAACCTTTTAGAATCTGAGTTCTGATTAGTAGCAGCAAACGTTCCTCAACACTGTATACATTTGGATGGTTCATTGCCCACTTGTTATCACCATGTTGGTGTGCCACCCAGCTGCTATCACCTGTGCTTCTTCTGTCTCATCATTGCCATCATCATTATCATCATCTCCATACTCTCAGCTAGTCAGCATCGATAAAACCTGACTACTCCTATCCCCCCTGAGCAGCTACCACACACTGACAGAAGTCCCCTGATTCTGCCATTTCTGTCTTTTTACTGCAGCAAGAGATATACCATCTCAAATAGATAGCCTGAATTCACCCCAAAAGGAGCAGAACATGTTTTAAAAAGAGGAGCTGAATGGATAAACAAAAGGAAACTAAATAGTTGCTGTAATCCCACGCATTTTTTTTATAATGACCTGGAAAGCACATTTGCCAAAATGTCATTTAAGATCATAGTGAGCTGGAATATATTTGACTTAAATGGATCTTTTTACAGAGCATTTGTTTTCCGCAGTTGCTTTGTTGTGGTCTCCACAAGGCACTGTTCAGTTACGCTGCACTCCCTTGAAACCCATACAAAAAATAACTTTATTTTCCAAATGTGGTAAAACAATATTTCAAACTACCAAAACTGGCCTCTTAAGTTATTTAAACTGTATGAAAGAGTGTGAACTATATGAGACATACAGTATATGGCCAATAACAGAAACTGCATAGAAATCTGTTTTTATGGTGAGAATGTATCATTCATGTACTGGTAATATACACATCATATACTGTATGTGCCATATATATTTCCATTGCTTCGTATATATTAAACATATTAAAAAAAGACCAATCTAATAATATTTTTGCATAGGAATCTCCAGTTTTTGAAATGAATAAATGACATATAAGTAACACTTGGCAATCCCCAGGTAAATAAGACCCTTTGTGCAGGTCTCTAGCCAGGGTTATAGCAGTTACATTGCTTTGTAACACAGATGGTTGCAGAATGATGGATGGGGGCCTGCAGTACCAGATATCATTCTGTATCATTAAGGATGCATCTTAATTCAACAGCTTAATTTATTAGTCACAACTTACCCCCACTTTCAGGGTCACCTGACAACGATGTTATTGTGAAAGATGCAAAACATAGAGGTCTTGTAAAAACAGTACTGCTGTGCATCTGCTCAGTCACCAGCAATTCTTGCAACTCAGATGGGGGGGAGGTTAGATAAACACAACAACCCAACAGCATTCCATGTAGGGACACAAGTTCATGAAGCATGATGACAGTTGACATGTTACTTCTTCATGTAACCACCAAATAATTAATAGAAAACAGTCAAACATAACTACCTCACTATCCTCCCTTACGAATCAAAGAGGCAACTACTTCCCAGTCAGGGCCACATTACATGCAGCCCTTTTGTGGTGCAGTGTTGTCTGGGCTAGCTTGATGTGACCCTAGTGTGGGAGTCAGTTGCTGCTCTTTCCACACTTGTTGTAAGTGCAGTGTTCCCCAAAGATGTGAACTTTGTGTGGTGAATACTGCAATGCACATTCTTCTTCTTGACTGCTATCTATTCCCAGGCAGAGATCCCCTTAAAGTTGGCCTACACAAGGACTAATTTTTAGACATTGGTGAAGGACTCCATAGTAAGGCATTCAGCAGTGGCATACCCAGTGGTAACTAGGCCCCCAAATACTGTAGCTGGGTGAGGAGCATGCTACCTCCCAGAAACAAGCTGAAGTAATTTCCCTAGGTCTGGCACTCTCCCCGCTGTTATGTCACAGTCATAGCTGAGGTGCTCCCACACTGCACTCACTCAGCATGGCAGTGCTTCCTGCCAACTCCAGTGCTATTCTTTCTTCCTCTGGTGCCTCCTTTTCACATCCATATGGCAAGCCACTCCTAGCCAGGATGGCACTAAGAATTAACTTCCCCAAAATGGGAAAGGGATTCAATACACAATGAGTGTTTTTTTATCCTTATTGGTCCTTGGCTGTTAGAATGCATAGACAGATTCATCACACTGACCAACCTCCAAGACAAAGGGCTGAGTTTTCAGATTGAATGAGAATGCAGGCCCTGCTACTGCATCCGAGGTTTAGAAGCTGCTTAGACAATGAAATGCAGTAGATGGTGTAACAGCTTCAGAACTTCGGATGTCATTTGCACAACTTTTTTCATGCAAGTTACTACAAATTGTAGAAACACACAAAAAAACTCAGTATTATTTTAAAATATTGATTCACTAGTTTTCAAACAGATGGGAGGATGTAGAAGATCTACCACAGGCATGTGCGGGGGGGGGGCGGTGACCATGCTCCCCCCCATTAAAAGTCATCCTCCAACCAAATTTTAATAATTATTGTTTTTTTTTTAATTCAGGAGTCGGATGGACTAAGCCAGGATTTGGGCTTGTATGGGAGTGAGAGAGCAATCTGTGTGTCAGTGTACTGTGTGCAGTGGGTCTGGTCTGGGGACCTGACTCGCCGCACATCACACACTCACCATGAGGATCAGGCCTGAGAGTGTTGCGATGATTGTCATGGATGAGCAGAGCAGTCCTCCACAGAGTAGCCCCAGTGGCACTGGCAGTTGCAAACGCTGCAATGATATAATCATCCTTCTAACACAGGGCACTCCATCCATGCTGCTCACTGGACTGACTCTCAACACCAGTAGCAGACACTTTCTGTTACTCATTGTACAAGTAGATGGCATAGGGGATTTGTTCTGCATACGTGCTATTTTATTCATTGTTCCCATTGTGTTTAAGTTAGCATTGTGACCTTTTAGACTCAAAGCAGCAAGCAATGCAAACAGAGGGGACCCAGTTCACTCAGACTTTGTGTTGTGTTTTTATAGGGGTGCAACTTGTTATGTTATTAATTTGTCCCTCAGCAGTAGTGGACTGGGTCCCCACCCCTCTGTTTTCACCTGCTGCTCTTGTGCTTGCTGCTGTGTCCTTTTTTGCCTGTGCTCAGATCAGAATGGCAGCTTGCATGATAATGATCCTTTGTCTAAACTGCCTTGCTTGTCCTTTTCTTGTGACTGGGGTATACTGCGTGCCTTGCAGGCAGTGGGCTGGCAAAAAATCCTGGGGGCTGGTCGTGGTGGAAGAAGGGGGTAATTAACAAAGGGGCTGAGTGTGCGCTGGGGGCTCCATTTTACAGTGAGTGTGAGAGAAATGGAAAGCGAGAAAAAATCCACTTTACAAAAGAAGCAAAGAATGCAATTTCACAAACAGTTGAATTTTTAAAACATTCTTGCAGGAAACAGCAACATCCTTATCACAGAATGTTTCATCCTGGTGGGCTGTAATGTATCATACTTAGCTCTAAAATGCAAGTAAATGCACCATTTACAGTGATATTTTTAAAAAATTTCCTGGGGGGGGGGCATGCTCCCAGACCCCCTTAGCTTTTGTGAGGATTTTGCCCCCCCATTCACTGACTATGCACATTGTCTGAGACCCCTGCATTTGCATCTTCACCCAGACCTTTGAAAATCCTGTCCAATTTGTCCTGTACTGGTCAACAATTCTACAAGAAATTGCTCCAGCAGATGTTTCTATACTGCCTCGTACAAAACACCAGCATATATACTGATCCTTCTAGATACTTTCCTGACTGCAGTTAGAAACAAAGAAGTGTATTTTCAAATACTTAAAGCTTTGTACAATTTTTTTGCCAATTGTATACCCACCAACCCCACTCTCCGTTGTTGTGAACTTAGTACCTGTATTTTAATTTAATTTGTTCCATACTTTCAGGACTACCACCAGGATCCGAAACAACTGCAAGCAGATACAGGCATTAAAGGTGATCTAGAAACAGAATTTGTTAGCAGAGAAGGAACACTTGGCCCACACAGTCTGCCCAAATGTTCCCTGCCTAATCTGTTTCTGCAGACCTTGCAGTAACTGGTATCTAGCAACCCTATGTCCATCCTACATATTTACTAATATTCTCCTATGACTATCGCATGCATGCTTGAAGCCCCCACTGTTTTCATCTCCATCACTTCTGCTGGCTGTCTTTTCAGGTGTCTGCTAACCTTTCTTTGATGCAGTACTTCATCCTATCCTTCTTAAACTTCCTCCTCCTCCTCCAGCTTCAGTGCATGCCCTCTTGTCGTGGTGCTCTTTCTCATTCGATAGAGATTCTCCTCCTGCACCCTGTTCACCCCTATTAGGTACTTGTAGGTCTCTATCATCATGTTGCCTTTCAATATCCTCTCCTGTCTTCCAGTGTGTACATGTTGAGATCCCTCAGTCTCTCCTCTTAGGGCTCCTAGTACAACCCCAGCACTATTTAGTTACCCTCCCCTGGACTATTTCCTTTCTGAGGTGTGGCCACCAAAACTGGATACCATACTCTAGGTGAGGCTCACCAGCCAGGGTCTACTATTTCCCAGTCTAGCATTCTAATCTGAAAGTTCTTTAAAGAGCAGGTTTCCATTTTAGCTCATAGTTTCATACATATACTCGACTGGACAATTACATTTTGTTTGAGAACAGCCTTTTGAATTTTGTTTGTCATCCCAAGGTTTCATAGCTTGTTTTGCAACTGTTTCATGACATCTGTATAAGAAGCATGATTTCTAATCATAAAGTTTTTGCTATAACATCATAGTGTTTATCATGCAGATGGACTAATGTCACAAACACAGCACTTCTGAGGTCTACTGGAAGCAGTCAGATTATTTTAAATCCAGAAGTGGAATGAGTTATTGTTAAGGTCAAATATCTAAAGGGAGCATGATCCTTGCCTTTTTTTTATCATGAAAAAGTTTTATTGATTTTTTCAGTATTTTGTAAGCTACATCTCAAGATCATATCACAGTGTGACAAAACATGAGTATGCCAGTAGTACAGTCAGTGAATCTTAATGTCTCAGTATGAAAAGAGATAAACAGTACTTGGCATATAGTCATCTGTAAGATACAACATGCTCTGAATCTGGGGCTCATCCTGAGCTATGACTCCAACGTATAGTGAAGCATCCTAAAAATAAAGGAGGCAGCCAGAGTCTAGAAGTATCATATACTGGCTGGGGAGTGGGAATAATAAGGAAAAAGAGAAAACTACCCAACCCAAGTATTAAAAACCACAAGGGCCAAGTCTTACTTTAGGCTAGAAAATTGCTCCCCTGGTGAACCTTTAGCCCAGAGAAAATAAGGTGAGACTAAGAGTCACTAAGCAGGAGGCTTGCCAGGCGGTGCAGGTAGAACACAGCATAAATGAGAATGCAGATAGGCATCCCATTTTTTGTAGAATTTGGGGGTCTGATTTAAACCAGCAAAGGGCAGCCTTTCAAAAATAGCTAGCCTGGCCAATGCAGAGTGCCAGGTTAGTATAGATGGAGGGTGAGGCTGTCTCCACTTCATCAGGATGACTCGTTTAGCCTCCAACAGTGTGACCGTGACCCAATTCTTAAGAGAAACAGAGAGGGGATCGATTGATGTAGTGTCCCCCAACAGCAACAGAGCAGATTCCTGATTGACCCTCTTTCCTACCACTCGAGACCAATTGGCCAGGACCGATGCCCAAACTGAATGAGCACTAGACATTGCCTAATGACATGGAGCAAGTGGGCAGGAGTTTGCTGACACCTACAACACTGAGAGTGCCCAAGCAGACCCATGGAATGAAGAACTGCAGGAATCCTATACCACCTTAGCAAAATCTTCAGCTGCATGATTTAGCTCCTGGCATCCCTATGCACTATATGGGATGTTCTAATATATCTTTACCAACTCTCCGGAGGGATAGTCCATTGAAGGTCTGCTTCCCATGCTCGTCTGCACTTGTCTGTGTGGTCCGGCTAGAAGTCGCGCTCTGTATGGTAGACTCCCTGCAAGGCCTTTGTGAGACTCAGTCTTGTGCAGTGAACTCATCCAGCCCCATTTAGAGTCTGTGGTATGCCTTTCCTGGATGGCCTGGACAGCACTCCAGATCTACAGGAACCTCCAGAAGTCCCAAATTGGTAGATCAAATCAAGCTTTAAGTTGTTCAAAGGACATTAAAACCATGGTGTTTGGTATAAGGAGATCCTGAATCTGCCAGATAGCTTTATTTACCCATGTGGGCCAGGAAAGGGGTTTATTATCCACAGTAATGTAGCAGTTATTCCAAAGGGCAGTGTATTCTAGGGGTGGGTCCCGGGCTGCAGGGGGCATGTGGGAGGGTATCATAATGGCCCTCTAGGCTCTCCCAGTTTTAAGCATGATAGGGGTAGCTTGGGGATGGGAGGAGCAGCTGATATGGAGAAGAGCACATAATTGGTCCCTCTTCATCAGGGAGGATTCCAGTGTGACCCATAGAGGGGGCTGTGAGGGAAGAGATGCAAACCATTTAGTTGCTTAGACAACTCTGTAAGCTAATTGGTACCCCTGGAACAAAGGGAGTCCTAAGTCCCCCCACCGTTCCAGTGTGCCCAGAGCTTGTGTCAACCCCACTGAGAAGTTTTGCCCACCCATAGCAAGAGGGACGCTAATTTATCTACTGAATGGAACAATGTAGGTGATATCTGGATGGGGAGATTGAGAAAAAGATAGGAGATTCTTGGCAGGATGAACATCCTCACCGCCTCGATCTTACCCTTCAATGACAGGTTAAGTTTGCGCCAGTGGTCCACCTCAGCTGTGAGCAAGGTGACTAACAGTGAGAAATGTGTGCTTTCCAGCTCCTGCCAGTGGGTAGTAACAAAAACTCTGAGATAGGAGATACCCTTGGGAGCCCAGGAGATTCCAGTACCTGTTAAACAATCTTGTAAACATGCAGGGTTTAGGGGGATAAAGTGGTTTTCTTTTGATTAATCAAAAGCCCTGAAATCTGCATGAAGTCCTGGAGAGTGGCCAGGACCTTAGGCAGTGATTGTTCAGGACTGGAGAGAGAGTGAGCAAAAGGTCATTGGCGTATGAGTTGACTAAGTAGGATTGACCCTCCACCTGAATTACCAAAGATGCAATCAGAGGCAATGAGCCATCTTGCAAGGGCCAGTGCCACCAAGAAGAGCAAGGGGGGGGAGAGAAGGCAGCCCTGGCGTGTACCCCTTTGTAATTGAAGGGATGAGGAGACATCCTTATTAGTTAAGGTCTGAGCTCAAGGTGTTTTGTACAATACTGAAATCCATCGCCTAAAATGGGGGCCAAAACCAGGACTTCATGCAGGTAGTTCCACTCCACCGAGTCGAATACCTTAGAGAAGTCTACTGATAGAGCTGCCATAGGTACAGCGGATTTTAGCACAAGCCATTTCGGGTTGAGGACAAGCCTCAGATTGTCAGCTCCCAACTTGCCCTTAGAAAAACCTGCTTGGAAGGGATGGGTCAGATGTGGTAGTACGTCCACTAGCCTATTGGCTAGCACTTTCGTAACTATCTTTGTATTAACAGCCAGGAGTGATATAGAATGGAAACTGATGCAGTCCAAAGGATCCACAGACTTCTTAGGGAGTAAGGTGATTAATGCCTCCTTCATAGTTGGAGGAAAGAAGCCACTCCCATGTGCATCCTGTAAGACTTGGAGAGCAGAGTAGCAATTTCGTTCTTTAGGAGCTGATAAAGTTCCACCGCCATGCCATCCGGCCCCGGTGCCTTACCTTTTGTTAGCTGGGATAGAGCTGTACAAAGCTCCTTTTTCAGGATGGGCTTCTCAAGCCCCTGAACCATTTCTGGAGGGTGTCGGGGGGGGGGGAGGAGCATCTCTGCAGAAGGCGTCCATTTCTTTTGCCATAGCTGCCTCCTCTATGGTAGATCTACTGGTACAAAGGGATTGGTAATAGACCCTCATCACCTCATTAATAGATTTGGGGTCAGAGACCACCTTACCTGCAGTGTTCCTTAGGGCAAGGATACGTGATGCCGCCTGCTGTTTCCTAAAATGATAGGCCAGCAGTTTTCCTCACTTATCACTATCCTGCCAGAACTTATGTTTGGATATAAGCAGCTGCCATTCTGCCTTACATTGTAAAAGTGTATTAATGTGATACTTAAGCCCATCAATGGAGGTTAGAAGGGTACTATCCAATTGTGTTGCAGTGACAGAGGTCTTAAAGCTAGTTTCTATAAAAGTGAGAGCTGCCTGCAGTTTAGAGATCTCCTCCCTGTGGGCCTTGTTCTTGGTGGCCAAGAATGAGAAGCACCTGCTGTAACCTCTCCCCCAGAACTGATAAGAAAGAAGGCCTTCACTTCCTCCCTCATGACTGCTTGGAACTCAGGGCACCGGACAAGGAGAGGATTTCACCTCCATCTTGTAGAGGTCAGTCTCTGACCAGGAGGAAGGTAATTACAGGTGACCAGTGCATTTTCTGAGATCAAGATATTACCTATCTTGATCTCATTCAAGCTCAAAGCAGCACTGTGGTTTGCAAACCAGTAGTCAATGCGACTGTGGGTACCATGCATGGAGAAAAAAAAGTATAATCTCGCCCTGTAGGGTTATCCCTTCTCCATGGGTCTATGAACCCCCATTCCTCCACCAGTTCCTGGAGTGCTGCCTTGACTTTCGGGTGAGCCTGGGGAGTAGGGAAGAACTTATCCAAGAAGATATCCTGGACCATGCTGAAATCATCCCCAAGAATAATCAGAATATCCTAATGGACCTCCAACAGATATGTGAGGGCCTGGCTTATGCCCATCAGAAAGTCAGACAAGTCTGTTTTGGGGCTGTATGTATTCCCAACTATGGTCTTCCCACTGGGGTGTGAACAGCGAGTTACTATCCAAGGACCCTGGTCGTCCGTCCTGGTATCCTCCACCACCGGGGGGGGTAGGGGCCTTTATGTAATAGTATAGCTACTCCCTTGGATTAGGTAAGTGCAGAACTAGCCAAAACCTGGCCAAATCACAATTGTTTGTGCCATTGCACCATTCTGGCAGTGAGATGTTTCTCCTGGAGAAGGGCAATATCTGTACCCAGTGAACGAAGGTGCTGTAAGACCTTAATGCACTTAACAGGATGGTTGAGGCCCTTGACATTCCAGGAAATGCATCTCCACCCCTTACCAGTGTTGCCCGCCATACTGTCCACAGGGGGGTAGAACAGAGACCACTTACCTCCTGGCTGAGGACTATGGAGAATCTACTGGTACCTGATGTATGAAGGGTTCTAGAGAGGGATGCTGCTCTGTATCAAAAAAAAAAAGTGCCAAGAAAGGATGCTAAATATACGCTGGACCAAAGATGTCACACTTAAGATAGTCCTGAGACAAAAGATATTACAATACAAACAGTGAAGTTAAGTATTAATAAAAGAGTATAAGGAAAACAAACAAGTCTGATAACACTTTAATGTGTGAACACTAAAGGTGTGGAGATAGGCACATAAAAGGGGAGCATTCCACTTTCCCTAAGCTATGCTGAGTCACACATCTAGAAAGGGGTAGTGGATAGGGTGTCCGCTATCGATGACCCATCTTAGACTGGACAATATGCCACTACAGTAATAGGCTGTCCAGGAGAAGGGGAGGGAGGGGGAAGGATCCCTACCAGGATCTAGGGAAAAGGGAACACTGAGGGACAGGAAGAATAAAGGGGGAGACCCAACCTCTCGCTGCCTGCCAAAACCAGGTATTGTGGGTATTGCAGCAACCTGTGTTGAACAGCTACAAGCACAAAACATAACATTTGCTAAGTAATAAACTTTATAACTCTGCATTCAACAGCAATTAACACATACCATACATTGCACTAGGCAAAGTCCAGATGCACATTACAATCAGGAGAGTTCAGCATGTGTATTTAAAGCCTCCGCTCCCCAACTGTCCAGCTATACTCAGCATGGTCCATCCCAAGTATAGAAGTGGAGTCTGTTGGGGAGGAAGGGGGGATCACCCCTCATATTTAACAGAGGAGTATAGTAGAGAGGAAAGCACTATAACAGTATAGGATATTAGCTATGTACCCCACTCCTGAGCCCTGCATAGGCCAAATGGGAACCGGGGGGGGGGGTGAGTTGCATGGGCATAAGCATCCTTCACCCCATCCCCACTTGTCAAGGTGGGGGTGCAGAGGGTGAAAGGACATGAACTCATCAGGGTGTGGGGTTCCCAGAATTACAGAACTGGAAACAGAGGAAACAAAAAGGGGGATGGTATGGCCAAGAGCTTATATTACCTCATCCCCCTGAGACTCAAGAACCCCAGGGCACTCCCTACTAGTGAACCAGGGTGGGTATATAGCTCCGATGGACTAAAAGTAAGTCCAGTCTTAAAGAGTAATATGAATGATAGCAAGAAAAATGTCCATAGCTTAGCTTGTACGATTAGACCAGATGGCGACAGGAGCAACTTGCAGAGTCATCCCTCCTTTCCTGCATTCCCAGATATGGCTAGTCAAGTTCCAGGGTCCCTTTGCAGCTGTGGGCCTTCCGCTACTACCTCAGCAAATGATTTCAATCCTGTCTTCACCCGTGAGCCATCTACCATGTTGTCCTCCTCCAGGTCAGGTGTCTCTGATGCCCAGTCCAGGGGGGCAGTAGTGTCCATTAGATCTGAACTCAGGCTTGATTCAACTGCCTGTTCATTATCGCTGGCCGAATCTTCCCATGGCAACTTTGCAGAGGGAAATGTGAAGGGTTGAGGGGCATGTTTCAGCCGAGGGCTCTTGGATCTGGGTCATGGTCAGTTCATTTGTAATGCCTTGGGAGCATCATTTGTGCCAGGAAAGTTGCTGTGCCATGCAGGAGGTGCAGAGGACATATAAGCCAGAGGATCAATGTTGTCCTGCCCATTTGCCTTGGGGGGCATTTCTGCCATGGGACTGGTCTGTCCCTGTGTGCTGTCCCTCAGGAACTACTTCTCCCTTCCACCATTCCGCTTGGTTGAGTGATAATTGTCAGGTGCCCAGAGGCATCTGGGAGTTGTAGTTTTTTGGCCCAGGGCAGGCCAATAGGTGTTCAGCTAGGCCTTGGCCTCCTGTGGGTCTGTAGCAGTAATGTTCCATCCCTCCTTGTAAGTATATAGAGAGGTCAACCCTTTGAACCTGTACCTGAAATCATGGGTGAGGAGAAACTTCTTCAGTGGTACATAGGCCTTACGTTGGGTCGCTACCTCGTGGGAGTAGTCCTGGTAGAAGGAGATTTGAGCCCCCCTCCAGGTGATATCTCCAAGGTCACAGGCTACCCACAGGACTTGCTCTTTCACTGTGTAGTGTAGGAGATATGCAATCACAGGCCGGGGGGGGCAGTTATGTGACCCAGACTTGACTGAGAGCCTATGTGCTTGCTTCACATCGAAAAGCCCCTCCAGCAGCCCCCAAACAGTTTGGGGATAAAGTAATTCAAGAAGCACTCCATGCTCTGCCCTTCAGCCCCCTTGGGAATGCCCAGAATATGGATATTGTTCCTGCACCCTCTGTTCTCTTGGTCCTTTGCCCGGTCCCATAACTTGGCAAGTTTCACTTCATGGAGCTTTTGCCAGACTAGCCCTTGCTGCCACTCGAGTTCTTCTGTACACTGCTCAGCCACATTAAATTTGTCCTCCAGGTTATGGATGTTTGCCATGGTACCCGTGAGAGCAGCACTGATCCCATTCACTCTGACCAGGAGGACCTCGAGCATTTTGGTTATATAGGAGAGAGAGTCTGCGACTGGGACGTGCTGCTCTGCTGCACTGCTTGCCGCATCTTGCTGAG
Organism: Neoceratodus forsteri; assembly: GCA_016271365.2. Taxonomy (NCBI): domain Eukaryota; kingdom Metazoa; phylum Chordata; order Ceratodontiformes; family Ceratodontidae; genus Neoceratodus; species Neoceratodus forsteri. The sequence goes on along the minus strand of CM028129.1, from coordinate 1,109,741,869 downwards.
TTGTGGATGGAGGAAAGGAGAATGCCACCATAGCCCAGCCAAATGATAGTGGGGTTTCCCTCACTGGCCACACAGTTTCAGCCTGCGGTAGTAGAGTGAGTTCAACGTTAGATCCAGATGAGCTTGTGCAGTGTAGTGGGTACAGCTTGAAGCAATTCCAGCAAGAATGCAACTACTGACTGAGGCCTGCCCAGCCTAGAATGCTGTGCGTGCTGTTACATAGATGCTCAAAGTATTCCTGAAATAGGATGCTGCTCCCTAAAAGAGTTACATCTGGCAGGCGGTGGGGTTGCATGGAGGTCCCCCCTAAGTAGTAGCACTCAATTCAGTCCTGGATCACATTGAATCTAAATGGATTCTGACCAGGGAAGGATGGAGCTAAGGGATTAGGCAGCCATCTTCTCCGTGTTCAAGCCATGCCCCATGATCCTTGCATTAAAGTACCTTTTAGAAAAATAGTTGAAAATTCGGGCATATGTGTAGCTTTCTTAATCTCCATGCTTGGTCATTTCAGTTTTTCTCTTAAAAATAATATGTTTTCCTTTTTATTGTCACTTGGTGCTGCTCTTTTCCTACATAACATTCATTTGGTAACACTTCTACAGTATTTTAAGTGTTCCAAACTGCACTTAGCTACTGTATAACTACACTGTAACAACACTGTACATACTAATCAGTTACTTGTAACTGCTATGCAGTTGGTACATACATTCACATTTGCAAGTTGTGTAGTTACACAATGTGCCTAAAGAAATAGTTACATATGCAGCTACTAATGTCTCCCTTTGGCACTAATCAATTAATTCTAACAAGTATAACTACAAATGTAATAGCCATTGCAAAGTGCAACAGCAAATCTATTGTGCAAGTACCACTACTTCTAGTCTGGCATTACACAGTTTGTTCTTACAAGGGTAACTAAACATGCAATAGCTATTGTCAATTGTAACAGCAAATCTATTGGACAGGTACCATGTTACCTCTTTTGACATGATTAGATTTGTTCTAAGAAGTGTAACTACATGAGAAACAAAAACCCAGGGGAAGAGTACACAATGGGAGATGTGATACTAACAACAACAAAAATGGAAAGGGACCTGGGGGTAGTTATTTCAGATGACCTAAAGGTGGGCAAGCAATGTGAGAGGGCAGCAAGGAGGGCTGGGGGGATACTGGGATGCATAGGGAGAGACATCGCCAGTAGAAAACAGGAAGTTATTATCCCTCTGTACAGACAGCTGGTGAGACCCCATCTGGAGTACTGCGTGCAGTTCTGGAGACCCAGTCTCCATAAAGACATAGACAGGATGGAAGCTGCCCAGGAGGGCAACTAAAATGGTCAGGGTCTGCACCAGAAGACATATGAAGAGAGAGACTTAAGAAGCTTATGTATAGCCTCGAGGAAAGAGGAGGCGAGGGTGACATGATATAAACTTTCAAGTACCTCAAGGGAACCAACAAAGTCAAAGGTAGCATCTTCAAAAAAAGTGTGCAAAACAAGGGGCACAATTTGAAGATGGGGGGCGCTCAGAGGTAATTTAAGGAAGTATTTTTTCACAGAGAGGGTTGTGGATGCATGGAGCGGCCTTCCGGAGAAGGTTGTGGAGTCAAAAACAGTGGTGGAATTCAAGCATGCATGGGACAGTCATAAGGCAATTCTAGGGGGTTAGGGTAGGAAGAAGTAGGCTGCTGGTTAACTAGGATCTGCAACTTATCCATTAGGTAGGGAAATGGGCAGACTGGGTGGGCCAATCGGTCCTTATCTGCTGTCAAATTCTATGTTTCTAAGTCTTGTGCATTGGTTCAACAGGCAATGGGTATCTGACATGTATCTGAAAGGTAATTAGATAGAAAACATGACATGTAAACAGAATGGTAACTAAGACATAATTACAATGCAACTTCAGTTGGCTACACAGATGGCTTGTCTGACAGCTCTGTAGATGATGTTCTATCACCTCTATAAATCAGTTCCTCATGGACCTACATATTAATACACATGCAGTCTAATATTGCTAACTGATATGTAACTATACACTGAACTATTTCAGTTACAAAGCAACTACATAATTATGTAAATGAACACATTTTACTGTATAAGTAAACAATGTGGTTAAATACCAATTAACAATACAAGACTACATGTTTGTTAAGCAGTAAGATCATGAGGGGCTGATTTCTGAAGGGGAATGTACCTCATAACTGCAGCATTGACATTTGACATATATGAGTGTAGCATAATTATCAGCAGTTACATTGTAGTCATACCTTAGTTACCCTTCCTCTCATACTTTAAGTGTCAGTTTCTACACATTTACCTTGCAAATGCATGTTAGACAGATATTAACTATGGAATAATTTATTTATTTAGCTTTTGTTGACCAGGTAAGTACACTAGACAAAACATATGCCTATTTTCAGGTACGACCCGGGAGATCACAGTAGTTACAATTACATGCAGAGTACAACATGACTCAAGCAAGGCAGGTACATTGACATCAGGAGAAGCATGACAGTCACAGTAAGATAAATTAGGATGACATAATGGCAAATTCAAATATAGAATAAATACAGAGACACTAAGACATTATTCTAAGCATTATATACCAATACCTGTTCATACAGATACCAACAGTACAGGACTCCCAGCAGTATCAATGTCAGGACAAATGCAGGCACCAGCAAGTGGAGAAATTAACACATTTTACGCAAGGCCACACCCAGGCGGGCAGGCTACCACAACAGGACCTAAGTCAAAGTAAAGGAGATGGTATCAACGAGTGCAGTGCAGGGGACCAAGGTGATCAGGGAGGTTTAAAACAGTCACATGTCGAGGAGAACTTCAGGTGTTTCCACATTGAGGTCCATAGGCACACATGGGAGGGAGAGGAGTGGACCTGTACAGGAAAGGAATTCCATAGCCTAGGGGCACAAGAGGCAAAGTTCCTGTCTCCAATTTGAGTATGCGTAACAGGAACCTTAAGGATAGCAGGGCCCAGAGAACTGAGGGAATAGGTGGAGGGGACAGCAGGCACTAGGAGCACCACCAATTTGGGGCGGGGATGTCCATGCTCAAAACCTTACCCGTGAAGCAGCCCAGAACAAAATTTAGGTAGTTGGGTAGAGAAAGCCAGTTTAGCTTACTATACAAGTCACAATGGTGAGTGAGGTGAGGGGCTGCAAGAGCAAAATGACAAATGTTATTGTATGCCACAGTCCACCTGGCAAGGTGGACTCTGGAAGTATGGGCAAACAACAGGATCCCATAGCATAGGGATGGTGGAAACACCCCTCTGGCCAATGCTAGGCGAGCAGCTGAGGCAAGGTTATTTTTTGCCCTGTAAGCCAGACCCAATTTCCAGTTAACAGCCTGACACACATTATGAATGTGGTGACCAAGGTCAAGCTGAGGGTTGAGTGTCACCACCAGGTATTTGACTGAGTCAGTGACAAGCACAGGAGCTCCATCAGTACCCAAGATACACAGAGGGACAGAAAAGGCCTTAAGCTTAGTCAGGGATACAAACTGCATGACCTGAGTCTTTTTAAGGTTTACTAACAGCTTGTGGGATGATAACCAGAACTGGATACCCCTGAAGTCCTCACTCAGTTGGTGATTAATGATCCCAATGTCCGGGAATGAGTGAGGATAACCAGGTCATCAGCATATAGGATGGACATGCAGGAGGCTGCAGGGGAGGGAAGATCATTGACAGATATGGAGAAGAGCAGTGGCCAAGTACTGACCCCTTTAGAAACACCTGAGGATACAGTGGTGGTGTCTGAGAGCACCTTACTGAATTTGGCAAGTTGCTGCCTGCCCTGAAGGTAATTGGAGAACCAATGAAGAACAGGATGGGATAGACCAAGAGACCTAAGACCTAAGTTGAGAGCAGAGGAGGAGGTGGTAAACTAGGTCAAAGGCCTTAGAGAGATCAATAAAGATGGCACCCGAGAGTCTACCCTGGTCCATAGCAGCCCTTATCCCTGAAGTGACAGTGACCAGGGCAGATGTTGTACTGTGCCCTTTATGAAAGCCATGCTGTGAGGGAGACAGAAGCTCATGAGACTGGGTATACTCCATAAGTTGCCCAGCCACAACTTTCTCAAGAATCTTACTGATTACAGACAATCAGTCGATAGTTGTCAAGAATCCTAGGGATGCCCTGTTTGAGTATAGGGACAATTCTCACCACCTTCCATGTGTCAGTGATAGCCCCAGAGGCTAAGGATAGGTTGACTATGTGGGCCACAGGAGAAGTAATGTAGGCAGCAGCCAGGCAGAGGAGTTTTGGTTCCATACCATCTTGGCCAGCACTAACAAAGGGGGAGAGACCAGAGAGCAATCTCTGCATATCTTGCACCTTCACAGCCTTAAAGTAGAATAACGGTCAGGAAGTAGGGGCCAGTTGAGATAGCAGGACTTGTACAGTACTATCACAACCAGTGGAGGAGAATAGAGTGATGAAGGCGGACAGGTCCGAGAAATGAGAGTTAAATGCATTAGCGATGGTTAGTGGATTGTTACAGCTAGCACCATCGATAAGCATGTCAGGAGCCTTACAAGTGGAGGAGTCACTCATTATGTTCTTGATATTCCTCCAGAAATCCCTAGTGTCCTTGGATGAAGTCCGTAAGGTGGCTTTATAAAATTCACTTTTAGCAGCCCTGATTGCCTTTTTATATTCATTTCTGAGCCTTCTGTAATGATGAAATATGGCCTTGTCCATCGAGACCTTGAAATTGGTCCAGCATTTGTCTCTAGTCCTCATGAGTGCAACGATGTTCCCAAACAACCATTTAGTAGCAGCCCCCCAACTCTCCATCTGACAAGGGGGGTATGCTTGTACTGCAACACCCTGAAGATGTTGAGGAAGTGATAGACTGCAGAGGAAGTACTCTGGGCATCCATCACTGCAGACTAGTCAGTGAGCATGAAATACTCATGGAAAGACCCCAGGTCAAACCTGGAGAAGTCCCTGACTTGGATGATTTTTGGAGGAATTTTTGAGGTGGAGACCTTCCATATACAGTACACAGGGGTGTGGTCCAAAATGGAGTCTGGTAGGGTACCAGATGAGCTGATTCTCTCAGGCCTGTTGTACAGGACCCAGTCCAGGAGAGAGCTGGTGCCTCCATTGGAGGATCACCTAGTGGGATCCTTAATGAGTTGGGACACAGAGAAGCCCGCAAGCAGTGATTCATATTGCTTGGAAGTGCCTCCAAGTCAGTTCAGGTTAAGATCTCCTAGGATCAGCAGCTCATTGTTCCCTGACCTTGAGCCAACAGAATCAAGGAGGGAGGATAAACCCAAGACGCCACCCATAGGGGGCTTGTAAGTACAAACAATGTGTAGCTTCTTTGTGTTCCTGAGTAGCAGCACAGTATGCAGGAGTTCACAGGAAGACTGCACGAGTTTAGAGCAGGCCAACATTGACAGGTTGAGGTGACTCCTGCAGTAGATCAGGATACCATCCCCCCTCTTTTTCCCTGGACAGTCCTGCCTAACAAAATCAAAGCCAGGGAGCATACAGACCGAATCGGGGTAGAGGGTTTAAGCCAAGTTTCAGTTATCCCAAGGACATCAGGCTCATAATGGGTGACCCAAGCAAGGAGTTCAGCCAAGTTGGGCAGAAGACTGTGGATATTAAGATGAGCTAATCTTAGCCCATTGCCAGACAGCCAGCACACAGGAGAGGGGAAGGCTGGGCAGGGAGGACCAGGGTTAAGCTCCACATTCCCTGCAAGTAGAAGGGTCACCAAAAGAAGCCAGAGGAGATGCCCAAAGGTGGGGAGACAGCCTTAGTGGACGGCCTGTGACCAGGACGCCTAACCACAATGCTGAAATGCAGGAAGCACTGCAGGTTAAGGCAACAGATGGGCCAGGGAGACTGTCTGTTAAAGGCTATTAGATTAGAGAATGTGAAGTCCATCTCTTCAGGTGACCCCAGTGAGACCCTGGAATGTCCCATGGGAGGGGCACTGACCACAATAAAAAGGGGGAGGAACAGTACGGTGAACAGGCCACCAATGAGGACATTAATGACAAGGGAGGGCACAGCCCCATTCATGCGAGACTTAGGAGCCCCCATGTCATACAGAGCTGCTCCTGAGTCAACCCTATGATCACCAGTGGCCCTGCTGAATAGCACCCAGAGCAAGGCCACCCAGTCCACACTCGACCAGCCCAGAAGGCAAAGAGAAACAGGCAAATAGGAGGACACCTTGACCTACTGCCGTCACACCCACCAGGAACGAAGCACCTCAGAATTAACTGATCCCACAGTAGAGATCCCCAGTAGTGCAAGTTTAAAAAAAAAAAGAAAACAGGCAAAAACTGAACCATAAAATACCTCAGCAATTAGCCCCTAATGAGGTAGTAAAGACAGGAAAGCATGTACAGACAGTAAAAATATGCAGAGACAGTAAAAGTATTCAGGATACATGGTGGCTAATAAACTGTACCATACAGTAAAAATAAGAGTTCAGGAAGCAATCAGCCTCCAGGGGATATAAATGCAGGACAGAATATTCATCAAGTTCAGTCCAAGCAAAGAGGCAGCCCCTTCAGGTGGTAGAGGGACCAGACAATCCCACACACTAAGTGGGGCACGACACACAGGTGGGAGTGGCTTAAGCCCATTTAAGGGAAGGAGGTAACAGGGTGGGTGGGCAGGAGAAATTAAACCCAAGAAAAGATGTAGCACCAACACTTCACCTTGTGCAGCTTGCAGCCCTGAAATCCTGAACAAAATCCTTCCCCACGTCGTCCCTCCAAGAACAAGCAATCACCCGTTTCTCACCGCGGGGGCTACAACTTAAAATCTGCCAGCTTGCAGCTTCTGAGGATGATTAATGTAGCAGCGGACAGGAGGACAGCCTGACACCAGCCACCAAGTCAGCATCTCCTTCTTCCGTCAGGTGCTACCGGGGTATTGAAGCGGCGGCACAGGTGGGGGAGGTGGAGACCCACCAAGCAGAGGCCACCTTCTCCACCCCTCTCAACTGTTGCAGCACAAGTTTGGATCAACCGCTGGGCACCCCACTTACCTTTTTACAGGCAGAGTGACGTCACAGCTGGGAGAGGACCAATCTGGCACAGGTGTTATTATTTGAAAAAAAAAGGCACCAAGGATAACAGAGTAACTCCCAATAAGGCAGTCCAGGTATGGAATTAAACCCAAGAAAAGATGTAGCACTAACACTTCACCTTGTGCAGCTTGCAGCACCAAAATCCCGACCAAAATCCTTCCCCACGTTGTCCCTCCCAGCACAAGTAATTACCCATTTCTCACCATGGGGGCTCCAACTTAAAATCCACCAGCTTGCAGCTTCTGAGGGTGATTAATGTAGCCGCAGACAGGAGGACAGCCACCAAGTGGGCGCCTCCTTCGTCGGTCAGGTGTTACCCGGGTATTGAAGCAGCTGCGACGGTAGCGGGGGTGGAGACCCATCAAGCAGAGGCCACCCTCTCCACCCTTCTCAACAGTGGCAACACAAGTTTGGACCAACCGCTGGGCACTCCTCTTGTCTTTTTACAGGCAGAGTGACGTCACAGCGGGGAGAGGACCAATCAGGCACAGATGTTATTATTTGAAAAAAAAAGGCATCAAAGATAACAGAGTAAGTTCAAATAAGGCAGTCCAGGTACGAAATTAAACCCAAGAAAAGACATAGCACTAACACTTCACCTTGTGCAGCTTGCAGCACCAAAATCCCAACCAAAATCCTTCCCCACGATGTCCCTCCCAGCACAAGCAATCACCAGTTTCTCACTGTGGGGGCTCCAACTTAAAATCTGCCGGCTTGCAGCTTCTGGGGGCAATCAACGCAGCAGTGGACAGGAGGACAGCCTGACACCAGCCACCAAGTCGGCGTCTCCTTCTTTGGTTCAGGTGCTTCCTGGGTATTGAAGTGGCGGTGACGGTGGGGGGGAAGACACACCAAGCAGAGGCCACTCTCTCAGCCCCTCTCAGCAGTTGCAGTGCCACTGAGTCTGCACATTTCCTAATAACTAGAGTACTGTTAGAAAGCCACTAAGTAATTATGTAAATAAATGATTTTTACTCTATAAAAAACATATTTGCATATCAATTAACAATATTAGATTGCATGTTTGTTAAGTGGCAAGTTTGTGAGAGTCTGATGTGCCAGTGTGAAAATATATCACATATATAGCACTGGCAGTTGATAAATGTAAGTGTATAGCAGTTACATACAGTTACATTTTATAAGGACTCTTACCCTAGTCATCCTTCTTCTTAGACTTTAAGTGTCAGTTCCCATGTACTTACCTTGCAAATACCTGTCAGAGAGGCATTAACTATGGAAACAATGCCATAGAAGCTGCACATTTCTTATTTTCTAAAGCATTATTACAGCCACTGAGTAATTATGTAAATGAAAGATTTATACTGTATAAATAAACAATGTAGTTGTGCATAACAATTAAAAATATTAGATTGCATGTTTGTTAAGTGTTATGTTCATGAGAGACTGCTGTCCTGGTGGGAAGGCACATCACACATAGGCTGACAGTTGATAAAAATTAAAGTGAACATTATAGTAGTTACCTGCAGTTACACTGCAGTTCTACTTTAGTTACCATTCTTCTTACACATTATTTATTTTTATTTAAACTTTGTTGACTGAAATAGGCACACTGAGTCGAGGCTCATTTCCAGGTGCGACCGAGGGAGGGGGAAGTTGGAGTACATACAACAACACAAAGAAACAAATGGCTGCAAACAGTAGTTCAAGAACAGAAACAGACCCAGCAGAGTTATAAACATTTTCAGGCCTTACAGACAAAAAGACAGTAGTAATAGAGTTTTTTTATTTTAGTCTTTGGTAACCGGGTAAGGCCTACTAGGCACAAGTGCCCGTTTTCAGGGGCAACCTGGGAGCACTGGGCGGTTAAGTGACTTGCTCAGAGTCACACAGTATGCAAGTGGAGGTTGTGAGAATCAAACTCAGATCTGGTCTGCTGGATGTACCAAACTTGTTCATGCCTCATTCCTCAAACCTCTAGGCTATACTGCCAGCCCAGTTAACATAACATGGCAAAACAGGAACAATTCCTGGACATGAGACAACAGGAAAGAACCAGAAATTGCAAAAGTAAGTGCATTTGGTGAGGGCTCGGCCATTTTAAGTGCTGGCGTGTGGAGATATATTACCGGGGACAGTGGCAGGGGGGAGGTGGTAGGAGGTGCAGCTGTGTGAGGCAAGGGTGGTGAGAGGAGGAGTTTCTGATGGAGGGGCCAAGCTTGTTCCACAAGCTTGGGAGCTAGTGGGAGAAAGCAGCTTTGCTGGATGATGAGCATGGGTAAGATAGATGGAAATATCTTACATTTCTATGCCTCAGTACATAAGGAGTGTCTAGGACCTGGAAGAGAGACTATCGATAGTGGTGGGCGAAGTAAGCAAAATTCGCTTTGCAGAATAATCCACGAAATTCCACCCATTTCTTGGAGTGAAATGTGAAATTTCACCCGGCGGAATAGTGAAATTTCACCTTCCGCGGTCAAATTTCACCCGTGGAAGGCAAAATTTTGCCTAGGCAAAATGCCACCTAATGCGGAAAATTTTGTGGTTTGCTGCATCTCTAACTGTTGGCCAAGTAAGGGGGTAGCATGTCAAACCAGTATTTAGCTATGAGGTTTGGAGAGTGGATATGGCATCTGTAGGCCAGTGAGATTATTTCAAGGAGGGAGTTATAGGTACTCTATTTTTACGTGTCAGTTTCTGTGGATTTACTGAACCTTGCAAATATACCATATTTCTTTGAACAGCCATTTAAAGCGGTTGGATGTTGGGCATTAACTGTAAAAACAATGCCATTGTTTCTTAACCACAACATTTTTTACAAAGCCAGTTAGTAATTATGCAAATTAAACACATACCAGTTAGCAGTATTAGATTGCAGGCTTATTGACCTGTACGTTTATGAGGAACTAATTAACAGAGGTTGAAGAGCATCATCTACAGAGTTGTCAGTCAATCCATTTAAGTGGGGCCAACTGAAGTTACATTGTAATCATATCTGAGTTACCATTCTGGTTACACTTTGAGTTTTCTGTGTGATTACCTTTGAGATACATGTCAGATGGCCATTAACCATTGCCCCAGTGCATAAGACCTGCATACATATGTAGTTGTGCTTTTCAGAAATAATTTAATAATGCCAAAAGAGATAACATGAATTGATTAGTGCCAAAAGGGAGACAGTAGTAGTTGCACATGTAACTATTTCTTCAGGCAAATTATGCAACTACGTAATTCACAAATGTGAAAGTACATACCAACTGCATAACAGTTACATGTAACTGGGAAATATAGACACATCGAAGTTCTCATAAGAAAAGGACTGCAAGGACCAACCTGTCTGTCCAGTTGTTCCCTGCCTATTCTGTCTCAGTAGACTCTAACTGGTCTCCAGTGACCCTCCACCCCTTTTTATTTACCAGTATTCACCTATGCCTATCCCATGCAAGTTTGAAACCCCCATTGTTTTTCCCCACTACTTCTGGTGTCAGGCTGTGCCAGGTATTCACCACTCTTTCAATGAAGTAGTATTTCCTCACATCCCTCCAAAATGTCACCCCTTTTATCTTTGTAGTGTGCCCTCTTGTTCTGTTGTACTTCTTTATTTCAAAAAGGTTCCCAGCCTGTACCCTGTTCACCCAATGAGGTACTCGTAGGTTACTATTATGTCCCCCCCCCCACCTTCTCTTCTCCAGGGTGTACATGTTGAGATCCTTCAGTCTCTCCTCATACAGTTTCTCATGCAACTGATGTACCATTTTAGTTGCCCACGTCTGGACTGCCTCTACCTTGTCAATGTCTTTTCTGAGATGTGGCCTCCAGAACTGCACACAATATTCTAGGTGTGGTCTCACCAATGATCTATACAGTGATAGCACCACCTCCCTCCTTCTGCTTGTAATACCTCTCCATATGTGTCCCAGAATCCTAGTAGCCCTTTCCACTTTTTTTGGACACTGCCCTGTGACCTTGAGGTCATCAGCTATTATAACCCCAAGGTCCATTTCCTGCTTGATGACCAGTGGTACATTCCTCACTTTTTATACTCAGCTCATAGGTTTCTACACCCCAAATGCATGAGTTTGTACTTTTTGCATTGAACTCCAGTTGTAATAACCTTGATCACTTCTCAAGTTTTCTAAGGTCCCTACTCATTTTCTCCACCCACTCCTGTGTATCCACCCTATTTCAAATCTTGGTGTTGTCTGCTGAAGTCATACCTTCCCTTCAAGTTCTTCTGTGATGTCACTTATAAAGATATTGAACAGAACATGTCCCAGTACTGAACCCTGTGGCACCCTGCTGGTCACTGTCCCCTCTTTAGGGTGAGTGCCATTTACCACCATTGGCTGCCGCCTATCCATTAACCTTTTTTAACCCAGTTTACAACTTTGGCTCCTACCCCTAGACCATCCAATTTGTTTATTAGTCTCCTATGTGGGACAGTATCAAAGTCCTTGCTGAAGTCCAGGTAGTCTACAAGGAATGCATCAGCTGAGCCAACCTCAGTATCGAAAAATAAAATAACTCATTAGGAAGTAGCCAAATTTAATCACAGCACTAAACAGACAGTCTAGAAGATTGGAAACAGCACGCTTGCTCACCATATGTACTTCAGTTATAATTTCTTTTTATTTAGCAAGTAATCAGGTGCAAAAAGTAAGTCAGATATATTCTGGCTTGTTTCCAATGTTTCGGAAAAAAATCCTTCATCAGGGAATGCACATATAATTTACTAGCTAAAAATATTTTTAGTTAAGTTCCATGTGCCCCAAAATGGAATTCTTGAAAATCACAGCAGTTGAGGTTTCACAGTCCAATACGCTCTTTAGTATTTAGTTTGTTGCAAACACTTTTTAAAAGATAAAGTGACTGCTTTGGTGTTTCCTGCAACCACCTTTTCCTGATCTATTTTCCTCATCACCTAGTCAAAAAAATGGATCAGATTTGTCAGGTATGACCTCTCCCTTGTTAATCCATGCTGTGTTTGGTCTTGCAATGCACTGGAATTTGGGTATTCAGCTAGCCATTCTTTTAACAGGGCTTCCATTAATTTTCCAACAACTGACATGAAACTGACCAGTCTATAGTTGTTAGCCTTCTCCCTGCTGCCAATCTTATGGAGTGGAACTGTGTCAGCTGTCCTCCAGTCCTCCTCCCCTGATTTCAGTGATATGATAAATAACACCATCAGTGGTGCAGCAAGCTCCTCCCTGAGTTCCCTTAGCACCCTTGGATGTATTCTGTCCGGTCCCATGGCCTTGTCCACTTTCAGGTTTACAAGTCCCTTCAGGATGCTTTCCTCTTTAAATAGACTTGTGTTCACCCCCTCACCCCCCCCGCCCATTTTCTTGCTGGACCTTGTTGGACTGTCCCCCTCTCTCTACTGTGAAAACTGAGCAGAAGTACCTGTTCAGGATGTCAGTCTTTTCCTGATCCTGCTTTTCACAGTCACCATCTACCATCCTTCTTATCCTCAATGTTCCTTCCCTCACCTTCCTCTTCTCAGTTATGTACCTGAAGAACTTGTTCCCTTTTGTCACCCCTGTGGCTATCCTTTCCCCGTTTGCATTTTTGCTTGTCTCACTACCCTTTCTGCTTCTCTCTGTTTCACCTGGAACCTCTAACTATCCTCTGCCCTCCGTGTTTCTTTGTACATCTTGAATGCCAACCTTTTTCCTTCACTTTCATGGCCATCTCTCTAGAGTACCATGGCTCTCTTTTTTCCTCCTGCTTCTACTCACTTCTTTCACACAGAGGCTGACTGCCTTCACCATATCTTTCTTTATCATTCTCCATTGCTCGTCTACCTCACCTTATCAATCCACCACTGCTAGACTGTTTCTAAAGCAGTTTCCAATTATTTTAAAGCCTGTCCTCCTGAAGACTAAGACCCTCGTCCTTATGTGGTTTGCTTCTGTACCTCTCATAGTACTGAACCACACATTACAGTGATCACTGGTCCCCAGGGGACCGCACACTGTGATGTCTACTACACTGTCCCTGTTAGTGAGCACCAGGTCTGGTATAGCCCAAGCCCTAGTGGCTTCACCGACTAGCTGCCTGAGAAATGCTCCCTGTAAAGAGTCTAGTATTGTTCTACATCTACAGTAGTTGAAGATGCAACTGTAAGACTCCAGTCCACATCAGGGAGACTGAGGTCCCCCACCAGCAGCACCTCCCCCTTATTCGCCTCCCCTCTTTCTGCCAGTGATGCTTCCTGAGACTTCCCCTAACCTCCTTCCCTTTGTTTCTCCATCTTGTTCTTGTTTATGTTATCTCTTTCCTTCTGCATTTTTTGGTCCTACCACCCTTGTTCTCCACCCTGCCTACCTTCCCATTATTCTGTTCCCCTGCCATGGGGGAATTTTATCCCTCCAAGCATGCCTTCTCTGTTGCTTTAACCTATGGAAGAGGAAATGTATGCCTCTCTTGGTAATACAGCCTCTCCCCTCTGTCAGTTTAAATGCTCATCCATGTAACATTTAAACTCCACACTGAGTACTGAAGTTCCCTTCACAGATGAATGTAGGCTGTTGCCTCTGTATAGTCCCACATTCTTCCAGGGTGGCCCCCAGTCCACAGTAAATAAGAATCCCTCTGCCTCTCTTCTTGCTCCCAAGTCTATCTCTGTCATGAGTCCCCCACTAGCAACTGCTTCCTCTTCTGCTGGAGGCCTTTTCCACCCACCCTGTGACCTCCTCTTCAGGGGTCCACCACTTCCCCCATTGCCACCACTTTGGGTGCCTCCTCCTTGCTTTCCTATCCCACCAGAATGGTGAAAGAGCATCATTGTGGCAAAGGCTGAAAATAGTGTACTCCCCTGCCACCCCACTTTCCCAGAGGCCACTATGGTCCAGCCTTTCCTTCTCTGTCTAGGCATCCTTTGATGCAAAGGCAGCTTACTCTGTGGCCCCTGAGAAGGCAAAAGATCCACTGGATTCTTGACAGCTCAGCTTGGAGTCCAGAAACCTCTGCCCACAACCCAGAGAGGTATGTGCATATGGGACAGTGCATCAGTCTCCAGAATGTGTCTCGGAAGACTGCAGCTCCAAACCCATTACACTGCACCACTCCCATAATTGAGTGACTGTATATACAATGCAGTTACAGTGTAGTTCTACAGTTGCTATAATGTAGTTTGTGACACCTAAAACAAAGTGCAATCATAAATTTATAACTGATGATCAGTTCCAGAACCCAGTGACATCAGTGACATCAGCTGAGCCGAGGGTACTCTCTAGATACTGACTCAGGAGCCCTATGTCATCATAACACTAACTCATGCATATGAGAGTTTACTGTTGGAGCTTAGTATTAGTCATAATAGTAAAGTAGTAGCATACTGGGTCATAATGTCATATGCTTAATAGTGCACAGCATTATGCAAAACCCAAACCTGTCGCTCTCAGGTTGGACCCACCCCAGAGTTAGAATTCTTAGTGGGGGTCCGGGGTCTCAACCCCCTGTAACAGGGGGGTGAGGCAGAGCCCCCCACAGAAAAAAGAATAACAGAGAATCACGCAACGCGATTATGTCCCATGACATTCTGCTGTGCATGGTATTGACCCCTTGCCAAGTAGTAGTAGAGGGGAGTGGGGGTTGATGACAAGGAATGGGTGGCAAGGAGATAGGTTGGGGTGGTGAGGTGGGTGTGGGGGCTTTTCCTTCAAAACAGCTAAGCTGGCACACTCTCGCACTTACTAACATATGAAATTGCCAGCAGATACGCACCATTCAGTCTATCTAGTCTGCTCGAGTATGCAGCACTTCAGTCCATTAGACTGAAGCTGCCTCCTCCCTCATATGCCCTCCCTCAATCTCGTGCCTCCTCCCAGTTTGTACCCCCGCCTTGAATCTGTCCCACCACCTCTTGAAGCCCATACCACTCTGTAGTGCTACAACTTCCTCTGGCAGAGAGTTCCACCCTGCCACCACCCTTTATGTGAAATAGTGCCTCCTCCATTCTCTCTTGAACCTGCCCCCTTCCAACTTCATAGAGTGTCCCCTGGTTTCCCTTCCACCCTTCAGATTGAACATACACCTGGTGTCTACTCTGTTTAAACCCTTCAGGTACTTGAAGGTCTCAGTCATAGCCCCTCTCTCCCTTCTTTCCTCCAGGGTATGCATGCTGAGCTCTCTCAGTCTTTCCTCATATGGTCTGTCCCCCAACTCCTGGATCATTTTTGTTGCCCTGTGCTGTACCCCCTCCAGTAGTTTGATGTCCCTCTTCAAGTAGGGGCACCAGAACTGCACGCAGTACTCTGGGTGCAGTCTCACTAGGGACCTGTACAGGGGCAAGATGGCCTCCCCACTCCTAGAAGTAATCCCCCTTGCTATGCAACGTAGCATCCTGTTTGCCTACCAGCACTCCCAAATCCTTCTCCTCCTTGGATTTTGTTAATGGGACACCCTCTAGCCAGTAATTGTGTCCTGGGTTCTTGCCTCTGAAATGCATCACTTTGCACTTCTTGGCATTGAAACCAAGTTGCCAAGTGTGAGACCATTCCTCCAGTTTTGCCAAATCCTCCTGAAGTACTTTTGCTCCCTCCCCCACCATCTACCTCAGCACAAATCTTTGTGTCATCTGCGAAGAGACTGATTTTGCTCTTAATCCTTAGTGCAATGTCAGCTATGAAAATGTTATACAGAACTGGTCCCAGCACCGAGCCCTGTGGTGCACCACTAGTTACTGCCCTGGGTTCAGATGCCCCCCCACTACTAACTTCTGCTGTCTACCCTGCAGCCAGTTCTCAACCCATCTGACCACTTTCTTCCCTGCTCCCAGACTCTTCAACTTGCAGATCAGCTTACCATGTGGCACTGAGTCAAAGGCCTTGCTGAAATCTAGGTAGAGGACATCCACCGCATGTCCCCTGTCCAGTGCCCTCGTAACCCAGTCATAAAATCAACTGAGTTCATCTGGCAGGATCTGCCTGAGTCAAACCTGTGCTGCTTGCTGTCCTGAAGGTTGTTATCCTCAAGAAATTGCACCAGCCTCTCCTTGAGGATTGTCTCCATCAGTTTTCCCATAATTGCAGTAAGTCTCACCAGTCTGTAGTTCCCCGGTATGTCCTTGGGCCCACTCTTATGGAGAGGAACCACATGTGCTTCCCTCCAGTCCCTGGGCATGCACCCCGAGTTCAGAAAGGTATTGAAAAGGTCCACCAATGACCCTGCCAGTACCTTTACCAACTCTTTCAGCACCTTGGGGTGGACTCTGTCTGGGCCATGTGCCTTGTCCATCTTCAGGCACTGAAGGCCCTCCCTCACCCTTTCCACCATGATTTCACCATCTGTTGTTGCTTCTCCCCCACCTTCTCCCACCTCTCCCTTCCTCTCAGGTATGGGCCTATCCCTCTTCTTGGTGAAGACTGAACAGAAGTATTCATTAAGTACTTCTGCCTGCTCAGCCCCCTTTTCTACCCACCAACTTCTCCTCCTGATCCTAACAATTTAATCATTGCTCTTCCTCTTCTCTCTGATATATCTGAAGAAATCCTTTTCTCCTTCTTTGATCCCCTGTGCTAACCTCTGTTCCTTAGCCATCTTTGCTGCCCTTACCACTCTGCTCACTTCTCTGGATTTCTTCACATATTCTTCTTTGTCTTCTGCCCTGTTGGATAACTTGTAGGACCAAAATGCATTCCTCTTTTCCCTCACCTTCTCCACTACCACGCTACTCATCAAACTAGGTTTCTTGGTCCTGGCTTTCTTGCTCTGGCTCTTGAAACAAGTTTTAGTGGCGTCAGCCAGTTCTGTCTTGATGACTGCCATTTTTGTCCTGTGTCCATTTCTGGGTGGATGCTTGCCATGCGACTTTCCAGTATGTTTCCCATCCTGCTAAAGTCCACCCTTTTGAAATCCAGGACCTTAGTTTTTGTAGTGGCTACTTCCCTACCCAGGTTGATTGAAAACCACACTGTGCAGTGGTCACTGCTTGCCACAGGTTCCTCCACTTTTACGTCCCTGACCTGTTCCCCATCTTCCAGTACCAGGTCTAGTATATTCCCCTCCCTCGTTGGCTCCATTACCCTCTCAGTAAGGAAGCCATCCTGGAATGCTTCCAGGAGGATCTGCTCCCTGGCACAATTGGTTGCTGGGATGCTCCAATCCATCCCTGGTAGATTAAAGTATCCCACCGCCACTGTGCTCCCTTTAACACTATGCCTCCTTATCTGCTCCCCCAGTTCCCTGTCAATGTCCTCCTTCTGGGCTGGAGGTCTATAAACAACCCCCAGGCAGATCTCGCTCCCTTTCTGACTGTGTAGTTGTAGCCAGATTACTTCCAACCTGCCCTCCTTCCCTTCCTTTCCTCCCTATAACATCTGATCCCTTCCCTTACGTAAATGACAACCCCCCCCAACCTTCCCTTTATCTCTATCCCTCTGGAAAAGTTTGTATCCTGGGATGGTTAGGTCCCAGTCATGGTGCTTGGTTGCCCACATCTCAGTAATGCCAGCTATGTCCACCTCACCCTCTACCATCAATGCCTGCAACTCTGCCAGCTTGTTCCCCAGGATCCTAGCATTTAGTGAAACCATTCTCCCGGATGCACCTATCCTTCCTGCTTCATTGCCCTTCACTCCAACTCCTATTTCACCTAAGGTCGTATCTATCCCTGTGATGGGGGGAAGTCCATGGGACCCCCTCTCCTGGTGATTTCTAGCTCCAGTGCCTCCCCTACCTAATTTAAATGATACTTTCTGTTGATGAAATCTCCCAGATTCTGCTTCAACACCTGTGAACCTGCCCTGCTGGGGTGTAACCTATTCCCTGCATAAAAATCTGTGTTATCCTATATGCTACCCCAGTTCCCCACCAATCTATACCTCTTGGTCCCACACCATTCCCTCAGCCACTTGTTGAAGTCGCTGATTCCTCTCTTCCTGTCTGTACTGACCCTTGGCTTATAAGTACTGAGAGATGGCAACATGGCAAGTGATGTTTCGTGAAAGAGATTTTACCATAAAATCTCACCCTCCATATATATGTGTCAGAAACCATAGTTGCTCCTGAGTGAAAGCTCACAGTACAGCCTTCATTGTATGGCCTTAAATCTAATGATGTCACTGGATCTGGAACTGATCAGTAGCTATGAAACTTGAAATTGCAGCCATAAGGAGAGGTGGTCACAATGCAAATGGCCCGCAGGGTCATACACAGATCACAACACCCTAGAATGGGCAGTCACAGAATTTTGAGACAACCCTAGCCCACAGAACCTCTAAAGGCTGACAGTAGGGAGCATCACAGTGTTATGATTGTGACCTGAATGAGGAGACATCAAGGGACTGTGATCATCATGGGGCCTCTTGATTTGAAAGCAGTCACTGGGAATTTGATTAGGGAGGTAGGACTCAATTAGATATGCCTTAAGGAGGGGATATGTGTGTGAGGGGTGGCACAGGACCACCAGGGATGACCAGCAGTGATTACAGAACTACAATAATATTTTGCTCAGAAATAGGCCTCAAGGTGAGGGACAAATGGGTAGGAGGTAAGACTATAGCGGAATGCTATTTGCTTAATGCAAGGCATTGTAACATGCAGCTGGTGCTGTGCCATGGCCAAACCTCTGTGGCTGGCAATAGCTATCTTCATAAAAGATAAAACTAATGCTTGGTAAAATTTAAATTAAACTGGTGAAATTGTCATTTCACTTTCACACAATTTTTTCAGAATTGCTCAAAAATTGCATGAATTATGCACTACCTTCATTTTTGTTTCAAATACATGTAGTACATTTCTAGACATGTAGTATTGCAAAAATGCACAGTTTCCAAATTCTGCAACTGCACTTTAGGAACAAGTGTTCAGTTTCAGTAGATTGGGCATCTTTCGTAGGAGCAGGGCCAAAGACAATGTTCCGTGTGATTCCTGAATGGTTTTTACCGAGCAAGCGTCTCACTTTTTTTTTAATACTTTCTCCATTGAGATATAGAACAGCAGCTTTGTTAAAACAATTCTGATAATACTCCAGTCAAGTAGAGAGCAATATAACATGACAGAAACAATGAGTGCCAGCGAGATAATGTGACCTATTTTGTCCTAGGACTAGTATAGAATGTACTTACTGTATACTAACATCAGAACTAGGAACTGCAACCAAGAATCTGACTGAGAAATAAGACAATGAGATATGCTATCCATATTTGTCAAGGTGGGAGATGCTCCCAGGGGCACTAGTATGTAAAATCTATCGAAACAATTAGCAATGGAAAATAAAATAAGAAGGGGTCACGTGATGCAGGGTGCCTGAAAGCGGCACTATTCTGGAGCTCCCACTTATCGACCACTAATGACCTTCTTTTTGCCCTTCATTTGACAAAGGGTACAAACTAGGCATTGATTCTAAGCCTTTTTATCATTTGGTATCTCTGTGACAGAGTTTTGGCTGATTCACAATAATGTAACTGGCTTTACAGCTGAAATGGAAGTGGAGATGAAGCAGGCCGGTATCCGACATACCCCACCACCCACACCAGAAAAACTGTCTAAGAAACCGAAACAGCAAAGTTCTGGGAACGCTCTCAAGTCTGCTACTTCTGGCACGTTAGCGATTCCTCTTACTGAGGACCTCTTTCTTCAGGAATTGCTCCTGTTTAAAGAAACTTTAGAGGATATCTCAGCGGAGGTGAAATCTATCCGTGGAGACTTAAGTTCCCTATCTACAAGAATGGGTGACTCAGAAGCGAGAACCTCTTCGCTGGAGAAATGGAGAGAGAAATCAGAAGCAGAAATTGTACATTTGAAACAGCAAATTAGCAAACTCCAACTGAAAACTGAAGATTTAGAGGGGAGAAGTAAAAGGAATAATCTGTTGATCCTGGGTCTGTCGGAATCAGAGGAAGGTTCTGACACCATAGACTTCCTACAGAAATTCTTCCTTAAGGTTGTTGGTCCTTCTCCCCTCAACCTACAGTATCACATTGATCGAGTCCACCGTTCCCTGAGGCCAAAACCTCCACCTGGTGCATCCCCAAGGGCTTTAATTGTGAAATTCCTAAGTTTCTTGGAGAAGCAACATGTGCTTTCTAAAGCGAAGGAACTCCAGGCTATATTGTGGGGCAGCTCTAAGTTGAGGATCACCCAAGATCTCCCTTATGAAACTCGACAAAGAAGATCTGCCTTTCATCCTACGGCCAACAAGCTAATCATGGCAGGAATAAGATTTAAGATGCTCTACCCTGCTAAGCTACAAGTGGCAGTTGATGGAGTGTGGTATGCGTATGATTTCCCGGAGCAAGCAGCCACGGACCTTCCCAGCAGACTACCTAACTTGTTTAAAGCAGGATGAACTTTTCACTGCAGTTGCCTGAGGCAATCATTCTTTTTTGCTGTGGAGCTGTGTTTTTATTTTCTTTACCTCTTGATGTTTTCTTGTCCCCTTCCCTTTAGTCCCTCGGGGAGTGGATGGGCGGGCAGGGAAGGTTGTGGTGAGGCCTAGGGAGCCTGGATCTGGCTTAGTGGAGTGTTCATGCACTCTGGTGTGAGGGTGGGTGGGAACTTTGTTTCAGGGAGTGTTTCTGTAACTGTTATTATAGACGGACTGGTAGGTCCCTCTGGTTCGTTTCCCCCCTAATATCCTCTTATTGTTCGGTGCTGGGTTCACCTTAAGGGAGTTAATAAGTCCAGCAAGCTTACTCGGAACCCCAGGGTTTTCCATGTCCTGAGTGATGGCCTTTTGGGTAAATCTGGTCCAAAAGCACTAGCGGGAGATATGTGCCTCCTCAGGAGGGGGATAGTTGGGTAGGGTTTGTGAGTGAGCAAATTGACAGGCAGTTTTCAGGACTCCCACCATTATTCTGGTATGCCAACTGCAACCCTTTGGAGCACTATAATGTTGGTCAGGGCTCTTGTTGGCTAGTTCTCCAGAGGGTCGATGGGTGGGGAGGCTTCAGGATGGAGGTAACTTTGGGAGCGATGCATAACATACCTAGAAAGAGGGCTAAGGGTACACCTCCTGTGGGATGTGGGGTTCAGAGAGTGCTTCATTTTAGTACGTTTTCTTCTCCGGATCAATCCATGGAGCTATAAATCAGGTTTGATTCTTGAATGTAGTGTACCCTTCTCATGGGAGGGCAACCTATTGGGTCTGGTTCTCGTTACATGTAACAAGGATTCTGGAATCTTCCCTAGTACACAGGTGGGGACCTTTTGTATATAGGTTGAGGGGTTTAGGAAGGGAAGGGGGGGTTCTGTTACTGTCTCGATCTCTTCCCTACTGATTTCATGGTCTGTGTTTACTACTGGATGGTTAAGATTTTCTACTCTCTCAATGTCTCGACCATTTCACAAATTTCCCTGGGAAGGGAACCTTTTCCTAATTTTTTCTTTTCTACTGGGGTTGTAGGGGATGGGGGGCAGAACTGGAGTGTGCCTTTTGGGATTGACCGGTCAGTTAATGGAGTTTGTTCCTTTTTTCTTCACTAAAATGCTACATGACCATGGTGCCAATTAAGATTGCAACATGGAATGTCAAAGGTATCAGGGAACTGCCCAAAAGATATAAGGTTCTCAAAAGCTGTGCCTTCCTAAATATTTACATCCTTTTGATGCAGGAAACCCTCCTCACAACCTCGGAAACAAATGGGTTACGTCGACAGGGTTTTTCTCAAATTTTCACATCCTGTGGGTCGTCCTCTAGTAGAGGGGTGGCAATTTTGGTTAAAAGACACATTTCATTTGTGGTAGAAGAAAGTTTAACAGATGAAGAGGGCAGATTTATTATTGTTAAGGGTACATTAAACAATGTCAGGGTGGTATTAGGGGCAATATATGATCCAGTTGGAGGGCATGCAGACTTTCTTATGAGTCTGGCCGATAAACTGAGTGCATTCTTGCCCTCCCTGCTTATCCTAGGGGGCGACTGGAATATTGCTCCATCTTAAGACCTAGACAGAACTCATAGGCCATAAAGACCCCTTACCCCTCCGCAAATTGCCTTGAGGGATTTTATGGACTTATTGGATCTGTATGACCCATGGCATCTGTTTAACCCCTCTAGCCAGCTCTTCTCCTTTTACTCCCAGGTCCACCGATCGTGGTCCAGAATTGATTATG
This sequence comes from Neoceratodus forsteri, assembly GCA_016271365.2. Classification (NCBI taxonomy): domain Eukaryota; kingdom Metazoa; phylum Chordata; order Ceratodontiformes; family Ceratodontidae; genus Neoceratodus; species Neoceratodus forsteri. The sequence goes on along the minus strand of CM028129.1, from coordinate 1,109,719,756 downwards.
TCTTAGTAAGCACCACTCTTCTGGCTGGTATTCACCAGGCAGGAATTGAACAAATTGTTATATCTGATCATTCAGTGGCATGGATCCTAATTTCCCCTGAACCAAACTTTCAAAAGGACACCACATGGAAGTTAAACATACAACTTCTAAAAGAGGAATGAATAATATTCCTCATTAAGTCGCAAATCTCTTCCTTTATAGATTTTAATACAGGTTTCACATGCAGAGAGGACCTGATCTGGTGCTCCTGAAAATGTTACATTAGGGGAGAATTCATTAAACTAGCTTCCAAAAGGAAAAAACAGAGAGAAGCTAAAGTTACTTCGCTGTTGAATCAAATAAGGTTGGCTGAAAATAGCCTATCCTCTTTATCTTCCCAATCCGATCTGGAATCCCTATTGAAGCTTAGGAATGAGTATGCCGATTTGCTAAGAGAAAAAGCAGAATATGCCATCCTTAAAACCAAAGCCCATTACTTAGACCAAGGTGAGAAGCCAGATAGAATGTTAGCCCTTCGATTGAGGGAAGTAGAAAGCTCAAGACAGTTTCCTGCACTGTATTCTCCAGACGGCTCTATTAAAATCTCCCCTCGAGATATTTCCCAGGTTTTTGAAGCCTTTTATAGGGACCTATACAGTAAGGGGATCTCTCTAGCTTCCCATTCGTGTATTGAACATTTTCTGGAAGGCCTTAATCTCCCCTCCTTATAGGCCCAGCAGTGCGCGATCCTGACCTCTCCTATTACTCTGGATGAAGTAGAGGAAGCAATCAAGGGGCTAGCTCCTGACAAATCCCAGGTCCCGATGGTTTCCCTTCTAACTTCTACAAGGTCTTTTATAAGGAGGTAGCTCCTCTTCTCTTGAAACTTTTCGATTATATGTTCACCTCAGATTCTCTAGACCCCACTCAGCTGGAAGCCATGATAGTCCTGATCCTGAAACCAGACAAACCCCAGAATGAGCCGGCCAGTAACCATCTGACTTTTTTATTAAATTATGACATAAAAATCTTAACTAAAATCCTATCTTTTAGAATTAAACAGGTTTGGTCTCATCTGTTGAGTCCTGAACAGGTGGGGTTTGTGCAAGGAGGATCTTTTGCTGACCACTTGAGAACCCTCTCACATATTTTCCAGGTTGCCCAAGACTCCCAGATCCCCATGGCTTTAGTCTCATTAGATGCAGAAAAAGCATTTGGCAGGGTACACTGGGATTTTCTTTGGGCTACTTGCAAAAAAATGGGTTTTCCGGAAACCTTCATTCAATGGATTCGAACAGTATATAAGGCTCCCATGGCTAGAATTTACTGCAATGGGGTTTTTTCTTCTCGATTCCCCCTGTTTACAGGCACTAGGCAAGGTTGCCCCCGTCTCCTTTTTTGTTTAACTTATATTTGGAACCCCTTTTAATTAGTATTAAGAATTCATCCCAGGTCACAGGTTGGTCAGTATACCAGCAATCTCTGACCCTCTCAGTCTATGCAGATGATATTCTTTTACACTTGGCCAATCCAGAAACCTCATTAACACATGCATTACAAATTATTGAACAGTTTGGACAAGTAGCTAATTATAAGTTAAACCTATCCAAATCAGTTATATTTCCATTAAATGTTCTCGTGCACCAAGGTAACTTCTCTCATTTTGGTATGAAATGGTCCTCCTCCTCAATCAAATATCTAGGCATTCATCTCACTAGAGACCCAGAGGTTCTCAGAAGGCTCCATCTGGATGATTTGATGCTGAATATCCAGCAAGATCTCCAAAGATGGGCCAAACTCCCTTTGTCATTATGGGGTTGAATTAGTATTATAAAAATGATTGTTCTACCCCGTCTCTTCTACCCTTTAAATTTATTGAATATCTGGCTCCCTTTGTCTTACATCCAACAGCTTCACTTTGCTCTTTCTAAATCTATCTGGCAGGGTAAACACCCTAGACGGGCCTTCCTTAAACTCAATTTACCAAAGGAGAGAGGTGGACTCCGCCTCCCCAATTTTATTTTTTATTATTGGGCAAGTCATCTGTCTAAGATGGGGAGATGGTTTGAGCCCACACCTAGTGAACATTCTCCCATCTGGCTACAGTTGGAGAAGAGGCTTCTGGATATGCATAATCTTAATTCATCCAGAGTTTTTTATTACCCTTTTTTGGCATTACCTCCCCTCCATGCAAAATTTGACGGTGGGGATTGCTATAAAGGTTTTGACCCAGTGTTGGAACTTCTTTAACATTTCATCCAAAAAGGATACAGCCCAGCCTCTCACTTTAAACCCTAACATCAAAATAGGAGGTTCTCCGATTTCAGCAGACTGGCTTTCTCAGTTACAAGATATTTTTATGGAAAGCCTGTTTTCTCAGGATTCCCTTTTCTCCTCAACCGACATAATCACCAAACAGAATATTCCTCAGAAACATATTTTTAAGGTATTTCAGTTGAGGCATCTTATGGTCTCCCTATTTGGGACCACATTTATGTTGTCTCAAGTCAGGCCTTTTTTAGAGCAGATTCAGGAATGTGCAAATAAGGCCCATGGAATCTCCAGGATATATTCCTTCTTACTGGATATTAAATACCCTAACGTCCTTACAGGCTCTAAAATCTGGACTTCTCTTCTGCCAGACTCCTCCCTGATATGGAGTCAGATTTGGGTGGACATGCATAGATATCTTACTCAAGACAGGCACAGACTCATACAGTACCATATCTTAAATAATCTATACTATACCACGGTTAAATTGGCCAAACTAGGCAGATTACCTCTGGCTAACTGTACACGGTGTGGTGCGGCTGAAGGGAACCTGATGCACATTTTCTGGCACTGTGATAAGGTGGATCCCTTTATGGAATACAATCCAAACTAACCTAGATCCCCTTCTGGGACTGGGTGATTTGTTTACCATGGAAATATGTATTTTAGGGGTGTTCTCTAATATTAGAGTTCGAGAGCGTAGATTTCACATGGCTCTAATTTCTATAGCAGTCAAAAGACTGGTTCTTAAACACTGGATGGACCAATTGGCCATATTGTATGCAGAATGGCTGAAAGAACTGTCACTTTGTTTCAACACCGAAAGGTTAATAGCAAGCTCCTGGAATTGTATAGCTTCTTTTAATTAGAAATGGGGGTAAATTGTATGCTTTATATTTGAAGTAGACTTATGTTACACATGCCTCTGACTGTTTAAATTAGTTTAGCTTCCTTTTGACATTTGGCTTTGCTGTATTATTGTTTGCCCACTTGTATCAATTAGTCTTGCTGTTAGTAATAAGGCACACTCCGGGTGGGGAGGGTATTGGGAGGGGGGAGGGGAGGAGAGGTCATTTAAATTTTAATTTATCTTATTGGGTTATACTGGATCCAATGACGTTCTGGTGTCATATCATCTTTAAGCCATTTTGGTTGTTATTAATGTGCAGTACATCTGTCCTGGTTATATATTTTGTGCCAATACATAATATCAATAAAGATGTTGAATTTCAAAAAAAGAAAATAAAATAAAAGAAGGAAGCAAGAGCATGCCGTGCCTACTCTCACAAACCCATCTGAGTGATACACATATGCCCCTGTCGGGGGCACTGTCCATGTTCTCTTCAGTGAGAGACCAATAGCCATTCTGCTCTCCCCAACCCCAGGCAGAAGGCATATCCAGAGTTCACCCTACTGCATCCCTCTTCCCATCCTCTATCTAACTCACCCTCCGCCAGAAGGAATTCACATCTTGCCCATTTATTCAGGTAGCCAAGAAAGTAGTTTCTCCATCTCAGCCATTTGTTGAAGCATGGAGCATCACTCCTGATGGATAGGAGGGGTCTGTTGCTACCATACACATGTAATTGCCTTGGTTGAAACTGCCACCAAAATATACCATAGATATAGTAACTCCTTTCCACGCACCCCTGTGGCCTAAGTCCCAGAACCAAATTTTGAAAGGTAAGGGTCTCTGCCAGAGATAAGACCCTCAGTATTACCCCAGTAACCTCCCTCAAATAGTCCAAAAGATACAGCCATGCATTACCAGAGACTCCTCACATTTTATCCACCAAGCTGGGGTCATATTCATATCCCATTTACTTTGTATAAGAGGGATGACAAATATCTAGATCTTACCCTCCAGGCAAACTCATGCCATCTCAGAGATAAGGAAGTGTGACAAGAGTCCTCACACACCAACTCCCATTCATTATCCATTACCTGTGTTTCAGTTTCTGATTTCTGGATGATGCGTTTTACAAATTTTCTCTTTTCCAATTGTGTAAACACATCTGTTTGAGACATAGTTCCTTTGATGGTCAATGAGGAGATTAGACATGACAGAGACATCTCCTCTCTCTCTCTCTCTCTCTGTCTCTCTGTCTCTGTCTCTTCCTCTTGGGACCGCTCCTGTAGTCTGAGATGGTTATTTCTAAAATTCATTAATTGAAATCATCTGACTCTGTTCCTAACCTCCCACTCAAATTGTTTCTAGCAATCCTCAAAGGATTTAACTGTATACTCCCAGTCACTGCCAAAGAGCCTGAAGTCCCCTCCGTTCCTGCCTTCTGAACTAGGAGTGCCATCTACCCAGTAGAAATTGTGTGTTGCAGCCTATCCATATAACCATATAAATTCCCAAAAGTCTTGACCCATCCTTTGTCTGGTAGAACACCTGTCCCAGGCCTCTAGTATAACTACTATGTCCATCAATGAGGGGGTCCATAAACCTTCTGAAGTTGAAGATCAAAAAGCAAAACCTGGAGAGGGACCTTATCCCTATCTTCCAATTCCATTTATTTTCCAGTGAGATTGATATCTATCCAGGTCCTACAAAAAGACTAACCTAACTTGTGAAGCCATCTGATATTCTTGCAAGGGCAGGGAGGCCCATCCATCCCAGGCCTTCCTAACCTGCAATACTCCTGAATGCATCCTAGGCTTCCTATTTGCCCAGATGAATTCATAAATCTGCTGCTGGCAACATTGGAACCAAGACTAAGAGAAACATAGGGACACATAGTAAGAGGTATAGGCAATGTGGGAGCAGATTCATCTTAACTGAGAGTATCCTTGCATTCACTGGATAGAGGAAGCCAGTCCCACCATTGAATATCATCCCAAAGAGCCTCTGTCATACGTATAAAGTTATTCTCTGAGGCTTAGTAACTGTACTCAAGTTGACTCCCAAATATTGTAACTTCACGAGGGACCATTTCAGTGGAAATTGATGCCTAAAATTGGGGAGGGAGGAGAAAGCTTTTATAATCTCTGATCAGATGTCTTCTGGTTCTGCTATTCTACAGGGGCTAAGTACAGTTTTCTGTGATTGTACTTAGCCCTGGAGAATAGCAGACCCGGAAGGCATAGAAACACACTGTAGAACCAGCAAGCAAAGATCAGAACTTATATACACTCTAACATGCACCACAGGCTATTGAATCTCCTGCTGCTGCCTACTGCTCCAATGTCAGCTGCAGAGGATTCTGAGATTTGTAGTGTAAGCCCCATCTGGGTGCTTACTAAATGGGCCCTTTAAGTTTTGCTGTTTGGGCTCAGGGTACCGCCTGCTGGCAGGTGAAGCTTGGGAGCCAGCAGCATAAAGGGAGGATTTTGATGCCATTTGGTGCCATTTGGGGGGCCAGGAACAGTCACTGGAGGGAGCAAAATGTTGGCTCCACATGCCACAAACTAGTGTGGCACGGAGCTGAGAGGACGTTCGTTCTTGGCCGTGCAACTTATTTTTGGTGCCATGGTTGGAAAAGATTTCATGTGGTGCAGTATGTAGCAAAGAGTTGGGCAAACATATTCATTTTCTCAAATGAGTGTTGTAGTTTGTCTTATTTGTGTGCAGAAAATAAAGCTGTACTTCCTGGCATGCGCATAATGCATAATGTGCATGCCCAGAGGTACAACTATTTTTTTGCAAATAAGATAAAACAAACTGCAGCACTCTTTTAAGGAAATGAATATGTTTGTCCAACTCTTCGCTACATATCACACCACATGAGATCTGTTCTGAGTATGGCACTGAAAATAAGCAGCACGGCCATGAACAAGAATACCCTTCGCTCCATATCAACTCAGTGATGCTGTATCAACTCGATGTGTTGCCATATCAACTCAGTGTGACATCACACTAAGTTGATAATGCTTTTGAAAACTTCAACAAGTATGTTGATATTGGGGTCACCAGTTATTATATGGATACACATGTTGATATAATATGTTAAAAATGACAGGACTTTAAAAATGCAGTGAACCATTTTATTTTTTTATATCAATATGAAGCTTTTTTTATATTGATATATGGTCACTGTAGTAATACATTAATTAATATCTGCTTAGATGACACCAAGCTTTCATTTAAAAAAAAAACACTAAGGGCTCGATTTTCAAAGCACCCTTAGAGTGATGCAAGTTGTGTCACTCCAGGGCTGCAGTGAACTCTGGGTGCGTCAGGGACTCTGCGCCCAATTTTATAAAGGGGGGGGTGTCCTTGCAGCAAAAACCCAGGAGTTGCCACAGCTGCAGGCTTGCATCAAACTTGTGGCTCACCTTCAGGAATTGCCACAGGGATGTAGCCCCCACACCTGGGGCAACAATAAAAGGGTCACGAGGGTTGGTGTAGGTGAATCTGCATGGCAGGAGGGGAATAGGGACAGAAGGGACACAGGGTGCCCCAACAGGTGTCGGGGAGACAGTGGGCATTACAAGGAGTGATGTGGCACCCAGTAGGGGTGCCCTATGCAGACCCATACAGATGATCAAATGGGACGACTTCATGGAGGATTGCCAGGGATGGGCAGTGATATAGACCCATGTGGGCACAGCCCTGGCAGCTGCCCCATAGGTGCACAAAGAGAGAACACTTTAGGTGGGAAGCTGTAGCTTCAGGCTGAGGGCTGCCAATGAGGGGGGCTGGTCTCTGAGTACTGCCACAGTTCCCTAGTACCTGCCCTCAAATGATGTGGCAGGCTGCCTTCCACCTACAGGGTTCTGATTTTGTGCACCTGTGGGGCAGCTGCCAAGGCTGTGCCCACCTGGGGCCATGTCACTGCCCGTCCTTGGAAACATTCCAAGAAGTGGTCCCATTCGATCAAGTGTAGGGGTCTGCAAAAGACACCCTGGCCATGTGCCACATCACTCCCTGTCATGTCTGCTGTCTCCCCAATACCCTCTAGGGCACTCCATGACCCTTCTGTGCCTGGCACCTCAATTTCAGATCCTCCAAGATAGCCACAATGTGTGTTACTGGCACAAGTCCTTTAGACAACCTCCTGACTGGAATAAGTTGAACCCATTGCTGCATCCACAGCAAGGCTTCCAAAATAGCAAAAAATGGGATTTTGCAGCCCCACCATGGCGCAAGCCCCCTCGCAACCTGGTGCATGGGCACTTCTTTTGCAAGGGTGTTGCAAGATGGCTTGGGTGCAAGGCATTCTGATTTTGATGCAACCAACATTCAAAAGCTGGGATTGCCACAAAGTCTGATGCAAGGTGCCACTTGTGTCATGCACACAGGCACCTTGCATCAAACATAACCATTTGAAAATCAGGCCCTAAATCTCTTGCCTTAATGGTTCCAAAGTTATCACATTTTAAAGAGAATATCTTATGAAAGGTCCACTCTGGAACTGTTGGGGCTTATGTACTGTATATATATCTATATATATATCTATATATATATATATATATATATAGATATATATATACACACGTGTGTATGTATATATATGTGTGTGTGTGTGTGTGTGTGTGTATATATATATAGATATATATAAATAATGTGTGTGTGTGTATATGTAATAGATATACCACTCTAGGGTGTGCAGTCGCGCTCTGATATACGCACGCCTTGGTGTGCGTTGTGATGCACGAGGCCTCAGACCGAGTGCATTCAACCACCCAAGGCGTGCGTATACCAGAGCGGGACCGCACACCCTAGAGTGGTATATCTATCTCATAAAATGGCCACACATGTTTTGTGGGGTGGGTGGAAAAATAATCCCTCTCTCTAGCTGCTAAATGATATGCTGGCAGAGTTCAAAGTAAGTCCTTCTGTGTTTAAAAAAAGATGAAAAGTGTGTACCTCCTGTTAGGTTGTGTTAGGTTTGAGTAAGAGAAGCTGCAGATGATCGTGGAGCACTTTCACTTTTCCTTGATGAACTATAGCGTGACTGAGCGGTGCGCATTGCGGGCAGTGACAACCTGTTAGGAGTTCAAAGTAAGTCCTTCTGTGTTTAAAAAAGATAAAAAGTGTGTCCCTCCTGTTAGTTTCTGTTAGTTTGAGTAAGAGAAGCGGTAGACTCTATGCAGAAGGGAGCAAAAGACACAGTGAGGAGTCGGCAGCTTTAGGTGGTAGGTAGCCCAGCTGAGCTTAGTGTTGTCAGCAGCAACACTCACTCTGGCTTCCGCTCATTCTTCCTAAAGCTGCCGACCACCGGCGTGTCGCCACTCCCTTGTGCATAGAGTTGGCAGCTTCTCTTAGTCAAACTAACACAGCCTAACAGGAGGGACACACTTTTAGTCTTTTTTAAACACAGAAGGACTTACTTTGAACTCCTAACAGGTTGTCACTTCCCGCAATGCGCACAGCTCAGTCACTCTATAGTTCAGCAAGGAAAAGTGAAAGTGCTGCACGATCGGACAACTATCCCTAGAAACGGAGATTTTTTTAACAGAAAGTAAGAGTAGAAACTAAGAGAAATGTAGTTTGTCTTGGTTTTTTTCTACACAGTTAGGTTTCTGTTAAACACCTGCCATTATATTTTTTTGTAGAATTTAGACTGCTTGGTGACACAGTGTGCAGTAATAAAAGTTAGTGGCTCTGCAGTAAGAGTGTGAAAATGGCAGGCAGAATTTGATTTTTAGATGATATTTTATTTAAAAATGAATGGCGTAATCAAGCACATCAGGTTGTACAGTGTGGGACTACTAGTGGTATATTTAGTTATGCCTGTGGGTGCCAGTTGTGTGTGTGTGTGTGTGTGTGTGTGTGTGTGTGTATGTGTGTATGTGTGTATGTGGCTGCCTAACTGCATTAGGTGTGGAGTTATCTCACTGCTGGTGAGAAGGTTTTGAGGGCTGGAAAGTAGTTTAGGCGTGCGGTCGTACTGGAAGGCATGCGGTCATTGTGGAATAATGCACGGTCATGTGACCTGTTTCAGCCAGTGAGCATACCGGATTTTCACTCATTTTCCTTACCCATTTTATAAATATATATGTATGTATATGTATATATTATACCTGCACAGTAGTGCAGGTATAGCTAGGGTTGAGTGGACACTTGAATGTTAAAGCCTTACATTTTTCACTTTAATAACTTTGCAACCATTTATCTGATTTGCCTGAAATTTTGTATGCTTCATCTGCTACCATGATCTCTGGATCTGGCAAGTTGTGTTCCAGTCAGATGTGCAGTTCTGGATCTGCAGAGTTCCCCAAAATGTGAAAAATATCACTTTATTTTTCAATTTTGGGAAATTCTTTGCTCATCTCTACATCCTGAATGGTTTGTCTGTCTGCTCTGAAAGTTTTCAGGGTATATGGGGACTGGGTCAGGGAAGTGCCTTTTGAAAGTTTGGTGAAAAACTATCAATCCATTAAGTTTCCCATTACAGCCTATGTGAAAAAATATATGCCATCCTCGAAAGTACTTTTTACTTTCGCAAAAGCACTTTTTACTTTCGCAAATGGGTTTGGTACTTTTGCAAATCAGCCATCTTGCTTTCAGTTAGTGATGTAGAAAAAACGATGTAGTTCAAAAAATACTGCCCCTTGGTAAACACCAACAGTTTGGTTTACCTAACTGGGGCCCTCAGAACATGACCCTTGCATAAGTTTTCTGAAAGGATGCCTGGGAATATGATTTTTAAATTTTCCCGCCATCTTAGCCATGGAATGTTCCTGAAAGTTCAGTGGGTACTTTCATGGAAGTCCCACATTTAAAATGGAGGGACTTTCATGAAAGTCCCAAAGTACTGTCAAGAAAGCTCCCCCAGCTAAACCAATGGTACTTTTGTGAAATTCCGTGGAACTTTCGCGAAAGTTCTGCAGTTCAACAGCCCCAAAAAACAGTTTCTTTGTCACTTCAGAGCAAGAAAACAGTTAGGACTTTTGGGCTGTAATATGCAGGGTGGCAAGCCCATGATCCACAGATGTGCCTTTTGCTGGTTTGGTGAAAAAATGTACACAGGTTCCAGAGTTACAGCAGTCTGAACAGGCATCAGGGTGTGCATTGGGGTCATTAAACCTAACTCTCACCCCATTCTTCTATACTGTACCATCTCAGCTGGTTTACACATTGAATGGGGTGAGAGTTAGGCCAAAGACCCCAAGGCACCCCCTGATGCCTGTTGGTAACTCTAACATCAAATTTCCAGACTTTTGTTGATGTGGAATCAACCGTAACTGATGCACCAGTGGAGTTTTTTTGCAATGTGTGTATGTATATATATATATATATATATATATATATATGATGGATGCCAGTGAAGATAAATCCTGCCAAATATTTTTGATATTTCCAGCGTGGTCTGACCTACAGTGTGGATATCGCCAACATTTCAAAAAGCCGTTCTACAGTCTGTGATGCCTATGGCAAAAATTCAACAAAGCACATAAAGTCAAGTGCACTCACATGCCAGTTCCATAATAAAGGAAAATGCAACCCAAGATATTTTCTTCAGTCATTGCTCCTTTTTATTTATTAACATGAAACAGCATACATGGACCAAGCAGCCCCTCCAGGTACAAACACCTCAACGTTTCACGTTTACATGCTTAGTCAAGAGGATAATAGCACAACCAAGTGGTACACATAAATTGGGCTCCCTTAAAGCTATAGGACACCTTTTTATCTTATATGAATTGAGTTCATCAGTGCTCAGATGTGATATTAAAAAATCAAAAAAATTACATTTGCAATAATAAATCTTATCACATAAATATGACACAAACAAAATTATTTGCTCTAGCCCCTATTATTATACTACATCTATAATTTTTCAATTTTTTATATATAATTATTTTCATTTTATGTAAAAAAAGTGTCACTGCTATAAACCATGTAAGATGGATCATAAACTCTTCAAAATGCATGAATTTAAACTTGCTAATGATACTTATTAAAGTGGTTATATTTTATGAAGCACTACAAAATATGAATAATCAAGTTATCTGCCCTGTTTATAAATGTATTTGTGCACATGATATACTCACAAAATTTACATCAATTGCAAATGAAACAACCTCTTGTTTAGTGTAATAATAGGGACTAGAGCAAACAATTTATTTATGTGATAAGATTTATTATGGAACTGACATGTGAGTGCACTTGGCCATTGGCACCACAGACTGTAAAGCAGCTTTTTGAAATTTTGGACATTCTTGCATTTGAGCACTGATGAACTCAGTTCATATAACATAAAATGGTGTCCTATAGCTTTAAGGGATCACTATTTATGTGTACCACTCAGGTGTACTATTATCCTCTTGGCAAAGCATGTAAACGTGAAATGTTTAGGTGTTTGTACCTGGAGGGGCCTGCCTGGTCCATGTATGGTGTTTTATGCTGATAAATAAAAAGGAGCAACAACTGAAGAAAATATCTTGGGTTGCATTTTCCTTTATTATGAAACTGGTGTGTGAGTGCACTTGGCTTTCTGTGCTTTGGTGAATTTTTATCATAGGCACCACAAACTGTAGAGCAGCTTTTTGAAATTTTGGACATTCCTGCAATTGTTTAAGTAACGCTCCAGCAGATGCCTGTCTTCACTGGAGAGTAGCCGGTGATTTCTTTACAGTTCACCTAGTAAAATGGAGAATACAGGCGTGGCCACCAATCCAGGTAATTGTAACATAACAGAGACACTGCTATTAAAACCTGATTTTGTTTTACTAAATTCATCTGGGCTGATAGGTATCCCCGCCTGGCTTACCATAAGCTGGCAGCTCCTAAACTGGAAGGGGGGTTGCAAATCTCCCATCTGGCTATATATCATTGGGCTAGTCACCTTGCAAAATGTTCGCAGTGGGTATCTCCAGGCCCAGAGGAAGCGCAACCCATTTGGCTCAAAATAGAATTGGATGCAATTAAGGCCAATAATCTGGACCCTCTCGCGTTATTTTTCCTTAAGTTATCTCAAGTAAGTATGGCTGTAGATTGTCCCATAGTAAGGACCTCTTTAAAGGTCTACTTACAGATGTGTTCCTTTTTGCAGTATTCTCCCCACCTGGACCTGGCCCAGTCTATATGGAACTCTCCATCATTTACTATTAACTAGAATAAAATCTCCCATCTTTGGTTGCCTCAACTTGAAGAGGGGAAGCTCTCAACCTTTACTGATGGTGAGGGGCATTGGTTATCAGTGGAGGAGATGGTTAGGAAATTTCGCATCTCGACTTCTTCTTTCTTCAAAGTCTTGCAATTGAGACATTCACTAGTAATCTCCTTGGGGAGTACTCCTCCCTCTCAGAGCATCTCCTCTCTGTTACACGAGGTATCCCCACTCTCTGGGTCTTCTGGTGTAATCTCTAAATTATATCAGGTTTTGTTTCACAAAATGTTTGGGGGCCCATTTGGGCCATCTAGATTTTGGAGTAACTTTTTCCCCCATCTGTAGTTAGATTGGTATTCTCTCTGGAAGTCATGTCACAAATTTGTCTCTCAGGATAGACTGTGTCTCTTGCAATATCATGTATTGCATAACCTATACTATTCCCCGGTTAAGCTCCACAAGTGGGACTACTTAGACTCCAATAAATGCAATAAATGCTAGCAAGATGAGGGCACACTTTTTCATATGCTTTGGTCTTGCCCAATTATTTTCACCTTTTGGGTTTCAATTCAAACTTCCTTAGACCCCTTCTTGGGCCTTCAAGAATACTTTATCCCAGAGGTGTGTGTGTTGGGGGACCTGTCTTCTATTAGAGTCAAGGTGCGTAAATTTCAGATATCCATGGTCGCCTTGTCGGCTAAGAAAATAATTCTCCATCATTGGAAAGACAGGTCCTCCCCTTCTTTCCAGGAATGGGTAAGATAATTATTATCCAATTTGCACATAGAAAAAGCAATAGCCAGCCTACATAACAGACTGGCAGTTTATGCTAGAATTTGGGATCCCCTTCACTCATTAATCTCTCTGGTTCCAAACTAAACTTATAATAGGTTTAATGCTTTTATAAGGCCTTTTGATTAGAGGCTCAGCATTTACAGGCACTGTGATGGGTTACTGCAGTAAGGGGAGGTGAGGGGGGGCAGCATCTTTTTATTATGCATCAATGAGTCTCTGTCAGCTTCTTTGTATGCTGCCTTTTATGGTGGAAAATGTGTGAATAAACTTTAAATTACAAAAAAAAAAATAACACCTGATTTTGAACCAGTGACTATGACTTCTGTGGAGCAACCTGTTGACATAACTGCAGCCTCAGTAACTGCACCAGTGAAACTGCTTATGATAATTGATGCTTATAGAAGTTATTGTAAGACTGCTGAGAAACTTAAGAAACTGGTATGGCAACAAGTTACCATGGAAAGATACAGAGAAATTAAACATGTACACAGAGGTTTAAGAATACTACAGTTTCCATCTTATGGTCAAGAAAGAGATTTGTTTTTTGACCCACGGTTAGAAGAAATTTGTGACTCTTCATTGCATCTGATCAATCTCATTATTGAGGATTCAATTAACCAACAGGTGGTGGTAGGTGTTGACTTAAAGAACAAAAATTAGAGTTCAACAAATTTTCAGCACATCCTGACTTTGTCATGTTTACTGATAAGATGAAAAAAAGCCATAGCACATCTGGACATTAAATTGAGGGCTCAGAAGGAGAAGAAATTTATCCGAGATGACAGCGACTACAAAAATGGCTGCATCTTTATGTGGAATAAACAGTTGAAATCAATTTTGAAATATACTATGGGCTGTAGTAATGGTAATGAATCTGATGCAGCTTCTTCAATTTTTTTAGAAGACAGTATAGAAGAGACTGTGGACTTAGAAGCTACAAACCAAAATGTGACAGCAGTTTCCATGGTTATAACATTGCAACCTCCCTCACAAATACATCCCCCCAGTGCCCCAACAGACAGTTCAGCAATTATGCAGATCACCGAGGATAACCTTCCAAAATCAGTCCACAATAAATGGACAAGATGTGGGAGAAGAAGTCATGTATGCAGAAACTGGGAGACATCAATGACAGAATTTCAGGTACAGGGGCCTTGGCAGGGGTAGAGGCAGAGGGAGAGCATAAGAAATACAGAGACAGACCTCATTCTTTTACCCAAAATGACAGAGAGGGGGTTATTGAATAATGTGGCCAATAATGTCATTAATTTATCACATTATATTTTTTCAAAACCTGAGACTACAGCCTTGAATAAAGGACTGAAGTTTTGCCCCACACAGAACTTAAATTGGACTGATACATACTTCAACATACATTGTTTTGCATGCAAATTGAATTTGAAATGTGTTTTTGCAGGTGCCAACATTAATGATGGATTAAGTGGTAATGAAAATGATTTGAAAATGGCTTCCTTAGAAACAGATCAGGAAGATTTGGAAATAGTAGATAGGAAGTTTAAAGCAAAATCACGATTTATGCCCCCTAGTAATCCCACAGTAAATATTTTTCTCAGAGCTTGTGAACAAGATTTACAGCATTTATGTCAGAACCATAATAATGCCCATTTTGTGAACATCATGAGTTTAGAGATTCAAGCATTACAAGATCTTAGGAATAAACGGCTATTTGTCATTAAGCAGGCAGATAAAGGGGGAGTGTAGTGATACAGAATACTGATGATTATGTTTGTGAGGTTAAAAGGCAACTTGCAGATGAGACCTTTTATGAACACCTTTGTAGTGATCCCACCAACAGGTTTAAAAGGGAAATAGACACATTTTTTAAATCTGCCTTCGACAAAGGGAAAATGGATTTGGACACATTACAGTTTTTGACAGTCACAAACCCTGTTAGAGCAGTGATTTACATGCTGCCAAAGATATATAAGAGCTTAATTAATCCTCCAGGATGCCCCATCATTGTGGGCTTTGGGTCTTTGATGGAGAAACTGTCAGAATATGTAGATTCATATATTCAACCATTTGTGCCTATGCTGCAATCTCATGTTAAAGATACGAAGGAAGCTTAAAGAATATTAGGACACCTAACAATGCAACCAGAAGAATTGCTAGTCACACTTGACATAACCTCTTTATACACTGTGATACCGCAAGAGGCAGTTCTCGCAGCCTTGGAACACTTTTTAAATAAAAAAAGCATTCAGAGCCTTTCCACAGAATTCCTTGTAAAACTGGTAGAGTTCATTTTGAGGTGTAATGCATTCATGTTTGAAAGTGAGTTCTGTTTACAGGTTAGCGGAATGGCTATGGATTCCAAATTTGCACCCAATTTCGTTAACCTGTATATGGGACTATGGGAGCAGGATGATATTTATGATAAAGCAGTTAATCCATTCTATGAAAAAATCAGTTTGTATCATCGTTATAAGGATGATTGCTTACTCATTTGGTGAGGCAAAAAAGAAGAGCTTCATGATTTTGTCAGATATTTAGAAAACATCAATCCATGTCTAAAGTTTACAGTTACAGTTAATCAAGTATTTCTTTTTTGAATTTATGTATTATTAAAAATACTGAGGGGACAGTTGATACAACTTTGTACAGAAAACCAACTGATAAAAATATTGTGTTATTGGCTAATTCTTGCCATCCACAGCACATTGTGAATGCAATACCGAAAGGTCAATTCATGAGAGCACGTAGAAATTGCAGTACTGATTCTTTCTTTCAACAATAAGCTGATGAGCTGACTAGTAGATTTATTGAGAGGGGGTATAAAAAATCCTTGTTGGTTGACACATATTCTGAAGTTCAGACTATAGATAGGGACATATTGCTTAATGAGCAGAGTAGGGACAAACACAGAAATAAAAATAAAAGCAAAAGTGATCTTGGACATGATAAGCTGAACTTTATCACCACCTATAGTATTCAGGCTAAAATCGTGAATGATATTATCAAAAAAATCTGGCCCATTTTACAAGTTGAAAAAAAGCTAAGACCTTTTGTAAGTAATTTGCCCTGGTTCATTTACAAACAGAATGAAATCATAAGCTATAGGGTAGTGAACAGTTGCCACAAAAGTGTTAAAACTAGTAGAATTTGGTTGCCACCACTGCCGAGGGGTTGTTTTGTTTGCAAACGATGTAAATTTTGTGAATATATCACGTGCACAAATATAATTGTAAACAGGGCAAATAACTCAATTAGTCACATCTTGGATTTTATTAATTGTGACACAGCTTATGTTGTTTACATGGCAAACTGTACCTGTGGAGCCTATTATATAGGTCACAGAAAAAGGAAATTTAAAGAAAGAGTAAGTGACCATGTAAGGGCTAGCCTTACAAAAAAACAAGGATTATGTGACGGCAATGCATTGTGTGACATGGAAAAATGCAAGATGTGTTTAAACATGAGTGTTCATTTGTAGCAATAGAAACAGTATGTATGAGCTGTAGAGGAGGCAATTTGGATGATAAATTGGCACAAAGAGAACAGTTTGGGATCTTTAAGGTTATGAGATTGCCAGATCTCAATGATAAAATTGAAATGTCAGCTTATTTATAGTGCTTCATAAAATATAGCACTTTAATAAGTATTATTAGCAAGTTTAAATTCATGCATTTTGAACAGTTTATGATCCATCTTACATGGTTTATAGCAATGACACTGTTTTTTTTTACATAAAATGAAAATAATTATATACAAAAAAATTTAAAAAAGAAAAATAATAAATTTAGTGTAATGACAGGGACTAGATCAAATAATGTTGTTTGTGTCATATTTATTTATGTGATAAGATTTATTATTGCAAATGTTATTTTTTGATTCTTTTAATAGTGTCACATCTGAGCACTGATGAACTCAATTCATATAATATGAAATGGTGTCCTATAGCTTTAAGGGATCACTATTTATGTGTACCACTTGGGTGCGCTATTATCCTCTTGACAAAGCGTGTAAATGTGAAACGTTGAGGTGTTTGTACCTGGAGGGGACTGCCTGGTCCATGTATGCTGTTTTATGCTGCTAAATAAGAAGGAGCAACAACTGAAGAAAATATCTGGGTTGCATTTGCCTTTATTATGGAACTGGTGTATGAGCACACTTGGCTTTCTATGCTTCAGTGTGGATATCATGTTCATCCTCACTGTAGCTCATTTATCCACACAGCAGGTCTTCTAGAGGCACTGTCTGCAGTTAGCTACAGCAGAGCCACAAACCAGTCAACCCACTCTTATACATGGCTCCTAGATCATCCACAGACTGGTCCCAACTGTAAACCTCCTCAGTGTGAAAACAGCATTCACACTGAGAGGTTCTATTTTTTTAATCTCACAAAATTTGTTCCTGCTAGTGTAACATCCTGCCCCAAAACCCAAATTACTGAATTGAATATCTCTTTGCCTTCCCACCCACGAGTGTGGTACTCGCAGTGCACAGTGCTTCTGCCTGCCGGCAGCATCCTTTTCAGCTGAACAGTTCTTTCACCGTCTGACAACCTCCTGTACTCTCTGTAGCATCGCACAACAACAGGAAGCAGGACCAACCAGATATTATACCTTTTAAATAAAAAAGTATAAAAATAAAGCAACTCCACCGAAAACTTGCCGGTAACCTTACTCTGAAATCTAGCTCCCTCACTAACCGGGAGCTGCCACTGCCATGTTAACAAAACTGTTTAGCCTACCCACACAAGACTGCTGGCCAATAAAATTCCACACTACAAAGAACAGCACGTGGGAACCCCAGCTACCAAGCTAGCATCTCTACCTACCTACTACTACAGCACGATGAAACAGCAGGAGAAAAAGAATTAAAAACATGTAACAAAAAAATAAATTAAAAGGAAAACAATACACAAAAAAGGGCATTACATAACTCAAATATGCAGTGGGTCTACTGGCAATATCCCTGATATTTCCCCTCGTGCAGTTTGACCTTGTGACCTCACTCGTGGCTCTGCCACTTGTGAGGTCATATGGTCTAACTGCACTCGGGGGGGGGGGGATATCAGGGATATTTCCAGTATTCCCATTGCATATTTTATATATATATATATATGGGATATGACATGGCCTGACTTAAGATATTGTATCTATCTTCATGAGAGGCCAATGATATCTCACCAGTGATGAAGTCAGGTCATCTCATGTTCTATTTATACAACATATCTTTTTGGGCAGTGGTGGGTCCAGAGGGGTATGAAGGGGGCAGTTACATCTCCAATGTAGTTTTCTTGCTTGCTCTTTCTGCATACGTTTCATGATAATAGTTAATAACTTATCTGGTTGATCCTGCCATTTTGTGACATTTAAAATACTTTATCTGGTTGATCCTGCCATTTTCTAAGATTTAGATAACCTATCTGGTTGATCTTGTCATTTTGTTAATCTTTTCCAATAGAAGGACTTTCACTTTTCATGTAGCTTGACTGAGCGGTGTCCATTAGGGTAAATGACGTGCTAGAAGGCACTTTAAGTGAGGCACTTTCTCTTCAAAAAGTAAGTTAAATGGGTTTTGCAGCATAAGTTTACTTCAGTTTGTGTAAAAAGATGCTGTCAACTGCAAAGAGAGGGAAGTGAGGGCACAGTGATTGAGTTGGTGGCTTCTGAAAAGTAAACTCAAGCGTGTGTTGCTATAGTAATGGTCGCACGGGCTTGTGTCTACTTTAGTGAAGCCGCCAAGTGGCTCTTCTGCCCTTGCTCTCCTCTGTCTACAGTTGCCAGTGTCTTTTTACACAAACCAAAGTAAACTTAAGCTGGAAACCCCATTTTCGTTACTTTTCGAAGAGTATGTGCCTTACTGAAAGTGTCTGCTAGCACATCATTTGCCCGAACTGATACCGCTCAGTCACGCTACATGAGAGCATGAAAAGTGAAAGTCCTCCGAAGGGAAAACAGTGACAAAATGGCAGGCTCAACCAGATAAGTTATTTAAATTAATATTTGTTTAAAACATTATGGCAGGATCAACCAGATGCCAGAGGTGCATGGGGGTTGCTTGCAAGTCGTAAAGTGAGAGCCAAGCAGCAGCTTGCCTTGCAGGAACAGCGCAAATTAAACTGAAATAGCTTCACTTGTATAAGAATGACATATAGGAACATGGAGATATCACACTATGATGTATAGGAACATGAAGACATCAGTGTGATGTATAGGAACATGAAGACATCACTGATATCTCCACTGCCTACCTCAGATACTACTTTTTATCCCTGCATATATCCCAAAACATACGTTGTGTAAATCTTTATATCACAACATATTTTTTTTTGTAAAATAAATGTTATTAATATACTTTTTCCATAACAATAAAGTATATCGATATACTTTTTTAATCTCGGCATGGAGAATTCATGACAGTTTTAAAAAATAAAAAATTTAAAAATATTTTTTGCATTTTCTGACATTTGGTACTAGTCCCCATATTTTAATTGGTAACTATATAAGGTAATACCTATGAACATGTATACCTTAAATCACATTGCTAACATGTCACTCTCCCCTAGCAGCACCAATTCTTCCTTGGTTTTTTAGGTTTTACCTGCAAAAGCATCAGAAGACAATAAATAAATATTTGAGTTTACATTTTGTGGCCTGGTGTTGGTCCTCAAAACCCCAGTGTTCTACAGTGCTGGGTTACATTCTAGTTTGCAAGGTAGCTCATTAGCTCATCTCAGTCATAACAAGACTGAAGCTTAACAATGGGTGTTCAAATATAGTTTAGAATGTTTATGAAGACCTGGAGCAGCCGTATTTAATGTAGGTCTCCATTAATTACTTTATTTCAAATAAAAAAGTCTCATGCATACTCCAAAAGGGGGTGCATATTTCAAGACTGTAGTAAATGAGCAATATAAAATGGAATAGCAAAGGTAAATTGGGCAGCCTGGCAGCACAACAGCTGCACTACTACCTACTACACTAGTGACTAGCATTGGAATGAGCTTGGGCCATTGAGGGGAAGGAAGGAAGGAAGGAAGGAAGAAGGAAGGAAGGAAGGAAGGAAGGAAGGAAGGAAGGAAGGAAGGAAGAGGAAGGAAGGAAGGAAGGAAGGAAGGAAGGAGCGTGCCAGGGACTAGTCTCCTTCCTCAGGATGGGGGAGAATGCTGCTCCTCCTGCACTGATGCTAATTGGCAGAGACCAGTCATCAGCCCAGTTGGGAGCACCAGAAGGGGAGAGGTCACCACTGGATGACTGTCACACACCATGCAAATGCATGCATGCATACATGTCCACATAATTGCATGCAGGCACACTGGGAAGAAAACCAGGAAAGAAGGAGAAGAATGCCAGCCATTCAAGTTGGCACTTCCATTCAGGCTCTCCTACAACCTGCATGGATGGCCACTCACTGCCCTGCCTTCCTGAGTAAATAATGGATAAACTGTAAGTTCGTGAAAAAGGTCAGTGACAGGGCTGGGGGATGCTGCCACATGACACTCGAATGTGGTAACGCTCTAAAGGGAGAAAAAACACAAGTAAATTACAAACTGTTTGCTGTAAAATGAACTTCTTCTTTAAGTACTGCTTATCTGCAATCAGAAGGAGCAGGGGCTTTGCTAGTCAAGTTCCCACACTGCAGCACTGAGCTGCTATGGATGCCAGAACCACACTTTAATGCATTTGCACAGGTTTGGCTGCTGGTTGATTAAAAAAAATGATATTCAGCTGGCCCCTGTGACTGGATAGAAAAGAAGAACCCCCTCCGATCCCTTTCCTAAATGACCATACAAAATTAATCAGTTACAGTTCATCTTGGAAACTCTCCATTTCTAATGATGACAAGTGGAAAAGAAATATGGCCCTCCTTTCAGCGCCAGCCTGGGTAAAGGGGGGGTAGGGGAATAACCAAAGCTTAGGCTCAGACTCAAACAGCCTGTCTGCACTGGAATGTTTGTACATTTTGACAGATCAACGGCAATGCAAGACATATCATGTTGTTTTATTAATGGTAACATGCATTAGTCATACAGCAATGTTTTTAATAAAAATAGGCCTGTTCAAACCTTCTTAACATCAGGCTGTGGCCTGTGCTTTTTTCATGGTTGCCCCTTTCCTGATCTCTCAGATGCACAATATTTAATGATGTCATAGATCATTATTAGTGTCTAATTATTTCTACTCTGAGACATCTGTTAAAACCTCTTTTTTCAATAGTGAGATAGAAATGTATAGTGACAGGATGAACTGCTTTTTATACCAAGGGAGGTGGATCATGTTATTTCTGTAATTTACCAGGAAAGCCAAACTGAGATGCCAGTTCTTGACTTTGTCACTGTTTTTGGCAGGAGGAAACTGTGCTGGGACTAAAATAACACTGTGTCCTACTTCTTAGGAAATGTTGCAGTGCTACACGATAATAAGTAATAAAGGCAAGGAAGCAGTGTTGTCTAATGGTTAGAGCACCAGTGAAGATTCCAGGTTTAAATTCCAATAGAGCTAAATACTCATGTGAACCTAGTCAAGTTATTTAACCTCCCAATGCTACGGTCCACCCAGAAGAGGATATAGGTTGAAGCAGGACCCCACTGAAACCAGATGTTTTATTTAAACACGCCCAGTAAAAAAATAAAAAGTAAAATAACATCGTACTCTAAGGTCAGAAGGAGCTATAGGTCTATCATGCCCACACACACACACACACATTCGCACTCTTCATAATCAAAGGATAAATATTGCATGCATTCTTGCTAATTTATGAAGATTTCCCTATACACTCACTCTACTCTCCAGGGTAATGTGTGATTCCCTTGGCAAGCAGAAATTTGTCCAGACTTACCATGAAGCCTGTGTAATGTTCATGTCCACTGTCTCCACTCATAGCCTGCTGTGACAATTCACCACCCTCTGGGAGACAAAAGGCCACTGAATGTTACCTATTCATTTACCATTTCTGAGTTTCAGGACATGTCCCCTCAACTTGCTGGAGGACAACAGATCGACATCTCCATTTGATCCTGTCAATACCCTTAAACATGCAGAAAACTGTAGTCATGTCGCCTCTTAAATTCCCTTTCTCCAAGGTCAGGTAAACATGTCAGGTGCTGCCACCAGCGTCTCTTTATGATTTTGGCCCTCATACGTCCTATCATTTTTTTGTATTGAGGAGCACCAAAGTACATGCAGTACTTCAAATGGGGCCTGACCTGGGCTTATGAAGTAGTTGGGTCACTTCTCTTGCTATGCTGGCCACCACCTTTTTGATACACCCCAGACATTTGCTGGCCCCACTTTACAGTGGCTAAACACCACCGTGCTTCAGCCTGTTATCTGTTATGACTAGTGCTGTAAGAAATTGTGGGAAATTTCTGTTTTCATAGTTGCAATTTGCACAAACTTGAGCAAAAATTATGCATATTTGGCAATAGCATATTTTTTCCACTTTGCACATTTTTAACAACCCAGTTTGTGATTTGTGTACAGTTTGAAACTTTTATAATGCACAAAATAGTTGAAAATACACCCTTTTGTCCAAGTTAATCTTGTGTTATTTCATTTTGGGATACAAGAATTTGCCTTTTGGAATGTTAATGTACAAAATATGCAGAAGTGCTCATTTATGTCCAGGTTGCTCATTTATGTCCAGGTTGCTCATTTTGTTAAAAAACAGGTTTTAAAAACTGTTTTGTTTGGTTTTTGTTCTGTTTGAGCAAAATTCCTGGATGTGCTTAATCCCCCCCACCTAAAAAAAAACTATTTCTTAAAAATGATCAGATTTAAATTTATATGTATAAAATATGCAAACCTGTGCTTTATAACAAAAACAGCTGCCATTTGCAAAATTATATATTTTACAAATGACAATTTTTATGAAATTACTCAACAATCATGCACATTTGACAAATGTGTGAAAGTAAATTTTCATATTTTGCTCATCACTATTAATGACCCCCAGGTTCTTTTCCTCCTCCATTGCAAAAAGAGGAGCCCCCACACAGTGTATATGTCCTGCCTCTGGTTACTGCCCCAAGTGTAGCAACTTTGCATTTAAGCAATAATATACAATACCTCAGGTGGCTGGGCATGAGGCTGCAGGCTGAGTGTGTCTAATCCATGAGAAGTGACATCCCCACAACACACACCTTGGGGTGCATTATTGGAATTATAAAATGGCTTTCTTGTTAAAAATATGTGAAAGAATACTTTCATAAAATAAATTGTTAGTTGCTTTTTGAATAGGAGCGATGTTAGGCTGGGATAATATCACTGTTGAAGGTCAGCACTGACTAATCGGAGCACAGGAATTTTTCTTGCTGTTTTATAATCTCAGTTGAAACTTAATGAATTGCCCATGAACTCAGTACAACAATTTATTTCTGATAAATCATCCCACACCGAGGGTGTGCATTAAATTCGAGTCTGCAAATTACTCCATGCTTTATTCTTATAACTGCTGTTGAGCAATTTTTTCCAGCCTGATCCCTGTGACCTTAGCAGCTGTGCACTGATTGACACACAGATTCAACAGATGCTGTAAACATCATGTTTTTAATTACAGTTTTGAAACCGTTAACATTAACTGTTAACATTTATTGTAATTAATATAATTCTGTAATTTAAAAAAAAAACCTGACTGCAGCAAGAAAAACAATTTATGTAGAGCAACTGGCATTCATTTTTTGTGCTATGTTACAGTAACGTGCCTTGCATAGACAAGTGATTTATAGTGTTCAGAAGTCAAACTGTGGCATTCCAGAACTTTTAACTTTAACAATAACATTTAACATTTACCCTGTTTATTTGGTTGTCTTGTAGTGCCATGGATTTCGGTACTGCTTTTGGTTTCTGCAATCCCTGTGTTTCCTTGGCAACTGAGTTGTGCAGCTTTTTTTCCCCTCTAGGTGTTCTGGAGTTTCCTGAGGCTATTTGAAGATTTGTTGAGGTAATTTAAATAGTTTGGGGTCAGATGTTGTTGCTGATAGGCAAGCTGTGCTTCACTAACTTGGTTTTCCGTACCGAATGCAGTTTCTTCTTCACGGTGGTTTCTGAGCATTTTTGTGGCTCGTGCTTGCTGTTTTAAGACCTGAGTGCACTTTTGCCATAATAACTGGCCAGTCATTATAGCAAATAATAACTGGATGAACCCATTGAAAAAATTGCTTGCCAGTTATTATAAAAAACTAAAACATAAGTGACTGTGTGCTTATGAAGTTTTTTTTTTACCACCTCTGGTGTGTGATGACCACACAAACCTCTTGAGCTTAACTTTCAAGGTTTATGGATCATCACACACCATGGGTGTGTAAAAAAAACTTCATAACATACAGCTGCCTATGCATGATTCTCTGTATAATGGATAATTCATAAGGCAATCCTGTTTTCACATGAAAGGCCCTATTCTTAATGGCTGGAAGTAGACTTTGGTGTCATCTACAGTTTTTATTGCTGTCCTGTATTATAGACCCTTCTTGGCCTTCTTAATTCTAGTCTTGCCATCCCTCAGTACTGCTCTGTGCTTGTCATTGACTTGGATGGTGGGATTTCACATCATGCAAGCTATACTATCAGATAGGTAAGAGAGTTCCTCAAATCTGATTGGCTAAGGACTATTCTTTTCGCTGTGGTTATATCTTACGAGAATATCACCACATGGAAAAAGATACAGCAAACCATTTATTTTGACCTTCATGTAATCCATTTGATAATAGCAATATTACACTCCAGAATGTGAATTATCATTTAGGACAACACCACTTCCCAGATGGTAGACATTATGGGACAGCCACTAGTACACAAATCCCACACTCACCAAAACTAACACGTCTTAATGCATTTTGAACATGCCTTTTGATAAAGGAATGCATTAAGACATGTTCATTTTACTGGCACTTTAATAAATGCAGCACTTTAGAATACTTCTGAGCAGCCTTTCATTTGGTGGTGAGTGTGGGATTTGGGTACTGGTGGCTGTTTGATAGGTGTATCTCAGCACCCCAGCCCAGCACATTCTCTCTACCTTGGAGTGCAAACTAGACATTATGGGACTATGCTTTGTGTCTCACAGCACACCTGGGGTGTGGTATTATCCCATGATAACATATGCCATGTTGTGTATTATTGCTTAAATAACCCACTACCGAATGTGCTGTGAGACCAATGTAATTGCTTGTCTCAAGTGCGTTGTGAGGCACAAGGTGCAACCACACACCTAGGAGTGAGTTACTGTGTTTATGATCTACTATTCATGTTTGACATTATCCAAGACCCATATCTACTAAATGAACTAGGGCCTTAATTCAAAAATGATACTTATTTTATTAGAGATCACCCCCTTCAATTAGCCAGAAAGCAACATAACCTTTTAAGTAAAAAATATTTCTTTAACCACAGAATAATAAATCCCTGGAATAAACTACCACTACATGTCATAATTAGTAAAACAAAGGAAGAATTAAAAAGAAAACTTGATAATTGAATCTTAGCTGGATATAATCTTGCTTATTACACTTCATAAATGATAAGGAGCATACATGGCATCACTTGCCTAATAGCTCCATAACTGCCTTAGTATGAGCCTTAGTATGACTTGTTGAGGCAGACAAGTGTTAAGACACTTTATTATAGTATCACTGGAGCCATTGCTGTATTCTGCCAGCCCAAAGGGTCCAGTACAGCTGAGTGCCAAATATGTGACACCCCCTCCTGTCACTGCCAGATTCCGATAACCTCCAGCTCCACCAGGAGGCCCAAGCCTAACCTTTGCCAAGAAACACTGCAGCATCCAGCCAATCTATTTGCTTGCTTGGCCACAGGGGTGGGATTATTTGCAAGTTTTCCTCTCTAGGATACTTCCCTAAAATATGGACTTCCACTAGTGGACTCTCAACATAGTGGTTCCCCAGCATAAGAACCATGGCAGAAGGATGTCATATTTGGGGCATCAGCTTGGAAATCAGCAATCATCAGAGGATGTTTACCTGCAAGAGTGCCTCTTTAGAATTTCATCACCTGCTGTGACTAATCCTCCAGTTGGTGTTCAGTGCCTGCCTAGTGTCACCCACAAAAAGTCAAAGCTTGCCCATCATGCTGTCCTCAATGGTCACTTTATTTTACTGTCCACCACTAGTTACTTACGGTGCTTGTATTGAGAACACGTTGTAGTTCACACTGTACTTATTAGTTTACTTGTTTATTATCTTCCATCGCTTTCGCAGGTATGTCTGGGAACTTAGAAAGAGAAAGGGTTGCTAGAGAAGAGAGTGAAATGTTTGGTACTCCAAAAAGGGTTCATAGTTAAGGACAGGAAGTTTAAAACCAGTGCAGTTCCTTATAAATGTGGCTCAGTCAGAAATAAAAATCAATAACATTTTTAAAGTGTTTTAAACATTTTGAAAAGTCATGTGAATTTATGTACAGTATTGATACATATAAAATTGTATCAATAGAATACATTGATAGTACTGATACAATGTGTTTGACATATTTGGCCTGTGTTGCAACAAAAAATTATATTATTAATGAATTCAAAATAAGGGTTCAAAATAGTATTGATATGTAAAACAATAGTATAGACACATAAAAACTGTACCAAAAGGATACAGTTTTATCAACCTTCCTCCAAGTGTTCATTTAAAAAAAAAGTGCCTAGCTCTAATGGTTCAAAAGGTAGACCAGATATACCCTGCAAGGAGCATTATGAATCTGAATAGATTAACCGTTCCAATAAATACAGGGTAACTAAGTAATTTACACACTTACTATAAACAGGAAGCTATACCAGGTTCTGTCCTGCCTGTCTGCAAGAAAAGATCACTTCAGACTTGGAAGCAAAAAACAATGATGGGTTTCACAAGGAGGGCCAACAGTACCCAACACAAATCTGGCTCCTCCAACATACACTTTATCAAGTTTTTGACAATGTGTTTTACTTGCAGAACATTGAATTGGATAACCATGATGTCACTGCAGAAAAACAATAATTGAGGCAATTCTCTTTCTAGTCTTAATAGTAACTAAAAGGTTATGTCTTTTTAAGGCTAATGTTTTTGGAGAGACCTTAGTATAACATTTGTTTTGTAATCAGTAAATTTCAGCTCTTGATCAACCCAAACATGGAAATATTTGTAAACAGCAACTTGTTTAATGTTTGAACCATTTATTGCCTTAATTCTAAGTTCTTCAGCAAAAGATTTTAATGACTTTACAGGTGGTCTGAAAAACATCAGTATAGTTTTCTTAGAATTTATTATTAACTATTTTGAATAAGCCATTTTTGAAGATTTATAGAATCCAACCATTTGAGGTATAAAATAAACCTCCTTTGGATCTCAAGCAGGAGATACTAATACAGTATAACCTGCATAAACTTTCAAAGTCAAATGGGCAACAGATTGTGGTAAACTATCTATAAAAAGGATAAAAACAAGAGCCCTAAAATAAATTCATGGGGGACGCCCCACTCCACTTTCATAACCTCAAAATGGTACTCCATTCATACAAACCAACTGAGTATCGTCTTTCAGATAAGGGGCAAACCATGGTATGGTGTCAATACTGACTCCCATACCCATCATTTTTTGCAACAGAAGAGAAAGATCCACTGTATCAAAGACCTTTGTTAGATCCATAAAACATTGCCCTCATATACATATTACTCTCAAGAGCCAGGGCGACAGTGTTCATGAAATCTAACAGGACTATTTGAAGTGTAATGGAATGGTCTGAAACCAGACTACTGAGGACAAAGCAACTCATAAGTGGAAAGCTATGAATAAAATTATTTATGTATTTCCTTTTCCAGTATTTTTAAGTTAATGAAAGAAATGCAGTAGGCCTATAATTATTTACTGTGCTGGTATCTCTACCCTTAAAAACTAAATTACTTCTTGCCAACTTCCACATGCTGTACATGGAAAAATACCACTACACAGGATCCAGATTTATGATTTTGTTAATGTAAAAGCAATGGGAGTTATTCACAAATAGGCGGAAACTATGCGTCAAAGGCACATATTCCACCTACGCAGCTCTGCACTCTCAGGAGATCCATGTGAGGGCTACATTCAGTAACACCAGCCACTGTGCAGCTCCCTTCTGCAGCCCCACCTCCCCCCAGCATGCAGGATCCCTGGGGATGACTGGATGCAGAGTGGTGGACCTGGGCAGGCAGCCAATCAGCTGCCCAACCTGGGTCCCAAAAGTATATTACTTGCACCCATGGGGTGTCATGTTGTCAGCTGGTGCATAGTGCGCTGACTGCATGGGGGGGGCTGTGCCCAAATGACCAACCCAACCCACCATGTGTGCCCTGAAGATTGGGGCATCTGTTTTTGGGGGATCTGTGGATCCCCACCATTACCGAAATGGATGGAAGCTGCATCCCAAGGGGAAGCATAACTAGTGACTTGGGGTTACATCTCCCCCAAGTTTGTGTAGCCACTGGCTGCCATGCACAGCACTCCACACTTTTGTGAATCATGTGAAGTACTGGTGCCTCCCTGCACTGCCCCCTGGCCCACCCAGATGTGGAGCTGTGTAAACAGCCAGGGGATCAGGTGCATGGGGAGAGTATTTTCATTGAGAATTCTGCATAGGGGGTGCAGCAGCCATGGGTAAGTGAGGTGTAGGTACATGCTGGATTTATGTGGCGTGTACCCACTCCGCGCCTTTGTGAATAGCCCGCGTAAATATTAGCAGCTTCCCTCAGTAGTCTGGCCTTTATCTCATCCATTCCTCCAGGCTTATTTACTTTGCGGGCCCTTAAACAGTTTCTGTATCTCCTTAGTTTGAATTATCTTAAACCGATATAAAGTGTTGTCTCTCTTTGAACTTGCTGAGCTATTCAACATTACATTCAAATCTTGATCTAAATTAACACTAGAGTCTAATAACAGCAAATTTGTGAAATATGAATTTAATGTATCAGTCACTTCTTTTAAATCCATTCACACACTGTCATTCAGACTTAATGGATTCTGTGTAATAATCCCAGTGTACTATATTGTTTTGTATTATTGTTTTGAAATCATCCTATTTTCTCTTTATTTAAGACTCTATAGTGCTGCAGCCTTTGTCATTCCACATATTCATTTTTCAATTACTAAGCAGCCATGGAACTCAGTGATATCAGCTGAACTGAAAACTACGGTATCCCATTGTTAGAGTGCCATGATTAGGGTGCCATAATGTGGGCACTGTAACAAGGGCATGATTGATAAGGGCAATCTGGATTTTACATCATCCCACACGCATGCCCTGTTGTGCATCCCACAATTTTGTGCTCCTTTCACAGCATGCCACACCCTTCCCCGGAAGTTATTATACTTACTTTTGGGGGTGTTTTTGTCAGGATGGTCCTGTGGCACTGCCAGTTTAGGGTGCTGGAATGCCACCCGAGATAATTTGGGGCTGCATAATTCCGGTGCCCTAAATGACTTCACCCCCATTGCTGGTGCACTGTCATGGATGAACC
Source organism: Neoceratodus forsteri (assembly GCA_016271365.2). Taxonomy (NCBI): domain Eukaryota; kingdom Metazoa; phylum Chordata; order Ceratodontiformes; family Ceratodontidae; genus Neoceratodus; species Neoceratodus forsteri. The sequence goes on along the minus strand of CM028129.1, from coordinate 1,109,690,267 downwards.
AAAAACTACAATGAACTGGAGCCCAGTGAATTCAGCTCAGTTGTTTTCATGGTGTTCTTCTTCACTGTAGTCTTCAGCTCAACTGATGTTACTGGCTTTTGAAACTGTTACATTATTAAAATGAATATTGAACAGGAAAAAGGTTGTATTAATATGAGTCCTTAAATAAGGAAAAACTAGACTATAATAAAATAAACATATAAAATGGTACACTGAGGTCATTTAGCAGATTTCTCACATACCCAAAATTATGGTATTATTAAAACGTTGTAAACAACAGGATATAGATTGCCTTTAAAGCATAATTGTTCAGGTTCTAATGATTTTGCTGTACAAACATTAAACCTGAAGAAATAAATTGTTCAAAGGGGTTACAAGGAGTTGACTCTGGATACAGCACCTCTAAAGATTCAGAATTTGGATAGAAATAATATTCTGTATCCAAAGAAAGAAATCATGAAGAGAAAAGACTCTTGACTTTATTATTTATTTCAAAAGGAAAGACTTAGCTGGAAACAATTCATTTCCAGATGCATCCTGGGTGGAGGGGGAGAGAGGTAGGAGTGCAACACAGTAGCTAAAATAAGGCTCAAACAAAAGTCGGTGGACAAGGAACACGATATTGGCATCATTGTCAACAACAGAAAGTCAGCTACAGACCACTGTAAAAAAAATCCAAACAGCAAATATATATTAAACAATGTAAAACATACATTTGTTAATAGAAGTAAGTCATGTATTTTGTCTCTTTACAGAACTTGTATTCATCCTCACCTCAACAACTGGTCAGATTTTTGGAGCCCATGTCTAAGACAGGATATATATTGATCTTTTGGAGAGGGTTCAATGTAGGACAACTAAAATGATCCCTAAATTAAGGAATCAAACTTACACTGAAAGATTAAATAAAACTGTATTGGTCAGCCAGCCCATCGATGCAGCCCAAGTTCAGGAATGGGCCTGGGTTGTCGGAGGGCCAGCCAGGGGAGGAGAAGGATGGAGTGTCCTTGGACAGCTGTCCTTCTCTGGTGGGAGGTTGGAGAGTATGTCCAGTGTTCGAGGGACCCCTGGCAGAAGCCAAGGGTATCAAGAGCAGCCAGTGTCTGGATGTCTTGGGGCAGGTCAGATGTGGGATGTCATTGCACATCCCCACCCTCAAGAAAAAAAAGGGGAAAAAAATCACTGCTGCCTGCATCCTCATGACTCCCCCTCATCATTTCTTAATGCACTCCCAGGCTGGCTCCCCATCCTGGCTGTGTTCCGTAGCACTTTGGCAAATGTTGCAGCCCTGCCATGGGGGCAAGCCAAGGGGGCTACAAGGAGCAGTGGCTCATATGGGAGTTAAGGACAGCAGGGAGCATGACTGGGCTGAATCAACCAACGAAGGCAGTAGACAAAATGCATAATGAAAAAAAAAACTTGATTGGTCAGCCTTGAGGACAGAAGAAAAAGGGGAGATTTACTCCAATTAAATAAAATACTTTAAAGTACCAAATTAACAGCAGTTTGCTCCATGTAAAATCAATCTAAGAAGTCATAACAGCCAACTAACAGTCCCGATGGTAAACACTATTCTCTTAAATCCTTCCCTCCCCCCTGCAATTGCATTTAATCCTGCCTTGCCACTATACCATGCAAAAAGGGACAACTATTTTACAATCAGAGCAGCTATGGTTTGGAACTAACTCAGGAAATAATTAAAGCAACCAAACTGTTTTCTATTCCAGGTTAGATAACGATCTGAAGTAGGCTGTCAACACGGACTGATCTACCCACCAGGTAGTGGGAGGCAATCCAGATGGGCTGATGCCTACTTTTGCCTGAAATAAACTGAGTAAACTGAGTAAAATGAATAATGAACAGTAACTGCAAGAGGTGATATAAAATTCAAAATACAGACAAAAGTGCAGTTACCATGACTAAAGGAATAGTTCCACAGAATTATCACTAGAACCAAGAACAATACCCAGTGACTAAGGGGGGGGGGCGCTAAACCACAGAGCTGCATTTTACATGGTATAGTGGCAATGTAGGATTAAATGCAATTGCAGGGGAGGAGGGATTTGAGAGAACAGAGGGACTGGGTGGAATGGATAGCAAAGAGGACAGGCGATCAGAGTTTTGGGAATTTGAAGGAGAAAGCAGCTTGGCCTGCAATGGATCTTATGGGAGGAAGGGAGCATGGCTACCTATGATAAGGTTGCAGATAAAAATTTTGGAATTCTAAAATGTCATTGGTCACTCTGAGTAGTGATGAAATGATGAGTTCATTAGTAGGGTCAAGAACTAGAAGACCTTTTAGAAGATCAAGAAACTTGGCAGATGTAATTGTCCATAGCCATTTTGTTGATTAAAAACCATCAATGATTAATTGGTTGGCACAGAGATAACCAGGCTTCTGTAAGTGTGGCTATTATTCAGAATACCAGTTTACCAAAAATCAGAAATGTTTTGAACATCCCATGAATCAGAAAATAGTAGAAATTTGAGAATTCCTAACAAGCACAAAAACCTTTCCATTTATATTCCCATCTGTACCTACACATACTTTTGTTTACTAAAATATCCTGTAAATTTGTGTTTCTTTTTGTTAAGCAGGAGCTGACACCATTAATTCCTTGAGACAGGAAACTCATGACTAGGAATTGCCTGTTTGAGTACCTGAATTAGCCATTCATTGACTTTCTTTGGGGAAAAAATATTATTTGGACACAACTCAACTTGTATTTCATATGTCTTCCATAAATTTCTCCTTTGTATTATTTATTACTGAAATAATTTACACAACAATAAGAGCTTTATCCCTTAGAGTTTATCTGCTTCTATAGCTTGTTCCCTACTTGAAATAATAATGCTCTGTTTTGACACCAGTCTGTTGCCATGAGAATAAATATGATGTCACAAGCTGAGTATTATAACATCAGGTTGGGAAGAAGCAATAGGAGCTGATAAACCCTCAAAGTGTAATTATCCTGTTTTCATACATACCTCAGTAATAAGTAATAGGGATAAAAATACACCACTAATGAAAAATATAAGCTGATTTGTGTCCTAACCATATATTTTTCAAAGTTCTCAAGGCATCAGTAGCTCTTTAAGTTAACTTACTGTAACCACAATGTTGGATCTTAGTAGAGATGACCTGCCAAGCACCCACTACAGCCCCACCTCCAAAACCCATGGTTTGATGATGCAAAATAGAGAGGAGGCGGCAGAGCTATTCATAATCAAAACATCCAATCAGGAGCAGTGCAAGCCTTTGAAACATAAAAACATGGAATTTACAAGCAAATAAGCACCACTTGTCCCACCTAGTTTGTCCATTTTCCCCTAGCTACAGCATCACTGCAGATCCTTCTTGATTGTCAGTCTGTTACATTCTCCACTTTCTTTCCCCTAAGATTCCCTTGTGCCTATTCCATGCATTCTTGAACCTCACCACTGTTTTGCTCCCACCACCTCTGCTGGAAGGTTGTTCCAAGAATATGCCACTCTTTCTGTGAAGAAGTACTTCCTCACATCTCTCCTGAACTTACCCCCCTTCAGCTTCATATCATATCCCCTTGTTCTTGAGTACCTTTTGTTCTGAAAAATACTTGCTCCTGTACCTTGTCCTTATGTACCTTCATGAGATATTTAAAGGCCTCTAGCATACCCCCCTCTTCTCTCTTCCATTATATACATATTCAGGGCCTTAAGTCTCTCCTCATAGGACTTCTGATGAAGACCCTGCACCATTTTAGTTGCCCTCCTCTGGACCCTGAACTATTTTAGTTGCCCTCCTCTGGACTGCCTCCACTCCATCTACTGTATATCCTTCTGGAGATGTGGTCCAGGCATCTGTAAGTGCGGCTGTTTTTCAGCATACCAATTTATAAAGTATTGAATATTATTATTTTACTTTGCAGATAGTTGTACATGCTACGAACATGTAACACTACCCCTGAGCATGTACAAATGCATGCAAAGTGAAATAAGAGTATCCAAAGACCAGCACTGCTCTTGATCACTATATATGCTTAATAATAGCCCTGCAACCCTTTCTCTGCTTTGCATCATCAAAACACAGGCTTGGAGGGTGGGACTGAAGCAGGTGCTTGGTGGCACATCTACTGTGTAACATCATGGTAACAGTAAGCAAGCAATAATACCAAACAGGGTGCATGGTATTGGGCAATACCAGACTGCCAAGGGGTGTAATGAGGCCTGACACTGAAGGTGGAGGACATAATAGCCCCTGGAAGGTCCGGTATTGCCCATACCACCCAAGGTGGACGGTATTATTGCACTCAGAAAATGGGCTAACTGTGTCATTTTTTATAGGATTACAAAAAAACCCTAAAGTAATTTTAAAAAAATGACTACAATTAAATGTTTTCTCCTTTTTGAGTAAAGCAGTCCCTTTACTGGCATTGGCAGTAGAGGGCACTGTTATGTATGGCAGTGTCCCATTTGAGCTGCATCTTTCATTCATCTGTTCCCTTCTGTATTTCTTGTTTTGTTTGTGGCACAATTTATTTTTAATTATTATAAAACTGCTGTGCTGTCTGTGGAAGGAAGAGTTGAATGCAGGGTGAAAAACCACATGAAAGTGAGTGTTTTTCAGTTGGTGGAGTGAAGCGCAGTCCCTGTCTGCCACTTCCAAGTTCTCATAGGTTTTTTTTTTGGTTGCACCCTGTACTCCTGCTGGAGTGAGTAAAGTTATTATTTTTTTATGTAGTCAGTCGGGGGGGTGTAGAGTGTATGACAGAGATAGTTTGGGTCACAGTGTTGGATAAAGGTGGCAGAGAAAGGTGGAGGGCAGCTAGCATCCCGCAGAGTGGAGAAGAGTGTGGGAGAAGGCTGATAGGTCGGGTGGCCATAGGATGCATGAATGAGGTTCAGAAGAGAGGTATGTGAGTGAAACGATGTTATGTTTTTTAATATAGAAGTGTGTTAAAAAGAAAAAAATGAACAAGAAATCAATGTCGAGATTCTCTGTTTTGGCAGTCTCTTCACTGATAGTGGTATGGGTGGTGGGGATCAAGTCCTTCGCAGTAAAGCGAGTGTTAAAAAAATTGTGGTTGGCTCATTTTACATACAGGACAAAAAATAAATAGGCAGAAATGTATTTTCCTCCATTACTGGCTGGAGTGAGAGTGTGTGTGAGGAGGGAGGCAGCTCTCCATCTCTTGCTCTCGCTAAACGATGAAAAAAAAATGGTGGCAGTTTGAAACTTTGTGCCCAGTGCTTCAGCCAATGATGAAGCAGATTAGGCACAAGGGTACCATTTATAAGGCTGGTAGGGTTGGTATGGCTGGTACTTTTTACTTACAGGACTCTCACTGTAAGTTAATGTACCCCTGCCAGCCATTAGATTACTGGAATTTTAAGCCCTTTTTTTAAGCTGAAATAATTAACAATCCTTTATGGAAAAAAATTAATTAATGCCCAATTTAGGTCATTAGACAGACAGCTCCTTGCCATGAGTTCATTTAATTTAATTTCATTTTTGTTGGTTATACTGGAAAGGCATGTGAGCATTGCTGCCCGTTTACACAAGTGTCCAGTTACATACAATAATCATGTGACATGGCATAGGCAGAAACATTTAACTTACAGCTAGGGTTAACATCAAGAAACATATCCAGTCAGGACAATATAGACAAAAGTGCAACCAAGAACAAATACAAAGGTGACATTAGCATTCTGTGAGGGTTTCGCAATAATATAATAAATAGTAGGAAACAAACATTTAAGTGCAATCCAAAAAAACTAGCCAAGGTGGAGTAACAGTACTACAAGTGCTAGAAAGAGAGTAAGTTCCAGAGGTGGGTAACCAGAGGATGAGGGGAAAAGAGTGCAGTAGGGGAGCCAGATTAGGGCTGCGAACAGGTGTAGAAGTGTGTGAGAGAGAAATATCTCCTGATATTTTGTTTGAAGGCATTTGTGGAGGTACAGAGTTTTAGTTCCAGGGGGAGAGAGTTGAAGTGGTTGGGTCCCATAAAGGAGAGCATTTTCTGGCCTTGAGTGGTCCAGGAGAAAGGAAGCATGAAAGAGAAAGTGGAGGACAGTCTAGTGGTCCTGGTGGTGGCAGCTGTCAGGAAGAGAGTGGTGAGGCAATCAAGGAGTAGCCCATGGGAGAGTTTAAAGAAGAAGGTGGCCATCTTGCAGTTGAGGCAAGCCTCAAGCGAGGGCCAACCAGTGAGCTGATAAAGGTCAAAGTGGTGTGTGAGTTTAGGGAGACCAGAGGCAAAATGGATACCATTGTGGTATGAGCTTTGGAGAATGGTGAAATTTTTGATGGAGAAGCAGGAGAGGGTGACAAGAAAACCATAGTCAAAGACAGGAAATAGGAAGCTGGAAACTAGGAGGGATTTGGGTTCCCTGTTAAGGTAATGCTTAGTACTGTGGAGGATACTGAGATGTTGGTAGGCTTTTTTGATTGTGAGGCTGGTATAAGCATCTAAATTGAGGTGGAAATCCAGGAGTAAGCCAAGATACTTGAATTCACTGACTCTTTCAATGAAGTGACCCAGGTTGTCAAAGAGGGAGGGATCAAGGCCAAGGAGTTTGTGGGGGCTGGAGAAGACCATGAACTTAGTTTTTTTGGAGTTGAGTACTAGACCTTTGGGTGTGAACCAGGTGTGAAGTCTGCTGAAATCGAGCAGGAGTTTGTTAATGAGAGTGGTGAGGTTGTTGTCCTGACAGAAAAGGTCTGCATCATTGGCATAGAGAATGAGTGCAGAGGAGGTGCAGATGTCAGGTAGGGAGTTAACAACCAGAGAGAAGAGCAGAGGGTCCAGGATGGACCATTGAGGAATGCTGTATTTGATGGGGCAGCATTTGGAGAGGACACCACCAATAATGGTGTGATGGGATCAACCAGTTAGGTAGTCCTTGAACAAGAGGCAGACTTCTGATGAGAAATGGAGGCCAGCTGGGGTTTGGAAAAGGACTTCATGATCAACAAGGTTGAAGGCTTTGGTAAGGTCTACAAATGCAGCACCAGTGTAGAGGCCTTCATTGTTGGCTTTGTCAATGGTGTGGGTGAACTTGATGAGGGCAGTTTCAGTATTGTGGCAAGCACGGAATCCAAGTTAGGCCTCCTTGAACAGGTTAATTTTGGAAAGAAATTCTATGATTTACCTGTAGACCACATTCTCTTACATTTTGGAGAGAAGGGCAAGGAGGGAGATAGGGTGGTAGTTCGATACTAGATCCCTGTGACCGGATTTCCGTAGAGGTTTAATAATGGTGCACTTCCAAGATTTAGGAAAGGACCCCATGTATAGGGAGTGGTTCAGTATGTTAGTGAGAGGGATGGCCAGGCAGTCACAGACAAGATGGAGAACTCTGAAGTCAAAGTTTTCAGCACCCTTGGATGGTCTTGGGTCATTTGTTCTGATTAACTTGACCACTTAAGCAGAGGTTAGGTATCTAAAATGGAACTTGGAGTGGGAGACTGGGTGTGTGTGGGGGTAGATGGGGTAAGAGGGGAGCTGGACTTGTACTGGTCGAGGTCACCAAAGTATTTATTGAAAAGGGATGCAATTTTGCTTGGCTCTGTGGTGGTGGTCCCTTCAGAGGTGAGACAAATACTTTCTTATGAAATTCCCCTACCAATTAGGTTGTTAAAAATGTTACCAGTTCTTCTGGGGTTCTCCTGAGCAGCACGTTGTTTTTCCAGGATGAAGGAGGGTTTATCAGATCTTGTGGAAGATTTACACCTGTTCCTGAGAGTTTTTAAGTCTTGGAGGAGTTGGGGGGTTTTGTGTTTTCTGTACAACTTCCAGGCTTGGTCCCAATCCCACATTAGTTTGCAAAGCTCAGGGGTGACCCATTCTTGGCTAGAACCCTTGACCTGGAACTTCTTAAGTGGGATGAAATGGTCGCAGTGGGCAAGGAACTTATTGCTAAAGGCTTCAAGCGCTTTGTAGATGTCAGAAATGTCTTCAGTGAAGGACCAGTCTTGGGCTAGGGCTGCTTTAGAAAACTTGGAGGTATCCATCTTCTTCAATTGCCTGGTTTGGTTGAATTTGTGAGGGCAGGGGGTGTTTTTGTGGATTAACAGCAGAAAACAGCACAGTGGTCACTGACTAAGTCAGGAAGAACTCTGAAGGTAGTGACATGGGAGGGGTGTGAGACTAGGACCCAATCAATGAGTGACTGAGATCCAGTCTTGTAGTTGGTTCTGGTAGGTTCAGTGATGATCTGGTGGAGACCAAGGCCAAGTAAGGATTCCTTGGTGGAGTCACAGTGAGGGGACAGCCAGTTAATGTTGAAATCCCCTAGGATGATCCAATCTCTCCCTCAGGGAAGGGAGGTCTTGATAGCTAGGAAGAGGTCTAGATCATGGGGTGAGGAAGAGGGTGGCAGGTAAATCAGGCTGACTGTGACCATTTTATCCACTCCAAGGAGGAGGTTAATTGAGGTGAACTCAAGGGAGGAGGTGGGAAGTAAGGGGTCAAATTTGGTGGCAAGGAGGTGATCAGCAACCCAGATGAGGCAGCCTGCCCCATGCTTTCCCACCCTGTCTTTTCTAAAGACCGAGTAACCCTCAATGAGGATTTCATTGAGGGAGATGTCCTCCTTCAGCCAGGTTTTCGATGAAGGCAATGACATCAAAAGCATTAGCCATCACCCAGGACTCAATTAAGGTTTTTTCTTTGCCAAAATGTTGCACACATTAAGGGGAGCAAAAGTGAGCTGTTTAGAGGGTTTGAGGGGAGGAGTGAGGGATGGAATGTGTAGGGGGTAAGGGGCAGGGGATGGGGTGACTGGAGCCTGAGATGAGGAGTAGTAGGAGAAGAAGCCTTAGGTGTCTGTGGTTCACAAGTGAGGAGCTTGGTGGTGTAAGGCCTGGTGTAGTGGTGGGTTAAAAATATATGGTTTGTGTAGAAGTGAGAACTCATGGAATAGGCAAAGGCTGATGAAGGGCTCACGTGGGAAGGGAAGGACAGAACTGGAAGCACAAGAGTGGGGGGGTGGGGAAGGGGTCAACAGGTGTGAGGCAGGAAGAGTGAAAGAAAGGAAGGAGGAGGAGGGACTGAAAGGATTGGGGTAGAAATGGTGGGGAGGGGATGGGAGGGGTAGTGGAGGGGCAGGGTGAGGGGAGTTGAGCAAAATGGGGCAGAGGGGAAGAACAAGGAGTGAGAGTAAATAGGGGAGGTGGAACTGCTTAGGTCAATCCATGCAGGAGGACAGAAAGAGGAGAAGGTGACAGGACAGTAATAAGTGAGGAAACAGGGAAGTAGGGTAAACCAAAGTTGAGTGTGATAGGAGAAATTATGCCCTGTGTTAGAAAAGTGGCAAGACACTGGTAGTAGGAGGCTGTGGGAAGGAGTGTGTGATAAAGGAAGGGCAGTCAGCAGTACTTCTCAAATTTGAGCATGAGAGGGAACCGTCCCTTTAAGAAGTTTCAGAAGAGGAAAGCCCCTTTAGAAAGCTGCTGAAACTGACTAGAATAAAGACTTAGGGACGGGGATCAGTGGGAAGTGTATTTAATAAAGGAGGGAGGTGAGGGAGGGGTGGGTAGGCTGAAAAACTGTCCAGCAAGAAGAGTAGGCAGTGGGCAAACTCTGATTTGAAAAAGGCACCTAGAGCTCTTTCTTGATGAGGATCTGCAGTGCCTAATTGGGAAGCAGCAACTGTCCCCAGGAGCCTTTCAAATTGTGGGAATTGAAGCCTGGCAGCTCCAGGCTAGGAGCTGACCATCTGTACCTGTTTTATTTGGTCAGGGAGGGCTGGCTGGATGTGGAGGTGTGACCGCCGGGAGGGATCAGTGCTGGGGCTGCTCAGCTGAATTGAGGAGCCCAATTTGGGCTTATGGCTAGAAAAAGAGCAGAAAGGTGGGCAGTCAGTGAAAAGAAAACACAAGACAAACCTTAGGTAAATCGGTGGGAGGTCCCTGGACAATTTAGTGCTCATGGCAGAAGTAGGAGCAAATAGTGTGCATGAAAGGAGAGGAGGATTCCTGCAGAGAGGTCTGGTCAGAGGCTTCAGGCAGGAGTTAAGTAAAAGGCTGTTTCAAGAGGTTGGTGGGGGAGGTAGGGACAGAGAAAACTGTCTAAAGCTCAGAAAAATTAAAAAAATGTATATGCTGGTTCGGGGGGGTGTAGGAAGAGGGAAGTAGGGGGTTCAGGAGTTGGCTTTTAAACAGTGTGAGAAACATAAGAAAGAGATGTCAGATGAAAAAAAGCAAGTGGAAGAGGAGAACAAAAAAAAGCAAGATTAAAATAACCTGGTTCGGGGGGTGTGGGGAGAGGGAAGCAGAGGTCATGTAGCTGGTAGAGAATCAGTGTGCAGAATGGAGGAAGAGAGATGCAGGATGGAGAAGAGCGAGTGCAAAAGGGGAACAGAAAAGGCAATTCAAGGAAAAATTCATAGTGGGGACAGAGCAAGGCAGAAAGACAGCTGGCAGTAGGCAGTTATACAGGCAAAGAACCTCTGTGCACAAACACTGAGGCAAGGGTTACCCCAAGGGGCATTTGGCTGGGAAGCCAAATTTCAAGAAAATACAACAACACACATGCCCCCACAATACAAAGCATCATGGGCTGCATATGCAAATCACCACAGAATGTTATGCTGGTCCAACTTTAAGCAGAATTGCATGGTGCAAAGCCCTCTCACACAGTTGCACCCACTGAAAACACGGAAACCCATACATTCAGCAAGTTGGACCCAACACTCATCATTACATATCACAACCATATGAGGGCATGGCTGTGATGCTGACCTTCCCAGCCAAATACTAGCTCTCAGGTTGAAGTGCAAGTCTTTAAATGTTTTTATTTTGGGTTCTCCCACAATATATCAAGGCACACTGCCTGTAGGGTAGCTGGTCCATTCCACTGGGGTGTCAAACAGACGAGGCATACTGATGAATCCTGGTAGGACGAAACACATGTCTATGTCTTCTGTTAGCACCCTTTGCAAACTGTGTGAGAGGCCTTTTGGCACCATGCAATTCTGCTTAAAGTTGGACCAGCATAACATTCTGTGGTGATTTGCATATGCAGCCCATGATGCTTTGCATTGTGGGGGCATGTGTGATGTTGTATTTTCCAGTTATACAGGCAGTAAATAATATACAAATTTGGTCTAAACTACAGTATTAGGCAATTTGTTTCAGCTGTTACAAATTCAACAGTACAAGCAGTTAGCAATATGGAAGTCAGGCAATCAGTTAAGGCAGGTTGGCTATCACAGTTAAAGCCTAGCTAATACAGTCTAAAGGTTTTCAGTGAAGCCGGTTGAACAGAATAAATATTAAAAGAAAAAATAATTTCCCCAGTAGCAGTAATTCATTGAAGACTGTCCAGCAAGTAGAGCAGGTAGTGGCCGAGCACTGATTTGAAAAAGGCACCTAGAGCGCTTTCTCAGTGGGGATCTGTGGTTCCCAATCATGAAGCAGCAACAGTCTCCAGGAGCCAGTAAAATTGTGGGGATAAAGCCTGGCAACTCCAGGCTAGGAGCTGACCATCTGTACCTGCTTTCCTTGACTTGGGAGGGTGGGCTGGATGCAGAGGTGTGGCTGCAAGGCAGGGATCAGTGCTGGGGCCACTCAGCTGAAGTGAGGAGCCCAATTTGGGCTTGAGGCTGCTTTCCTTGGTTGGGGAGGGTGGGCTGGATGCAAAGGTTACCTGTCAGAGTCAGTTACTTGTCTCAGTTATGTCAACTGCTCTGCAAACAGAGGTAGACTTGGGGGAGGGTCAAGAGATTAGCCAAGAGCCATTTTAGTTAAAGTGCTTCAGTTGCAAGCTGGAGCTGAAGAAGCATATACTGCAGTGGTGTCCTGGTGTTTGTGTGAGGCTGAACTAAAATTAAGTATTTTTTCCTACATTTGCTTTGGTTCAAATAGCTTGTACTGGGAGATGGATATGAATTTGGGTGTTTAAACAGTGCTGTTTGGATTAGGACTGTATTTTGGAGTCCAATTCTGTGCCAGTTGAAAGAATGGAAACTGCAAACAGAAGTAGACTTGGGGGGGGGCAAGAGATTAGTCAAGAGCCATTTTAGTTAAAGTGCTTCAGTTTGGAGCTATGAAGCTGAAGAAACAAGAACTATAGGGATGTGTTTGCTCCTGCATGAGGAAAGGGGCTGAGGTGCACAGTTGTGTAAGAGGCTGATTGACTCTCATGGGAGTGGCAGTGGACCCAAATTCCACCCTCCCCATCCCTCCCACCCCCAGTTTATCCACACTTATTGAGGCGGTGCTGCATTGGGGTTGGTGGAAAGCACTACCAGGTGCATCCACTAACATGCCCTAACAGAAGGGATTGTTCTTTGTAATGGTATAGAGAGATATGTAGCTCTGGTTAAAAAGGTAACATTTAAAAATGTATAGATAGTACGGTGTTTTGTACTTAGATATAGCATCTGAAGCTGTATTTTGCTGGGAAACTTATGGATGGCATTGTATCATAGCTAGTAGTGTTTTATGCTTTTCTGCAAGTGGAGCTGGTATTGTAGTTTTAAGTAGGGACTGGACTGGTTAGAAACTTATAGACAGAACTGTATTTTGTAGTTAGTACTGGTATCATGGGTTTGATAGTGGGCTGTAATGGATGTGGGGCAGCAGTTTGGATGAACATATTGTGGAGGCTAGGGGGGTGTCCAATCTGTCACAGGCTGAAAAGACTTCAGTAGGAGGTACTGTGGCTTGGTAGAGAGTTGGAGAGGATGAGGAGTGGGGGGGGAAGCTGGGGCAGGAGGGTCTCCCTCAAGGAGCAACATGAGGACACCACATGGGAGAAACATCGGATCAAAGGAGGGGATGGGGAGTAACTTGAGGACACCACAGGAGAGGAACATCGAATCGAAGGAGGGGGATGGGGAGTAACATGAGGACACCGCATAGGAGAAACATTGGATCAAGGGAGGGGATGGGAGGGGGTACGGGGCCAAAATGAACAGGATGCCTTGTACTGAAGGGAAGGCTCAGGCTAGGAGGAAGGAACCAACACACAGTATTGCAGAGGGGGCAGGTAATAGGTTTGCAGTGCTGGCGAAATTGGGGGAGGAGAAGGGGGTGAAGGATCTCCAGGAGGGGCAGGAGAGGGATGGAGGGAATGAACAAGGGACAGTAGTCAGTCAGAGGAGGGTGGCGGGGTGAAGAGGGTAGGGGCATAGCTACAGGGACAGTCAAAGGGAGCAGGGATACAGGGGAGAACAGCAGGGTTGATAGAGAGGACGACAAGGGCATAGCAGAGGATGGGGCAAGGGTTGAAGGGAAACACGTGGAGGATAGTGAGAGGATGCTGAGACAGTAGGGTACAGGTCAGGTGTGGGGAAGGGGGAGCCACAGGTTGGAAAGGTCGACCTACAAATGTGGCAGGTGCAAGGAATAGGTACCTAGGTATTAGGATGGGAGCAGAGATGAGGAATGAAGGGGGGATGTACTGGTGCTGGGGGATTCCATACTAAAAGGGATCAGATGGGGCAGTAAGGGAGAAAGGCATAGTCGCATATGGGTGGAGTCCATACCTGTGATAATGGCAGACAGGGCAGGACAGTCACTTCTTAAGTGCGTATTGAGGGATAGGAACTGCATCTCATGGTGCACATGGGTACAAACAACCTAGCAGGAATGACAGTGGAAGTAGTAAGGGAGAGGTTTGAGGAACTGGGAAGGCTGTGTGAGGAGTTGGGAGAATTGGTTGCATTCTCAGAGGTGCTCCCAGTGCCTTGTGCAAGTACAGTGAGGAAAGGGAGAATTGGGGAGTTCAACACGTGGCTGGGGGAATGATGTCGATCCATGGGGTAGGGGTTGGGGGGTTGCTGGGGCAGAACCTGAGACAATAATGATCTAAATGCGGGGGACAGGCTACACTTGAGCAGGGAGGGGAAAGTGGTATTAAAGCAGAAGATGGGGGGTATATAGCAGCAAAGATGGATTTAAACTAAGTGGGGGGTGGTGAGTGGACAGCTGGTAGGCAGAGATCCCATGGAGAGGAGCCAAATGAGCTTACCCCCCCAAGCTAAAAGGTAAGGAATTGGGGTAGTGGTATGGGGGGGGATTAGGAGCGGGGAAAAGCAGGGAGAGGTAGGGAAGGAAACAGGGTGGAGGGAGGACTCGCTGAATGCAAGAAGCCAGGGTAACAAGTTGGCTGAGTTGTAAGCCCTCTTAGCAGTACTGAGGGTGAACATTGTAGCCATCAGAGAAACATGGGCCACCCAATACCAGGACTGGGATATGGTGATCCCAGGTTATAGGATATTTAGGAAGGATAGGGTTAAGGTGAAAGGTGGGGATATGGCAATCTATGTAAGGGAGGGGATAAGGTGTATAAGTGAGGAGGGGGAGAAAGGCAGAACAGAGACGCTATGGATGCAGTTTCAAGGCCCAAAAGGCAGGACACTGAGGATGGAGTAGTTTACAGACCACCAGCTCAAGGGGATGACCTGGATAAAGAGCTAGCTGAGCAAATTAGAGGGGTATGTAGAAAGGGGAATACAGTGGTGGTGGGGGACTTCAACCTACCTGGGATGGAGTGGAGTACCCCAGCTACCATGAGTGGAAAGAGACAGGTCATATTAGAAGAATTTCAGGACAGCTTCCTGCTGCAGTTGGTCCATGAGCTGACTAGATTGGAAAACATTCTGGACCTAGTACTATCAAATGAAGAGGCTGTAAAGGATCTGGGAGTAGAGGACCCTCTGGCTGGGAGTGAGCACCTCTCGGTGTGGGTCACGCTCAATATGGGTAGGGAAACAGGGGGTAAGGGAAACAGGGTGATTGAATTTAAGGGGCTGGATTTTAAAAGGATGGGGGAAATCTTGGGTAGGCATCTGGTGGGAATTCAACCAAGGATGGATGCTAGTCAAAATGGGACATTATTAAAAAGGGTTGGTGGAAGCTACTGGTACATATACGAGGACACAAAATAAGAAGGGAAGGGCAAAGAATCCCAGTTGGTTGACTCAAGAGGTCATGGAGGAAGTGAGGGCCAAGAGAAAACATTTTGGAGAATCAAGAAATTGGGAGGGGAAGATGACTAGGATGAGTATACGAAGAAGTCCAGGGGGGTTACCAGGCTAGTCAGAGTGGCCAAGGCTTCCAGAGAGCTGAGACTGGCACAGGGTATTAAGGATGGAGAAAAGGACTTCTTCAGGTACATAAGTGAGAGAAGAAAGAACAAAGACCAGATTGTGAGGATTAAGAAGGACGGAGGGTGGGTGAGTGGAGAAAGGAGTGGATCAGGCAGAGGTACTAAATGAATACTTCTGTTCTGTGTTTATGGAGGAGAAGGGGGGGCAGATACCACAAGGGAGGGGTGGAGTGGGCTGTGGGGGAGGGGTGACTGATATAGGGATTACAGAGGACAGGGTCCTAGAAGGTTTAAGGGCACTATTGGTGGACAGGGCACCAGGACCAGATGGCATTCTCCCTAGGGTACTTAAGGAACTAGCGGAGATCCTAGCAGGACCACTGACTGACCTGTTCAATACCTCCCTGGACACAGGATGCATACCACAGGACTGGAGGATGGCCCATGTGGTGTCCATTCACAAAAGTGGCCCTCAGGATGAACCAAGCAACTACAGACCAGTGAGTCTCACGTATGTTGTGGGTAAGCTCACAGAGATGATCCTAAAAGAAAGGCTAGTGACCAATCTTAAGGATAATGGACTCCAGGATGGTCAACAGCATGGGTTTGTCTCAGGCAGATCCTGCCAGACAAACCTAATTGAATAATATGACTGAGTGACCAGGGAACTGGACAAGGGCCATGCAGTGGATGTCCTGTATTCAGACTTCAACAAGGCCTTTGATTCCGTGTCACATGGGAGGCTGGGGGGAAGCTGGAGTTCATAGGGGTAGCAACAAGGATGGTCAAATGAATCAATAACTGGATCAATAGAAGGCAACAAAGGGTGATAGTGGGGGGAACTCTCATCCCTGAGGGCGATGATGAGTGTGGTACCATAGGGATAAGTACTACGACTGGTGCTGTTACGGATATTCATAGCTGATATCTCAGTCGTGATCCGGAGTAGGATCAGTCTGCAGACAATACAAAGATCGGAGCTGTGGTAGATGATATCGAGGGTTGAAGGGGGCTGCAGGAAGACCTAATCAAACTACAGGAATGGTCAGAAATATGGCAGTTGGGGTTCAACACCAAGAAGTTCAAGGTACTGCACTTTCGGGCTAGGAACCAGGGGAGGAGTTATCAGCTGGTAGGGGTACAGTTGGAAAGCACCGAGGAGGAAAGGAATCTAGGGGTGCTTATGATGGGGAGTATGAACAACTCAGCTCATTGCAGGAAGGTGGCAGCAAAAGCCAACAAGATGCTAGGGTGTATAGTGAGGGGAATCTCCTCCAGTAATAGGGAGGTGGTCCTTCCCCTGTACAGGTCACTGATCAGGTCACACCTGGAATACTGCATGCAGTACTGGCTCCCATTCCTGAAGGAGGATGTCAGATTGTTGGGGGGGTGTAGCGTAGGGTGACAAAGATGATCCAGGGATTGGAGGGAAAATCCTATGAGGATAAGCTGGGCGAGCTGAACATATGCTCCTTGAAGGAGAGGGGAGATTGGGGATATGATCGAAACCTTTAAATACTTAGAGGGGATAAATAAGACTAATACAGAAGGGATTTTCCAGATTAGAAGAGGGAGGCATACGAGAGGGTACAAGCTGATATTGAAGGGGGGAAGATTCAGGAGGGAAATCATTTTTTCATAGAATGGGAGGTAGACAAATGGAATACTCTGCCTGAGGAGGTGGTATTCTGTAGAATGGTGTGTGGTTTTAAGAGGGGATGGGACAGAGTTGGGGGATGATGAAGAGGGGTGGGGAGTGTGAGGCAGCTGCAAGTTGAGGGGTTAGTTGCACAGTCGTGCAGACCCAATAGACCATGAGGCCTGTTTCTGCTGGCATTTTCATATGTTCGTATATAAAGCTTTAATTTTAATTAATGGAAAATCACACACTGTTTGCATATACTGTATGTTTTTGCCCTTTACTTTAAAGAGTTAGTGGAGCCAAAACGGGCAAACAGGAACATAATACAAATTTTAAGTAGTCAGTTGTAGCTTTTTTATTTCTGAAGTGTTTCCTTTTTTCTTTTGCTCATTAGAAAGTCTTCTGTGTGATAATATTGTGCTGGACGTGTGGATCAGCTCTTACCGTGGCAGCTGACATATCTATCTCTATCCCCCCTCTACTTCATCAGCATTGTGATCTCACTGATAATGACATTACATGTGACTGACCTGGCAGCTACTGGGTGGCTGTTCCCAAGCAGCAGTGATGGCACAGTCAGTGAGGTCGCAATGCTGATGATGTAAATGTGTGTGGGTATGGGGGGGGGGCAATATAAATCGATATGTCAGCTGCCAGGCAGAATGCTATCCCACACGTCACACCCAATAACATCAGGTCAACAATCTTCTGATTAAACAAAGTGAAAAGAAAAAGTACCTCAGCTATAAAAGATAGTGATTGACTGCTTTAAAACATTAATTTTAGCTTTAGGCAGTACATTAGCTCTTTCAATTTTGTGTATATTTTATTATCTTCTGGAAAAGGTTTCCTCCATTTTTGCATATTTGTAATATATTTTTAATAAACACAAATGTATTTTTAAAAGGCCTAATATGTTGTGTTGGTCACGTTTCTACTGTTAAATTATTACAGAATTTCAAAAAATAGATATGTATTCAGATAACATAACAGGAATCTACATAACATTAGTGCACATGGACAGCCCTTCACAAATGGCTGACAAGCCCCAGGCAAGATTAATCAAAGGCATATCATCACAGGCAAGGAGCAACACATACAGCATATAGTACTGTGTAAAATGTATACACATAAGGACAAAATGTTGCCAGCAATTCTGCAGCACCAAGGACTAGCATAACTAGAGTGATGTATCTCAAGCACATTTTCTGGTACTTAATGTAAACACTAAACAGGAGTCTTTCCAGCCCCAAAGTTCGTTGTAGTATAACTTTAATTTTTTTTGTGGCTGTAAAGAGGGAGGGAAGGGATTGTATTTTGGCTCAGTGGAGCTGAACGCCTGATCCCTTCCACTTCCTGAATCAGAAGTATGCCCTTGCACCCTCACATTTTGTGATGCAGTACTATGGAGAGCGTGTGGGTGTGCTCCATGGAGTAGTATAGGGGTAATATTTTTGTGTGTACTTGTGCGTGCAGCGCAGAAGAAACATATTGAGGTAGTACAGCATTGCAGAGATGTGGCAGTGTTGTGGCCAATGCAGGAGATGCTTTAAAGGGCATGTCCCTCAGCCACCAATTAATGCTGAAGCTGCTGATGATGCAGTTTCAGAGCAAGCACAGCACTTGAAAGAAATCTGCCTCTGCAATCAGGGACAGTTTTGTCACTGCAGCGGCAGTCCCCCTTCCCTCCCAACCAGTCACACAGCAGGACAACACATTTAAATGTTAGCCCCCTCCTACTGTTGCTGCCCACCCCACACCCTCTGTTCTCCATTCCCTGCCTACATCGGGGTGCTCAATCCCCATGTCAGCATGTATCTCTCCTCCTCCAATTAATGTGACACACTGGGAGCCCACCCCAGTGTGCCAAAAAATACTTCTTTGATATTTCCGACACAGGGATGCACACTCCTGGTGTCAGATGTGCTGCCCCCCCCATGCCCCTATGTTCTCAGTCAATGTTATGGTGCCCAATCTCCAGGTCAGCATTGATCCCCCACTCCAGTACTCTGGCACACTGTGAGCTCACCCTAGCATAACGAAATCCATTTCACCTGTAAAAAAAGAAAACGGTCCCGCAATGTATTTTTTTTAAACCTAAAAAAACAAAGAAAATGGTCCTTCATCATTCATGCCGGCCCCCCTCCCCCAACCAGCACACTCCCTCTGTGCACTGAATCTCCCTGCACCCCCCCTCACCCATACTTACCTCCAAAGGTTGGGAGCAGCGATCTTCTGTGGACCGGGAACACATCTGCACTCTTCAAAAATCAACTGAGAACTGAAGAAATGACGGTAAGCCCTATAATGGCACTCAATAGAGGGTTTTCAGCTTAGGTTGATATCTCAGCCTATTTTTGGAGTTTTGGTCCAAAATGGTCAACATGGGGTTCTTGGGACCCCATCTCATGAACACTGGCACTGTCATTTCGTTTCTCGGTCCTGAAAGGTGATCTTGTGGTTGCTGCACAAAATCACCTTTTGGGATTAATTAACAAAATGACAGTGCCGCGGTTTATGAGGTAGGATCCCAAAAAGCCCTTGTTGCAAATTTGGTGAAAAAAATCGAAAAAATGACTGTGTTACAAAAGTCCATTGCGTATTTTCTATGCACGATCTTAACTTCATCAGTTTTTAATATTTTCACTCTAAATTTCCAACATTGCCATTTTTTCACACCCCCTTATGAACAGTACAACTGTCATTTTTCGCATCCTTCCCAAAAGGTGTTTTTGCACCTGTGGTGCAGAATGGCGTGGTTGCTGTGTAAAATCAATTTTCCAGACGGATTAACAAAATCACAGTGCCACTGTTCATGAGGGGCGGCTCCAAAAAGCCCATGTTGAAAATTTGGTGAAAATATTCCAGAAAGTTACTGCATTACAAGCATGCATTGCACAGTTTCTACACACACTTGTAACTTCACAACTTTTTCAAATTTTCACTCCAGATCTTCAACATTGCAATTTCTTCACACCTCCTCATGAACAGTATAGGTGTACTTTTTAAGTTTACTTGCGTGCATGCGCAAGAAATATTATGTTGCAGCTTAGGAGAGAAGCGGATAGTGGAAGCGAGGCACTGTGACAGCCAATGGAGGCACTGCATTTGGGGTCTTGGCACTGGTGGACCAATGGAGGCACAGTGTGCTAATGACACTAGCTTCCAAAAGTGCCACCTACTTGTAACGTTTTCACTGCAGCAATCAGGGGCTGCCTCAGCATTGCAGTGCCAGCCATTCTGCTGCAATGAAGGAGCAACCCTCCATTGCAAGGCGGGACGTTACCTAGTGTAATATTGTTTGTGAATATGGTGGCGGCTTGCCGCCGCGTTCACAAACAATATTATTTAGCCCCCACTGCCGAGGGGGTGCCCAATCCCACCCTTGGCAGCATGCACCCCTCCCCATATACAGTCTTTGTTTAACGACGGGGGCCCAATCCCCATCGGCTTCAGTCCCTCGTCCCAGTTTAATTTGCCGATGGGGGAACCCACTCCCTGTCGGCATAATGTTCCCTCGTCCCAGTTTAATTTTCCAATGGGGGAGCCCTCTCCCCACTAGCATAATGTCTCTATCCTAGTTTAATTTGCCAATGGGGGAGCCCACTCCCTGTTGGCATAATGCCCCCCCAAAAAAGTAGGTTTGTGCCGAGGGGGGTGCCCAATCCCCTCAGCTCTTGCGCCCTCAGATGTGCCACTGGGGTGCCCAGTCTCCATTGGCTACAGCCACCCACCCAAAAAAACACTCAGTTGGCACACTGGGAGCCTACCCCAGTGTGCCAAATGTCTGTTCAAAAAAAAACAAACATCCTGCAATGTTTTTTTTTTTGGGGGGGTTACCTGTAAATTAGAAAATGGTCCTTCATTGAGTCCAGTGGCCCTGCCCCCAACCTGTGCCCACCCTCTATGCTCCCTGCCTCCCCATACACCCCCCTCATCCCATACTTACCTCCGGAGCCCAGCGTGACGATCCTCGGTGGCCAGGGAACACGTCTGCACTCTTCAAAGTTGACTGCGAATGGAAGAAATGCCGGTAAGCTGTATAATGGCTTAAATAGTCTTTTTCAACTTTGGTGCATATCTCAGGCATTTTGGGGAATTTTGGCACCAAATTTTCAACATGGGGTTATTGGGACCCCTCCTCATGACTTCAGCCACTGTCATGGCATTATTTGGTCCGAAAGGTGATTTCATGGTCACTGCGTAGAATCACCTTTTGGGACTGAGTAATGAAACAACAGTGCCAGTGTTCATGAGGTGGCCTTGCAAAAAGTCTATGTTGCAAATTTGGTGGAAAAATCCAAGAAATGACTGTTTTATAAGCGCAGGCTAGAAGTTAAGTACGCATCAGCTCATAACCGCTTCGAATTTGCAGTATTTTCACTCCAGATTTTCAACATGGCTATCTTTCCACACCTCCTTATGAACAGCACAGCTGTCATTTTAGCATCCTGGCAGACATGTGTTTTCGCACTTCCGGCGCAGAATGGTGCGATCGCTGTCAGAAATCAGTGTTCAGGACACATTATGAAAATCACAGTGACACTAATCATGAGCAGAGGTCCTAAAATGCCTACATTGAAAATTTTGTGATGAAAGTCCATAAAATGACTGTGTTACAAGCGTATGCGTTGCGCTCTACCATCGCTTGTAACTTTGTACATTTGTAATATTTTCACTCCAGATTTCCAATATTGCTATTTTTCCACACCTCCTTATGAAGAGTACAGCTGTCATTTTTCACATCCAGGCCGAAATGTGTTTTTGCACTTCTGGCATAGAATAGTGTAGTCACTGTGGGAAATCAGTGTTCGGGACACATTAAGAAAATCACAGTGACACTGTTCATGAGCAGTGGTCCTGAAATGCCTATGTTTAAAATTTGGGGATGAAAGTCCATAAAATGACTGTGTTATGTGCATGCATTGCACAGTTTCAACCTATGCTCAAAAGTGCAAGCATTTTTAATATTACTACTACAGATTTTCAACACTGCCATCTCTTCAAACCTCCCTATGGATGGTACAGTTGTCATTCTTCATATCCTGCCCATTATGTGTTTTCATACATGTGGCGTGGAATGACACAGTCGCAGTTGGAACTCAAAGTTCGGGACACATTGACAAAATCACATTGCCACTCTTCATAAGAAGAGGTCCCAAATGCTTTCATGAGGTGGGGTCACAAAAAGGCCATGTTGAAAATTTGTAGTGCAAATACCAATAAATGCCCTAGGTGTTAGGGTTTCTAACCATAAGGTCCCACCCTGTATAGACAGACAGGCACCGGGGTGTGCCTTTGGATTGCCAACTGTACTGCTCATGCCATCCCACCCACACCCTCTAGCCACTGACAGGCATTGAGGTGTACCTTGGACTCTTCAGCCTCAGACTTCACCCTATTCTCCTATGCTGCACCCATTACAGCATATGTCCTTATGGAATGGGGTGACTGTAAAGCCAAACACCCCAATGCACACCTCAACATGGTGTCTGCAGAATAGGGTGAAGTGACAGGGGATGACCATCATGGACGATGACCCAAACACTTACCCCAATGCCTGTTCATCTCTACACGATGGAGGTGGGTTTGGCGTGAAGTTCAATACTTCACTGCCATTCCTATTCTGCTTCTGTCTAACTCCTGTATTTCCAACGATAGTACCAACATGCAAACATTTGGCATTGACAAATACTTGTTTGCATTCTGCCCAAAATGTGTTTTCACACCTCTGATGCTTAATGGCACACTTGCTGTGTGAAATCACCTTTCAAGATTGAGTAACGAAATAATAGTGTCACTGTTCATGAGGTGGGGTCCCAAAAAACCCATGTTGAAAATTTGGAGCAAAAATACCAACAAATACTGGGGGTGTTAGGACTTCCAACCGTAACGCCCACCCTGTACAGACTGACAGGCGTCAGGGGTGTGACATTGGGTCATCAGCCATAATGCTCACTCCATTCTGCCCCCATCCCTACCCTGCAGCCACTGACAGGCATCAAGGTGTGCCTTGGGGTCTTCGGCCTTAACGTTCACCCCATTCTCCTATACTGCACCCATCTCAGCTTATTTCCTTATGGAATGGGGTGAGCGTAAGGGCCGAAGGCCTCAAGTCACACTACAACACCTGACAGTGTCTGAAGTTTGGGGTGAGGTGGAATGGCGTGAGTGTTATGGCCGAAAACCCAAAGGCATACCCCCAGCACCTGTCAGTCTCTGCAGGGTGGGGACTACCGTTACTTCAATACTTCACTGTCATTCCTATTATGCATCTCTCTAACTCCCACACTACCAATGCCAATACCAGTAATCAAACATTCAGCATTGACAAATGCTTAAGTACTAATTTCAACATTTTAGAGTGACAATTGTAACAACTCAAAGCCATCGCTCAACTAACAAGGGCCTTGATTTGTTGAAATTGGCACTTTAAAATATTAAAAATAGTAGTCAAAAACAGACCCCTATACTAGTCTATGGAGCATTCCCCCATGCTCTCCTTATCATTACATCATAAAATGTGAAAGCGTAGGGGCGGGCCTCTGATTTGGGAAACGGAAATGATCGGGATCTTGGCTCCATGGAGCCAAAATATAATCACTTCCCTCTCTTTTTACATCCACAAAAATTAAAACTTATGCAGCAATGAGCTTTGGGGCAGGTTTGGCTTCTTTGGCATTTCTGAGGGAAAATGTATAAAATTGCAGGACCTGTTTTCTTTAAACTTAGTTAGTGTGGCTGCAATTTTTCTTTAATCAATTTGTGTGAGTTTGGAACCGCAGCCCCCTTTAAATAAAAAAAAAACACAGTGTATGTGGGTGGCAGACCCTCCCAACACAAACAAATTTGTAATAGAGATATCACACCCATCCTGGCTAACCCTAATAAGCACCAATAACAAAGTGCACTGTGCTACACTAGTTGTACTGGTCTAAAGTCCTCCACCAACATCATGTCATCCACCCTAGCAGGAGAGGCCAGTTCTACACTACTTCCAAAAATACTGCATATTCCACAAAAATGATCGAGAAGCTTTAGAATTTTTTTCAATTAATAACTGAGAACCTTTAATTATTGTTAAAAATCATTGAGTGGCTCAAACACTTTTTAATAAATAAATACCCTACCTTCACCGTGTGTCTCTTGTAAAATCACAGTAAATGTATTTAATGCATACTGACCCATTGTAGTGCATATATCTCTATGGCACTCCTCAATCCTTACTCATGGGTTCCATGTTCACCTGATAGGCTGGCGATGCACATGTGACTTCAGTTTTGCAGACCTCATCCACTCCTTGTCCTCCCAGAATCCTTAGTTATTCATGTGTGTTGAAGTACGCTGCAGCACACTCAGCTCAGCTCCTGCTCTATAGCTATAAGAATCCAACTAGATAAAGGTAAATACTCCTCCCTTAGGAGACAACTCTTGCGCAATGCATTAGATTCTTCTACATGTCCTGTGAAACTAGCACTCCATAGAGTCTGCCTTTTGTGAAGCTTGGGAATGCTGCTTACTTTACCAAGATTGTCTTGGCCTGCCTTGCAGCTAGTGTCATCTGTTGGCACCCTTTGCGGGCTATGTGAGAGGCCTTCCGGCACCATGCAGTTCTGCTTGAAGTTAAGCCAGAATAACATTCTGTGGTGATTTGCATATGCAGCCCATGATGCTTTGCATTGTGTGGGCAAATGTGATTTTGTATTTTCTTGAAACTTGGCTTCCCAGCCAAATGCCCTTTGGGGTAACCCTTGCCTCAGTGTTTGCGCACAGAGGTTCTTTGTCTTTTAGCACTTCATATGTTTACTTGTGCCTTTGTGAAGTTGGAGAATGCTGCTCTGCTGGACTTAACTTCCTCTGCACCAGTGCTGCATTCTTGTCCTCATGGGGAGGCTTTTTTTCGTTGGTTGGCATCAGCCCTCTGCTGCTCAAGCTGATCAGGATAAGGTGGCCCTCTCTGGTTCTGGTGGTCACTTTTCACTGGCTCTACTCACCAGTGAGTGGTTGTTCTGTCCACATTGAGACATGGTGCTTGTGCACGAGCATGAAGGCAGATTTCTCATGTAGTGTGGGTGGGAGAATGGCTGTTTTAGATCTCTTGAGGTGAATCTCAGTTTCCCAATGAGTGTGCTGTAGACTTGTCAGCCTGGTATTGTACTTCATCCGATGCTGAGCTAGTTTGCCTCATTTTCTTTTTGTTGCAACTGGCTCTTGCACAGGGATCCTCCTGTGCGGCGTTCATCCCAGCTTGAAATGATATGGCAATCATAGGTTCGATACCCGCACTCACTCTGGCTCCATCTAGGCACAGTGTTTGCCCTTCAGCCATGGCTGGACTCTTCCCTATAGGTCACAGGGACTGTTGTCTGGATTCCAACTGGCACTGCCTAAGAGCAGGCCTATGGATGGATTGCAGTGACAACAAATGGTGGGGGCCCTTGGCTTACCCATGGAGATGCCTTGCAGTCAACATTGGCTGGAGGGCTATGTGCTGGTACTGCACAGTTGCACTCACGCGGTGCAGACAGGCTGGTGTTCCTTGCCACATGTGCTGGGCTTGGGCTCCAGTGAGTGGCATCACCTGTTCACACTGTGGCACAAAATAAATTTGGCAGTGTTCTTTTGCTGGGCTACAAGTCTTACTTTGTTGCCAGGTGCAGAGCATGGGGAGCACCATTTCTGTTGCAATCCTGCATTCTTCTACAGAGTGCCACTCCAGTGCTTGGCCACCATTTCTTTGTTCTTCTAAGGGCATTGTCTCTTTCAGTAACTGCCATCTTAGTTAAAAGTCCTGAAAAACTAAGTGGCCAGAGGCATGTCCCTTTTTTCCCTTGGACTACACAGGAGCTTGGAAGTGTATACATTGAACTGAGCTTAAAACTTGGGTTGCCCAGTGGGTGAATCTCAAGGCCAGCAACTTCTCATCCACAGCCTAGACACTCTAATCCTCTCTTCACCCAAGCAGATTGTTATGGTGGAGAGCAGAGGTCTACAAAGATGGCATAATATATAAACCAGAACAGACAGCTATAAAATTCTAGTTGTGTAATGCTGCCAACACACATCCAAAAGCTTTATTATATACTGACTAGGCAGAGCCTAAAGACACACTCATTAATAATTCAGTGCTTGCTTTAAAACAGCTGTACAAAGTCATCCAGATTTTCATAAATAGGACTACAACCAATCCAGAATGCCCCTAGTGTAAATGAGAACAAACGGCAGCAAGAAAAACATCCAAATAAGGAAATAAATACATTCCATAGTATACTAAGAGGACAGAGCCATGAGTCTTCTCATAAACTTAAATTATCAAACAGCAAGAAGTGTAGAATCTCCAGGCAATGGGTTGTCTTAAACTATTGGTCAGTCCACTGGGACTTTTCAGTGACCCGGCTAACTCTGCCTCTGTGGGGGGGGGGGGGAGGCTGGCATACATGCAGAGGTACTACACATTAAATTGTTGTGAAACCTTAAAGATTTATCCAGTGCATAAGTGCAACTGCATCTTTCGTGGGCCTACAGTGTATGAGCATAACCCAGATAGGTTAGTTGGTGCAGTTGGTGCAGATTTCACCACGCTGCTGTGCCAAATGCCACTCATCTCTTAAGGAGATTGACTGAGGTTGCTATCCCTCGGCCAGCATATTAGGGCTAAATGCTCTCCGTAACTGCTCCCCACCTAGTATAGCATGAACAAATGTGGTTCAACAGTGCCTGGAGAACACTGATGCTCATTTTTTTAGAGAGACAATGAGGCTACTATACCTCACCCAGTATTAGGATTATAGGTTCTCCCACATTTTTTCCTTCCTCTTAATTAGACAACATACAGCATGCACAAATATTGTTCAATACTGGCAACTTAAGAGTGCTCTCACACTCCAGACACACTCCATTCTAAGTAGAAGCCTCATCAGCATCAGCACCTGTGCAGCCTCCCACACAGCAGCTGCAGCTGAATGGGCATGGAGATCACGCAGCTCTTCTAGAGTCTTCACATGTCATTCCCACTTTAGCGAGACCCCAGCTGTGAGTGGTCTATGCCTGGCAGTTCCCATACCTTCATCTCCCTTGGGCTGTGCCATCATTCATCACATGTGCAAAGCGAAATAGGGCCTCGTGTTGTGGCTAAAATTAGAACTATGTATCAGATATGGGGTGACACTCATACATAACACGTTTGCACTATTTATAACCACAGAGCTAATTAACCAGTGATCCTGATGAAAGTGGAATTTTTTCCCACAAGGTCATGTAGCTTGCATGAAGAATAAAGTCATAATTTGGGCCAGCAATAGGAAGACCCAGGGATGAACAGTAGTCTTGCAGAAATTGGAATGACGGTATCAGATATTGTATTGCCACAATACAAGAAAGAGAGAGAGGGAGGGATAAAAAAAAAACATACTTAGACCTTTGATGATTCGGGTTGGGTGAGACGGAGTAGACTGTTTCCCCAACCTCATGCCTCCCATGCCACAAGCTGGACACTGGTCACATGCATACAAAGTCACCCTTACTCCATCATCACAGATGCCAGCTTAGCTACCCACCTGCGGGAGGCAAATCTCAATGACAATCTCTGAGACCTCTTCACCACTGGTGTATTCTGTTACTAGTATGTTGGCCTAATGGAGGGGTGTTGAAATTCTTTTCTATGGACCATATGCAATAGCAGACTCTCAGAAAAACTGTCCAGGATATTATTCCCCTACTGGCTGGTCTTGTACACAAACAAGTAGAGACACATACCCATATGGATATGCATATACATATGGCCCTGTATATAGGAACCATTACACACACCTGATTACAGTGCACTACACTGGGCTTAGACAGGCACTCTGGGATAATGCCAACACCAACCACAGGTGACAGGGCCGGTCAGTGTAGAGGCATAAATATGCCAAGTCATAACACAGTGAAACTAAACTATGCAGCGCCATCTAATGGTTACTTCTACCCAGTAGCATGCAGCAGGTGTGACCTCAGCACAACTTGCTCAGCCTCGAAGTATGGGGCAGAAAATATATCCTCCTTCCTCAGAGACCCTAGGGTCACAAACACGCATAGTACCATGGGGAGGCTCGATCGGGCCCCCAATTATTGGGATCACCACATAGTGTTTGGCTTGGTGATTGCACAGTACACAAACAGCCAGAACACTACATATTTGCATTAACCAATGTTGTCAGGGCATGTAGAGACAGATTCACTATTTTCACTAGTGCTACTCTATCATAATGCATCCCCAGTTGACAGACTAAGGTGTAGGGAATGCTTTTGTGGCTTCTGCCAGCGGCCCCGCTACTGACCACCATGGCTGACTGCAATCCACAACACTTTCTCATTGATAGGACTATACACCTTCAAGTGGCCCCTACATAGTGGCCACTCCCCTGAGACAATCACAGTCAGCCATGGCTGGTGACCTCCTGGAGCCACTACTGCAGTGGCTTCTAGCACACACACCAATCCTCCTCCACATTACCTAATTATTCTGCTCACAGAGGAAGGGACAGGGGTCTGCTATAACATACAAGCCAATAATTCCACACAGGCCAAGTGCAGCAACTCGCATCCTCATAACTGTATATACATTGTTCTCATGCTGCCAGAGTACGAGTGGTGGAGAATACTTTAATTCAACACCTGCATGCAACTCATTGCCACTTTTCACCAGTCTTGATCTAGCAGGCAAGAATCAGCAGCTCTGATCCTAGAATGGCCGTACACATCAGTCACAGTAGAACTCCAGTTCAGTCCATCTGTCAGACTGCACCATTTCACTACATAGAGACAGTCCTCTACCATAAAACATATCAGTTCAGCTCCTACTGCAGTGGCTGCACTGGACATACATACAAGTCTTGTCATTGGCTGCAGTTAATTAAGTTATGCAGCCACCACCACTCCACCAGTCTAGTGCTACAGCCACTTTTGCAGTGACAGCATCTTCCCTCTAAAACTACAGTATCACAACAGGCCCACTAGAAGGTACACTAATAGCACTACCTCTGGAACACCTTGAGAATCAATCAGCTACAGATACAGGTGCTACCCTTGAACTGGTGACATTCAACAACATCATATAATCCATTCCAGCAAATTATGACTGCTTTGGGTGGCAGACACTAGGAGTCCACAAGAGAAGCTTCCCTCTCCAGGAAGCCCATAGAGCACATCCCATTCTTGGGCCAGATACCAATTATCTAAGGAACAAGCTTAATTATGTCTTTAGCCATATTGGTCACATACTGTGTAAAATTCATCAAGACCTGAATGGACAATGACACTGCTACTCTAGGCACCTATAGACAGTCTCATACTCTAGGAGATTGGTCATGCCACGTGTCGATGATCATTCACTGATGCGGCGAGTCTTAGGGTCAGTCCATGGCCATCTACCAATCACTTCCATTCAGCATCTATCAACTTGAACAGAGAATAACAGATGACCAGCCATAGAAAGGCAGTCAAGACAGTACTCTATGCTCCGAATAACCACCAGAGTTGGTCAGTGACCCACCCCAGTTGCACACACAGGCCCAAAAACCACTTCAATGACAAGGCACTAAGTAATCCATATCTATAATGAGTCCTAGGACCATCATAATAATGTTGCCACTTTAGACGACATAGAGCAAAGAGAGGAGTTCACATAGGCTCACATATGCATCGCCTGAGGAGGCAGTATAGAGCAGTGGTTTAAGGCTCAGAGCTGCAAATCTGGAGACCTGGATTTGAATCCCACAGCCCCCACTTGCATACTGTGTGACCCTGAGCAATTCACTGAACTTCTTTGTGCTCCCAGGTCACACCTGGAAAAAAGCTTCGGCTTAGTGTAACCTGTCCTGGTTAAACAATTTCCCCTTCCCTCCTTTCCCCTTTCCTCTCAAGGTGCGCCTAGT
Source organism: Neoceratodus forsteri (assembly GCA_016271365.2). Classification (NCBI taxonomy): domain Eukaryota; kingdom Metazoa; phylum Chordata; order Ceratodontiformes; family Ceratodontidae; genus Neoceratodus; species Neoceratodus forsteri. Next base: position 1,109,660,676 of record CM028129.1, on the reverse strand, counting down.
AGCCATTGTCTGGCACACACACTGGTCCAGAAAGTCTAGGTTCTTGGCATTCAATCTGTGGGTATGGAGTTCATTGCGTAAGTCTTAGCTCGATACACACCCATACCTTTGCACTGACGCAGACTTGCACCTCTATTCTCTCTCTTAATATAAATCTGTACAGTGGGTTGCTTACTTTACCTATGGAGGAGTAACAGGATGGCACCCAACTAGCAGTTGTAGTGGGTCTGCCCCACTCTACTCTGGTTCACTGCTTTTTAGAAACCCATGAGTAAGGATTGTGGAATGCCATAAAGATGTACACACTACAATGGTAGTACACTTACCTGGTAAAGGTGACTAAAGTAGTATATCTCTATGGCACTCCAAGGTCCACCCTATCAGTAGAACCTCCACGACTGAATAAATACACTGAGGATGTGGAATCAGGACCACAACAATGGAATTATTCCTCATTCACCTTGATGCCACACAGGTTCCACCAGTATGGTGTAGGGCTAATAGTCCTGTCTTTCTGATTCTAATACATCAATTGTTACACACATTGCAGATTGGCCTAGGCATCAGAATAGCTCCCAAGACTAAGTCTATCCCAGATGCATTAGTTCATACTTCTTGCTGCCTGTGGTTCATATCCATAAACACTTTTTAATAAACAAATACCCTACCTTGACCCAGTGTGTCATTGTAAAGCCACAGTAAATGTATTTAATGCATACTGACCCATTATACACACAAAGATGACTCCAATTGACTATATCTTGTTATTTAAACTAAACTTGCAAACCTACTACAAAACAACTGAAAACAACTTGGGTGGTCCAGGTAACCCTGACACTTTCAAATGATCTCTTGACTGCAGCGCAATTATACTAAAATAATAGCATATATTAAAAAAATGTTTACATGGCACAAAGACTGTTAATGTCATCATGCAGTATGTACATTTATACATCCATAAATCAGTTCATACAAACTTCTTTCAACAGCATAGAAGTTTTATAAACTGATCAAAAAGATGTGAATAAAAAACTCGCAGCACATATATAGTCAAAACTGATGTACTGCATGCCAGTTTTCAAAACCCATTTGCAGCATATCGATTTAAAAAATAATTGCACAACCCATGCAGTTTCAAAACTAATGTACTGCATGTTAATTATTATGGACCATGCACAGTGCTTAGGTTTTCAAAATATATGCAACATATACATTTTCAAAACCAATGTACAGCATTTCAGTTTTCAAATCCATGCACAGTGTGTAGATTTTTAAAAATATTATGCCACTCATAATTTACAAAACTAATTTACAGCACATTGATTTTCAAAACCTGTGCATTGCAGTAAAACATTTGTTCAGCACAGTTTAAAAAACCTGCTTACAGCATGCTGATTTTCAAAACACACACACCACATGGATATTAAAACGTTTATGCAGCATGTATAATTTGAAAACCAATATACAGCACAATGATTTTAAAAATTGAAGTGCAACATGCATATATTAAACATCTTTGCATACAAATATTAAAAATGTGTGCTTCACACAGATTTTACAGAAAAATGAGGAATCCTGTGCAAACATTTTCATTTTTAATTGACAATAACTAATTAATAATTGTTTAAAATAATACATGGTGTGCATCATACTAACCCTTACTCACAAACAATAAAGTGTCACACTAAATTTTAAAGCATTTAAAAAGTTGGTTTACCTTAAAATTTTTGTTTGTGTAGAACTTTAACATGAAAACATTTGCATTTTTATGGCATATACCATCAATTAATTGTAATCAACTCAAAATCTAATTAGGAGTTTTATGATATCTAATAAACTAACAAAATTTCATACATGAACTCTTTGTTATGTTTTCTCTATCCTTTCTCAAAAATGTAAGGAGCATATTAGGCAAAAATTCAACATATTAAGAGACCTTGGGACCGAGATGACACATTACAAAATGTTCTGTCCTGGGGTCAAAAACAGCCAAGTTATAACTGTATGAAAACAGGGGGTTAAACAGAAAACTCCAGTGCAACACTAATTTAGGTATACACCATGCACCTGTCTATCTGTCTATCTATCTATCTATCTATCTCTCTCTATCTATCTATCTATCTATCTATCTATCTATCTATCTATCTATCTACATTAATGCATAAATATTAATAGAAATGTATAGTCTTGATTGGTTATTAATAGTTGTAGTATATCATTAAGTGACTTATACAGAATGACTTGTTTTATGAACAAAGTTCTACCCCATTATAATACAGAAGGCATGTATGGAGTTAAGGTTACTACTTAATGGAAAGAAAACCCAGTGGATGCTGTTTAGCAAAAAGTGTGTTGGCACGCCTGTTTTCGAAAAATAAAAATTGGCCAGAGGTAATGAATTAACTAGGGTAAAGATATACAAACATTTGATAATAGTTCTTGATGTCCAGCTAACATTTAATTTCCACATACAAAATGTGTCGAATAAATTAAAAAGAATATTAGCTTTTTTTTTAAATAAGACTTAATTTAATCCTTCAATTAGAAAGCACTTGGTGAACTCACTATTCCTATTCTAGTTGAATTATGGAGATTGCATATATAGAAATGTCTCAACAACATTGTTAGGATCTCTTGATTCACTATATCATACTGCTATCAGGTTCATAACAGCTTTACCATGTGAAACACTTCCCAGCAGCTTATACACAGCAGTTGGATGGGCTTCCCTATCTGTTCAGAGACAACTACATTGGCATACATTTGTATACAGATTTGTAATAAATGCAGTTCCTTCCTATCTTCTGAATCTGTTACATTCCAAACCCAGTAATATTTATAAGCTTAGATCTACAAACATATCGAAGTACTCATTACTAAAATATTGAACAAAATTCAGGGAAAGTACCTTTGCTGTGTCTGTGCCACGCACATGGAATGAAATACAGGAAAGTTAAAAATGAATGTATTTCTACCAATTTCTCCTTTTAAGGCCAGAAACAATGGACTGTTGTACAGTCAGTGTGATGGGCATAGGTGATTTTACCATCTTTTAGTACTCATCAAACTTATTTAAACTTTGTAATGTATGTTATGTCATAAATGTTTTTATGTTCTGGACACAATTGTAAAAGAAAATTTGACTGTCAATTTGCCTTCCAATACATATTGATTGATTGATTGATATCCCCTCCTTCTGAGGAAGTGGCAGGGAACCATGAAGTGCTGGGGAACTAGTGTCTATCTGTGGGCTCAATATATCCACACTTTGACATCTAAAATGTGCCCTATGACTGGTGTGTTCTTATTCCTTTTCTGTTTTTGTTTGTGGGTCTCTAATCCAGTGGAATGAGAAGCACACCTGATGTGCACAGTCACTTTGGGTGAAAGCTGTCTGCAGTGCTGGGTTCTCTGACAAGGATTCTGCAGTGCCAGGTTCAGTAACTTTCATAGGAGCATCAGGTGCTTCTGGCTTAAGAGCTCGCTCAAATGTACCAAATGCTCCAGGTTCACCTATCCTCACAGGAGTGTTAGAGGGGCCAGGGTCAACAACTCCTAGAAAATCTGTAGAGAATGAGATGGCGAGCTCAACAACCTTCTCAACAGTTATAAATGTACCAGTTTAACCAACTCTCAAAAATAGTTTAAAATGAGCCTGATTCACCAATTCTCATGAGAGTGGCTGAGTGGCAAGAATTACCAACCTGCAGTAGGGAAGCTGAGGTACAAGGTTCACTAACACTCAAAATGCAGCAGAGAATGTAATCCCATGTTCAAAACTATTCACAAGCATTTCAGATGCAACAGATTGATCAACTTTCTCAAGAATGGTAGATGAACCAGGTTCTCCAACTCTCATGATAATGTCAGATAATCCAGTTACACAGATACATAGACAGTGTCGGCAGATAAGGGCCTATGGCCCACCTAGTCTGCCCATTTGAGCTTGTAAGTTCAGTTTGTTTTCCTAGAAGTCTATTTCCCCTTACCCCTGACCTCTAGAATTCCTTTATGTCTATCCCATGCATTCTTAAATCCTGTGATTGTTTCAGCCCCCACCACTTCCTCTGGCAGGGTGTTCCACTTGTCCACCACCGTTCTGTGAAGAAATTCTTTCTCATGTTTCCTCTGAATCGTCCTCCTCCAACTTCATCCCATGCCCTCTAGTCCTGAAACATCTTTTTTCGCTTAAAAATAGTGTTTTCCTGCACCCTGTTCCTCCTGTAAGATACTTGTATGTCTCTATCATATCCCCTCTCTCCCTCCTCTCCTCCAGGGAGTACATGTTCAGTTCCTTCAACCTGTCTTCATAGGACTTGTGATGCAAACCATGCACCATCTTTGTTGCCCTCCTCTGAACCTTCTCTACCCTGTCTATGTCCTTACGTAGGTATGGTCTCCAGAACTGTACACTGTACTCCAGGTGGGGCCTCACTAGTGTCTTGCATAGCGGAATTATGACCTCCCTTTTCCTGCTGGTGATGCCCCTGCCTATGCATCCCAGCATCCTATTTGCTTTACCTGATGCCTTGTCACACTGTTTCCCTACCTTGAGGTCATCAGAGATGACAACCCCAAGATCCCTTTCCTGCTTGGTGCATGCTATATCCTCACCCCCCAACTGATATATCGTGCCAGGGTTTTTGTGCCCCATATGCATTATCTTGCACTTCTTTGCATTGAATTTCAACTGCCAAACCCTTGACAATTCTTCAAGCTTCTGCAGGTCCCTTCTCATTCTGTCTACACCCTCTGGTGTGTCTACTCTATTACAGAGCGTTGTGTCATCAGCGAACAGTGAAATTCTGCCTTCTAGATCCTGTGCAATGTCACTGATGAAGATGTTGAATAGGACCGGTCCAGCACTGATCCTTGTGGTACCCACTGGTCACTCTTCCTCTGTGGAGTGACAGCCATTTACCACCACCCTCTGTGTCCTGCCACCCAGCCAGTTACCTACCACCACACTACTGTCCTGCCCACACCCATATTCCCAGTTTGTGTAATAGTCTTCTATGTGGCACAGTGTCAAAGGCCTTGCTGAAGTCCAGATAGGCCATGTCCACTGCCTCCCCTGATCCACCTCCCAGTCACCCAGTCAAAAATTCAATGAGGTTGGTCTGACATGACCTCCCCCTGGTGAAACCATGCTGCCTTGGGTCCTGTAGTCCATTGACAACCAGATGTTCCACCAATCTCTCCTTCAGTAGTGCTTCCATGATCTTCCCCACTACCGAGGTGAGGCTGACTGGTCTGTAGTTCCCTGCTTCCTCTTTGTTCCCACTTTTGTATAAGGGGACTACATCTGCTGTCCTCCAGTCTTTGGGTGCCTCCCCTGTTTCCAGTGATTGGCTAAACAGGATAGCCAGAGGTTCAGCCACCACCTCTTAGTTCTTTAGGACCCTGGGTGCACCCCATCTGGCCCCATTGCTTTATCAGCTCTTATTACTTCCAGTTCCTTCAGGACCCTTTCTGTAAAGGGACTTGTGTCCATTTCTGCACCATTCTCACCCCTTGTACTCCTTTCAGACCCATTACCCCTCTTCCTTAGTAAAGACTGAGCAGAAATACCTGTTCAATATGTCAGCTTTATTGTTGTCATCCTCCACGCTCCCATCCTCCCCTTCAGTCTCACTATCCCTCCCTTTGTCTTTTCTTTTTTCACTTATGTACCTGTAAAGGTTTTGTCCCCTTACCCACTGATTTTGCAATGTGTTCTTCTGTCTGAGCTTTGGCTTCCTTACTGACTTCCCTGCCTCCCTTTGTTTCTCCTGGTACTTCTCCCTATCCCTTCTGCCTGTGTCTTTTGTATTGCCTGAATGCAATCTTTTGGCTTTCACTTTCTTTGCTACCTCTTTGGAAAACCATAATGGTCTCCTCTTCCTTTCCTCTTGCTAACCTGCTTAATGCATAATTCTGTTGTTCTTATAATCCCCATTTAAATACTGCCCACTGTTACTCAACCCTGATTCCTGTTCCATTCCCTTAATGCCTCTTTCAAGATCTCTCCATTTTCCCAAAGTCTGCCCCCTAAAATCCAGGATACGGTTTTTGTGTGGTTTGGTTCTGCTCTTCTGTGATTTCAAACCACAATGACTGGTGGTCACTGTTTCCCAGGTGCTCCCCACTGTTACCCCATCACACTGTCCCTGTTTGGGAGCACAAGGTCCAGTATTGCCTTCTGTCGAGTTGGTTCCACAACCAGTTGCTTGAGGAAGTCACCCTGAAGGAAGTCCAGGATAAATCTGATCCTAGTTGATGCTGCTGCTGATGCTCCAGTCTAAGTCTGAATATTGAAGTCTCCAACCAGTACTACTCACTTTGTCTGCCATCCTTTGGATGGCTAGCATCAGCTCCCTATCTGTTTCTTCCTCCTGGGCTGGTGGTCTATAGACCACACCTGTGCGGATGGCTGGCCCATTTTCCTTTCCAGCTTAACCCACAGTATCGCCTCCCCATTTTGTTCCTCCTGATCTGTGTGGCCCTTATGTCATTTTTCACATACAGTGCCACCTCCTCCTCCTTCCTGCCTGCTCTGTCTCTTCTGAATATGTTGTAGCCAGGTATGGCCATCTCCCAGTCATGGTTATCATTACACCAGGTTTCAGTGATGGCCACAATGTCCAGGTCTGACTGTACCATGACAGCCTCCAGATCTTCCATCTTGTTGCTAAGGCTCCTGGCATTTTCACACATGGCTTTCCATGATTTGACCTCCCAGACTGCTTCACTGTTCTACTCCTGCCCTTCCTTGGTTGTCATTTATCCCTGGTTCTCTTGCTGTTTGCCCTTCTGCTGAATTTTGCCCTTTTCTGCTTATCCACCTTTGGACACTAATCGCCTTTTGCACACTGCTTTGCAGAGATAGCCACCCTCTGGTTCACTGGCTCCACTACTAGCTGTGGGGGTGAGCAAGTAGGTACCGCCCTTGCTGGCCTGCCACCCCCTTCGCTAGTTTAAATACTTGTCAATGTAGCATTTAAACTTATCATTGAGTGCTTGATTCTCCTCCAGGAAGGATGCAGCGTCAGGCTTGAACAAACCTCCATCCCTCCAGGTGGGTCCCCAGTCACCAATGAATCCAAACCTTTCCTCACAGCACCAGTTCTTCAACCATGAGTTAAAGTTCCTGGTGCATGCACTCCTATGCTCTCCTTGCCTCTCACAGGTAGTACTTCTGAGAAAGTGACAGAAGTAGCTACTTGCTTGAGACCTCTCCCCAGTTTCCTAAACTCTTCCTGAACTTCCTTTGGCTCCCCATTTGCCAAGTCATTAGTACCTAGGTGATAATGACATCCAGCTCACCCTCCCATCTTGCCTTCCCAGTGATCCCCAGTATCTTCCTTCCATCCTCCATGCCGTGGCACCTGGTAGGCACCTCACCTCCCTGTCCTCCCCCTCCTGTGTTCCTAGCTGGATCCCTCTTATGATGGAGTCCCCCACCAGGATTCGCTTCCTCCTCCTCTGGGGTCCACTGCTTTCCCCACTGAGGTCACCTTGCCTAACCTCCACATCCTTTCCTTCCACTTCCCTGGGTACCTCTGTTTGGTTGTCCTCATTTGCCAGTGTGGCATATGAGTTCTTGAGAGGAATAGGATCTGGGATGTGCCTCTGCCTGTCTGCTCTAACCCTCCCTGAGCCCACTGTCATCCAAGTGCTCCTCGCTCGGCATCCTTGAGGCAGCTGCATTGGACTGGGTGGTCCCTGGATAGGGGTGATGGTACTCCTGACCCAGTTTACTTCCGCTCTGAGTCTGGCTACCTCATCCCGCAGTCCCAGAGATGCATGCAGATAGGGCAGCACCTCAGTGTCCAGAAGGTCTGCCTGAATATGGCTGCCCCACAGCCACTGCATTGCACCACTCCCCACATTATACTGCAATTCCACTACTTCTCTGCTACTGAAGCTCTCTTAGTTCTCTTTTTATTTATTTACAGTACTAAAAATCCTGTAACTGATCCTCAGATATATATTTTTTAAGGAAAAAGAAACCAATAAATAAATAAATGAGTCAAAACACTTGTCGTGCTGAGGGTGGTCTTCTTCCCCCTTATGCCCCTCCTACTTCACACCTCTTACTATACCCTGTGTTTAGCGCCTGTCAATCAGATTTATCAGGGCATATAATTAAGAGTTGGGGAAGGGGTGGGGTGAAAATTTGCAGCAATTAAAGACAGCACAGAATTACACCACCACTATGTTTTAAATTTTCAACAGCCCAAAAACAATTATAAGTAAAGACAACACAGAAAGAAAGTATAGTGTCACTACAAGCCTACAATCTAAGTTTAAAAGAAAAATACCAATTACCAGTTACTCTGAAGCACTGAATTGAATATGTTTCCTTCCTTCACCATCTGGCTTCTTCTGAGAAGATGAACCTCTATTTGCTGCTTTAACTGTGACTAAGCCCCACCTCCAGTTATCACGTAGCTGAGGTCAGAGGCCAGACAATTAACACCCTTCACCCAGCTACAGGACAGTCAGACAAGCCAAGATAAAATTTGCAGCAATTAAAGACAGCACAGAATTACACCACCACTATGTTTTAAATTTTCAACAGCCCAAAAACAATTATAAGTAAAGACAACACAGAAAGAAAGTACAGTGTCACTACAAGCCTACAATCTAAGTTTAAAAGAAAAATACCAATTATCAGTTACTCTAAAGCACTGAATTGAATATGAGTGGGGTCCACTCAACCACCAGGTAAATGTTTTACTTTACTATACAGGGATTGTTTCCAGTTTTACCAACTCTCACAAGAGTTTAAAATATATCAGACTCACCAGCAATCAAACATGTGGAAGATGTGCCAGATTCATAAACTACAGGTTTGCCCCCTTACTTTTACCCAGACTGCCTCCCCTTTCGTGGCTACCCCTCACTTCTATACTGACCCCCTTTCTGGAAATCCTTTGGATCATCTTTCTACCACTCAGTACTACAGTTCCTCCTGTCCTTACATGTTTCGTGCATGCATTCTTGCCTGTTTAAATTCTGTTTTGGGGGCCCTGTTGTGCACATTGACTGCTGTTTTACCACAGTTCCCTCCTGTCTTACATATGTTCTTGTACATGCCTCTTTGTTTAATCAAACCCTGTTTTGGGGGCCTATTGTGTACATTGATTGCTGCTTCTGTTTGTTGACCCTTGTTCCACTGCATTACTGTACCTATAATTGCTCTTTTATATATTGCTGTACCTTCATTTGTCCTTTATGTCCAGGACAATCTCGCAAATGAGCTTGTTCAATGATGCAATTGCCTTGTTAAATAAAGTTTGATTGATTGACTGAAACTATTCCAAAACAGTTAGATACACTCAGTTTACCAGCTTTCACACTTGTATCAAAGGCAGCAGGTTTACCAATTCTCACAAGAATGATAGGTGAGCAGGATTATTAATTAATAATTCTTTGCAAAAAACTTTGTTAAAGTGCTAGTTGGAGTAACTTAATGCCACAAAAGAAGGGAAATGTGGCATTAGGGTTTCCAGCCCTAACTCTTCACCACCACTCCCAAAGCAGCAAAAGGAAAAAACATTAGGGTATACAGTACATGCTAGTTGACAGCTTAGTTGGTGGTGGGCCATAATGGAGAGGGGAGAGCTGTGCCAGTCGCCAGGTGGGCGTTGGGATGGGGGGAGTAGGGTGATGGGTCGCTACCTGCCAGGGTGGTGGGGTGGGGGTCCACTAGATCACTAGGGACTGGTTTGATTGCACTACATAGGGGATTGGGGATAGGGAGTGGGGTCCACTCAACCACCAGGTAAATGTTTTACTTTACTATACAGGGATCAGGATGGGGGAGGGGTTACACTGGACACCAGGGAATATGATTTCAACATCAGGTGGGTGATCAGGTTGGAGGGGACCACTGGACACCAAGGACACCTGTTTTATCTACTCAGGCTGGTGATTGCAGGGGGGACCACTAGCACCAGGGAAATATTGTTTCTAGAGTGGACATAGATGCAGCTGGTGGGAGGGACCACTAGCCACCAGAGAATTGTTTTTTTTTTTATCACTGGGCCGGCGATTGGTGGGGGGTAGGGACCACTAACCACCATGAAGATATTTTTTTCTCATGGTGCCAGCCATCGGAGGGGGGAAGGACCACTAACCATCAGGGAAATGTTTATTTTATCAATGGGCCAGTGATTGGAAGGGGGGAGGGACCATTAGCCACCAGGGAGATATTTTTTCTCATTGGACCATTGATCAGTGGGGGGAGGGACCACTAGTTAGCAGGGAAGATATAAATACATTTGTATCTTTGATCAGGATGGCGATTAGTGAGGGGGAACCCTAGACACCAGGGAAGATATAAATGAATTTATATATTTGATCAGGATGGCAATTGGTGGGGGGGGCACTAGCCACCAGGGAGTGTATTCTGTCAGTATTGGCCTAGCGATCAGTGGGGGTGGGGGCACCTCAGCACCTCCGCCAACCACTAGGGTTGCAGGGAATTAAAGGAAGGTCTTGGTTGGCAGTATTTGCTCCACACAAGGGTACCCCACAAAAGGCCCATGTGCAGAGCAAATGCTTTGTGTATCTGACTGTGTCAATATGCAGGTCTCCTCCCCCTCATTTGAATTTCAGCCCCTTCCACACTTTGCCCCAGTACAGACCCAGTTTGAGTGCCAACTGAGGAATGAATGAGCTAAACTGTAATGAATGCAGTACAGCTCATTCATTCCTCAGTTGGCGGCCTCCCGTGGTGGTGTGATGAGGGCTGAGCCAGTCGCTGACTCAGTTCATGGCAGATGGGTGGGATGAGTGGGGGCAGCACTGCCAGGTGGGGGGACCACTGGACTACCAGGGAAATATGATATATTACGGGAACGGGGTTGGGAAACATGCTGGGGGTGGGGGGTAACCACTAGACTACCAGGATAATTATGATATATTAAATGGGATCAGGAAACATACGGGGGGCAGTGTGGGAACCACTAGACTACCAGGATAATTATGATATATTATGGAAATGGGGATCGGAAATGTGCTGGGTGGGGGAACCACTAGACTGCCAGGATAATTATGATATATTACATGAAACGGGGTCAGGAAACATGCTGGGGGGTGGGGAAACCACTAGACTACCAGGATAATTATGATATATTACATGACACGGGGTCGGAACGTGCATGGGGTGGGGGAACCACTAGACTATCAGGATAATTATGATATATTACATGAAACGGGATCAGGAAACGTTCTGGGGGGTGGGGGAACTACTACACTACATGGATAATTATGATATATTACATGAAACAGGGGTCGTGAAATGTGCTGAGGGAGGGGGGAACCACTAGACTACCAGGGTAATTATGATATATTACATGACACGGGGGTCAGGAAATATGCTGGGGTGTGGGGACCACTAGCCTACCAGGGTGTGAAACAGGCACACATGGCAACAGGGACCATGATGGCAGGGCGGACTGCCTGGCCCAGCCAGTCTGCCCAGGTCCCTTGTGAATGGATATGCTGCATGTCCTATGTAACCTAAAGCCTATGTCCTCCCACCCTCACCAGGCATGTCTTATGCTTGTCCCATGCATTTGTGGGTCCCCCCACTGTGTTCCACCAACACCTGCTGTGGGGTGCCTATGTTGTTGGGGAGCATCTACAAGAGCACATATGGTCAGTGGATGTGTGTGTGTGTGACTCTCTCTCTCTCTCTCTCTATATATATATATATATATATAAAAATATATATGTGTGTGTGTATGTCACATGGTTATCACTCTCTCCCTGTCTCTCTCTCTCTCTCTATATATATATATATATATATATATATATATGTATATATATATGCACCTTGTGTTGTGCAGCTTGCAGTGCTGCATGGGCAGGATGTCTGCTCTGTTTGTGCCTGCCAGCACACAGTTCCTGCTGCTTCCAGCCTCTACTTCTCTACCGACCAACAGGGGACTCTGTGGGCATGGCTTGGCCTGCTGCATCCAGCCTGTACTACCATTCCGACCAATAGGTGGTGCTGTATGCTCCATGCAGTAGCACCAGGCTATCTGCATGGTAATGTATGCTAAGCAGCGGTTAATGAGATGCAAATGTACCTGTTTGCCCACAGATTACCAAAGTAGGCTCATTTGCATGGGAGCTTTGAATATAGCTCCCATTTGCCACGGCCTAACCAGCTTGCACCAGGCTAATGTGTTAGCACTGTGCAATCAGGTTTGCATGGGTAAACCTCATGTCAGCATAACATAGTTCTACAGTGTGTGGCTTACATTGTTGTTTGCAGTAGATGTGAGAAATCTCTGTGCAGTCACACACAATGTTCCTCACCTGCAACACTAGCTTTCTCCAGGGTCTAATGGGCTGCAGTGGCAGTGTACACTTCCCTGTTGCTATATTCAGTGCTGCCTTATTCCCCTGCTATTTTTGCCCTGCACTTCTGGCCCTGTTTGCCCGGCTTCCTTTGCTTGTTATATTCAGCTGGTTTTGCTCCTGGCTATTCCTTTTGAATATAACTTGCTTTTTGCTCCGGGCTAGGTTTACCTGCCGGGTAATGCTAATTTAGTCCCAGAGCACAGTTTTGAATATCTGGCCCGTACCTACTGCATCTTTTTTACCGTAAATTCGGCAAAGGAATTTGTTAAATAAATTTGCCGTTGTGTCTATGTTGCATAACATGGCCACAATGGCAAATTTATTTAATGAATACTATTTCGTACTATCGGGCCCACATTACATCTTGCTTTTTTCAGTGAATTTATATATCGATAGGAGGTTTTGCTGTCATCTGTTTTAGCATTCTTGGCTAACAAGAGCTTCATCTGAGTCTTTGCCTTTCTAATTTCCTTTCTACGTTGCTTTTGTAACTACTTAAATTTGTTCCAAAGAAGAGGATTTCTTCTATCAATATGGTTTATAGGTTTTGTATTTTTTTATTAATCAAGTATTTTACTTTCTTACTTAGCCATTTAAGGCTTCTTTTCTTATTGTGTTATTTTCTTATATTTTGGAATGAAGTTGTCAATATAGAGAACATCACTGTTTTAATTTTATTCCACATCTCTTCTGTTTTACAGTTTGAGAACAATGAATCGTAATTTATTGATGATAGTTCATCATTTATTTTATCTGTATCTGCTTTATTATAATTATAAAAATGTGTGCAGTTACTATTTTCTGTATAGGGGAAGATAGTTTCAAAACTGACTGTATTATGGTCACTGATACCTAACAGAGGGGCCGATACTACAGTTCTTTATATTCATGTTAGGTGTTCCTAAAACTATACCTAGAATGTTTGGTCCCCTAGTTCGTTGAGATATATGTTTACACATATGTAATTGCTTGCAAGCAGATGAAAAATGTTTGCCATGGATTGAGGTTGTGCTCTTATTTGTTCAATCTATCTCGCTCAAATGTCCCCTATTTTGCAAGCTAATTCTATTTCTGTAATTATTTGTTAAGTGACCTCTGTGGTGGAATCTGAAGTATGATAGCATAAACTGATAATGAAGGAGTCAGTAGAATTTGGGAATATTTTAATCCATAACATCTTAATAGCACTACTTTTCTTAAATTTTCTACTGGTAATATATATAGCTTTCAAATCAGGATTAATATAAAGGGCTATCCCACCACATTTTCTTTCTTTTCTAATATAACTAAACAGGTTGCAACCACTTATATTTTCCCCCAAGCATTGTTTTCTAACCACCATGTTTCTGTGATGGCCATTACGTTGAGCCTATCCCTTCACATTATTGCTAGAAGTTCATCAAATTTGTTATTAAAGTACAACCTTTTATTCTGAGTTGCAAATAGCACAGTATGCATTGTAATGAAGTAAACATTGAACTGTTTGTTATCTTCCTAATTTCTCCAAGTTGTGATCAGTCACAGTAATATATTTTATACTTATACTATTTCAGTCACTGTTTCTATTTTCATTCAGAGCATACTGATGCTAGTTCATCAGTTTAAATTTTAATGACAGTCAGGGTGGTTATGCAATTGAGATTCATATAATTAGCTGACAAAGCATGTTCTACTTCAGGGGCCAGATATTCAAAACTTAGCCTCAGGGCTAAATTAACACTGCACAGCATGCTAACTGTCACCCCATTCTCCTATTCCTCAGCTTCTTTCCACATATGATGGGGTGACACTTAGGGCCGATGACCCTAATGCGCACCCTGATTCCAGTTGGGGGGTGGGCTGGAGGGGTGCAAAGGGGGTTTCAACCCTAACATCAAATTTCCTCACTTTTGTCACTGTGGAACAACCCTAACTGATGCATTAAATGGAGTTTTTTGTCTAATATATATATATATATATATATATATATATATATATATATATATATATATAGGGGATATGACATGGCCCGACTGAAGATATCATATTTATCTTCATGAGAGGCCAGTGATATCGAGATATCTTGATGTCACTGGCCTCGAGTGAAGATAAATATGATATCTTCAGTCGGGCCATGTCATATTCGGTTTATACAACGTGTGCTTTGCCCCTGCCCCAACACAACTCACTACGTGCCCCTCTCAATGCAATGGGTGACATAAAGGTGATGGCCCTAGCAATACAACCCCCCTTTACAGAAACGCTGCCAAAACAGCAGATGTCATTTATTGCTTAAGAAATATTTAGTGGATTATGCTATTTATGGTTAGTTTTAAGAAGCATTATCTGGTTTATCATGCCATGCCCCCACACACACACACAGGGCTCCACATGCTTCCCCAACATAATAGATTATATAGGGTTTTTAAATATCTGGTTGATCCTGTCAGTTTAAAGTTAGTAAAAATATCTGGTTGATCCTGCTTTTATTTGGGGGAAAAAGTGACGTTTATATGGTTATCTGGTTGATCCTGCCACTCAGAGCACTTTCACTTTCACTTAAAGTGTAGCGTGACCGAGCGCTATGAAGACTGGCGATTTGTAGTTTAGTAAATATTTTTTAGAATGTGCCCAGACTTCAGTAAATTAGAATTTGCTCTGTATTTCTTGTAGTTCCTTGTTAAAAAGCTTCAAACTTCACACAGAGTACAGCATTGACCGAGCCGGCGGCTTTTCAAGAGTAAAATGAACCGCGAGCGTCTGTTGCCTGGCAAGGATTTTGTCAACTCATGAACTAGGATTGTAAAAAAATCCTAGTTCATCAGAAAAATTCCTTTTCCATGAGCTGCCATCTTGCTTTCAGTTTTTCTTCCAAACAAAATAATGTAGCTTTCTCCAAGGGTAACTTTTGGGCCAAATTCTCAGAGTGATGCTCTCTAGAAAGCCATGCCTTTGGTTTGGCTCATTTTGGTCAAAAACAGCTTTATAAAATGTAAAAATTCTTTGACCACAACTCGCTAACAATCCTAGTCTGCGAGCTGACAAAATCCTAGTCCATGAGACGATCCTAGTTCAAGAGCCTTGTCTGTCATTGTGTGACCAGATGTCGATAATGGTGTAACCTGATGTCCATGATGTCATGACCAGATGTCTCCTCGTGGATCAGGAATTGATCTGAAGAACTAGCATTTTGCAACCTGACGGACTAAAATAATCCTTGTTCATCAGAAAAATTCCTTGCCTGCGAGTGGCCATCTTGTTTTCATTTTTTCCTCCAAACAAAATGTTGTAGCTTTTTCCACGGATGACTTTCGGGCCAAATGAGGCATGGGTTTTGCTCACGGTGATGCCCTCTACAAAGCCATGCCTTTGGTTTGGCTCATTTTGGTAAAAAAATAGTTTTTTAAAATGTAAAAATTCTTTGACCATAACTCGCTAATGATCCTAGTCCTCAAGCTAACAAAATCCTAGTCCGCAAGACGATCCTGGTTCTCGAGCCTTGTCCATCATTGTGAGACCAGATGTCCATAATGGCATGACCAGATGTCCATGATGGCATGACCAGATGTCCTCTCATGGATCAGGAATTCATCTGATGGCCCATGATTTTGCTACCTCATGGACTAAGAATTCTTAAAGATGGGAAGATTTTACCTTTGCATTGCTAATGAACGGTTTAGTCTTTTTACTTGTAATTTTCAGGGTATTGAGGAGATGCCCTACAGGTTTGAATTATGCTGCATAGGTGTTGGGGAATTAAGTGGTTCCATAGATATGTCATTACTAAATTAAGATTTTCCCCATAGGATAACATTGTGGTGCCTATTGCACTTTCGGCACCCGTATCTCTGAAATGAAGCGAGATACAGACTTTTCGCTACTGGCAGCTTAGATCACCTATAAAGTGATCTAAGCTGTAGGAAAAAGATTGTAAACCATAGACTACACCTGCAGTGGCATTTTTTTGTAGGTTGCACGGTTAATAAGATATTGTCAAATTAGTGTCACAAGGGTTCAAAGAGTGCCTGTCTAGTGCTTTTCTCTGCCTGTATCTCATAAATGATGCAAGCTACAGGTTCAGTCATTGATTGTCACATGCAGTACTTGCTGTCACAATTAAAATGACACTTGAATTTGTTTTCTACCTGCTACGGTTCCTGAGATATCAGCAAATTAGTGTTACAAGGGTTCCTTGCCCTATAGGGCTGCTGTATGGCTCTGTAGCCATGTGTAAGTGGGAGCACAGGGCCCAGAGGGCCTGAACTCCCACAGATGCATATAATTATGCAGAAATGGGCAGCTTGGTGGGAAGGCAGGGTCTTTTGGGCCCCACGATCCCACCAACGCATGCTATTTACTAGTTATATTATACTTTTTCAAAAAGTAAAGAAATTTATTGCAAAAAAACTTTGTTAATACATTAGTTGGGGTTAAAGCAACAAAAGATGGGAAATGAGATGTTAGGGTTGAGCCCCTACCCCCCCCACCCCATCCTCTACAGACTGACAGACAATGGGGTATGCCATGCAGTTGTGAGGCCTAACTCTCACCCCATTCTCCTTTACTGTAACATGTCAACCTGTTTACACATGGAATGGGGTGACAGCTGGGGCACATGACTCCATGGAACACCCCAGCATCTGTCAGTCTGTGGAGGATGGGGTGGTGGGGTGGTGGTGGGTAGGGGCTCAACCCTAATGTCTCATTTCCCACTTGCTTCCTTTCCCTAACTGATGCATTAACAAAGTTTTTGCAATGAATATATATATATATATAGATATATATATATATATATATATATATATATATATATATATATATATATATAGATATATATCTATATATATATATATATATATATATATATATATATATATATATATATATATATATATATGTATATTCATTGCACAAAAATCTATTAATGCATCGGTTAGAGTGATAATATGATGACAAATGTATGAGGAAATGAGGCATTAGGGTTCCAGCCTAACGCCTCACCCACAAGTTCCACTTCTACCACTCCACTCCGCCCCTCTACCCTCCACACACTAACATGAGTCTGGGTCTGCACTGGGGTTGACAGCCTAACTCTCACCCCATTCCACATATAAACAAGCTGAGGTGGTGTAGTACAGAAGAATGGGGTGAAAGTTAGGCCAACGACCACATCGCACACCCAGATGCCTGTTGGTGTGTGGAGGGTGGAGGGGTGTGGGTGGAGAAATAGGGGTGAGAACCCTGAGGGCGGGGCATTAGGGTTGGAAACCCTAATGCATCATTTCCCTGGATTTGTCAATATAGTATTCACCCTAACTGATGCATTAATGGAGTTTCATGCAATGAATTTCTCTTCTATATCAGATAGTACAATTGTATCCTCATTGTGCTGTGGGAGTGTTGGGTCCCCATCCCTCCATTTAGATAGTACAACAGTATCCATATGTCAACGTGGGAGTGTGGTGTCCATTGGACCCCATGCTCCCATCCCTTCATGGATGCACATATGTATCTACTGTAGCTATGGAAACACAGGGGTCTCTGGCCCCTGCACTTCCACACATAAAGTTATGAGCAGGCTTCATAACAAACAGTCATAACTGTGTCATTTTAAATAAATAGCACCACATGTTCCACATAACTGTCTTATCACCTCACCACATGTACCCAGCACAGAAAACCTTCAAATCCCTGTGGAAATGTAATTCTGCACAACTGTAATGCCATTTTGCATCACAGGTGCAGAACAACATTTTTAGCAGGATTTGAAAAATTATAGCTGTACTATATATTAGATGGTGTGAAAAATAGTAATGTTAAAAATCTGAAGTGAAAACATGAAACAATGGTGAAGTAACGAGTGTGCGTAGAAACTGTGCAATGCACACTCATAACTCTGTCATGTTTTTGGAAGTTTTTCAACAAACTGTTAACATGGGTTTCTTGGGACCTTCCCTCATGAACAATTGCACTGTGATTTTGGTAATCCATTCCAAAAGCTGATTTCGCTCAGCGACGGCACCATTCTGTGCCACAGGTGCAAAAACACATTTCAGGCAGGATGTGACAAATGACAGCTGTACTGTTCATGAGGAGATGTGAAAACATGGCAATGCTGAAACTCTGGGGTGAAAATATTAAAAATTGTCAAAGTTACAAGCGTGCGTAGCAACTGCACAACACCCGCTCATAGTGCAGTCATTTTTTGGAATTTTTCTACCAAATTTGCAACATGGGCTTTTTGGGACCCCCACCTCATGAACAGTGGTGCTGGTATTTTGTTAATCAATCCTGAAAGGTGATTCCACGCAGCAACTGCGAAATCACCTTTTAGGACTAAGTAACAAAATGACAGTGATAGTGTTCACGAGGTGGGGTCCCAAGAATCCAGTGTTGAAAATCTGTGTCAAAATTCCTAAAAATAGCTGAGATATCAAGCTAAGTCAAACCCCCCATTGCCATCCACCCGGGGGCAGAGCAATAAGATGGCTGCCATGCTGCTCCACTCCCCACAGCCCCCAACATCCTTGAGATATTTTATGTTGTCACCTCATTTATACTCATTCTATTTTTAATCTGGTAAATGAAACTAATGCTGAATTTGGCATTTTTTGATTGTTGCAGCATTGTTTTATGTTTTTCCGCAATTGAAAACTGAAAACTTGATGCAGGTAACCGGCATTTCGGTTAGTAAAGACACTGTGTTGACATCTGAGTGCATCTGAACATTTTAATTTAAAGATTTTATTTGTTCTCAGATCTAAACTTGATGAATGAAATGCAAGTAACTTTTGCTCACATTTGGTTAAAATGAGCTTTAGAGCTAACATTAAATGCATATGTACTCTCCTTACTGTTTCATGGACGTCTTTGCTGATGGTTACATTTTGGTGTAAAAATGCAGTGCTTGAGCAGATTTTAGTGAGCTCATTAATAAGGAGCTATCATATGTGTAAGCACTGTGGTGTTGCGACTTTAAATAATGGCTCCTATAAAGTTATTGTAACTGTAGGCTCTGATATTAAAACTTTATAATGGGGCTGCCTCAGCTGCAGAAATGTTGTACTCAAGAAGATTTTTGGTGTTTGAGAGTGGCTGTCCAGGAGAGGAAAGAACGATGCCCAGGAGGATTAAAGCACATTCTGGTGCTGAGAGGCTTGTTCTGCCTATTGAAAGGTATGCTAATGTTGTCTTGGGGGGTTGGCTATTATTGGTTTTGGTATAAGTAACCCCAAAGTTACTGCACTCAGTGGAGCATTTTTTTTCTGTTTAAATTACAGCTACAGGAGCTGTGACTCTAAGAACTGGAAAAGTGAGTCATAGGGAGAAAGTTTCAGCTTATGTGACATGCTGTGCACAGGTAAATGAATGTGAAGCCAGAGGGTTAATACAATATGTGTTGTACAGACTCCTGCATGGAGCGAAAAGAGATGGAATTTCACCCGGAAAATGAGAAGGAGATGGTTGATCCCGCTTGAACAGTAATTAGGGACTACAATTCCAGATCTCTGCTCTATTGGAGAAGAAAAGCTGTTTTCGGTATCAGTTATGGCTTTGGCTTTTGACTTATTCTGTGAATAAGTGCAAACTGATAATACAGGAAATGGATTGAAACTCTGCAGAGGTATTTCTCCTTACTAAGGTACCTTTTTAAATATATACTACTTATAAAGGAGTGATACACATTTTATTTTTTAGTCACAATTGTGATTGTCACTGCAGTTGCTCTTAAATGGATATAAAGAAGAGTACTGTCTACTCCTGGACCTTATTTCTACAGGCCAGAGATGGAACTAAAGTTACTGAGGAATTTCTCTTTTGAGCAGGTGTTTTCTGGAAGCTCTGAATATGCTGTGTTAACTGATTTATAAGTTCAAATGCCTTTTTTTTCACAGTATGGTACTGGGGAGACCTTTTTCCAAAGTCTTTATTGCTCTCTAAGATGATTTTTACAAGCAGATTTATTCTCTATTTTCCTTTTATCTTTTTAATTCTGATTGAGTTCTGTCTGGCTATTGCATACTGAAATTAAAGACCCTCCAGTAGTGGAGCTAAAATACCTATGACGGTCAAAGTATATCTGAGCTAAGAATGCAGTCACTCAATCTATGAACTTCATAGAGTAAAGGAGCTATACATGTTACTCAATCTTAAAGAACTGTCAAAATGCATGGACTCCAAGTATAGGAGCTGCATATTTTCTATTTTAGACTGCAATTTGCATGGACTTAGAGAAGCTATGCAGCCTGTGTGTTCAACTTTGTTTTCTTTTTATTTTTTAATGTAGTCATTTTGTATTGAATTCTATGTTAATTTAAAAAAATCACTTTTATGCACAATTTGACTACAGAAATTGATATTTCATGGTACTTGGCTTATTAAACTATATATTGTTCTAAGTTAATTAATTTGGTTAAAACAGACTTTGATCTAAGCATTTAACACTTAATATATGATTAGGTCTAGGGATTCCAGAAATGCTGGCAGTCCAAGTGAATAAGTTGGGAAAATTAGCTGAAACAATTTGATTAAGTTAAGTGGCAGTCAACATCAGTTTGAAAGGGCTGAATAATGTAATACCCTTCAAGTAAATAATTTTAGTGACTAAAAGTATGAATTTCAGGTTTGTTAGTAGAAATTGCAACCCCTGTATATGATGGAATAGACTCAAATGAAAACACAAACAGGTATTATCATACAGCCACAATTCAAGCTCCCCTGAAATGTTTCTTTATTGGAGGACTGATGAAGGCCCTGGAGAGAAGCCAAATAGCCATTAATTGGCAGGCTTGAAATTGGGCTATATTAGTGAACCAATGAAGGTTTATAATGGATAGGCAGCAATTTTGTGGTATGGATCAGCTGGTTAAAGGGCAAATATTGGGATTACTCTGGCTGTAACAGGCTTAGCACTTTCTGCGAAACTAAAAGAGATTATAATAGTCTGTGGAATGTTACTTGTAAGGATGTTTGGAGATTTTGAGAATTACAGCCTTGCTTATAGCCCTATAATTAAGCTTTACTCCTATAGTTTTTATGCTTTACAACTTGTCCAAATTGTCTTGGTCTCTCATGCTTTTAGGATGTGGGGATGTATCAGAATCAACTGCAAAAATGTGTATTAGTCAATACTGAACATGTATAGTTCTATGAACATATAGTTGCTCATGACCACGTTTAGCATATACTTTGTACAATTCTGACAGTCTGTATATACACTGTTTTTATTGTTTTGTTTGTTTGTCTTTGTAATTACTTGAATGTCTAATGAATAAACTAAACTAAGTAAAGCATTATATGGCACTTACCTTTGATTCTTTATTTTGCGGTTCGGCTTTGAAGAGTGCAGATGTGTCTTGGTCCTCAGAGGACGACAGTACCAACCTCTGAAGGTAAGCATGGGGTAGGGGGGATGTGAGAAGGAGGGTGCTCAGTGGGGTTGTGGGGATAGAGGGGGGACAGGGAAGATTACTTGGGACTGTTTTCTTTATTCCAGGTTTAAAAAATAAACAAATACCATGTTGGGGGACAGTTTTCTTTATTTACAATAACTAACTTGTGAACATATATATATATTGGCACACTGGGGTGGGCTTCCAGTTTGCCACATGAGTTGGGGAGGATACATGCTGCTGACAGGCAGATTGGGCACCCCCATCGGCAAGGCATTATTTAATGAAGTAATATGACATCTGGGCACACTGAAGTGGGCTCCTAGTGTGCCACATGAGTCGGGGGAATACATGCTGCCAACAGAGGGATTGGGCACCCCATTGGCAGTGCAACTGGGCAGGAGGGTGAGATACTAGACTACCAGGACTGGACCTGGTAGTAATTAGAAGTTACACTTTGAATTACTATGGTAGTAATTTGAAGTGTCACTTCCCATTACTTCATGTTCTACTGCCACTTAACAGATTCTTTTTCCAGGCAGTATTTAGTGTTGTGCTACCAGTAGTGCAACAACCTGTAGTGTGGCACTACTATTTTGAATATGCCAGTGCGCCGGCATTTGTGCCACTCCCCTACCTCCCTTCCCTACATACATTAACTTTTAGTGTCAGCACTATCACACAGCACCAGCATTAAATATTGCAGTCTGGCACAAATTCAGCATTATTACAGTGCTAAAGATTTGTGCTGGGCGCAAGGCTTTGAATATCTGGCCCCAGATGAATAATGCTAATATGCAGAATTTTTCTTTTAGTATTTTTGTAGCCTTACTCTCATTTCAATTTGTATGGTCATCTGCAATAATGTTAGCCTTAATGGATTGTTCATTGCATATAGGAAACTTACCCTCTGAGGTGAGTGCTGCTGTGTGACACAGTTTGTGTGTGTATGTGTATATATGTGTGTGTGTGCTGCAAATTTCTTGTTACTGTATTATAATTACTGGGGAGTGTTTTTTCCCATAGAGAAATCCAGTTATAATTTGCAATTGAAACCAGCTGTCTATAACAGCAATCAGTCACTGGGTTTCCTTTGCTTTGTGCATGCTCCAGCCTGCCATCTTCACGTTGTCACACTGAACACTGCACTGCCACTCGCTCTCTGTGGTAAGCAAAACTTTAAAAAAAATAAACTGGACTGTCATGATTAAATCTTTTGAATGCTGTCTACTATTTAAAACTTAGTTGAAGTTAAAAAAAACAAATGGTTTCAGCAGTCATGGACCACACTTAAACCAGACTGGACTTCGGCTGAAAAGGAATGTGTTTTTATTTTATATAATTGCTGTGGTAAAAAAATGCTCCCCAGCAATTATATAAAATAAAGGCTGGGTAGGTGTGTACAACTTGAATGTTGCCTAGCCATTATATTTAATTAAATTTCAGTTCTAAGCACGCTCAGTAAGGTGTCAAACATCTGTCCAAAATACCCCACTGAGCATGCTCAGCACCAAAATTTCAAATCCTTCTAACTTGGGAAAGGAATAATATTTTTTCACCAAACAAATGAAAGCCACCATTCTGGGGTAAGCCCATTCTACTCTGAACATTTCAAACCAAAATTTCAAACTGTCCAGGCTGTAGGTGATGACAAAAAACAAACAAACAAAGAAAAACTACAATTTTCCCTCAAAATAAATTAGCAAGATCTCGTAATCCACACATCCAACTTGAATGAAACTTGGTAAATCAAGAGTCCTTGCTCCTTACACTGCACATGCAAAATGTGTAGTTCCACTGAACAGGGGCAAAGCTATTATGGTGCAAAGTCAAGTGTTTGACATTATACAGCCAACCCAACCCTAACTATAGTAGCACTTCTGCACCACTATAATACTGTACATAAATATATGTATATAAATACATTAATAGATTTGGTCTATTCAATGGAATTGCACAAAACTTTGCATGCACAGTCTTGACGGAAAGGTATCTTGATTTGCCAAGTTTCTTTCCAGTTGGATGTGCAGCTTCCAGGATCCAGATAATGCATTTTTAGAACAAACTGGGTTTTTTTTTGTTTGTTTTTTTTGTCATCGCCTACAGTCTAGATGGTTTGGAATTTTGGTTTAACATTTTCAGGGTAGAAAGGGCTTCCCCGAGTGGTGCCTTTTGTTGGTTTTGTTTAAAAATATAAATCCATTCTCAAGTTACAAGAATTTGAAATTTTAGTTCTGAGCATGCTCAATAGGGTATCAAATGTCTATCCAAAAGACTCTACTGAGCATGCTTAGAACCAAAATTTCAAATCCTTTTAACTTGTGAATGCAGTAATATTTTTTTCACCAAACCAACAAAAAGCACCATTCTAGGACAAACTCATTCTACCCTGAACATTTCATACCAAAATTCCAAACCATCTTGGCTGTAGGTGATGACAAAAAAAAAGCAAAAAAAAAAATGGTCCTAAAAAGACACTATCTGGACCTTGGAATCTGCAAGTCTGACCAGAACGAAACTTTGACAGATCATCAGACCAGTTCACCCCAAACTGTGCATCCAAATTTCATGCAATTCCATTGAAAAGGGGCAAAGCTATTAAGGTACAAAGTTAGGGGTTCAGCATTAAACAGCCTACTCAACCATATCTATAGCTGCACTTCCATACCACTATAATATTTATACTAATATTTATACCTAGTATGGAAAATCAGGGGGAAAAGGGTCATTTAGATATGGATGGTGAAAAGGGCACATGGTGGAGACTGTGGAACACATGGGTGAGAATATAATGGTGGTCAAATACTGTAACACAAGGAATGGTTACATTATGTCCAGTCACGGGAAGGGGTAAGGGTAGGATACAGGGGTTCTGGAAGGTGGTCTGCTTAAATGTCAGAAGCTTCAAGAAAAAAAATGAATTAGCTCTAGGCACTGATGGCTGAGGCTAAGATTGATCTGTTAGCCATAATGGATACATGGGAAAATGCAAACAATGACTGGGACCTTGCAGTATTGGAAAACTTAATCTATAGAAGGATAGACAAAAAGTCAGGAGAGGGGATTGTTCTGTATGATAGGGAATGGATAAAGGCAATGGAAGATTCTACTCTGGAGCGAGGCATAGAATAAAAGCAGTTTGGGAGCAATTGACAAATAAAGGTGGTAAAAAGATCATGGTCAGAGAGGTGTATGGCCCGCTGAACCAGAAGAAAGCTGAGAACAAGCAATTAGTAAGGAGATCAGGAAATCTTCAGGCAAAGCAGATGTGGTTATGGTGGGTGATCTAAATATGGTGGATGTGGCCTGAGAAATCCCAGCATTTAGTAATGCTTGAAGTCAAGTGCTGGTGGATGTGATGCAATCCCATACAGTGGGCAAGGACACAACAATGGAGGGGGAGGGTGGCACCCTAGATCTGGTTCTATCAAACACTGAGATAATTAGAGAATTAAAGGTGAGGGAACCACTAGGGCCCAGTGACCTCAAAACAGTGTGACTCAACATAAAGGCAGGATCACTTCACCCCAGTTTAAGAACTGTTGTCCTAGACTTCAGAAGAGGGGACTCTGGCAAGATGGGGTAAAGGTTTAAAGACAAGCTAGTAAGTGTAGATGGACAGAAAGAGCAGAAACCAAATGGGATGTCATAAAAAGGGGTCTATGTGATAATGACGAATGCCTAAAGGATTTTCTTTACTGTTTTCTGTGGGGGGGACTGCCCGCAACCCCCCCCCTATGGGAGGCTTTGCCCCCGCACCCCACCCCTACTTAAAGATTCTCAACTCCAGGGGGGTGCATGTCGGGGGTAGTGAAAGCAGTAAAAAAATAAAGGCTTGGGCCGGTCCCAATAAAATAACACCAGCGTCCGGACCCAAACCTGGTACATCACTCACCCCGACCACTAGCCAACCCCCAATGCCACAATGCAGCTCAGCCATCCACCGCAGCACCACCCCCTACAGTCCCTCCACCCCTCCCAGCCCACGCTTACCATGCTTGCTCCCCATGTGCATATACATAGCGACATCCCATTGCCCAGTTCACCCACTCCCTCATCCAGTCCCCCCTCTCATCGCTGTGAGGGATTGTGCCTGTAAAGGGTCACCATTATGGATGGTGCCCTTCCCCATGTGCCCACCTTATGGGTTACCCATAAAAAGGTGGGTATCAGAGGTGACCACATCATGCATGAGGCAGGTCAGAAAGAATCAAAAGCACAGAAAGCTGATCTGGTTTTCCAGAAGGGTGGAAGTGGCAGTAAGGATAAAGAGTGTAGAGTTCTGAAAATATTGTATAAAGGGTAGCACAGTGAGGCCAACAAGGATGATTAAGGAGGCAGTGTAGCATAGTGGGTTAAGGCTCTGAGCTGCAGATCTGGAGACCTGGGTTTAAATTCCACAGCCACCTAGGTGCATACTGTGTGATCCTGAGCAAGTCACTTTACTTCCTTGTGCTCCCAGGTTGCATATAGAAACAAGCTTCAGCTTAGTGTGCTACTTCTGGTTAAACAATGTTCCCTTTCCTTACCTAAAAAAAATGAAAGAAGCCAGAATAATGATAAGAGAGTAAAACAGAGACAGAGCTGACTATAGCAGAAGAGGGTTTTAAGGGTTCCATGTCATAACAATGATCACCTAAAGGTGATCGCAGTTAGGGCGATGTCACATCACCAAAAATCAGTTTTAGCGATGTGACTCCCTAACACACAGCAAAAAGGTGCCAGGGACTTAGGTTTGCTATATGTGGGGAGGGCTAGCTCCCCCCCCCCCATGTAGGCTTTGCCCACTGCACCCCTACTAACAGATTCTCAACTTCAAGGGGGTGCATGTCGGGGGGGTGCAAAACCCAAGAAAAAAAATTCAGGCAGGGCACAACAAAATGTACATGCACCTGGACCCTAACCCAGCCCCCTTGCAATCCTAGCTCTCCACCTACCCACTATGCCATGGGGCAAGCTCGGCAGCCCACAGCGGCACCACACGCCTCACAAACCCTCCCTCCTGTCCTGTGCCACAGTCAGTGTGCTTGCCCCCCCACTTTCATATGCATGTAGCAACATCCTGTCACTATATGCATGAACCCACCCCCATCTGGTCACCCTCCCTCATCAGTAGCACCATGACATGTGCCACAATTGAGTCGCCATTTTGTTTTCGCTCAATCGCGGTCGCACATGTCATGGGCTACCATTCCAAGGAGGGAGAGGAAACCTTCTTTAGGTACATTAGGGGAAAACAGGGAAACTACAGAGGATATTATCAGGTTAAAAAAGGAATGGACATTAACTTTATTCAGTATTCACCAAAAAGGAGGGGGGCACTATCCGAGGGCAGGATTCAGGGCCGAGAGAGGCTGAGATGACATGAGTTAGGACAAGTCTTGGAATAATGAATGCTCAGGAGTCTCAAAACCCTAAAGATGGACAATGCACCTATTTCTGACAAGTTGTACCCTAGAGGTTTGAAAGAAGTGGACCAGGCACTGGTAGAACCATTAGCAAATCAGTTTAAATGTTCCCAGGAGATGGGTGTGGTTCCAGAAAACAGGAGGGTAGCTAATGTGGTGCCACTTCACAAGAGTGGGGACAGAAATGACCCAGGAATTACAGACCTGTCAATCTAACCTCAATTGTAGGCAAGCTGCAGGAAAAAAAAATCATTAAGGAACTATTGTGGAATTCTTGGAGGCAAATGAGGTGCATTACAGGAGGCAGAACAGGCTTGTAGCAGAGAGATCTTTTCAAACTAACTTTATCGACTTCTTTGAAAAGGTCACAAAGGAGATTAATAGGGGCCAAGCAGTGGACATATTATTCCTCAACTTTAGTGAAGTCTTTTGTTCAGTTCCATAAAAGGTCTAATAAAAAAGTTGGGCAACCTATGGAAAGGAGATCAATGGACCAAGTGGATGGGGAACTTGCTAGAGGGTAGGACACAGAGGGTGGTCATCAATGGAGTACACTCAGAGCCCAGGGGAGGCATGAGCAGGGTATTTCAAATTTTTATTCTGGGAATGGTACTCTACAAAATCTTTATTTACAATATAGGAGAGGAGATCCAGAATAAAGTGTCTCTCTTTACTGATGATACTAAGATCTTCAGCAGAGTGGACTCTAAGGAGGAAGTTAGAGAAATAAAAAAGACCAGAAAAAAATGGAAAATGTATCAGTATTATAAAGTGGAAAGCCAAAATGTGCAAAGGGATGCACATTTTGTAGAAGGAACCCTAACATGGGCTACTGCATGGGAGGAGTAAGGATCATAAAAAAAAACTGAGGAGAGAGACATGGAGGTCATTATTAGTGCAGCCTTAAGTCCAGTACTTGGTGCAACATAGTGTACGGGATGGAAAACAGAATGCTGGGTAATATAGGAAGGGGATTTTATAGTAGACGGAAGAAAGCGATATTGCCCCTGTAGAGATCCCTGGTGAGGCCTCACCTGGAGTACTGCACACAGTTCTGGAGTCCGCACCTCAGGAAAGATAGGATCCACATAGATACCATATAAAAGGGCACCACTAAGATGATTCAGAGGCAGCAGGGGAGGTCATATGAAGAAAGGCTGTCAGATCTTACTATTTATGTACTGGAGACAAGGAAGGAAAGGGGAGGGGATATGATTATGATGTGTAAGTCTTTTTGGGGATTCAACAGGGTAGATTGTAAGGACTTGATCACAAAGAATGAGGGCATACTGTATAGAGGTCATGTTTGGAGACTGGTACGAAGGGATTCAGGATGGAGACAAGGAAACTCTTTATAATGTGAGAAGTGTAATAATGGAAGACTGCCCATGGAGGTGGTTGAGTTCAAGCATTTGGCAGAGTTTAGACTTGAGTGGAACAGATATAAGGCAAAAGTGGGGCCCACAGTCAGAGGAAGGGAAAGGATACCTGGGAAAGAAGGGGAAAATCAGCATTTATAGTAGGGCTCTTGGACCTATAAATTCAACACAGCATTAGGCCAAGCATGGAAGTAAGCAGACTGGATTAACCTCTGGATCTTTGTGCCAATGCAATTTATGTTCTGTGTTCTATATAATCCTGTAAAATGAAACAGGATTATTCATTGGTACTATTTATACATAATTGCACCATAGAGATGAAATATCTAATTTACCAGGGCATCAAGTTGATGACAACATGGGTACAGCTTCAAAAACTAGGCAGCCAATACAGGACATACACTTTCAGCTACTACACAGGAAAATGCAAAGGCATGTGCCAGTGACCCTATAAAATTATTTCCTTTTTTTCTTAAACATATAATACTAATAGGGTCTTTAATTGTTACACAGTTTTGGAGAAACAGTATTTAACTCATGAACAGTTGAGTAGGTTCACCAAGTCTTATAAAAAAGACAGATGAGCCATATTCAACAAGTCTCACAATAAAGGCAGAGTAGTGAGGTTCACTGACTCCCAGATGTGTGAAAGATAAGCCAAATTCAGCAACTCTCACACAAGGAGAAGTGGAGCAAGGTTAATCAACTCTCATACGGGTGGCAGTAAAGTAATTTTTTTCAGTTCTTACAAGAAGCTGATGTATGTATGTATGTATACATTTATTAAACTTTGTACCCTGAGATAAGCACCTGAGATTAGAAAAACATGTTTACAAAGAGGCCTTGCGATGATGCAGTTACATTTGGTAGCTGATTGGCACATTACAAAAGTGTTCCTTATATTAAGAAACATCAGATATGATGAAGTGAGTGAACACCAGACAGATGAGCCAAGGCCTCCAACCCACACAAAAGAGACAGTAGGTAAAAATTCACCACCTCTCACAAAAATGAAAGAGGAGCCTGGAATAATCAACTCTCACAAGAGTGACAGAGGGAGGATTACCAACCTCACAAAAGTGGCAGAACTAGATTTATCAACTCTCAGAAGAGTAACAGAGGGTGGTGTTTGATAACTCAGAAGAGTAACAGATGAACCAGATTAGATTTTCACACGCTCAAACCTAACAGAGGGTTAAGGTTCACCTGCTCTCACGAGAGAGAGACCAATAGTCATCTAGTCTCACAATAGTGACAAAGAAGACAGGTTCACCAACTCTCACAACAGTGACAGATGATCCCTGTTCACCAACTATCACAAGAGCAGCAGATGAACAAGATTCAACAGCTCTCACAAGAATGACAGATGAACCAAATTTACTGCCTTTTATAAGAGTAACAGCAGAACCAGATTCACTAGCTCTTACAAGACTAACAGATGAGCCTGGTTCACCAGTACTTACAAATAAAACAGTCAAGCATGATTTACCAATTTGCTCAAGAGTGATAGATTAGCCAAATTTACCAACTTGCCCAATATTACAGATTAGCCATGTCCACAAACTCTCACAAAAGTGACAGATAAGTGATGTTCTCCAACTCTCACAATAGTGACAGATTAACAAGATTCATCAACTTCCAGAAGATCAATAGAGGAATAAGGTTGACTAACTCTCATAAGAGTGTCAGGAGAACCAGATTTACCAACTCGTACATGAGTGGCAAATGACTCAGGGTCACTTACCCTCACGTGAGTGACAGATAAGTTAGGCTCACCAACTCTCAAAGGAGTGACAGATAAGCCGGACTCAATAACTCTCACCTGTATCAGATGCATCAGGCTCATCAACTCTCACCATAGTAACAGGGAAAGAATGGTTCATCAACTCTTTAAATTGTGAAATCCACCAAGTTTTCCAACTCACACAGTAACAGCAGGTGTACCAGGATCATCCACTCTCCCAGCAGTAGCAGAAGACTGAGATTCACCATCTCTCACAAAAATAATATAAGCATAGATTTACCAACTTGCACAACCATGACAGATGAGTTAGGTTGCCACCTCCCATGGGAATGACAGATAAACCAGATTTATCAACTTGCACAAGACTTGCACAAGAAACAAGTTCACAAACTCTCACAAGAGTGACATACTATATGATTCAGATTCACCAACTTTCACAAGAGTGACAGAGAAATTAGGTTCACCATCTCTCATGAGAGTGCCAGGAGAACCACATTCACCAACCCATGTATAAGTGGGTATGCGGTTCGCACAGCAAACGCACAACTGTGAAATCCCTCACAGTGACAATCTCATCAGGTTTGAGATTGTCACAGTGAGGGACCCAAGGGCGAAATTTCACTCTTTCACCATCTTTCACCCCCCCATTTGAAACAACTCCAACTCAGAGTTAGATATCTTAAGAAGCGGGTGCGGGGGCACAGCCCCTTATGGGGTGTTCGGGGGGTGTAGCCCCCCGATAGAAAATACATAATGTCCAACAGGTGAAATTTTACCTGTTGATATTGGGGATCTCACCATGCTGAACTTCAACAACACTGTTGTTGTTTCAGTATGGTAGAACTGTATAAGTGACAGGTGAGTATAGATGTTGAAATGTTTTAATTCACAGGCGAAGTTAAGGTGAAGTCACCAAATTTGCCTCTGCAGATCATTTTGTGAAGTTTTTCTATTTAATGGGAAATTCATCATTGGTTATATCACCTTGCAACTTCACCTGTAACTTCTTCTTGGGGTACACAGAGGAGAAGTTGTGTCAAAATGACATCCACCAATTACTCTTTTGGGGTTTTTGAGATATAACTCAGTCAAATTTTGTCAAATTTGTATAAAACTTGATATGGTTGTAGTCCAAGAGGAAGTGCATATTCAATATATTTTTGAAGATTTTCAGACTTAAATTGTTAATGTGGAACCATGGTCAAGTTGTGAAGTGATTTTGGGGTGTTGTGTACACCCCATGAATTTTTACAAGGGTATAATGTGTTACTATTGTAGTACGCATTGAGACCCTTGTTTGGTTGTGTAGTGTCCCTTATCTTTAAAATCTGGTAGAGTTATGATTGTTAACATTGTAGTGTTATCCTATGGGACATTAGGGAGGAAAGGTATCACATCTCAGACTCTGTGTTTCCCATTTCTGAGCCTGAACAACTACCTAGCTCATGATGCCTCACTTATTTTGATGGAGGTATCACGTGACATGTCTCAGACTCCGTGTTCCCCATCTCTGTGCCTGAATTACTGCTAGGTTGTAGTGCAGAAAACTGTCACTTTAAGAAAAATATAACTAAAAAATAACTAAGACTGCTACAGAAAGACACTGACAAAATACTTTACTTAAACACTCCAAACTAAACCACAGAAATAAAACTGAAAAATTACTCACTTCAGATCAAAAATGTTGAACAACATAGAGTGAGAAAACCAAAATATAACACAAATCTCCTGTTTAGACAAAAAAGCTCTGGATCTTTCTGGGTTGCCTTGCTTTACAGTACACGTACTCTCCCCCACACCACTGCTTCAAAGACTGACTAAACTGAAACCACTAATTTAAAGTAAATAATCAGTGAAAACAAGAAAAAAAAACACAAGTCTGGCAGCACAAGGCCCTTTAGAACAATTCTATCTCACACCAAGCCACACAGAGGACTGGGTGCCAGTGACATTTAAAACACAGTGTACATCCATGGCCGTGTGACCCTAATATTCCTATCCAAGAGTATGTCCAGCTACCTAATAAAAGAAAATAAATTTCCAGCCTATATAAAGCCCTGGTACTACACAACTGCTCCTTGGTTTCCCCTCTAGCCTACTACTGGCACACTTCTTTAGATCTTAACTGGACCAATGCACATCGGTACACAGTTTGGACTTATCTATTCCATTACATTAAACAAGATAGGCTAAGACTATTGCATTTTAAAATCCTATATAACCTATATTGGACCTCTTATGCCTTATTTTGGATGAGACAGCTGTCCACTCTAGTTTGTGTTACTTGTGACTCGCCGGAAGGCACACTGCCCCACAAACTGTGGAATACCTTCCAGCCAAGCAATTGTGGTCCCATGGTTCACAATAAAATGTTCCCCTTGT
Source organism: Neoceratodus forsteri (assembly GCA_016271365.2). Lineage (NCBI taxonomy): Eukaryota > Metazoa > Chordata > Ceratodontiformes > Ceratodontidae > Neoceratodus > Neoceratodus forsteri. Next base: position 1,109,628,032 of record CM028129.1, on the reverse strand, counting down.
TAGGTACCAACAAATATTTTACTCGTGAAGTATGTCTCATTGGGGACTACTCCACAATTAGTGTTATTGAGCATAAATACTACATGGCCATAATATCCCAAGTTACCAACCTTATTTCAACCAGACATTGGCAAGGCAATTGGTTTCCAACTCTTGTGGAATGGTTACAGGAGTGTTTGACAGCCATTTCCACTGACAAGGCTATAGGGAATTTTTCACCCTACCATGCTAGGACCAGGGTGTGCTGGGCAGAGCTTTCTTCATTTCTTTCCAAGTAAACCTGTTCTTTTTTATTTCCCATATTTTCTATTATTATTTTTAGTTGAAGTGTATGCACCAGGTGGGGTGGTGGTGGTAGTAGGAGAGGTATTGGGGGGAGGGTGTTCTGTTGTCTATTTGTGATTTTGTGTTATTTTCCTAGTGTATGTTAATCCATTTTTTCTTTTGTTTTTTTTTCCTTGTTATTGTACTGTTATGCTGAAAAATGTTGCAATAAAGGGTATTTGGTTGCAAAAAAAAAACAGTCTGCAAACAAAAGTCACGACACTGTCAGAACAATAGACTGGAATATTGGTTGCTTATTATGTCTACTGAGCTTGGGTTTGAACGTCTTCCCATTCACTTCATGGACCATGCAGAACAAAGGAAAATAGCTCAAATTTTTGATCACAACCTATTTCATATACAAGGTTCTTATAATTTGTAATGAATATTGCATGTGGCAACCTCAGAGTGATATAAAAACAGATTGCATTATTCCTGCACAATAAAAACTAACAACACTACTGCATAGATCTCAAATATTGTAAACACTGCACAAGGCAGAATAAGTACAAAGTAATAAATCTTAAAACAAAGTAATCAGACACAATATGAAGTCTTAGTAAACTTTTGAAAATAGCAACATTATTCTTGCAAATACATATTTAACTATTTAAATGTTTCTTTGCATACCCATATATTGTATGTGTGACATATGCTACAAGATTTCCCTTATGTAACCAACCCTTTCCTAAGATATTCTGAAAATATAAAGTATTAAAGTGATATTTAAACACTTGGAGTTTGTACAAAATGTGGACTTTCCCTCATGATGCAAAAATAATAGTGAATCTACTTCTTTTGCTGTTGACATCACTCTGGTGCTTGTTCTTGCTAGAAATATAGCATCTTCCTTCACACTGGCACAACAAACATCTGGTACAAAAGCTCTTGTTGGAGGGGCTTTTCAGCTTGAATACAGCAGTGTGGACATGGACAGCAGCTGGCTTGAAGGGATTCTTCGTAAGAGACAAGGATTTTTTGAAACGTTAGAAGCTTTTGTTGCTAATTTCTGCACCTTGCCTGATTAGGTTGAACACTGTTGTGGTGAGAAAATAAAGAACTGGACCAGTCATTTAAAATATTTTTGACTTCCACTGCTTCCTTGAGTGTGTTGGTGTGCCATGTCTGTTTCTTCATTGCTGGATTCTAGTTACATTTCAGTTTGACTGGTATTTATAGTCTAGCTACATTTCTATAAGTATGGCACTACATATTCTGGTTTATTAACTTTGATTGGACATTGCAAATGAGGGGGGAATGGTAAATTCCTCTCCTTGGCACTACCGCTCTCTGGTACAGTTCCCATTTGAAAAGAAATATAAAATCAAAGTTATTTTTCATTCTAATATCTGAAGGCAACCAGATAAATGTGTCAACATACTGGTCTATGGATTCAGCATGTTATTTTGTGCACTGTGATGTAAGCTGCATGTTCTCTAAAGTCCATAGCTCACAAGATAGTCAACAAACATTGTTTCCAAGCAAATATCTTGATAAAACATTATACTGCTTAATTCTCATTTCCTGCACTTTAAAATGGGGTATATTTACTTTATGTAAATGTTTAGGATATAGCTCAGCAGACAAAAAATCTCTTCTGAGTCAAAATTTCTTTTTTTGAAATCCCTCAGGTATGGCAGGTTGTAAATTTCAGAGCTGTCACAAAAATGGTAAGCAACTAAAGTAGAACTTTTAAACCATATAACATGTTTCTGTAATGCTCAGACACATACAAGACATATATTTGAATGTTCCAATGACATGAGCATTAAAAAGAAACCAAACATGAGTATCAAACTTTTAAACTGCTAGCACTTGATGTTTTTGTAAACAACTTCTTTAGTATGAAGAGGTTTCTGATGAGCACTAGATTTTCATCAGATGGAAACATATACTATCAGACTGTGTTATTTTCATATTTGCATCAACTTTAGTTTCATAGAAATAAGCAAAAATGCATGTCCAGCATTAAGGGACATTGAGTCTCTCTTTTCTGAGCAATAGATCCACAGCTATAACCAGATCTTATCAATTCTGTAGCAGGTTACCATGCAAATATCTCCAATTCTCTGAATAAAATTCACACATTTGACCTTTGTATCAGTTTGTAGTCAGCTCACTCTGAAATCTATGGTGCCGTTCTTTTGCTGGAGGGAAAGTAACTTAAAAAAATCAGGTTTGTTTGCACTTTTTGACTTTGTGAGTCCTTTCAAATAAATAAAACTATTTGGAATTTTAAACAAGCCACCAATGTCTTAGTAGCACATGAATCCCAAATAACCATAGACTCTAACCAAATATTACAAAATATTTTTGTAATTTATTATTTACTATGGCTGCATTCACCACTCAATTAAATAAGGTAGTCCACAGATTAGTTCTCTTTTTACCTTATTTTATTGCAGGACATGCAGAACATAAAACACAACACAGCAGGGAGCAGACAATTCTAACCTTTCAGTTTGCAGCTTTATCAAAAGAATAGTGCCATTTAGGGCATAGTCTTTTTTATAGCAGGCTTCCAGTTGTACCTTATTATACACTTTTTAAAATTTAAAGTGACATTGTGCCTAAATACTTCATCAAAAAAAACATTTAAAAATCTCCACCATGCCCAATGTACTACATAAATACACACATAATTCATAACATTTCAGTGCATTTAATGATTCTTTTTTCTCCACTTAAAAGCTGCCATTGACTTTTCATATAGTCCATACTGGTATCATTGTACTTATTTAATATCTGTATTGCAGTACAAGTGGATGGACCGGAAAGCATCTTGAACCCTTTTAATGGACATATATTTTATAACAGTTAAAAGAAAATGTATGGCAGCACAAGTGGACGGACCAGAAATCATCTTGAACCCTTTTAATGGACATATATTTTATAATAGTCAAAAGAAAATGTATGGCAGCACAAGTGGATGGACCAGAAAGCATCTTGAACCCTTTAAAGGGACATACATTTTATAATAAACACAAGCAAAAACTTGCTAACAAGTTTCTTATTTTGTCCCATAAGTAAGAGGTTGTCCAAGACAGTCAGTCTAATCGGGGGGGGAAGGGGAGAGAGGGGGTGGGAGGAGTGGAAGGGAAAAAGAAACCCAAGGGCCTATGAATTACAATTATGCCACATGTATTAGACCTTCCACCTATACAAAAACCCAGGAAGTCAGGATAATTGGGAATTCAATGAAACAGGGAGATTCTAAAAAAGTTGCGAGGTCAAACCAACCCCTGGAGGTAAAAACAAAACAAAGCAAAAAAACACCATAATCACATCAGTACCAATCAGGGAAACCAAACAGATTTTTTTTTTTACAACTAATGGAAATTTATAAAGAGGAATATTTTTTGCATCTAAGGAAAATTTATAGAAAACATCTAAGAGACAGAGTAAACCAGGTTTACAGGTTTACGGGTTTACAGGTAGTGCAGCAGCAGTTACAGGATGATTTTAGTTTAATGCATGGTTGGTTAATAGAGCAAAACTTAGTGTTAAATCATGAAAAAACAAAATGTATGGTATTTAATAATACAAGATCTAATGTGAATTCTGAGCTAATTTTAAAAGATAATTATGGAAATAATATAGAAAGGGTTTCTGAAATTTGTTACCTGGCCTGGTTATTGATTGTAATTTATCATTTGAATTATATATTCAGAAGTTAATAGGTAAGTTGCATCGAAGATTAGGAATGCTTTATCGATTGAAAAGTACTTAACAGATGAGGTTAGAATAATTTTGGTTAATAGTTTATTGTTTTCAGTCATTGATTATGGTTTAATTATATATTTTTACATCAGTTAGAATGCATACTAAGTTAGTATCTACTTATCATAATATTATTAGATTTGCTGCAGGTCAGAAGAAAAGAACTCACCATTGTTTACTCTATAGTTCTATGGGGTGTTTGTCATTAGTTGATAGGTTTAGATTACGTGTTTTAGTATTTCTTCAAAAATTAAATTAGAAATTTTTCTGGTGTTATTTGTGATATGTTTCCTAAATTGATTAATGGTGTAAGAACTAGGTCACAGGTTAACCTTAACTTTAATTTTCGGATTCCCTATTATAAAAGTGTGTTTGCTCAGAATTCCTTTCAATTTTATGCAGTGAAATTGTATAATGAATTACCCTCTTATATTATGCAATGTGTTACAATTTTGTCATTTAAGAGGGTTTTAAAGAAATTCTTGGTAGCTGATTCAAAGTGTTGTTGTTTTAAATAATGTATTTTTATATGTTTGTATTTTATTTATGTATGTTTTATGTTGTGACTGGGCATCAGTGAAAATGGGCATTTTGCTCACTGATTATACAGAATAAAAATAAACAAACAAACAAACAAACAAAATAAACCACTTCTTCTTCAAGTAGTGCTAACTGGCCTGATATGGCCTTATCAAAACCCAGCTCCTTCTCCAAGACTTAGGGGCACTTTTTACCATGGCCTAATAAAAGAAAGAAAAGGGAAAAAAATCCATTAAGAATTGCAACATTTCAGAAATTATACATTTTCTGTCTTTTAATCAGAAATGGAAGAAACTCAATCTGTTCATTTAGACCCATGTCCATGCTATGGGCTCCCAACTTATAAATCCAGAATGTCTCTCTTTTACTGAGAGCCAATTCCTTATTTCCACCCCTGGGCCCATGTCGTACCTATTCCAGTCCTATAAATGTCAAAGCATTCTCCTCTTTCCTTTCAGCATTTTTTATGTGCATGGTCAGAACATAATCCTTATATTCATTTCTAATCGTTCTTATGTGTCTCCCACTCTTTCCTTGAATTTTATGTTTGTGTGACCCACATAGTATACACTGCATATGCACATTGCCATATATACCACAAAAGTGGTATCACAGTTAATGAAATGTGGACCCTCTAGCACAATTTGTGAGCAATTTGGATTCAAAAAGCTCTGTTTTGAGATGTATTTTAAAAGTTTTTCCCCACAGGCAAGCACACACAGATTTCTCTCCTACTCTGTCTTCAGAAGACTGCACAGATGACAGCATCCTCATGGCTTACCACTTGTTTTAGCAGCATGTGACCTCCAATCCCATAGTACATTGCAAACTTTGCCTCTGTACCAAACTTCACCAGCAAAATTACCAACTTTGCATTTCACAAAGTCATCAGTTTACTATGAATTTGGACTTCACAAGGTGGGTTAAGCTATACTGATGCTACCACAACATTTTTACACCTCTCAACACTACAGCGACAACAGCGCCAGGTTGCTGTACTGTCAGCACAAGACTCTAGCACTGTTTTCTGGGGATATTGCACCCCTCCATGGAAACAACTCAGAGTTGATTATTTTAGTAGTGGGGGGTGCGGGGCAGAGCCCCCTGCATGGGGATTGGGGGAGTGAAGCCTCCTGAAGAAAACAATGTCTCCTGTGACTCCCTTTATGCCAACCACAAATGCAGTCAACATAAAGGAGTCACTGTAACATTGGTTGACAACTAAAGTGTCAACCCACTGTCATAGATCCATGGATTAACTTCATGAAATGAGGCAAATTCATGAGTTAATTCACAGAGCAAAGTTTTTTTAACTTCACACATCACTACAAGTGAATCAGTTCATCAAATATCGCAAAAGTAACAGATGGGGAAGGACCCCTCTTTCTCACAAGAGTGACAGATAAGTCATAATCACCCACCAGCTCTCACAAGAGTGCCAGATGCATCAGGTTTACCAACTCTAACAACAGTGACAAAGGGTGAAGTTGGTTTGTCAGCACTTACAAGAGTGTCAGATGCACTAGGCTCAGAAACTCTCATAAGAGAGACAGATGTACCAGGTTCAGAAACTCTCTAAAGAGTGGCAGATGCACCAGGTTTGCCAAGTCTCACATGTTTCAGTGCACCAGATTCACCAACTCTCACAAGAGTGGCAGATGTACCAGGTTCACCAAGTCTTAACAAGAGGTTCAGATGTATCAGGTTCACCAGTTCTTACAAGAGTTTCTGACCCACCACATTCATCAACTCTCACAGAAATGGTAGATGCTCAGTTTTTTTAATTTTTTCATAGTTCATTTGTTGAGTAACTGCCAGTTGGCCAAAACTCATTAACAATGATTTCCTGAGCCAGTGCAACATACCATTAAAATGCATGAGTTCAAAGAAAGCATATATGAAAATAAAAATGATAAATGAATGTTCCATAACAATGATACAATAGAATGAATTCACAGCATATTTGTGCATACAAAAGTGGGGTCAGACAAAACAAAATATCTTAAATGTATGTAATACCTGTCATGAGAGTGATCAATGAGACAGGTTTATTTAACATTACTTATACAAAATAGGCTCACTGAGATGAAATATCTTGTTACAGTTGTGTCTACTGATGGCAGCAGGGATACACTAACTAAAGCTACAGACAATAAGGATTATATACATTCATGTATAACACGAGTAATTGAAAACATGCAATGGCCCTTATCAAGTTCTTTCAGTTTTTTGCTTAAACATATGATAGGCACCTACCATATATTGCACAGTTTTGGAGAAAGGAATTCTAAGAATTGCCAGCTTTCACAAGAGTGACAGAGGTTTTTGAGTTTGTTATGTCTCATTATTGGTCATTTAATTAAAGTATCTTCATGTACGGTAGTGAGTATTCCACTGGGTGATTCAAAAACATCTGAATAATAACAACCACCTCTTGATTGCTAATACTCCATTTGTCATAGACACAGAAAAGCACTGTGCTATCATAAATATGCCACTGTGCTCTTTGAAATTCCATTTAGAGCTTTGTCTACAGGTTTCATAGATAGGTTGGTGAAAATAAATTTACTGAAAATGAAAACATGCATTTCTTCAAGATTTCTATTAGCTGAATCACTTATGTTTACAAAACTGTGCTCTGAAGCAAATACCCAAACCAGTTTTTCAAAGACATTTTGGGGTCTTAAGATTCATCAGAAGCTCCAGATCAAAGAAAAGTCTAGTTTGCAAGGTATCTAAGTGATTTCCAGTTCTACTGTAGCTTGTGCCAGCAGTTAAAATGTTCTGGCTGGCTGGAAGAAACATTTCCCACTGGTGGTCATATTTGTTAGATGTTATACTCTAGTCTACTGATGAGCAGCTTTATCAACTGCATTACACTCACATCTGCCTCAAGCAACATGCTACATCTACAATAACTGTAGTACATTTATAGTAAATTAAAAGTGCCACAAGTTAGACCTAGTACTACTACAGAGGAAGAGTTTGGTTGGGCTGCATGGCTCTTGAAAAATGTACTCTTAAAACTGAATTATCTTTTGCTCACATATGATAGTTGTCCAGGGAGATAATAAAAGAAGCCATGGTTTTTTAAAGACAAGGAGTGACTCTGATGTCCCTCGTGGTTAACTCCTCCCCCACTTTCTAATATAACCAGGGCTAATGCAACTGTACTGAAATGTGTACAGGACATTAGAAGAATGGAACAGAGGGTAGTACACTTGGAAAGAAACAAAAAATGGTTTATCTAGTCCATCTTCAACTTCTTAGCACCCATAACCATCCATTTTGTGGTTATCATTGTATTTATCTAAGTGATGTTTAAAAGAATCTATTGAGTTACATAAGACTATATGCAGTGGCAAATAGTTCCAGATTGTAACTACAGTACTCTTTGAGTGAAGAAGTTTCTTTTCTTTTCAGTACTGAAATGTGAGCCCATAAGCTGGTAATTGTGGCTCCTAATTGATGATGTATTGCCTTTTAGTTTTAAATGTAAAGTATCACTTAGTGTTTTGTTCTTAATTGCTTTATGTACCATTATCATACACCGTCTTTCAAGGGTAAATAGGTCCCACTCCTTAATGCATTGGTCATTGTTTAGTCAACTAAAGCCTCTCATCACTTTGGTTATTCTCTTCTGGACCCTCTCAATTTTAGTTATACCCCTTCTGAGTTATGCTGACCAGTACCAAACTCAAAAACTAAAACATACTGCACTGCCAGATAAAGGTTTGGAGACTGCAAATCTCAAGACATGATGGTATCATTATGACATGAAATATACTGCAGTGCACAAATTCAAAATGAAAGTGCTTGCCTTCAAGTGGTAATGTAAGGTCTAAGTGTCCAGGCCCTGTTGAACACAACACTCTACTTGTGACCTCACCAGTGACAGGAACAATGGCATCCAGACCTCCCTGTTTCTGTTTACAGACATAGAAAACTGCCAGCAGAAGAAAGCCATTATGGTATATTGAGTCTAATTGATGCAGAGTTCATGCAACTTGTACTACATGGTGCTCTATCCTCCTCCTCTGACACTCTTACACTTGAACTGACTTTATCCCACCTCCTCTAAAATCCCCCAACTGTTTTCTGGTTCACAACCTCCTTCAGTAGCCCTTTCCATCCTGCTGCCACTCTCTCCATGCTTGCACAACTTCTCTTGATGCTGTCTTTTATTTAGTGAGACTATGGGTTGTTACCTCACTTTGAACTGAAGTTTTCAAGTCCTTGCCTATTAAATCCCTAATGTCTCTTTCCTGGGTTACTGTTTTTTAGTGGTGCACTATTAGTGGGTGCATAAAAAGTTCTTCTATTTTTGTTGGCATTCAGTTATTGCACTACAGGCAAAAGTAATACTTACGGTGTGAAAGCAGCTATTTAAATCTAAATTGTGCTCCCAGGTCGCTCCTGTAAAAAAACTTTCAGCTTAGTGTGCTATACCTGGTTAAACAACTAAATAAAAAAAAATAAATAAAAAAAATTCTACCCTTTTTATTACTTTGTTTCTCTTGCCTTCCCCCCAAGTTTCACCTAGCTCTCCATCCCACTGGAGTTACAATGGCTGCCCGTTCCTCCATCTTGGAGTACAGGGGAGTACAGGTGAGTGACTTCCTTTACAGCCAACACCAGTGTCACTCCTCAGTTAATCATTGGAGGGGGATTTGTGTCAATAATGGGTGGTTCATGCCTTCCCTTCTATCCAAGGAACTAAGCCCTCTTTAACCACTCTGTAGAAATAGGTGTGGTTCTAGTAGATTGAATGGAGGCCAATGTGCTCCCACTGCACAAGAGTGGGAGTAGAGAGGTCCCAAAGAACTACAAACTGGTCAGCCTAACCTGAATTCTGGGTAAAAAGCTAAAACCATTATAAAAGAGCATATACTTGTTTATCTTTTGCTGATCAGGTAAGTACACTATACAAACTAGCCATCTAGTTTCAGGTACAACCTGGGAGACTACAGTGAAGTAGCTTGAGGACAATGGGCTTCAGAACAAGAGGCAGCATGGGTAGAGTCAGGAAAATCATGCCAGAACAACTTTGATAGACTTCTTTGATTGGGTCGTAAAGGCAGTCAATTAGGGCCAAGCAGTAGTCGCACTAAATCAGGAGTTTAGCAAGACCTTTAACTTTGTGCTACATAGGAGATTTCTGAAAAAAAATGTAAAATCTGAGGATGAGAGACAACTTAACATACAAACATGCAAACATAGAAGCTGTCAGCAGAAAAGGACTTTGTGGCCCACCTAGTCTACCCTAAGGTCCTTGCCTACTGTGCCACCATAGACTGTAGGTTCCCTTGTGTCTATCCCATGCATGTTTGAACCCTGCTGCCATTTCTGTACCCACCACCTCTGCTAGTAGGCTGTTCCAGATGTCTGCCACCCTTTCCATAAAGTAGTATTTCCTCAAATCCCCTTTAAGTCTCCCCCTTCCCGCTTCATATTGTGTCCTCTTGGCCTTGAGCATCTTTTTCTGTGTAAAACTCCATCTTTCTGTATCTTATTGATACCACTGAGGTATTTGAATGTTTCTATCATGTAATCCCTTTCCCTCCTTTCCTCTAGAGCGTACATGTTTAAATCCCTGAGTCTTTCCTCATAGGGCTTCTGATGCAGGCCATGCACCCTTTTGGTTGACCTTCTCTGTACTGCCTCTACCTGGTCTATGTCTTTCCTGAGATGGGGCCTCCAGAACTGGACACAGTATTCCAAGTGGGGCCTCACCATTGATCTATACAGGGGTATCACTACTTCCATCTTCCTGCTGGTGATACCCCTCCCTATACACCCAAGAATTCTACTAGCCTTTCCCACTGCTTTATCACACTGGTGTGCTACCTTTTGGTCATCAGATATGACAACCCCCAGACCCCTTTCCTGTTTAGTGGTTGCTAATCCTCCCAATGATATGTTGCCCTAGAGTTTCTGCATCCTATGTACATCATTTTACACTTTTTGGCATTGAAGCCCAGTTGCCAAACTCTTGACCAGTCTTCCAGTTTTTTTAGAACTTCCCTCATTTTTTCCATCATTCCCCCATATGTCAACTCTGTTGCAGATTTTTGTGTCATCTGCAAACAAGCATACCTTTACATCCAGCCCCTCTGCAATGTCACTAATAAAGACATTGAAAAGGATTGTTCCCAGTACTGACCATTGAGGTACCCTGCTGGTTACCTTTTATTCTTCTGAGTGAACTCAATTTACCACCAACCTCTGAGTTCTGTTACTTAACTGATTTCTTACCCATTTTACTATCTTTGGACCCACTCCCAGGCTGCTCAGCTTGCTTACCAGTCTTCTGTGTGGAACAGTGTTAAAGGCCTTACTGAAATCCAGGTAGACCACATCCACCACTCCTCCCTGATCCACCTCTCTGGTAACACAGTCAAAGAACTCAGTCAGTTTTTTGGGGCAGGATCTTCCCCTGTGAACCCATGCTGCCTCAGATCCTGCAATCAAGATCTGTGGTTTCCTGCCTCTTCCCTATTCACACTTTTGTATAGTGGGACCACATCCACCCTCTTCCAGTCCTTTGGAATTTCTCCCTGTCTCCAGTGATAGATTGAACAGAGCCACTACAGGAACTGAGAGCTGGGCACTGTAGCAATTTGAAAATATAAGTGCTGTTACAGAGCTTTCCTAGGCAAAAACAGTTCATTATGAAGCAAGAGAGAGTAAGCGATATAACGCTGTCAAGGTATAGCAAATTAAAATAATTTCTAGCCCTGTAATTTGAACTTGAATATTTATATAGGACATGCTTTTGCTTAAGAAGCTTATTTCTCTTTCTAAAGAGATGGTAACAAAATGTTGGGACCTCTTAAAAGAATCTTCTTTTTGATTCTGGCAGTATGTTTATTTGTGCTTTAAGGTAAATATTCAAATCAGTTTGAGAATTTTTAGATAATTTAAATATGGTTGGTCCTATACTACACTACATATACTATTTACTGTTGTTTCAGACAAGGGAAATGAAATGAACTGAATTGGGGAGGTTAAAGAAGTGACTAGAAGTGCCATTCCTACCTAGAAAATATGAACCACCTATTAGCAGAACTCTAGATATATTTTTGGAACCATGTAGTGCAGGTTAGTTCCCCCTGCTTTAACTTACATCTACATATTCTACTCTTTTATATTATGTTACATTCTTTCTGAATGATAGTGAAATTGCCATAAACTCTCATATGTGTTTGTAATTACAGATTAAGACTCTGTGCATTGAAACACTGTGAAAATAAGACTATAAAAAATGAATCTTGGATTTAATTAAAGGCTCAAATGTCTGAAGAAAAGACATTTAAGTTCTGAAATGTCACAAAAATCAAAAAATAAAAAGAGCCATAAGTCAAAAAGAAATTTAATAAAAGAGTTGAATATTACTTGTTTTATATTTAAGAGAGCACAAGGTTGAGTGGGAAACCTTTCTATTTTGAAGTTATTTTAGCTCCCATATATTGCCCAAAAGTGTAAGATAATGCATATTGGCAAAACATATCTGAAAACAGAGTATTGGTTAGGGGGAATGGTAATGGAACAGATGTCAGAGGAAAGAGACCTTTGATAATTTTTAGTGACTGTCTAAAACCCCAAGTGTAATGCCAGAAAGCTGCAGATAAAGTACATAGGATGTTGGGCTACATGAGGAAAGAGTTTTTTTTTAATAAAAGGACAGGGTTAATTCTGACCAAAGTACAGTTACTTGGTGAGAACTCAACTGGAGTAGTATGTGACATTCTGGAGCCAAAGCCTGAAGAAGGACAGAGATCTCTTCAAAGCTGTTCAGAGGATAGATAGAGAATTGCTTGTTGTTCCACTGTAGGGCAGGAAAAGAATTCCAGGACAGCAGGAGATGGTGTTGGAGGAGAGCCTGGAGAATCTCAGTCGGTACACATTAGAAACCAGAAGGGAGACCAGGAACATGACGTAGATCTTTAAGTACTTAAAGAGGTTTTAATAAAGTGGACAGAGGTGTCATGTTCCTATGAAGTGAGGGAAAGATAACAAAATGTTTGGGATTGAAACTGGTGGGGCAAGCTTTAGGAGGGATTTAAAGAATATCATCTTTATAGAAAGGATAATGGGGTTGTGAAATGCATTGCCAGATGTAGTGATTGACAAAGAGTCTATCACCAGCTTCAAATACAAGTAGAGTAGGTACAAAGAAAAATTACAAACCAGAGGAGGTAAGGAAAGCTGTAGAGCTGTGTGGCATGAGAAAATTTAGAATTTGCAGAACTTCAATGAAGTTTCATGAAATTCCACAACATTTTGTGGAGTTTCATCAGAAGTTTGTGGAATTTTTTGAATGTATTAATTTGGTCAAAACTTAGATATCTATTGAGCTAGAGCTCTACAATTTGTCATGCTTACTTTCTGGGAGGAATTCTAATGATGTGCTGGATATTGTGAGATTAGGGGGATCAGTACTGCTATTCAACTCTTGACTCACCGACACATCAATCACTGACTCCATCTAACTGATTCTGTCAATTTACTGAATTCCTTTTAACCGCCAATCAAAACACCGAAAACAACTCGCAAGTAGCAAGAACCAAGAGAGTTAAACAAACTTAGCACGCAAGTTGCAACTGTGCTTTGGGTCAAGTTAGTGAATTCATGAAACAACTCGCAAGTAGCAAGAGATTTAAACAAACAATGCACAAGTCGCAACTGTGCTTTGCATCAAGTTAGTGAATTCATGAAACAACTCACAAGTAGCAAGTAGCAGGCAGAATTAAACAAACTTTATTCATAAGACAGAGAATTTAGCACAAACTTATCTCACAAACGTTCTCTCCCTGATGTGATTTGGCAGCACCGGTAAGAAGCTGCTGTTTGAATGACACATGACAACCACTGCTAGGGTTCTGACAGCACCAGTAAAACAAGTCACCCCATTATCACTCCTTGTAGTACAGGTACGCAGCCAGTGAAAGTTTATCATGCTGCCTCTGTTTGGGAACCATCTTACACGGTTCGGCTATTGCCATTGCTGTAGTCACAGTAAAAACACAAACAAAGGTGAAATGCCCAATGAAAGGCAATTATATTGTTCCTGAAGCCTCTGCCTCGAAATGACCACAAAGTAATTGGAAGCCACACTAGATGACACTCGTGGTGAACATGACTTTGTTTTGCTAGCTCGCAGCTTCACCTTACTAACATGTTGAACAGGTAATTGTGCAGCTAGCAACTGGCACATCACAAATTGCAAATTGCAACTGAGTCAGTGTTTTGAGTGTCATGCAATTAAACAAGGTGGTCATTCAGATTTCAGCAAATTGGTACAGCAAAATAGTAGGCGGTGGATTGAGAGTCAATGAAACATACCTAATCCAGATTAGGATGGGTTGACTAAAAATTATTGGTGCTCAAAGTCTGCCATTTTATTTTTTGTGGGAAAGTTCATGAACATTTTGTCTGCATATATATATATATATATATATATATATATATATATGCCATCTATTGGACCAGAGATTTTAAATAGGGCATGATTACTTGATGAGAGGTGTTCTAAAAATGTGACAAATTTCATGACAGTAAAATGCATTGTCTCAAAATTATGTGCTCAAAGTTTGCCATTTTATTTTTTGGAGGAAATTTCATGAAACATTTTATCTGCAAATAACTGAGGCACCTTTGGAGCTAGACATGTGTACATTAGCATGGATACCTTTATTGTAATGGTTGTAGAATACTCTAAATGTGGAAAGACTTGGATTACAGAGTTTTAAGTTACAGGGATTCAAACCTTTTCTATGTAAATATTTGCAAAATTTTGTGAAAACTCTCAAAAATGTGGTTGTTTGTAACTTCTTTGCTCTTGCAGGCATAGACTTAACATTTGACATGCATACATGATGTCAGTGTATTATAGTGTCTAACACAACTAGATAAATTGGTTTAGCAGTTTAAAATATACAGTGGAAAAAAAGAAAACAGATAATTGGTAACATTTTCTCAAATATTTATGGTAGCATAGATATGAAGCATCCAGAATTCTTTTCGTAGAATTTAACATTCACAATGCGCATACCACAACTTCATTTTATAAGCTGGGTTGAGCTTTTTGCAGTTCTGCTGTTTCTCTCTGGGTGACTACTTTGCCACCCCATCTTTCTTAGCGTAACCAGATTGACTCAGTAGAGCTACTAAGCCCACTGGTATCCTTTTGTTCTTTACAGTGACAAAATCTCTTAAAATTATAGTCACCTATTCCTTTTCCTATTAACCTATCCTGTTGGAATAGCCAGAATTCTGCCTTCCTGGTGTTTCAGACATTGTCTTCCTCCTCTACATCTTTCTGAGTACCTCTAAATACCAGACATGCACATACGTCTGGTTGCCTGGATCAGAAAATTACTGGGTGTCATCCTCAAATATCCTGCAGTCATCTTGGAATTGTTGATGCTCTGTGATTCCTTGCTCCAACTGGGAGGTCTACCACTGATGTGCTACCCAATTCAGCTGTCCATTTTTCAGTGAAACTATGCATCTAACTCCTGAACCTGGTGCCCCCTGAACTACTTGTCTCTCATACACCTGTCCTTTAATTTGAATCCCCCTAATAATGGTGAATGAAGTTAACAAATGGCAATTTTATGGAATTTTCATTAAATTCCACAATTTTCTCAAAGCCTTATGGAATTTGACTTTACATACAGATGTTATTATGCAATTTCTGGCAACAAGCAATTAATAAAATTGGCACACACAGTTTCCTTGTATGGTCTAAGAACCTGCCAAATTTAATGTCATTGCATTCTCTAGTTTTAAAGCTTCAGGGGCCCTATATTGAAATCTGAGCCTCCAGGCAAAATTAGCACTGCCCGGTGTGTTAAAATAGCCCAGAACCAAAAGCAAGCTATATTCAAAGGAACAGCCCGGGGGCAAAACCTGCTGAATATAGTGTGCAAAGGAAGCAGGACAAACAGGGCTGGGAGTGCAGTGCTAAAACAGCCTGGAAATAAGACAGCTCTGAATATAGTGACAGGGAAGTGCAAAAGACAATAGCAGCTCTGTGGACACAAAGCTGGAGTAAGGCAGAGGTGAAGCTGGTGGACAATGTGTGTGATAGCAAAGTAGTGTTGTACAACAACTGCAAACAATGCAGGCCACACACTGCAGAACTGTTCTATGCTGAAGAGAGGTTTGCCCAGGACTAACCCGACTGCACAGAGCTAACACATTAGCCCAGTGCAAACAGGTTTGCCTGGTGCAAAAGTTTGCCATATTCAAAGCTTCTATGCAAATGAGCCTACTTTGGTAATCTGTGGGAAAACTGTCAATTTGCATCTCATGATGGGCTGCTTTGCATACATTTCCATAGAGTTTGCCCGGTGCTTTTGCATGAAGCACACAGCTCCACCTGTTGGTCAGAATGGAACTACAGGCTGGAAGCTGCAGGCCAGGGTGTGCACATAGCAACCCCTATTGGTCAGAATGGAAGTACAGGCTGGATACTGCAGGAAATGGGTGTTGGCAGGCATATGCAGTGCATACCACTTGTCCATGCATCACTGCAATTAGTAACTACAGTATACATAGCTATCTACATTTACATATATGTGTACATATATATATATATATATATATATTGCTATATATTCATTACAAAAAACAACATTAATGTATTGGTTAGAGTGTTTATTAAAAAGCAGGGAAATGCATTGTTAGGGTTCCCACCCGTACCACACTCCCACCTTCCACAAACCAACAGGCATCGGGGTGTATTCTCACCCCATTCCATGGGTAAACAAGCTGACATGGTACAGTATAGGAGAATGGGGTGAGAGTTAGGCCTGACAACCCCATGGTGCACCCAGTGCCTGTTGATGTGTGGAGGGTGGGGGAGTGGTAGGGGTGGGAACCCAAACATCGCATTTCCCATCTTATTATGAGTTAATAAAATCCCTAACTGATGCATTAACATAACTTTTTGCAATGCATTTCCATTCTTTTTTGGAACAGTATAATAGTATTTGTATGTTACTGTGGGGAACCTGTGCTCCAGTCCCTCAAGTAGAGATGGGTGAAGTGGGCTCAATTCATTCCTTGGAGTGCAGAGTAAAGGTGGATTCATGGAGTGCTCCGCAGTGCAAAGCGGAGTACTTTGCACCACAATGGGTAACGTGAAGTCCATTGAAAACAATGACTTTGCACTATTCCACCTTCCCCAAACCACTACTCTACAAAAATTAAGGAGAAGTACACTGAAAACAATGTACTTCACCTCACTTTGCCTTGTTTTAAGTTCCAAAGGCAGATTTTGCAGTGATTCTTGGGACTTCAGGTCACACGGGCTCTAGATTGTTCTGCACAGCCTTAGTTCAGGGTAGTGTGTGTAAGAAACTGTTGGAGATAGTCTGCTTTGAGAGCTCTCTCTGATTCAAACCTTCTAAAAGCTGTTAAAAAAGCCTTTTTGAGTCTTTTTTTTTGCTGAAACTTTAGTTTATCGATTGTAGGAAACCCTCCTGCTCTCATATCATTGAGGGCTTATTGTTTGTGTGTGGATTTTGAATGTTAATGTACAACATTGAGTCAGTGTACTGAGAGACAGTGGAAGTGTTCTTTGGAAGAGGGGCATATCTGTGGTGTAGGTAGACCTAAGTAAGAGAAATAGGAAGTTCTTTGTTTTTTGGTTATATTTTTCTTGTATAACTGACTGTGTTAATGTACACACAGTAATATTTTTAGTAATTGTTGACATTTGTTTGCTGATTGTGTGCAGGGGTGTAGCCAGAAAGTTCCATTTTGTACACAATTTCCAACATTTACACCTCCCCCCACTAAAAAATGTACACATCCTTTCCAAATGGCACCCCCTTCCAAACAAGTCAGATTGTTGTCAGATGATTCCTCTAATTTCTAAAGAGGTTATACATGTATCTGTCTCCTAAACAACAGAAGTTTAAACAGAGTCACTCCTCAGTGGCCTACACTAACCCAAATACTACAGATTAGAATGAAAATGTTAACAGAAAGGCATATGGTTTGTGACAGGCACTCAGCAAAACTGTACACAAATGTGTACAGTGAGTATGCCTGTCTACACCCTTGATTGTGTGTGTTGTGGTCTGGAGGGCCTGATGCAGCAGAGCATAATTTCATGTTGTTTAAAATACATTGGCCCAGATATTCAAACTGTGCCAGGCTGTGGCGCAAGCCTGTGCGCTGCTCAAATTTGTTGCACAGGGGTGTGGCCAAGGCGATATTCAATGGAGTTGTGCTATGGCGCAACTGCTTTGAATATCGCACCCTGGCCACCCCCACTGTGCATGGCACAGTGGAACTGCTCCAGCACAAGTGGTCAGAGTGGAGCATTGAGATGCAGTGGTGCAAGTACCATTGCACCATGCACAGCACCTGCGATATTCAATGGGTGACATGCAAATGGGGCCATAATTTATGCAAGGCACACAGGGGAGCATTTGCATCTGATTACAGCCCCATTTGCATACCATTAGCATGCAGGTGCGCCGATCCCCGACAACTTGCACCTGGCGCCCTGCCAGGCAGCAGCCGTTGGGGACCGATGCCCCCTGCAGCCCGATCACGGGACGTCCCATAAGGGACAAAGGATGTCTTCTATCCCTGGCGGTCCAGTGGATTGCAATTAGCCCAATTGTGGGCATCACTGTATCCCCTCCTGAAGTCCAATATCCCTGGTGGTCCAGTGGACTGTGATTAGCCCGATCGTGGGCATCAGTCACCCCCAAAGTCCAATATCCCTGGTGGTCTAGTGGACCACGATTAGCCCTATCGCAGGTGGCATTCCTCACCCCCCAGTCCGAAATCCCTGGTGATCTAGTGGACCCCCCCACCCGCCCACTGATCCCAACCACCCTGCTCCCCTCGTCAGCCGGTGGGCGGCAGCCCACCTGCCTGTCGTCCCGCTGCCTGCCGACTGACAGCTCGGTAGGGCTCCACCATTGGTTCAGAGCATGAGCCAATGGGCGTGCAGCCATACCGTGACTAGTCAGTCCAGATATGTAATTTCATTCACATATCTGGACTGACTAATCATGATATTTCATTCCATATCTGGACTGACTAGTACGGTATTTCATTCACATATCTGGACCAGCTAGGCTGGAGCGGTATGCCCATTGGCTCATGCTCTGAACCAATGGGCATGCAGCCTTATCGAGCTGTCAGTTGGCGGGTGGTGGGACGGCAGGCAGGTGGGGTGCTGCCACTTGCCGGCTGATGGGGGAGCGGGTGGTGAGGCTCAGTGGGCGGGTGGGGTGGGGTCCACTAGATCACCAGGGATTTTGGACTTGGGGTGAGGAATGCTGCCCGCGATCAGGCTAATCGCAGTCCACTGGACCACCAGGGATATTGGACTTTGAGGGGGGATGACTGATGCCCACGATCGGGCTAATCGTGGTCCACTGGACCACCAGGGATATTGGACTTTGGGGGGGTGACTGATGCCTGTGATCAGGCTAATTGCGGTCCACTGGACCAGCAGGGATATTGGACTTTGGGGGGGATGACTAATGCCCATGATTGGGGCATGGAGGGGCACCACCAGGTGCGGCTGGAACAAGTGATGGCCACCCACAGGTGGCAACTGCTGTGTTATGCCCTGCAATGTGGCAGCTCACCTGTGGGTGGCCCTCGACTTGTTTCTTTTTTTTAGGTGTAATTTTGTGCAGGTGCAGGTAGGGGTTGCGTCTACATAACTCTGCATGGCCCAGGCTGAATATCGGGCTGTGCAGTTTATGCATGGGCACTCCTCCCCACCTGTGCCTGCATTCATTACTGATGCGTCCCGGCACATTGGGATTTGCGCGTCACACTTTTCCCTTTTAAATATCGCACTGGGGTGCATCAGTGGGTTGTGCATGGCGCAACACCGTTGCACCATGCACAGCCCTTTTGAATATCTGGGCCATTGTATTTTACTGAAGTTTTCAATTTGCTATGCATTACTTGTAGACAAATTGTGTGACTTTGTGTGCGGTAAGTATAATACACCTTTTACTGTGCTACAGTGTAATTGCAGGTGTAGTAGTGTGAACCTGCTAGCCACTGCACCTGCATGATTTTGTGCTGCCATTTTAGTATCTTTTCTTGGTTTTGCACTGGTGCTCCCCCCCACAGACAAAAGGTATTCTTTTCCAGATTGGATTGTTTGTGACTTGAGAGCACCACTGGTTAGTTAAGGTGTTGTTGAACTTGTTGTGACTTTGCATCTGTATCTCTTGTTGAAGCCACAGTTGTTTTTTAGGTGTCACATCCAGCATCCCTCCCCCAGCCCCCGCTCAGAGTGAACGTTCTAAAATCTAAATTTGTTTAGAATGTTCTTGTTGATCCCCCAAAATGCCCACAAAGAGACGTGCAAACAAAGCTGTTTCTCACCATGGCACTGCTGCCAGTGGTAAGATTGTCTGTGGGCATGGTAGTACACAGTTGCAGAAGTGCATTGCTGATGTGAGGAAAGGTATTTCTTCTTCAGTGTTTTTTACAGCACAATCAGTAGCTTCACTCATGGTTGAAGGAGATGATGTTGTCCCAGCTGGTGGTGTTAGTGTAGTTGCAGGTGGTGGTATGAGTATTGCTGCCACAAGTTCCACTT
The DNA here is from genome assembly GCA_016271365.2 of Neoceratodus forsteri. NCBI lineage: Eukaryota > Metazoa > Chordata > Ceratodontiformes > Ceratodontidae > Neoceratodus > Neoceratodus forsteri. The sequence goes on along the minus strand of CM028129.1, from coordinate 1,109,607,847 downwards.
CTGACCAATTTACCATATCCAAAAATATAGTGGAGTGTGAAGCAGTGCCAGTGAGTGACAGTGTAGATGATGTCATACTCCCCAATAACATTCCAGTAACTGAATATGAGGATTCTGATCATCATGTTAATGATAGCACACAATGTCACATTTCTTCCACTGCAGTTTAGGCCATGTATTTGCCATGCAGTGATTTACAGTGTGGTGAAACAATTTCGGGTGGTGGTGGTGCTGATGATGATATTGCTATGGTTGCAACACGAAGTCAACATGCCAGCATCCAAGCCGAAGATGTGGATGATGTTGATGAATATAATAATGATGTCAGTGACCCCTGTTGGGACCCAGAAAAAAAGAAATTCAAGGTGGCTGTGTCGGGATCTGTTTGCATCCCCCCTCCCCCATAAACAGTTGTGATTTACCAGTTTCAGTTGATGATGATGACCCAGTAATAATGATAGGTAGTCATGGTGGTCAGTTGCAATCCAAGTGTGTCCTGCCTGAAAAATCATGTAGCACACCCCCCACTTCATGGCTTAAAAGAACGGAGTCCAATAAGCAGCATTGGGGGGACATGTTAAAACTAGAGCATCAAAATCTCTTGTTTGGGATTTTTTTGTGCAAGATGCAAAAGTTGAGTCAGTTGTAATCTGCCAGCTTTGTCAGGTGCATGTGAGTCAAGGTAAAAATGGGAGCCATTTGGGCACAGGGGGACAGCATGCATATCTTAAGAACAGGCACATGGTATTCTGGGCCCAGCACAAGATGGCAGTTAATACCTGTACCACAGTGGAGTGTTTACCCTTGTCATCAACCATAACGAGCATGTTATCCCCTTCCATGACTGTAACATCAAGTAGAAAATTAAATATGTGCAGTAGTGATGAAATAACAGCAGAGGATTACTACAGGCATGATGAAGTGGAGGAGCTGAATGATTTTGAAATCTTGTTCAGTGGAGGTGAAAGTAGCAGTTTTGGTGGTGGTGGTGGTGGTCAATGCAGTATGTCTAGTGCAAGTGATACATCAACCCCTGTTGGTAAGTGTGGGGAAATAACTGCATTTCTGGGTTTGTCATCACATGTGCAACCATGTTCATCACACATCCACACTCCACCTCCTGCAATTCGCAGAGCAGAACCATTTGTCATCACACCCCATGTAAAACATTTAAATCAACCCATGTTACAGAGTGTTTTTGTGCATAAGCTGAACTACCCACCCAATCATACAGTGTCATGTGAACTTAATGCTGCTGTAGCTGAAATGCTGGCAATTGATCTTTTGCCCTTCTCCTTTGTGGAGAATTCTGAGTTCTGGCAGTTTGCTGCACATGTCTGTCCAAAATGGAAAGTCCCATCCAGGACATACTTTTCAACTCATGCTGTCCCTGAGCTGTACTGTACTGTGTCCGACTCAGTAAGACATGCCCTTTAACATTCCTCATCTCCATTCATCCATTTAAGTATGGATATGTGGACAAGTGGCAAAATAGAGGGGAGTTCATATCTGTGTTTAACTACACATTGGGCGCAGGTTCTGGGGGTGGTTTGTGCTGTTGATAGTGTGAATAATCAGTGTAGCAAGGTGGAGTGCCACGGTAGCACTCTTCCAGGAATTCAACAGCATGCAACGATTGTTATGCACAATGTGATCTGTTCACACACTGGTGAAAACATGTTGAATGTGGTACTGACTGAAATTGACAAGTGGCTGAACCCCCTGTCCCTGAGAGCTGGGTTCATAGCAAGTGACAATGGGTCAAATATGGTGAAATGCATCATGAATGGTGGCTTTTTTTGGGTTCCATGCATGGCCTACTGCTTAAATCTTGTGGTGCAAGACTTTCTGCAGCACCCTGATATAAAGGAAATGCTGACAGTTGCATGCCATATCTGTTCTCACTTTTCACGCTCTGCAAAGGCCCATGATCAACTTCGGCAGTTGCAGATCCAAAATAGCCTCCCACTGCACCGCTTGAAGTTGGAAGTTGTCACCCAGTGGAACTCCACTTTATACATGGCAGAGAGGTTGTATGAACAGTAGAAAACCATCTCAGAATATCTTGTCATGCACACTAGCCATGACAGTTCTGAGGCCTCCATGTCTATGACGACTGAACAGTGGTGACTCATGGACTCTGTAATAACAATCTTGAGGCCTTTTGAACATGCCACACAGGCAGTGAGTGGTGAGTCTGCCTCCATTAGTCAATTAATTCCACTGCTGCAGGTGATGAGGCAGACATTGGTGAATGTACAGCATAACTTTGATGTTGCCAGAGACAGTGCTTTCAGTGCTGTGTGTTGCTGAAACACATGCTGACAGTATTTGACCAGAATCATCGCATCTTGACAACTTTGCAGTAGCAACAATGCTGGACCCTTGATACAAATGCGGAATTACCTCAGTACTGGAGGGTGGGCCTGGAACTGGTAAAAACTGTCAGTGGGCAACTGGTGCACTTGGTTCATGGGGCACAGAAGTCACGTGCCAAGGTCAGCAAACCTCAGCAGTATAATCAGGCTGAAGGTGAACCTGGAGGAGTAGTATCAAGCATATCCTGTAAGGGGAAGGAGACTGCAGTTCCAAGTGGTCTGCCATCAACAGCAGTTGGCATTAACCCACTTTGGGAGGCTTTGTCCCAAGTGGGGATTTGTGACATAAACGATTCCAGAGAAGTGGATGATGCATCAAACACTGGACTTAAAGCAGCACAATGAATGATTGAGTCATATGTGTCTGAAAACAGACATCTGTCAATTACTAATGATCCCCTTTTATACTAGAGTGGAAAGGTCAGTGAATGGCCAGAGCTGACCACTGTGGCACTGAAGTACCTGACATGCCCACTCTCCAGTGTGAGTGTTGAGAGGGTATTCAGCTCAGCAGGTGCAATGACTCAGGATCATCATACAAACCTCTCTCCTGCAAATGTCAGTTTGCTGACATTCATAAAAATGAATGAGAAGCACATACCAGTTCAGACTGCAATACTCAGTATTCGTACTCTGGCATAGTCATAGTTTAGCTGATGCTGTAGAAAGGGACCATCCTCGTGGCAGTGGTTGCAAGAAACAGCCTACCACTGACGTAGATGATAACACAATAGAGAAAGAATTTCCCAGTGGTCAGAATTCAGAAATAGAAGAATGCGAGGGCAGCTTTTTTTATGAGTATGGTGATGAATGATGATGAGGTTAATACTGGCAGGTTTTAACTTAAGTGGTTAAAAGGCTGTCAGATTTCTTGTATGATACATGTTTTCTTTTTCATAAAGTTAAATCAGTGTCCCACTCATAGTGACTCAAATTCCATATGTCATGTCACATTTATAACACACAGCACAGTATATCCTGGGCCCTGGACTACCACCACCATAACACCACTGTTACCTGTTCACCACTGTCAGCATAGAGAATGTGACTGTGTGTCCCCCTGGACTACCACCCATCCACCACCATAAGAGATAAGACTGCTGTTCACAACTGCCAACATAGGGAATGTGACCATGTGTCCCCCGGACTACAATCCATCCAATGCCATAAGAGATAAAACCGTTGTCTGCAACTGCCAGCATAGAGAATGTGACCATGTGTCCCCCTGGACTACCACCCATCCAACACCATAAAAGATAAGACCACTGTTCGCAACTGCCAGCATCACCACCAGATGCAGGAAGATTTGAGAGGGAATGTCATCATGTGCCTCAGCTATGACCACCAGTCCACCACCACCCACCACCACCATTGTGACAATGTTTTCCATTACATGTCTTGACTATGCCAAGGCAGTGGGAGTGGAGCAGGAGACCACATCCATCAGACACAGGCACAAGGCTTCTTACTATTAAATCTGTAAAGTGAGTATGTGTACTAATGTTTTTCATGCTATTCAACTTCCTTTAGCTGTGTGTTTTGTTTTCTTTTGCTTTTCTGAGCTGCAATGGTCAAACACATACAGTCAACTTATTTTGTTTTTTTACAGGTTAACAACAAATGACTCTCATTCGCTGAAGGTCTGTATCAATGGTACAGCAGCATTACTGTCTACAGGAACCTATGGGATATCCATTTCCATTCCATTCTGGTAAGTATATCAATTTTATTTCATCTGTTTCTTTTTTTTTCATAACAGTGCAACAAATCCGACTGATGATTCATACACTAGGTGACATGTACATCACAAATAATATTTCTGCAACATATCATGCACCATATTCCAAATTTGCAGCTGTGCAGCCATGACAGTGTTGAAAAAGTTGGACCCAGGTAGTGTTACTTGACAAGGTGTGGTTTTAAAATGTAACTTCAGTTGAGACACAGAGACACTGACACAGTATATTTATTACACAGCCTGGTACTAAATTTATTTGTGATCTGATGATTGCAGTGGGACAGCTTGCTATCTGTGTTAATCTGGATACCCATGGTGGAACAGCCACAGCTTAAACATAATGTCTTACTGCTGCAATCAAGTTGTAAGTCCTTCATTTCTTTTTTTAGGAAACTTCCAGATGCTTTGTTGTGTCATAGTTGCCTTATCCAAACAACTTCTTCAACATCATGCCCCCCCCCCCCCGGGCTGGGGCAGACATACAACAAGCAGAAGTCATTTCAATCGATGACCATCATCATCATTACCAGACTGGAGACAGATGCAGATGAAATCTGTGAAGAAGTAACTAAATAATAAACTATTTGCAAATATGCTACCCCCCAAAAAAAATACTTACCTTCATTGGCGTGAGAGCATTCCATTTCCAATTTCAACACCAACATTTCTCATCAAGCACTGCAATGTGCACACCAACAGTATGTAACCTGTGATACAAAACAATACAATGAGTAAATGTATATATATGTCAATCCCCCCACTTAGAAAAATATATATATATATTAAATCACCAAGGCTACTATTAGTGTATGCACAAAGGGTACCCCTCCATCCGGTTGAGGTGTTGGCATCGCATTCACAGGAATTGCAGGACACTTTGGACCAGCAATAGTTCTCTTACAGTCATCATTTCTGATAGAACACTGATTGGATTCATGTCATGTTATCACTCCTTCACACCATTTGGCAAGACACTGGGCATCATGACATCTTCATCACAGTAAGCTAATTTTCTGTACACAAGACAGTTGGATTTTGGGGGTGCAGAACAATTCTGGGGACTCTATGTGACCACTGCACACATGAGTGACTGCACAATAAATTCTGGGGGACTTTGCATGTGGTGTAACGCTCCCATTTTACTGCGTCAGTACTTGGGAATTTTCTAGACACAAGACAGTTGCATTTTGTGTGTTGTGATTGTGAGCACATAATGTTATAATTAAATTATAAATTAAAGCAGCAGTGCAACATTGTGGTGAAAATTTTGACCTATACTTTTCATGCTATTTTACATTGCCACCCACTAGTTACCTCCTGACTTGTGTGATACCCTTCTTTTCACAGTTTGTGTCTGCTTTACTAATTTTTCTCATGTCTGAAAAAATAAAAGGAGCACTCCTTTTAAAATAGCTTGGACCAGGTTTTCATCACTATTTGCAGCTGTTTTTGAACAAATATTGTTCTGTGGAGTCAGAAAACACTGCCTGATGCATAATTGTTAATTTTACTTACAGCAGAAGTGATATATAGACAATTGATGGACAAAACAACAGAAAATACTAATGAAGACCTGGTCCACATTGTATTAAAAGGAGCGTTCCTTTTATTATTTCAGACATGAAAAAAAGTACTAAAGCAGACTCACATACTGGAAAGAATGGTATCATACAAGTCAGGAGGTAAGTAAAGTGGCAATGTAAAATAGCATGAAAAAGTATAGGTCAAAATTTTCACCAGATTGTTGCCCTGCTGCTTTAATGTCTATTTCAAAAAAGAAATATATCTGGAGCCTCAGTAATGTTTACTTTGTGTCGGGACTCGTGAAGTGTATGTCAAAAGGCAGGACTGAGCAGTACAAGTATACTGTGCTAAACTGCATGTGTGCCATCAGTGTTTTTTCCTGTGTGTGCAGACATTGTCCAGCTTCATGCAAACATATATATGGTGTGACTTTTTGCAGTATGTAAAGAATAAAGATAAGAAAGAATATATGATGTGTATTTTAATTATACCATCAGCACTGGTGCAGTAAGTGATATGATATTTTTTCAGAGGTCTCAGGTCATTATGCACCTCAGTCACTCACAGTGCACACATGAGTTTGCAGAGATAATAGCACAAAAAACACATACTCTCCTAAAAGTCATGTGTGCAGTATGTGACTAAGGTGCACTCTGGCCAGACACCTCTGAAAAAATATGTCACTTAGTCTGCAGATGACGATGGTGAAAAATAAAATATATGTTATATATTCTTATCTTTATTCTTTATACCATAAACACTGCAACAAGTCAGCATATATATGTTTGCCAGAAGCTGGACAATGTCGGACATCACACACATGCAGGAAACAACACTGACTGCACTGCAATTTAACACATTATACTTGCACTGCTCAGTCCTGCTTTTCCACAACCACTCCTCAACAGAAAGTAAACATTACTGAGGTACTGGATTATAACAGGGCTATAAGGAGCATGTATGTATGTATGTATGTGTATGTATATATTTAAAGGGAAGCAGTCAGTAACAGGAGCTCCAATTGCCTGCAAGGCTTACCCTCCAGTAAAGCCTTTGAAGTATGTTGCGGCGTTTTTCTCGCACCTCAATATACTTTATTTTACTAGAGAAAAGTCTGTGACCTGGAAGTATGGCAGATGCTATGGGGTCTCCATTATGTGCAAAGGTGTGGCAACGCACCATGTTCTTCAATACAAAAGTATTGAAGTGGATGGTGCATCGTTGCACCTTTACACATAATGGAGCCCTCATATCATTCGCCATACTTCCAGGTAGCGGACTTTTCTCTATTAAAATAAAATATGTTGTGGTGTCAGAAAAGTGCTGCAACATACTTCCAAGGCTTAACCAGAGGGTAGGCCTTGCAGGGGACAAGAGCTGCTGTTGCTGACTGCTTCTCTTTAAACTACTACTGTGGTTGCGGCCTTCCCTCTGTCTGTTATTAAACATAAACAAAAGACAAAAAACTACAGTGGTGGGGGGTGTGCTGAAAAAAAGCTAATGCAGGATCCCCTGATGGTCCAGCAGCAGATGGAGCATTGACACAATCTGTAACTGGTGTTGCTCTATCTGCTCCAATTGCTGCTGGACAGCACCCACCCTCTCATTATTCTTACTTACTTACTTAGTTTTTGTTGACCGGGTAAGTGCACTAGACAAATCCTGCCTATTTTCAGGCACGACCCGGGGAAGGGGAATACAGATGAATGCCAACTGACCTTGAACCAGATTAAGCTGTTGGTGGTATTTTTAGTGAATGAGGGAAATTTGGCCAGGACACCGGGGAAATTCCCCTACTCTTTTCGATAAGTGCCATGGGATCTTTAACATCCACCTGAACTACCACCAATCCAGGTAGATGGGACCTCAGTTTAACGTCTCATCTGAAAGACGGCACCTCAGAAGTGCAGCACCCCTCTCATGCTGCACTACAGTGTCAGTACTGGGATATTAACCCAAGTGCCAGATGTGGGAACTGAACCTCTTCCTTCATGGCCCACAAAAGTCCTATGTCTGCCTGAGTTGCAGGCATTGAGGGGTCCACTGATGGGGGAACACCAGGTAGATGAGGTGGAGAGGAGGGTGCTGGTGGTGGTATGGGAGTAACTGCTGCTGTGGCCCTCCTCCAGCTGTGACAAAGCACAACAGCAGCACCCTCTGCCACTGCCACAGAATGGCCAGCAGTTGGAGGCCTGGCCAATTCTGTGGCAGCCTGCTACTCTGCCTTGTGGTGGTTCAACATATGGGTGCATTGGCTCCCAGTTCCCAGATGTGTCCCCCGGGGGCCAAGGTGCACCTGCACCCCACAAAGCAGTCACACCACAAGGCTGCTGTCCCCCTGACACAGTTATAAAACTGTCAAACTGGGGAGCTGGGGATGGGAACCAGGCACGTGAGGGGCAGTCGCACTGCCGGCAGCATATTCATGGGCCTGGGGCTCTATCTGCTGCTGTGGAGGCAGTGCTGCTGGAGCTCCTGCAGCTGCCACTGGTGGTGGTGGTGGACTTGCTGGATGTGGCACTGGTGGTGCTGCTGCAGCTGCTACTTCTGGAGGGGGGGATGACCAAACACTCTGGACCAGTCCAATGCCACCTGGCTATGCCCCCTACATGTGCGCACTGCTCCCCTCCTGCCATGGGCCACATACTGTCCCTGATCCTCCATTACAAAAAAAAAAAACACTCCTTCCCTCTCTGATGAGTCCTGACTCCACACACACTCACACAACACAGGCACACACACACACACAACAAAACTCATAAAACAAAGTAATCAGTCACCAAAAGGAAAAAATTAAATGACAAAACAGTACAAAAAAATACTAAACAATTAGCTTTTAAAAAAGCTTTTGGGTTTTGAATCTGATCAGTTTTCAGAACAAGCAGCCAAGAACTCTCCTCTCCACAAAATGCTTCCTCTCTTTACCCCTGCGAAGGAGAAAGTGAAAGTATCTGCTTCTATGGCTCACTTCCTTCCTACCGGGCTAAAGCATGTGACTTACAGTACTGTAAGCCATGTGATGTGTGGGGGGCTGCCTGTATTGTTGCCATTTTGCCTTACTTCACTTTTAAGGCAGAATGACAACGCAATGTCATAATAACAAAGCGAAGTGAGCACTTTACAATGGTCACTCTGCCTAGCACTGGGACAATGCAAAGTTGCCACTTTACATTCACTTCGCTGGCAGAATTTAATTTTGCGAGAGACCACATGATGCAGGCAACCTAGTGCTAGCTCCATTTGCTCATTCCAACCACCCAATCACCTTTTCCACCTATTTTCTGAGTCAAAATAAATAAAACATTCTGTAAAGTCGCTCAGAAGATGTCTGAAGTGCTCACCTATCATCTGCCATTGCGATATCCCTCATGGAGATAGAAATGTGGAGGTCTTTGCCAAAACGCACATCACCTGCAATGCCCAAGAAAGGTGAGAAAAAGCCTAGAGCCACCAGTGCTGTTCATGCAGTGGGATTCACCAGTGTTTCAACGGATCAGGAACCACTCACCTTGGCTGGATTTCTGGCAGAATTCAGACCAGTCAAAGAAGAATTAAGATCCCTAACCTCAGAGATAAAGTCAATTTCACAAGCCCTGGAGGATATCTCTCATAGAACGTCCAATTCAGAGGTTCGAGTATTCTCTCTGGAAAAATGTTTAGACAGGGTTGACCCAGAACTTGTGGCTACCAGATGAAAAAATCGTCAAGATGGAATTCAAAATAGAAGACCTAGAGGGTCGTAGCTGCAGGAGCAATGTGGTCCAGATTGGGTTACCAGAGACCAAAGAGGGCCAAGACGCCATCCTATTTATCCAGAAGTTCATCGAGAAAGTTGCTGGGCCCTCGCCAAATATGTAATTGAGAGGGTGCATAGGGCTCTCAGACCGACTCCCCCAGCTGGATCTCCTCCGAGACCTTTAATTTTTAGATTTCTCAATTATTTAGAATGCCAGCATTTTCTTGCCAAAGTCTAAGAGATTCAGCGGGTCCGTTGGGAGAGATCCAAGGTGAGGATTATACAAGACTTGCCTGCTACTGTCTGACAACGCCAGACGGCTTTTCATCCATTTGTTTCTAAGTTTATTGTGGCAGGAGTTTGTTTTCATATGAACTACGCTGCAAGATTACAAGTTTTGGTAGTGGGTACATGGCAAAGCTATGAAGATCCCGAGGAAGCCCGCACTGGACTTATGACCACGCTACCTGATCTTGTCTGGGATACCTGAGTTTGCCTGTCTGAGGTGCGTCCAGCCTTCTAAGCAAGAGCAAGAGAGCATTGTGTGCACTGAAGGATATGCTTGATGTAGTGTATACAAAAGATTGTTTGATGCCATGGTACTGTTTGCCTAGTTTTCCTCATGGTTTGATCAACCCCCCCCCCCAGTAATTCCTTATCCTAAGTGGATCAATAACTGTTCCTGATTCAGCATCCTTAAGTGTCTGGTTACTATGGGACATAACACGTTATTCATTCTAGGGGGGAAAGCATAAACTTTTTCCGTGTTTTATTTTCCATTCTGACTTAAATGTTTTGCTTGTGCAGTTTTAAGCTTTCACTTGCATATCAAGGCATGAACAGTACTTTACTGTGACCACTAGAGGGACATTGTCGCCTACCTTCTAAATAAGGACATATAGATATTTATATCTAATAGTAACAGCTTTATTAATAGGGTCATTTGCTTGATTTAAAGTTTTGAGCGATCCTTAGTACCAAACAAAATTTTGATGTGTGGTTTATAGTCAAGAGTGTGATACAGGGTGTACGTTAGGCTTAATAATGACAAATTCTTAATGGTTTATTCATCTTGTTAGGCTGCAATTACAGCCTTTATAAATCACCTAGGTTAATCCTTTTAACTAGTTTTAGTTTCATTTTTATTTGGTTGTTATCTCCCGTGTCATCCCTGAAAGCAGACATAAATGCGTCCAACTAAGGGTGGCTGGAGGAAGGGAGCTTTAGTGAAGGTATTCTATGGATTGTAGTCTGCATTAGTTTGGGTATTTGGGTGGGTTGGGTGGCTAGTTTAAACAAATCTGACCTTTTGTTTGATGTAGGACATTGGGATTTGGTGAGGGAAGGGGGGTTTATATGGGTAAGAGGAGTGGGTGGGTTCTTAGCACAGTCTTACGTTGGGTTATGTCATTGGTAAATCTGGGGGCTAATCTGAAAGCCCTGTCTATTTCTTTCTTTAACAGTGAATATGGCTAACATTCTTAAGGTTGCTATCTGGAATGTTAAGGGTGTCCGACAACAACTGAAACAGTATAAAGTTCTCAAACATTTAGCTCTGCTATCATTAGATGTGATATTTATACAGGAATCACACTTGTTGGACTCTGAGGCAATTCATATGAGGAGACAACAAATTGGCCATGTATTTTCTGCAGGGGATACCTCCCAAAGCTGTGGTGTTCTGATATTGATAACTAGAAAAGTTCCTTTCTCTCTCATTCACATGCTCGGAGACCTACAGGGTAGATTCATTTTCATTCATTGCATTTTGTATATGACAGAGATGTTGTTGGGAAGTCTTTATGGGCCTAATGCAGACTCTCCAGGTTTCTTCACACAGCTGGTTGAAGTTCTATCTCCATTTCTGTCCCTACCAATTATTCTCGGTGGTGACATAAGTGCAGTCTTTGATTCCACATTAGATCATTCCACTGGTCCTTGTAGAGGGCTTTCACCAGCTCAATGGCTTTCCGGGACCTTGTCGACCATTACAGCCTGTGTGATGTCTGGCAAGTATTACATCCTACCAAGAGGGGATATACTTTCTTATCCCCAGTCCACAACACAGCCTCTCGTATTGATTATCCTTTCCTATCCCACACCTTGTTGTCTGGTGTCTTGGACGCCTCCATTCAACCTGGCCTCCCCCCCCCGATCATTCTCTGGTAACTTGTCACCTCACCCTCACGTCCTTCCCCAAAAGAACTACATGATGGAAAATTAACAATCAGCTGTTGAAGAACCCTGTTGTGGTCTCCGCTCTTTCCAAACATATTGAACAGTTTATTGACATTAATCTTAACTCCACCTCTCGACCTGATTTCGTATGATGTGCTTTTAAGGCTTTTATTAGAGGGATATTAATCAGTCTATCTTCTCAAAGAAAGAAGAAAAAGGAACAGGAATTAAATAATCTGCTGTCTCAAATCCATTCAGTTGAAACGAACCTGACTCCTAATTCTTCTGACATCCTTTGACAAAACCTAGCTAAATTAAAAGATGCTTATTTAGAGATTCTGAGAGAGAAGACAGAATTTTTGCCATCCTGAGAACAAAGGCATTAGGGGGAAAAAGTGGGTCGCTTATTAGCACTCAGAATTAAACAACAGGAACCATCCAGGTATATTCCATCCATCTGTTCTCAAGCAGATGGTACTTTAAAAACATCCCCTGTGGACATAGTATCAGAATTTATTAAGTACTATACAGAACTATATAGTTTTATGTCTGCTCCACCTTCAGATCAAGTGTTGGATGCCTATCTGACCTCATCCGAACCTTCACTCTCTGAAGCACAGCAAAACCTACTCATAATCCCGATCTCTTTTATGGAAATTGCTAGAGTAATTCAAAGTCTACCTTCTGATAAATCCCCGGGACCGGATGGTTTTTCTGCTAATTTTTATTAAAAATTTCAAAAGCAATTAATCCCCCTATTAGACCCCTTATTCCAATATATGTTATCAGGTGCAACAATAGATCCTACATTGTCGGAAGCCCTAATAGTCCTCTTACTTAAACCTGATAGGAATCTGATAGGAATCTGGAACTAACTAGAAGCTATCGCCCAATATCCTTATTGAATCAAGACATTAAAATTTTAACCAAGCTATTAGCGGACTGAATTAATCTTATCCTGCTGGATCTCATTGGACCCGAACAAGTGGGATTCATGAAAGGGCGTTCATCAGTTGACCACCTTCGAACACTCTTGCATGCTCTCTCGGCATCCAGAGATGCCTCTTACCCTGCAGCTTTGGTCTCTCTGGATGCCGAGAAGGCTTTTGATAGAGTGGATTGGAACTTTCTGTTTCGAGCTCTCAATGTCTATAACTTTCCTTTAGAATTCCAAAGCTGGATAAAGGCTTTATATCATGCCCCATTGGCAACAGAGTGGTATCCAATCTTTTCCTGTTATAGTCTGGCACCAGACAAGGCTGCCCTTTATCCCCCCTACTTTTCAATCTATACCTGGAGCCCCTTATCCGTCATCTAACGTCCTGTGAAAAGATCCAGGGCATTTTAATTTCAGACCATGAAATTAAGGTTTCTGCTTATGCCAATGACCTTCTCCTACAGTTATCTGACCCAACCACATCAATCCCTTCCATGTTATCACTCATCAAAAAATACTCTCAATTATCTATATACAAATTGAATATAGGTAAAACTGTTGTATTCCCTCTTAATTATAAGGTAATTAAAAGCTCCACCACTGATCTGGGTCTCTCTCTTGGAAACAGGACTCCCTAAGATACCTCGGGATTGTCATTTCTAGAAACCCGGCCTTTATTCAGAAATTAAACCTGGACTCCCTGGTGAGAACCATTGGCTTAGACTTGGATAGATGGTCCAAACTACCTATCTCCCTGTGGGGTAGAGTTAATTTAATTAAAATGAATGTCTTCACTAGACTTTTTACCCTCTTCACCTACTCAATATTTGGCTACCTTCAGCTTGGTTCAGTAAAGTGCATGGTCCTATTACAACATTTATTTGGGCCAACAAACAACCTAGGATTGCTTACTATAAGCTGGCCACCCTCAAAGACAAAGGAGGCTTATGCCTTCCCCATTTAACTTTTTATCACTGGTCAAGTTGTGCTGCCAAATATTTTTGATGGATGTCCCCTATGGAAGAGGTACTCGCTTCTCCTTCTGCTCCTAAATGGCTTAAAATTGAACTATCTCTCATTCAAGCCAGTGGTTTAACCCCAGCTGCACCTTTACATATCAAAGCCAGTGCTCTTTCCCTTAGTTTAAAATCAACCCCTATTGCAACTTCCATTAGAATTCACACCCAGTTATGTTCGTTCCTTAAGTACAACCGTACCCAGGATTTAACACAACCCATATGGGGCAATCCAAATTTAAAGATAGACAATAAATTGCTTACTGTTAGATGGTTACCCCCATTGGCTGATGTGTGCCTTTCCCATTTTTTGACAAAAGAGAACTCATTGATCTCCTCTACCGAGATTTAAAAAAATCTCAGTATCTCCACAAACTACGTTTTTAAAATGTTTCAATTATGACATCTAATTTTGAAAGTTTTCAGAATAATCCCTCTCCAGCAGGGTACCAAATCTTTTCTTAGTGAACTAGGACTTCTAGCTAACTCACAACAATCCATATCCAATGTCTACAAGATTTTATATAACTGTTTCTACACGGTCTGCTTTGCTATTTCAACTTATTGGACTCCCTTTTTCACCAATCGTGAGTTAGACTGGAATTCCTTATGGCACAATTGTCATAAATATATTACCTAAGACAGGCTCTGTCTTACCCAATTCCATATATTGCACAACCTATACTACTCTCCACAAACATTATTTAAGTTTGGTCTTCTCCCATCACCCATTTGTACTTGTTGTCAGCAAACAGAGGGATCTCTGTATCACATTTTTTGGACTTGTCCCAAAGTTACATCACTCTGGACCAGCATTCAGCAAAAAATAGACCCCTTATTGGGCCTGAATGACATATTTACCACAGAAAATCTGTCTTTTAGGTGATTATATCGAAATTTCAGTACCCACCAGAAGATATCATATGGCCCTCATATCTATGTCTGTTAAAAAAGTGATTTTATGCAACTGGAAGGACAGTGATAATATTTCCTATTCTAACTGGCTCAATGAGCTCCTTGCAAACCTCAGAACATTGAAAGCAATAGCAAGTCTCAACAATAGACCAGAGAGATATATGAAAATATGGGACCCCTTGCATACTTTGCACTCTCTTTAATATAATCTTACCAGTATGTATCCAGCTCCTGGACCCACTTGATTTGGTGAATTGACTGTGTTGAATAGGGGAGAGAGGGGATTAAGTGGTTGTGGGATGTGGGAATGGGGAAGGTGGTGGGAGAGGGAGGATGGGTGGGAGCAGTTCCAATGCATTGAGTATTCCACAATGAGTGTATAATGTATATTGTTCTTTGGATCTGTTCTCAATATTGTTAAAATTGAATAAACTTTGAACTGAAAATAAAAAAGAATTTAATTTCGCTGCATCTCTACCCACAAGTTATATGCTTGTGTAGCATAACTTCAGTGGACACATGTAACTTGGGCATGTTCAGGCTATTTTCACCAAACCATCAACATGGCCTTTTTGAGACCACCCATCAAGAACACTGGCACTGTGAACTTGTTAATCCATCCCAAAAGTTGAGTTTGCAAGTGACTGCGTCATTCCGTGCCACATGTGTGAAAATGCATTCTGGGCAGGATGTGACAACTGACAGCTGTACTGTTCATGAGGAGGTGTGAAATAAAGGCAATTTTGAAAATCTGGAGTGACAATATTAAATATTGGCGAAGGTATGAGCGTGTGTAGACACTGCAAAATGCATGCTCGTAACATGGGCGTTTTGGGGAATTCTTGCACCAAATTTTAAACATGGGCTTTTGGGGATGCCATCTCATGAACACTCACACTGTCAATTCATTAATCAGTCCCAAAAGGTGATTCAGCATATCGACCACAAAATCACCCTTCAGGACAGAGTAACGAGATGACTGTGACATAGTTTAATAGGTGGGGTGCCACAAACCCCTGTTGAAAATCTGGGGATAAAATTCCTCATAATGATTGAGATAGCAACATAAGTTGTAAACCCCCATTGACAGGTATTATACAGTGCTTACCATGATTCCTCAGTTGCAGTTCGGCTTTGAAGAGTGCAGATGTGTCCCTGTCCACAGAAGATTGCAGATGCTGACCTTGGAGGGTAAATATGGGGTAAAAGGGGTTGCAGGAAGGTGGGTGCACAGAGGAAGGGTCAGGATGGGGGAGGGAGATGGGGAGATAATGAGGGACTGTTTTCTTTTCTCAGGAATGTAAAAATAACCAGCAGATGTTGGGGGACAGTTTTCTACATTTACAGGTTAACATCCCAATGTACAGCTATTGGGCACACTGGGGTGGGATTCCAGTATGCCATGTGGATTGGGGGGGATACATGCTGCCAACGGGGAATTGGGCATCCACGTCGGTATAAACAATATAACTTTTGGGCACACTGGGGTGGGCTCCCAGTGTGACACATTGCTGGGGGGGAACATACAGTAATATGGAGGCTGGGGATTGTGACGTGCAGATGGGGGAGACCATTAGATTACCAGGGGATTCCTCTGGAAGTAATTCAACGTTACACATCAAATTACTTCAGGTAACTTCAAATCACTTCCAGGGTCACTGCCACAGTAATGCATGTTTTTTGCTGGTGGTAATTAGCACTGCACTACAGGTGGCACAAGACACTGTAGCTCAGTTCTGATCTTTTGAATATGCCACTACACCAACATTCACGGCCACTCCCCTGACTCCCCACCACAGCAAACATTAACTTTTAGTGTTGGCACTATCACACAGTGCGGGCGGTAAAAGGGCTTTTGAATATTGCATCCTGGCATAAATATGGCACTATTCCAGTGCAATTTGAAGTGGATTTGCGCCATGTGCAAAGCTCCGAATATATGGCTCCAGGGGGTTATAAATCTGCAGTTTATATTCTTGCAAACTTTGATTTCTAAATGTTGCGAATGTTTGACTATTTTTAATTCAGTCCCATTTAAATCTATAAATATGAATTTTGTCAGAAATGCCCATGTGGTACAGTAGTTTTGATGTTTCAAATCTGGTTAAATTTGGATATGTTATTTTAAAATTAGAGGGAAATAACTGAAATTTAAATGTTGGCAGCATGTCTGGCAGGCTATAACTCAGTCCCATTTGAAGCTAGAAATCTGAAACTATTTACATATATAAATGTAGTGATATTCTGTATACCTGTGAAATGTTATAACATTTCAATGACTACTATCAAAATTATACTAACATAACAGAAATCTAAATTTTGGCAAAATGGCTACCTATAACTCAACCCCCTTTAAAGCTTGAGTCTTAAAACATCATGCACATTCCCATGCTGTATGTTTCTCTAAATCTTGAAACTTTGAAGAAATTCGGATAAGAAATTTTAAAATTAGATTGAAACAACTGAAAATTACATTTTGATTGAATGTTTGACTTGCTACCATAGCTTTGCCACTGTTCACCCTATAGCTCTGAAATTAGGTACATGCATGTAAGCAACTACGTACAGTTGATATACCAACTTTGGTGTCAGTTGGATGCACACTTTTAAAATTAGGGCATAGTAACTGAAATAAAAAGTTTGGCAACATTCTACGGAATTTTCATGTAAATTCCATGAAATTCCATGGAATCTGAATGGTAGGCATTCTGTAGGAAGAATTTTGTATTCTGCACAGCTGTAGAGGTTGGGCAATTGAGAGAAGAAAATGAGTTGTCTAGTTTATTAATTTATTGCAATTGTTTCACCAGGAAAGGCACACTGAGCAAAACACTGCTCGTCTCCAGGTGCGACCTGGGGGAAGGGGCACACAGGGAGGATAACATGCAGGTTATCACAACAGAGATACATTAAATAGATGTAAAGAGTTACATACACAATAAAGATACATTAAACAGATGTACTGTAGCTTGGAATTACTTGGTTACAGCATTGGGTAAACATTCAGTAAAAAGCATAAACCAGTGTATACAGCAAGTTCAGACATACAACCTATCTACATCGAGCACTGATTGGTGCAGAAAACTACAGTCTAGGCAGGACAGAGAGGGGCAGAAGTGCGAGAGGTGAGAAGTGCCTTTGGGTATATAAGCCAAATCCTGTCAAGGTCACTGGTGGACTAGCACTGGTCTGGCATTAGGCTGACTGTGGATGGAAGCAGGTACTGGGCAGACTCAATGGGCCACTGGACTTTTTTCTGCCATCAACATCTATTATATTTCTGTTTAACAAAGAAATTGTACATAAATGTTATAGTTCATAAGCTTACGGGTATGCAGGTCCTTTCTTCAGATGTAATAATAGTTTGGGCAAAGGAAGCATGTCCCCCATGTCCGGAAATGTGCAATTATAAAATCCCTGCATAAATCTGGTGCAAAAGATCTAGTTTCCAATTACTGTCCCATCATTAAATATAGTGTACCTCAAGGGTCCATCCTTGGACCTCTCCTCTTCTCCCTAGTAGTTAACTCACTTCCAGACATCTACACCAACACCGACATCATCCTCTATGTGGATGACACCACTCTCTTCTGTAAGGACAAAGACCCCCACGCTCTTATCAACAAACTCCAGGCCGATTTCACCCAGCTGCACACCTGGTTCACCACAAAAGGTCCAAAAAAACTAAGGTAATGATTTTCTATTGCCTACACAGATCCATTGACTTTGACCCCACCCTTCTCAACAACTTTGGGAACCCCATTGAAAGAGTCTATGAATTTAGGTACCTCAGCCTACTCCTTCATTGCCATCTCAGTTTTGATGCCCATACCAGTCTCACCATCAAGAAAGCCCATCAATGATTCAGCATACTCCATATGTCTAAGCAATACCTCAATAAGGAATCCAAGTCCTCTTTATCTCGAGTTTCCTCCTCCTGGTCTTTCACTATGGTTCTCTTGTCTACTTCACTCACCTCTCACTAAAGAATGTCTCTAGACTGCATAGCTCTTACTATGATGCTATTCGTTTTGCCTCTGGCCTCCCAAAGCTCACACCCCATTGTGACCTGTACAGAGGAGTCTGCAGCCAGTCTTCCTTCGAGGCTCATACTAACTGCAGACTTGCAACCTTCTTCTACAAAGGCCAGAGACTAAAAGACACAATAATGGGACATGCATTACCTGTACCTAACCTTGAGCATCTTGTGCAGGTGCTTGCAATTAAAATACTCCTTGGGGCCCATAACAAATCTTTGACAGTGTTTTCAGTCTATGTGCCACCTACTAGACATGAAGATGGCCTTCTTAGCCTCTTGGACTACATCCAAAGAAACCCTTTTTCATCTGAGGTAATTCTTCTGGGTGATTTTAACCATAACTGGCTCTCGCCTGGATTCGGCCCAACCAAAGATGCCCTATCAACTCTCCTCCTCATGTAACTGGTAAACTCTCCTACCAGACACAACTATAGAATGGGGACTAGCACCTTATTAGACTGGATACTAACAAACCACCATGAGCATATTACTAATGTGGTAGTACATTCTGACTCCTTTAGTGACCACTGCCCTGTCTCTTGCTCCTGGACAAATAAATTCACTAAGCCACCACCACAAACTGTCAATAGCCAAGTTCTAAAACACAGGCACCTCAAACTCCTAAAGCTACACCTGCACTCTGTTGATTGGTCTGCCATTGACACCTCCACAGATGTAAATCATGCTCTTCAACACTTGATTGCATGCTTCAGTGAGGCCTGTGACATCCATGCTCCTATGAAAATTAGGCAAGTTCATGGCACGTCTAATTTTTGGATTACTGGGGAAATTCTATACAAGATGAGGCTACAGAGCAGCCCGGTGGCACTGAGGGTTGAGGCGCTGGATGCCACACCTCACTCCGCACTGGTGACTCGGGTTCAGGAACAAGACCAGGTCATCGGGTGTCGGTAGGGGAAGACTAGGGTTGAGCGTCCAATGACAGCTCTCCTAGTCCTTGGGAAAAGGGGTGGTTGCACGCTGCACTCTGGCAGTCCCTGGGGATGCCCGGAGGTATTGCAGATGCATGGGTGCTAAGTAGGTGGGAGCACAGCAGACATCCACATGTTGTGCATGGATATCATTGCATGTACATGCTCCCATTGGAGAAAAAGAAGGAAAATGGCAGTATAGTCCATGGCAGCTTGATGGCTGCAGCTTCACCAGCCAACAATGCCTGAATAAGGCGTGTGCTGGTATTGGATCCTCACTGGGCATGGGGACTTGGGGGGGGCCCTCTTGATGGTTGTAGCTGCATATGCCAGTTAGGCACATCAGCTTTGGGGTCAGCAGTGAAGGAGGAGTGGTGGCTGCATTAACATGGCAGGACTGTGGCTGCAGGTGAGAAAGAAGAGATGTGATAAAAAAAAAGATGAGGCTACAGGATCACCTGTGGCTCCAAGCAAAAGCCTCAGAGAACCCTGCTGATATCCAGGCATATAAGACTGCTAGGAACTCTTGTACCTGGGACATTCAGCAAGCGAAAAGCAGCTATCACAGAGAAGTGCTGGCTAGATTATGGGGTGACAGCAGAAATGTTTGGTCTAACATCAAAGATGTCACTGGCAAGGTACCAAAGGTTGCACCCACAATGATCAACATTGATGGAGTCCCTTCTATGGACCCTCTCACTATCACTAATATATTCAAAAATGCCTTGTCCAACCTGAGTGGTGTCCTTCCTCAGGACTCCTTTAATCAATCACCTCCTGCCTCTGACCCATCTGCAGATGCTGCCTCTCATGACCATTTGGAAAGTCATAACCCTATACCTCCATTACTTTAAGAAGGTAAATGTTTCCCTTGTTAGGAGACACATAGGCAAGATCTTGGGTAAGACACAGCATAGCGGTGACTCTCTGGACTTAAAACTCCTTGCTTTTACACTGGACAAAGCTATAATTCCTATCACAAGGCTTTTTAACCTTTCACTAAGGCTCTCTCAATTCCCTCTTCTCTGGAAGTCAGCATAAGTTACTCCAGTCCACAGATCTGGTGATCATACCTCACATGCCAACTATAGACCTGCCTCAATCCTCTCCCCACTGTCCAAAGTTCTGGAGTGCATAGTTGCAGATCAATTAATTGATTACCTTGAAAATACTACTTACAAAGTACTGAACAGCACAGTTTTCAGAAAGGTCATAGCACCACCACTGCCCTCCTAGAATTTACTGGGTTCATTCATCAGGCACTTGATCAAGGGAATCTTGTTGGTGCAGCCTTCATAGACTTAACAAAGGCATTTGATACTGTCAATCACCTACTGCTATTAAATCAACTTACACTCACTGGCCTGTTTAATGAGGCAATGCTCGGTTAAAAAATTATTTTGAGGATCACTTTTAATGTGTAAAAATTGCAAATATCATCTCTGACCGGCACTCTTCACTCTGGTATATCACAAGGATTCATCCTTGGCCCACTCCTTTCAGGATCTTTGTAAACAACCCCTCCCCCCCCACTGTCACCAGCGTATACTATTGTATGCAGATGATGCTGTCATCTTCTCAAGCCAATCCAATCCCACCCTTCTTCAGCAACATCTCCAAAGTGGTTTTGAAAACATCAAAACGTGGTTGTCTACCCAGAAGCTAGTTCTGAATTTTAAAAAAGCAAAAGTAATGATGTTCAGCACCAATCAGCAAATTTAAAGCACATTCCCTCAGTTTCACCAACTGGGGGTCTCTCTTGAAGAGGTGGATCATTTCAAATATTTAGGTGTGACCCTGGATAATCACCTCTCATATTCACAGCACTTAGAGTCTGTAGCTAAGGCCATAAATATAAAACTGGGGCTGCTATATTGTCTAAGGTGTAACTTAACCCCAGAAGCACTCAGACTTGCTGTACACAGCTCTATTCTCTCAACCATTGATTATGGTCTAGTAATCTATGGATCAGCTCCCCACTCCTCACTGTGAAGGCTAACTGTGGCTCTTAATAAGGCCTGCAGACTCTTTACAGGCTCTGATTGCCTTACCCACATGTGTGAACTATATGAACAGATGGGATGGCTACAACTTGGAAACAGGATCAAGTACCAGACATGCCTAATTGCCAATAAAGCACTCCTGGGCCTACTACCACCTGGGACTATGGCATTGCTGAGCTCTTCCAGCACCCCTAAGCTCACCCATACATCTGTTAACCAGCCTCTCCTTGTCTCCAGATGCTGTATAGCTTAAGGCCAGCGATCTTTTGCCTACAGAGCTCCTTTATGGTTCAATTCCCTGGTCTTTGATGGTTCAACCTAGCTAAAGTTGGGCCTCTTCAAGACTCAGCTTAAACAGTATCTTGTTGCTAACAACACCTGTGACTGCTTCACATAATATCTGCTATGCATACCCCCTTCAGATTTTTGAGGTGACTGACTGTGTCTGCCTGATACCTTAGATCTACTCCCCTTCTTCTCTCACAGCCTTACCCTACCTTTACCTAGCCGCTACCCTTGCCTTACTTTCCTTGTGCTCCCTCCCCATCCTTCCTCCTTTCTCCTCATTTCCCTCCATCTTCCCATCCCTGTTTTATCTTCCCTTTCCCCTACTCCCAACCCCTCTTTTTCCCCACTCCCCCTTCCTTCTACCCCCACCTCTACTACACCTTAACTTAGCACTACATTGGCTACAGTTGCCACATCTCCAACCTTCTTTACTTACTCCAGTAAGTTAACATGTCAAGGCCCTGACTGCCCCACCACCCTCTTATTTATCCACCCTGGCCCCTCTGCCTACTTTCTCTCTCCCTGAGCTTAGCTTGACAAGGCCTTTGGCTGCTTCCCTCTACCTTCCTACTTATCTCTTCCTGCTCCACCCTTACTTCCCCTTTGGCCCTATCACCTCTCTTTGTAATTTTAATTGTGTATACCTACTCTTGACTGAAACATGATAGCAACTCATATAAAATGTTTTCAATCTAATTTATGTGTTATAAACACTTATATACCCCCATCAACCTCTAAATTCTATACAAAAGGAACGTGGGAAATTTTGGATGATCTAATACATAAAACCTGGGCTGTAACCTCATGTGACCATATTCTCCTTTGTGAAGATTTTAATGCCAGAATTGCCAATTATGATGAATCTACAGATAATACTTATCATAATTGGTGTCATGGTAAGGTTCATATATATAACAGAGTTTCAGAAGATTTAAAAACTAATCAAGCAGGATTAAAACTAATTGATGTTATTTCTACTCACTACTTGGTTCCCCTGAATGGAAGAATAAAAGGTGATAAACCTGGGAACTATACTCACCTCTGTGTACATGGCCCCTCTGTAATAGATCGTATCTTCTGGAATGAGGATATGCAATTTTGGGAATATTGTGAGGTTGTAAAGCGTGTAGACAGTGATCATTTCCCAACTGTAATTAAACCTAAATTTCAAGATCCCCCTGAGATTATAAAACATGTACTTCCCTTGATGGAAATAAGAAATCAAATTAAAATCAAATGGAGTGACACTCAAGAAATTATTATCAAGCAAAAAGTTGGGACTCTAACTAATGCAATAGGTTGTGACACCACAGGGGAAGAAATGAACCGTCTGCTACAAAACTACCTTGAGGCAATTAGAGCATCATTAAAAACTGCAACACCACAAGGTTGAAAGAACTGCATCATGGTCATATAGTTTGATGCAGAATGTTGAGCAGAAAAAGTTAAACTCAAGCAGATCATTAAAAATACAAAAAATTGTGAATCAAGAGATAAAAGCAAGACTCTTAAATCAAGCTAGGAAAAGTTATCAACTACTTTTGGATATAAAACAAAAGGAACACCAATCCAAACAGTGGAATAAAATGTTAACAACAATAGAAAAAAATGACTACCAAACATACTGGCTTTTAGTAGCTAAAGGAACTGATATGTTAAAATGTAAGATTAATTCTCACATTTCATTGAGTAATTGGGTTGAATATTATACAGCTATTTTTTTATGATCCAAGTAAAATGATACAATAGATAATAATTTAGATATGATGCAATTTAGAGTAATCACTTCTTCTGAAGTTTATTTTGCAATCACTATGTTAAAACGGAAAAAGGCATCTGATTTAATTCTGACTGAAGTCTTTCTAGTTGCTCCATCAATCTGGGCTAAAACGTTAGCCCGCTTTTTTAATTACTGTTGTACTAAATTAGTGTTCCCATTATCTTGGAAAGGGGCTGTAATTATTTCCATATACAAGAGAGGAGACTAGAAAAATCCTAGGATGTGCAGACCTATTGTATTTCACTTTCAGATAACATGTGTAAGATATTTACAAAAGTTAGTTTAGACAGGTTAAAAGAACAAATTTACAATTTAGGTGGTTTGTCAGAATTACAGGTTGACTTTAGAAAGGGATACAGTACTACTGACAACTGTTTTATCCTTCAGCACTTAATTGAGAAATATGTTAAACTGAGAAAGCAAAAACTGTATGCAGCTTTTATAGATTTTACCTCATCTTTTGACACGATTGCATGTGTTACCTTATGGAAGCAGATGAAACAATGGAAAGTGTCAAGACCTATTATTGCTATAATTAATGAATTATACACCTCGGCACAGATTAGATTAGGGAGATCTGGACAGTTGTTTGCATCTGCATAAACAACTTATTAATACAATTAGAAACTAGTGAGTCTGATTCTACGAAAATCCTGAACAGGTTCTGTGCTGCTCTGGCTTATGTAGATTATTTAGTTCTGTTTTCCTTGACACAGTCAGGACTACAAAAAAAGCTAAAATTGCTGAATACATACGCACTTGACCACTCACTTAAAATTAATGATAACAAAAAGCAAGATCATGGTGTTTGGTGCCAAATGTATTAACAGAGCCTGGCAAATGGGTGAAAAGAAGTTGGAAACAGTCAAACAATATGCATATTTAGGACTTACCTTCTCAAATGATTGTAGATGGTCTACACATATCAAACTTTTGAAAACAAAGCTAAAACAGACTGCAACTTCTCTTAATTTATTCAATAGGAAATATGGTGGGAATACGATCAAACCACTTTTAGTGACATTAAGAGCAAAATACAATGCAAAAGCACTCTGTAATGCTGAAGTTTGGGATATTGGCAAACCTGAATCTATAGAAGGACCAACGAACAAATTATTAAAATAAATTCTGGGGTTGGGAAACTCAGTACCCATAGCACTCGTAAGAGCTGAGTTAGGATTGCCTGGTTTATCAGGTTATTTTCAGGCTAAAAAAGTGAATTACTGGATTAAACTGTTTTGACTTGAAGAACATCACATTCCACATATATGTTTGCAGGAAAATAACTTTTGGGTAGCCAAAAATCTTCTGCAGACAAATTGGTTACAAAGAGTACAGACAATATTAAAATCAGCAGGCCTTGGTATGTTAGAATATTACAATACCAAAGGTATTAGCATAAGTTTGAAGTATCAAAATATGTCACAGATAAACTAATAGAATACTACAAAATATGTTATTTAGAAATGATAGTGAAACTTCACATCTCTCACTGGCTAGTCCAGAATGATGTACTGCATTTTTACAGGAATTATTTGGATGTCTTAACAGACAATAAAAAAGAAAACTTCATACCAGATATCACTTGGAACTGTTTCCTAGCAATATCTTAATAGCAAGGTACTGTATGAGGGAATTACTAATGACAAGCTTTGTTATTGCACCTGTAATCAAATCCAAAAGGAAGACATGTTTCATGTAATATTCAACTGTGACAGGTATATTTAGCCAAGAGCACAATATTTACAACCACTCTGGGCCACTGTGCAATATACAGATGCAGACCAGATTTAAAAAACCCTTTTTACAACAAATGATGAAATAATAATTAAGGGTGTTGCAACATATTTGATAGCTATTTCCAAAATTAGAAGTATTCAACAAAACAAATGCACTTGAAATTATAATTAATAATATGGTCTAAAGGGATACAGTTGTGAATGTTCCTGTCTCTATAATCAAGGAAATATGAGAATGACCTGTTGCATTGTATAAAAGCACATTGGTAATGGAAACATCCTGTTAACATTTCAACCAAGTCAAATATTTTGGTGTATAGGGTTAAAATTTGACTATGTACCTTCTGTTCTTTTTAAAATCTGGGTAATATGTGTGTGCACCACTGCAAAAAAAGTGGTTTAATGCAAATATGCTGCTAATATATTACTATATGCATAAAATTGTATCTACTTTGTTTAAACTATATTTATGCTATACGTAAAATTTTAGATTTTATAAAGGTCTTTTGACCAGACAATACAAACTTTCTTTCTTCTTCTTCTACTCATGGCTGAATCTGTATACAGAGTAAATTTGTTGTTTTATTCATTTTTAATTGTGTATACCTAATCATGACTGTATCTGTATATAGAGTGAATTTGTTGTTTTGTTCATTTTTAGAATTCTTCTGTTAGTCTTCCCTCTATGTATGTAATCTTGTCCCACTGATGTGGAACCTTTGTAAATGATCACCTGTGCTCAAAGGTGTTAATCTGAGACCTTAATAAATAATAAATACATTTAATAAATAAACAAACTCTTTTGTGGACTCCTCCCAAATAGTCTTATCTCTCTCTTCCCCACAGCCTCTCAATCCAGGGCTGCAAGACATTCCTCCTCTTCTTCCTTCATAGTCCCTTTCTGCTGCACCACCCACTGCCAAAAATCTCTCTCCTACCAGTGACCCAAACTCTTCAGCTCCCTTCCCCTTGAACTGAAGATTAGTCCCTCCACCTAGTCTTTTACAAACAACATCAGGATTTGCCTCTCCCTTTCCTTCCTTGACTCTTCCCTCTGCCTTTTTCACTGTTTCCTACCTCTTCTACCTTTCCTCCTGACAAGTGACACTGCTCCCCAAGCACTTTTTTATATTCCCCTACCCCTTTGTCTTCGATGTCAGCTATGTAAACTGTTTTGTAATATATGGATTTTAAAAATAATACCCCCAAAAAGCATACAAAAAAAACCCTGTAATACCTTAGTCAGTGCCGTAATACTATACTTCCGGTCCCCGTAATACTATACTTCCGGTCCAATAATACTATACTTCCGGTCCTCGTAATACTATCGTTGGGATCACCAACTTTTCTAGTGTCCAAAGCATAGTTTTTTTTGTTTCTTTTCTTTTTATTCCTGAGAGAGAGAGAAGCAGGACTCCACGCAGGAAGGGGGGATGTGAGTGAAGAGCGAGAACAAGCAGCACGAACCTTCCCACAAGGAATCCAGAGGTAAAACCTCGTCAGCATTTCGTATCCATATATTACAAAAAATAACAGTTAGGTTCGAGTGAATCACTCGGCTGTAATTCCATCTCGAGGTTCTGGGGACATAGGAACCTCTCGAGCTTCGCTCTCGAGGTTACCTATGTCCCCAGAACCTCTCGATGGAATTACAGCCTTGTAATTCACTCGACCCTATCTATTATTCTATTTGTATTTTGCAATGTTAGTCATGTAAACAGTTTGTATTTTGCACCAACATGTTGTTGTCCTCAATATTGTCCATATTGTCTCCTATGTGTTTCCTGTAACTGGACACTTGTGTAAATGGGCAGTGATGCTCACATGCCTTTCTAGTGTAATCAATAAAATGAAATTAAATGAAATGAAAAAGCACCTGAAGATGCATCATTTTTATTACACAAGCGGTGTGGGGCATGTAGTAGGGAAGAGATAATCAGGAAGGTGGTTTTATAAAAGAAAGTAGGTAGCAAAAAGGAAATGAAAGTGATGTTACTTAGAGGAATGTTAAGGAATTAGCATTTGAAATGAGTTGGAGGGGACAGAGAAGTTCCAGAATTAACTACTTCAGTAACACTGGGATATAAAATTAACAGCGACTTCTGTCTTATTGCTATATGTCTCATGTTCTGTTTCCCAGTGCTATTCTGCAATCAAAGAAATCTTCCTTTAGTATAATTAACTCTTAGTCACCACTGATAAATTCTCTGATATCTCTTAAAATGTTCAGGTCAGCAAGGCTGCCAGTTCTACGTCAAAGACAGAGAGCACAAAAATAGCAAAGGATTTCAAACAATTATAACTTGCTGTACTGATTTATTCCAAACCCCATCAGCCCTGAAAACAGAAAGTATAACTAGAGCAGTTTAGTAACGTCCAAAAAACACTGCTCTGGAAATGCTGCTCTGCTTTAAGCAGCAGCAGCTCCATCAGTCCAGCCAAATTTAAAACCTAGATAGTGGAGAACACAAAAGAAAGGTCAGGGATTCCAGATGATTTTGGACTTGCTGCACCACCTTGTACCAAGCCCTGTCTCCTCTGGAAAATAGATTCCAGCAGCATAATATAGCAGCAACCCACAGGGCATATTGAAACTACACAACATTAGCTAAAAAAGAAAAATGCTACTCCATGTGCTACACTCCTGTAAGGCTACTCTGCCCACAAAACATGCCCACCCTTCCTGAGCAAAGCATATTGAAAAATGGGAAGCAAGGTACCTGGGGGGGTGTTTATTTTAATGTATTACCTTTTTGGGCTATTTCATCTCAGAAATGAGCATGGTAATCTGTTTCACAGGTCCCTAGGTCAGCAGTGCTCCTATCCCATCAGTGTCCCTTCTGCCATCTTGGATTGGGACAGGACATTGGAAATGACTGAGGCAGGGGCAGCCTCAGCTCAATAGATGTGGTAATGGGTAATTACTGTGGTGCAGAAACAGTTGGTGTCATGAAGAGAATTTAGGAGAGAGAAGAGAGGAAGGATTTAAAGTTTAATAATGAAAGAAACAAGTGTTTGTCAATGCTGACTCTTGCCTTGATGGTGTTGGCATTGGTAGTGCAGGAGTTAGAGAGATGCATACTAGGAATGACAGTGAAGTATGGAACTGATGTCAACCCCACACCATCCTTCAGAGACTGCCAGGCACTGAGGTGTGCCTTGGGTCATTGGCCATAAAGTTCATGCCATTTCACCTCACCCTACCTTGCAGACTCTGACAAGTGTTGCTTTGTGCCTTGGAGCAGTCAGGTCTTACGCTCACCCCATTCCATAAGGAAGTACATTGAGATGGGTGCAGTATAGGAGAAGGGGGTGAACTTTGGGGCCAAAGAGTCCAAGGCACACCTTGATGTCTGTCAGTGGCTGCAGGGTGGGGGTGAGGGTGGAATGGCATGAGCAATACAGTCAAAAATCTAAAGGCACACCCCTGACCCCTGTCAGTCTGTACAGAGTGGGACATTATGGTTAGAAACTCTAATGCCCCAGGCGTTTGTTGGTATTTTCACTCCAAATTATCAACATGGCCTTTTTGCGACCCCACCTCATGAAAACATTGGGACCACTACTCATGAACAGTGGCACTGTGAATTTGTTAATCTGTCCCGAACGTTAATTTCCCACAGCGACTGTGCCATTCTGTGCCAGATGTGCGAAAACACAGTTTGGGCAGGATGTGAAAAATGACAGCTATACCATTCATAAGGAGGTGTGAAGAGATGGCAATGTTGAAAATCTGGAGTGAACATATTAAAAATTCTTAAAGTTATGAGCGTGCATGAAAACTGCATAACGCACACTCGTAACACAGTCATTTTATGGAATTCTTTCACCAAATGTTCAACATAGGCATTTTGGGACCTCTGCTCATGAACAGTGTAACTAAGATTTTATTAATCTGTCCTGAACATTGATTTCCCACAGTAACCATGCCATTGTGTGCTGGGTGTGTGAAAGCACATTTCGGGCTGGATTTGGAAAATGACAACTGTACTGTTCACAAAGAGGTGTGAAAAAAATGGTAATGTTGAAAATCTGGAGTAAAAATATTAAAGATTCTCGAACTTATGAATGTGTGTGGAAACTGTACAATGCACACTTGTAACACAGTAATTTTTGGGAATATTTTCACCAAATTTGCAGCATAGGCTTTTGGGAGCCCACCTCATGAACAGTTACATTGTGATTTTGTTAGCTGGTCCTGAAAGGTGATTCTACACAGTGACATTGAAATCACCTTTTGAGAATGAATAATGACATCACAGTGACTGAAATCATGAAGTGGGGTCACAAGAACCCCATGTTGAAAATTTGGTGCCCAAAGTCACAAAAATGACCAAGATATCCACCTAAGTTGAAACTCCCCCATTGATGTCATTATACAGCTTACTGGCATTTCTTCAGTTTGCGGTTGGCTTTGAAGAGTACAGAAATGTTCCCGCTTCACCGAAGATCGTCGCACCAGGCTCTGGAGGTAAGTATGGGGTGAGGGGGGGGTGCATGGATGTGGAATGTGCAGAGGGTAGTTGCAAGTTGGGGAAGGGGGCACCGGAGACAACGGGGGACCGTTTTCTCTTTTACAGGTAAAAAATAAAAAACATAAACACATCGCAGGACTTTTTTTTTACAGGTTTGTTTTGGCACAATTGGGTGGGCTCCCAGTGTGCCATCTGTATTTTTTGGGGAGGGGGACGGAAGCTGATGAGGATTGGGCCCCCAGTCGGCACACAAAAAATGTGTCTGTATTTGGGGGGGCTCATGATACCGTGGGGGAATTGGGCACCCCCCCTCGGCATACAGACTATAATATGGGGGATATTATGCTGACAGGGATTGGGCTCCACCATCAGCAAATGAACTGGGAAGGGGGCATGCCAACAGGCAGATTTGTCCACCCCCAACAACGGCTTGTTGGGGACTGTGAAAGGCAGATGGCGACAGCCACCTCCATGTTTATTGAAATGTTACACCAGGCAAGGCATGCCCTGCAATGAGGGGGAACTCCCTCATTGCAGCGGTGAAATAATTTCAAGTTAGTGGCACACTTTTGCACTGCTGTCATAGACAGAATGCTATTTCATTCATGCCACAGAGCCCAGCCCGAAAAAGCAGTGGCACCACTGACCACAACATGACTGCACCTACAAAACCTGCTATTCTAAGCTACCACAATATGTTGCTTGCACGAGAGAGCAAGACAACATAAAAATAGGTTGGACTTTAGGAAGAAGGGTGTTGTAGTCCTAGTTTAGAATGTAATGGTTTGAAAAGACCAGTTGAGCTAAACTTTATACAGTATGCTTCTATACTGCTGTAAGGAGAATAAACAAAAAAAGTTAGCATTATAGCAGTATACAGTAAATGAACAGTACAATCTTATACAGACATTCTGGTGTAATAAAATAATACAGAGGTTCTCAGAGTGCATCATGAGACTAGTGTCTTGATGATTTCATGCACTGTTTAATAAAGTCCATGGACTGATTTTTATAATTGTTTGTGCTTGCATGAGAAACATTTTATAGTGTATGGTTAGGGCTTATTGTGCATGGAATTCAAGCAGCTCATAAATCTTGTTGTGCACATTCTAAAGTTGTTGTGCACATTCTATAGTTGTTGAGTATGTTCTAAAAACCTTATTTTGCATGTTCTATCATTAATTGCAACTGTGGTTCCCTCGCACTAAGTAGTCCTATCTGGTTTCACTTCTCTGCTCACTCTACATCAGCGTTACGATAACCGTTGTTTTAAAAAAAAGACATCAGCTGTTTTTTTTTTTTTTTTTTTTTTTTACCATACACTTCAACACCATTCGCCTTGTGTTTCCACCTCAGGGTTGAGATACCAGGATGGACCTCTTGAGCTTCACTCTTGAGATTTATACGCTGGTATCCCAACCCCTCGACATAAACACAGGCTTGTTGTGTATGGGTGCCCATACATTATTCCTTATCTTACAAATAGCATTTCAGAGGTGTGTCACTGCTGAACCCATTGCAGCTCAAACTGCAATAGGCTCAGCAGTGCAGATCAATGATCAGGCACTCTGGCCATCACACTACTCACTGCTTGCTGGGCAACAACTTGTAGCTAGAAAGACCAAAGCATTCCGATAAGAAAGCACTTCAGTACTTTCATTTGCATGAAGCCAGTCAGCAAGCACCTGATAAGTATATGAAAGTGACCAGGGAAAGTGAGCACGCATTAAAAAGGAAAGTTACATCTGCCAAGATTGTCGCAAGCACACATATCTTGGGCTGGAATTCCAAGCATGGTAAAACACACAAAGCCACCCCACTGCTAGGTGTGCAAATGACACAGCTGTAATCAACAAATGCAAATCCAGCACCACCCACCATCAAAACCCAGTGGCATCAACAAAGAGCGAGATGCTCCTGAGATATCAGTCTGCCTAATGGTAGAGCACATCTGATTACCCCAAAGCATAACAAGATTCATTCTTTCTTTGCTTAATACCAGGATTCAGCACACTCTAGGTCAGCCTTTACCTGGTCAATTCAATTGCTTCTTATTTGTAACAACTATGTGAACCTGTAGGTAATTAGAGGAAATGTTCTGGTGACCACAGCTACAGCTGAGTTGCACAAGTCAGCACATGCATGTGTACATACCCATGTACGACTCTGAAGGAGTGGTCATACATACTCTGACTTGCTCAGGCACTGGTGACAAACTTTTCTAATTTGTACACTAGTTTTGACTTTTTAGTGCAGAGGCCATCCCAGCAGCACCAATATATCATAACTGCCTCCATCTAGAGGATGCCACCAAGATCTTTATACAGAACCCCCAACGTTTACTCCTATTATCTGCCTACCTCCCACTCCCACTCTTTCTCCTCCACCACCTAACCTTTCTTTGTTTGATCTTCTGTCTACAGGCACTGATCTAATTATTTTCTGTGTGGCTGAGGCTTCTAAACCCCAACACATTCAGGCATGCAAGCAATCACAAAATTTTCTACCAGCTAATATGGACAGGCAGTTGAGATGCCAGGGAGAAGACATATTTCAGAGCATCATGGTCTTTCTGGTACACTGAAAGTTTTCACCTATGATGGCAGGAAAGAGTTGGGAATCAGACTTCTGAGGGTATGCTGCAAGGTGCTATGTGATCAATGCCCCCTGAATGAGTCCTGACCATTTCTGATGTATGAGCCCTATCCATTCAAATGTTAACAGCCTGGTGGGTGGGTGGCTGGTATGCTTACATCCCATGTTCTGTTTTAATTGCTCTTGTTTTATGAAGTGGTAAAACCCTTTGCAGTGTCAAGCTGAACCACATCCAAAAGATGTTCTTTGTGTTCTGTCTGGGGGAGCCTCTGATCTACAACAACTGCAAATTATAGATGTTATTAAAAAAAAACACTATGGGGCATCCTATGAATTTGTTTTTCATAGTTTTCCATAAGGGTATGTGTCTTATCAGTGCAGTGCAGCCAATATATTTTTCCAAGGGTCCTGCCTAATTTGTGACCATTTCTGTTGAATTGATGACATGGGCTCTGTAAATCTGACAAGTGACTTGAAAGTTCTGATGTTTGCGTTGTTCTGCTGAATGCAAGATTTCATAGAACATGATTTAAGTTTTGTTTACTTTAATGTAACACCTTATTACATTTTTGCACTAAAATATTAGGAAGAATATTTAATTAATTGTCATTATCAGATTTGAGCCAAGAGCTACAAAGAGGGTGACAAAACCAGGGGGGATGTCATTTCCTGAAGGAGGTAGAAGCTTTAACCTGCAAAGCCAGGTATCAGTTGTCAGGAAGAGACATGTGGCTTAAGCATCGGTCAAACTCTGCAACCTGGCTCTAAATGGTGATCCTATTCATAGAAATTGTAGATACTTTAGATAGACACATAGACCATGAGTAATCAATCTTCTTTATTTGAAATTGGTTGTCAGTCTCTGGATCAGCTAGACTGCTGAGTGAAGATCATTTTTGGCAGCTTTCCAACTCCTGTCCTCAGAGCCTTCCACTCCAGATCTCTATGTCCCTCTCCCTTCCTCTCTGCCCCTCCCACAAGGCAATAAATTTTCTTGTACTGTACGACTTTTTAAGAAGGTCATACATACAGTAGTTTCTTATGACAAAACCAAAAAAGTATATATTCACATAGCAACAGATGCTGAATAATTAATGTCATTATATCTGTACATCATTTTCATTTATTCCAGTGGTATCCCCCTCACCCCATCTTAGAAGCATAGAAACATAACCTTTGATGGCAGATAAGAACCACTTGGCTCACCTAGTCTGCTCATTTCCCGACCTACAGGATAAGCTGATGATCCTAGTTAACAAACACTCTAATTCTTCCTACCCCTCCCACAAGAATTGCCTTATGTCTGTCTCATGCATTCTTGAATTCTCCCACAGCTTTAGACCCCACAACCTCCTCAGGAAGGTGGTTCCATGTATCCACCATCCTGTCTGTGAAAAATTACTTCCTCACATTGCCCCAGAGCCATCCCCCCCATCTTCAAATTGTGTCCCCTTGTTCTTGCACATCTCTTTTTCTGAAAGATGCTACCCTCTCGGACGTTGTTGATTCCACTGAGGTACTTAAAAGTTTCTATTATGTCCCCCCCCTTTCCTCAAGGGTATACATATTAAGCTCCTTTAGTCTCTCCTCGTATGGCTTCTCTTGCAGACCCTGCAAAATTTTAGTTGCCCTCCTCTGGACTGCCTCCATCCTGTTTATGTCCTTGTAGAGATGGGGTCTCCAGAACTGGATGCAGTACTCCAGATGGGGTCTCACCAACTGTCTGTACAGAGGGATAACAACTTCCTGTTTTCTACTGGTGATGCCTCTCCCTATACATCCCAGTATACCCTGGCCCTCCCTACTGCCTTCTCACATTGCTTGCTAACCTTAAGGTCATCTGATATGATTATCCCCAGGTCCCTTTCCATTTTTGTTGTTGTTACTACTCCCCATTGTGTAATTTTCCCCTGGGTTTTTGTTTCCTATGTGCATTATTTTGCACTTCTTTGCACTGAATCCAAGCTGCCATACTTCTTTACTTCTGACCATTCCTCCAACCTTACCAAGTCCCTTCTCTTCCTTTCCACGCCTCCTTGTGTATCAACCATCTTGCAGATCTTTGTGTCATATGTAAAGAGGCATATTTTTCCTTCCAGTCCCTCTGCAATGTCACTTATAAAGACATTAAAAAGGACTGGACCCAGTACTGAACCCTGAGGTACCCCACTAGTAACCCCTCTTTCTTCAGAGTGGACTCCATTTACAACCTTCTGTGTCCTGTTGTCCAGCCAATGTTTTACCCAGACTACCACCCTGGGACCCACTCCCAGGCTGGTTAATTTGATTATTAATCTTTTGTGTAGGACTGTGTCAAATGCCTTGCTAAAGTCTAGGTAGGCCATGTCCACAGTCCCTCCCTGGTCTACTACTTTGGTCACCCAGTCAAAGAAATCAATTAGATTCATTTGACATGACCTTCCTGCTGTGAACCCATGCTGCCTTGGGTCCTATGCCTAACTGACATCTAGGTAATCAACAATTCTTTCCTTTAGAAGTGATTCCATCACTTTCCCTACCATTGAGGTCAAACTGATAGGTCTGTAGTTTCCTGTCTCTGTCTTGCTCCCACTTTTGTGAATGGGAATCACATCTGTCTTCCTCCAGTCCTCAGGTATCCCACCATCCTCCCATGATTTGTTAAAAAGGGTAGTCAGTGGTGTCACTAGTTCTCCCCTTAATTCTTTTAGAATTCTGGGGTGAATTCTGTAAGGCCCCATTGCTTTGTCCACCTTCAGTTTTAGGAGTTCTTTCCGAACCATTTCTTCTGTGAAAGGACTGGGATTGACCCCCCATCCATCCAGAGTGCTTCTGTTAATTGGATTAGGCACCTCCCCCTCCTCCTTTTTTGTGAATACTGAGCAGAAGTATTCATTCAGTATCCCTGCTTTTTCACTGTCCCTCTCTGCCCACTCACCAACCATTCTATTCAGCCTCACTATCCCTCCCTTTGTCTCTCTATGCTCCCTGATGTACCTGTAAAAGGTTTTATCCCCCTTCTTAACCAAGTTGGTTATCTTTTCCTCAGTTTGGGCCTTTGCTATTCTGACTTCCATCCCTGCTTCCTTCTGCCTTAACTGGTACAGTTCTCTGTCCTGCTCCTTCTGTGTTTCCTTATGCTTCCTAAATGCTAGCTTTTTCTCCCTAACCTTCCCAGCCACCTCTTTTGAGAACTATAGTGGCTTTTTCTTTCATTTTGATTTGTTTATTTGCTTCACACAAAGGCTTGTTGCCTCTGTGATGGCAGTTTTGATGTTTCCCCATTGTTGCTCCACCCCTCCTTCTAGCCTGTTTGCTAGTGCTTTTCTAAGACACTCTCCCACCTTGCCAAAGTTAGCCCTCCTGAAGTCCAGTACCCTCACTTTTGTATGGCTTGACTCTGTAGCTGAGTTTATCATGAACCACACTGTTTGGTGGTCACTTGTTCCCAGATGGCTGTGACATGGACAGCCAGTTCTGAGTGATGTATCATTTGTTTAATATAAAATGTATTACTGACTGTCTCTGCTGAAAATTTGGTGCTCTAGGAGTGACCTCACCCCCCCCAGGTTTAAGCTGAAAGATGAAAGCCATGAGAAAATGCTGAAAACAGCATGTGAGAACACCCACACACAGGTTTTTAGATACCAGGTGTTACATGGAAGGCCTGAAGCTAATTACAGGGTGGAAGAAGCTTGAGTTGAGCATATCCATTTTTTTATGACATTGGAGGGAAACCCAGGTTGTTACACAGGGATGCAACATTTTGAATGATCCTATGAAGCCTGTGTGAGAGAGGATGCAGCATAGAGCAAAGAGATATCATTTGAAGAACATATGAGTCATGCTGAGGATTGCAGAATTTAATTCTTGAAAAAGAACATCCTGTTTTTTTCATTAAATATATTTTTTTTATATATATATATATTGTGACAGAGGAGGAGCTAGATGACCTCACCCAAAAAGGGGTTGGCAACTACAGTTTGCTTAAGGAATATTCTGTTTTACTTCACTGACACGTTTATCTAGACTCTGACAAGGACACATCTGCGAGCACTTTTAAGCAGGTATTTAGAGACTAAGTACTGTAGTAAGAATTGCACTGTTTAAACCTTGTTCTTTTATAAGATTTGTATGTCTTGTGATATAACAGTTCTGTATTTTGTGTTTTACATATTTTTATCTATTTTAGTAAAATTCTTGTTAGAGCATACTTGGTCTATCTTTGATTTCTTTTCATTTGTAAGAAAAGTATATATGGTTATAGCAGACATGAGGCATAAGTTTGAATGGTTGTACCAAACTGGAAAGAGAAGCGTTTTAAATCTGAGGTCTTTATTACATTTTTTAAGGGTTCATCTCTGTATACCTGGTTAGGTGCCCATAGGCAAAGATATCTGGCCCCCCAAAGACAGAAATATCTGAGCCTGTGCATTGAGTAAGCTAGCAAGAGGTTCCGTTTGAATCCCTCCAAGACTTGAGACCAAAGGTTGATCCTAACTCACAAAACAGACAAGAGGGTTACCGTGTTCTGTTAAACTGTTCACAAGACTGCGCTCGGAGGTTGGCACTTTGGGAGTAGAGGGCCTGACCTGCTGAGTGGGTTTGTGACAGATTGGTTGGCAGTGGTGCAGATAATTTTGGTATTACAAGCTTGTCTTGTTCTGTGTCAACTGAGACCGTAAGCTGTCTTGCAAAGAAAGAAAAAAGGCAGAGTTTATATCACTTGGCATACAGTCAAGTTCCTACCCATTTTATTTTTTTTCCTAAAGTGCAAGTCAGAATAGCCGTAGTCAGGGAAGAAGATGGCTTCTAACTACAGCAGGCACACTGTAGATTACTTGAAGCAGTTGTGCAGGGACAGAGGAGTCCCGTTCGAGGTGACAGCCAAAAAAGCAGAACCTCATAGAGACCCTGATGGTAGCAGATACCCAGAGCAGCAAGTCATGGTCCATGACTGAAAGGGACCAGACCTCAAGTGTGGCAGGGCTAGCAGCCAGTGCTGTGTCCAGGTCCAGTGAGGAGGACAGCAGGGCCACTGTCAGTGAAGGGTCACAGCAACAGGGGATGGTCACCAGTATCCTGAACCCAGAGGTACTCAAACTGCAAATTGAGTTGCGCAGGATGGAACTGGAGGAAGAGTGAGAACAGAGGGAGGCAGACCATGAGGAGTGTGAGCACGAGCGAGCTGCAGAGTAGAAGAGAGAAGAGCACCAGAGGCAACACGAACTGGAGAAGATATGACTCCGACCAGCGGCACCAGAGCAGGTAAGTGGCTTGGGTTTAACTGGGGCTGCAGGTCTGGGTTACAAATTGAACTCCAAATTAATAGCCAGATTTAAAGAGGGAGAGGACAAGGATGCCTTTTTAAAATTCTTTTGAAAAAGTTTGCATTCAGGCTAAAATTTCTAGAGAGTCCTGGAGCTTCCAGCTATCCCCGCTACTTACCGGGAAAGCTCGGGATGCATTGGGTCAAATGGACAATGAGGACAGCAATGATTACAGCAAGCTAAAAACTGCACTGTTAAAAAAGTTTGAATTAACTGCTGAATTATACAGAGCTAAATTCTGTAAGCTCAGGAGAAACCCTGATATGAGCTACGAGGAGCTAGCCACAAAACGTCAGTTTTTAAAATGTTGGTGAGATGGAATTGAGGCAAACTTTGTTGCTAAAATTGAAAATGTGATTTGATTAGAACAGTTTTATTGGGCTTGCCCAGCAGAGCTAAAAACCTGGCTAAAGGACCGAGATCCCAAAACAGTGCAAGAGGCTGCTGAACTCTCGGACAGCTATGCCAAGAGCTGACCTGCTCTGACAGCAAATGGGGTGGGTGTGGCAGCACAGAAATGGAAAAGCACACCTTTAGGGCAGCTAAAACCCTCACTGCCTACACCAAAACCAGTTAGCCCCAAGTTTCAGAGAAAAGATTTCTCTGAGAGAAGAACTGAATGTTGGTTGTGTAAGGAAACTGGGCATATTGCCAGACAGTGTCCCAAAAAGGTGAGCCATACTACACAACCGGGTGCTAGAAAAGAAGTGGGTTGTTTGTGTGTCCCTAGAAGCATGCCAGTGAACATGAAGGAACACATGCACCCAGTCATGGTGAATGGTGTACAGACACAGGGGTTAAGAGACACAGGGGCATCCCTGATGTTAGTAAAGGGGATCTGGTACAGCCTGGTCAGCTTATACCCAATAAATATGTCACTGTCCAAGGGTTCACTGGTGAAAAGAAAACATTACCACTCACTAGTGTTCTCTTAGACTGGGGTGAAACAGGGGTAACTGTGCAACAGATGGCTGTAGCCAAAACATTAGATGTGGATGTGATCCTGGGTAACAATCTCCAACAGGGGTTGGTATGTGCAGTTACCCATAGCCAAGTGGCAAGGGAAGATTGTAGTTCCCTGAACCCCATGGAAGCCATTATGGAAACCACTGGGAGGCTGGTTCCCCAGCTTGTGTATCCTGATATGGAGACTGATAAAAAGGAGGTAGAAATGTCCCTGGTAGCAAGTGACCACACAGCTACAGAAGGTTGATCTGAAGAGGGAGGGGTGACCCCTTGTCAGTGGCTTGGAATTGACAGTGATCCTGAGGGCCCTGATGCTAGAACTAGGGACCCTAGTTTAGCGACTGAAGGGGACCTGTCCCATGCCTTGGGAATGTGTGAGGGGTTTGCAGCTGCTCAGAGGAGTGACTCTAGTTTAGAGAAGCTGAGGGCTAGGGCAGACTCAGACAGTGCACAGGGAGGTGATGGCAAACATAAGGTTTATTGGGAAAATGGACTTATGTATACTCAGGTAGTACAGACAGAGGAAGGGATGTTAGGCAGGCAGCGTGTCTTTCCCCAGGGGTATCGTGAGCAGTTGCTCAAAATTGCACATGATATTCCCTTGTCTGGTCATCTGAGAATTACGTGCACAATGCAGCGGTTAGCCCATAATTTCTACTGGCCTAACTTCACCCAGCAGGTGAAGGAGTATTGCAGGTCTTGTCACCAGTACCAAGAAATAGGGAAGGCGGGCAAGAAAACCCAAGCAGCCCTGATTCCCTTGCCCATGGTGGAGAGCCATTCCAGAGGGTGGGAATGGATATTGTGGAGCTTTTAAATACTCCCAGTTCCTCAGGGAAGAGATTCATCCTGACTGTGGTGGATTATGCCACCCGGTACCCAGATGCCATCACCCTATCCTCACTGAGGACAGACAAAGTGGCAGATGCCTTACTTGGGATTTTCTCCTGAGTTGGGTTTCCGCAGGAGGTTATCACCGATCGAGGGGGTTCCTTCATGTCGGACATGATGAAATGTTTATGGGAGAAGTGTGGGGTGGTGCAGAGATGCATGACACCTTATCACCCACAAACCAATGGACTTGTGGAGCGATTCAATTGTACCCTAAAGTCAATGCTCCGGGTGTTTGCTGAACAGCATGGGAGGGACTGTGAGAAATACCTTCCCCACCTGTTGTTTGCATACAGGAAGGTTCCCCGAGAGTCGACAGGATTTTCCCCCTTTGAACTCTTATATGGACGCCAGGTACTTGTCCCCTAGACTTGATCCAAGAGGACTGGGAAGGCAAGCATGCCACCCAGGGAACTCCGATTGTGGATTATATCCTTAGGTTTAGGGAAAAGCTGAAGGAGCTTATGGGGACAGCCCAGAGCAACCTAGCAGCTGCCCAACAGAAACAAAAAGTCTGGTATGACCGCAGAGCCAGAGCTCACTTGTACATGGTGGGTCAGGAAGTCATGGTCCTTATTCCGGTCTGGAAAGACAAGCTGCAAGCTGAGTGAGCAGGACCGTACAAAGTGGTTAGGAAGGTAAATGACGTGAACTACATTGTGGAGTTACCTGACAGAAGACAGACAGAAAGGATGTACCATGTCAACATGATGAAGCCATATGCAAATAGGGCTGACATGGTGTTTGCAGTGTGTAGTCATGGGGAGGGGACAGATGAGGGAGACACCCTTCTGGACTTGCTGTAAGAGAGTAAGCAGGAGTCCTCTGTGGAGGCAGGAAAATTGTCTCCCCAGCCGACCCAGGGCCAGATGCAGGAAGTAAGGGAGTTTTTAGCAGACTTTGCCCCATTGTTTAGCACCAAGCTGAGACTAACCCCCTTAGCGACACATGATGTGGAGACAGGAACACAGACGCCCATATGGCGGACAGCATATCGGGTGTCAGAGGCTGTCCAAAGGACATTAGGAGGGAAGTGGAGGAGATGCTGGATTTAGGGGTAATCCAGAGATCCCACAGCCCCTGGGCCTCACCCATAGTCTTTGTACCAAAGCCAGATGGCTCAACTCATTTCTGTGTGGACTATCATGGACTGAATGCAATCATGAAGTCCGATGCCCACCCAATGCCCTGGATGGATGAACTCCTGGACAAGTTGGAGGAGTGACCTACCTTACGAGCATTGAGCTGACAAAGGGGTATTGGCAAGTAGAGTTGACAGACAGAGCTAGGGAGAGGTTAGCCTTCATCACTCCGATAGGCTTATTTGAGTTTAAAGTAATGCCTTTTGGAATGAAGAACACCCCGGCCACTTTCCAGAGGTTGGTGAACCAGATGTAAAATGGTGCTGAGAAGTACGCCATGGAGTACCTGGATGACATTGCAATCTTTAGTACCAGCTGGGAGGAACACCTATCCCACCTTAGGGAAGTGATGGACAGGATACAGAGGGCTGGGCTCACTGTCAAAGCCAAGAAGTGCCAGGTGGCCATGGGGGAAGTGGCATACCTCAGGCATGTGGTAGGCTGGGGACAGCTCCGTCCTAACCAAATAAAGATAGAGGTGATCCAGGCATGACCCAGACCAGAAACCCAGAAGCAGGTCAGGAGCTTTCTATGGACAGCAGGGTACTACAGGAAATTTGTACCCAATTACAGTGCCCTGGCTGCTCCCCTATCTGACCTGACAAAGAAAAAGATTCCAAAGAAAATTAGCTGGGGTCCAGCCTGTGAGGAAGCCTTTACCAAACTAAAGGAGGCACTGTGCAGTGCTCCTGTTTTGATAAGTCCTGACTATAGCAAGACCTTTATAGTTCAGAATGATGCCTCAGACATGGGTATTGGGGCAGTACTGAGTCAGACGTCTAGCCAAGGGACAGATTACCCAGTAGTGTACCTGAGTAGGAAGTTACTTTCCAGGGAACAAGCATACTCCATGGTGGAAAAAGAATGTCTTGCCATAGTGTGGGCCCTAAAGAAAGTAGAGCCATACTTGTATGGGCAGCATTTTGTGGTGCAGACTGATCACAACCCCCTGGTCTGGCTGACGCAGATGGGGAAAAACAGTGGCAGATTG
Source organism: Neoceratodus forsteri (assembly GCA_016271365.2). Lineage (NCBI taxonomy): Eukaryota > Metazoa > Chordata > Ceratodontiformes > Ceratodontidae > Neoceratodus > Neoceratodus forsteri. Next base: position 1,109,566,275 of record CM028129.1, on the reverse strand, counting down.
CTAAGATGGAATCTTGCTTTACAAGGGTATGATCTAAAAATTGTACATAGGGCTGGAGCAAAAAACCTGAACTCAGGTGGGCTGTCTAGGGTATATGAGGAGTGAACTGATTTGGGAAGTTCATCCCATGTAGGGGATAGAACTCCCAAATTCAGTCTAGGTGGGGAGGAATTGTGATGTGGGCAGCCAGTTCTGAGTGATGTATGATTTTTTTTTAATATGAAATGTATTACTGACTATCTGCTGAAAATCTGGTGCTCTAGGAGTGCCCCCCAGGTTTCAGCTGAAAGATGAAAGCCATGAGAAAATGCTGAAAACAGCATGTGAGATCACTCATACACGGGTTTTTAGATACCAGGTGTTACGTGGAAGGCCTGAAGCTAATTACAGGGTGGAAGAAGCTTGAGTTGAGCATATCCATTTTTTCTGATGTTGGAGGGAAACCCAGATTGTTACACAGGTGTGTGACATTTTAAATGCTCCAGTGAAGCCTGTGTGAGAGAGGATGCAGCATAGATCAAAGAGATGTCATTTGAAGAACATATGAGTCATGTTGAGGATTGCAGAGTTTAATTCTTGAAAAAGGACATCCTGTTTTTGTTATTAAATATATTTTTTTTCAATATATTCTGACAGAGGAGGAGCTAGATGACCTCATCCAAAAAGGGGTTGGCAAATACAGTTTGCTTAAGGAATATTCTGTTTTACTTCACTGACACTTTTATCTAGACTCTGACCAGGACACATCTGTGAGCACTTTTAAGCAGATATTTAGAGACTAAGTACTGTAGTAAGAATTGCACTGTTTAAACCGTGTTCTTTTATAAGATTTGTATATCTTGTGATATAACAGTTCTGTATTTTGTGTTTTACATATTTTTATCTATTCAAGTAAAATTCTTTTTAGAGCATATTTGGTCTATCTTTGATTTCTTTTCATTTGTAAGAAAAGTATATATGGTTATAGCAGACATGAGGCATACGCTTGAATGGTGGTACCAAACTGAAAAGAGAAGCGTTTTAAATCTGAGGTCTTTATTACACTTTTTAAGGGTTCATCTCTGTATACCTGGTTAGGTGCCCATAGGCAAAGATATATGGCCCCTGAAGACAGAAATATCTGAACCAGTGCATTGGGTATGCTAGCAAGAGGTTCACAGTTTGAATCCCTCCAAGCCTTGAGACCAAAGGTTGATACAAACTCAAAAAACAGACAAGAGGGTTACCTTGTTCTGTTAAACTGTTCATAAGACTGTGCTCAGAGGTTGGCACTTTGGGAGTAGAGGACCTGACCTGCTGAGTGGGTTTGTGACAATGACTACCCACTTCTAGATTTGAGATCCTCTCACTGTCCCCATTTGGGAGTATAAGGTCTAAGATTGCTCCCTCACGAGTGGGTTCCAAAACTAGCTGCCTGAGGCATGCCACCTGTAGGGGATCGAGAATGGCCCTGTTCTTTGATGTGGCTGCAGCAAAGGTGCTCCAGTTAACATCTGGCATATTCAGGTCCCCCATCAACAGAATCTCCCCTTTCTCTGCCATCCTAAGGATGCCCTCTATCATATCCTTGTCCATTCACTCCCCCTGACATAGGAGTCTGTAAACAACCCCTGTGCAGATTGTGGTGCCATTTTCAGTCTCTAAGGTGACCAACAGTGCCTCCTCTCCTCCCTGAATACTCTTTTGTTCCTTTGCTTTTATACCTTCCCTTGCATAGAGAGCTACTCCTCCCCCTCTTCTCCCCTCCCCTCCCTGTCTCTCCTGAAGGTTGTGTACCCTGGTATGTTAACATCCCAGTCATGGTTCTCTGTGTACTATGTTTCTGTGACTGTTACGATATCCAGGCATCCCTCTCCCATCAAGGCCACCAGTTCAGGAGCTTGTTGCCCAGATTACAGGCATTGGTACTCATTACCCTCCATTTCTTGATGGCCTTACCTCTTTTTGTCCCATTACTGTCCTTATTGCCTTTGTCATTTTCTCCATTTTCCCCTGCCCTTCTCCCTATCGACATCTCTATTTTGTTGTTTACCTCACTTATTACCCTGATTTTTTTTTGGGGGGTGGAGCTAGGATTTCCCTGCTCCTTTCCAGTGCTTCCCCCTTGGCTAGTTTAAATGCTTGCCAATGAAGCATTTATCACCTAGGCTCCTGGTTCCCCTCCAATTGTTTTTTAACTCATTTGTAACACACAGTATCAATTCTACACAATTTGCTTCAAAAGTTGTTCCACTGTTTAATTGCACCTCTGTTTGGTGTTAGCAAGGACACAACTAATTCCATTTTAAAAAATGCCATTGCATCACAGTAATGGAATGTTATGGAAAATAAAAGTGAACACTGGCACATAAATAAGCATGCTATTGTGATTTATAGGTATTCTTTTTCACTAGTGTTTGTTTCCATAAAATTTCAATGACTATCAGAATTATTTTTTTTATTTTAAAGTTGAAAATTGTATTGTTTCCAAACACAACACCAACATCATACATTTATGAAATTGAAAGTCAAGACCCTATACATAGGGCCCATAGTACACAAAACAGTATAGAGCAACATAGCAACAATTAGCTCATGTCTGACAAAAGATTTCATACTGGTTAAATGCACAGTCTCATGCACACAACAGACCAATACATCTGCATCTGTGGGGAAGTAGGAACCTTTATTAGATCATACCCAAGCTAGGCCTAAAGAGGCTAGGGAGATTGTGTACAGTGGGAGTATCCTTGAAAGAATTGGGTACATGACTCTAGGATTCAAGGAGGTTAGTGGCAGTATGTCAATGCCAGGAATGGGCCTCATATTTGTTCCTATTTCAGGATAGTCCTTTGTGCAAAGTTAGAGATCCTCTCATAGATGGCCACTTGGGCCAGGGTTCTCAACAGTTTGGTCATGGTAGGGCATTCGGCAGTGTTCCACCACATGAGTAGTAGCCTTTTGGCAGCTACTTCCAGTGCAGTGAGCCACAATGCCCCTGGATCATTCTTCTGGGTGCTTTCAGGGGTGTAGCCTAGAAGGAACAAGGGGGGGATCTATGTAGGATCCAGGGAGAACTTCCTGTACCATGCCGACAACCTGGTCCCAGAATTTCTGAATTGGAAGGCAGGCCCAGAGGATGTGGTAGAGGTGTGCTCCCATGTGGCACATCCCCTGCAAGTGTCTACTGGTGTCATGCCCAGCTGTTTAAGTTTTTCGGGTGTACAGTACCATCTATGCAGGGTCTTGTTCATGATCAGGCATGATCTGCCATCCCTATAAGTTAGGTGTGTCCTGAGCCAGCAATGCACCCATTGCCTGTCTGAGATTTGTAATCCCAATTCACACTCCCAGTGGGCCTTGGCCTGCTTGGACGGATTAGGTTGGGCTTCCCGTATGGCCTGATAAATCATACTGGCCCTCCACTTACTAAGCCTTAGGAGGCAGTACAGAGCAGTGGTTTAAGGCTCTGAGCTGTAAACCGGAAGATCTGGGTTTGAATCACACAGCCCCCACTTGCATACTGTGTGACCCTGAGCAAGTCACTTAACTTTCTTGTGCTCCCAGGTCACACCTGTAAATAAGCTTCAGCTTAGTGTGTCTCTCCTGGTAAAAAAAAAAAAGCTGTAGCCATGCCGAGAGTGGGACTGCCCCCCCCCCTGAGCTGTTCAATGCCTCCAGCAGTACCTGTTTCTTAACTGCGTCTCTGATCTCGAGATATTTCCTGAAGTGATGTGAGGGTAGGTGGTACCTCCCCTGTAGGGCCTGAAAGATGTTCACTACTCTGGTGCCTGGTACCAGCAGATCACTGACTAACCTTATGCCTTGGGCTTCCCATAGTCTCCAGTGAATGGGGGATCTAGCTATTGTCACTGACGGGTTCACCCAGAGTGGCATGAACTTCCTGGGGGTAGGACGGGTTTGTAAGAATGCATGTACTTTCTTGCAGGTCTTAATAGACAGCAAGACTGGGGGTGGATATTTCCGCACTGCCCGCCCACTTGAGTATAGCACCATGGCTGGAGAAGGGGACCCTATGATCTTTGCCTCAAGGCCAACCCATATAAGTGAGGCAACCTCATGATACATGAACCATTTTACTGTTTGAGTAGCACTAAACACAAGGTGGTATCCCTGAAACCAGGACAACATCCAGCCACCCCTACTCCAGTGTTGCTGTAGTTTTTGATGACTGAAGCAAGGAGGGCAACCTTCCCAAAGGAACCCTCCTGTCTGAGCATCAATCTTCTGGAACCATTTCTGGGGTATTTCCATCAGGGTGTGGGCCAGGAGATATAAGACTTTGGGTGCAAGCATGAGCCTAATGGAGTCGATCTTCTCAGCTAGTGATAAATGCAGTAGTTTCCAACTATCTAGGTCCTCCCTGAAAGTGGACAACAGGGTACTAAAGTTAGCTTTGTGCTGGATTGTCGGGTTAGGATGTATGACCATTCCAAAGTACTTCATTCCTTCAGGAGACCATTTAAATCCCAGGGAGGTAAAGTCATGGTTCTTACTGGCAGCATTTAGGGGTAGTACTTCTGTTTTTGTCTGATTAACCCTAAGTCCAGATACAGAATTGAATCTTTTCAATAGTTGTAAAATCTCTTGGATGACCGGGGGGGGGGAGGGGCATTGGACGTAGTGATCAACAGATCATCAGCATACGGAAAGGATTTGAAGATGTCATCCCCTATTTGCACTCCAGGGATGCCCAAGCTGCTCTAATGGCAATTGCTAAGGGCTCAATTGCCAGGATGAATAGCAATGGTGATAGGGGGTAGCCCTCTCTGGTACCCCTGTGGAGATGGAAAGGAGGAGGATACCATCTTGTATGTAAGGACTGAGGCCATGGGAGATGTATTCATCAACTGCACCATGCCCTGAAGTTGTTGCCCACCCACATTTTTTCAAGAACGTACATCAGGTAAGGCCATTTGACACTGTTGAAGGCCGTTTCAAAGTCAATCGCCAGTGCCACTGCCAGGGACAGGGAGTCTTTAGTCAGATGCATGAGTGTGGCCAGAGTTCTATGGTGGTCAGATCCTAACCTCCCCTCGATGAAGCCAGCCTGCGTGGGATGTATCAATCCTGGGAGCAATGCCTCCAGGCACCCCACTAGGACCTTTGCCAGGAACTTGGCATCTGCATTTATGAGGGACAATGGTCTATAGCTCCCAGAGATCAAGGGTTTTTTTATCCTTCAGGAGGACCATGATTACTGCTTCTTTGAGGGAAGGCAGCAAGGACCCTGTCTTCATGAAGTGCGAGAAGACTCTAAGGAGGTATAATGACAACCCTCTGCCTGATACTTGATAGAAGTCAATAGGGAGTCCGTCTTTACCAGTAGACTTCCTTGGGGTCATGGCCTGAATAGTAGTGGCTATTTCCCTCTCTGATAGGGGCACATTCAATTTGGTTCCCAGAAAGAGTAGGGGGAGGCCTTCCAGGAAAGTCTCTATCTTTCTTCTCTCTGGCGGGAAGGGGAGGAATACAAAGTAGCATAGAAATTTGCCATGATCGTGTTGATGCCGGCTGAGGAGTGTCCAGGTTTCCCAGTTCCATCTATGAGAGCCTGGATATTTCTGACTGCCTGTCTACTTCTCACGTGGTAGGCCAAAAGCTTACTTGCCTTCTTCCCCCCTTCCCAGTAGGAATGGTTAATTCTTCCAATGTTAAAGGAGAAGTCCACCCAAAACTTGAAAAACTATATGTTGTGCAGAGTGTTTTAATTTGTATGTGAAGTTCTAGTGTTTCCTTCCCTCTGACTAGTGTTAGAAGTTTTTCCTAAACTAGCCTGCTAGCTTTATACTAGTTTTATGACCCCTGGGGATCTTCATTCCTGACAACTTGATTTTATTTCTTGTTCCCACAGTGCATCTTGTCTCATGTGACAGTGATGTAAGAGAGACACTACATTCAGCACACACATGCCAAACAAACTAAATATCTTGGAAGCTTTACAAGCTGCACAAAAATTACCAGCCGCAATATTTTTCAGGACGTAAGACCTTTATGATGAGGGTGGTCACCAAGCTGAATTCTACAGATTTTAAAATATAGCCATCTCTACTGTTGTGAACTGATTGTAAAGCAATGCTTTCTGTTGTTTTTATGGTCTCTGCTACATCACCATCACATGAAACAAGGTGCATTGTAGGACAAAGAAATACAGTTAAGCTGTTTCATATGGAGATCTCCAGGGGTCATAAAACTACCCTAAAGCTAGCAGGCTACTTTAGGAAAAACTCCTAATACCAGTCAGAGGGAAGGAAACACTGGAACTTCACATACAAATTAAAACACATTGCACAACATGTATTTTTTCAAGTTTTAGGCGGACTTCTCCTTTAAACTCCACCTGTCTAGTCAGGTGTAAATTGAGTTGTACTATAGTACTAGTAATTTGGGCCAGTAGAGTCTTGGGTGAGTCTCTGTTCACAAGACTCTTATATTGGGCTTCCAAAGCCTCCAGGGTGCACTCGAGATCAGCTTGTTTGGCCCATCTCTTTTTCCATCACACCGAGGCAAAGGTGATTCTGCCCCTGATGGTGGCCTTAAAGGCCTCCCACAGAGTGGAGTCAGAGACTTCCCCATTATCATTGATGAGCCAATATTCTTAGACTTCTGCCTTGAACTGAGCATCCTCAAGCAGGAGGATGTCCAGCCTCCAGAATGAGATCTTGTGTTCCTCAGGATCCCAACTTAAGTGCAACTCCAGTGGTGCATTGTCTGAAAGCACAACCTGGTGCAAAAGCACCTTGGTCACTGACCCATAAGCTGAGCTGGACATCAGCCACATGTCTAGTCTGTTAGTTGAGCCATGTATTGCTGAGAAGCAGGTATAATCATGGACACCGGGTTGTTTGGTACACCAGACGTCCAGAAGAGAGTGCTCATCCATTATTCTGCATGTGGCTCGAGCTGCCTGCCTATGTGGTTCCTCATTACCTTGGCTTCTATTTAATTTGTGGTCAAGGATAAGGTTAACGTCCCCACCCACCACAACCTGGCAGTTATGCACATTAAACTCTGATAGATTTTGGTTAACATGGTGAAAAAATTTAAGGGCATCCTAGTTGAGGGGATACAGATTGAGGAGGACCAAAGTCCCTAGACTGGTGGTGAGTTCCACCATTAGCCATCTGCCCTCTTTATCCTTTTGGTATCTGCCCACTTTCCATCCCAAATCCTTATGTAGTAGGATAGGTAACCCTCTCTTGTGTGATGGGGCTGTGCTGTGCAGTTCCTCCCCCACCCAGCCCTGCCGCAGTTTGAGAGCCTCCCTCAGAGAGAGCTTAGTCTCCTGTAAGAATACTATATGAGGGTTCATATTCCTAAATTGTAGAAGTACCTTCTTTCTCTTAATGGGAGAATTTAGCCCCCTTATGTTCCATGACACCATGTTAACCTCCATCTGGATTGATACAGATTAAAATATGTATTAGGTCTGTATGCCCCACCAGGCCGACACTCCTGGTTCCCCCCCTTGTCCCCCTCCCTCTGATTAGGTTTGCTGCTTGAATACCTGTGTTGCTGACAATCCAAGTAATTTTCAATACCAAAGAAGCAGTATGGTACAGGATATAGCAAAATACAAGGGTCGTACTCTTCCACTGTTGCAGGCTCTGACTGATAAGCAGCATGTAAAGTACTAGGTTCGACCCCCCCCTACCCACTAGACCAGCAGACATCCTTCCCATTAGCTACTGATAGCCCAGATGCAGATGTCGGTCACCAGGGTGTTGTTCTACTAGCAATACATGGCAGCGGTCCCTACTCGTCTACCCTCTTCATGTAGATACCCTGCCACCCCCAACATCATTCAGGTCTTATAGCTTAAAATCAGTGGTTTCACTCAGAACATCGAGGAGTCCATGATGTCATTGGGGTGTGGAAGCCAGTGTCTTCGGTAGTGAATTCTTGAGGAGGCTTTGAGAATGGGGGCAGTTCTCCAGTCCAAGGGTCCCATGCAGGGGACTGACTGTGCCATAGATTGTGCCATTGTGGTGCTTGTTTAATTGTCTGCACTGCCCTCTCATTCCCCCTTCTCTTATTCAGACCTCAGAGATCTGGCATACTTCCAGTTAGTGCCCCGAAGAGACGTACTGCCCAGCCCTAACATAACCGGGGCTGGCTTACTGTATTAATTGGAGCAACAGTATTGTAAAACATAGCTTTCAATAACATGCGCTGTACCTTTCCTTCTCTGAGATCCTGCCAGTCTGGGAGAGGGAAGCAGATGGATGGAAGGTCAGAGAAGGGGAGAAAGGGGGGGCTAAACATGTGGCTCAAGGGCTGGTGCCAGGAAAAAGGACACAGATTTGTAGGGAAGTGGCAACAGTTTTGGGAGCAAAAGTTCTTTAAATTTGATGGACTGCATCTGACTAAGGAGGGAGTCAGTGCATTGGGGCAGAAGTTTGATGTCTTTGCAGAATATTTAAACTAGCAAATGGGAAGAGGGGTGCAGCACCCCATACGTCAAATGGGAAGAACACCCCTCCCCCCTCAGCTAGTGGTCAAACAGGAGTTCAGCTTGTTTGCAGTTCATTTGCATCAGCAGGTAAGGAAAAACATCCAGCTTCCCGAACGACGCACAGGGGAAATGCCAGACCTCACCCAACACCTAACACACTGAAATCTGGCCAATGGAAAATCATGTACACAAATGCTCACAGTCTAGGAAACAAGATCCCAGACCTGCAGGCAATAATGACAGAGGCTAAACTGGACACAGTAGCAATTAGCGAGACATGGTTTCCCAGTAACCACAATTGGGAGACTTCAGTACCTGGCTATGTACTGTTCAGAAGAGACCGAGGTGCAAAAAGGGGGGATGGAGTGGCCCTGTATGTCAATGAAAATATCAAAGCTACAGAAATTCAGAATACACATAAGGAGCCAAAAGAACTGTGGGTCACCCTGGAAACAGGAAATGGGACAGTCATAAGAACTGGGGTTGTCTACAGGCCCCCAAGACCAGGGGGAGGACACAGATACATTACTGTTAGAAGATATACAAAACATAACAGCTAAAAGGGAGGATCTGATAATGGGGGACTTCAACATGCCAGATATAGATTGATCAATACCAGCAGGAACATCTGCCAGAACTAGACACATAGTGGATTCCCTGCAGGGGGAGGGCCTCAAACAACTGATACGACAACCGACAAGAGACAGGAATATTCTAGATCTAGTACTGACTGACAGGGAAAGGATCACAGATCTCCAGGTAGAAGGTCACCTGGGAGCCAGTGACCATCACATGGTATAGTTCAGTTTGGCCACTAGAACTAAATCCTCCAATTCCAATGCAAAAATATGGGACTTCAGAGGAGCTGACTTTGATAAGATGGCCATCGGAGTTAAGCTAGCCCTCACAAAAAGAAATACAGGTGAGGGGTGACAGGCAAAGTGGGCAAGCATTTAGGATGCAATACTTGAAGCAATGTCCCATTGTGTTAGATAGAAAAGGAAGTGCAAAAGAAGAAGGAAATGAATTTGGTTCTCAAAAACAGTAGCAGAAAAGGTCAGAGCCAAAAGGCTGGCCTTCAGGAAATATAAGGGAACACAGCTGGATGAAGATATGGAGGCTTACCAAACTTCCCTAAGGGAAGCAGGGAAGGCAGTGAGGCAGACAAAGGCCCAAACAGAGGAAACACTAGAACAAACAGTAAAACAAGGTGACAAGACTTTCTATAGATACATTAGTGAAAGGAGAAAGTCCAGAGGGGGTATTGCTAAGATCAAAGGGGATGGGGAGAGGATGGGGAGAGTGTGAGGAGGAGGACCATGTAAAAGCATCTGTCCTAAATAGATACTTCTGCTCAGTATTTACTGAACAGAAGGTAGGGCAGGGCCCACAGCTCAGCACTATGGACACAGGGGGGAGGGAGGTGAGCACTAGTCCTTTCACAAAAGAAAGGGTCCTACAAGAGCTCAATAAGCTCAGGATGGACAAGGCAATGAGACCTGATGGCATACATCCCATGGTACTAAAGGAGCTACGGGCGGAACTAGCAGAGCCATTAGCAGAACTGTTTAGTGAGTCTCTGAGCACAGGAGAGGTCCCAGAAGACTGGAGAAGGGCTCATGTGATCCCACTCCACAAGAGTGGTAGCAGGAAGGAGGCAGGGAACTACAGACCAGTCAGTCTTACCTCAGTAGTGGGTAAGATTATGGAGCACTCCTTAAGGAAAGGATAGTGCAACACCTGGAATCCATTGGAGCACAGGATCCAAGGCAGCATAGGTTTACAAAAGGAAGGTCCTGTCAAACTAATCTCATAGATTTCTTTGACTGGGTAACCAGAGTGGTGGACCAAGGGGGAGCAGTTGATGTCGCCTACCTTGACTTCAGCAAAGCTTTCGATACTGTTCCACATAGAAGATTGATTAATAAGCTGGGTAGGCTCAGGGTGGGTCAGAAGTTGGTCAACTGGGTGGCAAACTGGTTGACGGGCAGAAAACAGAGAGTGGTGGTAAATGGTATACAGTCAGATGAGATACAAGTCACAAGTCAGGTACCTCAGGGATCAGTCCTGGGGCCAGTCCTTTTCAATATCCTTCATCAGTGACATTGCAGATGGACTGGAGGGTAAGGTTTGTCTGTTTGCAGATGACACCAAGATCTGCAACAGAGAAGATGATCCAGATGGGGTGGGCAGAACGAGAAGAGATCTGGATAAACTAGCAAAATGTTTGGAAGAGTGGCAACTGGGGTTTAATGCAAAGATGTGCAAGATCATGTACATAGGGAAGAGAAACCCTGAAGCCACCTATAGGCTGGGAGGGGAGTTGCTGGCAATCACAAGGGAAGAAAGAGACTTGGGCATCATCATCACCGATGACCTGAAATCATTCAAGCAGACCACTAAAGCAGTAGGTAATGCTAGGGGGGATGTTATGATGTATTAGTAGGGGTATCACAAGTTGGAAGAGGGAGGTAATAATCCCTCTTTGCAAGACACTGGTTAGGCCCCATCTGAAATACTGTGTGCAGTACTGGAAGCCACACCTTCACAAGGACATTAACCAAATTGAGGCAGTCCAGAGAAGGGCAACCAAAATGGTGCGAGGACTGCATCAGAAAACATATGAGGACAAATTAATGGAGCTTACTATGTATACCCTAGAGCAAAGGAGGGAGAGAGGTGACATGATCGAAACATTCAAACACCTTAAGGGCATTAACAAGGTGAAAGAGTCTAACATATTTCAATATAAGAAAAATAGCAGGATGAGAGGATACAGCATGAGATTAAAGGGAGGCCGATCAAGGGGTAATGTGAGAAAGTTCTTTTTCATAGAAAGGGTGGTGGATGCATGGAACGGCCTACCTTAGGAAGTGGTGGCTATGGATACAGTGCAGGGCTTCAAACAGGCATGACATAGGCATAAGGGAGCAATACAGATGAGTATGAATAAATAGGCCATTGACAGAGTAAAGGCCAATGGCACATTTATAAGGTAGAAAAAGAAATGGGCAGACTGGATGGGCCTTGCGGGCCTTATCTGTCATCAACTTCTATGTTTCTATGTTTAAACTGACAAGGCAGGCTGCCGTACACCAAAATGGCAGTGCCCTTGCCCAGGCAGACACCAACTGCTATTGAGAGGGGAGTGCAACCTACACATGGCCTCAACATTAAAACTGCCCCCCCAACTCTCCCTGTACCTGCAGTGACAACAGCCCTTTCAGGGGAAGTCCCAATACAAGGAGGCAGCCAGCCGCCATTTAAGTTGTCTCTGTCGCCAGTACTCTCTGGCTCCAACTGTCTTGACTGAGCACATGGACCACTTTGTAGCTGCACACCTCTGGCCTCTTCCTGCTCAGGATTCCCTTGACCTTCCTCCACTTCCATAGAAGCATCTGCCCAGGATACTGGGCTCTGCAGATTCAACTCACCACCAGTTATGGCTCCAGGATTTACTTTCAAGATTGCCCCGGCTAATTGGCCCTCATCGGGTAAGTCCTTGAGGGCTCAGAATCTATTAGATCCTGATGGGTAGTCAGAGGCCTCAGTGGACTCCTCAGAGAGCTGGCTACTGCTATGGCTCCAGGATCAGAGCCTAGGAGCCTTGTTCAGGTGAGTTTCCTCAGGGGGTCTCTTCCGTCTGTTCTGGCACTGAGATTTTAGTGCCTTCACTCATGTATCATCTTTCAGAGGGTGGTTGCTGGAATGTTTTACTGGCTTCAGGGATTGAGCAGGCATGTAAGCCGCTTGGGCTGTACAGTCCATGTTGCCCAGTTGATCTTGCAGTCTGGGCCTTGGGAGAGGGTCTCCTGGCCTACTACAATTGGGTTTCAGGATATACTCAGCTAGGAACTGCTCCACTGCCTGTGGGTTGTTGAAAAGCCTGGGGTTCCATTGATCAGTACTCTCAGCATTGCCGGATATTGGAGAGAATATTCTAGATTGGCTGCAGCACAGTCCTTTCTGGAGAAGGTGAAGGCTCGTCTTCAGGCTAAGAGTTCTTGTGAGTAGTCAGGGAAAATTTGGACATGTTCCCCATTCCAGAGCAGTGTTTTTTTTGCACTGGCCCCCACGATGATCACTTCTCTGTTCCTGAAGCAGAGGAAGCGTTCCAAAATTGGGTGGGGTCTGCTCCCTGGTGCAGGTTTCAGGGGCAGAGATCTTTGGGCCTTGTCCATTTCCAGTTGGCTGGTGCCTTGCCAGCCTAGTAAATCCGGCAGCACCTGATGCGGAAAGGCAATACAGTCTCATCGCTCACAGTCTTCTGGAAAACCAACCAGATGGAGATTGTTTTGGCAGCTACTGTTTTCCAGATCCTCTAGCCAGCTCCACAGGATGTGTGAGGTTTTGTCTTGGTCACGGAGCTTGGCGTCCATGTGGTGGATTATATCTTCATTATCCGCAAGACACTGCTCTGTGACCATTAGTGCATTGAGAAAGAATAACAATATTGGACGCATTCCTTTGTGCTGACAGCTCTAATGTGTCCATTTTCATAATCAATCTGGTAAACATCTCTCGTATTTTTAACAGGTTGGGATCTCCCCTCAGAGCAGCTGCCTCCACCATGCCAAGGTCCCATACTGTCCCCAGGCCTTGCTCTAGAGGAAGAAAAGAGCAGCGTGTATCTCAGGTTCTGCTATGAGCTCAAAAAGGAAAGCCACCTCTCTGGGTTTGGTAAGTCAAGCCTGCCATTTATATATATTTTTCTCAGGGGTTCTGAGGCAGATTCTGATGTTGCAGTTGCAGATAAATGCTAGGGAAGACAGAGCTGTAAGTTTAAGCTGCCATTCTTGATTGGCTCCAAGCCACGTCCCCCTCAAATTAATAATTTAGCATTTATTCCTAGGAATGTAACACCTGTGTTCATTTTTTGATAGAAAGGTGACATGAGTTTGTAATGAACACGGAAAGTAAATGCAGCCTAAGCATTACAACTGTATATCTGTGCATAATATATTAAGACTTTAAAACTGAATAATAGAAAAATGAGATAACCTTTGTGAATTATTAACATTTACAAATATCTGTGAGTTTAATCACTCTGCTGTTGAGCATGGGATCTAGACAGTTTGCTCCCGGCAATTCATTCCCTGACAATACTTGTCTGACAATACACTCCTGTGACAACTCGTCCCTTGCACATTCTGCTCCCATCAATTCACTCCCATTGTAATTAAAAAAACTGATCTGCAACAATAAATTACAACGGAAGGGAATTGAGAGCAAAACTGCATAGTTGATCCCAGTTCCAGTTCAATACTTCATCTTTTGATTTCCTGACTCATATGCCTTAGAGTAGTTCAAGGAAATAAAATCCACCACCTTTGAAAATGCCAGAACCACAATCAGGAAGATCTCCCAACTCCAACCCCCCTAAACTGGAATCACAGGCAACTTGACTGTTGGAAAGCACAGCATTATGAATTATGCCTCTGTTCCTCCAACTCTCTTCCTGGTTTTTCCCTTTCTCTTCTAGTTTCTTTTCTTTTCTTCCTTTGCCTCTCTCAGCCAGCATCACCCTTTTTCTGTGCTCTGATACCCTGCTCATAGCAAGCTGCCTCCTTTTCTGGAGCCCTGATGCCCTTAATAACCTGAACCTCCTCCATGCCTTAGTGACCACAATTTCTACCCTTCCAGCCTAAGCTGGCCTCTCTCCCCGTTCTCTCTTTCTGCACATGGTTATTATTTTTTTTAAATATCCCAAAAACTCACAAGCACACAGCCACCACAGGCACAGAGGAAGCAAATGAAAAACCCCATCTGAAAAAAAAAAAAAAAAACATTCTGACCTCCACCTACCAGGTAGGGCAAATGGTAATGGGACCTGGTTGGAAAGCACAACATTATGAATTACAATGGTAGTGAATTGACTGGAGCAGAATGTGCAAGGGACGATTTGTTGTGGGAGTGTATTGCTGGGAATATATTGTTGGGGAGTGAATTGCTGGGAGCAAATTGTCATGGACCCATTGAGCCTCCCCTCTATTTAGCAGCCCTATCAGCCTAAGAGTTAATGGTTAGATGAAGCAAAGGTGCATGCAGGTACATAGATACATAGAATTAGAGATGTTGTGAAATAATATTTTGCCAGCTAAATTGCCGCAAAATCAGCAATTTCACTGCACAAAATATTTAGCAAAATTCATGAAATATTTAGTGAGTGAGAACTGTGAAACTTCACCCGTAAATTGCCAAGAAATGGTAAAATGTCACCCAAAATTTGAGCAGTTTTACATTTTGCAGCAACATTTCACCATTCTCGGGTAAAATTTTGCAATTTTCAGAGGACATTTTGCACCTGCAAAATATTTTGGGAAATGCGCAAATTTCATGAAATATTTCACGTAATGAAATTTCTCTATTTCGCACAACACTACATAGAATGTGATGGCAGATAAAGGCCGCTGTGCCCACCCAGTCTGTCAAATTGAATTTTTTTTTTCATTAATATTATTATTATTTTTCCCTCTACCCTACCCCCACGATTCCCTTGTGCCTATCCCGGGCATTTTTTTAATCTCTTTACTGTTTTCACTCCTCACTCCTCCTCTGGAAGGTTATTCCACAGATCCAGCACCCTTTCTTTGAAAAAGTTCTTCCTCACATCCTTCCTGAAGTTACCCCCTTAGCTTCATATCATGCCCTCTTGTTTTAGAGCACCCTTTCCTCTGAAAGATACTCTCCACCTTTACCTTATTAATCCATGTAAGTTACTTAAAGGTTTCTATCATATCCCTCCCTTTCCCTCCTTTCCTTCAGTTTGTACATATTCAGCCCCTTACATTTTTCCTTGTAGGACATTTGATGCAGACGCTGTACCATTTTGGTTGCCCTCCTCTGGATCGCATCCACTTTATCTGTGTCTTTTCTGAGATGCAGTCTTCAAAATTGTACACAGTACTCAAGGTGGGGCATTACAAGTGATATATGTAGGGTCAGAATCACATCTTTCTTCCTGCTG
The DNA here is from genome assembly GCA_016271365.2 of Neoceratodus forsteri. Lineage (NCBI taxonomy): Eukaryota > Metazoa > Chordata > Ceratodontiformes > Ceratodontidae > Neoceratodus > Neoceratodus forsteri. Next base: position 1,109,550,853 of record CM028129.1, on the reverse strand, counting down.
GAGATACCCCTACCTATGCATCCTAGCATCCAACTAGCCCTTCTGATTGCCTTGCCTTACTGCCTTGCATCTTTAGGTAATCCAGTATGATTACCCCTAGGTCGCTTTCCTGCTTGATCTTTGACAGTATGATGCCGTCCATCTTGTAATCCACTCCTGGGTTCCAATGTCCTAGATGCATTATTTTGCTTTTTTTGCATTAAAACCTAGCTGCCATACCCTTGACTACTCTTCCAGTCTATTTAGATCCCTGAACATTCTATCTACCCCCTCAGGTGTGTCTGCTCTGTGACAGATGTTGGTGTTATCTGCAAAGAGTCAGACCTTCCCTTCCAGTTCTTCCGCTATGTCACTTATTCATACATTGAATAGGACTGGTCCCAACACTGATCCCTGAGGAACTCCACTGGTCACCATCCCCTCCTTTGAGCACACTCCATTTACCTCTATTCTATGTGTCCTATCCGCCATCCAGTTTCCTATTCATGTTACCTCCTTATTATCTAACCCTAAATTACACAACTTGCACACCAGGCTCCTATATGAGTGTCAAAACCCTTGCTGTAATCCAGGAAGGCCATGTCCACTGCACATCCCTGGTCTCGCTCTGTGGTGACCCAATCAAAGAAGTCTATCAGATTTGTTTGGCATGACCAAGGCCCCTACTTTTGTGCGGCACACTCGGACCAAGTTCTGCAGCAAGGTTACCATTTGCCGCAGAACTTCAGTGGCAGTGGGTTGTAATTTCTGTGGAAGTTCTGTGGCACTAACAAACTACCACATCACAGTGTCAGCTTGTCATCCTGACTTCACTTCCATGGCAATGGTTATAGCAATCAGGATGGAGGAAGCACAGTAACACTAGTTCAAAAAATAAAACTTATAGAAATAATTGTATGCCTACAAAAGCAAAAAAAAAAATCTATCCCTTAAAGTCCTAGCCTATAGCATAACTGAAATATGCAGAGGGGACCTTATGTGATAAATAAGGTATTTCTATACTCATGCTGTCTATACCACTTATGAGGTCCCCACTCTATATACTTATATATTTATATGTGTTGTCTACACCACTCATGAGGTCCCCACTGTGTATCACTTATATATTTATATGCAATCTGTAACAACATACATACACATATTTGTGTATATATATATATCTATAGTAGAGAGAGATACTATATATATATATATATATATATATATATATAGAGAGAGAGAGAGAGAGAGAGAGAGAGAGATGAATTTCCATGAAATTGTATCCGTATTCATACAGGTCCCTTTGGAAATGGAAAAAACAGAGTAGAGGAGATAAAGCAAAACTCATTTTTCATGCCAATCTGCTTCCCCTGACACGCTGCGTAACACCATCAGGCCATGACATGCATGTGAACCCATTGTGAGATAAAGCTCTCTAGCCCATCACAATGTGTCCCCCATGTGACAAAACACTGCACCATACATTCCCAGGCTTAGAGCAGTGATATGTTCCCCCAATCCTTGTGCTGCCCAGCCAGTTCCCAGTGCTCATCTCTGAACCCGAGTTGCTGGCACTGGAACACGACATGCTACCCTTGAGCTCAACAGCTGGCCCTGCACACAACATTTCTCAATACCTTTTAGGTGATATCAACCAATGACAATATGTAATCAATAATCCTTGCAAAAATGTGTACAGCGCAATTATTATTATTTTTTTTAATTGTTTAACCAGGAGTGTCACACTAAGCTGAAAGCTTGTTTACAGGTGTGACCTGGGAGCATAGGGATGTTAAGTGACTTGCTTAGGGTCACACAGTATGCAAGTGGGGGCTGTGGGATTCAAACCCAGGTCCTCCAGATTTGTAGCTCACAGCCTTTAAACCACTGCACTATACTGCCTCCCAAACAGGTTTAATTTAACAGGTCTATTCTTTCAACAGGTCTACACATTATTATATTCCACTTTTCTGTGCATAATTACTTTATTTTTCTTAAAAGTTACAGGTTAATTCATTTTACCAGTTATTCATTTCAGATGGCATCTTTATACCTTAAAGACACAGTAAGTTTGTACAAAGTAAGGTATGGACTTAATAGGCCTATGCTATTGCCAAGGTTTTGTTTAAGTTGGCCCTAGTGTAATAAAGTAAGACTGAAAATTGTATTAGGCCGTAGTGCAGGCTGAGCAAATATCAAAGTGCCTGATATGCTGTGCCACGGCTTCTGGCAGTGGGAGCTGTGGTGTGACTATTCATTTCTGTGGCAGAATGCAGTCATTTCATTAGCTAATGTATGATGTTATAGCATTGATAACATCACATTCTGAGCATAGAGAGGTTTTGGATATAAGAAGAGGGGGAAGGAACCAGGTTCTATGAATAAATGGAAATACTAATAAAGAATCACCAAGAACAGTGAATTCTGCGGCACTGCAGAAGTTCTGCAGTAGGTTGCAAGTTCTGTGTAAAATTCTGTGGCTGCAGATTTCTAGGGGCTGTGGGCATGACCTTCCCTCTGTGAAACCATGCTATCTTGGGTCATGCAATCTGTTGAAAGCAAGATATTCCACAATCCTTTCCTTAAACAGTGTTTCCATCAACTTACAGACCACCAATATCAGACTGACAGGCCTATAATTGCCTGCCTCCTCCTTGCTACCACTTGTGTGAAGAGGGACTACATATGCCCTCCTCCAGTCCTCTGAGAACCCACCAGTCTCCAGTGGTCTGTTAAACAGGTCCATCAGGGAGCAGCGAGTACCCCCTCAAAGTTCCCTCAGGATCCTTGGATGCACCCCATCCAGCCCCATAGCTTTTTCTACTTTCAGGTTCTCAAGTGCCTTCCAGACTCTTCCCACTGAAAGTAGGCTACTGTCTATGTCTCTCACCTCTATGTTTCTGGTGCCTCTTTGTGGTCCCTCCCATTCCCCTTCTACTGTGAAAATTGTGCAGAAGTGTCTGTACAATATTTTTGCCTTTTCTTGATCCTCCACTGTGCAGTCCCCCCTTCTCCCTTTAAACGTACAATCCCTCTCTTTGTCTTCCTTTGTTCATTACTATACTTAAAAAAATGATGTATCCCCTTTTGATACTCCCTGAACTATTCTTTCATCAGTTTGCACTTTTGCTCTCCTTACTGCTTTGCTTGCCTCTCTCTATTTTTCCTGATTCACTTCCCCATCCTTATTTCTCTGGATCTCCTTGTACCTTCTGAATGCTGCTCTTCTAGCTTTTAGCTTTTCTACTACCTCTTTTCAGAACCTTAACAGCCTTCTCTTTCTTTTACTTTTGCTTACCTTCTTAACACAGAGGTTTGTTGCCTTCACCATGCATCCTTCAATCGGGATCTGTACTGCTGCCCAACATGTAACTTGCCGACAAACTATTTCCCGGCACCGATTTCCCTACTGGGTTATGTTGCTGACAGATTCTATCCCGTAAAAACAATTGCCTGACTCCCGATACAGAAAAGTGATAGTGTGAAGCTGGAAGCGGTTTTAAAAAAGAAATGGAGCTACTGTAATGAAAAATGCGCAGATTCACACTGCTGCTTAAAATAGCATAAAACTTGCCTGGTATCAGAGCCCAGTTTTTCGAGGTCTTCTGTGATTTTGAGAAGAGCAAGACTGAACTGTGCAGTCCACATGAATTTGCAATGTATGAACAGATAAAAGTCCACTGCACTCAAATATCTTCAAGTGTTCCCATCATTATCAGCATGTTGAAATTTAGCCAGTCGCTGCTTTAGGGTGGCTTGATTACCTCCAGCGTTCCTTTGTGTGCATTGTCCCAAAGCTGTCTGTACCTTTAAATGGAGACCCTACTAAAATCCAAGATGAAACACTGAAGCAGAAATACTCATTTGGGGGTTAACACTACTGCCCCAGCTCTACTGAAAAGGGCAAGTATTTATATGCTCTACAGCATACCAAATCAAAACTTTTCACTTGGTCAAAACTTAAAAAGGAGCTGAACATTCCACAGCAACCTTTTTACGGCATGCACTTTGGACAGGTCATTCCTCAACAGCCATTTTTGAAAACCCACCTTACTTCTGTATTTCTTTGCCTCATTTCCACACATCAGGACACTTTTGGTGCTGTGTATCAGCAAAAGCAGTCAGTTTACTTTAAGGCAAAACGTAGAGCATCATGGACTGTGTTTCAGCTACAAAGATTGGTGCAATTAGCTGCACTAGCAAGCCACAAAGCTCTACGTAAGTGCTAGAAATGTGATGATGCTCTGGCTGAGAGGGTTCCAGCAGGGGAAGTGGCCAGAAGACTGCATCAGTCACTTAATAACCGAATGAGCACATATTTTAAAATTAATTAGGGAAGCTATTTGTTTTCTGGCACTACCATACTGGTCGGGCAATGGATTCTGTCAGCAAATGATACCGAACAGGCACTAGGTTTTCAGGAACTTACAGTTGAGAGGTAAATTGTCGGGAGATCATCAGTCTGGAAGTCATACTAGACCCCCTTCAATCTAGCACACTTTTCTTCCAACCCCCCCCCCATGTCTTCACCCCATCAGTTCGTTCATGAAGCATTTTTGTATCTTCATAAAATCAGCCCTTCAAAAATCCAGTACCCTCATCTTTGTACAGTTGAATTCTGCACTTGTTCTAATGTTGAACCACACTGTATGATGGTCACTTGTCCCCATATGGCTTCCCACTCTGACGTCTGCAACACTGTCCTTGTTATTCAGCACCAGGTACAGTATTGCCACATCATGAGTGGGTTCCCTGACTAGTTCCCTAAAGAAGGCATCCTGTAGGAAGGCCAGGATGTCCTTGCTTCTAGCTGATATTGCAGCAGGGAGGCTCCAATCTGCATGTGGCATACTGAAGACCCCTAACAGTAGCACCTCTCCCTTTTCTGCCATTTTTTCAACTTCTTCTAACATTACCCTATCCAAGTCCTCCCCCCTGTGCGGGAGGCCTGTAGATCACATCTGTCCAAATATTGGCTTCTTTTTCTGACTCCAGGGTAACCCACAGAATCTCAATCCCTCCCTGATTTCCCTGTATTTCTGTTACTTTGATGCTGTCCTTCATATAAACCAACACTCACCCTCCTTTCCTTCCTACCCCTGTCTGTTCTGAATAAAGTGTACCCTGGTATGAACATGTCCCAGTCATGGTTTTCTGTGCACCATGACTCAGTAATGGCCATGATATCTAGGTCAGCCTCTGCCATGATGGCTCTAGGTCTGGGATTTTATTCCCCAGCCTCCTAGCATTTTCACACATGGCCCTCCATATTTTGTTTGATCCCAGTTTGCCGCTTCCCCTTATTCCTTTTGTCCCCCCTTACTTCATTTTTTCATCTGCCTGCTTAGTTCCCTCCTTCATCCTTTTCTAACCCCCTTTTATAATTTGATTTACTTTATCCAATGTGGGACTATCTTTTCCTGGGATCTCTATACACTTCATCTCTGTCTGGTGGGGGTAGTTTCTGTTTTCCCTTATTCTTCCACCTCCCCCAGGCTAGTTTAAATGTTCATCTAAAAATCTAAAAAAAACATTTAAACCTTTGGCTGAAAATTGTGGTCCCCCTTCCAGATGGAGGCCATCACCTCTGTATAGGCTCTTATTCTCCCAAGTGGATTCCCAGTCCCCAGTGTTGCCATATCCCTACTATCTGCACCAGGCTTTCAACCATGAGTCAAAAGTCTTTGTGTGGAGCTCCCTCTCCTTCCCCCTACTGTATACAGGCAGCACCTCTGCAAAAGTTACAGAGCATGCTACCTCTTTTAGGATTTTTTCTCAGCTGTTTAAACTCATCCTGTACTGTTGTTGTCTTAACCCTAGCCAAGTCATTTATCCCCAGGTGTACAATGACATCCAGCTTCCCTTACCCCTCCCACTGCCCTAGCTATCCTTAGTATATGCTTCCCATCCCTCCTGGCTGTGGCACCTGGTAGGCACCTGACCTCCCTGTCTTCCTCCTTTCCTATTTACTAACTCTATCCCCCTGAAAACAGAGTCACCTACTAGTAATTGCATCTTCCTTCTATGAGGTCCCCTTTCACCTTCCTTGGGACCTTCACTTACCAAGGCTCCCACTTCCTGTCCGGCCACTATCATGGGTGCTTCCACTTTGCTGTCCTGCTCTGCTAGACCGGCGTATGAATTCTGGAGTGTTGCTGACTGTGTTTGAAGAATGTTCTTGTGACCCTACCTCTCTAACTTCCCTGATCCCACTATCCCTTCCCTCCTTGCGCCCACATTAGTCCAACTGCTCCTTCTGTCTGGTATCCTTTGAGGTAACGGTACCTGACTAGATGGCAGCTGGGTAGGGGGAAAGGTCTCCCAACTGTTAGCCAATGCAGCCTCTAGCTTAGTAACCTTCTTCTGGCTGGAAAGCAATGCAGCCTTGAGTCTAGAGATCTTCCTCATCAGCCCAGAGAGGTGTACACAGATGGGACAGCATCACAGCCTCCCGAAGGTCACCCTGAAGACTACTGCTCCACAACTACTGCACTGCACCACTCCCCACATTCCTTAATTTTTGCTTGCCTTATACAGTACTTTCTGTCCTCCCTTCCACAAACCCAATAAGAACAAGCTGTCTATAGTACAAGTAACTATACTACACAATTTATACTTCCACTTTCAAGGATCTACTGTAACAAGATACATGATTTTTCTTCACCCCTTTTTTTACATTAATTTATCATAATACCTTAAACACTACAACATTTATGCACTCAAACACTGCAACCTTTTACAATATTGAGGCCTTCCCTTACCTATGTCCATCAGTGAGTGCAGCAACAACAGAAAACAGGTACTTACCTTAGTGCTGACAGGGTTCTCCACTTCTCTGCTTCCCCTGCTGTTGCCTACCGATGCCTGACATACCAATATATTACCTGTTCCACTCCTTTGCTGTTCCACTCACTTGATAGGACATGAATGTGTGGGACACGTTAGATGAGCTCTCATATATTCCACAGTGCCCCTTGCACTATATTCCTAGCTCCAGTGTCATTGGATCACTAATCAGTCTCTGCCCCCTGAGTCAAATCCAAGCTCCTGATTGGAGCACAGTCCAAAAAAGGGGCAGAGTCAGCAACCAGGAAGCCTGCCACAGCTGACAGCAAGGAAGCTTGACACTCTCACAGCAGACCATGAGCTAGACTAATCTCACAGAACCCGACTGGCCCACTGCACTCTGCTGCTGCTGCTCCTGAAGTGTTCCTATGCAGCCCAGACTGTTTGGAATGGAAGGCAGTGGTTCAAAAGTTGCCCATTCCTCCTCCACTTCAGCTCTGCTTCCTGAGTCAAATCCAAGATCCCGATTGGAGCACAGTCCGAAAAAGGGGCAGAGTCAGCAATAGGAAGTCTGCCTCAGCTGACAGCAAGTAGGCTTGGCTCTCCCATGGCAGACCGTGAGCTAGATTGCTCTCCCAGAGTGCGACTGGCACTCCGCATTCTGCAGCTACTCCTGAAGTGTTCCTATGCAGCTCAAACTGATCTGATGAAGATATGAGAGGTGTTGTTGACCCAAGTCAGGGAGAGAGATCACAGACACTTTACTATGCTACCATAGACACCTGATGAGATACACACCTCCTTATCTGCATTGCATTTGGGAATATCTGTCTTGTTGTGTTATCCAGGGCTTTGCTTACACAGAGACATTTCCAGTAAAAAAGTGTTTCTTTTTTCAGAAACCTATACCATTAGTTAAACACATGCTAATGCTAGAGATTAGTGTGACAGATTAATTTATAAAATGCACATCTACATGTGGTCGTAGGTCTAGGAAATTACTTGTGGGTGGTGTTGGTGTGTGTGTGTGTGTGTGGGAGGGGGGTAATTCTCTGGAATATTACAAATGTGTATGATAATTACATAGTAACTGTGACAGAAAATCCCTCACCAAGGACTTCAAGTTTACCACCACCGCTGTGGGTTTTTATCAACAGGACCCAGGGAAACCTGTTTCTTACCTCTTCCTTTGCACAAGGTCAAGAAGGTCAACACAATAACTGTAGGTAGACTGCCCCTTCAGAGACGGACTGCAAACAGAGTCCAGCAGAAATACTAGAATTACCCTTTTAAATAAAACAAGCAGTCACTGATTCTATAAAAATAGATGCTTTACTAAAAGACTACAAGTATTTACAACAGGATTTAGATGCAGTCAGACAAAAAGATTACAGTATACTAGAAATGAAAATAAAAGGGAGTGACACAAGACTGGTTGCAGATGAAAGAAATCTGAGCTATTCTCACTTTAAAACCTATTCTTTTACCTGCTGCTGTCTGAAGAAAACACTATTCTCAAAGCAGTCTTTACATAGAAACATAGAATTTGACTGCAGATAAGGACCGCTTGGCCCACCTAGTCTGCCCATTACCTTACCTGATGGATAAGCTTCAGATTCTAGTTAACCAACAGCTTACTTCCTCCTATCCCCCCCCCCACTAGAATTGCCTTATGTCTGTCCCATGAACTCTTGCATAATCTCAATGCTCTTGACTCCACAACCTCCTCAGGAAGAATGTTCCATGCATCCACAACCCTCTCTGTGAAAAAATACTTTTTAACATTACCTCTGAGCAGTCCCCCCCATTATCTTCAAATTGTGCCCCCTTGTTCTTGCACATCTCTTTTCCTGAAATATGCTACACTCTTGGACTTTATTAATTCCCTTGAGATACTTGAAAGTTTCTATCATGTCTGCCCTCGCCCTCCTTTCCTCAAGGGTATACATATTAAGCTGCTGTAGTCTCTCCTCTTACGTCTTCTGGTGCTGACCCTGCAACATTTTGGTTACCGTCCTCTGCACAGTCTCCACTCTGTTTATGTCTTTGCAGAGATGGGGTCTCCAGAATTGCATGGAGTACTCCAGATGGGGCCTCACGAACTGTTTGTACAGAGGGATAACAACTTCCTGTTTTCTACTCTTGATGCCTCTCCCTATGCATCCCAGTATCCCACAGCCCTCCTTACTGTCTTCTCACATTGCTTGCCCACCTTCAGGTTATCTGATATAATTACTCCTAGGTCTCTTTCAATTTTTGTTGTTAGTATTTCACCCCCCCATTGTGTACCCTTCCCCAGGGTTTTTGTTTCCCAGGTGCATTACCTTACACTTCTTTGCATTGAATCTGAGCTGCAATGTATTTGACCATTCCTCTAACCTTGCCAAGTCCCTGTTCATTCTTTCCATCCCACCTTGTGTATCAAACCTGCTGCAGATCTTGGTGTCATCTGCAAAGAGTCTTACTTTTCCTTCCAGGTGCTCTCCAATGTTACTTATAAAGACATTAAAGAGGACCGGTCCCAGTATTGAACCCTGTGGTACCCCACTAGTTGCCCGCCTTTCTTCACTGTGGACTCTGTTTACTATCACTCTTTGTGTCCTGTTGTCCAGCCAATTTTTAATCCAGGCTACTACCTTGGGACCCACTCCAAGGCTGGCTAACTTGTATATTAATCATTTGTGTTAGACTATGTCAAATGCCTTGCTAAAATCTTGGTAGGCCATATCCACAGCCCCTCCCTGGTCTACTACTTTGGTCACCCAGTCAAAGAAATCTATTAGTTTCATCTGACATGACCTTCCTGCTGTGAAACCATGCTGCCTTGGGTCCTGGGCCCCACTGGCCTCTAGGTACTCAACAATTCTTTCCTTCAGAAGTGATTCCATCATTTTCCCTACTACTGAGGTCAAACTAACTGGTCTGTAGTTTTCTGCCTCTGCCCTGCTCCCACTTTTGTGAAGTGGAATCACGTCTTCCCTCCTCCAGTCCTCAGGTATCACCCCATCCTCCCATGATTTCATAAAGAGAGTAGTCAGTAGTGTGACTAGTTCTACCCTTAGTTCTATTAGAATTCTGGGGTGAATCCCATCAGGCCCCATTGCTTTGTCCACCCTCAGTTTCAAGAGTTCTTTCAAAACCCTTTCTTCTGTGACTGAACTGGTATCGATCCCCCTATCCAGAGTGTTTCTCTTGTTTGGTTTAGGTACCTCCCCCTCCTCTTCCATTCTGAATACTGAGCAGAAATACTCATTCAATATCCCTGCTTTTTCACTGTCACCCTCTGCCCACATTCCCACCCTTGGTCTTTCTTCGCTCCCTAATGTACCAATAAAAGGCTTTATCCCCCTTCTTAACAGAGTTGGCATTATCCCCCTTCTTAACAGAGCTGGCTATTTCCTCAGTTTGGACCTTTGCTATTCTGACTGCCATCCTGCCTCCTTCTGCTTTAACTGATAAAATTCTCGGTCCTGCTCCTTCTGTGTTTCCTTATATTTTCTGAATGCTATCTCTTTCTCCTTAACCTTCCCTGCCACCTCTTTTGAGAACCATAGCGGGTTTTTTCCTTCATTTTGTTGTGTTTATTCGCTCCACACAAAGGCTTGTTGCCTCTGTGATGGCTGTTTTGAATATTCCCCATTGTTCCTGCACCCCTCCTTCTTGCCCATTTGCTAGTGCTTTTCTGAGGCACTCTTTCATTTTCCCAAAGCCAGCCCTCCTAAAGTCCAATACTCTTGCTTTTGTATGGCTTGACTTTATGGCTGTGTTTATTGTGAACCACACTGTTTTATGGTCACTTGTTCTCACATGGTTACCCACTCTAAATCTGAGATCCTTTCTCCATCCCCATTTCAGAGTACCAGGTCTAAGATTGCTCCCTCCCAAGTGGGTTCCAGCACTAGCTGTCTGAGGCATGCCCCCTGTAGGGCATCAAGAATGGCCCTGCTCTTGGATGTGCCTGCAGCAAAGGTGCTCCAGTTAACATCTGGCATATTCAGGTCCCCCCATCAACAATATCTCCCCTTTTCTGCAATTTTAAGGATGCCTTCTATCATTTCCTTGTCCATTCCCTCCTCCTGAGACTGTGGTGCCATTTCCTGTCTCCAGGGTGACCCATAGTGACTCATCAACTTCCTGTTTACTCTTTAGTTCTGTTGCTTTAATCCCTTCCCTTACATGGAGGGCTACTCCTCCTCCTCTTTTACCCACCCTGTCCCTCCTGTAGATTTTGTATCCTGGTATGTTGACATCCCAGTCATGGTTCTCCATGTACCATGTTTTAATGACTGCCACAATATCCAGGCATCCCTCTTCCATCAAGGCCACTAGGTCAGGGAGCTTGTTACACACCCTACGGGCATTTGCACTCATCACCCTCCATTTTTTTGATGGCCTTACCCCTTTTAGCCCCATCCCTGTCTTTACTGCCTTTGCCTTTTTTCGCATTTATATCCTGTCCTGCTCCCGAATGACTTCTCTACTTTGGTGTTTACCTCGCTAATTACTGTGTTTTGTTGGGGGAGGCTGGGATTTCTCTGTTCCTTTTCAGTGCCTCCCCCTTGGCTAGTTTAAATGCCTGCCAATGAAGCATTTAAACCTATCACCTAGGATCCTGCCTTCCTGGACAGATGCAGACCATCAAGCCAGTATAGGTCTACATCCCTCCAGGTAGCTCCCCAGTCCCCAATGAAGCCAAAACCATGAGCTCCACACCAGTTTTTCAACCATTCATTGACTCCTATGGTGTGGAGTACCATAGCATCTTCCTTGCCATTGACAGGCAGCACCTCTGAGAAGGTTACCATGCATGCTACTTGTCTAAGGCCCCTCCCCAACTCTACAAACTCTTCTTGCACTGCTTTGATCCCATTTCCAGCCCGGTCATTTGTTCCTAGGTGGACAATGACATCCAGCTCCCTGCCTCATGTGGCTGCTCCTGTGATCCTGAGGATTTGCTTCCTGTCCCTCCAAGCCATGGCACCAGGCAGTCACCTTACCTCCCTTTCCTCTTCCTCTCCCACTTCTATCCTCTAATGATTGAGTCCCCCACCAGGAGTTGTTTCCTTTACCTGTGTGGTCTTGTGCCACCCTTCTGTGGGTCTACTTTGTGGAGGTTCCCAGTATCCTCCTTGGTCTCCACTACAGGTGCCTCCATAGAGGAAACACTCTTCACCAGAACAGCATATGAATTGTGGAGAGGTACAACTGGAGAGATGCACCTCTGTTCCACCACCTTCTCCCTCCCTGAGCCCACCTTAGTCGAACTGCTCCTCTTTCTTGGCAACCTCTGAGGTAGCGGTGGTGGCCCTGGTGGTCCCTGGAAGGGGGAAGAGGTTTCATGAATCCTAGCTAGGTCAGCCTGGAGACAGGCAATCTCCTCTCTCAGACAAGAGAGTTGCCTGCAAATAGGGCAGCATCACAGCCTCTAGAATGTCTTCCAGAACACTGCCGCCCCACAGCCATTGCACTGCACCACTCCCATCATGACTTATTTTGTGTCCCCTCTCCTGTTGCTTTGTATGCTTACTCTCTCCTCCCTCTATGTATTTTTATACCTACTTTCCTACTGCCTATGTGCCCTTACAACTCTCACCCTTCCTGTTCTGGGACAGGAACTTCCTGTAGTCTTCAGTAGTCTCCTCCTTCCTTGCTCAGATTCAGACCTCCAGCAGCCGGGGTGGGGGGAGAAAGAGCTATTTTTTATTTCCTTCAAGGTTGATGAAACTAATGTGTCTCAGTGATCCTTCCATTCCTACTGCCAAACAAGAAGTTCCTGTTGTCAGTCAAATCCAGTGGCTATAAAAGTAGAACTGGCTTAGAGTGGGAAGATGGAGTGTGGGAAGGAGGGCAATTAGTAAGAAAAGCTGTATTTTTAATCAGCTGCTACTTGCTTTGAAAGCAAGATACTCCTCTGTCAAAAACTAGCAGCAGGAAGCTGTAATTGGAAACAGTTGCTTTTCTACTGCTCAAGCCATAACCCCAATTAACTTCGCTACCCCTGATTTAGCAATTAAGTTGATACAGTCCCCTTCCCCAAACAGAGAAATGCACGGTGACTTTTTTCTTTTTTTTTTTTTTTACTTAAAGAAGTCTTTCTTACCAGACCTCTAGCTACAGGTCTCTGGGGTTTCAGATGTTGCAAGTCAATCAGTCAATCAATCAATCAATCAAAATCTTTATTTATCCAGGTGAACATCATTGAGCAGTGCTCATTTGCAAGATGGACCTGGGTAGGACAAGTTCATTTACATATTCAGTGGCCAATACATAGCATACACGGAAATAGACAGACTCATTTACATATTCAATGGACAATACAAAGTATACATGGAAATAGACAAGGTATGACAGCATCATTCATGGTATAACAACATAACATATGAGAGGATAAACCCTAGCTCCTATACAAAATTGCCTATATATATATATGCACATAGCAACAAAAGTGGGATTGTACAGTAACTTCAGATGTGGGGAAAAGTTTATGGGCTGGATGAGATTAACTACTCATCTTGTAGTCCTTTCCATCCACTGCAGATATTATCCATAGGGGATGGGAATAGAATGTCAGGTAGGCATGGGCAGGTCTGGGGAGAGAGAGCTATAAGAGAGGGAACTACTACTATGGAGAGAAAGAAATGGGATAAGGGGACAAGAGGGAGAGATGGTACGTGCAATGTAAGCAGTAGAAATAAAGGGTGATGAGAATATTGCTAACTATCAGGGTAAGGAGATATCTAGACTAATTTTATTTAAGAGCAGAGTTGAGGAACACATAGAAAATTCCAAGGGAGAAGGAAAAAGAGAACAGTGGGAGGAGAGTTGCAGAGTTATATGTCTGGACTGAAGGTACTAGTCAGGCAAGGTGGTGGTGCAGTGGTGCAGTGGATATATAATCAAGCTAATGATGCAGGAAGCATTTGCAGTGTTCCTTGATAAGGTGTGAATAGACTTAAAGGAAGTGATGGTTATGGGTATGCTCAGTTTCATTGTTTTTTGCAGTTTGTTCCACAGAGAGGGCAGTGTGAAGCTAATGGCCGTCCTTCCAAACCAAGCATTAACTTTGGGCACTTTCAACAGGATGTAAGAGTAGCTTCTTAGAGCATACTTGCTTATTATGTTTTGCTGGAGACAGTCTGAGACATATTGTGGTAATTGGATATTGTTCTGAATGTCCATATGGCAGCACTTCTCTCCCTCCTAAACTGAAGCAAAGTCCATCCCACTGCTGCGTACAGGGAGCAATGATGTGTGGTAAACTGAAGTCCTGTAGTAAATCTCAATACTCAATGGTAGAGCATGTTCAATTTTGCAAGGTAGGGGGTGTGGCAGTGGCTGTATAGGAAATCCACATAGTCAGTTACAGAAATAAACGTTGCCTGGACCAACCTTAGCTTAACATCACTTGTGAGAAAGTGGCTGAACCTAATGTAAAGACCAAGCATCTGGCATAGTTTTTTTTAGCAATTTCTCCATATGTTCTGTAAAGAAAAGCCTGTTGTAAAGCTAAACTCCCAGGTACTTAGATTTTGCAACAAATTCTAGGTTTTCTCCTAGAATTGTGGATATCTGCAGTAGAGATCCTGAAACAGTTGGGTTTACCGCATGCATGAAAGGAGAGAAAAGCATCACTTTTGTTTTCTTTGCATTAAGCAGAAGCTTTTTGTTTAGGAGTTGAAGTTGGAGTAGAATGAATTCTGTTTGTAGGTCGCTACAAGCTGTTTCTGGTGATAGGCAGCTAACATAGAGCACCGTGTCATCAGCAAATAGATGGACTGCAGCCTTGGTTACATTATTATCAATGTTGTTGATATAGATAGCAAAGAAGATAGGACCAAGAATGGATCCTTGGGGTACGCCTCTTAGCAGAGGCTTAAGGGGTGAGAGCTCACCTTCAGCCTTGACCTGTTGGAGACATCCAGAGAGGTAGTTGGTGAACCACTGCAGGGAAAGTGAATCCAGCCCCATGGATTCCAGAGATGAGAGGAGCAGATCATGAGTGACTGTGTCGAATGCCTTACTTAGGTCCAGAAACACAGCACAGATAAAATTCCTGTTGTCTAATTCTCTTTGCCAATCATTGGTTACTTTTGCCAGGGTCGTGATGGTACTATGTTCGGCTCTGAAGCCAGATTGTGCAGGGTTTAAGAGATTCGTAGTTTCAAGGTACGATCTCAGTTGAATACTTACAATTTTTTCCAGCAGTTTTGCTAGGACAGGAAGAATGGAAACTGGCCTATGGTTGTTAAGGTCACAAGGGTCCCCTGATTTAAATAGCAGAATGACCTACGCAGTTTTCCAGATCCAGAGGATTGCTCCAAGAGGAAGTGCTTTCTTACAGCACCTCAGTTTATCTCTTACTCCTGTGGTTAGGGGTCTGAACCCATTTCAGTGACAGTCCTCCACTGCCCCCCAAATGTGTGTGTGTGTGTGTGTGTGTCTGGTGTGAGTATGGCTGGATGGACAACATTATTCAGGACAGCTGGCTCAATCCACACCCACCTCTGCTTTGTTCACTTTTATGATTCTGTTTTGAAGAATGTCCAAGGTGTGTAACCCCATGATTCTTGCCTTTTAAGCTGACTGAGGTGTTCAAACTGGCACTCTCCAATCTGCCTTACAGAATCTGTGGGAACATTCCACTGAGCAACTTTTGGCCAATGTTTTCCATAAGACATGTTTGGTCATGTGACATCAGAAGCCATGTTTTGTGCCCACTTATGACAACAAGATTATTATATTAACACAATACATTAACAAAAAGAAGTTACTAGATCAGTCTGGTCAGGTTCTATGTCATAACGGCGATCGCGGAATAGCGATCGTCATTACAGTGCATGTACGTTGCCAAAAATTAAACACGGCGATGTACACTTGCAGCGACTAGAAAACCAGTGACTGGTTTTCTATGTTATGCGGGGAGCTGTGCCCCCCGCACCCCCTACTTAAGGATTCTCAACTCCAGGAGGGGTGCATGTCAGGGAGGTGTAAAACTTAAAATAATAAAAAAAAAATATGCAAAACACAATTGCATCCAGAATCTAACCCAGCACTCCCAACCCCAGCCCACCACCAACCCACTATGCCACATGGCCACTCCACCGCACTACACCCCACATACCCTCTCTCCCTCCCCTTCTGCCTGACAAGTGACGTGGTTCCCCCCTGTGAGTGTGTATATACAGCGACATCCTGTCACTGTAGTCACCTACCCCCATATCCATTGCTCTCCTGCTAGGTAGCCCTGTACACAGGCACTGTGATTTAGTCACCCTTTTTGTAAGCACTCAATCATGTCACCTTGTACAGGGTGTACCACCTGGTCACATGTCTGTCACATCTCCCCCTCTTGGGAAAAGAAGGCATTTCTCTTTTTGGCTACCCCAAGAGACAGTACCATTCATGTAGGGCCTAGGAAGCACCTAAAGGAACATGTCATGCACTCACCCCTTTCTCAACAGTCCATCTGCATTACCATTCTGCACCCCACTTCGGTGCTGAATGATCATATTATATGACTGTAGTACCAATCTCCAGTGCAATAACTTTGTGTTTTGCCCACTAGTCCTATAGAGCCATGTCAAGGGGTTATGATCTGTGACCACAATGAACTCCCTTCTGTACAGATATGGCTGCAGCTTCTGAAGGGCTCACACTATCCCCAGACATTCTCTCTCCACTGTGGCATATGACTCTTCCCATGGCAGAAGCTTCTGGATCAGATACAATATGGTGTGCTTTTCACACTGCAGTGTAACCTGGCTCAGGATGGCACCCAACCCATACTCTGAGGCATCCACATGTACTATGAACTTTAAGTCATAACTGGGGCTAGCAAGTGTGGGTGACCCACATCATGCCTCCTTTAACCATCAGAAGGCAGACTCACAGTCCTCTGTTCAGATAACTTTTTTAGGTGTTCTCTTTTTTGTCAGGTCTGTCAGGGGCTTGGCCACATCACTGTAGTGAGGGGCAAACCTCCTGTAGTACCTGGCTATTCCCAAAAATGCTCTTACCTGTTTCTTTGTAGCAGGGGTGGGCCAGGCCTGGATGGCATTAGCCTTCATTAGCTCTGGACAGATGCATCCACTGCACATCTGGTGCCCAAGGTAGGAAACTTCCACCATGCCTACTTGGCATTTTTCCACCTTAACTGTCAGCCCTGCGATCTTCAGTCTGTGGAACACCTCTCTCATGTGCCTGATATGATCTTCCCATGTCTGGCTGTAAATAGTGATGTCATCATATAAGCCAGTGTATATTCACATGCCCCAGCCAGGATGTGATCCACAAGCCTCTGGAAGGTTGCAGGCACACATTCTTTATCCCAATGACATTACTATGAATTTGAATAAGCCATATGGGGTAACAAAAGCAGGCCACTTCCTGGCTGTGGGGGTTAATGCCACCTGCCAGTAGAGATGGGCGAAGTGGCTGAAATTTGCTCCGCAGAGTGATTCATGGAGTAACATGGAATCCGTGAAGCACTCTGCAACGTGAAGCGCGGTACTTCGCATCATAATGGGGAATGTGAAGTCCATTGAAACCAATGACTTCACATTATTCCGCCTTCCCCAAACCACTTCTTCACCATTTTTAAGGCAAAGTACATTGATGTCAATGTACTTCACATCACTTCGCCTTATTATTGCGCTCCAAGGTGAATATGCAGTGCTTCATGGAATTGCAGGTCACATGGGCTCTAGATTGTTCTGCACAGCCTCAGTTCTGTGTAGTGTGTGTGTAGTAGAAGATGGAGACTGTTTCCTCTCAGAGCTCTGTGATTCAAATCCTCTAAAAGCTGTTAAAAAAAAGCCTTTTTGAGCCATTTTATTTGCTCACAATTTAGTACATCTATTGTAGGAAATCCTCCTGTGCTCATATCATTGAGTGTTAATTGTTTGTGTGTTGATTTTTAATGTTAATTTAGAACAGTCAGTCTGTGTACTGTGAAGTGTACTTTGGGGAGGTGCGTATCTGTGGTTTAGGTAGATTAACTGGGAGAAAAAAGCAGTCTTTCTGTTTTGGTTATATTTTTCTTGTATAACTATGTTAATGTACACACAGTAATATTTTCAGTGATTCTTGACATTTTTTTGCTGATTGTAGTGGTGCAGTAGTGTATAATTTCAGTTTGTTTAAAACATTTGGTTATATTGCTAAAGGTTTTCAATTTGCTACGCAATACTTGTAGTGTGTGTGTGATGTGTATTATTAAATCCGGCAACTTTTATTGTGCCAGAGTAATTGCATCAGTGTGAACCTGCTATGCACCCCACCTGCATGGATTTTTTATACTGCTTTGTGGTATCTTTACTGGTAGTGGACTGTTATTGCCATGTACTGCCTCGTCAACCGACACAAGGTATTCTTTTCCAGATTTGGATTTGTGACTTGTGAGCACTGGTTAGGTGTTGTTGTGCCTTTGCATCTGACTAGTGGTGGGTGAAGTGGCCCCAATTTGCTCCGTGAAGTGATCCGCGGAGTGAAGACAAATTCGCGAGTGCTCCTAAGCGGAGTACTATGTTATGGTAAATGGGTACCAAGTCCATCGAAACAATGACTTTATGCTACGCCACCTTCCCAAACCACTACTCACTCAACTCTTAAGGCGGAAGTACATTGAAAAACAGTGTACTTTTGTTTTTACGCTCAAAGGCGAATTTTGCAGTGTTTCATGGGATTTCAGGTCTCATGGGCTCTAGATTGTTCTGCACAGCCTCAGTTTGGGGAAGTGTGTGTAGGAAGCTGTAGGAGACAATCTGCTCTGAGAGCTATCTGCAATTCAAACCTTCAAAAAGCTGTTAAAAAAGCCTTTTTGGGTCTTTTTTTGTTTTTGTTGAAATTTTAGTTCATCGATTATAGGAAACCCTCCTGTGCTCATATCATCGAGCATTTATTGTTTGTGTATGGATTCTGAATGTTAATGTACAACATTCAGTCTGTGTACTGAGAGACAGTGGAAGTGTGCTTTGGGGAAAGGGTGTATCTGTGATGTAGGTAGATTAACTTGGAGAAAAAGACAGTGCTTTCTGTTTTGGTGATATTTTTCTTGTTCAACTGTGTTAATGTACACACAGTAATATTTTCAATATTTCTTGCCATTTTTTTGCTGAATGTTGTGGTGCAGCAGTGCATAATTTTAGTTTGTTTAAAATATGTAGTTATATTACTGAAGTTTTCAATTTGCTATGCATTACTTAGTGTGTGTGTGAGTATGTGTGTAACGTGTGTCATCAAATCAGACAACTTCTATTGTGCCACATAATAATTTCAGCAATGTGAAGCTGCTATCCACTGCAGCTGTGCAATTTTTGCACTTCTTTGTGGTACCTTTACTGGTACTGGTACTAGTTACTGTTACTGCAGCAGTACAATACACTGCCCCGCTGGCCTGGCCCAACCAGTAAAGGTGTTATTTTCCAGATTTGAATTTCTGATGGTGAACACTGGTTAGGTGTTGTGCCTTTGTGTCTGCATCTCTTCAGTGCAGAGTGCAATCTTAATCTGTCTGTGCATTTGCATCTCTATAGGGCCCAATCTCCATCTGTAACTTAAGTCACAGTTGTTTCTTTGGTTTCCCTTTAGAGTACTGGACAGGTGTGGTGCTTAATTCCTCATGAACATTGTACTCATCAATATGTGTTTTTAAGTCAGGACCTTCATCACGAGTCACTCATAATACAAATCACGTTCTTCATCATCACAGTCACAAATCACAATTCACGATCATTCACGTTACGAATCACATTCATTTTTTTTCTAGTTACTTGGATATATTATAAGTCTGTTTTGTAATATCTCTCCAGGCTTCACCACCCCACCATTGTACTCATTGATACGTGTTTTTAAGTCTGGGAGTTTTAAGCTACAGCTCATCAGGGAAGTACAACCGTAGGCGGTAAGCATTCACGTTTCTTCATCATCACGGTCACAAATGCAGTCACAAATCACAATTCACAATCATTCACGTTATGAATCGCAACATTAATTTTTTTTTCTAGTTACTTGGATGTATTGTAAGTCTGTTTTGAGGTATCTCTCCAGGCTTCACCACCCCATCATTGTACTCATTGATATGTGTTTTTAAGTCTGGGAGTTTTAAGCTATAGCTCATCGGGGTCCTGGAAGTACAGCCATAGGCATTCATGTTTCTTCACCATCATGGTCACAAATGCACACACAAATCATGATTTATGATCACATCATGAATCACAACATAAATTTTTTTTAATAGTTACTTTGATGTATTGTAAGCCTGCTGGTCACGGTGCTGAACAGGGATGGGATCCACACCTGGGCCCGGGGAACAGGCACATCCTGCTTCAGAGGACCTGATACTGGACTTGATGGTGGTGGTGGTTCAACTGCTTCAGAGTCAGAACAGGAGGCGGTGCTAGTCCTACTTCGGGGGGGGGCACTCACAAGTTTTGAGCAGTCCAATAGGAATGGGCACCCATGCCCTCCACACATGCACATGGTATGATGCTTACCACTACCACGCTCTCCCGAAGCTGCCCCATCCCAGACATTCCCTCACCCTGGTCCATCTCTCCTACTGAGCTCCGTCAGTCCAAGCAAACACTATTCACACTGTCACACAACACACACACACACACACACACAGTCACACAGACATAGACAAATAACTAACTACTTATAAAGGTAAGAAAAATAAAATTTATAGAAAGAATAAATTAAGTAAAAAAGAGTAGAGAAAAGACAAAAAAATGTAGCTTTTAAAAAAGCTGTTGGGTATAAATCAAAGTTTAAATCTCCTCCTCGCTGTGATCTAAAAGTATCAGCAGTCACAATACACACTACTCTCTCTCCATCTGCAGAGGAGAAAGTAAAAGTGTCTGCTTGTATGACTCACTTTCTTCCTGCCTAGCTAAAGAGCCTGTGACTTACAGTACTGTAAGCCATGTGATGTGTGGGGGGGGCTGCCAAATCTGAAACGCCAAGTGGATCACTTAGAATTCTAATGAGGAACGCGAAGTCCATTAAAAACAATGACTTCGCCTTACTTCACGTTGCCATTCCGCCTTAACGCAAAGTGGTAATGACAAGGCGAAGTGAGACTTTATTGCCCACTCCACGAGTGGAGTAAACACGGCGCCCACTTCGCTCACTTCACGGAAGAAATTTAACCGCTGCACGTTCACGCCTGACTCTGCATCTCTTGAGTGCACAGCACAGTCTTAATCTGTCTGTGCATTTGCAGTACACCATTAATTCTGGGAGACTTTGCATTTCTTGTTACACCCTCATTTCACTTCATCAGCACTGAGGAATTTTCTGGACACAAGACAGTAGCATTTTGGGGATGCACACTAATTCTGGTGACTGTGTGTGGCCACTACTCGCATGATGGAGTGCACTATTAATTCTGGGAGACTTTGCATTTCTTGTTATGCTCGCATTTCACTTCGTCAGCACTGGGTAATTTTCTGGACACAAGACAGTATCATTTTGGGGATGAAAATTAATTCTGGTAACTGTGTGTGACCACTGCGTGCATGACTGAATGTGCCATTAATTCTGGGAGACTTTGCATTTCTTTTTACGTTCTCATTTCACTTCATCAGCACTGGGGAATTTTCTGGACACAAGGAAGTAGCATTTTGGGGATGCAAATTAATTGTGGTGACTGTTTGTGACCACTGCTCACATGACGGAGTGCATCATTAATTCAGGGAGACTTTGCATTTCTTGTTTTGCTCTCATTTCACTTTGTCAGCACTGGGGAATTTTCTAAACACAAGACAGTAGCATTTTGGGTATGTACATTAATTCTGGTGTCTGTGTGTGATGTGACCACGTCCACTGC
Organism: Neoceratodus forsteri; assembly: GCA_016271365.2. Classification (NCBI taxonomy): domain Eukaryota; kingdom Metazoa; phylum Chordata; order Ceratodontiformes; family Ceratodontidae; genus Neoceratodus; species Neoceratodus forsteri. Next base: position 1,109,529,258 of record CM028129.1, on the reverse strand, counting down.
CCACATGACTGAGTGTGGCATTAATTCTGGGAGACTTTGTATTTCTTGTTGTGCTGTCATTTCACTTTGTCAGCACTGGGGAGTTTTCTGGACACAAGACAGTAGCATTTTGGGAATGCACATTAATTCTAGTGACTGAGTGTGTGTTGGGGCACTGGAGGGCTGCCAATATTGTTGCCACTCTGCCTTACTTTGTGTTAAGGTGGAATGACAATGAGAACTAATAATTATAAGGTGAAGTGAGCCTTTCCAATTGGCCACTGCACATAGCAGAGTGACAATGCAAAGTGGACACTTTGCGTTCACTTCAACAGTGGAATTTAATTTTGCTGCATCTCTACCTGCCAGTAGCACTTCATCAGGTCTGTCATGGTCAGGAACTGGGCTCCCTCAGCCATTCCAAGGTCTCATCCATTCTGGGCATGGTGTAGGCATCATATTCTGTACAGCTGTTGAGCCTCCAGTAGTCAACACAGAATCATCTGGTACCATCCTTCTTGAAGATCAGGACCACAGGTGAAGACCAGGGGCTACTGGACTCCTGGATCACTCCAAGGACCAGCATCTTCCTGAATTCCTCCAGAAAGGTCTGAAGGAGGACTGCCTCAGCAGAACTTGGGCCCCAGTGTCCACATGGTGTTCAGTCATTCTGGTGTACCCCAGATTGCCTCGGAACATGTCCCCAAATTCTTACAGCACCCTCTTCATATCCTCAGCCTGGGCCATTATCAGCTTCCCTGAGAGGGTGAGGTTATTCACTGAGGATCCCTCCCAGGCTTCCCCAAGGAGGTCCACCAGGGGATCAGCCTCATTCTGCTCTTCTGACTAGCTGCACATGGTGAGGATCATTTCCTCCCTATCATAGTAGGGCTTAATCACATTCACATAATATACCCTTTGCCTGCACCTTCTGTCAGGCAACCCTACTATATAGTTAACACCACTCAGTTTCCTGATTATGGAGAATGGGCCCTCCCATGCTGCCTATAGTTTATTGTGTCAGACTGGGACAAATACCATCACTTGCTGTCCAACTTCGTACTCCAGGGCTCTGACCCCACAGTCAAACCAGGCTTTCTGTTGCTATTGTGCAATGGCTAAGTGCACCTGGGTAAGCCTCATGAGTTCCTTAATTCTAGTCCTGAAAATTAGCATGTACTCCACAACAGACTCCCCTTGGGTGGCATGGTTACCTTCCCATTCATCCCTGACTAGATCTAGGGGCTCCTTTACACTGTGACCAAACATGAGCTTGAAGGGTGAGAACCCTCTGTACTCCTGTGGGACTTGCCTGTATGCAAACAGCAGGTGAGGCAACTATTTGTCCCGTTCCCTTTTGTGCTACTCAGTGAATGCCCTGAGCATAGTTTTAAGGGCCCATTGAACCACTCGACCAGACCATTTTTCTCAGGGTGATAGGGTAAAGCATTGAGCTGTTTCACCCCACACTTTTCCCACAAACTGATCATTAAGGACAACATGAAATTTGTCCCCTGGTCTGACAAAATCTCATGGGGAAATCCAACTTGGCTAGAGATTCCCAGGAGCTCATCAGCCACCTTTTTTGCCTCAATGGAGGACATGGCCACTGCCTCAGGGTACCTGGTTTATAATCCACCACAACCAGTATGTATCATTTGCCCAAAGGACATGGGGTGCTTAGGAACCCCACTGTGTCCACAGCTACCCTCTTAAAGTGTTCATTGATAATAGGCAGGGGCACCAAAGCTGCTTCAGCCTTGTCCCTGACCTTTCCAACCCACTGGCACTGTGGACAAGTCCAACAGAAATTTGCCACATCTGTGTACAAGCTTGGCCAAAAGAAAATGTTGGCAAGTCACTTTTTTGTGCTTTTAATACCCAGGTGGCCTAAAAAAGGAATGTCATGGGCCATGACCAGAAGCTGCTTTCAGTAGTCATGGGGAACTTCCAACTGTTGGTGCACCTTTCCCTCTAGCTCCCTCTGTGGTGCATGTCACAAATGCACTCAGCAGGTCAGGTCCTCTTCTCCAACAGTGCCAACCTCCAAGTGCAATAATGTGAACAGGTAACAGACAGGGTAATCCTCCTGTCTGCCTTTGGGTCTGAATCACCTTTAGTCTCATGTTCTAGGGGGATTAAAACTGTGAACCTTATGCTAATGTACCCAAATGTACAGACTCAGATACATACCCTCTTCGGGGACTGTGGTACAATCTTTCACCAGGGACACCAAGCCAGACTTCCAAAATGAACCCTTAAAATTCTATTAAAAACCTTAGGTATATTCTTACCTTTTCCCAGGTTAGTAACACCATCAAGCTTTTGAACAGTTTTTGTCAGTCTTAACCTTCTATATGTCACTTACAAAAAGAACTGGTAGACACCCAGGCAGTCTTTTGAAAAAAAAAGATACTTTACTAAAAGATGATAAAAATATGAAAAATGTAAACACAGAACAATATATCAAATAGCTCAAAATCATATAAAAGAACAAGGGAAGATTACAAAATAAAAACTCTTACCACAATACAATTAGACTTTTTGTATGTAATGTACAGTATTACCTCTGTACAGTGCTTAAGTTACATCAGAGAGCCCTGTCTCTCCTGAGTCCCAAAATGATATGACATATTCCCCAGTTACAAGGATACATTTCATCTCCATCTCCCCACCACCTTTTTAGAATAGAAAAAAATACAAACATGATGTCCTATCAGTAGGTCATTTAAATACTTGGGTATTAAACTTTCTCACAACCCTTTAACATGGTTTAAAGAGAATCTGGATTCCCTATTGCAAGTGATCTACTCATGACCTTGAGAGGTGGTCCAAACTTCCTATTTCACTATGGGGCTGGATTAACATAATTAAGATGAACATATTTCCTAGGATCTTCTACCCATTATCTCTCCTTAACACCTTTATTCCTTTACTCTGGTTTAAAAAGACACATGGTGTATTCACTAGATTTATCTGGGCTGACAGATATCCTCGTTTGGCTTATCATAAATTGGCAGCCCCGAAACTGGAGGGGGGGTTTGTGAATTCCCCACCTGGCCATATATCACTGGGCTAGTCACCTTGCGAAATGTTTGAGATGGGTATCTCCCAGCCCAGAAGAAGAGCAACCGGTTTGGCTTAAAATATAACTGGATGCAATTAAGGCCAAAAATTTTGACCCTCTTGCTTTATTTTTCTTTAAATTTTCCCACGTACGCATGACTGAAGAGTGCCCCATAATAATGACCTCTTTAAAGGTCTATTTTCAAATGTGTTCCTTTTTACAATATTCCCCTCATCTGGACCTGGCCCAGTCTATTTGGAACTCTCCATCATTTACTATTAATAAGAACCAGATTTCCCGTCACTGGTTGCCTCAATTGGGAAAGGGGAAGCTTCTTTCTTTCATGGATGGAGAAGGGCATTGGTTATCAGAGGAAGATATGATTAAGAAATTTCTCATCCTGGTTTCTTTCCATTTTAAAGCTTTACAATTAAAGCATTTACTTGTAATTACCTTGGGAAATACTCCTCCCTCCCAGACCATCTCTTCTCTGATAACTGAGGTTTCCCCACTTTCTGGTTCTTCTGGTGTAATCTCTAAACTATATCAGGTTTTGTTTCACAAAAAGTATGGGGGTCCATTTGGGCCTTCAAGATTCTGGACTAATTTTTTCCCTCAACTTTATTTGGATTGGCACTCTCTCTGGAGTTCATGTCATAAATTTATTTCTCAAGACAGACTGCACCTCATGCAATACCATATCTTGCATAACTTGTACAATACCACGGCCAAATTACATAGGTGGGGCTACCTGAACTCTAACATGTGCAATAAATGTTCCCAGGAAGAGGGTACACTTTTCCATATGTTTTGGTCCTGCCCAAAAATTTCCCCCTTTTGGGATTCAATCAAAACTTTCTTAGACCCCCGTTGGGCCTTCATGAATACTTCACTCCCGAGATTTGTCTGTTGGGGGACCTGTCTTTTATCAGAGTTAAGGTAGGAAAGTTCCACATCTCTATGATTGCCTTATCAGCTAAGAAGCTTATTCTTCATCACTGGAAAGACAGGTCCTCCCCCACTGTCCAGGAATGGGTAAAATAAGTTTTGTCTAACCTGCACACAGAAAAAGTGATTGCTAGTCTCCATAGTAGATTGGCAGTGTATACTAAAATCTGGGATCCCCTCCACTCATTAATCTCTGGTACAAGGCTAAATCTATCTTAGGCTTCATGCTCTTGTATGACTTTAAGTAGGGAGCTTGGCATTGATGGGTACCAGGCTGGGTTACTGCAGTAAGGGAGGGTAGGGTGGGTTAGGCAGTTATTCTTTCACATTGTACTAATGAGTCTTTGTCAATGTTACTTAAACTGCCTTTTATTGTGGAAAATGTATCAATAAACTTTAAATTGAAAAAAAAAAACCAGAATCGATTATATGCAACACCAATGAAGTTCAAAAGATAAAACTTGGTGGGGGAGATCCAAATACAATGAGTAATATTAACATGATAGCTAACTGATCAAATTAATCTACCAAACCATTACGCAACAAAAACTATAGTTTTACAAGTGAAGCACTACAAATACAGAAAACTTCACTTTATAATAAAATAAATAAATAGGTACAGCCAAAAAGAAGACTAAAGCACCACCTTCCTTTGTAAATTAAGAAATACTATTATTTGGGGTAATTTAAGTTCCTGTGTATGCTGTCATTATTCCCTACTGACAATAAAGATTGTTGAATAAAAGAATTCAGTTTTGAAAGAAACAATTTTATAAAACTTGTCACCACCAGTCACTATACAAATGTTGAAGTCTAATATATGCACGTCTTTTTAAACATAGTAATAAATATATGCTAGATATAACAAAAAACAGATTCGTACTAGGACAAACACCTCAACCGGTTTCATACAACCTAGTACGTCATCGGGAGGATAGCATTTCCTGTTGATTGTTGCACCTGCATTTTGAGCATGGCTTTTAAGTAATAAAGCATTTTTGTATTTCATTTTTCGACTGAAGAGTGCAGTTTTTGCCTCTTGTAGCTTGTTGCATCTATTATTCTCACCGTTGTAGGCTGTGGAGCTATATTGCTGTCTGACGATATAACAAAACAAAAATGTATATATATATCTATATATATATATCTATATATATATATATATATATATATATATATATATATTTATAAAATGGGTAGAAAAAGTAGCTCATCTAGTGGACAATCATCATCACATGACTGTGCATATATCAGAGTGTGACCGCACACCTGCACTTTTACCCCCCTCAAAAAAAACAATTTTGCCATTTTATAACATAGATAACCCACTCTAGGATGTGCGGTCGCACTCTGATATACGCACTTCTTGGGCGGTTGATGCACTCAGCCTGCGGCCTCGTGTGTACAATGCACACCAAGGCATGCTTATATCAGAGCGCGACCACACACCTAAGAGTCAGTTATCTATTACATATATATATATATATATATAGCTATATACACACATATATATATATATATATATATATATATATATATAGAGGCTACATGATGGGCAGGAGTGGGATATGGAAAATATTCTCACTCCTGCAGAGTGAGCTATGTATTCTCACGAGTACCACAGGCACGAGTGAGAATGCACAGCTCACTCTGCAGGAGTGAGAATATTTTCCATATCCCAAGATTTGCATATCATGTGTGTGATTTATACAATGGGGCTAGTATCTTTATAAACATTTTTTTCTGTGTTCTCTTCCTGCTTATTCTATTTTTTTATTTTAGTGTTTGGCAACTGGGTAAGTTTTTAGGGGTTACCTGGGAGCACTGGGCAGTTAAGTGACTTGTTCAGAGTCGCACAGTATTCAAGTGGAAGTTGTGAGAATCAAACGCTGGTCTGGTCTGCTGGATGTAGCAAGCTTGTTTACTGCTTGTTACTCTAATCTCTAGGCTATACTGACAGCACTGTTTGTGTGTGGTCTGAGTGTGTGTAAGTGTTTTTGAATGGGATAGGAATGTTAGACACTAAGAGAAACAGGTGAATGTGTTTTGCAATGGTAATTGTGTTACCTGCAGCTAGGAGTGAGAAACAGACTGTTAATTCAGTAAGTTGCAGGCTTCAGTGAGACAGAGAAACTGTTGCAGTCAGCACTCAGAAAGAGAAACTGCTTTATGAAGGAGGCTGGTTTGAAGATTAGAGCAGCACAATAATGGGCTAGCAGTGTCAGAATAACTATGGGACACAGGTGATTGTCTTTTACAATGCTAATTGAGTTAGTTGCAGGATTCAGTGAGAAAGAGAAACTATGAAGCTATTAAATGCAGGCTGCAGTGAAGATATTCTCACTCTGGTGACATCACCACTGTGAGAATATTTGCTGGTGATGTAGGCACTGTGTGTATGTCAGTAAATATTCTCACAATGGTGATGTCATCACAGTGGTTATTCCACTGCAGTGAAAATAACACGTTATCTCACTCATTCATCCCTCACCCCATTGTATAAATAAATATACAGGTATACACACACACTCAGTCCCAATATCAATCTTCACTTTCAGGTTCAGCGACAGGATTAGTTTTGATTCCATAACTACTTGATCAAGCAATGTCCCTAAGGCTTGTGTAATAGAAACTGGTGATGGCGTTTTAAGTGCTAGCATTTATGGATTTTCAATTTGGGTGTTGCCCCTCAAAACTGATATAGAGGAAGAGTCTATTTCATTATTGTCCAAAGAGTCACAGTCCAACTCAGAAACGTTGGATTCCACCTCAGCTGCTGTTGCAGATTGCTGTTCTTTGAAAAAAGCTTTAATTGTTCTTCTTCAAAGAAGAAATTTGATTGGTTTCTAATTCTAACTTTGCTTTAAAAGAACAGAGGATTGAAAGCTTTCCTTCTAACTCCCCAATTTACTTCTTGTACTGTAATAGTCTCCATCTTTATTGTGTAGCTGTTACACTTGGGTAGAAAGTATGAAGACTCTAGCATTCCTGAAATTGTAGGCTCCTTTTATACGAACAGCTTTAATTATGGTCTCTCTCTCTCCCTCTAGCAAGGAGAAGAACTGCACAATGACTGTTGGAGCTCTTTTAGTAAGTTGTGACTGCACAAAAAATTGTCTTTAGTGGAATTCTAAAAGCTCTTGCAATGTTAGACAAGAATGTTTCAGTGTAAGAAAGTTGTTCTAAAAACATTTTCACCATGTCCTAAGTGTTGCAGGTGTCAGTCTCCATTAAAGGCAGTCCCTCAAATCTTAGATTTAGTAACCTTTGATTATTTTCTAAAATTTCAACTTTGCGAGCAGTTGTCACAGAGACATGTGTTAAGCATACTGATAGGACATTGGCAGATTCCAATTTTTTTAAGCTCATTATTCTCTTCCAGTAGATGTTTAATAGCTGCAGCATTTTCTGTTGTTTATCAGTTGCACCTTCCACATTAGAAAACTTAGTATCAAGCATTGAGTCCATCTTTTGAATGATCACAGTGAAAATATGGAATGATTTACTGACTTTGTCAACAGTGTCACTTTTTAAAGCTGTGGTATTGGTATATGTTTCAGGGTGCTTAATGAGGAAGACCCAGAATTCACCCCTCTTGAAACCACTGACTTTGGCACTGCTCCTGTACTCAGAGCGGTCTTCTCAGATTTGATCCGTATCTCTCCCACCACCAAGTGCTGCATGCTAACAGCTTCAATGGGTTCTTGATAACAAAAATGTGGCAAGATCTGTGTGTGTGTGGTGACTTTTCATTCTCTTCTTTCCTGTTGGAAAGAACTTGTTTGGGGTCTGGGATGAGGGCACTTGTCAAGGCAATAAACTTAACTGACCAAAAATCTCCTGATGTGAAACTGAAAAGCAATTAACTAGCAGACCAACTTTCTTTTTTGTGTGGGTTTACAACATGAGAGTCCATTGAAGGGAGGCCTGCTTTTTACATTTTGTTCTCCTTCTCCTTGAGTTTTTACCACTTCTTTTTAGAAAGCAGAGTGAGTAAAAAATCAGCATCCATCAGGTGAGATAACCAACTAGCAAAAGACAAGCCTGGAATATGTTCAGGTGTATTGACAGAGATTTGAAACAGATTTTTAGCCAGTCTTGCATGGAGCAGATAGAAGCATAGAGTTCTATTCTAACTGCAGCCATTTTGGATCTCATCTTGGGGACATGTTTTTAAATTTACGATCTTTACTGAGCCTGAGTTTGCAGTTCTTTTATAATGTTCTGGTGGAGTGATGCTACGCGGTGTATGTAACAATGAGCATTGCATAGGTGGTTGACTTTCTTTCATGGTATTGCATCATGTTTCCTTTGTGGATTTGTAATGCTTGCTACATTTTCCAGTCTATTTATCCAGGGCTTGGGTTTGTTAGATGAATGACATGCAGAGAGTGCTCTAAAAAGCTTTCTAAGATATATGTTTATAGCAGAAAAAGGTTCAATGTCTTTTCGAGTCTGCCCAGTACCTTTCTGCACTTCCTGCATCTACATCCATTGCCTTTTCACAGATGATACTAAGCTCAGTGGGAGGGTGGACATAGAGATGGGGAGGCAGAAACTCAGGGCGGATCTGTCCAGGCTAGAGAAATGGTATGACATCTGGCAGTTGGGGTTCAGTGCCAAGAAATGCAAGGTCATGCACCTGGGAGCTAGGAACCCAGGGGCCAGCTACTGGCTGGGTGTCATACAGGTGTCCAGCTCAAAGGAGGAAAAGGATCTGGGGTGATAGTCAGAGGTGACATGAAACATTCTGTGCAGTGCTGTAAAGTGGCAGCAAAAGCTAATAAAATGTCAAGATGCCTTTGTACAGGTCATTGGTGAGACCACATTTATAGTACTGTGTGCAGTTCTGATGCCCTTATTTAAAGAAGGACAACAAACTACTGGAGAGGGTCCAGCAAAGGGCAACCAAGATGATCCAGGACATGGGGGACAAACCATATGATGAGAGGATAAGGGAGCTCAATATGTATTCCTTAGAATACAGAAGAGAAAGGGGGGTATGATAGAAAACTTCAAGTACCTAAAGGGTATAAACAAGGTTGAAGTGTAGGGTATTTTCAACTTAAAAAGGAAGGTGATCACAAGGGGCCACAGTCTGAAACTTGTGGGGGCAGATTTAAAAAGAAAATGAGGAGGCACGTTTTCATGGAAAGGGTGGTGTCAAAGTGCAATAAACTACCAGAGGAGGTGATATGATTGAAAACAGTAGGACATTTTAAAGATGGATGGGACAGGGAAAAGAATAGAGCGACATCAGGAGGGGAAAAAGGGATGGGGAAGGGGGTGGAGGATTACTCTGGGGGTGAGGGAAGGGGGGCAGCTACATTAAAATAGACTGAGCTACACACTGGAGCAGACTCAATAGACTACTAGACCTGTTTCTTCTGGCAATTTTCATATGTTCGTATGTACACCCAGCTAATGTTAGAACTGAGCTAGTCTACCAGTGCAGTCCATCAGTTTATTTTGTTGCAGCCTCTTGAACATAGTACAGAATTTGTAATTTGAGGAAAAAGTGTGCAATCACCACTAGGTAGTGCTGTGGAGCATGTGGGTGTGCTGTGTGGAATGCAGTCATCAGTAAACCTCAACTCACCTTTTCATTTCTGGCTTAGAAAGACACTCGTGTCACATTTTGTGCTCCTGTTAATTCTAAAAATGCTGGTAGCCTCTCATGACAGCTGGCACCAAAGCTAAAGCTGAAGTTTTCTGAGTTGCTACACTTTCTTACTCTACCTCTCGTCACCATTTGATTTCACTGACTGATCTTCCTTTTCACGAAGATCAGTCAGATGAGGATCCAGCAGCTGTGCTAACCTCAAACAGCAACACCGGAACAAATGTGGAGGTTTTGTTAATACTGTATTTCTGTGGCTTTAGTAACCCAGTCCAATTCAAGGCAGTGTACCAAAACAAGCTAAAGTCAGAGTCATACCTCCTACTCCAGTGTGGTGAACATTCCATTTCTCAGCATAGAAAATCTGTCTGTTTCACATAGTTCCACAATGTCTGAACTGGCCTCTTGTTTCACTTAAATGGGCATCTATGAGATTATTGGTTGGTTGTGATGCAAAGTGTGTTACCCTGTAGCTGTACTTTTCATGTGTAAAACAGCCTGTAACTGGGAGATATTTACAGATAGAATGCAGACAACAGAAGGTTTGAAAGCTCAGCAGTGTTATACTCATTAAGAAGTGGATATTCCACATTTTGGTTGGTTGTTCTATACTAGCTTGCTAGGAGATTGAGAGATGCAGCAAGGCAGGGTACTGATGGGTGAAGTATACTCTGAGTAAGCAGTACTGTCACATGAATGTTTTTCTCTAAAATCTTGGACCAGAAATTAATATATGCCTGATGCTCAGATATATGAGGCTACAGTAAAAGTGCCCTGATTGAAATGTAGAAACATAGACAGTGATGGAAGAAAAGGACCAACTGTCCATCGAGTCTGCATGAGTTCCCTATCTAATGCTGGGGCCTGCTGTCCATCCAGGGTCTTAGCCCTCCCACTCCACCCCCCTATTCCCCTTCCCAAGCCTGTCATCTTGGGTGATCACTATACCCTTTACTCTGTCCCAATTGTGCTTCAAACCAGCAAATGTATTAGCAGCCACCACCTTGGCTGGTAGACTGTTCCACGTCCCTACCATTCTTTCTGTAAAGTAATATCTTCTCATGTTCCTCCTGAACCTCCTTCCTGTCAGCTTTCATTCATGGCCCCATGACCTTGAACTAGCATTCAAGCTAAAAATGTCCTTGTAGTTCACCTTGTTTATTCCCTTTAGGAACTTGAAGATCACTATTATATTTCCCCTTTCCCTCCTGCCCTCTAGTGAGTACATGCTTAGTTCCTTGAGGTGCTCCTTGTAAGACCTGCTCTGTTGGACCTGGATCATTTTTGTCACCCTGCGCTGCACCAACTCCAATCTGTTCTATCCTTCCTGAGGTGAGGGCTGCAAAACTGGGCATGGTACTCCAGGTGCAGCCTTACTAAAGATCTGTAAAGGGGTAATATTACTTTCCTTCTTTTCTCAGTACCTCTCCCTATACACCCCACCATCCTTCTAGCCTTACCATAGGCCTTGTTGCACTGGCTTGATTGCTTAAGGGGATGTCACTGATGATGACTCCCAGGTCATGTTCCTCTCAGCCCTCCCAACCAATACTCTCTCCTGGGGTTCTTATTTCATAGGTAAATTACTTTATACATTTTTGCATTGAATTTCAACTGCTAGACCTTAGAACACCCTTCTGTCATTTGTAGGCCACTCTGCATGTCCCTGATTCCATCATTTCTATCCACCCTTCCACAGAGCTTAGTGTCATCTGTGAAGAGACACACCCTGCCTTGGATACGCTCTCCAATGTCGCTGATGAACATATTGAAGAGGTCTGAGCCTAGCACAGATCCCTGAGACACCCTTCTTGTGTCCTCCCTCTCTTCTGATTTGACTTTGTTGACCACAGTCCTCTGCTGCCTACCCTTTAACCAATTTCCCACCCAGTTCACTATGTCCTTAGCCACTCCCAGATCCTCCATCTTCTTTAGCAAGCATCTGTGAGGCACTGAGTCAAAAGCCTTGCTGAAGTCAAAATAGAGCAAATCCACGGTGTGGCTCCTATCCAATTCCCTTGTCATCCAATCAAAGAAAACTATCAGGTTCATCTGACAGGACCTCCCTGCCATGAACCTGTGCTGTTTACTATCCTGGAGACAGTTGCTCTCCAGGTAGTCCATGACATCTTCCTTAATCAGTGACTCCATCAGCATCCCTACAGTGGAGATCAGTCTGACAAGTCTATAATTCCTGGATTATTCCCTGTCCCACCCCCCCTTATGGAGTGGAATGACATTCACCACCTTCCAGCCTTTCTGAACCACTGCTGTCTGTAATAAACAGTTGAATAGTCCTACCAGTGGATCAGAGAATTCCCCTGCTAGTTCCCTTAGGATCCTCAGATGCAACCCATCTGGACTGGGAGCCTTATCTATTTTTAGGGCCCCCAGTCCCCTGAGGACCCTGTCCCTTGTAAACATTGGCTGTCTCATCACTGGGACTCCCTTATCAGCTGCTTTGATGCCACTGTCAGGCAAAGGCCCCTCTTCGTCCCTGGTGAAAACTGAGCAAAATAATTGTTAAGGATGGCAGCCTTTTGCCCATCCTCTTCTATCACTCTACCCACTCCCAATAGCCTAATAATTCACCCTCCTTTCTTTTTTCTCATCAGATGAAATGTTTTTCTCTGCCTTTGACCCCTTCAGCAATACACAGCTCTGTATCTGTTCTAGCCTCCCTAACTGCCCTTTTTGCTTCCTTGCTTCTCAGCAAATGTTGACTCTATTATGCCTCCCCCTGCTTCTCCTTGTACCTGTAGAAGGCCTTGTTCTTAGCTCTTATCACTTCCCTGACTTTTGCTGAGAACCATAATGGTCTCTTAAACTTCTTCTTTTTGGTTGCTGTTCTGATGCATAAGTTAAATACCTCAAGAATGGCCTCCTTTATTACTCAAAACCCTCTTCCACCCCATCCAAATTGTCTACCCTGGCTGGTCTGGTGGCACTGAGGGTTCAGATGCTGGACGCCACACCTCACAACACACTGGTGACCCGGGTTCTGGAACGGACTCAGGTCACCAGGGGTCGGCAGGGGAAGGAGAGGGTTGAGTATCTGGAGGACTGCTCTCCTCTCCTGGGAAGGGTTTCAGCGGCTTTCCCACCTAGTAGCAGCTCCTGGTGGAGACCAGGAGCTCCACACCCAGTGTGGACATGACAGGGGTGAGGTAGCGGTGGACTTCTGAGGGAGGAGGTGGATGTGCACCCTCCACATGCTGACGTCATTGCACATCGGTGCCTCAGGGGAGAAACCAAGGAGGAAAACCACAGCTGCCAGGGGGTGATAGTGAACCCGAGTGACCTGCTCACATGCTCACCACTGGTCCCATCCTCAACTTGACTCTCCGTGATCATCCCCTTGTTTCAGGACATGGTGGGGGAAGGGATTCAGGCCGGATGGTAAAAGGCAAAGTCAAGTGGGTCTCGCCTGAGAGAGTCCCTGGCAACTGGCAAACAGAGGCAAAAAGAGCTGACAAAAAAAAAATTGGCTACCCTGACTAACATTTCCCTGACCAGTTCCCTCAGCCTGCTGAAGCCCACCCTTCTAAAAACAAGGACTTTGGTTGTTGATGGGGGCTTTCCAGCCCCTAGGGCCAGTTCAAACCAAATGGAGTTATGATCACTGCTCCCTAGTGGCTCTCATACTCTCACAGTTCCAGCCACCTCAGAGTAGGTAAGCACCACATCAAGAGTGGCAGTCTGCCCGGTGAGTTCCTTAGTGAGATGTACCAGGAGATGGTCCTGGATTCCATCCAGCAGGGCCTGACTTCTGGTGCTCCTTGCCACTAAAACATCCCAGTCAATGTTCGGCAGGTTCAAATCACCCACTACCACTGCTTTCCCCTTTGCTACCCCTCTTTCAAGCTCTTCTTTGAGCTCTCAGTCTCTCTCTCTTTTCCCCTTGCAATGGGGTCAGTAGACCACCCCTAAGAATAGTTTCTTGCCTGAGCTGTCATGAGATGCACCCACAGCAACTCTATCTCACTAGTATTGCCCCTGATGCACCCATCTTCCACCACCTCAGTACCATTCCAGATGTAGAGGGCTGCTCCTCCCCCTCTACTTTTTCCTCTGTCCGCCCTGTCCAATGAGTACCAAGGCACCATCAGTTCACAGTCATTATTTTCTGTTGCCTACATTTTCATTATGGCCACAAGTTCCACCCCAGTGTTTTCTATCAGTGCCCATAGCTCACTGATTTTATTACCCAGGCTCCTGGCATTAAGACATATTCCCTTCCTCTTGACCCCTGAACCCACTTTGCTATTGCCCTGATTATTTATTTATTTATTTATTTATTTGCTTTTGGTAACTGGGTAAGTGCACTAGGCAAACAAACCTGCCAATTTTCAGGCACGACCTGGGAGAGTACAATAGGACATACAGTAGTGACAACAATAAGGTACAAAAAGATAAACAGTAAATGCAAACAATTAGGACCCTTATGTTTCCCATGCTCTCTTAACCTCTTGTTTTTCTTGCTTTTTACACATTTAGTGTTTCCCTTTTGTAATGTCCTCTCATGTAGACTAGATTTTACCTCATTCCTTTTTATGTCTGCTTAGCTGCTACTAGCCTCCAGATGTGGGGAGTACAAGCTAGGCTCCCCTTCTTCTCACCTATCTCAGTGGTTTCCCTAACCCTAATCTCCCCCACAGTCTGTTTAAACATGCAATGTAGATGTCAAACTTCTATCCCAGGGCACAGGCCCCACTCCCTCGTCCGGTGAAGTTCGCCTCCCTTGAAGAGTCTCCTGTCCCAGACGTCCCCTCAATACCCCACAAAGTGGTAAGTGCCCCTTTTTATGACATCATCTCTTAAGACAATGATTAAACTTCTCTGTTACATGACCCCTTATCTTATTCTGCTTCCCCTCCCTGCCCCAAACAGGGAGCATTAAACTTATAAACCAAGGGCCGGATTCTCAAATGTTTTTGGGACTAAGTCCTACACCACAACTCCAGTTGTGGACTGAAATCTTCACAGCTGTGGAGATTGCTGTTCACATCCACAGTAGCTATGGAATATGTTACAGCTGGTTCCACCAGCCTTAACATTTTTCTGCAGCTGTGGGGATTTCCACAGCAACACCACCTGCAAACTGTTGTACATCATGGAGCCGATTGTAAACCAGCTCCACTTTTAAGAATACTGTGGCTGCATGAGAAACTGAGGTTCCACAAGTGGCAACCCACTTGTGCTGAGTTTTCCTTGCAGCTGTGGGATTTTGAAGAGTATGGTGAGTCCAGCACCAAGTTCATGAACTTTCATTACCATAGGAGGCAGTATAGTGTGATGATTAAGGGCACTGAGCTGCAAACCTCGAGACTTAGGTTAGATTCCTATCAACCCCCACTTGCATACTCTGTGACCCTGAGCAAGTCGCATGACTTCCTTGTGCTCCCAGGTCACACCTGGATACAAGCTCCAGCTTAATGTACCTTTCCTGGTTAAACAATCCCCCCATAATGTTTATGACATTGCTGAACCTTTAAAGGCTCATGCTAGACTGAGACACAAATCAATTTGCATAACTAATTTGCATGTCAAAATTGAACGAGTTATAAAGCATTGGAAAATTTGAACTGTTTCAGTTTAGGAGTGAAAAAATCCATGCCCTACAAAACAACTAATTGAACACTCAGAAGGATTAACAGTTAAACTTGCCATATTTTAAAAGAGTTTCAGATTCTGCTGCTATAAATACAGTAGCAATTTTGGCCTTTTTACTTGTGAAAGGAAGGTGAGTGGGGATTCCATTTGAAAGAACAGGAAAAAATAAGTATACACTATGTCATTAATTCAAAAATGCATGGAAAGTGTTGGAACTTCATTTTATTTCATTTCATTTTATTTGTACACTGGAAAGGCATGTGAGTAAGAATTGCCCATTTTCACAAGCGTCCAGTTTAGGTAGGAATACAAAAGTTAATGGAGTGCAGAGAAGTGATTACAAAGGTAAAAGAACAAGTGAGTACAAACAATAGAAAAAAGTTTCACAATGAGAGTGTAACATTATTAAAAAATTAAATGGTAAAAGGAGTAAAACAAACAGTAGGTAATGGTATCACTAAACAATGAAGAATTCAAGCGGATAAATGCTGTAGGTAATTGCTAAGGCTTAACAAGTGCAAATATGCAATCGGACAGTCAACAAAAGTCATTTTTTTGACAGATAGGATGAAGTTGAGTAGTGTGAGAAATAGAAAGAGGCACAATGTTGGAGGGGAGGAGAGAAGAGGGGAAGTGGGGATGGTCAAAACTTAGGACAGCTGCAGGAGGGGTGGATGACAGGTTCTCCTTTAGGTTGTACTTGAAGGCAAATGTGATGGGACATTATGTGAGATCAGGGGGGGGAGAGAGTTGTAGAGTTTCAGGCCCAAGTAGAAGAGGGTATTTTGGCCCTGGGAGGTGCGGCAGAAGGGAACAGTAAAGGAAAGGGAGGGGGAACCTCTGGTGGCCCTGAGAGGGGCAGCCTTCAGGAAAAAGGGAGGAATCCAAGGGAAAGTTTATGTACCAAAGTGGCAATTTTGCCATTGCGTATGTTCTCAAGAGAGGGCCATTTAGAGAGACTGTACAGGTCGCAATGGTGGGTAAGTTTGGGAAGGCCAGAGACAAAGTGGATGATGGAGTAGTAGATGCTATGGAGTCTACTAAGATTTTTCTGAGAGAGGTAGTAAGGAAAATAGACTAGGGCACCGTAGTCAAAGGGATAAGGAAACTGGTGGCGAGAAGGGACTTGGATACCTTGTTTAGGAACTGTTTGCCCCCGGAAGAGCATGCCAAGTCTTTGGTGAGCCTTCTTGATGGTGTGGATAATGTGAGCTTCAAAGCTGAGGTGGCAGTCAAGGAGTAGACCAAGATATTTGAATTCTTGGACTCTCTCTATGGGTTTACTATGGTTGTCTTGAAGGGTGAAATCAAAGGCAAGCAGTTTGTGGGAGCCAGCAAAGACCATGGCTTTTGTTTTCTTGAACTGGAGAACAAGGCCTTTGGCCTCGAACCAGGTGTGGAGACTCAGGAAGTCAGCTTGAAGCTTGTTTAGGAGAGAGGAGGGGTCAATGTCCTTACAGAACAGGGCAGCATTGTCTGCATAGATGCTATTCTGAGAGCTGTCTGTGATTGAAACCTTCTAAAAGCTGTTAAAAAAGCATTTTTGCTTTTTTTGGGGGGGCTCCACCTTTAGTTTATTGATTGCAGGAAACCCTCCTGTGCTCATATCATCGAGCGTTTTGGTTTTTGTGTGGATGTTGAATGTTAATGTACAACACTGAGTGTGTGTAGTGAATGATAGTGATTTCTTTGTTTTTTGGTTATATTGTTTTTATATAACTGTGTTAATACAGTAATATTGTCAGTAATTGTTAACATTTTCTTGCTGATTGTGTGTTGTGTGGATCTGGTGCAGCAGTTCATAATTTCGGGTTGTTTACATTACAATACGTGGCATATTACTGAACTTTTCAATTTGGTACGCATTACTCATTCACCATTGTAGAGAAACTGTTGTGTGTGTGTATGAGTGGTGTTGCGTGACATCAAATAATACTCCTTTTATTGTGCTACAGACTCGTGTAATTGCAGGGCAGGCGCAGCAGTGTGAACCTGTTAGCCGCTGCAGCTCTCTGATTTTGTACTGTGATCATGGTATCTGTTCTTTGTTTTGCTGCTTGTACTACCGTAAAAATCTACAGTTAGTGTCCCCCCTCAACCCCACTGGCAAAAGGAATTTTTTTACCAGATTGGATTGTTTTTGTGACCTCATCCAGCACCACTGGTTGCTGAAGTTGTTTTCATTGAGTGACAGTCTCTATCTGTTGCTGAAGCTACAGTTGTTTTTTTGGCTTCACATCCAGGGTCCCCCCAATGAGAGAGTGAATGTACCAAAATCTAAATTTGGTTATAATATTGTTGTTGATCCCCCAAAATGCCCGCAAAGAGACGTGCAAGCAAAGCTGGTTCTCGCCATGGCGATGCTGGCAGTAAGATAGTTTGTGGGCATGGTAGTATGCAGACACAGAAGTGCATTGCTGATGTGAGGAAAGGTATTTCTCCTGCAATGTTTTTCACAGCCCAATCAGTAGCTTCACTCAGAGTCAGAGGAAATGATGTTTTCCCAGTCAGTGGTGTTAGTGTTACTGGTGTTAGTGGTGGTGGTAGTATTAGTATTGGTGCGTCAAGTTCGAATTCTGACCAGTGTACCGTATCCAAAAATATTGAGTGTGAAGCAGTGCAAGTGAGTGGCAGCGTAGATGATGTCATACTTCCCAGTAACATCCCAGTAACTAAACCTGAGGATTCTGATAATCATGTCAACGATAACATACAATGTGATATTCTGTCCACTGTGGCGGTTAATGTCACACATTTTCCATGCAGTGATTCACAGTGTGGTGAAAAAATATCAGGTGATGGTGGTGTAGGTGATGATGATGAATGTGATGATGATGATGATGTTGCTGTTGTTGCAACATGTAGTCCACGTGCTAGCATCCAAGCAGAAGATGTGGATGTGTGTGATGTTGATGAATATGATGATGATGTCATTGACCCCAGTTGGGAACCAGAGAAAAAGAAATTCAAAGTGGCTGTGTCTGTTTACAGGAATCCACCTCCCCCATAAAAACTTGTGATTTTTCCAGTTTTAGTTGATGATAATGACCCAGTAATAATGATAGGTAGTCATTGTGGTCAGTTGCAGTACAGGTGTGCAGTGCCCGAAACATCATGTGCTCTCCCTCACACGGCAGTGCTTAAAATAACGGACTTAAATAAGCAACATCATGGACATGTTAAAAGCAGAGCATCACAATCCCCTGTTTGGGATTTTTTTGTTCAAGATGCAAATGATGAGTCAGTTGCAATCTGCCAAGTTTGCCATGTGCGTGTGAGTCGGGGTAAAAAGGGGAGCCATCTGGGCACAGGAGGACAGCACACGCATCTTACGAATAGGTACATGGCACTGTGGACCCAGCACAAGCTGGCAGCTAATACCACAGTGGGGTGTTCACCCTCATTACCAGCAACCATAGCAAGCATGTTATCCCCTTTCATGACTGTCAAGTCCAGTAGTAAATTAAACATGTGCAGTGGTGAGGTAATAAGAGTAGAGGATTACTACAGGCATGATGAGGTGGAGGAGCATAATGACTTTGAAATGTTGTCCAGTGCTAGTTAGAGTAAAAGTTTTGGTGGTGGTGGTGAATGCAGTATGTCTAGTGAAAGTGGTACATCAACCACAGTTGGCAAATCTGGCAAAATAACTGCATTTCTGGGTTTGTCATCATCACCTATGCAACCGTCTTCATCAAACGTCCACACTCCACCCCCAGCCAATGCCATTCATCACAGAGCACAACCATTTGTGATCACACCCTGTGTAAAATGTTTAAGTCAGCCCACATTACAGAGTATTTTTGTGCATAAGCTGAAGTACCCCCCAATCATACAGTGTCATGTGAACTTAATGCTGCTGTAACAGAATGCTGGCAATTGATCTTTTGCCATTCTCCTTTGTGGAGAATTCTGGGTTCTGGCGGTTTGCTGCATGTGCCTGTCCAAAATGGAAAGTCCCATCCAGGGCATACTTTTCTGCCCCGTGCTGTCCCCGGGTTGTTCGGCACTGTGTCTGACTCAGTAAGATGTGCCCGTCAACATTCATCCTCTCCATTCATGCATTTAAGTATGGGTATGTGGACAAGTGGCAAAACAGCAGGTAGTTCATATTTGTATATAACTGCACACTGGGCACTGGTGCCGGGGGTTGTTTGTGATGTTGGTAGTGTGAATAATCAGTGCAGTAAGGTGGATTGTTGCGGTAGCAATCTTCCAGGAATTCGACAGCATGCAACGATTGCTATGCACAACATGACCTGTTCACACACTGGTGAGAACATGTTGGACGTGATACTGACTGAAACTGACAAATGACTAAAACCCCTGCCCCTGAGAGCTGGGTTCATAGCAAGTGGCAATGGGTCAAATGTGGTGAAATGCATCACGAATGGTGCTTTTTTTCCTGTTCCATGCATGGCCTATTGTTTAAATCTTGTGGTGCAGGAGTTTCTGCAGCACCCTGATGTAAAGGAAATGCTAACTGTTGCACAATGTATCTGCTCTCCCTTTTCACAATCTGGAAAGACCCGTGACCAACTACGCGAGTTGCAGATACAAAACAGCCTGCCTCAGCACCGCTTGAAACTTGAAGTTGACACCCAATGGAACTCCACTTTATTCATGGCAGAGAGGTTGTATGAACAATACAAAGCCATCTCAGAATATCTTGCGATGAACACTAGCCGTGACAGTTCCGGGTCCTCCATGTCTATGACTACTGAACAATTGTACCTCATGGACTCTGTAATAACAATTTTGTGGCCTTTTGAACATGCCACGCAGACAGTGAGTGGCAAGTCTGCCTCCATTAGCCAATTAATTCCACTGATGCGGGTGCTGAGGCAGACATTGGTGAATGTACAGCATGTCCTTGATGTTGCCGGAGATAGTAGTAGCAGTATGTTGCTGCAACACATGCTTACAGTATTCGAACAGAATCATCACATTGTGAGCATTCAGTGTAGTGACAACTTTGCCATAGCAACAATGTTGGACCCACGATACAAACATGGAGTTGCATCAGTACTGGAGGGAGGGCCTGAACAGGTAAAAATATAAGTGGTTAATTTGTACGCTTGGTTCATGGGGCACAGAAGTCACGTGCCAAGGTCAGCAAACCTCAGCAGCATAATCCGGCTGAAGGTGTACCTGTAGGACTATCAAGCATATCCTGCAAGGGGAAGAGGCAGCATTTCCAGGTGGTCTGTCATCCAAAGTGGCTGGCATCAACCCACTTTGGGAGACTTTGTCCCAAGTGGGTATTTGTGAAATAAATGATTTGGGAGAACAGGATGATGCGATGCATTAACAACTGGACTTCATGCTGCTCAGAGAATGGTGGAGTCATATTTGTCTGAAAACTGGCGTCTGACAATAACTGAAGATCCTCTTTTGTACTGGAGTGGAAAGTTCAGTGAATGGCCAGAGCTGACTGCAGTGGCACTTAAGTACCTCACATGACCACCCTCCAGTGTAAGTGTTGAGAGGGTATTCAGCTCAGGAGGTGCAATAGTCAGGGATCGTTGGACAAACCTGTCTCCTGCAAATGTTAGTTTGCAAACATTCATTAAAATGAATGAGAGGCACATACCAGCACAGACTGCAACCTTGGTATTCGCACCTGGCCTAGTCATGGTGGTTTTGGTGATGTGGAAATGGACCATCCTGGTGGCACTGGCAGTGGCTGCCTGAAACGGCCCACCACTGACGTAGATGACAACACAATGGAGAAAGAATTTCCCAGTGGTCAGACTTCAGACATACATGACTGTGAGGGAAGCTTTCTTTATGAGGATGAGGATGTGGTTAATGTTGGCAGGTTTTAACTAAAGTTGTTAAAAGGTGGTGTGCCACCCCGGACCACTACCACCGGGACTGATGTTAGCCACTGCCACCACTGAGAAGGAATCTGTCTGCCCTGGACCACCACCACCAGGACTGATGTTAGCCACTGCCACCACTGAGCATGAGTCTGTCCGCCCCCGGACCACCACCACCGGGACTGATGTTAGCCACTGCCACCACTGAGCATGAGTCTGTCCGGACCACCACATCCATCAGCCACAGAAACAAAGCTTCTTAATATTTAAACCATAAAGTGAGTATGTGTACTCATGTTTGTTATGCTGTTTCGCTTCTTTTAGTTGTATGTTTTGTTTTCTGTAGCTTTTCAGAGCCACAATGGTCAAACACATATGGTACACTTATTTATTTATTTTTTTTACAGGTCAACAAAAAAACTCTCCTTCACTAAAACTCGGTGGGAATGGTACTGCAGCTATAACATACAGAGGAACCTATGGAATATCCATGTGAAATCCATTCTGGTAAGTATGAAGATTTTATTTAATCCATTTCATTGTTTTGGAAAGACTGCAGCAAATGCGACTGACTATGATTCATAAACTGAGTGACACGTGTACGTCACCAAAACTATTTCTGTAAGATATCATTCATGCACTGCATTCTGAACTTGCAGCTGTGCAGCCCTGACCATGACAGTGTTGAAAAAGTTGCACTCAAGTTGAATTACAATTAAGTTGTAAGAAGTCATTCATTTCTTTTTAAGGAAACTTCCAGATGCTTTGTTGTTCTGTCAAAGTGGCCTTATCCAAAAAGGTTTTTCAACATCAGGCACCCCCTTCCCCCGAGCTTGGGCACACATGCAACACGCAGAAGTGGTTTCATTAGATGACCATGACCATCATTGACAACCAGACTCCAGAAGGATGCTGATGAAATCTGTGAAGAAGTAACAAAATAAGAAACTATTACATACAAACCTGCAAATATGATCCCCCCCCCAAAAAAAATACTTACCTTCATGTGCTTGAGAGTTATCCATTTCCAATTTCAACACAAGAAATTCTCATTGAGCGCTGGAATGTGCACACCAACAGTTTCTGTGACCTGTGATACAGAACAATACTATGATTACACGTCCATGTCAACCCCCCTCCTCACCTACAAAATACACAAACATATATCTATATACATATATATATATATATATATATATATATATATAAAGTCACCAAGGCTACTATTAGTGTACAGACAAAGGGCACCCTTCCATCCAGTTGAGATGATCACATTGCATTTGCTTGAATAGCCTCGCAGAACACATTGGATCAGCAACAGTACGCTCACGGTCATCATTTTATTCTGGGGGACTTTGAATGTGCTGAAACTCTCCCATTTCACTGTGCTACCACTTGTTCATTTTCTGGACACAAAGTGGATGCATTTTGGGCATGCAGTAAAATCTGTGGACTCTGTGCCACCACTGCTCGCATGATTGAGTGAGCCATTAATTCTGGGGATGCATTTTGTGTGTTGTGTGATTGTGAGCTCATGATGTCATACTGACATTAACAATTAAAGCAGCATTGCAAGAATCTCGTAACAACTTTAAACTGTATTTTTTAATGCTACTTTACATTGCTACAGCCACTAGTTACCTCCGAGTCATGACTTGAATGATACGCTTCTTTTCACAATTTCTGTCTGCTTTACTTAGACTACTTTTTTCATGTATGAAAAAGAAATGAGCACGCCTTTCAATATTGTTCTGATCAGGTTTGTATTTATTTGCAGCTACTTTTCAATAAATATTGTTCTGTAGTGTCATAAAACACTGCCTGCTGCATAACTGTTAATTTACAACAGAAGTGATATATAACAACTTACTGATGTGATAGAGAAAATCAGAGGAAAACAATGACAAAGACCTGGTCAGCACCAATTTAAAAGGAATGCTCCTTTCATTATTTCACACATGAAAAAAGGTAGTACAGCAGACCCGACAACTGGAAATTCTTGTATCATTCCAGTCAGGATGTATGTAAAGGAAGTTGTAACATATCATTAAAAAATATAGGTCAGAGTTCTCAACAGATCGTTGCGCTACTGCTTTACAGAGATTCACCACGTTACATAATTATGGTGATGTACATAACCTAATATGTGGGCGCCTTACTTCCAGGGGAATCTTTCTTGCTCCACATAGTGCAATACATTTCTGTGAAAACAGCCCATAATTTCATTACAGTGTATTATGTGACGGAGGAATTCCCGTTCAGAAAAGCCACCCACATTCTGCCCCACTTTCTCAGCAACATTAGGACGTGATGCCAGGGGGAGCACAGGTGTGTGTTCCACTATAGTGAATGTCCAGCAGCTATCTGAATGTTTCATTATGTTATAAGGTTCACTTTGTGGTGAAATGTGGGAACGTTTCCGCTAACAAGGCTCTTCTTACTGGAAACATGCCCACACATTTCACTACAAACTAACCGTTATAAAATAAAGAAACATTCGGAACGATGCCGGACAATCAGACATTCACCATAATATAGCACTCACCCACGCTCTCTCTGGCATCATGCCCTAACGTTACTGAGAAAGGGGGGCAGAATTTGGGCGGCTTTTATGAACGGGAATTCCTCCATGACGTGACACACTGTAATGAAATTACTGGCAGTTTTCACAGAAATGTATTGCACTATGTGAAGCAAGAAAGATTCCCCTGGAAGTAAGGCACCCATATATTGGGTGCAATGCTGTAACCTGGTGAATCTCTTTCATGTCTATTTCACAAGCAAAATAGTTATAGAGCCTCAGTAATGTTTACTTTGTGTCAGGACTCATGAATCGGATTTTAAACATTTTGCAAACAGCATGAAGACTGAGTAATGAGAGTATGTTGTGCTAAACTGCATGTGTGCCATCACTGTTCTTTCCTGTGTGTGCATACATTGTACAGCTTCATGAAAACATATATATGGTAAGACTTGTTGCATTATCAAGAATAAAGATAACAAAGAATACCTGATGTATATTTTATTGGTACCATCAGCGCCAGTGGACTAAGTGATGTGATATTTTTTCAGAGATATCGGGTCACTGTGAACCTCAGTCACTCACAGTGCACACATGACTTTGCGGAGATCATAGCACAAAAAACACATGCTCTCCTAAAAGTTATGTGTGCAGTATAGTATATAATGGGGCTAAGGTGCACTCTGGCCAAACACCTCTGAAAAAGTATTGTATCACTTAGTCCACTGATGATGATGGTGACAATAAAATATACCGTATTCTGCTTGCTATTCTTTATAGCATAAACACTGCCTGCAACAAGTCAGCAATAGCAATATATGTTTTCAACATGCTGCACAATGTCTGATGTTGCTCACACATGCGCACACACACACACACACACACAGGAAACAGCACTGACTGCACACATGCAATTTTACACATCATACTTGCACTGCTCACAACAGCTTGTCCACAAGCACTCCAAAACAAAAAGTAACATTACTGAGGCACTGCAACTACAGGAGGGAGAATGTGTGCTATTAAATAACAACAAAAAAACACACAAAAACAGTACAGCACAGTAGTGGGGTGGGGTGGGTCCAGAAAACAATCCCTTAATGTGGCCGTGGGATGCCATGGTGGTCCAGCAGCAGGTGCAGCATTGTGAGTATTTGCAGCTGTTGTTGTTGGATTATATCTATCTGCTGCTGCACAGCACCTACCCTCTCATTATTCTCATCCAGGGCTGCCCACACCAGAGCAATGTCAGCCTCTGTTGCAGGGGCTGTGGCGGGGTCCACTGCAGGTGGAAACCCAGGTAGTGGTGGTGGTGGTGGTGGAGAGGGTGGTGCTGGTGGCTGTGGTGGTGGTGGTAGTGGAGCAGCTGCTGCACTAGCCCTCCTCCTGCTCCGGTGGCAAGGCACAACTTCAACCCCAGCAGCACCCTTGGTAACTGCCACAGAAGGGCCAGCAGGTAGACTCCTGCCCCTTCCATGGTAGCCTGCCACTCCACCTTGTAGTGGATCAACATGTGGGTGTGCTGGTTACCGGTCCCCAAATGTGTCCCTTGGGGGCCACGGCGCACATGCACACCACACAGATGGCACACCACGACTGTGCTGTCTCCCCCCACAGAGTTAAAAAACTCCCATACTGGGTAGTTGCGGGGGGGACCAGATACAGTCCTAGCACCACTTACGATTTCCTGGGGCACCTTCTGTGGCTGTGGAGGTGGTGGAGGGGCTGCTGCTGGAGCCCCTACAGCTCCTACCAGTGGTGGTGGTGGTAGTGGTGGAGTAGGTGGCACTGGTGCTGCTGCTTCCACAGGGGGGGAAGCCATACCCAAGAGACAGGAGCAGTCCATCAACACACGACCGCCCCCACGTGTGAGTACTCCCCTCCTCTGCCCACGCCCATGGGCCAGTGACTCTCCCTCTCCAGGGTCCATCCTTTCCACACAAGTCCCCGACCCCGACTATAAATAAGTCCAACCAGAGTCAACGCCTAGCCTTCACCCAGCTGCCACACTCACTCTCACACTCCCAGACACACACACAAACACACTGACACAAATAGTCACACACACACACAAAAAAAAAACATATAAATAGCTTTTAAGACAGCTGTTTTTTTTCAGGCACAAAAGCAATAAAGCACTTTGTGACACTGACACACAAACTGCTCTCCTCTCCAAAAAGCCTTCTCCCTCTAAAACTGCAAAGAAGAAAGTGAAACTGTTTCTCTGACTCACTTTCTTCCTGCTTGGCTAAAGCATGTGACTTACAGTACTGTAAGCCATGTGGTGTGTGTGGGGGCTGCCTATTTACTTGTCACTTCACCTTACTTCGTGTTAAGGCATAATGACAATGTGAAGTAATAATGAGAATGCGAAGTGAGCACTTTGTGGTGCCCACTTCGTGTTGTGCTGCGCCAATGCGAAGTGGCCACTTCACGTCCACTTCGCCAGTGGATTTAAAATTTGCTGCATCTCTACTCTTAATTCATTTGAACGGTGGTGCTTGAGGCTTGATTTTTCTTGAGTCTTGTAGATTGCATAGACCAAAAAGTCCTATGTTAAGTATAAATCCAAGGCCACCAACCCCACAGTGCATCTTTGCTGAGGTATGTTATAGACTTGCAAAGGGCAGAAAAAAACAAGACTGATGAATAAAAATTATTTAAAATGGCATTATATCAAACTGGCCATTCAGACCAGGATGTTTTAAAGCTCCAAGCTGAAATATCCAGAACACCTCCCTCTGGAGGATATGTGTCTTGAGGTCACCACCCTTTTGACCCATTGTTAACTTCTCTTATCCACAAAATCTGAATACATGTCTATCGTCCCCGCCACTGTCCAGTACATGTATTGCCAAAGCATTGTTTCTATCATTATTATGTGCGGCGCTGAAATGTTCTCCCATCCTAACCTTCAAGCTTGACAGTTACATTTGGCCATATAGACTGCTCCTGTTGTGGGGCAGTAATTAAACTCTCTTATTTCTCAATTTTTTTTTTTTTTTTTTGCATTTACAGTTGTGAATGTCTGAGCTTTCTAAAGGCTTGTACAGTGCCCACGGTGGCCACACTGAAAAGTTTTTTGGTGATATTGGTAGCCAAATGCAGGCAATCTTTATTGGTTGCAGGCTATTTATAAGATTGTCTGCAAGATTAAGACCTCTTTTGTATACCATTCTTGAAGGATGTGTAATCCCTCCTTCCAGAAGGGGCTCTGTAGCTAAAATATGTCATTTTTATTACTTCATGATCATGTTAGCTTGTACACTGTAGGAGGTTACAAAATTCAATACTTATTCTGAACTCTCTCTCTTCGGGTTTTGTATTCCAAAAATTCAGAACTAGGTTTCTCCCTTACTTCCATCTTGGCCTGTTTTACAACTTCCCTACTATAACCTCTTGCTAAAAACCTAGCTTGCATCTCACCTGCCCTTATTAGGGCTGCATGGGCGGAGCCTGCAGTCCTTTTACAAACACAGAGTGAGGACTCTGCTTATTTTCCTTAATTAAAAAAATGGATTCTCTCCACCCATCACAACCCCGCCCTTCTCTGGTGCCCATGTCAATTGTGACCAATCTGTCACAAACCTACTCAGCAGGTCAGGCCCTCTGCTCCCACAGTGCCAACCTCTGAGTGCAGTATTGTGAACAGGTAACAGAACAGGTTATCCTCCTGTCTGCTTGTGGGTCTGAATCACCTTTAGTCTAAAGTTCTGGGGGGATTCAAACTGTGACCCTTATGCTAGCGTACCCAAATGTACAGGCTCAGATAATTCTGCTTTTAGGGGAATGCCAGATATCTTTCGCCTAAGGGCACCTAACCTGGTATCAAAATTAACCCTTAAAACTCTGTGAAAGACCTTAGGTATTTCTTACCTTTTTCCAGTTCAGTAACACCATTAAGCTTATGAACAGCTGTCAACTTTAACCATCTATACTTCACATGCAAAAGAAAGAATTTCAAAGGCACACCAGGCAGTCTCTTTAAAATAAGAGGTTTACTTAAAAATAGATAAAAAATGTGTAAAATGTAAACACAGAACAATATATCACAAAGCATACAATCACTTAAATGTGTCTGCAATTATCACCCCCCCCCGCTTTTCATTATTACTGAAGACAGTTTCATGAAAACAGGATAACTGTCCGCTAGACTTCATCTACTCTTGTCAATTTGTGTGCACCTGACTTCATAATCCCAGTTTATGACATTATAATTGTTACTACAGCAACAGACGGTGATGTCATAAATAGAACTGTAATGTAAGGTGTAGGCAAGGAGCCATAGCAGATAGGCCACAAATCCAGTTACCATGAAGATGTCCTTAGTAATGAAGAAATAAAGGTGAGAATTACAGAAAGAGACATGAAATATAAAATAGATTATGTTTAAATATTACATTTTTCTAAAGTTGTCCCATGGGGTCAGGGGCTCTTTAACCTCACTTTGTTCCTAATGGCTGTTGCATCAGTTTGTGGCTTGCAAAGTGCTTTGGGATACAATGTGTATGCAATTGCCTATATAAAATCCAACTCCTTTACTTTCAGCATATAAGTATGATTCAGTTATTAGCACATGCAGCTCTGGATCAAAAGGTCATGTGTTCTAGTCCCATACTGGGACTTTGGCTCATACCTTAAATGCTGGCACCCAGCTGCAGTATTAGGAAGATGCTGACATATCGGGGTGCATCATCCTTTGGATAAGATGTTGACTGAGGTCCTTTCTGCTCATCCCAAGTGCTATCCCAGTGGGTGTCCAGGTGGTGTTGCAGACTACCAGTAAACAGTACAGTCCCTGAAGATGCCCTAGTCCTGGACAGGACAGGACAAGAGATTCTTGCATGACATCCCACCATTTCCAATTATAGATATCCTCCCCACCCAACCCTCTTTCTCTAACCCCAACCCCACCCCCAACACATGCAGCCCTTTTGGCTCTGGTCCGAGTTTGTTTACATTGCGGGACTAGACAGGAGTGTCCCCTTTCTCCTCTTATTTTTAATCTTTCTTTGGAACCTCATATATACAAATGCATAGCCAATCAAGACATAACCTGTACATCAATAAATGTGGAGCAGCTTAAAATATCGGTATACACAGATGATATTTTATGGCATGTCACTCACCCGCATTTGTCAATACCAGCTGCCTGACCACTAGTGCAGAGTATGGCCACCTTTCCAGTTGTAAACTCAGTACAAACAAAACCATGGTTTTATCTAAATGCCTCTGTGGTGAAGCAGGACATTTTAGACCTTGGTTTGGTTTGGGCCCTTAAACAACTTTGCTACCTTGCTATTGATTTAACCACAGACCCCAACATTTTTAAGAGGCTCAACCTGGATAATCTGCTCCTTCAAATGAGCTGATATTTGGACCACTGGAAATGTTTACCTGCCACTTTATGGAGCAGAATTAATGTTATCAAAATGAATATTTTACCCAGACTGCTTTACCCATTGCTAACATCTTTCTGCCTAAGATATGGTTTTGGAAGTTTCATTCCACAAGCTGCCAATTTATGTGGTCAGGCAAAGCTACATGCCATACATATCACAAGCTAGCTGCTCCTAAGCAGGTGAGTGACCTTTGGCTGCCACACTTAACTCTTTATTACTGGGCTAGTCATGTCAGTAAGTGCTTTTGGTGGGCTACACCAGAACCACCTCCCCCCAGAAGGAGCTCAGGCCTGTATACCCCTTTGGCTCAGAAATGAATAGCAAATTATATCTGAGGCATACGCCACTCTTCAAGCACTTTTTCATTTGAAGTATCACAACCTTCCACCCAAGATTAAACATTCTGTTATTTGTACCTCAGTTCAAGTTCATCACCAGCTGGGTGTGAGTCTGAACCTTAACTGGTCAAAGACACTGGCCAACTCCTATTCTTTAACCCAAACTTTAAAATAGATGGCAGGACCTTAGATCCAGAATGACTGCACAGTGCTACCATTCCTGTCATATTCCATCCATTGTTGTGTGAGTACTTCCTTCCTTTTTCCTCTGTTAATGCCACCTGCAAGTTAACCAACAGGGATGCTTTCAGATTTCTTCAATTGACCCATACCAGAGATGCCCACTTGGGGGTTGCTGCCTGGAATGTGAATATTCAGCAGATCCTTCAAGCAGGTATTCAGTATTCTTCCCAGCCCCATGCTATTTCCCACTTATACTCCTTCTTGTTTTCACATGCATATCCTGCTTTAGATGGTTCTTGCCCATATTAGAATTCAGCCTTCCATGAGGCCCAGCTCAAATGGGAGAAAATATGGTGAGATCTCTACACCTATATTAAGAATGACAAGTTAAGGCTGACACAATTTCATATTTTGCATAATATTTATTGCTATCCAGTTAAGCTGGCTAAAATGGGCAAGTTACAATCCACAACTTCTATGAGCTGTGGAGCAGCTGAGGGCATATTGTTTCACGTATTTTGGCAGTGTCCAAAGGTGAAGGACCTCTGGAGTAACATCAGGGACAAAGCAGACCCTTTTGGGGACATCACTGATCTTTTCACACCTGAAATATGTGTAGTAGGAGATTTTTTGGAATATCTGTAAAAGAAAGGACGCATCAGATTGCGATGTTTTCCCTTACAGTAAAGGAATTAGTGTTACGGCATTGACTTGATCAAGATAATGTTTTGTATACAGAGTGACTAAATGACTTGTTGTTTCATTATAGGACTGCATAAATGATAGCTAGTGTTAATAACACTATGAGGTCTTATGAGAGGAAATGGATCAAACTGCATAACCCTCATTCACTTCATGGCAATACTCCCAGTTCCCCCTAATTTCTGAATTTTGGTTGTTATTTTGTTTTCAGTTTGTTATTGACTAAACTGATCTATGTGTACCTTGTATAATTATTACTTGCTGTTTATTGTACCTTGAATTATCTCTTTACCCCGTATATGAACGTAGTTGAGGATGTGTAACTGTCTTGTCTTTGTTATCTGTTGCCTGTTCTCCTTGCTCAGTTTAATAAAATACACTTAATTACATAAAAATAATAATTTTCCAGGGATCATGTAAACACTTTTTCCATGGATTGAGGAAAGGTTTATGTACACCACAGATTAATAGTCTTTGAAAACTATTCTACTTTTGAAATTTAGTGATTCAGCAACTGACGGAATTCTGCAGAATTAGGAGGGATTTTCTGAAATTCTGTGGAATTCCATTCACTCAGAATCTGAAAACTCCACACAGCACAACTATGTGTAAGCCCATGGTCTCCAGGCATCAGAGTAGACTGTTTTTTATCAAAATCACAATACAGACACAGCCTTGGTTAGGTTCACAAAGCATGTGAATTGGACCATGGATAATGGCATGCTCACTTTATGGTTTTTGTAGACCTGAACAAGATTTTTGACCTCAGGATCCACCTTTTATTAATCTATAGTTTGAAACAACTGGGAATTTCTGATTCTCTGCTTTTATGGTTTAGATGTTGTTTAAGTAACTGTATGCAAATGGTTAACTTTCATGCTGCTTATTCTAGTGCAAGTTGCTTCAAACATACATGGGGTAGACATAAGGGAACATTAGTAAATAGGCAGGGAGAAGGGAGGGTCACTGGAGACCAGTTAGGGTTTGCAGAGACATACCAGGCAGGGCTACTGTACCTGGGCAGACTGAATGGGCCGAGCACTTCTGTTCTGCTGACATATTCTATGTTTCTATATTTCTAAGTGCCCTAGTAGTACCTCAAGGATCATTCCTGGGGACACTGCTTATCTCACTCTTTAGAAATGTATCTCCAAAACATTTTCCCACACCAGTCACTGTTGTATGCTGATGATATTATTATTTTTTCCATCTCAAACTCTGTCACAGATATTAATAAATCCCTTTGCAATGATTTGATGTAGTTAAAGTATTGGTTACTTCAGAACAAACTAATTTTAACAATAAAAAGAGAGAGAGAGAGAGAGAGAATGTTACTTGACTCTAAATTTCTAATATCCACATCCCCCTGAACAATTAGAAACCTTTAAATATCGGGGTACATTATTGGATTCACATTAAAATTTCTCAGTGCACAAATGCAATATCAATAAAAAGGAATAAAAAATGTGTTGTACTTTAATATCTTAAAAATTGTTTAACTAAATGTTCTAAACTAGCCATCACCAGAGGGGTTATTTTATCTACCCTGGACAATAATTCCTGTATTTTCTCTTTTGCTCCTGAATCTAAACATGTCCATTTGAATACAGTATATAATAAAAGTTTGCACTTTATCCTTGGTGCAACCTACAGTGTTCACCATTATGAATTATACTCACAGTATGGTTGGTTATCCTCACCTGCTACTCACAGGTAATTTAGGTTATGCTGCTTGTTAGATAAGTCTATTAAACTCTTTGACATTCAACATTATCTGATCTTTTAACCTTGAAAGTTTTATCCAGAAATCTGAGCTCCACTGACCTATCTTTTTTAACAATGCAGCATGTTTCTACTTCAGTGGAGCAAAGGGCATTTTCCATTTATGCATCTAAACAGTGGAATAATTTACCTTGTGATTTGTGGTTTGTCCCTAGACACTTATTCAAAGATCATTTAAATAAGTAAATTCACAGTAAGCACTTGGTTGCGAGTTCAGTTTGTGAGTTGTTTGAACTTCTTTTACTTACGTTTTGATATTATAATTCATATTGTTTAATGTACCTGCACATTGCAAGTTTGTTAGCTTGTTTGTATCATTTGCTTTTGCTTTGTGTTAACAGCACCAGGGATCTCTTGATAATGGGCCTTTGGCTCAGTGTACTTTACCTGGTTAATAAACAAATAAATAAATTAACAAATAAATTAATTAATAAATGTAATTTATTTGAAAATAAAAAAAACAAGGGCCACTACCTTGAAAAACCTGTTGCCAGTAAACACTGATCTTAGGAAAAACAAAAAAACTGCACACAGAGAACGCAGGCACAAACAGATAGCTGCTGATATAATATTATTGTGCCATCACAAGTGAGGAAACAACACAGTGTTTTTTTCTTCACCTGTGAAGGCACAATAAACTTGTATCAGCAGCTATCTGTTCGTACTGAGTGTTCTTCTGTGTGCAAGGTTTCTGGTTTTTCCTAAATTCATTAGATAAAGTTGAATTTGTTAAAATAATTCAGTTGTCATGTATAATTGCCTAGGTTATATGATAAAACAACTGAAAGTTGAATGCATCTACCTCTGATTTGTACATTGGGCAAATATCTATTGAGGACAGGGCTACATAAAGGCTGCTTGTTGAATTAAACAATATTATTAAAAAAGCAGGGTAATACTGGTCCCCCAAAATATTGATGAACTTTGAACTTAAAAGTTCACTGGATGAGTTTTATGAACTTTCATTGACCTTTTAATACTGGTTCCCAAAAATATTGATGATCTTTGTACTTAAAACTTCGCTGGATGATTTTCATGAACTTTCATTGACCTTTGTGAAACTTTAGGGTCAATTTTCAAAGGGCCCCATGGACCAATGCAAGCTGGAGCAAACAGCAGCTTGCATCAATTGCCAGTGCACCAGGGATCCAGCACCTAATTTTAGTACAGGTGGGGTCCTGGTGCCAAAGTCTTGCAGGTTCGTGCACATGATCCGGTCTACCACACAGAAGGCACACAGGAGGGCATTGCTGAAAGCTGCAGGGCAGTCCTGCACCATGGAAACAAGTGCTGAAGTATGAAGTGGTGGCTGCCAGTGGTTGCAGAGGGAGGTGTCCAGCAGAAGCAAGATGGGAGGTGATTAGCAGACACCACAGGCCATAGACCATGACTGATGGGGACACCACCAATACTGGGACATGTGGGATGGCCTTAAGGATACCTGGGGGTGAAGTACAGCTGAGATCTTGGGGGTTGGATTGGCATATGGTTGGGAGCCATGGAGGGACAGACATGTCTAGGCATGAGCATGGCATGGGGGGCACCAGAGGGATTACTATCACAGCCTGACATGCTAGCTGGAGAATGCCAAGGAAGACTACAGGTGGCAGGGGCACCTGTCATGGACCTGCACTGCATCAGCACTGTCCCCCACAGCTTGTGACTGGACAGTGATTATCACTTTGAGCCATCCTTGGCAGGCACAGGCTCAGTTCCCATGCTGCACCAATGCTGTGGATGGCTCATGGGCCATTAAACCAGCTCCAGGCTAGTCTAATTCCTGATGAGCCCTGTGCCAATTGTGGCTGTTCTGGAATCCCATAAAAGGGGATGTACCAGCACTGCTAAGATGCAAGCCCCCATCTGCCCTGGTGCAGCCATGTGCCTGCTGCAAGTGCGGTGCAAGCCCAGCTGGTGCAGGCAGACTCCCCATTGTCACAGGTGACATCTGAAAATTGGGAATGGCAAATGGTGCCATGCAAGGTGCCCCTTGCACCATTCCTTGATGGCACAAGCACCGTGTACCATTCCCAACCATTTGAAAGTCGGGCCCCTTATGTTCATGAACATTCATGACACACATACTGCCCCTGCAAAAATTATGAATATTTATGAACAATTTGATGCATGATCAATGAATGTTTATTAGTTTAATTTAAGCATACTTCATGAATAATCCAGAAACATGAATGGTTTATGATTTTTTCAACTGGGAATCTCTTCGATGCTTTATTTCAATCATGATGAGGCTTTCCAGAGAGATAGAGCCAGTATGGCAAATGTGCTGTGAGTCCAAGTCTGTGAGTGGAGTGAGCTAACATTTGACTACAGAATGACCTGCTGTGGAGGGATTCTGTTTACCTTGATGCAGTGATTATTTGGCCTATGGCTGAGATTTATGTGCTACTTTTTAAATACAAAAGTTATTCCACCATTTATGTCTGATCGTAAAATACAAAACCAGTGAGTCAAGAAACACAAGTTCTCTCACTTTAGTCCTCCAGGCTGCTGTGGGAGAGGAGTGTTGTGGAATGAAGTATCAGAGTGTGGCTGCCTAATGAGGTGATCTAGGGAGTCTGCAACAAATAATCTTATCGTTCTTGCAGTTCCATGATTGCTGGTTACAACTGCATTTCATACATGCTTGTTGCCTCCTGAGTCCTGTTTTTAAGTTGAGAGAACTATTTTGAAGGGTATAGTGCTCTTGTCACCAGGGAAATCAGAAAACTGAAGTAAACTCAATCTTCAAGGAAGAAAGAAAACACCCATTTGATCACTTGGACCAAGAAGGCATGGAACCAGGATGCCAACTTAAAAAATCTGAGGACATTTCACCCCAAAATTTGGAATCACCATTAGTTTCACAAAATGTATAACAACTATGATTTCTGAGATTAATTTAACATCATGTTTTTTTTTTTGTATTGAACTGTTTTTTAACTTTCGAAATACACCCATATCTAAATTTTTGCATATTTTTAGAAGGTGCTCACTAACATTATTCTCAGTCATATCCTAGCATTTTAATGGTATAAACTATTACAGAATTGTTTTATAATTAATTCAAATAGAAATATGTAAATATTATTTTAATGCAGCAATGTTTGTTGGTTGGCAAAAAATTATCATAAAGGTTTTTTTAGAAGAAATTTATTTTTGACATCCTAAGATTCATGCTCAGTATATTTCTAGTTTACTCAGATATTGTTAAAATGGGTTTTACAGCTAATCCTGTGATTAATGACTGACATCATTAAAGATGGCCGCCACTTGCACATACTCTTCCGCTAAAGTTACTTGTTGAATGTACATTTTAGATTCATGATGTATTAGGATGGTGCTACCACATGTTTCTGATGGTAAACTGCACAGCACTGTACCAAGATATTTAATTTTTTCTCTACAGGCATGGCACAGGAATTGGAACTTTTAAAATTTTCAACATCCCATATCTTGGTTCAGGAATGGAAGAAAACAAAAAGAACAAGCATTTGTCAATGCTGAATGTTGTCACACTGGCATTTGCTTTGGTAGTGTAGTGCGGAAACACATTTTGGGCAGGATGTGAAAAATGACAGCTGTACTGTCCATAAGGAGGTGTAAAAAAATGGCAGTGCTGAAAATGTGGCATGTAAATATTGCAAATTTGCAAAGTTACGAGAATTAATACATGAAATCATAACCTGCGCTTGTAACACAATTAATGGACTTTTGGCACCAAATTTTCAACATAGGCATTTTACCACCTCTGCTCATGTACAGTGTCACTATCATTTCCTCAAACTGTCCCAAAAAGTGATTTCACACAGTGACCGCTCTATTCTGTGCCAGACGTGCGAAAACACATTTCGGGCAGGATATGTAAAATGACAGCTCTACTGTTCATCAAGAGGTGTGGAAAAATGCCAATGGTGAAAATCCAGAGTGAAAATATTACAAATGCACAGCGTTATGAGCGTGCATGCAAACTGCGCAATGCACTCTCATAACACAGTAATTTTATGGAGTACCATCACCAAATTTTCAACATAGACATTTTAGGACCTCTGCTCATGAACAGTGTCACTGACATTTTTGTAATCTGTCCTGAACACTGATCTCCCAAAGCTACTGCGCTATAGTGCGCTGGAACTGTGGAAACATATTTCAGCCAGGATGTGAAAAATGACAGCTGTACTGTTCACAAGGAGGTGTAGAAAAATGACAATGTTGAAAATCTGGCATGAAAATATTATGAATTTGTGATATTCTAGAACATGAGTAGCAACTGCTGATGCGCTTGTAAAACAGCCATTTTTTTGTTTTTTTTTTCCACCAAATTTGCAACATAGGCTTTTTTAGAGCCCACCTCATGAACAATGCCACTGTCCCTTCATTAATTGGTCCCAAAAGGTGATTCCACACAGTGACCGCTAAATCACCTTTTGGGACCCATTAATGTCATAACAGTGACAGAATTCATGAGGAGGGGTCCCAAAAACCCCATGCTGAAAATTTGCTGCACAAATTCCAAAAAATGCCAGAGATATGCATCAAAGTTGAAAAAACCCTATCTATTCCATTATACAGCTTACCGGCATTTCCTCAGTTCAGCGGTTGGCTTTGAAGAGTGCAAACGTGTTCCCGGTCCCCGAAGATCATTCGCAGTGAGACTCGGAGGTAAGTATAAGGTGAGGGGATAATGAGGGGAGGCAGAGTGCACAGTGGGTGGGTGGGTGCAGGTAGGGAGACTACGAGGGACCGTTTTCTGTTTACAGATGGTAAAAAAAAATTGCGGACGTTTTTCTTTTTTTACAAGTGTTTTTTTTTGGGGGAGGGATACAGTAGCTGATAGTGGATTGGGCACCCCCATCAGCACATAGGGAGTGGGTGACACTAGTTGAGGGGGATTGGGCACCCCCTCAGCACAGAAGGAGGGGGTGACATCATGTGGACAGGGAGCGGACTCCCCCGTTAGCACATTAAAGTGGGAAAAGGGGGAATGGATGCAGACGGGGATTGGGCACCCTCATCAGCAAAGAACAAAAGCGGGGGGCGCATGAGCCGAGGGGGATTAGGCACCCCCTCAGCAAGCAAAAAAGGAGGGGGATGGGACACATTATGCTGACAGGGAGTGAGGTCCCCCATCAGCACATTCATGAGGGGTAGGGTAAGCCGACTGGGGGATTGGGCACCCCCGAAGTCGGTAGTTTAGCGGCCACTGTGCTGCCATTTTTGTAGCTGGTGAAGCAAGTAGGAAGGGCCACTGTGTGTGATGAGCTTTGCTCACATTGCAGCAGACCTTTCCTTTGATGTGAAAGCCACATTAGTATACATGGTGTGGTGCCGGCATGCAGGCTGATTGGGGAATGAGGGACACACCTACTGGTGAGTGCCCTGCATTTGCCCAACAGCGACCATGCCTCCAAATCTCCACTACCGCAAGATGTTGGCTGCGCAAGCATGCCAACATAAAAATGAGTATCTTGATATTTTTGCTAGATAAATATTATTGATGAATAAAAACTGTATGGTCACTAACAAATGCTGCTGCAATAAGGTGGTAGAAACAAGAATGGCCATATGAATTAAAGAACAGAATGGCTAAAAAGAGGGAGAGAACACCCTGAGAGAGAATAATAAGGCAAGCAAGTCAAAGCACCAAACTAAGAAATCCAAGAAACCACCTATTCATATATAGGGTCAATTCTACCTTAGTTCACTAATTATTTAACCTTAAATGTATAAAATGAAGATATATTTGGTTCCAAAGAAATAAATAGATCTCCCACATCTAAAAACTATTAATAGTTCCCTCATTACCCTGTAAGAAAATTTCTCCCCAGTTATAACTGCCCAAGCCCCCCCCCCCGGCATTCATCTGAGAATAAGGGGAAGTCTTTGTTTTTTTTTTATTCTTTGGTAGCCAAGTAAGGCCCACTGGGCACAGGTCCCATTTGCTGGGTGACGTGGGACCACTGGGGAGGTTATGTGACTTTCTTAGGGTAACACAGTATACCAGTGGAGGTTGTGGGACACAAGTTCTAGCCTGCTGTATGTACCAAGCTCATTCACAGCTCATTACTCTGACCTCTAGGCTATACAGCCAGCCCCAAGATAGGAGGAAAGAGATTTATTATATGGTCCACATACAAACAGAGAAGAGAAAGAAGTACTTGCCTCAGGTGGGACTTGAACCCAGGCTGCCTGGCATACTGTACCAGTTGCACTACCAGCTGCACTGCCAAGGCAACTGGAAACTGGGCCATCCCAGAGCACATTACTGTTTCTCCAATGCACAGCCTGGTGCTGCACAATTACATGTTTCAATCACAAAATGTGGTGTGTGCGGTGTGCATATGTAAGGAACACATACAGACAGGGGAGAAAAAGAAGTAAGTGTCCCAGTTGGGACTTGAAACAAGGCCACACAGAATAATGTTCTGATTTTGCTACCAGCTGCACCACCAAGGCGGCTAGAAACTGTGCCATCCCAGAGCACAGTAATCTTTCTCTAATGCACAGCCTGCACAGATAATTATATTTTCAATCATAAAGTGTGGTGTGCATATTTATGGAACACATACAAACAGAGGAGAGAAAGAAGCAAGTACCTCGGCTAAGACTTGAACCCAGGCCACCTGGAATACTGTTCCGGTTACACTGTCAGCTGCAAGTGCCTCAGCTGAGACTTGAAGCCAGGCCACCTGGAATACTGTTCTGGTTACACTACCAGCTCTGTCACCAAGGCAACTGGAAACTCGGCTAGCCCAGAGTACATTACTCTACATTATTATATGGTACACAGTTTGAAAATAATGACCAGATACTGATTTTACAAAGTGAAATGTTTCGGGACCCCACCTCTCCTTAACACATGTAGTATCAGAGAAAGAACAAAAACAAGGGAAAATAAGAGCTAAAGAATAAGAAATAATGAAAAGGAGTCCTTTTTGTCAGTTTTCTGCAGAATCCCAAATGAATCATGGGAAATTAATTCTGTCAGACGCAGATCTGACATCTCAGTAAGGCCAGATCTGAGACCAGCAGACACCTTGCAATCAATTTTAGATAACCAGAAAAGTATGATGGAAGCCCTGAAGAAACTTAGAAACTACAAAATAACTAAGCAAATTAAATTAATATACAATGATGATTCAATAAACCAATAAACCAAGCTGATTAAACTTTCTGAAAGGCTCTCCTATTTCTGTTATGAACTGCAACAATGGGCCTTTTCAGCTAGCACAGGCAGCTGAAACTGAATATGAAAATGTGTTATTCCAGCATGAGGACTAAGTAAACAAAAAATAATTCTTCTAATTTAAGCAAAAATTCAGTAGATATTCTTTAAAAACAAAATACAGACCAGCAAGGTATTACATATGGAACAATTTATCATAGTGTAACCAAACCCATGATGCTTACCATTCAGCTTCCCAGAGACCTGCACCACAGCCTACCATAAGCAATGCTCCACTCCAGCCCCAATGACTTGGACTGCTGCAGGGCTAAAATAAAGCAGGAGAGTGAGTGAAGGTTTTTGACAATTCAGTGCCATTCAGCAAACCCATTGTAATTTCAGTCCTTTCTGCATATCAAAGTCGGCCACCAGTCACTAATAGAGAGCATGACCGGTGCTTGGTACTATCAAAGATTCCCCACTTGCTGACATGCCATGACTCTAAATCGTAACCATGTGCTCACAAGAAGATGGCCAAAATAAATGTTTAAGGGCAGGAGATCTCTGAATAAAGACTTTACTACAAAGGCTGTCACCAGGCTGGACCAATACCAGAACCAGTGCCATCAGTCTAGGTTGGTACCAATATCAGAACCAGAACCAGTGGAATATCCATTGTTAGGATACAAATGTTCCACTTATTTCTATATGTACAAAGACAATCTGAGGTGTTCTGGTTATGATCCAAAGGTTTACTCCAATACTAACTAAATACAAGCAAATCTAAAGCCTTATTGAGAAATAACATATAGCATAAGATATCGTGTATTTTGTCCAGTAACAACAAACAATGCTGTAAACAAATTGCCTTTCTCATATTCCTAACAATGATAAGTAAAATAGTTATCTTGTGCAAATTGTTATCTAGTATTTCTTTATAGAACAGTTATCTTTGCCTAAGCCTAAATAAAACAAATATTCACCCAAAAGCCAGCCTTTCTTGGCCTGTAGCCTATGATCACTAGTCTTTTCTGCATGAGAGAACTACAGTAATACTAGACGCTCAGAGATTATCAGTTTTTTACTATCCATTATCTCTCAGTCTGTGTGTTTGTGACCCATCAGCAATGTCCAGCTGAGACCTGCTGGGACTAACTCACGCGGCAGCTATGTTCCTAGAGCTTGCCCTTTGAGTGTCCTCATTGCCTTGGGGAAACGGCTATACGTATAGTGTTGTCTCTGGTTGGAACTTGCTCAAAGAACAAAAATGGAACTTCTAGCTAGTGGCTGTGCAGAGAAATGGTCTTGTATCCTGGTACCAGAAATGGCCTGTCTTTTCTGCTAAAATAATAAACTAGTAATTTCCTAGTAGACTAAAAAAAAAAATAAGTGAGGAATTTCGAGTTAGACTAAAAAATAAAGCACGCCAGAAAATAATTTTTTCATTTCTGGTAAATAGCATTTTGTGGGTCAGGGTGTGATAGCTGATCATGAAACTCTGCTACTATGTTGTGATAGTGCATAGATAAGGGAAGCAGTACATGTTATTTCTCTATGTTCCAATGAAAAATTGTTATCTGGGTTTTTGCTCAGCTGATTGCTTATTTTTTTTTTCTCTCTGTCAAAGATACAAAACATTGGTCCTTATTTGCATTAAGGCCCCATTGGCTAGAATGCGTTGGCCTATTCTGAGATGTACTCGGATGCAGGTCCCTTCTAGCTCTTGCCTGAATATCCCAGGTCTATGGGGAGGCTCCTGTATCATTCCCCCTTCATATAACCATCCTACCCTGTCGAAACAAGGTTAGGATGGGCACAGTCAGAGGTGAACTGGTGGTTTAGGGCAGTGACATAGAAACAGTGAAAGTGACCCAAATGAGTTATGACATTTTGTTACATGGCTCTGGATAAAGAACCCAAATAGAGGTGACCAATTGGTGCAAAGGTGTCAGGTGACCCGCTCCCAGCGGTAATTAAGCCACCAGTAATGCCCGCTGGGCTAGCACCAGCTGTGGCCACCGTGGCAGCAGAGTGTTGCAGCCCAGTAGGTCACCACCTATTCTCACCACATGCAGCACCGGTGAGGCAGCCAATGCTGGTCAGCATCAGGATCGTGCACGAGGAGAATTGCAAAGCAAAGAGTAACTGCGGGCTGTCAGCTGGGTGAGTGCATGACAGTGTCTGTGCCGGCAGACGGCAGTTGTTACCCAATGTACCTGCTAGAACACAAGTGGAAAGTCACAAACCAAAAATACTCATCCAGGAGTCAGAAGCAAGACAGCATGCGCCACAAAAGAAACACAGCAACTAAGGCAATCCCCTTCTTGTCTATGGCTGTGTGTCTATTGTATGTCTGGTACATCTGCTCAGTAATTCCGAGAAACAGAGGAGTGACACAATGGCACAGGTCTATTTCCATACTGTATAGTCTCAGTGTATGATGGATAACAAATGTCCCACAGTGCACCGCTGATATATAGCATTGAGATGTGAGCGCAAACCACTAAGCATTAGAACCGGTGGCCGAAATAATGGAATGATAGTGTAGGATCTCTCTTACCTATAGTAGCAGTCTCCTGGTCAGTACTGTAAAACACCACACACAATAGAAATGAAGGTCTATCGGGAAGCATGAGCGCGCACGTTCTACGATCATGTTGCTCTGCTGTTACTAGACAAGCCGTGCATTGTGTAGCATCCACAAATACTACTGTGATGTGACAGGTCTATGCTTTGCACTGCAATAGTGGACGCACATTATTCCAGTCACGCTTGCCATGTTACAAGCGCATTAATCACCTCCAGCATCAGGCTCTACCATGATTAATGCCCGCTGGGTGATTGGAAGCCCTCGGGCTTTGCCCTTATGCACCAACCCCCCCCCCCAGTGGGCATTAATCCACCGGTAGAGCCCTCCTGTGTTGGTGATTAATGCTTACATAGTTGCTAGGCTCAAACTATATAGAAGAGAGAGAACATTGTATAATGGAGAATGTGTAAATGTACAACTATAGAAAGGGTTATAAAATAACTAGCCAGTGATGGTGTTTG
Organism: Neoceratodus forsteri; assembly: GCA_016271365.2. Taxonomy (NCBI): domain Eukaryota; kingdom Metazoa; phylum Chordata; order Ceratodontiformes; family Ceratodontidae; genus Neoceratodus; species Neoceratodus forsteri. The sequence continues at coordinate 1,109,487,068 of CM028129.1, read as the reverse complement.
TGTAGGATAAATAGAAAAGTTATCAGCCATTAAACTCTGCTGTATAAATTAAATGACATCAATGCCTTCTGTCCTCAGTCAAATTATAACACAAGCCACACTGTATAAAAGGTGAGTTTGTAACAGCACAATAATAAAATATGATAAACAGCACAGTCGTGGGCTGTCTATGTTAATGACAAAGATCAGGTCTAAGATGTCAAAGCATGATTATTCCAGGTATGAAATAGAAGATTTGTGATATTGGAAAGTAAATTGAAATTTAGAAACATATCCAGAATATATAAGTAGAAGGTTATTACAATATATAATATTATACACTGTAATACAATATCGCACATATAATTAAAGGCATTATAATAATTAATGTAATCACCATAAGAGTCACAATTAACTAGTACAATAAAACCACAATTATGATTAGAATGGATTATTATGGCATTATAGCCACATATAATTATATATAATGTAATACAGTAATTCTAACACAACACCCATATGTAGTAAAGGATTTGCCCGCTAAAACTGAATAAGGTAGCTGATCGTAAAGTATCCATCAACGATTGGGCTATGGTAGATTGTGACAGGTAGCTGCCAGTAAAATGTGCTTATTCCAAAAGTTTACCTAAATTTCTTGTAAAAGTTGTTACGGTATATTGTATGCCAGTAGTGGGTGTCATTACCTATGAGAGCTATGTCTAATCTTTTAGCATAAAATGATCATAAAAAAACTTGAAACACACAGAACATAGCAGATACAATGTCAAATAAATGTTGTAAACATTTTAGCACTGGTTCCAATTGTGCAATAGTAACAACTGTTTCAAGTCCTTTATGTAATATTGCTTCAGTCCTTCAATTAAAAATCTTCTGGATGAGTATCAATAGGTGGTATTTTGGTTGAAAAGACAGTTTCTTTCAGAAGTTGGGTTTCCAGAGCACCAGAGCTCCCACTTGTAGAGTGCAGGTAGAGGAGTGCTGGCCCAGATGATGCAATTGGTAATTACAACGTCCAGTTTCATTTGCAGTCTGAATGTTCACAAGAAGAGAGTTAATAGTTCAAGGATGTTTAAACTGTCTGCTTCTTTCTGTTTCTATGATGCAGGCTACACTGTTGTCTGTGATTTGAGTGTCTTTAGACAATGATTGATGATGGTGGTGGCTGTTGCTAGAAGTCTTATAAAGTCCATAAATAGTCTATCCCAAAGTCCAGAGGCAGGAATACAGTGGATTCCGGGTGTATGAACATGCTCAGGACAGACCCAAAATGTGCACACTACAACCTGAACCCTATTTAATTAATGGAGACAGATGCAGCTATTAAAAGTTTATAGTTTACACACTTGAAAGCACATAAATAAGCAATAAAATCATGACTACAACCATGCACACATCTCATGAAGTTTAAAAAACTATATTTGACTCAAAACACATCCATTATAAGTTTTCAAAGAAACTGGTAAAGTAGCTTTGTTTGTTGCTGTTTGCAGCTGTAGCATCAAGACGCGATTCAAATGTGTAAAAGTCTGTAGTTTCTTAGTGCTCAATATAATGTCTTATTTTTCTCATCATTTGCCATACCTCAGCCGTGGCTGGTTTTACAACCTCTTGGTCCTCCTCCTCGTTATCGTCATCATCATCTTTGTCCTTGGCATTCTGCAGTACCAGCTGCAAATGTCAGCATCCATTAGTGTTCCTGTTGTAGGCTCAGACTCATTGATGTACTCATAAGCCATGAAAGTGGCTTCATCCAAACCAGCCAGTGGCTGTACAGCTGGTGGAGATTCAATGGGGGCTTCACTGTCCTTGGATTGTATCTTGACCTTTTCTAGTCGAGGAACAGGGTGAACCAGCGCAGCAGCGCCTCTTCCATTCGGCCATTCTTTTCTTCCCATTTTCCTTTTCCTTTTCTCTCTTGATTGCAGGCCCTGCTCCAGTCATCCTGGAGTGCTTCTTTTTGCTTCAATATATGGCCCACACTAGACATATCGATTCCAAAGTCCTGGGCAAGCTCTTTTCTTGAAACCCCAGGCAGTTCAGACTTCTCTAACAGCTTAATTTTTTGCTCTAAACACAGCACCTTGCGAGACACCTTCTCCATTGTGGCAGATAAGGAATGAGATAATGAATGAAAGCAGTTACACAAGTTTACATCAATGACATAGCTTACTATGTGATAAAAACAAGGAGAAGGCTGTTTGTTCTCCCAGAAACCTTTAATTGGCCCTTATTACCGGTGTGCTCCACACTTACTCTAACCGATTAGTACCAATTATCATCCTTTCCACATAGAAAACAATGGAAACTGCTTCAAAAAATGTGCATACAACCAAAGCATCTGATGCATACAAGCTGACAGTTTATAATGGGAGTTATAGGATGAAAATCAGGACATTATGTTTTAGTGCATACAACCGAAATATGTACACATCTGAATGGCATACAAGTGGAATGTACTGTATGTAGCTGGATTTCTTTTTGCTGAATGTTGCTTAGATTGTTGTGGATATGAGGAGGAATACAGTACATTTATGTACAGTGGTTTGGATGTCCTTGTATTGAGTTTGCCACCAATTGTTCAGTAAAACTGAGATGTTATCAGATGTCTTGAAAAAGCACCAGGGCGGCATGAAACGTTGATGTGGGTGCACAGGGGTACTATATGTATTTATTTAAGTCTTAATTAAAGCTTTCTTATATTGCTATGACAGTTATACTGCGTTTTTCTTGTCACTGTTGAAGCCCGCTTTCGTTCGAATTCATTTATGTTATCAGACAAAAGATACAAGTCGCTTATGCCTGGATGTTCTTGTGTGATTAAGACCACCCTCATGTTAATAGGAGGGATCTTGCTTGTGTCCTTCCAGATCCAGTTGTCTTGGACCTCAGGAGATGTCCCTTTCAGATAAGGTGGAGACCCAGGTGGAGGCGTTGATCCTGGGACGTGCTGTTGTAGATGACATCAAAGGTTGGGGAGGTGGCTATCTTTATCATACAGATCTTCATGTGTAGGGGTTTGCTGCACTATGCCATCATCCTTATGGCCATTAAGGAGGTTGCATGCTGGTAGGTTGACATTGCGTGATAGGCCACGGAGGTGATCAGCTCTTTATAGCAAGCATCCTTTGCTAATCTATCTGCTTCTGTATTCTGCCTCATCATGTATACCCCTCATCTGGTTATAACCCCTAATACGAGGAGAGGAAGAAGTTAAAAGCAGGGAAAAGAAAGTAAGGAAAAGTAGGTAGCAGTTTTTAGAGCAACCTATATTCTTGCACTGTTTCCAGTGAGATATGGGTTTGTTTCCATGGTCTGTAAAACCATAGTTAACCCAATCCTCTAAAATAGAGAATGAAAGCAACTTGCCTCTAATTTAAGTCAGTAAGAATGAGTACCCAAGGTGGACTACCAATAATAGCAATTGCCCTTCTAAGATCCAGACCTCTGTGACTGGTGCCTAAGATGCTGCAATCAGGAGAAAATTAACCAAGCCGAGGTCCATCCTCCATTGGGGGCTCAAAATATTGGTTTGCTAAACTGTGGTTTTTGTGATCCCCAAAAGAAAGTCTGAAAAAAGGTTATCTGTTTGGTTCCATACTTTGGAATCAATAATAATTGGGAGATTGCTAATGCAATACTTTAATTGGGAAAGTGCCATCATTTTTATGGCAGCAATCTTCTCTGTCAATATGAGATTAAGTTTTTGCCATCTTTGCATGTCACTGTGGAGCTTCTCAAGAAGAGGACTAATATTTCTAGGGATAATGATTTTCAGATCTGAGGTAATAGTTATACCTAGATACTTCAGGCCATCCATATTAACATGAAGCTGATATGTACCTTTATTGGCCCAATCTGGTTTACCCCCTTACAAGTAGAAGAATTTCATTTTTTGTAGAATTTACTTTTAAGTCCAGAGATTTTTCTGAACATTTCTAGAACTCTCCAAGCTGCGGGGAGGGATATGTCCAACTTAGATAGTAGGAGGAGAAGATCGTCCACAAATGGAAGACTCTTATATGATATGTCCCCTACTTGGATGCCGGTTATATCTTTTCCTTTTTTTTTTATACTTTGTTTATCCCCAATTGGCCAGCCCCCATCTACTGGTCCCTCCAGCCCCATCACCCCAGCGTCCTCTGGGACTCACATCTTTTCCTCCCTTGCTCCTCCAAGGTGCCCAACTAGCTGGGTGTGGAGCCTGCGGGAGACCAGTGTCATCCTGCCAGTCACCTACCATTTTCCTCTCCCCCCAAGTGTGGCACAGAAGTGTACAATGATGCCAATGGCCAAGCAATGCTCACTTCCACACACTGCATGCCGGGCATCTGCTCTCCATCTGCCCTCTCTGTCTCTGGGTCCACTGTGGCAATACCAGCTACCACTAGGGGCCAGGCAAGCAGCGGACTCCATCCCCACCCCTTCCCGGGACAGGAATGCTGTCTATCCGATGCTCAATCCTCTCTCTTCTGGACTGATCCCTGGTGACCCACTTACACTGTGGGGTCGCCACTGTGGCAGGAGGTAAGGCACCAATGCTTCAGCACTCCACACTACTGGGCAAGCTATGCCGGTTATATCTTGCTGATTTCTAAGTGCAATATTTAAGGGTTCCATGGCTAACAGGAAAACAAGAGGGCTAAGGGGGCATCCCTGCCTAGTGCCCCTAAGGAGGGGAAAGGGGTCTGAAAGAATACCATTGGTAAGAATCTGCTTCTGTAGGTGCCATATATAGTAACTTGACCCAAGGAGAGAAAGTTACAACCAAAACTTATTTTACTAAGGATGAACAATATATGTTCCTACACCATGGAATCAAATGCTTTCTCAGTATCAATCTCTATCAGGGCTGCTGAGTCTTTCCCCCTTAATGCCACATACTTTAAATCAATTAGAGTCCTAAGATTATCTGCCCCTTTTCTTCCATCCATGAAACCTACTCGAGAGTTGTGCACCAAATATGGGAGAGCTTTTTCCAAACATCTAGCCATGGTCTTAGCCAGAATCTTGGCATCCACATTAAAAAGGGAGATAGGCCTATAATTGGAACATATGGTTTTATCTTTTCCTGGATTAGGGGGCACTGTTATAGTGGCCTCCCGTAGCATAGGAGCTAAGTTCCATGTTGCTGAGCATGATTATACATATCTTTAAGGTATGGAGCTAGAAGCTGAGAAAACGCCTGATGAAAGTCTACACTAAGGCTATCCAGACCAGGAGCTTTGTCTTTAGCCAAACTGGCTATTGATGATGTGATTTCCTCCTGAGTAAGGTCTTTCTCTAGTTCTTGAACCAAGTGAGTCAGAATTTGGGGTACAGCCACTTCTGCAAAGAAGCTATGTCGCTCTTCTGGTGTGGGCATTAGATGCAATGAATATAACGCACTGTAATAATTGAAAAACACTTAATTAATCTCCAGTGTGGAAGTGGAAATTGATCCATCAGGCTTTGCGATATGTGGAATTTGAATTTCAGCCTATTTCTTAGATGGTAAGTCGAGAGCTTAGGTGCATGCTCTGCATTTTCCCAATAGTTCTGGTTAAGAAAAAACACTGCCCTCTCTGCCCTTTGATGCAAGATGGTATTAAGCTCATATCTGGATTTTGTGATGTTTTGTATCAGTGAGTCAGATGCAGTGTATGTATTATATAATTCACTTTCTAGGGCCTTCAGCTGTTTTGTGAGGTCCAAAACTGCCCGTTTATGTTTTTTTATCTTCATTAGCAGAATAAGTAATTATTCTCCCTCTAACAAAGGCCTTATATAAGTAATTATCCTCCCTGTAAAAGAGGCTCCACATTGAGTGGGCAAGTTGATCGTTCTGCCTCGGAGACCTATCCTACTTAGGCGATGTTGTGCAACACCAGGTCAATTAAAAACAAGACAGCAATTATTGCTAATCTTGTTGGGTCAGCTGACCTGGCTTACATCACCCAGACCTGGCTGGATGAAAATGCTGGCCAGTATTGGAATCAGCAATTCCAGCTGGGTACTCGTGATATACCACCCAAGAGATGATCGTAGGGGCGGGGGGGGTAGCCATTTGTTTTAAATAGGATCTGGGCATTGTAGATATCCCTGTGGGAACAACCAGATCCTTTGAGTGTATCATGGGTGCAGGCGCAGATTTCAGGATATGTCTCATCTATTGTCCACCTGGTATTGAGAAGGAATTCCTGCAGGAAGTAGCGGACTTCATCATCAACCTGGTATTGGAGACTCCTAGATGGATAATTCTAGGGGATTTCAATGCCTGGATCAATGATGAACTCTTGCATTTTGGACAAAACTTCCTCCAACTGATGAATTTGTTTGGCCTCACACAGGTGATTACCTCTGCTACCCATAGTCATGGACACTCACTGGATCTGGTCTTCCTTCTATGGATGGAGATCACCAATTTGGTGGTGGAACCAGTTGGATGGTTGGACCATCACACTATACAGTTCAGATTCGAGTCCCCCCCAACAGACCTGCCACTACAGAGATGGCCTGGTACTGCCCTTTAAGGGGTCTGACTCCAGATGGTCTTATGGCAGTGCTGGACCTATCACGTATGCCGAGTGTAAGTGGGGAGCCGGGGGAGCTGGTACGAACCTATAATGCAGCGGTGACAGTTTCCCTCAACTCCCTGGCTCCTGTCCATGTTCAATGCCTCACTCTTCACCCAAAGTCCCCTTGGTTTGATGGGACTTTGAAGGAGTTGAGGCATAGGGGTCAAGGGTTGGAGTAGCAGTGGCAGAAATCTGGCCTGGTTGCTGATAAACTTAAATTGATAGCTCATTATCAGGTCTATCAATCATCAATCTCTTGCAAGAAGGCAGAGTTCCTGTCCAAAGAGATTGCTGCAGTGAGGAATCGACCTGCTCAGCTCTTCCGGACTGTCGACAGATTGTGCAGTCCAGCCTGTCTTCAGCCCTGGGGAGCATTTTCTCAAGTTAAGTGCGATGAGTTTGCTCAATTCTTCACCAGTAAGAGTGTCACTATCAGGTTGGAGATCCTTTCAGCCTTGCTCAAATGGGTGTTGTGATCAGCCAGAGGTTGCAGACCCTCAGCCTGTCTGGTCTGAATTCAGCCAGTTGGCAATCATGGACATTGTGCAGGTCATCCAGGGTATGCACCCAACCTACTGCAGTTTGGACCCTGGCCCAACGCACCTCCTAGTGGGGTGCATTGAAGTCATCAGCAAGGTCCCTGCTGAGATTGTCCGGTGCTCAATGAATTCAGGGGTGTTTCTGGACCCCCTGAAGGAGGCGATAGTAATACCTGTCCTGAAGAAAGCTTCCCTTGACCCGGACTGCTTAGCCATCTACAGACCTGTCTCTAACCTGCCCTTTGTGGGCAAGGTTATTGAGAAGGTGGTTGCAGTGCAGCTGGATGACCACTTATCATATCACAATGTCTATGATCCTCTCCAATCAGGGTTTAGGAAGAGGCATAGTATTGAGACTGCTCTGGTACTTAATGATCTTCTGACAGCTAGAGATTGGGGGAGCCATTCCATCTTGATTCTCCTCGACCTCTCTGCAACATTTGACACTGTGGACCATGGAGTGCTGCTTGTGCACCTGCGGTAACTCTGTGGACTGTCTGGTACTGTCCTCAGATGGTTTCAATTGTTCCTCACTGATAGGAGAGTGGTGTCAGGTATTTATTCCTCAGCCCCTCTCCCCCTGTCATGTGGGGTTCCACAGGGCTCCGTGCTGTCCCTCATGTAGTTCGCAGTGTATATGCTGCCATTGAGAGACATTATAAGATGGCATGGGCTGAGTTTCCACTGCTACACAGATGATACTCAGCTCTACATGTCCTTTGTGCTGAAACAGAATGGTGCAGTCTCTGTTCTTAACAGCTGCCTCTCCAAGATCCAGGGTTGGATGAGTGCCAACTGGCTGAAGTTGAATTCGGACAAAACCGAGGTGATGGTGGTGGACCCAGGTCACCAAGGAGTGGGGTCATTGGCTGGCTTGCCTTCTGGGCTCTGGCTTCAGAGGTGACCAACTGCTTACCTTTGACCAGGCGCAAAATCTGGGCATTGTGTTCGACAGCTGCCTGACATTAAAATCTCAGGTGTCTGCTGTCATTAAAACATAATTTTATCATCTGAGGAACATCGCTCAGATTAAGCACCTAGCTCCCCCTGGTGACCTTCCAACATTGGCCCACACCTTTGTAACCTCATGCCTTGATTACTGCAATGCATTTTACCTGGGGCTACCGGAGGGTTGCTATCCGGAGATTGCAGCTTGTGCAGAATGCGGTGGCCAGGTTGTTGACTGGTTTATCAAGATCTTGCCATGTCATCCCTGTGCTCCGCAACCTGCACTGGCTGCCTGTGCATTGATGGATCACCTTCAAGGCCAGGTTACTGACCTTTAAAACCCTACACAGGCAATGACTGCATTACTTACAAGATCTTCTTCGTCCCTACTCCCCCCTCTGCTCACTCTGTTTCTGTGATGAGGGATTGCTAGAGGTTCCTAAGGTTTGAAAGAAGACCTCTGGGGCCTGTTCTTTTGTGTTTGTGTCCCTGACCCTCTGGAATTCTCTACCTCATTGGATTAGGGAGTGCCTGACCGTCGAGTGTTTTAAATCTGCACTGAAAATCTATTTATTTTCCCTAGCATTCCCTGATACTATTGTTGATTAGCTTGCTGCTGTTTCTTATTTCATTTTAGAGTCAATTGTCTTAGAACTTTTATATCTGCTGATTTTATTAATTTGATTGTTCTACTTTGTACAGCACTTTGATCTTTTGGAATAGTGCTCTAGCAATAAAGAGTTGATTGATTGATTGGTTGGTTGATTGATTGATTGAAATGCTTCCCATAATGTACTTGGTGAGGTTTCTGGCTTGGTATTCAGGTCAAAGTATAATTGTATCTCTTTGAAAATTCATTTGTTAAACTCTTCAGATCTTCGCAACATGGGATTAAAGAGCCATCTAGGTGTTTTCCCTAAAGCATTCTAGAACATAATAGTGACCAAGACTACAGTATGATCAAACAAGAGAATAGATAGAATTTGAGTATCAGTTACTTCAGTGGAGCTATGGAAGCTCCCCAAAAAGTAATCTAAATGGCTGTAATTATGGTATCTTGCCAAATGGAAAGTATAGCCTCTATCCTTAGGGTGAAATAGATGCCAGCTGTCTATAAATTGAAGTTCTTCACATAACCTGGTAATCTCGGCTCCGGTTCTTGAATGGGAGGGGGTACCTCTTTCAAGTGGGGTTCTGTCTAGAACAAGGCCTACTACTAAGTTAAAATCCCTTCCTAACTGAATTGTTGCTTCCCTCAAAGAAAAGTCCAATATTGTTTGTAGAAGATCCCCAAAATTTTTGGGGATCATCAGTGTTTGGGCTGTAGATACTACCCAGAACAAGGTCCCTGTCCTGGAGTTTCCCTGTGACTAAAATCCATCTCCCTTCCTTATCGGCTAAACCATTTTCTACTTGTAAAGGACACCCTCTTCTGATTAAAATAGATGCACCTCTTCTTTTGGAGGAGAAAGAACTAGAAAAGTCTTCCCCTACCCATGCCCTTTTCAACTTCCCTGCCTCCGGCTTTAGCAAATGGGTTTCCTGGTGCATTGCAACATCACATTAGTCTGAATTTAGAATGCTAATATTTTATTCTTTTTAATTGGATGATTAATTCCTTGTACATTCCATGTAATTAATTTTAATTCATCCATCATGTGACATCAGAAGCAAAGTTCAGTTGCATTGTTAGAATTGAAAAGGCCATCTTACCTGCTAATGTAGAACAAAGATAATCTGTGTACTTGCATATCTGCTGAACTACTATTATAGGAAGGAACATAAAAAAAAAATATGAAATTTTGAAAAGGTTTGTTATAACACACCACAAACAATAACTATTTCTGGAAATATGTGCCCATCTGGCCTTATTTAGAGTTTGGCATTATTTAGGTTCTTTGGCCCAGATATTCAAAAGGGTTGCACATGGCGCAACAGTGTTGTGCCATGCGCACTTCAGTGATCCTTCTTAGCGTGATATTCAAACGGAATTTGTTACTGGTAATCCTGATGCGCCTGGGAGCGCATCAGTAATGTATGCGGCAAAGAGGTAGGGGGGAGTGCCCATGCATACTGTGCACATCCCGATATTCAGCCTGGGATGTGCTGAGTCCATGCATGCACAACCCCTACTTGCGCCGCACACAGTTGATCCAAAAAAAAAGGAACAATGGTTGGCCACCCACAGGTGAGCTACCATATTGCAGGGCACAACAAGGCAGCTGCCACCTGTGGGTAGCCACCCGAGCTCTGGCTGCACCTCTGTGGCGGCGCCCCCATGCCCGATCACGGGCATCTGTTTAAAAAAATCACTTCCTAGATCCCTGGTGGTCCAGTGGACTGCTATCAGCCCGATCACAGACATTTGTAAAATAAATGAAATTACTCTCTCCCTGGTGGTTCAGTGGACTGCTTGCAGCCCGATCGCGGGCTTAAGTATAGTAAAATTACGTCCAATATCCCTGGCGGTCCAGTGGACCACTTGCAGCCTGATCGCAGGCTTAAGTATAGTAAAATTACGTCCAATATCCCTGATGGTCCAGCGGACCTCCCACCCTCCCAATGAGCCCCACCGCCTGCTCCCCCGGTCAGTGGTGGATGGCAGCACCACCTGCCCTACCCCGCCGCCCACCGACTGACACCATAGTTAGCTGTCGCCCATTGGTCCACAGTGTGAGCCAATGGGCATGCAGCCCATACCATACTACACATTCCAGATATGTGAATGGACCAATGGGCGACAGCCCCTACCTACGGTGTCAGTCAGCGGGCAGCGGGCTGCAGGTGGTGGTGCTGCCGCCTCACCACTGACCGGGGTGAGAGGGGCAGGGGCCCAGTGGGCGGTGGGGAGGGGAGTCTGCTGGACCACCAGGGATATTAGACGTAATTTTACTATACTTAAGCCTGCGATCGGGCTGCGAGCGGTCCACTGGACCACCAGGGATAGAGGAATTTCATTTATTTTATGAATGCCCACGATCGGGCTGTGGGGCACATTGCCGTGCTGTGTAGGCGGCGTCGGTCCCCGATGCCTGCTGCCTGGCAGAGCGCCAGGCTCAAGTCGCTGGGGATCGGTGCACCTGCATGCAGATGGGGCCATAATGACATGCAAATAGCCCCATTTGCACCTTGCATACATGATGGCCCCATTTGCATGTGCACTTTTGAATATCGCAGTTGCTGCGCATAGCGCAACAGAACTTGCGCTAGCGCATCCCCCTGCTCCACTCTGGCCACTTGCGCTGGCGAATTGCCATTGCGCCATGCACACTGTGGGTAGCCAGGGTGCGATATTCAACTATGCTGTGCCATGGAGCAGCTCCATTGAATATCGCCCAGTCAACGCCCCTGCGCAGCTAAGTTGTGCTGCACCCAGGCTTGCGTCACAGCCTGGCGCAGTTTGAATATCTCGGCCTTTATGTTTAATAACATGTGATATCTAAATGATAAAACAAAGAATTAAACACAAAAAGATACTTTATAAGAATTAATCCATAGAATTTATTATTCAAAACCCTTACATGGGCCAAGGAAACAGAGGGCGGGAATAGTAACATACAATCAAGGCTTTCTCTGACCCTCGCAAAGTGAAACTGGGGTATGGTAGCACTTCTTTATCTTTTTATTCTCCTCTTCACCTAGTGACACCTGGTGTTCAGCTATCATATTGTTCTGTAAAACTAATCATACATGTATGTACTCCAGTAAGTGTAACATCCTTACTGCTTTATAACTATTCATAAATAGTGGGTTTACCTCGTAAAGCAAAAATATAGGAAAGGTGTTCAAAAGCATAATTTGGCATTCAAATTGTTTTTGTTTGACTGTACATCTGTGTTTAGAGACAGTGATATCTATGATGGAAAACACTCCATCAAAGAATCCCCAAAAAAGTCTTATATTGGAGGTCCCCATGATCTTTACTGAGGACATTCCTAGGGACATTGTCTTTAACCATGTCAATGCCCAACTATATACCATACTGGAACTTTTCACCTCTTCCAACAGAGGAAGTTATGATTAGTTATTCATTATGGAATTAAGGAAAAGTGAGTGCATGTGAGTGAGGGATACAGAGGAGGGAATTAAGTGAAATAGGTCCTTTAATGATCCGGATCAGTCATCCCAATGCTCCCACCTTAAACTGTTACCTATTCACATTAATTGACCTATCTTCCATTTCCAGTCTCAGAGTTTATAGGGCATCAAACATGGGAAGTCAGTTCCCTAGCACATTAGGCTGTAATCAACTAAGGGATGTTATACCTGTCTGTGTATATGAACTAATAATCATGACAGCATTGATTAACACTGTCATGCAGTCCTGTCTGTTTCACATTTCCTGGCGAAGGGAGCAATATTCAACAACTTTCCCTACTATTTCACTCCAGTGGACTCTGCATTTTTATTTAGCTCAAACATACCTATGTTTGAATTAATTTTGGAGTGAGTAGGCCAGCCCTGTGGTGCTGAGGATTGAGGCTCTGGATGCCATACCTTGTGCCACACTGGCAACCCATGTTTGGAAGTGAGCTCGGGCCACCGGGGTCATCAGGGGAGGGAGAGGTCAAGCATCTGATGAGAGATCTCCTCTCCCGGGGATGAATGGGTTCATCGTCCCGCCCCTTTACTGCCCTCTGTTGGATGGCCGTGGGCAGTGCCAGAGTCAGGGTGATGAGCAAACTGGCTTCATGACGTGCATGCACTTCCACAAATGCATGTTCATGGCTTCAAGGGGAGGGCAAGAAAAGATGTGAAGAAGGATGGCTGCAGGATATATGAAGCCCCTTTCAGCATGTTGATGGCACCACCCTGGAACCACCAGAAATTTGCCCTTATGGATATGTGTCTCTGGAAGCAGGGAGGATGGCTCTCTCTCATTCTTCCCCACCATGGGGGGTAATCTTTGAGGAAATGAGGGCTCGGGAGTACCAGGGGAGGCACTGACCGGGAGCCTGGAGGAGGGGCAGATGCCACCCACAGAGCAGAGGAGGATAAATAAAAGATAAAAAAAAATAGAGGGGCGAGATGGTAATGAAATGACAAGCATTAATCTTTTATTCTATGTTATGTGGCTTGTGGTTCAAACCCCAGAGACCCATAAGAATAAGCTTTGTCATGCCAGTCAATCTTACATAGCAAGCCCCAAGAGTGACAACATCAGAACAAAACCACCCCGCGACTGATCATTACACTCTGCATCAGGCTCTCCCACTTGTTCTAAAGTAGTTTCAGGAATATTCCAAATTGTACCCTGTAAAACCCTTTATGGAATAACCCATAAGGGTTTAGATAGCTGTGACCCTCCATGAACCATAGAAGATTCATGAGTTTCTTTGCTTAGGGAATGGGATGGGGGGGGGAGGATCAGTGACATATATTGGGATCACAACTCTTCAATCCCTTTTACCCTCAATTCCAGCAGATCGTTTGAAATGTACCCAGACTCTGTTAAACTCATCTTTGGCAGTGAGCAGCTGATAAAGGGCAGTCTGGAGATCAATTTAAAGTTATTGTTGTGGTTCGCACTTCAGAACTGATAGTCAGGGGGGCATGGCCAACCGCCGAGCTCAATGGATGCCTGAGCTAGGAGCGCTTGCAAATTCCCACCGCATACCCTAGTTAGACCCGTCTCTTACCTGCATTTTGCTACCCTTTTGCTCCGTGTGGCTAAAGTGAATGTTTCTTCCTCCGGTAGCTCCATTTTGGATCCCCTTCCTGCTCGGGAAGTACCTGAAATATCCGCCACCTGTCTACCTGCCTGGCGGCCTGGCCTACCGTTGAAATGGAGTCTACCCCTTCCATATCACATTCAGAGGGCGGCCTGGCAGAAATAGGCAGATGTTCACGGAAATTTTGCATAGCATAGATAATTTGGATATTGCTACATGGAAAAACACCGCGGATAATCTCAACGGGCTTGTATTATGGAGCTGCCGGCAAACCAGGGCACAAGTGCTGGACCAAGACAGGCTTATTCATCAGCTATGGGCCCGGGTGGAGGATTTAGAAAACCGTAGTAGACGGAACAACTTGAGATTTGTGGGATTTCCTGAGGGCTGTGAAGGACCTGATGTTATCTGTTTTTTACAGAAGGAGCTCCCCCCTTGTTGGGCTGGCACTCTGAAACCCCGCCAGAGATTGACAGGGCTCACAGAACTCTGGCACCCAGCCTGGCTCCTGGAGATCATCCTCGCACTATACTGGCCCGCTTTCTCCAGTTCCAGGACCGGGAATCCATCACTAGGCTGGCACACCAAAAAAAATAACTTCTGTGGAAAGGCCACAGGATTCAGATCTTTGCGGATTACTCCCAGGAGCTAACTGCACACCATAGGGCCTTCACTGCAGCATGTCAGGCCTGCGATGACTTGGGGTTAGAATATTCCTTGAGATACCCAGCTTGTCTCTGAATTATCGTGAATGGGTCGCAGCGACTACTTGACAGTCCGTCAGCCACTGAGAAATTCTTGGCATCTCAGGCTCCTAAGCCAAATCGGGGTATATGCAGGGAATCTCTGGACTTGGGGACCACAGCTATGGAGACTTCTACTCAAGCATCTACAACCCCCCCGGGTCCACTCAACCTGTAGCGCCACAGCCCAGGACCCCTTCTTGCTCTGCCCCTCAGAAATCCCTGGGGAGCAAATAGAAAAATAGAAGGAGGGCTTGTCTCGATGGGGCCCATATTGATAAGACCCCCTGGCTCCACTCTCAGAGTCACAGTGCCAGTCCTGATTCCTTGGCCTCACGCTCCTCCATACAGTCAGACATGAGCAACAATCAGTTTCGAGCCTTAATGGACCTTCCGACAGATGGATCTCAGTTGATCCCACCTTTGCCTCCTAGACTGTCTATTAAGGGTAATAAATCCCATGCTGCACGCTCTTCTCTCTCCTGGGCAGATGCTGCGGAGTCACTCGCTCCTGAGGCTTCCACCGTTATGGATGCTGCTTCCAGCTACCCAACACCCTTTTGCTCTGCAGTAGCCCCCGCTAAATCTATGGGCTGAATGTGACTTGGACAGTTTCTTGTTGTTCTATGTTTTTTTTTCTTTCTCGTTTTATTAGTACTGGCGGTCAGCCGTGCTCTCCATCCTCTGGTATGTGCCCATTATATCTGGGCGTTCCTGGTACTATTGGCCGGGGGGCAAGGATTCAAAGATATGGTTCCCTCTCTGTTTGTTTATTTATTTTATCCCTCTTTTGAGTGGGCACGACTAGGAGACAGCTAGTCATGCACAGCACATTGCAGCCCCCTCCCTGTTGACCCTCTAGCTCTTTACAGCCCTGCAGTTTGTAACTACTGTATGGTGCGATTAGTGGGGGTAGGGGGGGCTAGTCCCTCAAATGGCTGGGAATTAAATTTAATGCGGAGGTTTGCTACTTTAGTCTAATTGACGGTGCAGGTACTGTGTACTGGCGGGATATTAGAGAGAGTCTTCTGGGCAGTGGGTTGTCCTATTTCTCTCGCTGTACTTTAGATAATTCACTACCTCCCAGCGATCCCTGCTGGTATCTGGGCCGTAAATCGGTCAATGCGTGCAGCAGGAGATGATCTGTTAGGAGGGAGGGTTTTGGGGAAGGGGGAGAGGGACTCTTACATTTGTGGTTACTCAAAGTTATGGCTGCTGTTTGTAGTTAATGTTCAGGGCCTATTGAGCCCTTTTCAGAAATGTGTAGTTCTATATGCTGTTAGTAGTTTTGGCATTCTGAATTCTGAGATTTTGACCTACTTACATCAAGGTTTTTTTAGGAGAAAGGGTTCCCATTTTGGTGGATTTTGTCTCTGGCCTTGGTGCTTTTTGATACATATTGGTTCTGCCATGATCCTACCCAGGTCAAATGGAGACTAACCTTATCTCCTGGAATTTCCGGGGACTTAATTCTCCCATTAAACGGAAAAAAGTCTTGCTCCATTTGAAAAAGCTCAGACCTTCGGTAGTCCTCCTTCAGGAGACAAAACTCTCCTCTGCCAAAGCTAGGAAGCTTAGACAGGGCTGGGTAGGGGAAGAGCTACACAGTGTGGCAGACTCTCACAAGCGTGGGGTCTCTATACTTTTACATAAAACCCTGGGGTGGAAATTTAAAAGACATACACACGATGCAGAGGGGAGATGGATCATGGATGAAATGGAGATGCCAGAAGGCCCATTTGTCCTAGTTAATTTATACATTCCCAACCAGGATTGTCCCTTTTTTTCCCACACGGTTAACCAGGCCCTCACAGATTTTAACACTCACAAAGTCCCAATTTTATTGGGGGGTGACTTTAATTTGGTGCTCGACCATTCCTTTGACAGAAGCAATAAGGCCCCCGAATCACATAGGCAGGCAAAAAAAGCCCTTCTGAGGCTAATGGATGAACATGGACTGCTGGACACGTGGATAGCCTTACACCCTGGGGTGCGGGGTTATACATGCTTCTCGCAGACATATGGTTCATCCAGTAGACTCGACCTATGGCTACTCTCTACTGGACTCTTTGACAAGGTGTCTACCTCTCATATGCACCCCATTTATGTTTCAGACCATGCCCGTCTGGAAATTCAGGTTAAACTGGGACAGGACCACCCCTTTTCCTCCTCCTGGCATTTGGACCCCCTTCTCCTGGAGGATGGGGACCTTCAGAAGTGGCTGGGCCCTGTAATTGCCGAATACTGGACTAAAAATGATAATGGGGAGGTCTCGGATACTACCTTATGGGAAGCCTTCAAGGCGACAATAAGGGGTGGGATAATGGCCTTTGCTTTGGCTAGGAGACACCGCCGGGAGGTAGATCAGAGGGCTTTAGAAAAACAACTTTATCTCCTGGAAACTCAGTATAAATCTTTCCAAGACAATCCTCCACCTCAGTCTCTACTCGCACAACTGGCGAGTACCAGAATCTCCCTGAATGCTCACCTAACCCACCAGGCTGAACTGAATCTTAGGCGGGTTCGTCACACCTACTGGGAGGGTGAGGAAAAGGCTAGTAAACTCCTGGCATATCACCTTAAACAGCAGCAAATGTCCAAGAGGATACATGCCTTAAGGGATCATACCGGGGGTCCCATGTTATTCCACCGCAGGGGTCAATGACATTATGGCTCAGTTTTATAGGCAGTTATATGCTTCCCCTAGCCCCCCTAGTCTGCCCTCTATTCAAAAATTTCTGGATTCATTACCCATCCCTAAGCTCCTTCCATCTGATGTTAAAGTGTTGGAAGCCCCGATCACTGTGGAAGAAGTGGATAGGGCTATTCAATCCATGAATCTTCATAAAGCCCCTGGGACTGATGGACTCCCCATTGATTTCTACAGGGTCCAGGGTATTAACCTTGCTCCGTATTTAGTCCAGATGTTTAGGCATTCCTTACTCACAGTACTTTTACCCCCGTCCCTAAGGGAAGCCACTATTACTGTACTCCCCAAGAAGGGAAAGGACCCTTTTTCTCCGGGTAGTTACAGTCTCATTTCCCTCATCAATGCAGATGCCAAAATCCTGGCCAAAGTTCTTGCCAGTAGACTAGAGCCTCTCTTATCAGGGCTGATTCATCCCTCCCAAGCTGGCTTTGTAAAGGGGCGTCTGGGGTCTGATCATCACAGAACACTCCTTTCAATAATGCACTATTCCAAACTGTCAAAAAAAAAACTTGTTGCTCTAGCCGTTGACTTTGAAAAGGTGTTTGATTCGGTAGAGTGGTCATATCTGTTTCATACCCTTTCCTCAATGGGGGTAGGACCCGGTTTTGTCTCCTGGATTAAATTATTATATACCTCTCACTTAGCTAGAGTTTTGACTAATGGCAATCTATCTGCGCCTTTCCAATTGCAGAAAGGTACAAGACAAGGTTGCCCTCTTTCCCCCCTTCTGTTCATTTTAGCCATTGAGCCCCTGGCCATTGCGCTTCAGGAAGCGCCCTCTATCCCTGGAATACTGATGGGAGGCACCACCTTCAAGACATTTTTATATGCTGATGATCTTTTGGTCACTACAGAATGCACCTCACAGGTGAGTCAATCTATTTTACATACATTGACCGTATTTTCTGGAATATCAGGCCTTAGGATTAACCATACCAAAACTGAGGTCCTCCCTCTAAATTAGGTACCCTCTGGTATAGACGTAGTGGCCTTGGGTCTCAAATGGTCCCCTAATGGTATAAAGTATTTGGGTATCATCCTACACCCTAATCTGTCCAAAATGCTCACAGCCAACTTTTCTCCAATGGTGGAGTCGATTAAACAGGACATGGTTCATTGGAAAGCCTTAAGGCTCTCATTAGCCGAGAAAATAGACTCCATCAAGATGATGGTGGCCCCTAAGTTATTATATCTGTTGTCCAATCTCCTTATATCTATTCCTTCTAAATGGTTTCAAAAATTGGATGCCGTCATTGGTAATTTCCTTTGGGAGGGCTCTCGATCACGGTTTAGTGAGCTTAAACTTCGTCAGCATTGGAGTGGGGGGGGGGACTTCCATGGTTCCAGGGGTATCACATGGCCTTTGTCTCAGCCCAGAACACTTTATGGTTCTCTAACATTGGTCCCACTTCGCCTACTTGGCTCCCTTTGGAGGCATCATTATTACAGCCCCCATCTCCTGCGGTGGCGCTGTACAGTAAGAAAAATCTCCCTTAAATCTCCCTCCTCCCATTCTAGTGTCCATTCAATATTGGCAAAGAGTTCTAACTCTTCTAGGCCAGGATTTAACTCCTTGGAGGTTTATGCCACTATGGAACAACCATGTCTTGGTAGTGGGTGGTAGTACGATCCGCTGGAAAACTTGGGAATCTCAGGGTATCTCTTTAGTTCAAGATCTATTGCTCCCAGATTTTAGTTCAATGGATACTTTTGAGGCATTAAGATCCAGATACCACCTCTCGACTTCACATTTTTGGAGATATCTCCAAATTAGAGATGCCATCATGCACCTTCCTAACTTTCCTAAAAATAAAGGGCCTCAATCAAGATCACATCCTATTACATTCTGGTTACGTCACCCTAGGAACAGAGCTAGTGTGATTTATAATGCCCTTAGAGGTGCAGCTGCAAACCCTACCTTGTCAGCTACAGCCCAATGGGAAAAGGATTTACGTTCTCCTATCTCCGAGCTCCAATGGGACCATGCTTGGGTGAGATTACATATGTCGTGTAGGGATGGGCGCACCCGTCTCATTATGAACAAAACCCTCCACAGGTGGTACAGGGATCTGGTTAAACTCAAAAAGATGGGTCTCCTCCAGCATGATACTTGCTGGAGATGTGGCAGTCAAGGTGCTCATCTTTTTCATATACTTTGGGAGTGTCCCAATCTCCAGCACTTCTGGACAACAATTCAAGATATGTGTGCTTTCCTGTGTCCTCAAGTAGTACCGGATCCCCCTCTCCTCCTTTTAGGTTGTGCCCGTTCTCATACACCCAAGCATTGTCCGGGGGCCTAGTGGGTCACAGCTGTGGGGGCGATAGCCAAAAGGCTTATTTTAATGAGGTGGCGGTCCCCAGAGGTCCCATCCTTCTGAGAGTTCCTTCAGGCACTAGCCCAAGGAGCTATATATGAGAGGCTCTCTAGTTTTGCGGGGGGCTCACTGGTCCAATTTGACACACGTTGGCAGCCATTTTTCTGTTCCAAGTAGTGTCACGATGTCCAATCCTAGGTGGTCTATAATTCCCGGGAGGCTCCTGTTTTGTCTGGAGCCTATAGGCTTTCCCATTTTGTTTTCATTACTTGTCAAGGTATTTTTTTTTTAATCTCAGAATCAGTTTGCCTTCTTGTTTCTCTCTTTTGTGGTGTATATAGTTCCAATTAGTATTAGGCCTGAATCAGAACTCACCTCCGTTTACCATACACTGTCCTGGGCCCTACATGCTACTGTTATTTTTGGGTTCCGTCAGTTAATAACCCATGGCTTCCACTCTTTCGGGTGGGAGGGCCTAGGTAGGTTCGGATAATCCTTGGATAATGAGTTTTTGTCTTTTTTTTTTCTTTTTTGTTCTTTCTTCTTTCTCCGCTCAGTCTTGTCCATGTTATACTGTGTGTATGGGAGGATTCTCATTGCTTATGACAGTGCTTTCCTTTTTTTTACTCCTTATCCTTGGTATCCATTATGTTTGTATCTCTGATGTCCATACCAATGTTGCGGTATGGTTGCATAAAACACCTCAGTATCATATATTTATTTTGTGTGTCCTGTGTGAAATAACAATAAAATCTTTAACAACAAAAAGAACTGATAGCCAGTGCGACTGTCTGGCTGCATCCTTCTCGAGCATTCATGACCATTCATTGGTCATGGAAGGAGTGATCTCTGTTACAGGGAGGATAATTACTGTACCTACTCCAACTCACCCTACTGTAGTTCTCATCTCATACTGGCCATCAAGGATTCACTCCCATCGTGGCCTGCATTCAATATTTCTTTTGGGCATACCTTTCATGGCTCCTATATTACCTCATCTCCATGCTACCTTGAATTGACTCGATCTCCTGTCAAGGACATGCTGGTCCATGATACCTTGCCTCCACCTGCTCATCTATTTCAATCACTCAATCAGTATGCCTCAGCTGTCTCCATCTGGCCATACTACCGTCGTACAAGTTCCTTTTCAAGTTCATTCCTGTCTCCTCCTATTCCAATTCTGTACCAGCCTTTCAGGATTCACTCCACTTGAGGCCTGCAATCAATATTTATTTTTGGGCATACCTGTCATGACTCCCATGCCACTTTATCAACCAGCGGCCATCCTGCTGCATGTGTCAGCTTTATAACTCCAGTCATTATTCACTCAGCCTTACCTCAAGGTTTATCTATTTGCATCACTTACTCGAACATTCCTATCATTGAGTACTATGCTACCTCATCGACTACAACCTCAGGGTCTAATCGTTCACATCACATAATCAAGCATGCCTCTTCAACCTCAGTGTCTGCTCACTCGCATTGCTCAATCAAGCCAGTCTGCATTATCCTTGGTCTCCTCATGAGCACATCTGGAATCTCCTCATGAGCACATCTGGATACCCCTTGCTGCTCTGACTTCTACATGGATTTACTCCTTCCCATTGACAACTCGAGCATACCCTTCTCGGGTCCCTGCTGCCTCATGTTCCTTCTTTAATCTGTGCTTCTTTGGAGTTTTCCCTATCTCGTCATCATCCTCTCTACTCATATCCCTCATTAATGAACCATTCTCTTTACTGATATACGTCCTCAAATTAAACGTTGTCAGCCTGGAGGGAAGGTGACCTAGGCCTTGGATTCCCAGAGCTTTCCTCCTCAAAGGGTTTTTTTCCTCTCCTCCATGCCAATGGTCATAATATTAGTTAGAGTTAGTACTTTCTTTGGTTAGTTAGTTAGATTCCATTGTTGGATGGAGGTGGATGGTGGCCCCGGCTTTCCCCTCTCTCCTTAGGAAGTCATCCCTTATCATCTTCTCAGAATTCATTCATCATCCTCGCCTCTTCGAAGCTCGACACCTTTGGATATTCTTTTTGGGCTTCTTCCTAACCTACCTTTAGCTGATGCATGCATTCATTCCCACTGCACCTGTAGGGGGAACCCTCCTCTAGGGTTCCTTGCATTGTACTCCTACAGGGTGGTATATCCCACGGATAGAGAGGCAGAAAGACACAAAGCAAATCAAGTTACACAAGTATCATCTCATATCATCTCATCCAGTTGTGTAAGCACATTGAATGGGAGGGCTTTAAGCCCAAGGTTCGATGGGCAGAGCAACAATGTCACTCCCCCCATTGGGATTAAAAGGTCACACGTCCTGGGCCTCACCAGGATTAATTTTTCATTGCTCACCATCCACCCCTCCTCCTCCTCCAGTGGCTCATCTCTCTTACCTGTGGGCTTTTTTCTAACCTACCTTAAGCCGATGCATTCACTTCCACAGCACCTGTGGGGGGGGACCTTCCTTTAGGGTTCCTTGCGTCGTACCCCTACAGGGTGGTGTATCCCATGGATAGAGAGGAGGAAAGCCGCAAAGCAAATCAAGTTACACACACACATCATCTCATATCATCTCATCCAGGTGCGTAAGCACATTGAACTGTTGTTTAATGGTAAATCTAAAATTTGAAAGGTCAACTGTTTGCAATTTTTTCATAACTTTTCAGTGCTCAATAATATGTTTGTGGTTAGCATAAACCTTCACAGATTTTTCTTATGATGTGTTTAATCAGTCCTGCCTGTTTTATATAGTTCTGTTATTGCCTAGCCACATTTTAAAACTGTTTTTTTTGTGGTGGAAAAATCCAGTGAGCTAACAGTGGTCCTGCATTGTGTTTTTGATAATGTCAACCCACAGTATTAATACTAGTGTCTTTTAGTACTATTATTGGTTGATTTGAAGACTCAGATTGGGGAGGGGGCTTAGCAATACATTCAATATTTTAACTGTATTTTCCAGAAACTGCATTTTCTTTTAAACATCTCACACCTACGAGTCACAATGCATTTACACAGGTTCCAGGTAAAAAGCAGAATATGGCAAAATATTCAAACCAAAATATACCACACTGTACTTTTGTCATAAATCTGTCCCTATCAGAAAACATCTTTGTGCCATTATATATATATAAAGTACTGTATGCCTGTGTAATTTGATGCTGTTATGTCAGCCTGTATCAAAAGCATTGTCTGAATTCTGCTTTCTTTTACAGTCACTTCATCCACTTACACAAGCCAGCACCATACAGTAAAATACTGCAGAGCAAAACATTTCTCCAAATGCAATGTTTCTGAATAACATGTTTCCTTTCTCATACTCTCACTCTATTCAAACGTTCCACAGTTCTATATGTGTGTGTGTGGGGGGGGGGGTAGCAGTGAGAAAAGGTAATAAAAAGGTGCACAATTTTCCTGAATACAGACAACTAACAAAAATAGTCCGCCTGTACAAGTACCTTGGGGTCTCCTTTGACTCTGCCCTCACTTTCCACGACCACATTGATACTCTAGCCTCAACTACAAATACTCGGCTAGGTATCCTTTATCGCCACAAACACTGCCTCCCCCCTGAGGCCCTCCGGCTAGCTGTCACCTCCTCAATCTTGTCCCTTGTGGACTATGGCTTGCCTGTCTATGGTGCCGTGGATATGACCGCCCTCAATAAAATTCGACACACCTTGAACAAGGCCTGTAGATTAATCACAGGAGCCACCAGATTAACCCATACCTGCCAGCTATATGACTTGGCTAAGCTGCTCAACCTGGACGAATGGCTCAGATACCAAACCTGCCTCCTAACTAAAAAAATACACCTTGGTCTATCCCCTCCCGGTCTGACAGCCTCCATCCACCTAGCTCGACCCTTAGTCCAAACTCGTAGCTCCTCCAAGGCCACCCTGTCTATCCCTAGAACCAGGACCACCCATGGTCAACGGTCCTTCTATTACAGAGCCCCCACCTGGTACAATACTCTACCCAGCTCCATCACTGATACCTGTTCAATCTCCAGCTTCAAAACCGCTCTTGGAAGTCAAATGTTTAACATGCGTAGTTGTGCTTGTCCCCGGTCATAGGTGTTGAGGCCTTGTACCAGACAAAACTCTCTGAGTAGCTTCACAATCAAAAACTGACAAAACTCACTAAGTGGCTTGCCCCCTCCTCTAATTTTCTACCCCGTCCCTTAGCCACCTGTCTTTACCGTTCCAAGCAGCCCGGCTCATGACTTGTTGTCTGCCTAACCAATGTATGCTTGCCTCTCAATTCCTATCTGAATAACTGTTTAAACCTGTAAATACCAAAACTGTTACACTGTTATTGTAAAAAAGTAACTGCAACATATATCTGCCTAAACCGTTGTCTGCTATGATGTAACAAAAAAAAACAAAAAACGCTGTTATCTACAATGTTGTAATGAAATGTTGTTTGTGTTTGTCCTCTTTGTGACGAGGTACCTTTGGAAATGAGCCTCTGGCTCAAAGGTTGTAAACTGATGTATAAATAAATAAATAAAAAAAATTAAATTCAGTCCAAAAGCACCACACATACTGTAGGGTCAAAACTCAGTATGAGAGTTCAAAATTCTGCCACAGCAAGTGTGCTTGTGTTTCCAGGACCTGTACTCTATCCTCCTACCTCGGTATCTTAGACTCCATCTGCATCACAAACAATTCAGTAAAATGAAGAGAGGCAGACACAATAATTCTGATAAAGGGGAAGATGAATTAAAGAAAAGGAAAAATGCAGCTTAATCCGAAACACTAAACACAAAATGTAGTTTAAAATGATAAATACAAGTTCAATTATGCAACCAAATACAATGATCCCAATTTTTAAAGGTTGGGGGATGAATATAAAAAAGGCAGAAATGCAGTTTAAAAATTACACACGGTTTGGCCAGTCATGAACTGTCAAATACAGCAGTAGAAAAGGCAGTTTAGGAACACAGTCACAATTCTCTTAATCATATGCAGGGGAGCACACCACAAAACTCAGTTTTTAAAGATAACATAATCTGTTCCAGTGCCCTCCATTCATACCCCGGGGGGCTACTAACTGCAGGGAGGGTGAATAAAAGGCATATGGGGCAGTGAGTTTTATTACAACACTAATGGTATAAGTCTAAACTGCACAAGTCTTACTCAGGTCTTTTTCAGGATGTTGGACCCGTGCACTAAAACTGATCATTCTAATTGATCCTGGATCCTCCAGATTAACTTTCAGATTGTATTAAAATCTGTCTCAGGCACCATTTTGCCACTGGGCTGGACTGATATCAGAACAGGTACCATCAGTTTGGGTCGGTACCAGTACTGGAACCAGAACTAATACCAAAGCCAGTGTTCTTAGGACACAAATGTGCCATCTATTGCTATATGTACAAAGGCAATCTGAGGTATTTTGGTTCATAACCAATGGTTTATTCCAATGTTAACTAAAATACAAGCAAGAAAAGCCTTACAGAGAAGAAACATATAACATAAGATATCCTGTATTGTGTCCGGTAACAACAAGCAATAAGCAAAATGTCTTTCTCATATTCCTAACAGTAATAAGTAAAATAATGATCTCATTTGCACATTGTAGTCTAGCATTTCTATCATAAAACAGTTATCTTTGCCTAAGCCTAAATACAACAAACATTCCCCCAAAAGGCAGTCTTTCTTTGCCTGTAGTTTATGACCACTAGTCTTTTCTGCATGAGAAAACTACAGTAATACTAGAAGCTCAGAGCTGATTAGTTTCTTACCATCCTCTGTCTCTCAGTCTGTGTGTTTGTGACCCATCCGCAATGTCTAGCCAAGACCTGCTGGGACTAACTCACATGACAGCCATGTTCCTAGAGCTTGCCCTCGGAGTGCCCCCCATCCTTGTGGTGAGACAGCCATGCTTATAGTGTCGTCTCTGGTTGGAACTTGCCCAGAGAACAAAAATGGAATTTCTAGCTAGTGGGTGTGCTGAGAAATGGTCTTGTATGTTCTGGTACCAGAAACAGCCTGTTCTTTCCATTAGGCTAACATAATAAACTGGTAATTTCCTGGTAGACTAAAAAAAAAATAAGTGAGAAATTTCCAGTTAGACTTAAAAAGAAAGCATGTCAGAAAACAATTTTTCATTTCTGATAAATAGCATTTTGTGGGTGGTGGTAGTGTCATAGCTGATCATGAGACTCTGCCACTAAGGTGTGATAGTGTGTAGATAAGGGAAGCGGTACATGTTATTTCTGTATTTTCCAACAAGTAACTGTTGGTTGGTTTTTTGCTAAGCTGACTGCTTTTTTTTCTCTTCTCTGTCAGAGATACAAAATACTGGGCCTTATTTGCACTAAGGTCCTCTTGGGTAGAATGCTTTGACCTATTCTGAGATGTATTCAGATGTAGGTCCCTTCTGCCTCTTGCCTGGATATCCCAGGCCTATGGGAGGTTCCCGTGTCAGGCAACAGCCATCTTTGTCCACCCTGATCCCTGTCATCATGAAAATGGAGTTGGGGTAACCACAGCAGTCAGTTAGGCCTGTGGAGGGAGCCAGAGTGGGTTCATGGGACAGTGGAGGACTCCATGGGTTTTGTACATCATTTTTTTGCCTGTAGGCCAACAAGTAACAAGCAGAACAGCCCTTCCCAGTAACTGAGAAATAGGATCAACCAGCAGAAGGGCTGTATTCCTCAGTAAACAGCAGAAGCTGTTCCAGAACTCAGTCAGTCCGCTGGCTGCTGAAGAAGTCAAACTAATCATCTGCAAGAAGGAAAAGTGAACCTGTTCCACAGACGGTAGGCACACTCTTGCTCCCACAGCACAGAATTAGGAGTAGAGACTGGGAGCATCCAGAGCCAGGAGAGAATGATTGTGAGGGTAAGCTGCCCAACAACTGCCCTCTGGGGTTTGCAGAGAAACATTTTGGTTAAGGGGTATTGTTAATATCCTGAAAAACAACTCAGTGTCCATGGAGCCATCACAACCAGATACCGTGGTTCAGGTCTGGTCATTACAGTAGATTGCATTTTCTAGGATGAGTGTGCTAGTCTGGTATGGGGGTGCACCAAAAACTGAAGCTCCATCAACAACCTGCCACTACTGATTCTGCTACTCATAGAAAGTGAGCAAGAGAGAGAGAGAGGAGAGAGAGAGAGAGAGACCAGAAAGTAACTATGGCTGACAGCAACTGAGCCATGACTGCTAGAGACCTACTGAGTCAAAACAGGTGAGCCATACAGAGGAAGAATCCATGCTTCTCTGTCTGGACCTGCTAGTGGATGAAAGCCTGCTGAGCTGGGGTAAACCTGCATAACCAATTAGGTCCTACAGGTCCTGCAGCAAACCTTCTTCTATAGCTCGGTTAGGTTAGCTTAGCCTGAGTCTGTGGCAATCATGAACTGAGCCATCATGATCATGGGTTACAAATATCCAGTGGGATTTTACTTCTATTTGTTAAAGTAAGCTTGCCAAATTACCTGTCACATGCCACATGGCTTTCAAAGGGCCAATGCTGATCAAGCACATAGGGGCCCCTTGAACTGCACTCTAATAGACTAGGGATAATGTTACTGATACCAAAGGGAGTGGTGGAGCCTGCACACTACAGCGCAGCAGGGGTGAAAGTTGAAAGAGAGGTGGGATGGGAAAATAGTAGTACTACTACTACCTGGTTTATTTTATTCTTCATATAGCTTTTTACTTCCACAGCTGGTAGCTTGTCCACAGAAATAGACCCTTGTTTACAGGAATATACACTGGCCAGACCAAACATGGGCATCATTTAGACAGCTACTGGGCTTTTCTCTATCCATTGTTTATCCCCCCTGCTGGGGACCTTTAATGGCCTCTCAAAGCCACAGCCCACTCTTCAGCAGAAGCAAGCTCCCTGGCCAATCCTCAGGGGTTGCTGTGTGGGTGGAACCCACGACCAACTATCCCTGTCTGAGACCCACTGCCAAGTGGCAGCTATCTTAGCCTTGACCTACTCCTGATGTGACTTCCTGGGTGCTCTTCTGAACCCCAGTCATTAGCATCGTAGAACAACATGCTGCCGCTGGGCCTTCGGGGCTGTCTGTTGCCTGGTTTATTGAGTTAATCCCTTTTCCTTTTAGTAGATCCTGTTTCTGTTCCCATAATAAATGCCTCATTATTAGACTGCATTTCTGACTTATGAACACATAATTTGTAGCTTGAGCATATTGAGGCCTATGCACTAATGCACATGTACCATGCTCGTATGGGTTATACTGCTGGCATGCCCATATGCACAATGGAGACAGAAGCCTGCACACACCATGCACCAAAATGCACATGTGACAGACACTGGCATGGGTGGGGCTAGCAGACACACCCCAGGCCCACATGGAGGAGAAACAGGGCAGTCCTCCTGTGCTTGGCCATTTCTCATGATCCTGCCATTTATGGACATAAGCACCACCACACTGGCACACCATGCATTGTGCACACCCAAGGAAGTAAATACCATCACCATGGAGAGGGCAGGATGACTGGGGGCAAATAACAAGGGTAGGTGTAGCACCTGTGGTTCCAGACCCAGCGCAGGACCCCAATGAGATGAACCTCAGCCAGCCACCTGCTCGTGGATGTGCACATATATAGAGAACTGGTCCATGAACTTCTCCAAGGGTCAGGTGGCTATCATGATAGCAGACATCAGGGAGCACTACGCCACACTATACTTGTCACAGTCCCTGAAGGACCTACAGAGATGAAGGCCAGGTTGTGGCCTGACATTCAGGCAGCCAGGAATGCTGCTGGTCAGAAGGTACGTACACTAGCTATCATCAAGCACAAGTGGCTTGACCTCTGGTCTGCTGTCAAGCAAAGATGGTAGCTGCCAAGCTGTCACAGATGGCCATGGGTGGTGGGCCACCCACCCAGAGGCATGGTCTATTGCCAATAGATCACATGGTGGGGACACATTCAAACAGGCATCCCTGCATGAGGACATGAGGAGGAGCAGGAGGGCATGGATACATTGCCAGGTATGCCAGCACCCACATGGATGCCAGTGGGTGGGGTAGCAGAACCAGGCTAAACACTGCTGTATTGCATCCCACAGACTCCAAACCAAAACCCCACCAGATACACAGGCAACTGTGCCAACAGCAGATGAAGGTCAGGGCCCCTGGGCCAACCTGCCAGAAAGGGGCTAGCTGACACAGGTAGGTGGTACTGACCATGGGAGTACAAACATCCTGTCTAATGTTCACAATAATGCCACAGGCAGAAATACATGCCTTAACTTCTTCCTCACAGCAACCTGCTGGAGCACATAGATCCAGCAGAGGAGCATAATGGCCCGTCAGACCAAGTGGCAGACAGAAGCAAGGCACCAGACACACAGGAGGATGATATGGACGTGGAAATCCCAACAACACTTTATCAAATTTCTTTCTTTTGGGCCGTGGAACTTGCTCCCAATCTCTGCTTCTTTTCTTGCTGGCTACAAAGCCATTTAGCACCGGTGATCCAACATGCCAGGGATATCCCTGGACTGCAGGTAGAAGACACTCAGTATAAGACTCTGTCTATGCCAACGATTTACTGGTACTCTTAGACCAAGCCCCCATCAGTGTCCACTCTCTCATGACTCTTCTGCAAGATTTTGCTAATGTATCTGAACTCTGCATTAATCAGAGCAAGACAGAGGTTCAACCTTTGAACACTCTTTGCTCTCCTTAGATCTTCCAAGCTTTGGGCTTCTGCTGGGCATCAACTCACATCACTTATTTAGGTCTGAAGATTTCTCCTAATCTTGCATGGCTGTGTGATATTAATTTTTTCCCCCTCCTAAAGGAATGTAAAACTGAACCGGAAAGATGGAAGCTGTTTCACCTTTCCTTGGCGGGAAAAACTGAAACTTTGAAAATGATTGTGGCTCCTCAAATTTTTCAACTCCTTTCTTATATTCCTTTGAAAATGTCCATCACCTGGTTTGATTGAATTGATCAGATGATTGATCACTTCCTCTGGGAGGGTGGCCAACCTTGTTACAGCCATGTGAAACTTAGGGCTCACTGGCGTAGAGGTGGCTGGTGCCTCCCCTGGTTTAAAGGCTATTTTTGTGCATTATGTGTGGTCCAAACTCTTAAATGGTTTAATGATATACCCTTGTCTGCTTCTCTTTGACTAGAGGTTGAAACAGCCCTGCAAGACTCAGGCTCCCCCATTCTTTTTCTTCTTTGTAAAAAGTGTCATCCTTCCTTTTTGTCTCCTACAATACAAACTTCTGTTTCTTGCTGGTGATAGCTCAGCAAATTGCTGCATATGGATCTCTTCTCTCTGACTATTACCCCCTTTTGGCATAACCCTGACATAATCATCAGTGAACAACAACTCAATTAGCTGGTCTGGAATTCTTTGCGCATTTCCACCGTACAAGAACTACTGGTTACCCAATGCCAGTTCCCTGACTCCTTTCAGAACCTTCACATGAGATATGATCTTGCGAGGAGTGAATTCTGGCTATACCTCCAACTACAGAGTGCCCTTTCTAAACTATGAGTTTAAGTGAGACCATAACATCTCCTGCTTTGCACCTCTTGTTCTCATGGCTAAAACAGTCCAAGGACAGGGCAGGGTGCATTTACATGGCGATTAGGGACATGATTACAGATCAGATGCTCCATGAGAAAGCTGCTTTGGAAACCTCTCTAGGTTTACTGATTCCCAATCAGGTTTGGAGCGACTGTTGGAAATCAGCCCACACAATGGTATGTGATATACGCGGATGGCTTTTACAAAACAAGGTACTCCACAAGTGGTACCGCACTCTTGTTATCTGACAAATGATAACTGCTGGAGATGAGGCAACTCAGGTGCAGATCTTCTCCATATCCTGTGGTCCTTCCCCAAATTACTCAATTCTGGATGAAGGTGCAGGATGTTCTGGGAAGGATCTTCATGCTGACCCCTCCCACACTCTCCTGCTTTTCTTCTACTGGGCTGGCATAAAGACTTTCCTTCTCTTCAATCTTCATGATTGGAATGGTTATGACTAGCTAGCATCAAGATTAAACGTCTTATTCTCCAGAATTAGCATACCCCTGTAATTCCTACTGTTCATGACTTTTTGACTGACTTGGCTGTGACGGCCACATATGAACATCTGTCACATGCCGCCATGGGTAACTTAGATTGCTATCTTTCAGCCTGGACACCTTTCCAAAAGCATCCAGATGTGACTACTGCTACTCTGTCTCTTGTCCCTCACTATTCCTCTTAAGAAGCTAGTCAAGATGATCCTTTTTTCTTCCGTCCCTTTTTTCTCTTTCTTCTTACATTGTTCAATTTTCCCCTCTCTCTTTCTTGCCTGTTTGATGCTCTTATTTTTTATTCTTTGCATCTGTCTTTCTTCTGTTCTGGACATTGAAATTGTCCCTTCATGTTGGTCCTTGCTGCATGTCAAATACACATCTGGATTTTTTGTGGTAATAGCCTGAACTCCTATGATGGTTGGTACTATTTATTCTCTTTTCTGTTTGCAGTTTACAGTTTGTTATTAAACCAGCATTGACTGTAAACATTAAAACATTTTACATGCCTTTCAGTTCTGTATTGCCAATGACTCTTTGTGGAGCTAGTAAGTTTATTGTGCTCTTTATACTGTTTCCAATTACAAATCTTCCTTCTGGCCTATTACCTGTTATTGTTATTGTAGTGCTTCCATAGGGTCTTTTTGTATACCTTATTGTTTTAGATGAACCCTGTAACTGTTTTACATGAACCCTATAAAAATGATATTTTCTGTGCACTGTTTAATAATTGCTTCTTGGTGTTATACTGTTGTATATGTAAGCAATAAGCCACGACAGGGTGTGCGTTAGACAGTTTAACACCACGGCTGGGGGCGTGGGCATTTAGGCCACAATGGCCGAGTGCGTCTAGCCTCCTAGCCGTGTGTTAAACTTGTCTAACACACCCTGGAGTGGTTTATTGCGCTTATGAAATGGCCATCTTTCGTTCAACTGCATTTGGTAGGTTAAATTTCCAATTTTAAGTAGAAAAACATGTATGTTTGTGTCACTTTTAATAAAATAGTTCCTCCGCCTAAGTGTGCTGTGTGTTTTTGTTTGCATTGAAGTAATTTTGTCCTACAAAGGCTTCTGTACTTTAGTAGGTCTGGTTGTCTAGCAGTAGCCCCCCATGCTGCTGGACAGAAATAAGATAGATTGCAGCTGTTTCTTTCTTTCATTTTTTTTTTTTAATTAAAAAACAAAAACTCTAGTGAGCAGGTGGACTGATAGAGCGAGTGAGCGGGCTGGTACAGAGATCGCGGAGGTCTGGTAATGATAGCAGTACCCCCCCCCCATGCTGCTTGTGGAGACAAATAAGAGAAATTGCGCTGTTTCTTTTTTTTTTTTTAATTTAAAGACAGAGTGAGCTGATAGAGACAGCGACTGGGCAGGCTGGTACAGAGATCGTGGTTGTTCTGATTTTTTTTTTGGTAGATGAAGGAGTGTCCGGGTTGGGAGAGACATCGCAGTTGTTCATTTCTTTTTCTGTTAAAATTCAAACAATTGAGTTTAAAGAGCGAGCGGTCGGGCTGGTGAAGAGATCGTGGCTGTTCCGTTTTTTTTTTTTTCACTGAGGCAAAGTGAAGAGGCGTCAGAGGTATTTATTTTTAACAGTTCAGCTGGCACCACTTCTGGCATGAACAAGATGGCTGCGTTTTGTTTTGCTAACATTCTAAAGTGGGCAGCATCACCTATATCAATGCCCACTGCCCAGTGTTGGTCCTTTTTCCTGTGCATCAGAATGAATATCACATCCCTAGCAGCCAATGAAAGCTCTTAATTTATGGTGCCCATTTCATAAGGATAATTTAATAACCGGTTTAATGCTGAAGGACGTGGACATGAAGGACCCAGTGGCATAGTATGTCAATAAACACAGCACCTTAGTCTCCACTGACATTGCCTCCAGCTGACAGTATATAGGACAACAGGAGCTTGCACCATATCGCACAGCTGTGTGATCATTGCAGGGTCCACATGGAAACATTCAAGGCAGCTTGTGTCCCTCAAACCATACGCATCTAGCCTGGGTCAGAACACATGTGGCTGTGGCCAGGTCCTCCATTCTAGTTCATGATCCCCTACCCCGTACAGCAGGTGGACATTCAGTATTAGCCCTTGGCACATGCTCTTGGATGTTGTGCCTGGGTCAGCCAACAGCTAGCATGAAGTGTGTGACCACTGTCTGTCTGTGCATGCACTGACCATGGCCAGGATGGGTCTAGATTCCAAACATGCCTTGTCCCACAGTAGGCCCTTTAAGGGTGTGTACCCAGCATGCTGACTGGGCAACGTGGCATGCACAGACATTGTCAGTTTCTCAGCACTTTGCAATAATGGCAGTGGTATCACAGGGTCAGAGTGTGGGTCAGTGTGTCGGAACCTACTCCCCAAACATTTTGGTGCATGTCCATGTGCACCTACCAGGGTGACAGTGGTGTTGTCTGGGACTTGGCAGGGCCTGGATTTGCATATATTCCATGGGCATAGGGTGAGGCAATGCTTGTGTTGTGCATGCAATGTTTTGTGTGTAGTGTGACACTTATGGTATCCCATCCCTACTGTCTCCCCAGGACTAATGTGGCAGATTGGACCAGGTGGTGCTGCTGTCAACATGGCCTACTGGGCTCGGTGGAGACTGCATATTCAGGACAGGCTTTCATGGAGGATGGGGTCTGGTGACATCTACTATAAAGATAATGTGAGCATCTACTGGGATGTGCCAGAACCCTCCAAGGTAGGTGAGGTTGTACTGGTAGCAGTGTTGGGGGCTGCTTTGTGTGCACTATGTGTCCCCAGTGTGCTGCCATGGTCATGCATGTGAATCCCACTCATACCTGTCCTCTGTGTTCCTCTCATTCTAGGCCTACCGTGCACTGCTGAAAAGGCTAGTGTTGATGGAGCAGGACTACATGGCCTCCATGCCAATGGGGTCAAGTAAGTACTCCCAGGAGGAGGGAAAGAGCTAGGTTCAGGTCCCCAGAGGTAGTGTGAATGATATATTTTTATGCTGCAGTAGGAGGAGAGTTCTGCACCTATGCCATCCTTCCCAGGGGCGCAAAAGCTGATGGCATGGTTACCTGTCAATTGACAATGGACATTTCCCATTCTTTTTATTTGTTTTGTTTATGTTTCATTTGCACAGTCTGGACATTTGTGGTTTGCATCATCCACAGAGTCTGTCATTTCTGTATGTAAAGTCCACAGTTCTCTCACAAATCCATACAGTAGCTTTTGAAGAAAACACACACACAGTCTTTTCACTCTGGGAAGCTTAGAGAGTCTCTCAGCCTTTCAAGGGGGTTGCCCCTAAGAACCACTGACTTCCAAGTTCCATTTCCATTTCTGAAAGAAAACTTGAACCCACTAGAGCTCCACTGGATCAGGTCTCCACCACTTACAGGTAAACATTTGGTTGATCACCAGACTATGGTGAGAAAATAGTAAACAGAGGTCTTTCACCCAGCCAAGGGAGACTGGCAGGCACCTCTGGCCCTCTGAACCCAAAGAGATCTCCTTCTCCTTCAGTTCCCAACTCAGAACTACCAGCTGTGGAGCAACTGCTAACCAAGTGTGGCCTATGCTGCTGCAAAAGTTCCAAATGACATCACCTCATTCCCTGGCCAGCTTAACCAGGTAAACAATGAGGTATTGTATGATAGAGAAATCTAAAACCCTCTAAGGCTTCCCAGAAACCTTCCTGGTAAAATACTGATGGGATTCTAGTAACTCCAGGGACTGGGTGGTTACATTTGTTTTTCAGTTCTTAAAAGCTGATGAAAATGGGTTAAACCTTTATAACAAAGGTAAGGAGCACTGTCTTTTAAAATGCCACCCCAGCTCTACCTCACCATGATTTGTTTTAACTTAGCAACCACTAAAATATACTTGTGTAGTTGTTCTTTAAGAAGGCTGGTGGTAAGTTGCCCAGGAGGAATATAGGCTGCACAGAACTGCTGATCACTGCTTTACCCCCATCAAGCCCATAGATAAGACTGCAGAAAAACATACTGTAAGTAAAAATCACTTAAAAATGTTGTTTACCAGGAAAACTAGTTTTGGGATAGGAAATCACATTTGTACATGTGTGGTGCATCAACCAAATGACACTGAACATGGGCAAGTGATGCACACATACTGTATTACTGATATGCAAGAACACACATGCGTGCAGCACAGAAATGTTCAGAAACAGCCATACATGTGCATGAAGCTCACGCTCAGCTGCTGGAATGAGCATGACATCTGTACATGTGTGATCAACAGCTGAAAAGGCATGAAGGGAAAAATTTCTGTGAAGAAAACAAAAAGCACAGTGAAGCTGTTATATACACTAAAAACACTTGTAATGTAACCTCTGGGAAAAGAGACAAACCGAGAAGATCAGTAATGAAGGGGTGGGGAGGGGCTGATTGAATCAAACCCTTCTTACCTGAGGCACCAGGTAGTAGTAAAAAAAGTAAATCATGTACAGCACAGACTTTTTTTTAGTAAACCCATTAAATTTAGACTGCTACTGTCAGTGGCAAAATCTCACCCCAGCCTTCACAGAAGTTGTAAATGATGAAAAAGCAGACTTGCCCATTTACACTCCTTTTAGACAGGCTGGATTGAATTTAGAGAGCATGCAGTAGAAACAACACTCTCTGCCTGTGCAAGTTACTCATATTGAGGGCTATGCATCAACATAGGACTGGGTATGCAAGATTCATGCATGCCTGGCCCACACAGCTCCACACCTGCAGACAGGTACACAGTGTGTGGTATGCACTACTGCACACCACCACAGGGTGCCTGTCCATGGCCCAACACCCGGTGTGCTGTTGTGCTTAGGGCAGATTGAGGGATTCAGTCAGGCATCCAGTCAGATGCCCGTCCTGGGTCCTGGCGTAGATCCCTTGCTCCGGGCAAGCAGGGAATTATGGGAAGGTGCAGGAGGGATAACAATTTAATTTTTATTGGTAAGTGCCTGAATGGCTGTCCCCAACCCCCCTGCCTGCCCAGGGGGCTAGGGCTGAATGGTAGGTGGGGGTGGTTGAGTCTACCGGAGATCAAAATTGGGGAGAAGGTACACAGTGGATATGGCAGAGTCCATGCATGTGTATCCTGTGCCCACCTTACCTGGCACTCCATGCCTTCATAATGGCATGATGTGTGGGCATGGTCCTGGACCAGCTGGAGACGTTGCAAAGTTTTAATTCGCTGGCAAAGTTCAAGCAAAGTTACTGACTCCGCCTCCATGGAGCAATCCATGAAGTTTTACCATTACCTTTAAAATTCACAGTTCATGTTTTTTGTAACCTTGCTTGATAACTTCACTTTTTAACTTCACTTTTGCGGTGTCTGAGACAAAGTTTTTGAAAATTACACTTCTGAAGTGGCAAACAACTTATCTCAAGGTCACATGTTTCAGCTTCTGCACTCACATGGTACATATCTATATAGTGAATCTGACTTACTTTCATTTTTGCATTGTTAGTCAGTCAGAGAGAGAAGAAGCCTGTCTGCAACAAAGCACATTATTAGAGATTCAGAGAATCACCGTGCATTTTTGACTATTTTTTTCTTTTGTTGGTTTATTGATTTAGTTCTTGTGAATAGTTTCACTATAGTTAAGCTTTATTTAGAATATATTTTGTACTTTTCGGGCAGTTTCATTTTGCCCTCTTTTCTATAATTTTCCAAATATTTCTCTTTCAATTGTTTTTGTTTGTTTGGCGAGATCACGGTGATAGTGATGGATTGAGGATGGGTTCGCACCCCTTGCAATGGTGTCATATGACTGTGTCAGCCCCCTCCAGCACCTTCTCAGCATTCCCTCCAGCAGCAGGAGCAGCAGCAGCAGCAGCAGCAGCAGTATCCTCAGGGAAGTGCTGGTCAGTGTGCCCCTGACCAGCAGCAACAACAGCAACAGCAGCCACAAGTCCCCCCCATTCCCCATGAGGGTCGGCAGCCAGAACCTCCTGTCCCTCCTGTGGAACTACCACTGTCACTAGCTCCCCCCTCAAGCAGAAGAGCCCCACCCATCGTCATCATCTGTTCTTCCACCACCAGCTTGTCATGGTCAGTGTCACCACCCGGTCAGCTCTTCATTTGCGTGGGAGTTCTTTGAAAGTGATGAAAGTGACAACATTGTCATCACATGTAAATTACTCAAGGCCAGGGTAAGGTGGGAAAAAAAAGGGACACACTTGGGCACAGGTGGACAGAGAACCCACCTGGCAATTCATCATGCTGAGCAGTGGGAGGCCCAACAGAAAGGGGTGGTAAGTGGTGGCGAGAGAGGTGGTGGTCCTTCCTTTGTGCCTGCAGAGGTGCCACACAACCAGCATCAGAAGTGTGCGAGACAGGTGCAGTGGGCAAACCCCATTGAAGAGGCTGAGCAATATGTTCTGGCACTGGCAGAAAAACCAGCAGCAGCACCTACAAGGACACCAGCCAGCATCAGTGAGGAGCTGAGTAGTTTATGGAAGTGAACGGGGGACCTCCTATGTAGGGTCACTGCTATGTAGGAGATGATGGGAAGAATCCTGGCCAACCAATAGCAGTTGTTGGAAGGAATGGGGGAGCTGTGCTGGGGCAGTGCAAATGGTGGTGCTGGCACTTCTGGGGCTGGGGCTAATGCTGTTGTTTAAAATAACTCATGCCTTTCCTTTACTTATATATAAATTATTCTGTCCATTTTGTAAGTCTGTGCTACACTGTCTTTTTTTAAATTTAGTATGCTTTTATTGACTTGTTCAATACTAGAACAAATACAACACACTCAAATACTGGACAGAAGAGAACCAAGACACTGAATACATTAACAGTAGTTTAAATACAACAAACACAGTCCACCAAACCCTCCCCATCCTATCACCCCTCCCCCGCCCGGAATGTGAGCATATCAGGACACGAGACAACCGGGACACCTGTTGTAATAAAATAATGGTTAAACAAAAAGGACAATAAGAAAAGAAAGAAAAAGAAAAGGAAAGAGAAGGGGACACAGATATTATGCATCAGGCTGCTAGTTCCAATAGCACATAAAATGAATCTCAACTTTGCTGAAACACCTGAAGACAATTATGCATAGAAGCAATATGCCTTTCCACATTCAGTGCCTGTAACACTTCCTGATGCCAATCCTTTCGGGTAGGTATCTCATCATCAAGCCAATAGTGTAGTATTATCTGTTTAGCCGTGAGAACAAGCATAGCCATATGAGCCCCCATTGGACCAAAGACATGTGAAGGATAAAAACCAACTAAACACACTTCAGAGGTAAAAAGGCCTTCACGATCAAGGAGAGGGTCTAAAGACCCCTTGATCACAGCCCAAAAGTGAGTTACTTTCACACAGTCCCATACAATGTGTTTAAGGGTGCCGTCTGCTAAACTGAACCTGGTACAAATCGGAGAAGCCACTTTCTCCATCTTATACAACCTCTGGGGAGTAAAACATAAATTTTGCAGGATTTTATCTTAAACAAGATGGTACTTATCTTGTTTGATATCTTTATAAAGGTGTTACAAGATAAGCTGCCAGGTTTCCGATGTCCAAGACACCCCAAGGGCCTGTTGCCAGTAATAACAAACATCTGAAGGAGTATTAGAGTCTAACTTTTGAAATGCTTTGTTAAGACACAAGATTGAATAGGTTGCACTGCCAGACTGACAACAGTGTCTAACATGTCCCCTGCATGTCATGACCAGGGCCTAGGACTTAGGTGAACTACAATGGCTTGCACTACCTGCACTTGCTTAAACAAAGAGGTTGGGGACAAGTGATAATGCTGCTGTAGGATGGAGAAAGGAAGAAAAGAACGATCACCGATAAAATAATCTACTGAGTGGGACTGTACCTGTGGCCAGAAGGATAGGGGACTAGGACGATAACCAATACAGAAGTGGGGATTGCCCATGACAGCTGGGAAAGATCCCTTACCACTCGAAAGCCAAAGTACGCAATCAACTGTACATGAGACCCGAGGTATCAATCAATCAGTATATGTCTTAACCTACAGAGCAATTGAGTGGGTATAATAAAAAGTAAACTTTGGGGTGAAAGGCCCACCCCATGGCAGAGATCCCCTTCTATCTGGCACCAAAGGAGAACATAATCAGCTCCTTGCA
Source organism: Neoceratodus forsteri (assembly GCA_016271365.2). NCBI lineage: Eukaryota > Metazoa > Chordata > Ceratodontiformes > Ceratodontidae > Neoceratodus > Neoceratodus forsteri. The sequence goes on along the minus strand of CM028129.1, from coordinate 1,109,448,459 downwards.
ACTGCTTGTTTGACTGACTTCAGAGCAAGTATTTACTGCCATGGAGAGCCCCATATTAAAGAAAGAAATCTGGGAGCTGCAACCCATGCTGCATTGTCTTACTGTTTTTCTTATAAAAAATATTAAAAAATGTTGAACAAAATAGAATGTACATTTCTTTACTGTTGCACTTGTCTGCATTTCTATACTGTGTGCTTTGGTTCTATCTCTCATTAAAAAAAAACATAAAAAATGTAATTTCCTCTCTATATTTTCTTTCTTGATGCTCTGTTTGAAATTCCCATACATCACACCTTTCCTTTCTTTCTCTTTCTATCTTTCCCAAAATTTTTGTCAACTACCAGAATAAATATGTTAGGTGGCTACAGGTTAGTATTGCTGCCACATGGTACTGCACTGTGTGTCACTGCCCCCACACTGTTGTTTATGCATTTTGTGTTAGTTGAGCATTAATCACAATACACATTATTTCTGTTCTCCCATGATTTGTCTCAATGGTCCAAATCACAAGCATTTTAGTGCACACAACTGCTAAGCACAATATATAAATTTCTCACTTCTGGAAATTCTCTCCATACCAGAAATCAGTAATGTTGGTAATAAACTGCTGCTGCTGCCACTGCTGCTATGCTGTTTAAGTCACCCTCTTGGACAGTCTGTGTTGTCAAGCATTTTGGTACACACAACTGCCAAGCACAATATATAAATTTCTCACTTCTGGAAATTCTCTCCCAAACCAGAAATCAAGTAATGCTGGTAATAAACTGCAGATGCTGCTGCTGCTAGTATGCTATTCAAGTCATCCTCTTGAACAGTCTGTGTTGTCAAGTATTTTAGTACATACAACTGCCAAGCACAATATATACATTTCTCACTTCAGGAAATTCTCTAAAGGCAAAATAAAAAGGAGCTCCTGAAGGAATTAGAATGCTTAGCTTTAACCCTCTGGAGTATCTGTTTGAACCTTGTCATTGGCTGCTTCCACATTTACAGCTTCAGTGATGCCAAAATGATATACAAACTGGGAAAACATTAACAGGCCACTCCATTACTTTATATGAAAAGATGCAGTCTGCTGTTTTCTTTACTCAACAGCTTTGTGACCTACCAGAAAAAGTAAGTATTTTATTGTAGTTCCTTTTCTTAATGGGGGGAGGGATTGTAACCACTTTGTTTCTAACCATTTTTCTAACTGTTTTGCTATTTTCAGGTATTATCATTAGGGTGATGAAATCATGTTGCTGCATAGGTCCAGCCTGTATCTCTTTTTGGAATTTAGCAATTTTTTCCAACCACAGAAGGGAAGTTTTTTTGGGGGTTAAATTCTGAAAACTTTTGCAGATGTCATACTGTTCCTGTTACTGTTGCTCTAATTTCAGGTCATTTTCATCAGGTGTCTTTTGCAATGTTGTCTTGGCAGAAAATATAGTAATGGCTTGATTGCTGGAACAGGAGACAGTGGCATAGGAGACTTGTGAAGGCAAGAAAATATTATTTTGACTCTACTCAAGTATCCACTGTGGTGGTGGTTACAAGGTATAGCCATTACCAACTCTCTGTCTTACTATACCTGTCACCTGTGAAGAAAAAAAGAGAAATTATTTTGCTTCATTCGGCCACTGCGGTGGCCAGCTGGCCACACAGTATAGCCATTGTCAATTCTTCATCTTACTATACCTGTCACCTGTAAATAAAAATGATAAATTATGTATCCTTCCTTTGGCCACTGTGGCACACCATGTACCTGTTAAAAAGGAGAACAAAAAACAAAAAAAAATACATGATACTTACCATTACATTAGTGCTGCTGGCCATGTTGTGTACTGCCTGGTGCATGTCACTGAGATGCTGTAGGAAGACATCACATAATTCCTCTCTGTTTCTTGAGGGCTGTCTTGCTTTGTGACTAACTTTGTTAGTCATCTCTGTGAATGGTGAAACCTACAGGGAGACAAAAGAAAAGAAAGAAAAACATTTTAAAGTCTTTCTGAGTAAGGTGGAAGGTCTTTCATCCTCTGTGAGGCTGAGGACTGGAGTCATCCACCATCAGTGAGGATAAGGACTGTGAGCAACAGTGAAAGTGACTTACCATCACAGGAGACAAAGACAGGCCTTGCTGGAGCTGAGGTGCTGCTGCCTTGATGAGATAGATTGTTACAGTCTTGCTTGTGTTTGACACTTGAATCAGGCTGAGACTTCTCACTTTGACCTGGGGAGGTTTTCTTGAATAGTGACTTAAGGAGCTTAATATGTATAACCTCAAGGAAAGGAAGGAGAGGGGGGACATGATAGAAACTTTCAAGTACCTCAAGGGAATCAACAAAGTCCAAGAGGGTAGCATCTTTCAAAAAAAGAGGTGTGCAAGAACAAGAAGGCACAATTTGAAGGTAGAGGGGGGGCGGCTCAGAGGTAATTTAAGGAAGTATTTTTTCACAGAGAGGGTTGTGGATGCATGGAACGGCCTTCCGGAGGAGGTTGTGGAGTCAAAATCAGTGGTGGAATTCAAGCATGCATGGGACAGTCATAAGGCAATTCTGGGGGGTGGGGGTAAGAAGAAGTGGGCTGCTGGTTAACTAGGATCTGCAGCTTATCCAGTAGGTAGGGAAATGGGCAGACTGGGTGGGCCAAGCGGTCCTTATCTGCTGTCAAATTCTATGTTTCTATGTAGTAGCTTCCCAGTACCTGTAAGCAGACTTTAACCAAACTGCTGCAGTAGAGATATGATGGTACCATCCCCAGTATAGATTCCGGATTCTCTGCAAATTGTTTTAGATGCTACACATGATGTGGATTGTCAGTTCCAAATCCAGTAGATATTATCTCAGAGCAAACACTGTATTTATTTATATGAGTTTTTAAGTCAGGGAGTTTTGTAACTCATACCATAGGATCAAGCCAAACAGTATTCCCTAGAGTGAGGACAATTTTTGCATCCATGTGGAGATGGTGGCCCATGCTGTTTGTGGCTGTGTAGGATCCAAAAAGGCCAGAGAAGGTGGAGTCAGTGCTGTGTCTTGCTGGCTGGAGCAGGCATGCTTAGCCCAGCTAGTAATGGCATTTTTATGCTGCATCAGTGTGGAAGTGGTGGCCCATGCTGTTTGTGGCTGTGCAGGACACAAGAAGGCTAGAGGAGGAGGAGGAGGCAGTGCTGTGTCTTGCTGCCTGGAGCAGGCATTTTCTCTAGACATCACATTAAGTAGGTGGAGGCAGGTAATCAATTAGGTGCAAGGAAACAGCAGCACAACAATTGGGGATATAGAACAGTAAAATGACTGAAACAAGCATTTGCCAATGCCGAACGTTGTTTGCTTGTATGTGCTGTTTAGGTATTTGGAAGTGATAGTTCCATCCCTTCCTCCCAAGACATCCACTGTGTCTTTCCATTCAGTATTCACAGAAGAGTGGGAGGGGCAAGGGCCACAGCAGTACAGCAGTTGGCAAGGGGGTGAAGAGGTGGACAATAGTCCATTCAAAGGCAAAAGAGTCCTGCAGGCCTGTGGGAGGTCACGTGATGCTAGCTTTCTGATCTGCTGCATTGTCACGGAGCTCCTACCACCCATCAGCCTTATCCTCTCTACACAGCGGTATTAGATGACCAACCCTAACAATTTCTACATTAATCGATTCATCACTCTCTGCCTATCGGCCCTAGGGCTTTTTCTATCTACATCCTGATAACACAAAGAAGGATGGAGGCAGAGAAGAAACAGGCCATGATCAGGCACACACCTCCTACCACGCCTGAAAAACTACCCAAAAAAGCGAGGAACCAGTTCGGCTCCACCCCAGATAAAATGGGCGACAATGCCCCCTCAGCAAACCCTCTCACTGAAGAGAAATTTTTGCAGGAAATTGCACCGTTGAGAGAAGTTCTACAAGATATTACCAGTGAGTTGAAATCCATCTGGGGAGACCTTTCCTCTCTTACAACTAGGGTAACTGACTCGGAAGCCAGAATCCACTCCCAGGAGCAATGGAGAGCCACAACGGAACCTGAAATTGTCTCATTAAAACAGCAAGTGAAGAAATTACAGCTTAAAATGGAAGACCTAGAGGGTCGCAGTAGGCGAAACAACCTCCTTATCCTGGGCCTTCCTGAGCTCGAAGAAGGAGCTGACCCTATTGCCTTTCTTCAGAAATTCTTAGCTAAAACTGTTGGCCCATCGCCTCTTAATCCCCACTACCACTTGGAAAGAGCCCACAAATCTTTGAGGCCAAGGCCCCCTCTGGATTCTCCCCCACGACCAATGATCATCAAATTTCTCAGTTATTTAGAGAAACAACATGTACTCACGAAAGCCCGTGAACTGCAAGCAATCATGTGGAGTTCTGCCAAGCTCCGTATTGCCCAAGATCTTCCAATGGAGACCAGACAGAAGAGGACGGCGTTCCACCCCATCGTCCAGAAACTCATCACGGCGGGTATCCTTTTTAGAATGCTGTACCCCGCCACCCTCAAGGTTACAGTTGATGGCATCTCTACGAACTACAACTCACCGGATACTACTTCCAGAGATTTGAGCTCTAAGCTACCTAATCTTTTCAGACCAAAATTACTGCAATATCAGACATTCTACACTCAGTTTCGTTACTAAGGCTATGTCTTAGCTTGAATATCTTGTTTGTAAGCTTTGGTTACCTTTTGTAAGATGTTTACTCAATGTTCTGGTAGGCGGGGGGTCCCTCGGTGGTCTTGGCATAGGTCGGGGTAGGCCGCAGTTCCTCTAGCCTTTGTAACCACCCTGGAACCAATGGGTAGTAGTTCCATTGTTATACCTGTCTGTTTTGGTGACGGACCATTTTGGTCCTACCACATAAACTGTCCCTGGGGAAACAATTCATTTAACAGATTGACAAGCCTGGGCCTCCACTTCTCAATCCGAGCAGCCACCCTCCCGTAGCTTGTAGTCACCCTTATAAGGGGGTAAGTCAACTTTTTGTTCTCCCTACCTTCACAGCGGGTCTGGTGTCACCTTCTACAAGTTCTTCTCCAGGGAATCTCTTTCCCTACCACTTCGGTGAGTTTCATCAGATCCTCACTTCACTCTTTAACATGGTCAAATTGAGGGGGGTTGATGGGGGGGTTCCTGAAGACGCTTGGGGCTGCAGAGGGTTGCCTCACGAGCTCACTAAGGGGGGGTATGGAAACCCTGTCTCATCTGTTGGGATCTCTCTGCCCAACTTTGGCTGGCCTGTAGTCGTCTTTCTGTACTCATGTTCCCGGAGACCCCTCACTAAGCCTGGTCATCGAAGCAGGCTGAATACATGGTTTACCATTGGGTCCTGGACTTCAGGCTTTTGTCATGAATCTTCCCACTTCCTCGTTGACCATGCCCGGTACCAGGGTGTATATAGTTTGATAGTTTTATATGGGGTTATAAGTGGGGAGGGGTTTTGGGGGGGCTCAGCTGCCTACTACTATTTCTGTTTCACCTTAAGTTCGATTTTCACCGATGGCTCACTATGCACCAATATTTTGTATTAGATGTCTGGCAGCTTACAGCCAACTTGGGTTTCGAGGTTAGAGTGTGTTCTCTCTATTGGGTTATTGGTACAAGTTCTATTGTCTGTCTATATACCTTATTGTTGTTGAAATGGCTATGAATTCAATTAAACTGGCCTCGTGGAATGTACGTGGGCTCAGGGAAAGAACCAAGAGAACTCAGGTGTTTAATCATTGTGACCTAATCAAGGCTGATATACTCATGCTACAAGAAACCCATTTACTCGATACAGAGGCTAAATGGCTGTCCAGATTCGGCTTTTCACAAATATTTACGGCAAGTGGGTCAGGATCCAGTAGGGGTGTGGCTATTCTTATTAAAAACTATGTTACGTTCCTAGCAGATGTAATGGTGACCGACCCAGATGGTAGATTCGTACTGGTCAAAGGCTCCCTCAACAACTGTGAAGTTGTTCTCGGCTCAATTTATGGTACAGTAAGTGGCAGTTCTGAATTTTTTATGGCTCTGGCGGACAAGGTAAGTGCCCTACTCCCTTCACAGCTTATCCTGGGTGGGGACTGAAATGTTCCACCTTCCCACACCCTAGACAAAGCCCCAGATTCCAGTCGCCCAGTTACCCCGGTTCAAAGATCCTTAACAGATTTTTTACATATATTAGGGTTATGTGACCCCTGGCGCCTCACTAATCCCTCCCTACAGTCTTTCTCCTTCTTTTCCCAAGCTCATCACTCCTGGTCTAGAATAGACTACATTTTGATTAGCAAAGCCCTCCTCCCTGGCCTTCTTCAGACCAGCATTGAACCGATCGTGCTTTCTGACCATGCCATTGTATGGGCAAAGATTTCCCCCGACCCCAACTTTCAGCGAGACACAGTTTGGAAACTTAATACTCAGCTCCTTAAAGAGCCCCAGACCGTTGCTTGCATAAGAACTTTCATCACCAATTTCCTTGCAATCAATATTAACTCCACCCCAAGGATTGATATTATCTGGTGCTCCCTGAAATGCTACCTCAGAGGTGAATTAATTAAGTTGGCCTTGACAAGGAAAAAAACTAGGCAAACTCGTGCTTCCCTATTATTGACCAGGATCAAGGAGCTAGAAAGCTCTTACTCCCCCTCCACCCCCTTGTCATCTCTTGAAGCCCTTTTAAAAGCCAAAAACAAATATGCTGACCTTCTTAAGGAAAAAGCTGAATATAGTCTAGTAAAAACCCGATCTAAATACATTGAGCAAGGTGAAAAGGTGGGTAGGCTCTTGGCCTTAAGACTACGTACGTTGGAGAGCTCCAGATTAATCCCGGCTCTACAATCCCCCGAAGGTCTCACTAAAACTTCCCCCAGAGAAATCACACAGATTTTGAAGATTTTATAGAAATCTCTATAAAGCCCTCTCCCCTGTGTCTCTTCTAGACATATCAACCTATCTGGGACCTCAACCTCCCCAACTTTCACCTCTCATAAAGGCACCCTGACTTCCCCATTACTCTTTCCGAAATAGAAGATGCTATCTCTTCTATTGCCCCGGATAAAGCACCAGGTGGTTACCCCTCAAACTTTTTCAAAGTTTTTCCAAAGAACTTGCCCTTTACTCCTCAAATTATACTGCTACATGTTTACTGCTGAGACATTGGACCCCACTCTACTCGAGGCTACTATTGTTTAATCCTTAGGCTCGATAAATCACTTGCAAAGATCCGGCGGCTAATGACTCCATTTCTCTTCTAAACTGCGATATGAAGATCCTTTCCAAGATTCTGGCCGAAAGGATCAAGAAAGTCTGGATCCACCTCCTCAGCCCGGAACAAGTTGGATTTGTCCAATCCCGTTCCCCAGCGGATCACCTCAGAACCCTTTCCCATATCTCTTATGCTGCCCAGCTATCCCACTCCCCAATGGCCCTGATCTCCTTAGACACAGAGAAAGTGTTCGACAGAGTCAACTGGTCTTTTCTCTGGGCTACTCTGGCCAAAATGGGCTTTCCACCCGCTTTCCTCAAGTGGATCCAGGTCTTATATAAATCCCCTTCGGCCAAGATATACTGCAACGGTGTTTTCTCCTCACTCTTCCACCTTCACACGGGCACCAGACAAGGATGCTCTCTTTCACCTTTTCTGTTTAACCTATATCTTGAGCCTCTTTTTCTCAAACTTAAGGGTTCTCCATCCATCCAAGGCTGTTTGATACAGCAGCAGGAATTGGTCCTTTCAGTTTATGCTGATGATATCTTACTTCATGTTGCCCATCCTGCCATATCACTAGGACATGCACTCCAAATCATAACCCAATACGGCAACCTCTCCCATTATAAGTTGAATGTATCGAAATCGGAAATTTTTCCATTGAACCCCCTTACGCACAAACATGACCTCATTAAGTTCGGTATGAGATGGTCCCCCAAATCACTCAAATACCTGGGCATTCACTTTACATCAGACCCCTCTTTACTTAGGAAGCTCAACTTGGATGACCTTAAAGCCAATATCCAACTAGATCTACAAAGATGGTCTAATCTCCCCATTTCTCTTTGGGGCAGGATCAATATCATCAAGATGAACATTCTTCCCCGTATCTTTTACCCTCTCAATTTATTAGGTCTCTGGCTACTGCTTTCTTATCTACGCCAATTTCACACAATTTTCTCAAAATTTATTTGGCGGGAAAAAGCGGTCAGACGCTCCTTTCTTAAACTATCCTTTCCTAAAGACAAGGGAGGTCTTTGACTCCCCAATCTAATATTTTACCACTGGGCTGCCCACCTCTCCAAGCTAGGAAAATGGTACTCATCCTCAACTGACGTCCCTCCCCCGATCTGGCTTCAGATTGAGAGGCAAATTCTCTTAGACACTAAAATAGGTCCCCAAGCAATTTTTTTCACTCCCATTTCAATGCTCACATGTTGGATATCTAATCCAACTATCACTACATCTCTTAAATCCCTTTTTCAGTGTCTCTATTTCCTCAAAATCTCCCCCAAAACAGACCTAGCACAACCTCTCATTCTCAACCCCAATATTAAACTGGGTAACTCGTTAATCACCCCGACTGGCTCCCACAAATCAATGAGACTACGCTAGAGCACTGTTATGCCCAGGGCTCCCTCCTCTCATCTCCGAGCATATTAACCAAATTTGATATCCCTAATAATATGATTTTTAAGATATACCAACTGAGACACCTCATTAATGCCAATTTTGGATCAGAATCTCGATATTCAAAGGTCAATCCCTTTCTCTCTCAAATTCTCACTCTCGCCCCCAAATCACACTCCATCTCATTAATATACTCCTACCTAATGGACCATAAATTCCTGAACCCGCTTGAGGGCTCCTGCATCTGGCTCTCTCTGCTACCAGACTCCACCCCCAACTGGACCTGCATTTGGAAAGACCTGCACAAATACCACACCCAGGATAGATTTAGACTCACCCAATATTACATACTAAACAACATGTATTACACTCCAACTAAACTGTTCCGCCTTAACAAACTATCTCTCCCCCTCTGCTCCAGATGTTCACAAAATGAGGGGAACCCACTCCATATTTTCTGGCATTGCACCAAAGTAGCCCCCTTGTGGCGCTCTATCCAGGACAACCTAGATCCTCTACTAGGCCTTGCTAACCTTTTTACGGCCGATATTTGCATTTTAGGCAACTATTCGACCATAGATTGCCAGGAACATTGATATCATATGGCCTTAGTTTCCATGGTAATCAAAAGGCTGGTCCTCAAACATTGGACGGACCAGCTGACCTTAACCTATGTTGAATGGTTAAAAGACCTATCAATATGCTTTAACATGGAGAGACTCGCAGCTAGTTCTCGCAATCACATGGACTTGTTTCATAAAAAGTGGGACAAACTGTATGCGCTATATCTACACCAGTGACCTCTTGGTTCCTCCTCTGACACCCAACACTGCCCCCCTTTTTCTTCTCGTACTCCTCTTGCCTTCAATTTCATGAACAAGTTATGACCCCAACATTGATATGACAATAGAACCTAACCTACAACTGTAATACACACTCTGTAAGTGATTTAGGGAGGAGGAGGGTGGACGTGGTATGGGAGGATTGTATGGAGGGTTAGGGAAGGCTGGGGGGTGGAGGGGACGGGGGGTTTGGGGTTTTTTTAATCCAAAAAACTGATATTTGATATCTGTATACACAGTTCTCTTTGTTCTTGATTTTTGCTAAAATAAATAAACTTGAATTTCAAAAAAAAAAAAAGAGTCCTGCAGGAGCTCACTAAATTGAAGGTGGACAAAGCGATGGAACCAAATGGCATACACCCAAAGATATTAAGAGAACTGCGAAGGGGGATAGCAGTACCTCTGGCAGCCATGTTCACTGAGTCATTCAATACAAGTGAATTGGAGGAGGGCACATGTGGTCCCTCTACACAAGTCCGGCGGCAGAGAGGAGGTGGGGAACAATAGGCCATTCAGCCTCACCTCAGTAGTGGGGAAGATCATGGAGACATTACTTAAAGAAAGGATAGTGGGGCATCTAGAAGCCATCGGAGCCCAGGACCATAGACAACATGGATTCCCAGTGGGGACATCATGTCAGACAAATCTGGTTGATTTCTTTGACTGGGTGACAAAGGAAGTAAATCAGGGTGGGGCAGTGGACAACGCTTACCTTGATTTCAGCAAAGCCTTTGACACCATCGCACATTGGAGGCTGATAAACTAGCTGGGTAGGCTGGGCATGGGGGAAAGGGTGGTAAACTGGGTTAGAAACTGGCTAACAGACAGGAGGCAGAGAGTGGTGGTAAATGTGATGCAGTCTAGGGAGAGGGGGTGACCAGTGGGGTTCTGCAGGGATAGATCCTGGGGCCAGTCCTGTTCAATGTCATCATTAGTAACATTGCAGAATGGCTGAAGGGAATTTTTTCACCAAATTTTCAACATAGCCATTTTGTGACTTCTGCTCATGAACAGTGCCACTGTGATTTTTTTAGTCTGCCCCAAACATTGATTGAGTCCACCAACTGCGCCATTGTGCACCACATTCATGGAAACACATTTTGGGTGATATGTGAAAAATGACAGCTGTACTGCTCATAAGGAGGTGTGGTAAAATGGCAATGTTGAAAATCTGGATTGCAAATATTAAAAATTTGCGAACTTAAGAGCGTGAGTAGGAACTGCGCAACACACGCTTGTAAAACAGTAATTTTTAGGAATTTTTCCACCAAATTTTAAAAATAGCCATTTTACATCCTCTGCTCATGAACAGTGTCACTGTAATTTTCTTAGTGTGTCCCATACACTGATTTTCACACCGACTGTGCCATTGTGCGCTACATGGGCGGAAACATGTTTTGGGCAAGATGTGAAAAATGACAGCTGTACTGCTCATAAGGAGGTGTGGTAAAATGGCAATGTTGAAAATCTGGAGTGAAAATATTGAAAATTCGTGAACTTACGAGCGTGCATAGGAACAGCGCAACGCATGCTCGTAAAACAGTCATTTTGAGGAATTTTTTCACCAAATTTTTAACATAGCCATTTTAACACCTCTGCCCATGAACAGTGTCACTGTGATTTTCTTAATCTGTCCCAAACATTGATTTCACACACCGACTGTGCCATTGTGCGCTACATGCACAGAAGCACATTTTGGGCGAGATGTGAGAAATGACAGCTGTACTGCTCATAAGGAGGTGTGGTAATATGGCAATGTTGAAAATCTGGAGTGAACATATTGAAAATTTGTGAACTTACGAGCATGTGTAGGAACAGTGCAATGCATGCTCATAAAACAGTCATTTTTGGTAATTGTTTCCCCAAATTTTCAATATAGGGTTTTTGGGGGCCTACCTCATGAACTGTGACACTGTCGTTTCATAAATCAGTCCCGAAACATGGTTCCATGCAGTGACCACGAAATCACCTTTCGGAGCCCATCAGCGCCATGACAGTGACAGAATTCATGAGGTGGGATCCTAAAAACCCCATGCTGAAAATTTAGTGAAAAAATTCCCCAAAATGCCTGAGATATGCAGTAAAGTTGAAAAACCCTATTTATTCCATTATACAGCTTAACGGCATTTCCTCAGTTCGCGGTCGGCTTTGAAGAGTGCAGGCGTGTTCCCGGTCCACGAAGATCGCCGCGGATTTTGGAGGTAAGTATGGGGTGAGGTGGGGTGTGGAGAGGTGGATGCACAGAGGGTGGGGCGAGGTGGGGGAGGGGTCAGGACAGTCAAAGGGAAGGTTTTTTCTTTTAGGTTTTTTTTACTTAGATGACCCGGGACTTGTGCCATGCTGGGGTGGGCTCCCAGTGTGGCACCAATAGTCTTTGGGGGGGAACAGTGGAGCCGGCGGGGGATTGGGCACACCCGTCGGCTTCTGCCTTATTCAGAACAATGATCTAGTTCCCTGACATTGCCTGTCAGATAAGTCCCACTGGAGTAACGCAATTTATACGCACTGACCAGCAGTGCCACTCATGGGGCAGTGCCACATTTCAACCCCTACTCTGGTCCAATATAAATTATTGAGAAAGGCTCTGCTGTAGAACAATTTCACATCATCACATGCCATTCATTCACCATTCCCTATCTCAAAATATTGATAACCTTGACCCGCTCAGACCCTAATGCAGTGGTTAGTATCTGAACACTTCCCTGCTCAGCAGGGTGCCCGGTAGGTTCTTGTTCGAGTCCTTCACTGTTTCATATCACTGTGTCTCTCGCACAGTAATACACGGCGATGTCTTCAGACTTCAGACTGGTCATGTCTAAATACAACTCGCTCCAGGAATTGTCTCTCGAGATGGTGAACAGGTCCTTCACCGAGGTGGAGTAATATATGCTGCTCCCACCATAGCTGATATATGCAACCCACTCGAGTCCCCTCCCGGCTTGCTGCCAGACCCAGTTCATACCATAGCTGCTAAAGGTGAATCCGGAGGCTTTACAGCTCAGCCTGAGTGTCTCTCCAGGCTTTTTCACATCTCCTCCAGACTCTGTCAGTACCACCTGGGAGCGGACACCTGGAAGTACAAAATTCTGTAGTTAACAGTATGACATCGATTCATAGATCCATCTTGTCACTGTAAATAGCTTGCTATAACAAATAAAAAAAACACTCACTTGATAAAAATGATGCGCATAAAACGTATAAAAGTAAAATAGCTCTCATCCTTATCAGTAAGGGAGATAAAAGTCCTACAAGAGACTCAGGCACCACGACCGATCTCCCCCAGTGGGGCATCAGATTCTACTTAAAAAGGAACTGGGTCCCTTCATTTACGTATGTGGTTCCAATTTGGATGAAGACTGACATCGGGGTTCACAATACTTATAAATACAGACAAACATGTGAAACATCAGGGCATTGTAAATTGATGTGGTCTGCTTTTAGTGAATCAGTGATTTTCTCTACTTGGAAAATACAGTGTCAGGTGTGTGCGTTGGGGGAAGCACAAGCACGCAGTATGCGTGTGTGTGTGGGGGGGGGAGCATGCATGAGCATGCGATCTTATCACTGCTCACTGAAGCATAGCTCTCCCTTTCAATGGTATGGCCACTGCATTTTCAACTGCTGTCATAGAGAGCTGCAGCATTCATTGGAGAAATGCGGCTGCGCCCGCAAACACACTGACTGAATTGGAAGACGGGTGCCACACCTCCGAAAACTCGGATGATGGCACTGTTTCTTGCACATGCGTGCAAGCAACATAAAAATCTGAATTGTGAATCATAAAGTAAAGGATTATACTTATGAGGGGAAAGGAGGAAAAAAATATATCTTTTTTTATGCTTCAACCTCATCAAGGAAGCAGCCCTTACAGTCTTCCAGACTGGAGTTTTCACCAGATGGGAATTTTTTCTCCATTACTGCTTTATCCACCTCGGTGGTACAAGACAATTTGTTAATGCTGATAACACCTTGCTGTTCATCTCCACCACCACCACCTTCATGTGGTAGGAACATGGACATGATTGTCTTGTTTGGAATGTGCCCCTCATTCATTTTAATAAATGTTAGCAAGCCAACATTTTTTGGTGACAGATTGGTGCACCTTCCCCACAGAATGGCCCCAGCTGAACTGAATGCATGGTCCACACTGACACTTGAGGGTGGGCAGCTGAGGTATCTCATTGCAACCAAGATCAGTGCTGGCCACTCAGTGACCTTGCAGCTCCTGTATAGCAAGGGCTTATCAGTGATGGTAAGATGCCTTGTGTCCAGCAAATATGCATCTACCATGTGCTGCACTGCCCACAGTCCTGCTGCCTCATCAGCCTCCTCCTCCTTTTCTGCCATGTCTTCAACTTCCAACTGACATAAAACATCCCAAATTGGATTTGGCATTTTCTCTATTAACTTGCATGTTTTCTCAGCCTGCTTCCCATGTGAGGTGGTGGTAGCAACACTCAGTCTCTGTAGAGTTTCATGTTGTGCCTTAAATAAATGTGTCTTAAGCATCTGTGCCACACGTACCCTTCTTAATTTGATCAGTCAATGTTTGGATCTGCTGATGCCCACCTTCAATTATTGATGCCAGCCAACGTTTATAGTGTGGGTCCAGCATGGTGGCAATCCCAAAATCTTCAGACTGCAGAATGCTGGAAATATGTGTACTGCAGTCTAAGATGTGGAACATGTGTTCCATTAAGGCACAACTACCACCACTATCGCCACCTGACTCCAGCACTTGCTGCACATTCACCAGTGTCTGACTCGGCACCCATAGCAGTGGAATGGCCTGACTGATGGAGGCAGTGTTCCCACTTACTGCCTGTGTTGCATGTTTGAATGGCCTGAGAATCATGATCAGACCATCCATTTGGTGCCACTGCTCTGTTGTCAGAGACATGGATACTCCGGCACTGTCATGGCTTGTATGTAGCAGCAGATATTCAGATATGGCTTTATACTGCTTGTACCACTGCTTGATCATGTACAGTGTTGAATTCCATCTGGTGACAACATCCAGCTTCATATGGTGCTGAGGCAGTTTGTTTTGTATCTGCAGATGATGAAGCTTGTCATGGGCCTTTCCGGAATGGGCAAAATGGATGTAGATGCGATGGGCCATGGTCAACATCATTCTGATATCAGAATGGGTTGGAAACTGCTGCACAATGAGATTAAGACAGTGTGCCAGGCATGGCACCCTAACAAACCCTCCATCACTGATGCATTTCACAACATTCGAGCCATTATCGCTCACAGTGAAACCTGCTTTCAGTGAATGGGGGTGAAGTCACTCATCAGTCTCGGTAAGGACCACTTCCAGCATTTTCTCACCCATATGTAATCCAGGTATACTCCAAATTGTCAGAGTGACATGCTGACAAATACCTGGAATGTTGCTACCACTGCAATTGTGCTTAGTGCAATTTTTCCCACGCCCAGAGTCAAACATTACCCCAGATACCTGTGCCCAATGCACTATAAAGCACAAGAAGGAGCTACCAGCTCTTTGGCCACTGGTCCACATATCCATGCTCAGATGTACGTATGTATGGTGATGCTGAATGCTTCAGGGCATGGTTTACCATCTGTGACACTGTCCCATTGAGTTCAGGAATAACACATTTAGAAAAGTATGTTCTTGATGGAATCTGCCATTTTGGAAAGGCACAAGCCATCAATCTCTGAAATCCAACATTCTCAGCAAAAGAGAATGGCAATAGATCAATTGCCAGCATTTCAGCAGTTGCTGTATTTAGCTTGCATGCAGTAGCAGGATTGGGAGTTAATTTGGAGTGATGCTCAAACATGCTATGCAGCATAGGCTGGACCTTTCTTGGGGTTGGGCTACCAAATAGCTGGACTCATCATGGTGGCATTGTTGGGGTGGTATTTGACTCCTGGGGATTCCTATGTGCTGCTTCTTGAGTGACACCAGTGATTTTGGGGGGTTTCTGCAATTGTGTTACTGTGCTGTTTTTGACTCTGGGTGTTACTACGCAACCCACCAAAACAGCTGCTATCCACACTGCTAGAAAGACCTGTAGAATCCTTCTCCTCCTCCTCCTCTCTGTAGTCCTCCTCACTTGCCCCTCCATCTGTCTGGTCTATTGCCCTGTCACTTCTGTTTGCCTTGCCTAATGATGATGATGAGGGACAGGGACCCCCTGCACTGGCTTACATCTGGTGTTGATGCCAGTGTAACAGTACCTGTTCTTCAGGTGTGTGTGCTTCCCACTAATGCCTAGGTGGCTGTCCCACCCCCTAACCACTAACTCATGCTTAACATAGCTGACAGATAGTGATGGTCTCATCAGTTTGGTCAAATATATTAAAATCCCAAACTAGGGATTTCATAATCCATGATTTACAATGGTGGTGGGAGTGAGACAGATATGGGGAAGGGGTAGAAATTTATGTTTCCTGGGATGATTTCATAACTCCAATAATATTTTTTTGGGGGGGACTTTGGCAGTTGGATAATGGCAAACAACATTCCCTGCATCATCTGCAGCACTACCCTTATACTTTTTCTCTTCAGGCTCATAGGGGATCCAACAAATCATCATTAGCACAGCCGCTGCTGTCCTCCTCCACTACAGGTCTGTCCTCCTCATCATCACCATCTCCAGGCTCTCTGGCCCTATCATCATTAAGAGTCTGAGTGTGATGCACATTTTCCAAATCTCCTGCCTCAACCATTGACTCAAGCGCCACACTATTAGGCTCAGCATCACCACCACAACCAGCCACGGGGACACCAACAACCTTCTCCTCAACCACTGTTCCTTGTGTACTGCTGCTTCTCTTGTCACCTCCCACATCCTGCAACAGCATGGCTGCCACAGATGTGACAGAAAAAAATGTGGCTACACTAATGCCACCACCACCAACTACTCCTACACTTCTACCAGCCCCGGAGCCCATAGAACACCCTACTACAGATGTAGTTCTTTTTAACTGCAGCACTGTTTTGCCCCACAGGATTTTGAACACTTCTTGGCTGCCTCCCTGGCACTTCTCCCTTTAGCAGACCATCTCTTCCCGGTCATTCTTATATGCTAACTGTAACTTGATTTGGGATGAAAAATTACAAAATGTAAATAAAACCTGCAGTACAAATAAGTCCCAGGAATAGACAGCACCTCCCCCCAGGGAATCAGGGATCAGCAGTGTGAGCTGAAAAAAAAAAACATATGAATTAACATGACACACACAACAGGAGTAAAAGGGTTAAAGGGTTAAGCAAGTTATTAATTACCAGCAGCAAACAACACCTTCCCCTAGAGAATCAGGGATCAGCAGTGGGGTCAAAAAAAATGCTATGCTAATAATATGTAGTGAACCCCCACCAAAGAAAAGGATTTTTTTTAATGCGACACAGGGATTGATAAACTAAATTGCACAATGCATGCTTGTAACACAGTCATTGTATGGACTTTTGGTTCCAAATTTTCAACATAAGCATTTTAGGACCTCTGCTCATGAATAGTGTCACCGTCATTTCCTCAAACTATCCCAAAAACTGATTTCTCACGGCGACTGTGCAATTCTGCGCCGGACGTGTTAAAACACATTTCAGTCAGCTGTACTGTTCGTAAGGAGGCATGGAAAAATGCCAATGATGAGCAGCTGGAGTGAAACTATTACAAATTCACAAAGTCACGAGCGTGCATGCAAACTGCACAACCCACGCTTGCAAAACACTCATTTTATTGACTTTCGTCCCAAAATTTTCAACATAGGCATTTTAGGACATCTGCTAATGAACAAAGGCACTGCCATTTTCATAATGTGTCTCAAACACAGGCTTTCCACAGCGACTGCGCTATTCTGCACCGGAACTGCGAAAACAGATTTTGGTCAGAATGTGAAAAATGACAGCTGTACTGTTCATTAGGAGGTGCAGAACAATGGCACTGTTGAAAATCTGGAGTGAAAATATTAAAAGTTTGCAAACTTACGAGCGTGCGTGTAAACTGCGCAATGCACACTTGTAACACAGTGATTTTACGGAGTATTGTCACCAAATTTTCAACACAGACATTTTAGGACCTCTGCTCATGAATAGTGTCACTGTCATTTTCGTAATGTGTCCCGAACACTGATTTCTCACAGCGACACACTATTCTGTGCCGGAAGTGCAAAAACACATTTCGGCCAGGATGTGAAAAATGACAGCTGCATGATTCACAAGAAGGTGTGGTAAAATGCCAATGTTGAGAATCTGGCATGAAAATATTGCAAATTCGCTAACTTACAATGCTTGCGTAGCTACTGCACAATGCATGCTCATAAAACAGTCATTTTTTTTATTTTTCCCACCAAATTTGCAACATAGTCTTTTTGAGAGCCCCCCTCATGAACAATGGCACTGTCATTTCGTTACTTGGCCCCAAAAGATGATTCTGTGCAGTGACTGCGAAATCACCTTTCGGGACCAAATAATGCCATGACAGTGCAAGAATTCATGAGGAGGGGTCCCAAAAACCCCATGTTGAAAATGTTGGGGCCAAAATTCCCAAAAATGCCTGAGATATGCAGCAAAGTTGAAAACACCCTATTTATTCCATTATACAGCTTACCAGCATTTCTTCAGTTCACGGTCAGCTTTGAAGAGTGCAGACGTGTTCCCGGCCCCCCGAAGATCGCCATGCTGGACTCCACAGGTAAGTATGGGGTGGGGGAGTGGAGAGGAAGGGTGCGCAGAGGGTAGGTGCAGGGGCACAGGGAGACTCACGAGGGACTGTTTTCATTTACAGGTAAAAAATTAGACATTGCAGGACAGTTTTTATTTTTAGGGGATTTGGCATGCTGGAGTAGGCTCCCAGCACGCCACCCAACTGTTGGGGGGAGTCTGTAGCCGATGGGGGATTGGTCACCCTCATCAGCACACAACACGGGGGGGATGTTATGTCGACTGGGATTAGGCACCCCGTCGGCACACAAAGGAAGCAGGAGGGGGCAGAGCCATGGGGGATTGGGCACCCCCTCAGCATTTAACAATAGGGGGTTTCTTTATGCCCGGCAGGCGTGTGCTCCCTGTCGGCACAAAGAAGTGGGGGGCTGAGCCGAGGGGATTGGGCACCCCCCTTGGCATTTAACAATGGGGGACTTATGTCGACGGGGAGTGGGCTCCCCCATCGGCACATACAGAGGGGCAGGGGGAACCAACATGGGGATTGGGCACCCCCAAAGTCAGCAGTTTGGTGGCCACTGTGCCGCCATGCACATAATGTCTGCGAGCACGTCCAGGAAAGGTCTGCTGCATCTGACGAGCTTTACTCAGATTGCAGCAGACCTTTTCTTAGATGTGCTCACCACATTATGCATGCATGGTGTGGTGCTGGCATGCAGGCTGATTGGGGAATGAGGGATGCACCTACTGGTGCGTGCCCTGCATTAGCCCTACAGCGACCGCACCTCCAAAGCTTCACTACCCCAAGATGTTGGCTGCACAAGCGCACCAACATAAAAATGAGAAATTACTTACTGCAGATCAAAAATGATGAACAAGAACGAGTGAGGAAACTAAAGTATAACACAAATCTCCTGCTTAGACAAAACAGCTCTAGATCTTTCTGAGCTGCCTTGCTTTGCAGTACACCTCCCCTCCCACACACCACTGCTTCACAGACTGACAAAACAGAAACCACTACTTTAAAGTAAATAATCACTAAAAAAGAAACCAAAAAAACACAAATCTAGCAGCACAAGGCCCTCCAGAACAATTTTTGAGCAATTTGAAGTCAAAAAATTTGGTTTTGAGATGTATTTAAAAAAAAGTTTTTTCTCAGACAAGCACACACTGGGCCAGATATTCAGAAATGCACCAAAGGCTGGCGCAAGTCTGGCACAGTGCAAATCTGATGCACCATGGTGCAACAGGAGCCATATTCACAGGTTGCGCTGGCTGTACTGCACGATTGCAACCCAGCTGATTATGGCACAGTTGCACCAAGGTGCAACCGAGGATGTGCCATGACACAACCGTGAATGCACCATGGTGCAACTAGAGGTGCACCATGGTGCAACCACGGATGCACCGTGGGCAGACACAGAAGCCCCAGGGCAACTGTCGGAGCAGAGCAACACAGCAACAGAGGGGGGCATGGCACAGAGAGAAGACCCAGGAACAGAGCCAGGGAAGCATAGCGACAGGCCACAGGAGGCCACCACCAGCTGGGCACAGCAGGGTGCACACAGGCACCCAGACCTCCACCCCATAACACAACAGTGGCAGAAACAGTAGGCAATAGGGGGTGCCAGTGGGGGACAGACGGTCACCAAGTGGGCCCCTCCACAGGCAGCAGGCCGTGCCCCCCCCCGCACACCCAGACCAGGGCAGGCCACACCCAGGACCATGCAGCCAAGCAGACACACCCACCACACAACCCTGACAGCCACCCCAAGGGAACCCCAAGGCACAGCCATCTACATAGGGGAGGGACACAACCACCATGGGACACAGTGGAGCACACAGCAGTGATCCACAGAAGCATAACACATGCCTCAACACATGCACACCATGTGGACAGGCACTGAGCCACTGCAGCATGGTTCTGCATGCCACCTGCAAAGCAGACACAGACACAGGCAGGTAAGTCAGAATAGTGTATTGTGGTACAAACTATTTACAATAACCAGGGGCTGGGAAAGGGTAGGCATAGTGAGGGAAGGGGACAGGGAACAGGGACTGTACAGTGGAATGAGGAATAGGAGGGGGAGGTATGGCTGGGGAAACAGGGGAACTCAAGGCCTGACTAACGGTGACCACGGCCTGCCACCCCTTGCTGACATCACTGTCTCCTGTCTGCCAGGATCATTCTGTGGACCTGCATCACCGCCTCCATCATTGTAGAAGTTATAAGAATCCACTGACTCAGGAGCCGGAAGTAGAGGGGCCTCCTGCATTGTGGGCAGACACCTAGGACAAGGGACAGGACAGGTGATCAGTGGAATGTCCCAAGAAACCAGGCCCAACCACAGCGCATACCGGGCAGGGGGAACACACACTCCCGGAGGGCCTATACAGGCCACCCACAGGGGCATGGGCCAATGCCTGCTGGCAACATGGCACACCACATCAGTGCACAGCGGTGGTCCCCACCGCACAGTGGCCATCTGACTGCACTATGGCACATGACACAGTGCCCCGGCAGCACCACAGCAACATCAGTGGCAGTCAGGTGCACACCCACCCCACCAGCAGCTGGCACACATGTGCAATGGATGCACCACAGTGATGGGCACCATGCACAGGTGGCCATGCCCACACCCATACCCCTGCCACCCCCCAATGACAGTGCACAGAACAATGTCAGTGCCTACCTGTCCTCTGTGGCCCCACTGGCACCTGAGCCGCTGTTCCACCCTGGGCTGCTGTGGCCTGGTGTCCCACCTGCACTGCCATTCTGTGGTCTTCATGTCCTGGGAATGGAACAGAAACAGGTACACATCAGTAACCAACCACAGCAGCTGCCCACCACTCCCACTCCTGTGCACAGGGTGAGCCCCTGCCTGACACATCCCACACAGTGGCAGTGCAACACAAGTGGTGGAGGGCGATGCAACCACACAATGAGCATGATGGTAGTACACCACCCTGCAGGACATGCCTGGCAGCCTAACCAACACCACAGCACAGCACCAGGGCACACAAGCATGATGGGCCTACTCATTTGGCTGTGGCACTGCCCCACGCCTCACACACACCTCCAGCCTCCTGAGGAACTCTGGGTCCCTCCACACCAAGTCTCCATATTAGTGGTGACACTGCTTGCTGGTTCTGACCAACCCCGGTGTGCTGCCCCAGTGAGGCAGCAATTGCCTTTACCTCTATGCTATTTAAGACCTGCTCTGTCTTTTTCTCTCTAGCTGCTTGTCCCTGAACAGGGCTGCTCCAGCTCACCCACAGTCGGCCGGCACCCAGCCAGCCACCGACCAAGACCAGGACACCCGCCTGCAGCTCCTTGGAAGGTACGGGACAGCGCAGCCAATCGGAACACGGGTGCTTCCAGCAAACCCACTGTGATTGGCCAGGAGTTTTCCCCTGCTATAGACACCTGGCACTTTGTTAAATTTTCGATAGAACTAAGCACATTTCAACTGTTATTAGGAGTTTTTCAACTGTATTAGCTGGATTGTAGTTTCTTACTACTGTTTTAAAATGCTTACACCTCTTCTGTCTGACTGCTCTTCCTACAGCGCCCCCATCCAAGCACTCTGCCTTGGTGCCGATAAGTCTAACTACCTTTTTTTTTTTTTTAGTTTTCCATTAGCAGGTTATACAGACCTGCCACTAGAGGGATTCTTGGTCTTCTACATAAATCACTGTATTCATTCGTGGGCAATATGGCCTGCATTATCATTCTACTTCTTTCCCGGTGCTGCTACAAGGGGACTTGAGTCTGAAGGGTGGATGGCCACTAACTAAGCTGCTCCTGCTCTCCTTGTTCCCCTTTCTGCTGTATTTTCTCATCTAGGTTTAAGTGAGTACCTAGGTGGGCAAATTTCTTGCCTAGAAAATATTGCACTAATACAAATCACGAGACCACTCAATCTGGGACCATGGCTCTCCTTATTGTGTTTTATTGCTCCTAAGGTGCAGAGTTTTCAGCAATACAGTGCATCTGAAGTACCTCAATGCAATTCAGTTCTCCAATGTACCTTATCAATACCTAATGTTATAACAGTCTACCGTGCAAACACTATGTCATTCTCCTCTCCCCTTTTAGCCTATTCCCCTGGTTAGCCTACACCCCCTTGCTACTGTCCTCACCTATGTCTGTTCAAGCACTTACATTGATCATGATCAACTGTCATTACAGTGGTGCCGTCTCTTGCGCAGCACGATATGGGTTGCCGTGAAGAAATAAAAAAGCAGTCTCCATTCTTATAAGCTCCTTAAAGAAAGTTATACTT
The DNA here is from genome assembly GCA_016271365.2 of Neoceratodus forsteri. NCBI lineage: Eukaryota > Metazoa > Chordata > Ceratodontiformes > Ceratodontidae > Neoceratodus > Neoceratodus forsteri. Next base: position 1,109,426,137 of record CM028129.1, on the reverse strand, counting down.
CTGCTTCTTCTCTGCTCAGGAAATGTGGAGCTCAACCCTGCCCCACAACTTACCTGCCTATCGATTTTGCTGAGGCCACAGGTCTCAAAATGATGATGGTCAACATTTTAAGCCTGCCTAAAAAACTTGTACAGCTGCAAGCCTGGGCTGCACACGTTAACCCAGACCTTATCATCATTACTGAGTCGTGGTTAAAAAAGACGAACACCGATCAACAAATATCACTACAGGGCTACAATTTATTTAGAGCAGATAGAGAGTCTAGAGGCGGGGGTGTGGTTATCTATGCCAAATCTAAGTACTTGGTCACCAATATTAGTTGCAAATCTCTAGCCAAGGAATTTGAGTTAGTTTTGCTGAGCCTTCATCTCCCCTCCTCGGAATGTATCACTATCCTAGGTGGCTATAGACCCCCCGTCTGGTGGTGATGAAGTCCTTAATCTTTTGAAATCCATGTTTGTAGATGCAAAAACTGAAACAATATTTCTAGGAGATCTAAATATGGACTGGCTGTCACCTAAATCACACGGCCTCAAATCCCTTTGTGATGAGCTAGGTCTTGGGCAATTAGTCAGTGAACCTACTAGGAACAACACTCTAAATACTGACAACAGTTCCATTCTAGATGTGGTACTAACCACCCATCCACACAAAATATCTCATTTGGCAGTGTTTCACAATGACATGAGCGATCATGGAATTGTTGCTTGCATAAGATCTCAAATTAAGGCCCGTCCGCAACCCATCTTTATAACAAAAAAGATCCTTTCGCAAATTCAGTGCAGTAAACTTCCTATCTACCTGAGCATGATCAGATGGCAAGATCTTTACCTAGCCAAAGATGTCAACAAGGCAGCTTGCATCCTTAATGACAAACTCACTACAATAATAAATAAGCATGCCTCTTTCCTCAAAGTAAGGCTACGGAACAATTCCAACCCCTGGTTCACCTCGGATCTCAAGGCAGCCCTTATAGCTCGAGATAAGCTCTGGGCTAAAGCTAGACATTCCAAAGAATCTTGGATTGGCAGGCCTTTAGAACAGCCAGGAATAACTGTGTGAAAAACTTGCCTGCTAAAGCTAACTATTATATTTCTGCTCTCGAACAAGCTAAAGGTAACCCTCATAAAATATGGAAGACTATCAAAGCTATAGAAGGACGACCCATGGCCCCTCTGTCCCAACAAAGATAGTTGCAAGTGGCAAGATTGTGGAAAACAAGTCCCTAATCCTGGAGGAACTTAACTCCACTTTGCCACAGCTGGATTAACTTTGACTCGTCACCTTATGCTGGTGCTGCGGTGAGCCAGCATACCCCTCCTGCCACATCTAGTCCTGCACCCAGCCCCTTCCAACTGCGCAGATAACTTATAAAGAAGTAGAAGATTCTCTTCTTAACTTAGACACAAAAGCGCGAGGGGCGATGGCTTGGAACCCTTTTTCCTAAGGTCAGGCTACGCCCATCTCACTGCCCCAATTCTCCACATCTTCAATCTTTCTATTACATCTGCTACTGTGCCGTCCTGCTGGAAATCAGCACATATCCTCCCTCTATTTAAATCTGATGACCCATGCGATGCAAACAACTATAGACCTATCTCCATATTGCCTATCCTTTCTAAAGTTTTTGAAAAACTGATCCATATTCAGTTAAAATCTCACTTGGAAACCTTCTCTCTCATTAACCCAGCTCAATCTGGCTTCCGGGCTAATCATAGCACAATCACTGTACTAGCAAAAGTAACCAATGATTGGATCTCTGCTATAGATGCTAAGAAGGTAACTGGTGCAGTCTTTTTGGACCTCAGCAAAGCTTTTGGTACTGTTGATCACAAACTATTAGTCAATTGCCTTGCAAAGTTGGGTGCCACATACCATACCACCCAGTGGTTCTCTAGCTACCTAACTGGAAGATTCCAAAAAGTAAAGGCGGAAGACTTTTTTTCTGCTGCCTTGCCAGTTGCAAGAGGAGTCCCCCAAGGATCCATCTTAGGCCCTATCTTGTTTTCTCTGTACATTAATGACTTAAATGCTAACATATCTACGTCCAATCTGCACTTTTTTGCAGATGATGCTGTGTTGTATACTTCTGGCTCATCGTTATCTGAAGTCAAGGGAGTGCTTGCGGACTTCTGCACAACTTGAGCATAATCTAATAAAGCAAAGCTTCTGCTCAATGCTAAGAAGACTAAAGCGATGATATTCTCCCGTAGTGCTGTCTAAGGCCCCCCCAATACCCTTGCCCAAGACTTCATTGTCACCACGCTAAATGAGCCTCTGGAAGTTGTAACCAAATTTAAATATCTAGGTATCTGGATCGACAATAAATTATCTTTTAGTGACCACGTCGAAGATGTATCTAGAAGGTTAAAAGCAAGGTTAGGTTTTTTCTACAGAAATAGGCCCCTTTTCCCCCCTGAAACTCGAAACAAGCTTGTACAGGCCACTTTTCTCCCCTACTCGACTATGGCGATGTAATCTATTCCTCCACCACTCTTGCAAATCTAAGTAAACTGGACATCCTTTATCACCGTGCATTACGGTTCATTACCAACTCCTTACCGTTCGCACCACTGTGACTTATATGCAGCTGTTGGTTGGACATCCCTTACTACTAGACACCTGCTCCATGCTGGGCTATGGACTTAAACTGCTCCTGCAGAAATTGCCAAGCTTATCTCTTCCTTATTAGTATCTCACATAGTGCATACTACTAAGAAAATCTGACTTTATTATGCTTGACATACCAAGGACGGGACTTCCTTTGTAAACGTATATTGCATATGCCCTTCCTCCATTTGGAAACAATTACAAACCGCATTGAAACTAACTAGCACAGTTTCAATAAACTTCTACGAATCGCTAAGTTCAGCCAAAATAAAAGACACCTGTAACTGTCATTAAGTCTCTTCCTTCCCATGTGTGCCATATTTATCCACTGGTAAGGTATAATTGATTTGTCATATTAACTGCTTTCCCTTCCCTTCTACTCCTGGCTTTATCTTTGCTTACACTCCACTGCTACTCTATCAAATCACTCCCCCATATCAGTTGTAGACTGTTGTTTGTTCTAGCTGCCAAAATACTGTATATGTATTGACACACCAGTCATCATGTTTCATTTATCAGTATGCAACCTGTAAGTCGCTTCCTTGTCTCATATCAATGTTTACCACCTGCGGTCACCCTATGTGGTACCCTTGTATGTATATCCAGCCTGTATCATGTAACGTGCATTTCATGTATATACTGTTATTACCTATCTGTGTTTGTACTTTAAGTGTTTATGTCACAGGACCTCCTTGTGAATGAGCTTGCTCAATGGAGTTTTCCTGCAATAAACTTGAACTTGAACACAGCCACCTGGAGCTGCTGTAGTAGCACCTGCCCAAACAGCTGGGGTGCATGGGGCTGGACACAGGACACGAGGTTGGCAAGCTCGACCTGCATCCATTTTGTCACTCGTCCACGTCACTGCTGCGCCATGTCTCTGGTGCAAGCTGGGAAGCAAAATGGTGGCGGCAGGCGTACATGGCCACTGCATGCGCTACACACACACAAAGATGCGTGGCATGGGCATGGCTAGGTGGGGTCACAGGTGCAGGAGTCAGCCAGGGACTGAGGTCACAGCAAGGGTCAGAGGTCGGCCACTGCACAGTGCGCACGTGCACAATACCAGGCTTGGCACACTGTGCATCATGGACCTTATTGGACAGTTTGCACACAGTGCACAACAGGTGATAGTACATTGTCCGACAGATGCACACGCGGTCCTGTGCACTGCGCATGTGTGCACATTGTGCCACGACTTGCTCCAGAGCAACCCATTACACATGGAGCAAGTACACACTATTCAGCCACCACATGAAAATGAGCTCATCCAATGCGTGGCACACTGGGGAGAATTAGCATGTCATTACCGTTGTGCCAAAGCTCTTTTGCATGCGATGCGCTATAAAAGTACCATGGTTAGGCACCTTTTCAGGTCAGTTGTGCGTGCTGTTGGAGCACACTGAGCACAGCCAGCACAGCAGGGGGACGGAATAGGGTGCTGCTGCCACTAACACACTGTGCTCTCCATGTCCACAGGAAGCATTATGTTGGAAAGGGAATGGGGAGCAGAACATGGGCCTGCTCGCAAGTGCAGGCCCAACTTCATGAAGGTGGAATCTGAGGCCCTGTTCAAGGTCTACCTCTAAGGGAGCTGCTGTTGAGTAGTGCCACAGGCATACCACAGGACAAGGCTGGGGCCTGGGAAGAGTTGGCGGCATGTGTGAACCAGCAGGGCAGTAACCAGCGAAGTGCCACAAGAAGGTGGGCACAGACAAGCGGTGCATTAAGAAGAAGGTGGCAGCCATCTGTGCAGCCCAGAATGCCACCAGAGGGGGGCCTGCTGATGCACCACAGCTCACAGTGCAGGAGGAGCTGGTGGCAACCACTATGCACCACAGCACCATGGAGGGTGTGCCTGATGGTGGATTCCAGACAGGTGGCAGCCCAGCACTACATGGGGCATATGTCGGACACACACAGCATGCAATGGCTGTGTTGGAGGGCACTTGTGGGCACTGCATCACTGACACAGCTGTTTTCTCTTTCAGCACTGGCACGCCTGCATGCAGAAGATGGGGCACCGGCAGCAGCCGTGGAGGCAGGACCAGCCACGGACGACCAGCCATCAATCTCACTGGCATCTGGGGGGCCTGAAAGGCTGCAGCACACCACCACCACTGTCCAGCTGGATGTCCTGGGCATGGGGTCAATGAGGCCCTGGATGTGTTTCTCCAGGATGCCAGTCTCAGCGTCCTGTGCATGGAGTCACAGATCAGAGCAGGGTCCAATGCTGATGACAACCTCACCATAATCCTGGGCAGCATGGGTGGTGTAGTGGGGGAGACGCCCATAAAAGACTTCAACACAGGCGGCGTGCCCAGCGACCTGTCAGCAGAGGAACATCTGCCAGCCGCCACTGTGGGTGCAGCTGTGTGCACTGCCACAGCTGTGCCATGTGGTGGTGGTGGTGCTCCCGTGCAGGTGCTGGGCAGTGGTTAGCTGCAGGACGGGCAATGGAAGCAGGCTGCAGGTGACTCTGGGCAGCTGGATGCATGGTCTGCCGCCTGGGCGCCAGCTAGGAACATGTCCCATGAAGACCCCACTGTGCAGCGTCCACCTGAGAGGAGGGCTAAGCAGCATGGCCAGTCACCACAAGAGGGTTGGCATCCTGCCCAGGAACCCCAGGACACTGACCTGCTGGCAGAGCACACCTGTTTGCTGTGGGCCTCCATGGAGCAACAGGTTCTGCTTGCCACTGGAGTGCATGCACTGCACATGGAGGTGTGCCAGGCAGTCAAGCAGCATGAAAGGGGCACTGTGCAGCTCCTGGTGGTGATACAGTGGATGCAGGAGGCCAAGACTGCATCCTAGGATCACATTGTCAATGCGATCGTGGATGGCCTTGCACTGCTGGCAGCCACAGAGTGTGGCCGGCCACCACAAACCCCATGCAGTGCACTGCCCACCCTCACTGTCGATGCCAGGCCTTGCTGTTGGCATCCCAGGCATGCCTGAGATGGGCCTGTTTGGGTGCCTATGCACTCCTGTGTGGACTCAGTCACGGTCCCACACTTCAACCCCTGGGGGGGCTGTTGCTGACACTCCCTGTGGCCAATGAGCAGCCTGTGGCTGCCGATCAACCCCGGCACTGCCGCCTCCCACGGCCGCGGTGGCCAAGGTTCTGCACGGGTATTCCTGATGTGCTGCAGGCGTCCTGACCACTGCCTGCAGCTGCTGCCCGGTGCATGCATGGGTGGCATGTGTGTGTGCATACCACTGGTGTAGCACCTGTGTGTTGTGCCACATGCTGCCTGTGTGCATGCCTGCCCGGCTGCTGGCCATGTGGCATGGGTGTGATGAGGGCAGTTCAGCACCGGTTACGCCTGTGCACCGGTGCATTGCATCTGATCCCTGTCACATGCCAGCACCTGGGTGCGTGGGTTCATGTGTGTGTGTTGCTGTGTGAAGTTGTGTGTGGTTGTGTGCCACTGACCCCCCTACTCCTGCACCATGCCACGCCACTGTATGTGTATTCCCATTGCCATGCATGCCCCTGCCTGTGTGCTGTACCTGTGTGTGTGGCCTCTGCATGGGTTCCGGCCACCTACTTGCATGCACCATAGTGCTCCTGTGCGATGGTGTCATGATGCTGCCACACCATCTGTTGCAGTCAGGGATCCTTCCACCCTGGGGGGGGACTGTCCACCACCCTCTGGCCCATTGCCTCTGTCATCCCCACTACTGTCACCCTCATCAACCTCAACAGCTATCCCATGGTCAATGGCCACGTTGTGCGGTATGTAGCAGGCCTGGAATAAGCCAGACTTTCGAGGGGCTGTAGGGCACTGCAAGACCTGTCTAGGCAATGGAAACATGCCTTCAGCATGCCGAATACACACTCAATGATGTTGCATGTGCTAGTGTGTACCTCATTGTAGCGTTCCACTGCTGTGGATGACGGGCGCCGATAGGGGGTGGGCAGCCAGGGCCTCAGTGGATAGGCACTGTGTCCTGTGTGGATAATGACATGGTTAGCCCTCTGCCATCCTTGCTTTGCCCCTTTCCTCTCCCTGGCACCCTTGCCAGCATGCCCACCCTGCCCTCCCCATCCCATGGACTGCTCCGCCCGTCACCCCATACCCATCCGATACTCACCCACTAGGTGGCCCATGGGGATGTCCCCACACTCAAACCTGAGACACAGCACAGAGCTGTGCCAGATGAATGCATCATGTGCACTCCCAGCGTGTGTGGCACAGACATTGGTGATGCACCCCTTGACATAGCACACCACCTGGCAGTTGACGCTCGGGTACCCCTTTCTGTTGATACAGGTCACATCCTCAGGGCCTGGTGGCATGTGGATGCCCACATGGGTGCAGTTAATGGTCCCCAGCATGCCAGGCATACGTGTTACTCTGTGGAAGTCCTGCATGGTTGCTGTACACTCCACCTGTGTGCTGGGGAAATGGGATGTTTTCTGAAGCACAAGGCAGCAGAGCATTGAGGAACTATGTGAGAAGGCATGATGTGGCCAATTGGGTTATGCCAGTGGTATCCCCTGTTGGTCCCTGGAAGGTGCCTGTGGTGAGCAGACACATGACAGCTGTCACCTTGGTCTCCACAGACATTGCGTGACTCTGTCTTGTGGGTGCCTGCATCTCCTCACTGCACAGCTCACAGAGCTGCCTCAGACTGGCCCTGTTCAGGTGGTACCATCCCACAATCTCCATATCGGTGTAGTTCTCAAAGGTGGTGTGGGCACAGAACCACCTGTTCCAGGCATACCACAGACAGACTCTTCCTCGGCCACATCACTGTTCCTTCTGCCCCCTCACACCCCTCATTACGGACTCCATCAGAAGGAGTGCACTATCCTTGCCCCTGTTGTCCTGTATCCCCTTGGGCAGTCAGCTTCTGTGGGCTGTGTGCCACCCTGGTGCACTGCCTGACACTGTGCCCACCTGTCCATGCACTCTCTCTGCTCCTGTCTCCCTCTCCACTGCCACCTCTGTCCCTCTCCCTCTGTGGCTGCCTCTGTCTGTCTGTCTGTTTCTCACTCACTCTGTCTCTCTTGGTCTGTCTTTCTGTATGTCTGTCCTTCCTTCTTTCTGTATTTTGGCATGCTCTCTCTCTCTCCCTCTTACCTGGCACAAGTGCTGTCTTTGTGCTTGTGCCCTGTATTTATAGGCTCAAATCTGCTCAGCGCATCCCAGTTTTGCTCTGCACTTGTGCCATGGTTCCACGGTTGAATATCGCACTGTGCCGGATAGTCATGAGCATGCCCCCTGCTCTTGCACCTGCATTCATTATAGTTGCACATTGGTACAATGAGATTTGCACTGCGCAATGACTCCCACTGAATATCACTCCTTGGTGCATGTCCACACTTGTGCCAGAGCAACTCTGCTTTGAATATCCCAGCCACAGACTTCTCTCCTACTCTGTCTTCACAAGACTGCACTGAAAACAACCTGCTTGTGGCATACAGCTTGTTTCAGCAACATGTGATGCTTAATCCCATAATACATTGCAAACTTTGCCTCTGTTCCAAATGTTGCTGGCAAAGTTGCCAGCTTCACATTTTGCAGACTTTGCCTCTGTACCAAACTCTGCTGGCGAAGCTGCTAACTTTGCATTTTGCAACATTGCCTCTGTACCAAACTCCACTGGTGAAGTTCCCAACTTCGCATTTTGCAGAGTTATCAGTTTTCTGTGAATCTGGACTTTGCACGGTGGATTAACTTCACAAAATGAGGTGAATTCATATATTACTCTGCGGAGCTAAGTTTTCCAACTTTGCACATCACTAGCCACATGCATAATTGCAAGACCAGCTGGGGGTCCAGTACAGAAGGGATCTGTGTCCCTTCCATGCACATGTGCAGGGGTCTCCAGGACCCCGGTGCATGGCATTGTCACTTAGGACTGCCTACACCCCACGGATCCATGGCACATAGGCAATCTGCATGATGATGCATAGACCCAATTGAAAGAAAAAAGCAACACAAATTGTGATAACAGTAAATCAGATAAACCATTCCTCAAGAGTTCTACTGACCTTAGCTCACCGGTACAGAAGACTGGCTAAAATGGAAGACTGGAACACTCAGGATATCAACATTCCATGCTGCTAGGTTCAGCTCTTAAAGGTATTGTAAAGGAATCAGATGGTGATGTTTGACATTACTTGGTTCCTGATCCCAGTTTATTCCTGCTCAGATACAGTATCTTGAGCTTGCAATGTGTATAGCAAACTAAGTCTTGGTTATTTGTTTTCAGCTGAAATCATTACAGTCTTTTAAAATGAGGAGTTAAGGACTAATAAATTGGGAATTTATGGTGATCTGGTATTGTTAGTACCTGGTGTGATGGTGGGAGAGCTATTAATTTCAAAGTAAGCAATTGCCATTACTTTAATGTGCAGTAGCATTTCGGCACCAGCAGAAACGTTTATGTTAGAGAGTCACTGCCTCGTGGCCATGATGGTGACTTGATTATAGCTCAGAATGGTCTCTCTCATCTCACAAAGCATTTGGGTTCAGCCCTGACTCATTCATTTCAGTAAGATTGCTTTATTATTAACTTTCACATCTTTATTGACTCCTAAAAAAGTTAATACTTGCAATATCTGGTAAACTAAATTTACCATAAATGTTAAGAGGGGCATTTAGCTCATGAGTCTAAAATCTGTGTAAGATCTACTTAAGCTAAACACTGTTAAGAATCAAGGACATCTTGCTTTTTAATATTGTTCTTTTTTAAAGTCTTTGGGTAGGATTTTCATAGTGTGGCACAGAGCTTGTGCCAAGCCCTGCACCACGGCACTTAGGTTTTGGCAGTACACCAACCTTATTGATGCAACTGTACCCGATTCCACAGTCTCAGGTGCAAATCTGAGAGTTTTCACAATTTACTGTGGCTTGTGCCAAATATCTAGTGCAAGCTCCATAAAAAAGGCCACCATGATTGCCGCATGTTAGACCAGAAAAAAATTGTTCTAGCTTGTGGCAATTGCCACACAGGATAGAAACTCCCATTAGATCACTGCAACCCCCATATGTCGTATCATCGTCACACCCAGGGCTTACGGTGATCTAAGCCTTTTGAAAATCTTGCCCTGTGTCTGTTTTAAAAGTTATATCTTAGCTTGAGAGATGTATGTGTTGCCTTTATGGACATTTAGGATTTGCAATTCAATTCAATTTGATTCAAGTTTATTGCAGGAAAGCTCCATTAAGCAAGTTCATTCACAAGGAGATCCTGGTTACATAAAAGGCGGCACATATATAGTAAGTACATATACAGTAACTGGAATATATAAAAGTAGCATACATCAAGCATACTTATACATCAAGCATAAAAGTTGCACAGGTAGAATAAAACAGTGTGATCCGTACAAATCGATACATATAGACATTTACAGATCCTGGCATTAAGTATATAAAAGAAGGTCACATACATAGGCTAAAACAGTGGAGGCCGTACAAATCAATACATACAGTAGTAATCAGATCCTGGCATTAAGATAAGTCCATATTGTGACAATAGGCAGTAAGAATACAGAGGAGTCATGAGGTGCAGCAGGGAAAAGCAGCAGGGGTCATGGAATGCAACAGAGAAAGGAGCAGAGCTGCAGAAGCAGAAAATCGTACAATGCAGAAAGGAGTGCTTAGAAAGAAGGAGAGGGGTTGAGAGAGCTTGTAGATCAACACTTGTACCCTCCCCTTATTCCAGCGTGGCTTCAACTAGAATGCTATATAATCAGTCAGGCCAGCATCTCTCTGCTTAACCTGCTTTATACCAACGTCAAAACCTGCTCTGCTGTGATTCGGAATGAGATGATCCTAATATCAATAAGAGTACATGGCCAGTTATGTAGAGCACTTAAATATAATAATTGCAAAGACATCTCACAGCCTTTGCACTACAATCCTAACTTTAGGCTGGATGGGCACTGTCTGAAACCACAAGGGAACTCTACCCTTGCAGAGATTAAAGTATTTGATCTGTTAGAGAACAGAAAACTTAAGACCGCTTTTAGATCTTTTACCCCTTTTGAATCTCCTGAGGAAACAGATCTTTAAGGGATACCAAATCCGGCACTTACTGATTACTAACCTTGGCATGGCAGCCTGGCACATGGACCACTCTGACCTCATTGTCTCACTCCGCAACCTGGCATGGCAACCTCTTGCAGTTTCCCAGATAACCTTGGTGGTATACCCTCCCATCTGCTCAGAGGTGCCCGACTTCTCTACATACTGGGCTGTCCGGTTTCCTAATAAGGAAATCAGCTGGGATAAGTTTTGGCAGGCAGTATACTTGTATACTTCTAATGATTAGCTTCACCTCATGCAATTTTATATCCTACATAATATGTACTACACTCCACTTAAATTATTTAAAACAGGGAAGGTGCAGGATGCAAACTGCAGCAGGTGTGGTCAAAGCAAAGGTGCTCTACTTCATGTCTTCTGGGACTGTCCCATAATTAGACCACTGTGGAGTGAGATAAGGGCCAGGGTGGACCCCCCACTGGGATCTGAAAATCTATTCATACCTGAAATTTGTATACTTGGTGATTACTCACAGGTCTTGGTAAAAGAAAGAAGATACATCATGTCCCTTATCTCCTACTCAGTTGAAAGACTGGTATTGAAACACTGGAAAGAATACATAATCATTTCTTACTCTGAATGGTTAAATGAGCTCCTATTTAACCTGAGGGTAGAAAAAATGATAACGTTCCTTAGGCACGTCCCAACTGTTTTTGACAAGAAATGGGCTAAAATCCATATGATCTACTCCCTAACCAATCACTAATACCCATCCCACTGGTGGGTTTACATCAGATTTCATAACCTGTAGCATTTAAGCTGATGGGGATTAAAACTAAGCCCTTTGTCACATTATCAAATAGGTCTAATATATGATTTACTACTAGGTAGATGTTATCCCGCTTGGTTCACTTATTGCTTTAGTCAAAATAATACAAGTAGAGGTTAGGGTACAAAGGGTGGGATGGGTTGGGGAGGAGACTTTTTCTTACGCCTGCTAAGGGGGGAAGGGGGATGGTTGGGGGATAGTTAGACTGTGTTATTTGAGCCGATGTAACCCTAAGGCTCCTGTTAGTTTTTCTTGTATCAAGTTGTTCCTGTAGAACTCCTTGTACTACTTGTGTGTTGGGATACAAATTAATAAAGTACATTAAATTTAAAAAAAAGATCAACACTTGTAGCGGGAAGGAGATAGTGCTAGAACGGAGAGGGCTGGGGGACATAAGGGGGTAGATGAGGAGAGACTGGAGGCAGTGGTATGATGGGTAGGGGGCCAGTACTGGTCTAGAAGGGAAGAATTGGCAGGGCAAAGGGGGGAGGAGGAGAAGAGGGGATTGCAAAGAGAGGGGAGGGCTAGAGGAGGGGAGTGATGCTAGGAGAGCTCCTATGAGGAAGCAGAAGAGGCCAAAGGGGAGTACAGCAAGAGAAAAGTAAATAGGGGGGAGGAAGGAGAGGAACAGGGAGGATAAAATTGGTACTGGAATGGTTAGGGGGCAAGAGGTGGTGACTTTATAGCTCAAATTATAAAGTCACAACAGTGACTTGATTTCTAGTAGGGCTAGCAGTATAGCATAGAGGTTAAAGTAACAAGCTATGATTGAGCTTGATACATCCAACAGACCTGGGTTTGATTCCCATGACCTCCACTTGTATTCTGTGTGATCTTGAACAAGTCACTTAACCTCCCCAGTGCTCCCAGGTCACCTCTTAAAACTGGTTTTGTGCCTAGTGGGCCTTACCTGGTTACCAAAGAATTTAAAAAAAGCACAATTGTTGTAATACAGGACTTTTTTGATAATATGGTACATTACAGTCCATTGTAGTTGTTTCTTCTTGTACTACTTTGCGATAAATTTGTTACTAAAATGGGATCCTCTGTATTTTCGTAACATGGGGAAATTAAGGCTGTGTCTTTGTACTATATGTGGCTGTCTCACACATTACCATTTATATACTCTGAACCATTGATGTTGGACTGTATTTTCAAGTACAAACTGGCTAAATATTTATTTTGAAAAAAAGGTATAGCTGTACCAGTGAGCCCTGGTCAGGAAGAACATGACCCATGTTGTAAGTACTGTTCATCCCATTGACAATTTGGAGTAACATGAAATGTCATTATTCTTGCAAAAACTCATAAAAGTTCACTTTACTGTAAGTACATCTAATAATCTGCCATTTTTGGCTACTTGTTTCTCAGCTGCCCTTTAAGCAAGAGATCTGAAGGTTGGTTCAAACACACACTAATTTGTGGGTTCATCGGCCACATTAGATGAAATTGCGTTATCTAGTTTTAAAGTTACAGGGGTTTAACATTTGAGTGTGTACAGTACTTGCTTGTAAAGTTTCATAAATATTTTAATGAAATGTGGTTGTCTGTAACACAGCTGCTGTTAGAGACCTGATTATTGACATGCACGACCTCTGGGTTTGTAAAAGATAGACTTCCAAATGCTGTGACATTTTGTTTGGTTGTTCAGAAGCTATAGGGACTCACAATGATGCAGATTATTTGAAAAGGTTTGTAAAATGTTTAGCAGCTTACAACTTAAGAGTCCTTAAAGGTAGAAGTTGGAAACCTGGCATACATATTGCATAGGTATGGTCCATAACACCTGCCAAGTAGAACAAAAATTGAATTCATGTCAATAGTTTTAAAATTTGAGTAAAATAACTTTAAAATGAATTTTGGAAAAATGTTGCAAAAATGTTACGAAAATTTCACAAAATTCCACAGAAGATAATGTAGCATTTTAATATTGCACCGCAGCACTATTAAGCACCATAGCACTTGCAAGAGAGAGAGTCTGTAACAAGATTATAACGGGGCAACACAGTGCAACAGTGTGACAATGTGCACTCTGTATATGCACAAAACACTGGGTTGTTGCTGGAGCCTCTTTGTGTGCTGTTCTTGACTTAACTGTTGCTAATAAAGGATTTAAGCATTTTGACCTAAATACTAAATGTTAGTCTTTCGCATGACTGGTGTAGTGTTTGTGTAGGGCTTTTTTCAGTTCCAAAAGCATGATAACACTAGCAGTAGAGGTGATACTAAGTTGTATTGTTTGCAACTAAAGTTTTGTAATATACTGTTCTTGTACTAGAAAAGAAGCTTCAAGAGCAACTATAGATTAAAAGCTGTTCTCCTTTAAGGATTTGAAATACTCCATTGTAACAAATGACTGAGACTGCAGTCCTCTGGGATCCTTATAAAAATAAGATACTTCATCTTGATCCAAATGAGTAATATTGCGATGTCAAAAATGAAGAAATAAATGCAGGGTTTTATTTAACTCTAAAAATTGATTAGCGTTTTGCTCATAAAAGTGCTAAAACATTGTGAAAATGCATAGCACTTGCCTCACTGTGTTTAAGAAACATAACACTTCTTGAAAACCTATATAAACACTTTCTGTACAGTTAGTATTGTCCCAAGAAAAAAACTGCTAATCAATTATTTAAAACCCTGAAATGACTGGAAAACATCTATAAACCTAGTATGGTTACTATGCTTTTCGCTTAGGAAAATTCAGTTTTTACAGTGGACGGAAATAGCACAGCAGTGAACAGTATAGCATGCTAAAGCTGTCCATCTGGTTCATTCACCACATATGTTTAAAATCAATCCACCCCCACGCAGTCACCTGCTACCCATTCAGTCACCTGCTCCACTCCCACTTATTCAGTCACACTCTGTGGGACTCCAGTATCAAATCCATTCCTCTGTTCATTAGGCCTCCCACCTCATATTCACTGCATATTCACTGCTCAGCACTTGAAAAGGTGACTGACAGGAAGTGTAACAACAGATATTTAAATAAAAAAACAGAGAAAATACAACACTTGATTTTAGCTTCTTTTCACCTTCCAGGTCACTTTTGTGATCACCTCTCACTACTGCATCCACCTTTTTGTCAAGTAAAGCTGAAGCCCTCCTCAGGAGGGTCAGTCTTTTCCCTCTATACAGCCTATACTGCCATTAGTCTCAGGCATCAGTAGAATGGCATTTTCTTGGTTATTCATTTTTCAAGCAGTTTATTACTGTCTAGAAAAACACTTTTTAAATATATAGCATAAATTAATTTAACCAGTTGGCAGGATTGTGGATGAGGTACAATGTCATTTTTATGGGGTTCCATTGACACAGCAGGGTACAAGAAGTGCATGTTCCACAGTGTAGCAAAATAGGCTACACAGGTGCTCATTCCAAAGGATACACAGATACAAGTTATTAGCAGTATTACTCATGCAGCAGGTGGGTACTATCCAGCAAACTGCTATGACTGATCTTAGAGAATAGAGGAACGCATAGGGGTGAACCAGGAAGTAAGGCATATGGGGTTGTGAAATGGAGCAGTGTGTACCAGGGGTAGTCCCTGTGGGTGGATGGGTTAGCCAGCTGAGCTGGCTGTATAGTACAAGAGCCAACAGTGTCTCTTTGAGTCATTCTCCACAGTGAGCCTTCACAGACAGTTTGTACAGCATATCTAACCTTTACAGTGTTGCTTTAGGAATGGCGTCATACACCTGACCCAGCAGAGGGAGTAGGAATCAACTTATTGCCTGTAGTCTTGTGAAAGAGTTGTGGCAGTTCTTGACCATGTAAAGGGCTTCTAGCCTGACATCTACTGAAGTAATGATGTGTTCTGCATGTTTTTGGTAGGTAAGTTGGAGGGGGGTGTCTAGCCATATCTCAGATACATAAAGGTCAAGACCTGCTCAAGGACAAAGTTGTCCTTCGTGGTATCCCAGCAAGATCGTGAGGGGATGGATGCGCAGATGAAAACCACACGGTCAAAACAGTGTGTGCAGTTTGGAGTTAGTTTATTAAATTTTAATGTGGTTTTGGACTGCATGCTTTTCAGGTTGCCACACAACATACTGTTTGACCACGTGGGTTTTGACTGTGCTGAAATATGGGTGAACCGCCCTTTGTATGGATGGAGAGGGAAGTATCCTGTTTTCATTTTTGAGGGGGGTCCTAAAAACATGGGTCTTGATCTTTTTGGCATTGAAAATGAGGAGGTTGTCATTTTGTCTGGTTTCTAATACTGCAGCATTGGTTTGGAAGACTAGTCCAGTTAGACCAGTTAAGGACCACTGCAATAGAAAACCATGTCATTAGCTTAAAGGTCTACCTTGCTTTGAGAAAGGCAATGGAGCTAAGATAGATGCATTTATGGAAAGATTCAGAATAATTCCCAGTTTTCTCATTACTTCAGTGGATATAAAAGTGCAGACTTGCTATATTTAAGCACTTTACATATCCAAACAAATGACCAAAATGAGTGAGATATCATCAAACATGGCATTGATCTAAAATTTATTTGACAGCCTTAAGTGGAGCCCAAGAGTGCATGTTGTGTGTAGCTGATCTGAGATTTGGGCATGAACAAATCTCTCCTGGAGTCTAAAAAGTGAAGACGAGATGGAAACAGACCAGCAACTATTAATATTCTGTCTATATGCCTTTATGCAGGTGTATGACCTTAGCTCACTTCATGATTAGTGTGTGTGTGTTGGGGGGGGGGGGCTGATGAAGCCTGGGATATGCAAACTGCCATGGTATTGCTGGTTTGTACTTTCTTATGCACTGCAGTCATACCTTTCAACCATTTTCACTGAGATGCTTGAAAAGATGTGTGACAGATGAGCAAAATGTGTGACATATCATCAAACATGGCACTGCAAACTCAGCACACTATGGCTACCAGTGCACTAATGTTCATAATGTTTACTAACAATGCTTTGTCAATGCTGAATGTTGTTGCGCTGGCATTGGCTTTGGTAGTGCAGTGCGGAAACACTTTTTTGTCAGGATGTGAAAAATAACAGCTGTACTGTTTGTAAGGAGGTGTAAAAAAATGGCAGTGGTGAAAATGTTGCATGTAAATATTGCAAATTTGTGAAGGTACAAGGGTGCATGGGAAATGCACAATGCACACTTGTAGCACAGTCATTTTATGGAGTTTCGGCACCAAATTTTCAACATAGGAATTTTAGCACCTCTGCTCATGTACAGTGTAACTGTCATTTCCTCAAACTGCCCCAGAAAGTGATTTTGCACAGCAATCGCGCTATTCTGCGCCAGACGTGTGAAAACGCATTATGGGCAGGATATGTAAAATGACAGCTGTACTGTTCATCAAGAGGTGTGTAAAAATGCCAATGGTGAAAATCCAGAGTGAAAATATTACAAATGCACAACATTATGATCGTGCGTGCAAATTGCGCAACGCACGCTCGTAACGCAGTCATTTTATGGAGTATCGTCACCAAATTTAACATAGGCATTTTAGGACCTCTGCTAATGAACAGTGTCACTGTCATTGTCATAATCTGCCGTGAACACTGATTTCCCACAATGACCGCGGTATTGTGCGCCGGAAGTGTGCAAACACATTTCGGCCAGTATGTGAAAAATGACAGCTGTACTGTTCACAAGGAGGTGTAGAAAAATGACAATGTTGAAAATCTGACATGAAAATATTGTGAATTCACAAAGTTAAGAGTGTGCATAGCAACTGCGCAATGCACGCTCGTAAAACAGCCATTTTTTGGATTTTTTTCCCACCAAATTTGCAACATAGGCTTTTTGAGAGCCCACCTCATGAACACTGCCACTGTCCTTGCATTAATCAGTCCCAAAAGGTGATTCCATGCAGTGACTGCAAAATCACATTTCGGGACCAATTAACATCATAACAGTGACAGAATTCATGAGGAGGGGTCCCAAAAACCCCATGTGGAAAATCTGGTGCAAAAATTCAAAAAATGCCTGAGCTATGTATCAAAGTTGAAAAAACCCTATTTATTCCATTATACAGCTTACCAACATTTCTTCAGTTTGCAGTCGGCTTTGAAGAGTGAAGACGTGTTCCCGGTCCACCGAAGGTCATCGTGCTGAGCTCCGGCGGTAAGTATGGGGTGAGGGGGAGTGTGGGGAGGCAGGGTGCGCAGTGGGTAGGAAGACTACGAGGGATCGTTTTCTGTTTACAGGTAGTAAAAAAAAACATTGCAGATGGTTTTCTTTTTTACAGCTGGTTTCTTTTTGGGGGGTACAGTAGCCGATGGGGATAGGGCACCCCCATTGGCACAGAAGAAGGGGGGACATCTTGCCGACGGAGAGTGGGCACCCCCGTCGGCAAACAACGAAAGTGGGGGGGGCACATTCTGCCGACAGGGAGTGGGCTCCCCTGTTGGCACATACTTGAGGGACAGGGTAAGCCAACCGGGGGATTGGGCACCCCTGAAGTCGGCAGTTTAGTGGCCACTGTACTGCCATGTTTCTATCTGGTGAAGCACGTAGGAAGGGTCCGCTGCATGTGACGAGCTTTGCTCGCATTGCAGCGGACCTTTCCTTAGCTGTGCTCGCCACATTAGAATGCATGGTGTGGCGCTGGCATGCAGGCTGATAGGGGAATGAGGGATGCACCTACTGGTGCGTGCCCTGCATTCACCCAACAGCAACTGCGCCTCCAAATCTGCACTACGGCAAGATGTTGGCTGCGCAAGCTCGCCAACATAATAATTGAGCATAATAGATTATTGTGAATTTCTGCTTTAACTTGTCAGTGGGAAATGTGGAATAGCATCTTCCCAATGTGGGACAAAGGATTTCTGAGAGGTAAAATGAGTGCTGTACCTTATATCCAAGGGTGAGGCTCTCTTTTCCCCAATTAATCTGACTCTTTATGTAATACGCTATTCCACAAATGTTCTAGAATTTATTGCACACTATTATTTCCTTGCTCTCTTCTCCTCATTATTTTTTATCCATCTTTCCTGTTTATTATTGCTTCTATTTATTACCTTATGCTTGTACTGATTTTTCTTGTGTATACTCATAGATACATAGATACATACATAGATACATAGACAGTGTCGGCAGATAAGGGCCTATGGCCCACCCAGTCTGCCCATTTGAGCTTGTAAATTCAGTTTATGTTTTCCTAGAAGTCTGTTGCCCCTTACCCCTGACCTCCAGAATTCCTTTATGTCTATCTCATGCACTGTTACAATCTCTACTGCTCACATAATTGGATTTTAAGTACCTTATGTTTTTACTAGAATGTTTTTACTTATTCGTAATCTGTCTTTATGTATGCAATACCCCCCTTCCCTTTCCCCTGGGTCCCACCTGGGAACAAGCTTTAGCTCAGTGTGCTTCTCTTGGTTACCACAATTTTAATTAATTAATTAACTAATTAATTATTAAATAATGTGTGACACTTGAGAGGTATGACTGCAGTGATGCGCAAATCTGACTTATTTTTTAATCTCTCCTTAAGTGCATCATATTTTTTCTGTTTATGCAGTTTGGTTTCTAACAGCACCTGGCTATTTTGAACATTGAACATGTTCCTGTTTATGTATTTTTCTGTGTCTGCTGGTCTAGAGTAGATCCCTTTGACACACCCTGCTTTAGGGGTTCCAGTTCAGATGGGGTAGTACAAAGACCAACCTTCAGAGTGTGCCTCTCAAGGTAATTCATGAGCCATGGCACTGTAAAGTGGTCTAATCTCAGCTCTCAGTTTCTTGAGGTGGAGTTAGTGATCCATCAAGTCAAACGTTATGGTCAGGTCAATGTCAGCTATCCCACTGATATGAGCTTTCTCTGCAGTCTTATGAATATAATGTGTCACATGAGGAGTATTGTATCATTGGAATGCTTGGGATGGAAGCCAGACTGGACAAGGGTTGGTTTTGTTGTAAGTGGTATGAGATTTATGTGCAAAGTCCCAGGGTTCAAATGGTAGCAATCTGAGAAGGTAGGCTGTTCAAATTTGAATTCTGCACATTCTGAAATACAGTTTTATGAAAATGTAAACACTTTAAATAGTCTCGATATGGGACATCTGGAGCACTTTGCTAAATAAAGGCTGCTGCATAAGACTTTTTGATTTTCGCAATAGAAAGACCACATCATTATTCTATTTTGAGATTTCAATCTCTCTCCTTTATGACAGTTATAACTGATTCAAAGTGTATTTGACAGCCTTAACTGGAGCACAAGAATGCGTGTTGTGTGAAGTTGGTCTGAGATTTAGGCATGAACAAATCTCTCCTGGAGTTTGAAAAGTGAAGACAAGATGGAGCTAGGCCAGCAACTATTAACATTCTGCCTATATCAGCCTTTATGCAGGTGTATGACCTTTGCTCTCTTCATGATTACTGGGAGGCAGCCTGTGGAGAGGGAAACTTCAAAGAAGGTGGTGATGGGAGCAGTGATGGCTGAGACAGCAAGCCTAAGGAGTTTTGGTTCCAGAATGTCAGGTTTTGCACACTTATAGGGGTCCAGCAGAGGAGAGCAATGAGCACTTCTTCTGGTTTTAGGAGCCAGAGGTGCATGATCAAAGGGGGACAGTCAGTATCAAGAGCCCCACACTCAAGTGTGGGGCTGGTCCCAATGTGCAGTTTGTGTGCAAAAACATTTTGGTTGTTTACTATAGTGTAGTAGAGCATATCAGACTAGTTTGTTTACTTTTAGGTGGACATTTTCTGTTACTACAAATCCCAGAATCCCCTGCATCTGTCATCAGAGCAGAAGGCAGCAGTGGGAGTGCGCCATACCCTCCCCCCCCAGTCAGTTCCAGCTTTGAAACACTGGATTTTGCATTATATATCTACCCAGAATACTTGTGTGTGATTTGTATAACTGTGCATTTTTTGTTATATGTGCATAATATGTGTATACATGTGTATAATTTAATTTTGAATGTAATTGGTTGTATATTGATTGTATTGTATGTGTTGTTTACATGTATTGTATGTTTTCTTCACATGCATCACCATTGTAAATGAGCTTTGCTCAATGTTTATAACCCCTAAATAAATACATGAAAAAATGAAAACTGAAAATGTAAATAGTATACTGACAACGCAGGGTCTATGACATAAATTATTTAATTAGAAGCAATTTATAGAATGTTTTTAATCTTACGTGTGTGATATTAAGTAAATGGATTTGCATGTTTTGCATGAGTTTTTCAGTGTATAAAAATCAGCACAATATTGCATGCATTCACTCTTGAGAAAGTGCCAAGTATAGGTGTGAAACTGATGTGTCTTTTGTTATGTCTGAAGTGTCTTTATTTTAACCTTGTGCCCTGTGGCAGTAATACATTATTTTTGATATTACTGTAGCATTTTGGTGATTTTATCATGGGGTCCTGACGGCAAATAAATTTTACACCATTTTGAGAAATATTTTATGCTTCCAATGCCACTTGTTTCCAAAACCTTTTGCAGTTCTGTTGCTTTGATTTATGTTTTGTGTCATCACCATTGTGTGAACTGTTGTCTGCCTGTGTGTTTTGCAAAGTTGCTTTTTGTTAGTACCATTCTAAATCATTTTTTTGTGCCAGTGCCATTTTACATTTATTTTTTTTTGTAAGGAGCAGTTTTCTGTACTATATCTGTTGCATGCAGACACTTTTTTGTTAATATTTCCACCACTATTCCTTTGCATATACTTTTGTGGCATTTTTTTGTTGCCTACTTTTTTGTGGTGGCATCATATTGTGCACATTTTGTTGTGGTGGTAGGCACTACCAGCATGCAAAATAGAGCTAGTGCAAAGAATTATATAAAAGACTAAAGTGGCATTAGTGGTGGGTAGGGTTGCCACCTGTCAGGTTTTTTACCTGGAGATCAGGTTTTCAGGGTCCCTATCAGGTAATTTGGTTTTGCTCTGTGCTGATCAGGTTTTTGAACCATTTTGAGTGCTCACATACTTTTGAAACAAATTTTGTCATCTCATTTATTGTTTTAGCTACATGTCCAGGTTACAAACAAGTTCTGTTGTTAATATAGCCCTTTGTTAGTGAAAGCAGTCAGCCTGGGAGGTGTAAAGTATGATTATTAACACCATTAGCACTTACTTAACCTAATCTTTTCCACTGCATCTTAAAGCGGCATAGCAACAGAGCTGCCCCACCTTTTGTAACGGTAACAGAGCCAGTTGTCTTCCACTTTCATTTGCTGGTAAACATTTTCATCTCCAACAGAATGAAGGCATTTTTAAATGTTTTGAATATTTTTTTTCCCCAAAGAAAAAAATATGGCCATTTTTTGGGCTTTAAAATAGTACCATGGACATGAACAGGAAATACAGCCAGAAAAAGATATAAATTACACATTACAGGAAACAATTTCTTTATTATGTATTATTATATACCATGGCCCAGATATTCAAACTGCGCCAGTCTGTGGCACAAGCCTGCACACAGCACAACTTGGCTGCACAGGGGCGTTGACTGGGCGATATTCGACGGAGCTGCGCCATGGCTCAGCATCATTGAATATCGCACCCTGGCCACCCGCAGTGCGCATGGCGCAGTGGCACTTCGCCAGCGCAAGTGGCCAGAGTGGAGTGGGGCATGCACTAGCGCAAGTTCCATTGTGCTAGGTGCAACAACCGCGATATTCAAAAGTGCACATGCAAATGGAGCCATGATGTATGCAATGCACAAATGGGGCCCTTTGCATGTCATTATGGCCCCATTTCCATGAAGGTGCACCGATCCCCAGTGACTTGCGCTTAGCGCCCTGTCAGGCAGCAGCTGTCAGGGACCGGTGCCCCCTGCAGTGCAGCAATGTGCCCCACAACCCAATCTCAGGCATTTGAAAAATCAAAAAGAATCCAAAATCCCTGGTGGTCCAGTGGACCACTGTCAGCCCGATCACGGGCTTAAGTAAAATAAATAAGTATCCAATATCCCTGGTGGTCCAGTAGACCACTGTCTGCCTGATTGCGGGCTTAAGTAAAAAAAAAAAAGAATCCTATATCCCTGGTGGTCCAGTGGACTGCTCTCTGCCTTATCATGGGAACTGGTAAAATAATCAGTATTATCTTCGAGGGTCCAGGTGACTGTTCGCCCGATCGCAGGTTTATGAAAAAAAAGAATCCTATATCCCTGGTGGGACAGTGGACCCCTCCCACCCGCCCACTGATCCTCACTGCCCTGCTCCCCGGTCAATGGCGGAGCAACACCCCACCGCCTGCAGCCCGCCGCCTGCCGACTGACACTATAGGTAGGCTGTATGCCCATTGGTCCACAGCATGAGCCACCGGTGTGCAGCTCCCTATCAGATTGTTATTATTCCAGATATGTGAATGGATCCATTCACACATCTGGAATGTTTAGTACGATACGGGCTGCATGCCCATTGGCTCACACTGTAGACCAGTGGGTGTACAGTCCTACCTATGGTGTCAGTCGGGGCGGCAGATGGGTGGTGCTGCCACCACCGACCAGGGGAGGGCAGGGATCAGTGGACGGTGGGGAGGGTGTTTCCACTGGACCACCAGGGATATAGGATTCTTTTTTACTTAATCCCCAATCGGCAGACAGCGATCCACTGGACCACCAGGGATATAGGATTCTTTTTTCTACTTAAGCCCGTGATCGTGCAGACAGTGGTCCAGTGGACCACCAGGGATATAGGATCCTTTTTTTTTACTTAAGCCCGCGATCGGGCAGACAGCGGTCCACTGGACCACCAGGGATATGGGATTCTTTTTTTTTTACTTAAGCCCGCGATCGGGCACACAGCGGTCCACTGGACCACCAGGAATATGGGATTCTTTTTTTTTTTACTTAAGCCTGCGATCAGGCAGACAGCAGTCCACTGTACCATCAGGGATATTGGACGTTATTATTTTTAACTGATGCCCGTGATTGGCATGGGGGCACCACCATCGGAGGTGCAGCCGAGCGATGCCACTTATTATGCGGCAGCTGCCGTTGCGTCTCTGCAACACGGCAGCTCACCTGTGGGTGGCCAGCCGCTGCTCCTTTTTTTTTTTTTGATCAACTTTGTGCGGCATTAAGTAGGGTTATGGTGATGATGGCTCAGCACATCCCGGGCTGAATATCGAGATGTGCAGAGTATGCATGGGCACACCCCCCCTACCTGTGCCTGCATACATTACTGATGCACTCCGGCACATCGGGATTTGTGCCAGGCGCAATTCTCATTTGAATATCGTGCCGGGGCGCATCAGTGGGTTGCGCATGGTGCAACACTGTTGCGCCATGCACAACCCTTTTGAATATCTGAGCCCATGTATACTGTTGTATGCTATTTACAGTATTTCCCTTGTCTCCTCCCAAGATCATATCTGTAAATGAGATTTCTTTTATCTCTGTATGTTTATCTGGTACATTAATGTCATTAAATAAATACATAAGTAAATAAATAACTTGGAAGAACCTAGGAAAGTAACTTTAACAGGCACAGTGCAGTATCTTAACATTTTTGTGGAACTGCTGCTTTAAGTGTTATATTTTGTTGATATAACAAATGGCCTTCTAGGAGGAACAATGCATAATGACTCATGAAAAGGGGTGGGGCTAGGGGTGGAGCTTAGGATTCAGTTTTTGCCTCATCCAAAGGTGGCAACCCTAGTGGTGGGATGTACATTCCTCACCACCATTTTAGCAAATATCCTCAGCACAGGTGTGCATTAGCAGAGTTGGCAGTAGGATGGACAATGGAGCTCACAGCAGAAATAAAGCTCATCTGCTGTATCAGTTATATACATACACACACACACACACACACACACACACACACATATTCATTGCAAAAATGTCATTATTGTATTAGTTAGAGTTAAAGTGACAAAAGTGGGGAAATCAGATGTTAGGGTTGAAGCCCTAATCCCAACCCCCCATCTTCCACAGACTGACAGACGTTGGGGTGTGCCATGGGGTCATCAGGCCCAACCCTCACCCCATTCCATGTGTAAACAGGTTGACATGCTACAGTAAAGAAGAATGGGTTGAGAGTTAGGCCTCATGACCCCATAGCACACACCCTCATCTGTTGGTCTGTGGAGGATGGGGGTGGGGTGATGGGGGGGTTAGGGACTCAGTCCTAACATCTTATTTCCCCGCTTTTGTCACTTTAACCCTAACTGATGCATTAACAAAGTTTTTTCAATGAATTTCCTTATTTTTTTAAAAAGTGGAATATAACTAGTAAATGGTATGTGTTGATGCCCTGCGCTCCCACCAAGCTGCCCATTTGTGCATAATGATATGCGTCTGTAGGAGTATGGGCCCTCCGGGCCCTGTGCTCCCACTTACACATAAAAACAGAGCCATTCAGCAGCCCCATAGTACTGAAAAGGAACCCTTGTAACAGTTATTTGCCAATATCTCAGTAACTGTACAATCTAGGAAAAAAATTCCACTGCAGGTGCAATGTATGACTTCAAAACTTCCTCACAGGCTTAGTTCTCCTAAAGCTGATCTAAGCTATGTGTAACAAAAAATCCATATCTCGCTTTGTTTTCGAGATACAGGTGCCAAAGTCACTATGGGTGCTGCAGTGTTATCCTTGGAAAAAAATCCCAACTTCATGATGGCATATCTATGTATCTGATTAACTTTTCATCACCTAAATGGCATAATTCACATCACTAGGGCATTCCCTTTATACCCTGCAAATTCCAAGTTAAAAGACCAAACCATTTATTTACAGTACAGTGGCAAAGTTTTTAAAATCCTAGTTCGCAAGGTGTCGAAATCCCAATTCATGAGGTCAATCTCCATTCACGAGCTGTCAAAATCCTCATTCGTGAGTAATCCTTGATCATCAGATTTTGGCCATCTGATCCCTAGGTTGCGAACAGGGATTTTGTCAGCTCGCAAAAGGGGATTGGCTTACAAAAAGGGATTTTGACATTTCATGATTGGGGATTTTGACAGCTCATAAACAAGAAATTGAAAATCCAATCCCCATTTGTGAGCTGATAAAATCCCCGTTCGCGAGCTGATCCCCTTTTGTGAGGTGTCAGAATCCCCATTTTTGAGCCAATCCTTGTTCACGAGAATGGCCATCTGGTCACGAAATGAAGATCAATGATTTTGTCACCTCACGAATGGGGATTGCTCATGAATGGGAATTTTTTCAGCTCATGAAAGGGGAATTCAAAAACCCAGTCCCCTTTCGCGAGTTGACAACATCCCCATTCGCGAGCCCATCCTCATTTGCAAGAATGGCCATCTGGTTCCTATGTCATGATCAAGGATTTTGCTACCTCGCAAAAGGGGATCAGCTCGTGAATGAGGATTTTGTCAGCTTTCGAACAAGGATCGGAAGCGAGTTGCGAATGAAGAATTTCAAAATTTTAAATGGCCATTTTTTGGCCAAAACAAAGCAAACCAAAGGTATAGGTTTCTAGAGAATATCACCCTGAACAAAACCCATGCCTTACTGCAACAAGAAGTCACCCGTGGAGGAAGCTACAACATTTTGTTTGGGATAAAAAATGAAAACAAGATGGTGGCTCGCAAACAAAGAATTTTTTCTCACGAATGGGGATTTTTTAAATCCCCATTTGCAAGATGACAAAATCCTTCATCATAAGCCCAATCCCCTTTCACAAAACATACATATAAATCTTGGAGTGAACTGAGCATGCTCAGAACCCAAACATTTAAAATTAAATAACTTTGGAAAAGTTTAATATTTTTTTCCCCAAACTAATGCTGGATTGTTCTTTGACCAAACCTATTTCTACTCTGAAATTTTCAGACCAAAATACCAAACACTGTGGCCGCAGCGTGTTGGGAAAAAATCAGCAAAACAGTGTCAAAGAAAAGGTAAAAAAACACATTTTCACCATTTCGCTGCACGTAAATCACAAGTCTGACCAAAACACAACTTGCAAATCAAGAGACCTACCATACGAGACTGCATGTTCCAAATTCTGTACAAATCCATTGAATGATTGCAAAGTTATTAAGGTGCAAAATATGGGGTTTAACATTAAACTGCTGCCGGCCCGGTGGTGCTGAGGGTTGAGGCACTGGACACCACACCTCGAGCCATGCCAGTGACACGAGTTCAAGAGTGAGCTCAGGGCACTGGGGGATGGCAGGGATGGGAGAGGATTGAGCACCCACAGGGCTGTTCTCCTTCCTGGGGGGAGGCTGGGGATTGCTCAGTGCATCAGTGGCTCTTGGTGGAGACCGAGAGTGCTGTAGCTCTCTAAGCAGCACATAGCTGGTGTGACCCAATGCAGGCAAGGGTTGCTGTACACCTAGCATCGGGATGTGCACATGTATGGGAGGGGGGAGAACCGATCACCAGAACAAGGAAAATCCCAGTCTGTAGGGTAGGTGACGGCACCTTCCCCCATGCCCACAGCCAGGTCCTTCCTGTCTGGCCTTCCAGGTTCCTCCACCTGGGTCCCCTGCCACATCAGAGCTGACTGTTTAGAGCACCAAAAGAAGGAGGGCCACCCCATTCCAGAGGGGTTAAGCTGGGGTACCAATCATGGTTAGAGGAGAGGGGGAGAGAGGAGGCACAGGAAGGAGGGCTCCAAGCGGGGCAGAAGCAGGCAGGATGCCTGAGAGAGGCTCTGCAGACCACGACTGGAGGGAAAACAAATAAAAAAACAAACATTAAACTGCTTACTCAACCCTAACTATACTAGCGTGACTGTGCCAGTATAATATATATAAATATATATATGTATATATTCATGGCAAAAAAATCCATTTAATGCATCAGTTAGGGTTGTTCCACAGTGACAAAAGTGAGGAAATTCGGTGTTAGGGTTTTAGGGTTGAAAACCCTAACTGCACATTCCCCCCCCCCACCACACACACACACACACACACACACACACACACACATATACATGCAAGTAGTGGAAGGACCAAGGCAACACAACCAATCACACACAACCAGGAGGTGTATACCTGTGTTACCGTAGTAAGTAGGTAAGAAATCTAACTTCAGGTATCATGCAGTATTTCCAAACTTATTTCACGAGGTTAATTCATCTAAAGGTGAACCAAGCTGCAAGTAGTGAAAACTGTGTACCTTGCTCCATTTTCGACATATGGGTGGCAAAAGGCATCATGGGTACCGTAATGCTAGTCTATGGGAAATTGCTCAATTTCGGAACAGTGTAACTTTGTCATGCTTAACTATTTTAGCACCAAAGTAGGAAAAGGCACATCTGTGGGACCAGGACTTGCCACCCTGCAAATTTCAGCCCAAAGGACACAACCGTTTGCTTGCAGGATGATGGCAAAGATGTGCAGTCATCAAGAGCATACTTTCGCAAAATACTGTCGCAAACACAAAAGTGTCACAAACGGAACACATGGCAGTGTTGCATTTGCGAAAGCATGCAAAATAGTGTTGCAAAATACTGTCGCAAACACGGAAGTGTCGCTAATGCATAGCACAACACTGTCGCATTTGCGAAGGTGACTTTCGAAAGTATTTCAGGGACTGAGGAAAATCCTGTTCTGGGTCTTGTAAACCCCAAAATACCATATGTGTAGTCTGTGTTATGTGTTGGTGGCAGCATATGGCCCAAGATGCCCTGTTGTCCATAGTGATATGTGTTTTGCGGTGTGTGGAAAATCCAGGATTAGAGTTAGCAGTGACGACCCCATGCTACAGCCCTGTGGGAGAATTGGTGTGTGGTTTTGTGGTTTAGATACTTGTATGTTATTTCTGTTACCTGCTGCTGGTTGTGTGTGATTGGTTGTGTTGCCTTGGTCCTTCCCCTACTTGCATGTATGTGTGTGTGTGGGGTTGGGGGGAATGCGCAGTTAGGGTTTTCAACCCTAACACTGAATTGCCTCACTTTTGTTGCTGTGGAACAACCCTAACTGATGCAGTAAACAGAGTTTTTTGCCATGAATTTCCCTTCTTTTTGATAATGTGCAATATAAATAGTGAATGGAATGTGGTGGTGGCCATTTGTGTATAATAACCCTACCAGTAACGATAACGCTAACAGTAACGGTGATGCAAACGCAAACAATAATGGTAATGGTAATGCAAATGTGAACGCAGATGCAAATGCTAACGCTTACGTAAGTGGAAACAGAAACAGAAACAGTAACAGTAACGGTGATACAAACATAAACGCAAACGGCAACGAAAATGCAAGTGGAAACGTAAAAGATAACGGTAACATAAAAAGAAATGATAATGGTAACAGTGATGGAAATGTAAATGCAAACATTAACACAAATGCTAATGATAAAGGCGATGGAAACACAAACATTGATGGGAACAGTAATGCTCACGCAAACATGAATGGAAACGCAAACATTAACGGTTATGGTAACGCAAACGAAAACGCAAATGGTAACTGGCTCACATCTGATGTCTGCACTCATAAGGATGCCATTGCAGCTGCCAACCTCTCACAACTGGTTACTTCACCTACTAGGATTAATTACAAAACTGGCACCAGCACCCTGCTGGACTGGGTTCTCACCAATCACCCTTCCAGGATCACCCGTCCCTCCATTCTCCCAGACTCTCTCAGTGACCACTCCCCGATTTTATGCGAATGGTCTAATAAATTTCAAAACCACCCCCTTTAATCATAACCAGCAGAGTCCTACCAAGTGGGAAACTTACCATCTCAAACAGCACCTATCCCTTCAAGATTGGATACCCATTTACAATGCGTCAGATGTTAACATAGCCTTTGATTACTTCATTACCACCTTCAACAAGGCCTGTGACCTCTTTGCTCCTGCTAAAAAATGGAAAGCAAAAGCCCTCTGTAACCCTTGGATAACTGCGGAGCTCCTCTCACAGCTGAAATTTAGGGACCACCTATGGGCGGTGGCTAAAGCCACAGGCAAACAATCTGATATCCAAAAATACAAATATGCCCGTAATGCCTGCACCAAATCCATTCGTCTCATGAAAAGTTTATATTATAAGGTTGTCTTCACCAACACCTGGGGAAAAGGCCGTGCTTTATGGGACAATATCAAGGACATCACTGGGAAACAATCAAAGTCCCCTCCGGCAATGCTAATTGTAGATGGGTCCACTACCCTTGATCCTGTGGTCATTGCTAACACTTTCAACATGGCTTTTACCGACCTCAGCTCTGTTCTTCCGCCTGATTTCTTCCTGGTTAATGACACCCCCTCAAGCACTCCCTGTGCTTCATCCAGCCAGCTACACTTCTACTTCAGGGAGAGTAAGATGAGTAAGGCTCGCCGCCACATCGCCTCAGCCATCTCTAAATCTAGAACCAGCAGTGACACCCTAGACCTTAAGCTGCTATCACTTTCACTTGATGAGGTCCTTTGTCCCCTCACTAAAATTCTTAACCTCTCCCTCAACAGCAGTACATTCCCAGATATTTGGAAAACTGCCACAGTGACCCCTGTCCACAAAAATGGGGATAAGACCAGCCACTCAAACTATCACCCAATCTCCATATTGCCACCACTCTCCAAGGCCCTTGAGCGTATTGTTGCAAACCAGCTCACTAACTACTTGGACAAACACAACATTCTGTGCACTCAGCAGCATGGTTTTAGAAAAGGGCATAGTACCACCACTGCCCTACTTGAATTTACTGGCAAAGTGCACAGCTCCCTAGATAAAGGTCTTCTCACTGGGGCTGTCTTCATCGACCTATCAAAGGCATTCGACATGGTCCATCATCAGCTACTGTTTGACCAGCTACTCATCACCGGACTTGCACCTGACTCAGCCCTCTGGTTCAGAAGCTACCTTGAAAACCGCTCTCAAAGAGTAAAAATTGCCAATGGTCTGTCACATACCTTGCCTGTATGCTCTGGAGTCCCCCAGGGGTCCATACTGGGCCCACTCCTTTTCAGCCTGTTTTTAGACTCCCGACCTCAATCCAGCTCCGAACAAATCATCCTGTACGTGGATGATGCTGTTGTCTTCTCCATGCATCAGGACCTTGCACCACCCAACTCAACCTACAGCTTGGATTCAGTGCCATTGAAACTTGGTTCTCCAATCATAAATTGGTCCTAAATCACAGGAAAACCAAGTCCCTGCTATTCTGTAGTTCTCATAACCATCACAGGCATCACCCCCTCCCCATCTCCATCAAACAGGGATCTGTCGTCGAAGAAGTATCCTCCTTCAAATATTTAGGGATTTTGCTCAACCCCAAGCTCTCCTACTCTGCTCACATCAACAGGATGGCCAAAGCTGCCAATACACTCCTTGGATTGCTCTACAAGCACAGGCAACATCTCACCCCAGAGGCCCTGAAGATTGCCGTCCAGAGCTTGATGGTGTCAATTATTGATTATGGCCTCATTATCTATGGCTCTGCCTGGACATCCACCCTCTGTCATATAACAATTGCCCTAAACAAAGCTTGCAGACTCACAACTGGTGCCCACCACCTCACCCACACCTGTGCCCTTTATGCACAAGCCAGATGGCTCCAACTCTCCAACCGGATAAAGTATCTCACCTGTGCTATGGTGAGAAAAATCAACCTTGGCCTAACACCTCCTGGTGTTTCTGCCTTACTACATCAAAACACTAATCAGCGGAACACCAGGAGTTCAATAACCCAGAATCTACAAGTCCCTCGCTGTTGTACTACTCAGGGCCAACGCTCCTTCGTCTACAGGGCTCCTCTATGGCTAAATGGTCTCAGCGACACCATCGCCTCAGCTGCCACACTAGGTCTGTTTAAAACCAGGCTCTGGGCCCATCTCACTGCCTCTAGCTCCTGTGACTGCCTCACCTAGCTCATGACCTATACAAATCTAGCCTACTGCTAAGCCCCTGGCCCCCTTCCAGTCTCCTTCCCCCAGACTCCTGAGGTGACAACTTAAAAACCCAGATCTTCTTACTGCCTCCTTAGTCTCTCCATGCCCCTTTTGGTGCACTTATTCCTCCCCCTCACCCTGCCCCCTCTTCTCCTCTGTCTCTCCTTCCCACTTTTCTTGACAAATGCCTCTGGCTGCATCTACCCTCTCACCCTCTCTCCTCTCTTCACACAGACAATAGCACTGCAGTACAAGAATTGCTTCACTGTTAATTCAATGTTGTTTCCTTGTGTATGTTTATCCCTGACATGGAACCTTTGTAAAAGAGCCTTGGCTCAAAGGTACTTGTAATCCTAGACTTATAAATAAATAATTAAAAAACAAGGGTTCCTTGCCCTGTAGGGCTGCTGTATGGCTCTGTAGTTATGTGAAAGTGGGAGCACAGAGCCCAGATGACTTGTGCTCCCACAGACGCGTACCATTATGCAAAAAATGGGCAATATGAAGGGTGTGCAGGGCCAGGAGGGCCCGCACTTCCACTAACATATAACACTTACCAGTTGCATTACACTTTCTCGAAAAGAAGGGAAATTCATGGCAAAAAATGCCGTTAATGCATCAGTTAGGGTTTATATCACAGTGACATGGAAATGTGGTGTTAGGCTTACCACCCCAACCACCCACCCCCACCCACACATCCTTCACACACCAACAGCATCGGATGTGCGTTGGGGTCGTCGTGCCTAACTTTCACCCCATTCTCCTGTACTGCACCACCTCAGCTTCTTTACACATGGAATGGAGTGAGAGTTAGGCTGATGACCACAACACACCCTGATGCCTGTTGGTGTATCAAGGATGCGGTTGTGGGAGTGGGGTTGTAGGGGTGGTAACCCTAACACCACATGTCCATGCTTTTGTCACTGTGATATAAACCCTAAACTGATGCATTAACAGAGTTTTTTTGCTAAGATATATATATATATATATATATATACATGGCTTGCTTGTGCCCCAATATTTAGGGTTGAGTAGACAGATTAATGTTAAACCCAGTTTTTGTACTTAATTAATTTCACAACCGTTCAACGGATTTGCATGAAAGTTTGTACGTGTGGTTTTGTGGGGTCACCTTCTTGATGTTCCAGGTTTCGTTCAGGTTGGATGTGTGGATTCCAAGATCCAGATAGTGAAAAAAATGTATTATTCTGGGTTTCTTGTTGTTTTTTTGTCAGCCCCTAGCACCCAGACAGTTTGGAGTTTTGGTCTGAAATTTTCAGGGTAGAAAGGGCCTGACCCATAGTGCCTTTCACAGTTTTGCTGGTTCGGTGAAAAAATATTAATCCATTCCAAAGTTATTAATTTTTAAAATGTTGTATTCTGTGCATGCACACTAAGCACTTTAAAATAGTACTATGAGATGAAAAAAGAATCATTATTCATATGGGGCCAATCCTTTTTCATGAGGAAAAATTCCCTTTTTGTTTGCCGCCATCTGGTTTCCATTTAAAAAAAAACACAAAAATGATATTCTGCAGTTAGACCAACAAATCTGTCTGGCTCAGCGGGACCCGGTGGATTGTGCACTGAACTGTTGGAAAAATGAACCCCAAATGTGTTTTTTTTTTATTTTTAATCTTTTTTGTGACTCTCTTCTGATTTTTTCATATGGCCTGTTTCAGTCTTACGGAAAAAGGACCCTGCAATCATGCTTCCCTGGTGTCTAGTGGCCCTCCACCCCCGATTGCCCTCCCTGTATTTTGTAATGTTTCTCTGGTGTCTTGTGGCACCCCCACTCCTCTGATTACCATCCCCCTATTTTGTAATGTTTACCTGGTGTTGGAGCCATTGAAGAATGTGACAAAGCAGGGGGGCAGAAATACAGATTTTCCATACAAAGCACTTTTCTGTCAGTTTGGTTAGCATATGTAAAAAGTTCAATGGTAATGTTATTCTTATCCACATACTGACTATTGACCCCTTCAAGTCTGCTACTAGGTCCCCTATCAGAACTCCTTGGTGCAATTCTTCATTTTTTGTATCCACCAGCTCTGTCATGCTGCTGTAACTTGAAAAACAGTTAAAAGGTCTGATGAAGAAGAAACACAGTTTCACAGTTGTAAAAAGTAGAGAAAAAGGAACAATCTTAGTACAGCATTATAGTGGAGATCAATGCAAGTTGCTACTCCCTCAGCCACTACCGGTGAGGTTTTAACAGATACAGTTAAGTACTATAAGAAGAAGAACATGCCGATTTTCTTAACTTACAGCTCTGGCTCAACTCCTCTTCTAAAGTAAATGAGGCATATCAAAGTACGGTACACAATAATTAATTATTGGAAAATAACTTCTCTACATTGTTAGAACTACCTACTAAGTATACTAAGCACTTGAACCAATTCTTGCCCTTTGTAGTTGTGTTTGAAAGTGATTTTTAAATACATTACATTTGACTTCTAAAGTAAACAAACAAAAAAAATCATTAGTCACAGACAATTGGATTGTTGCTTTTTCAAACTTTACCCTCCCCTACTTGTACATCGGGTGTGTTACCCAGTCAAGTACTCGTTAGAAAAAAATGGATTCAGGAGTGTTTCTTGCCATAGGAAATTATTATTCTGCCTCGGCTGTATTTCAGGTTGGCCAAAGTTAAGATTGAGCAAGGTCTGGTTCAAGTGCTTTATATGCTTAGTATGTAGTTCTAGCAACACAGATAAGTTGTTTTCCAATTATTAATTGCCATATGCTATAGTTAGATATGTCTCATTTACCTTAGAAGAGGAGCTGATCCAAAGCTGACAGTTTGGAAAATCTGTGTAGTTCTTCTTATAGTACTTAACTGTATCTGTTAAAACCTCGTGGTGGTGGCTGAGGAGGTAGCAGCTTGCACTGATCGCCACCAATATGGACATTAAATAGCAATGGACCATATATATTGGGAGCAGTCTGTTATTAGATACAATGGTGTGGATAGGGCTGGTTTTGTATTGTTACAGGGTGATACTGTCTTTGTAGATCCTGGTAAATTAACCCTTAACAACATAAGAGGGGGATCTGATAGGGGTATGAAGATGAGATCTGTATTTTAAAAAGTGGATGGTAATCTTGTTAGTGCAGTCCCCAGAGGGCATGTTTTTGCTAGTGCTAAATTTTTAATATTGTCACAGGAATCGGGGTTGCAAGTAATGTGGGATGGTAATTTTATTAAGTAAAAAAGTAAACAATCCATTTGGAATCACATGAGCAATACTAGTCCCTCATGACCTCCATAGAGATGTTCGAAGTCCGCAAAATTCTCTCCACAAATTAATCTGCGAATTTCGCAGAATTGGTATAGTGTATTTTGCATAATTTTTGCAAATCATGGCCCGCAAATTGTGTGAATTTCACTGCAAAGCATCTTTCGATATTCAGGAAACATTGTATGAAAGGAAACAAACAGCCCCTTCCTTCCTCTCCCACTCAAAGTGAGCAGCGAAAAAAAAACTATTTCTCCACCCTCTTTCCAAAAATCACAGTCCCACCCTCCACCCCTCCCCACAGGCATCCATAAGTGTTTTTTCATATTACATATACTTAGAATCCCCCAGAAAATAACAGGTAACCAGCTCAACCCATCCACCTCCATGGCTGGTAATCGTTTTGATGTAAAAAACATTCCATCTGCTCTTTCAAAAAAGAATGAATTATTACCCCCCCCCCCCAGCAGTGCTCATGATCCTGGCAATAGCACCCAGTTATCCTATTGTTCATTCCAGATATATATAAAATGAGAAGGTGACTGCCAGCACTACCCTCCCTCCTCGACAGCTGGCTGCCTTCTAATGAATGAAGCACCCGTGCGCTTGCTATAGTAAAACCAGCTAATCACGTGATCAGCTGGTTTTACTATAGCAAGCACCTGACCGCTTTCATTCATGAGGAAGGGGCTGGTCATGGAGGAGGGCGGGTAGTGCCAGTCACCTTCTCATTATATGGATAATATTATACAGTAACTGGGTGCTGGTGCCAGAGTCAAGTGCTGGGGAAGGGGTCATAATGTATTCGTTTTTTCAAGTGCAGATAGGGCATTTTTAACAGCAAGACAGTGACTGGCCATGGAGGCCACTAGTTATGGGGAAGTCTAAGTAGATATATAGATAGATATATATATCTATATATATAGATATATATATATATTTTTAAAACAATTGTGGATGCTGGGTGCTGGGGGGGAGGTGGGGCCCATGCTTTTTGAGCAGATGATGGAGGGATGGGTTATTTGTGGGGCTGCTTGCAAAGGCTTGGAGTGGAGGGAGAGGGCTGGTACTTTTTTGTATGGGCAAAGGAAATTCTGGCAGGCCAGCCTGGGCTTTTCGAAGCGCGCAAAGTGCAAAATTTCAGCACCTCACGTGAAATTCGCGGGTGAAGTTTTACTTTGCATTATCTCTAGACCTCGATGACCTCCCACTATTAGTAGAGGTCAAGACTGAGTATTATGTAGCATACTTCCTATGGAGGTCTCCATAAATTAATCCATAAAAAAGGAGGAGGTTAATTTGATGTGGCACTGGAGTTAATTTAATGCGGTCCATATTTTAAAAGGATTAAATGTGAATGGCTTTTTTGTTAGTATAGTTCCATAAACTCCACTTTGGTTACATTGAAACTCTAATATTGGTACAGGAATTGGGGAAGTTAGCACTATGGAATGATTTTTCACTCAAAAAAATTGTTTTGTTTCGTAGTACCTGAGCATACCAGTCCCTTGTGACCTTCGTAACCTTCTAGTGTGAGTTGATTGTGAGACTGGGTTGTAAGTATTACCAATTTAGCACATAGTATTACAATTTTTTGTGATCATGATGAGAGGTTAAAATTGTATAAAATGAGGAAATAAAAATGATTACATTTATGGTCCAACCCATTCTTTCATTTGTTCATGCATAATTTTATGCTATTAAATTACTGGTTGGTAAATAAATAAGGGACATGAATGAGGAAATCAGTCTGTGGATACACAGACCAATGTTAAAATGTAAGAACAGTAATGTCAAAAATAAAAGAAAAAAGTGACAGATAATTTCATGTAACACATCTCTCATCCCTATACAGATTTACCTGGGTAAATATCATGATGTATTTATCACGTACTATGGCAAAGAGCTTGCTGCTATTGAGATTTGGGAAATGCTGAATATTTTCAGATCCAGTCCCTAGTCAGCTCTAATTATAATTAATCTCCGTCTATCTCTGTGACCTCCTGGGTTATGTTTGTTTCTAAAATGAATTTATTAATGGTATTTACGTTCAGGAATAATCCATAGACGTGTTTAGTCTTTTGATTGTGCAAAATGGGTTTTGAAAGTTTAATATTAGCATGGTTTAAGGTGCTTTGTATGCCATTTGATAATGATGAACTTGTGCTGCTGCTAGATAGTTTTATTGTTAATTTTTATTGCTATGTTTGCTGAATCACTTTTTTTCTTATTATGTACACCTGCATAGAGTTAGGGTATAACCAAGGCCCCTGGAATTCTGCGGTTCTGCGGTTGCGGAATTTGCCGCAGAATTTGCATCATGCTGCAGAATATATGTAGTGCTGCAGAATTCATTGTTTTTGGTGAATTTTTATATAAATATACTGTTTTTCCATAGTGTCAGGCTTTCTTTCCCATCTCGTTTATCCTGAAGCCCCTCCTCTATACTCAGCATATGATGTCATCGATGACATCACATCATATTTAGCCAATGACAGGACTGCATTCTGCCAGAGAAATGAATAAATCATGCCACAGAAATCAGAAAATGCTGCCGCAGAACACCAGGGGCCCAGGGTATAACTTTGGAGAGGTCATACATGACAGGCCTCCCTGCGGAAGCACATGCACAGAACTAGTGAACCTTGTTTTGTCTCCCAGTGATAGTGTTGGAAACTGTAACGTATAGGGAAAAATGTTTTTTTTAAAGTAACAGTTCATTTATTGTGTCATTGCCAGTTTTTTTTTTTTTAGCTTGGTAACTGTGCACATCAGTGAGTGGAGCTCCTTTTTTCTCTGCTGGGTTTTCCTGTTCAGAGCTGTAGAAAAGAAAATGGTCCCTTGCCATTGAGACCCCCACTCCTACCCTGACCTCCCATTGAGCACCCACCACCCTGTATCCCCCACACACCTTCACTCACCTGAACAGATCCCAGGCGAAGATCCACTGTTTGATTGAAGACACATCTTGCTGCTGGAACCACTGATTCTAATATAAGAAACTAAGGTAAGTGTGGTTCAATGTTTTTCAATTGTGTTTTGAGCTTTAATGCATAACTTTGACATTTTTGTATATTTTGATGCCAAATTTTCAACATGATCTTTCTGGGACCCCACCTCATGACCAATGGCAGTGGAATTTCGAAAATCAAGCCCAAAGGGTGATTTCACATTAACTTGGCAAAATCACATTTGAAACATATGAACATGTGAAAATTGCCAGCAGAAGAAGACCATCTGGTCTATCGAGTCTGCTCGAGTTTGCAGCTAGCACACTTATTTTGCAGCACATTCCACACTGCCACCACCCTTTCTATAAAGAAATGCCTCCTCATTTCCCTCCTGAATCTTCCCCTCCTCAATTTTATGTCATGGCCTCTAGTGTCTCTTTCCACCCTCACTCTGAGCAGTCTCCCTGTGTCTGATTGGATTATTCCCTTCATGTACTTGAAGATCTCAATCATGTCCCCCTGTTCTTCCTCTCCTCCAGTGAATACATGTTTAACTGCCAGCTTGGCCTCATATGGCAACTCTCCCACACCCTGGATCATTTTTGTTAACCTGCATTGCACCCCCTTGAGCAGTCTAATGTCTCTCTGTAGGTACAGTCGCCAGTACTGCACACAGTATACCAGGTGTGGTTTAACCAATGATCTGTACAATGGCAGAATCACCTCTCTACTCCTCAAAGTTATACCCCTGGCAATGCAGCCCAGCATCTTGTTGGCTCTTGTTACTGCCCTCCTGCACTGCACATAGTTGTTCATTGCTCCCATTATGAGCACCCTCCAGATCTTTCTCTTTCACCATTACTGCTTACTGCACCCCCCCCCCAGATAGTAGCTTCTACTCTGATTCTTTGATTCAAAGTGCAGCACCTTACACTTTTGGCATTGAACCAAATTTGCCAGGTGTCAGACTATGCCTCAAGCCTTGTCAAATCCTCCTGTAGTCCCTGCCAGCCCCCCTGGTCATCCACCACTGCCCCCATTTTGGTGTCGTCTGCAAAAAGACTCATCTTGCTGCTGATGCCATCTGAGATGTCTGCAATGAATATTCCAAATAGCACCGGCCCCAGCACCAAACCCTGTGGGACCCCACTCATTACAGGCTTAGGCGATGAGAATTTTCCTTCCACCACTACTCTCTGTTGCCTACCCTGTAGCCAGTTCTCCACCCACCTCACCAGTTTTGCCCCCACCCCAGTCCCCCATAGTTAACAGCCTAGTCTCCCATGTGGTACTGAGTCAAGGTCTTGCTGAAGTCCAGGAACAGGACATCCACCGCATGGCCCCCGTCAACTTGCCTAGTCACCCAGTCATAGTATTCAACTAGGTTGGTCTGGCATGATCTACCCTTGATGAAGCCATGCAGCTTCCTGTCCTGCACCCTGTTAACCTCCAGCAGCACCACCAGCCCTCTGTTAGGATGGTCTCCATTAACTTATCTACTGTGGACATTAGTCTCACTGGCCTATAGTTCACCAGTTCATCCCTGGGACCACTCTTATGGAGGGGAACCACATGAGCCAATCTCCAATCCTGCAGTATGCACCCTGTGCCCAAAGATGCATTAAATAAGTCTGCCAAGGGGCCCACTAGGACTTCTGCCACCTTCTTCAGCACCCTTGGATGCACCCCATCTGGTCCCGGCACTTTTTCTACCCTCAGTGCCCTTAACCCTTCTAGCACTCTCTCTCTCATGATTTCACCATCCCTCATCCCTTCCCCCCAACTGTCTCTGTCCTCCCTCCCTTCCACAGTGGGTAACTCTCCTCCCTTCTCCTTACTAAAGACTGAACAGAAGTAGCTGTTAAGCACCTCTGCCTTATCACCCCACTCCTTCACCCATCCCCCTTCCCACTTTATCCTCACAATTTGGTCCTTACAGGTTCTTTTCTCCCTGATGTACCTAAAGAAGTCTTTCTCACCCTTTTTTAT
Source organism: Neoceratodus forsteri (assembly GCA_016271365.2). Classification (NCBI taxonomy): domain Eukaryota; kingdom Metazoa; phylum Chordata; order Ceratodontiformes; family Ceratodontidae; genus Neoceratodus; species Neoceratodus forsteri. The sequence goes on along the minus strand of CM028129.1, from coordinate 1,109,386,784 downwards.
GCCTTGGGCCAGCCTGAGTTTCCTTGACCCCTTGGCTGCTCTTACCTCCCTTGTCACTTCCTTCGCTTCTTTCAGATACACTTTCCTATCTTCCTTCCTCCGTGTTTTTTTATATCTCTTATATGCCCCCTTTTCCTTCTCACCTTGTCTAACACCTTTCTGCTTATCCAGCTTGGTTTTTTTGCCCTAGCCTTTTTGCTCTGGGCCTTGTTGCAGGTGTTTGTTGCCTCCAGTAACCCCCATTTTATCAATTCCCACCTTTGATCTGTAGCCATAGTTGGTTGGATTTTGTTCAGGAATCCCTGTACCACTTCCCCCATCCTGTTAAAGTTGGCTTTCCTAAAGTCCAGCACCCGTGTGTCTGTTGCCCCCCTCTCCCTGGCCATCTGTAACTGGAACCATACCATCTGTTGGTCACTGCCCACCAGTGGTTCCTCAACCCTAACATCCCTCACCCATTCCCAGTTCTTTAGTACAAGGTCAAGGGTGTTTCCTTCCCTACTCAGTTTCCTGACCAACTGCTCCACAAAGTTTTCCTGGAAGGTGTCCAGTATTACCTGCTCCCTTCTGCACCTTGTTGTAGGTGTTTCCCATTCCGCCCCTGGAAGGTTGAAATCCCCTATTATCACTACTCCCCCTTTCCCACAGTTCCTCCTGATTTGATCCACCAGCACCTTATCTTTCTCTTCCAGTTGGGAGGGTGGCCAGTACACCACCCCTAACCTTAGTGATCTATTTTTAGGATCCTGGATTTGCATCCAAAGATCCTCTGTCCCAGCCTCCTCCTCTACTTCCCTTACACATTTTGGACCCTCTCTGACATATAGTGCCCCCCCTTCACTTCCCTTCTCCCTATCCTTAGGATACAGTCTATACCCTAGCACTGCCAGATCCCACTTCTGATTTTTGGTGGCCCATGTCTTGGTTATCACAGCCAAATCCACTTCCCCCTCTACTATTAGAGCCTGTAGTTTCACTAGTTTGTTCCCCAGGCTCCTAGCATGTAATGTGACCACCCTCCAACCCTCATCTCTAACCTCCCCCATCTGCCCTTCTCCCCTTATGTCCCTTCCTTTGGTATTAGCCTTTCTCCTAGCCTTACTGTTATGGGGGGGACGGTAAGCCCAACTGGTATCTCCTTTCTGGTCTTTTGAGCACCCCCAGCCACCTTGCTACCCCCTTTCCTAGTTTAAATTTGACTCAATGTGCTCCCCTACCTTTTTCTTCAGTACGCCTTTTCCTTCCACATTTAGAAGCAGTCTATCTTTCACATAGAGACTGCTTTTTTCCCAGGTCCCCACACTCCTATCAGCCTGTACCCCTTCTCCTGTCACCATTCTCCCAGCCATTCGTTAACTCCTGGATTATCTTTTTTCTTGTGTACTTGCCTTGGGGATGGGAAGTACCTTTAAGCAGGTAACTGATCTTCCGGCCCCCTCGCAAAGAGGTCCCAGTTCCTCAGAACTCCTCCTCACCTCCTCCACTGTACCATCTGCCAGGTCATTTGTCCCCAGGTGTATTATTAGGTGGGGCCCTTCCCCTCTCCTCTCATTTGTCCTCCTACACATTGTTCCATTCCCCTGTTCCTATTGCTCTGCCCCCCTGCATTCTCCCCTGTATGTATCCCCTTGCCCTAGTTCAGTATCTTCTCTTGTTTTTCCCCCTCTTTCAGCCATCTCTTTTGTTGTTGCAATGGATTATGTCTGCCCATCTTCTTCCCTTCCCTTTGACATAATTACCAGCAGCCAGCACGCGTTTAAGCTTCCTGTGGTGTCTATTTCTCTTACTCTTGTCCTTGTTTTCTTTTCCTCCTTTTCTCCTGTACCTGTTTCACCCCCCCAACAACCCCCATTCCCTCTTCTCCTTCCCATTGGATATCCTTACCAGGTCCTGATTTGTTTTTCCCTCCCCTCCTTCTGACCATGTCATTTCCATCTTCATCCTAGATACTTCTCCTTTTAGCCATAGTACCTCATTTTCCAGCCTTGTCAACCTTTGACAGACTGGGCATTTCCCCAGCCTCCACAAGGTGCCCATTAATACAGCTGCCCTGCAGTTATTACATCCCATGACCTTCCCATCCCTGCGTCCCCTGTTCCCGTCCCTTCTCAGGACCCCTTGCTTCCTGCATTCCCATCGACCTCCCTCCCAGCTTTCCCCCTGCCCGATACCCTCCTCTGTCCATGCCAGTTAGTCTTCCCGGAGCATTTCTCTCTCTCTCTCCTCTTTTGCCCCAATGCTCCATTTACCCACTTCTTTTTCCTCTTCCCCACTGGGCTCTCCCTTGACCTATCTAGCCCTCTCAGAGAGCCCCAGTAACCACACCCTAATTGACTCCCTTAATCGCACAATTTACGGCACCTTGGCTCTTAACACAGTTGGCAACACATTTCTCTTTGTTCTTATGTCAAGATCCTTTAATATATATCATGTGCCTTTCAAAGCACATACTATTCCCACTCAAATTGTCCCTTTTACAGTACCTTTCTTTCTTCCCCTTGACCTGTGTCCCTGCTCCTCTTCCACCTCTCCAGTTTCATCACTCCTCTGCTCCAGTCCTTGATTGGCCAATCACTCCCGAGAGTGGATTGCCTGGAGCATTTAACAAGGGAATTGGTGCGGGTGGGTTGGCAGGAGAAAAAGTCAGTGTAGAAAGTCTCAAGCCACTGCTGCAATCCTCCCAAATGACACCAAAAAGTCCCAAGCCATGGTCCTGAGCAGTGATTACAGCTCCTTTTGGCAACTGATCCTTAAGCCGCAGTCCTGAGCAGTGATTCTAGCTCCTCCTCAAAACTTTGGGGAGGCTGTCCCTGAGGTAGGTTCCCCTACCGCTTGTGGCCACTCTTCCTCCTCGCCCACTCTTCCCTTACTGCTGCCCGGTCCCTTCTCCTGCAGGCTTATGGAGGCAAGACTCCTCACTTCTCCTGCTTTCCCTTGCCTTTGCTTATGAGTGGCATCTGGTGGGCATTTTTAAAGCCTAGCCATTTGCTCAAAATAGGCACTTTTCTCCTGGATTGACTCCCCCTGGAGCCACATCATCACTTGGGTTGCCATTTATTGGTGCTGGGTCTGCCTCTCTGATTGGCTCCATGGGGACCCTGCTCAAGTCAGTGTAGAAAGTCTCAAGTTGCTGCTGCGATCCTCCTGAATGAACAACAAGTCCCAAACTGTGGTCCTGAGTGGTGATTCCAGGGAATTGGCGTGGGTGGGTGGATGGGAGAAAAAGTCAGTGTAGAAAGTCCCAAGCCACTGCTGCGATCCTCCTAAATGACACCAAAAAGTCCCAAGCTGTGGTCCTGAACAGTGATTCCAGCTCCTTTTGGAAACTGATCCTCAAGCCGTGGTCCTGAGCGGCGAATCCAGCTCCTCCTCAAAACTCTAGGCAGGCTGCCTCTGAGGTAGGTCCCCCACCGCTTGTGGACACTCTTCTTCCTCACCACCTCCTCTCTTACTGCTGCACAGTCCCTTCTCCTGTCGGCTTATGGTGGTAAGCCTCTTCATGTCTCCTGCTTCCCCTTGCCTTTGCTCTGGTTGAGATTTGAAAATGTTCACCACCCTTGTTCATGAGGTGGGGTCATAAGAAGGCCATGTTAAAATTGTGGGTCAAAATATGAGAAAATGGCAAAAATTATGCACATCTATTGAACTTTTGCTATGCTCACTCGTAACTTTGGTAATTTTAAATATGTTTACCCCAAGGAAATTCTTTGCAAACAACTGTGTCAAAGCAACATTTAGGGTTCAGTTTAAAGTGACAAAAGTAGAAAAAAGTGATTTTAGGGTTTACAACCCTAAAACCCCATCCCCGCCCCTGAAGCAAATCAGGGGTGGAGTCTTCCTTGGGGTTGTTAACCCTAAGCTCACCCCACTGTGGTAGCAAGCTCAGATGTGATGAACGCAGGTGTGTATGCTTCAGGAGTATACACAATGGGGTGAGCTTTAGGGTTGACAGCCCCAAGGAAGACTAACCCTAAAACCACATTTCCTTACTTTTGTCACTTTAGGCTGAACCCTAAATGTTGCATTTATTTTTTTAAAGAATATATGTCTATATAAAACAAATAATGGGTAAGGATGGTATATAAGGATGTATATCCATTGAGGGGGCTAACTAAGTCTATAAAGCCACAAGCCCTAATTAGCCCTTGGGATGGGTATATTTCTTTTTTTTAAATGTAATTTTTAATGGTTTTGTACAAACAAAATACACATTGCATACATTAAATGAAAGGGTGCAGATGCACCATAGTGTTACTTCCATGGTCATTATACAATTACATTTTGATATCCATGAAGTCCATTCTCTAATAACTCACATTAAAGATCTATAAATATCTTCATAGATAATTCTATAGTGCAATGTCAGATAGTAATTATAATTGCAAGAGCAGTGTAGTGGCTCCCTTCCACCTCTCCCAGTGAGGGCAGCATATCCCCCACTTAAATACAGTCTGGAACCTAGAGGAGAAAGGATGTATCTATCTGCATCATATATAGTACCCATCACTGCCATTTATCATTAAAATTAGTAGCGTTGTCCTGCAGGACTGCTGTGAGTTCTTCCATTTGATATATATTTAGCACAATATTCTTCTAATGAAGGAATTATTTTGGTCATCCACCATCTGGTGATGGCCTTTTTGGCCACCAGTAAGTAAACTGGCAACAGGGTGCATCTTCAGGGTGGGCTATGAGGTGGCATGGCAGACAAGAGAATCAGTTCTGCCATTAATTCTACTCCCTTCCCTAAGCATTCCTATAAGGTAAGCTGTATTGTTCGCCAAAATGGTGTTAAGAAGGGGCATTCCCCAAAAACATGGCCCAAGTCTGCTATCCTACAATTGCAGCCTCTCCAGCACTTGCCATAGCTCTGTGGCAGATATTTAACTAAGACTGCCAGCGTCCTAAAGACTCTATACTGGCACTTTCAGGTGTACTCTCTCCATGTCTGTGAGAGGGTGGCTTTGACTGCCAAAAGACCACTGGCTCGCCAGTCCTCAGGGGATACTGATAATTGCAGTTCAGCATTCCATTTCTTTTCTTTTTTTTACAGGTGTGACCTGGAAGCACAAGGAAGTTAAGTGACTTGCTCAGGGTCACACAGTATGCAAGTAGGAGCTTTGGGATTCAAATCCAGGTCTCCAACTTTGCAGATCAGAGCCTTAAATCACTGCACTGTACTGCCACCTTTCTGGAGCACCGAATGAGTATTATCCCCAACGCCTCTCTTAATGCTTTGTATATATGACCTATAATATGTCCCCCTAAATTGCCACTAAGAGTATCAGTTAGGAAGCTCATTAAGGGTGGTCTGGGATTGGGGAGCTGAGTTCTGGTCAAGGTTTGATTTTACACATAAGCCCTCAATTGTTGGAAATAGAAGTGGTCTCCTTGTGGGATCTCATAAAGGGAATGCACTTCTTCAAAAGAAAGGATACCTGTCTCATTTAGCATTTGATATACATAATGAACCCCTAGCTGTCTCCATTTATTAAAAGGTGGGTCAAGGGATGACGGAGTAAAATCCTCATTTTTTGATATTAAACATAAGTAATAGAAAGTGTCCATGAATTTAGGGTGGTATTTTACAGAATTCCAAAAATGATGAATTTCTCGTGCCAATTTTGAAAAATTTCACAGAGGAATGGCTTTACCCCTGGATGCATACAGTATTGTTGCTATGTCATATAAGTCATTGAGTGCAAATTCTATTTCCTTCCAGGGAGTGGAATATGTGGGAGTAGTCCACTGGAAAATAATCTTTAGGAAGCCTGCTTTAGTGTACCACTCTAAATTAGGTAAATTAATGCCATCCAAGGCCATGGGCAATTGCAAGACAGAGTATCTAACCCTCGGGCATTGCTCATTCCGTATAAAGGTAGAAATAAGTTTATTCTGTGAATTAAAGTAGATGCGGGGGGGGCTTAATTAGCAAGTTTTGGAGTATATAGAGCATGCAGGGAAGGACATTCATCCTAACAATGTCTACCCTTTGGAAAAAAGTTAAATGCAGTCTTTCCCAGGATCTGAGGCCCTGTTGTATCAGAAGAGTGAGGGGTTCATAATTCATTAGTTCTAAATTGTCAATATTTTGTGTTATGATTATACCTAAATATTTTATTTTAGTTTTCAGCCAGCCCAAGGGTAATTTATTTTTTTAAAGATGATAAAGGGGAGAAATTAAATGTTAAGACTCCCGTCTTGTTGACATTGAGTTTAAACCCTGCATTATATTCGAAGAGGTCTAAAATTTCCCACAGTCTGGAACCGGCTGCTCTGGAGATAAAAAAAAGGTGCACATCATCTGTAAACAGCACTACCTTCTGTTGTGACTGTCCTATGGGTATATCCTCTATCCCCTCCTCCCGTTGAACTGGCGTTGCCAATGACTCCATGTACAAAACAAATAGGAGTGGGAAGACTGGGGAACCCTGTCTGGTTCCTCTCTGTAAAGCAATTGGGGAGGTCAGAGATCTGTTAAGTCTGATATAGGCCTTTGGTTGTGCATATATATTTTTCAACCAGATTCAGAAGACTTCTGGAAAATTAAAGGCCGACAGGGTGTCCCAGAGGAAATCCCAGGACACCCTGTCAAATGCCTTTTCAGCATCCTGATTTAAGAAGACCACTGGGATCTTTCTGGTGTGAATCTATTTGAGTAATAATAGTGTTTGACAAATATTATCTGTCGTACTTCTGGCTTTGATAAATCCAGATTGATCTGAGTGTATAATTGTGGTCATAATGTGTTCTAGTCATGTTGCCCAAATAGCCATATATATTTTGTAGTCTGAATTTAATATCAAAATTGGGTGATATGAAGATAGGAGGTTTTTATCTTTATCCAGTTTTGGGACCACTGCCAATACCATGTAGTCCCATGATGGGGGGGTGCAACTTTCCCTCCACCACCTCATGAAATAGATGAGTTAGTGTAGAGAGTATCTGCCCTATGCATTTTTTATACCACAGTGCCATAAACTCATTGGATCCAGGGCATTTAGAGGGTTTAGCAGACTGAATTTGATGGGTGATTTTCTCTGGGGTTATCAGTGCCTCCAACCTCTGGCATTGCATCTCTGATAAACGAGGGAGCTCTAAGTTCTTCAAGAATTTTTGTCTCGAGTCAGGATTATTATTTGCAGTCTCTGAATAAAGAGTTTGATAAAAATTGGCAAGAATTTTCTGGATGCCCTCTGCTGTGTGGGTAACCTTGTGTTTAACGGGGTCCCAGAGTTTCAAAATAGTTACAGCTTTTTGCCAAGTACGAATTTTTAGGGCCAAGTTCCTTGTACCCCTAGAACCACCATCATAGTCAATTTGTTTGAGGTACATCAGCATCTGTTGGACCTTATGATCCATTAGTTTCCATCAGTTTCTGGACTTCTTGTTTTGTATCTCTTATTTTAAGTTGGAGTTCCCTGTCCCCTTCTCTATATAATTGCTGATACATCTGAAGATTATCCATTAATTGAAGGTATTTTGCTTCATTCTGCTTCCGCTTTATGGCTGAGTAAGCTACAATTTCCCCCAGCAAGTCTGCTTTTAAAGTGTCCCATAAAATTGATGCTGACACTTGTTGGGAATCATTGTCTTGGAGTATCTGAGGAATCCTTCCCTGTACTAGGGACATAAATTGAGGACCTTGAAGCAGGGATTCATTAAATCGCCAGAGAGTTTGCTTTTTTTCCCCAGGTCTATCTTTAAGAGAATAGGATGGTGATCAGAGAGAAGGAGTGGGCCAAATGACACGTCCTGAATCAAATGGAAATCTTCTCAAGAAATAAAAAAATAATCTAATCTTGAATAGCCATGAAATCTTCCTGAATAATATGTATAGGCTTTTTGTGTGGGATACATTTTGTCCACTATTCCCAGCTGCTCGAAAGATCCTCTGAGAAAGCATAGAGCTTTAGTCACTCTGTGGGAGCGTGGGTTTGTTGAATCCATATCTACATTCCAAGTCATATTGCAGTCACCCCTTATAATCAACTTGCCCTTAAGCAGGTTCAAAAGCTTATTCAAAAAAGTTTGAACAACTGGGGTTGAGGACTGTGGTAGGAAATAAATATTAACTAGAGTAACCTCCTGGGTATAAAGTGTACCCTGTAGAATCATGTATCTGCCCTGTTTATCTATATAGCTATGTTTGACCTCAAGTGGGGTTGATCTAAGAACTAGGATTGTTGTCCATCTTCATCTGCCACATGGGTGTGAAGAGGCATAAACCCTGTATCTCTCCCCCATTTCAATTTAGAATGCTCCATGTCTGATAAGTGGGTTTCTTGAGTAAAATATGAGTCTGAGGGATTTTTCTGTAAATATTGTATAAACCTTGTTCTCTTAATTGGATTTTTCAAGCCATTAATACTCCACAAAAATATCCTTACAGGAGCAGATGACATCATCATGAACAAAGTAAATAGGGCTGCTTCCACTGAGAAGGCAACCCATGACCCACAAACAAAAAATCAATCTCTTCTGCAAGATCCAGAGTGAGAACCAGCTCCCTCTCAAAGCATCCTGAAGGACCCAAAGCTGTAGACTGGAGAAAGAAGCCAGTGTGGAGATGATGAGTGCCCTGCCCCAAGCATCTGGAACAGACCCTCTATTGTGCTCTAATAAAGTTTTGTCTATGACCTATTTCTGGCATCTGTATCTCATTTGTTAAATGTACTAACTCTAGTCCAATAACCCTAAGACCAACATACAGAATATAATACTCATTCACATTACCTATTGTACCTCAGAGAAAAAAGATATATTGAAAAATCCTTAACCCCCCAGCGAATAAAGTAAACAATCCCCCAACATGGGGAAATAAACAATATATACAGAAAAACAGAACTATGTTACAGTGTGACTTCCAAGTATAAGGGAAATACAAAGTGTTACCTCTTGCTACCCCAAGAGGAGGTGATACGTACCACCCAGGACAGAGTGCCATTTCCTCCCATATTGTGGGTGAAGCACTCTATGGGACTGTATGTCCCCAAAAAAATAATAAAGACCACCCAGGCAAACACACCTGGTAAAGAAAAAATATGAATGGTGACACCATAAGAGTCCCCCCTAGGAAAAGTCACTCCCCCCAACCTAGTAAAAAGCTCTATTAATTTGTAGTCCTACCAATATTAATATTTTAGGTGACCATGGACCCGATCCCATCATTCCCAAAATAATTCTCCACTGGACTATCATTTCTTGAAAGTCTCCTGCATTATGTGGGGTGAGATAACATCACAGGATTCGTATGGTGCCACCCCCCAAGTCCCAACCATATGTTGTCTCCCACGCTTGTCTCTGCCAAGCCACAACCCTGGCCCAGCAGTGGGGAAGTCTGACACCAGCCATTAGTCAGCCCATGTATGATTTTTTAACCCGGGGCCACCACGGTAGGGTAGGGGCCAAGACTCCCACACCACTATGCACATTAGCCACTTCATTAGGGTGTGCTAAGCCACCACTACCTATAGCTGGCGACCTCTCTCCCGCATACCATTAGGTGGCAGCCAATAATCTATTGCAGCCTGCTAGGTCCCCAATTCAAATGCCCAAGCACCCAGTTGGAATCAAATGTGGTGGGCATCTACTGACCTCTACCCCCCCCATCTTGTCTGCAGCAAGAACAATATGGGCCACTAGAAAAGGGGGGAAAAAGATGCACACTTGATTAGATCTGAGGTTGATCTTGACACTGCTCAAATTGTCTAAAAGCAATATATGCCACAGAACGAAGGTCTAAACATTTCAGATATTTTCTGCATAATTGCCATTGAGTACCAACCCACAGTACCTGTGAGAGACGGCCAGGACAGGGAAGAGGGGACCGCAAGGCAGACAGCCACCCCCACTCCTCCCCAGTCCCCCCTACCCCGCTGGCCAGGCCCCATCAAAGCAACCACCATCAATGCTTCATCCCCAGATTCTGGGTAGTACATACATTACATTTTCTCCTTCCCCTGTCCTTTCATTTGCACTTTTAAAATGATTCCAACAGTCAGAACCTGTGACCTTGTCCCTGAAAAAGGATGACCTAAAGAAATCCTATCAGGTAGACAGGCGTGGCTCTTCCTCAGACCCCCTTGAAATGAACCGCCAGGTCCCCAATGGGGGAACCCCATTCCTTTTATGGTCATGAGCTATTAACAGAAATAAAGTAGGATGGGGTAAATTCATAGCAAGTTGCCTCATTGCTATGCAGAAATCACAATGGACACTGTAACAGATTCAAATCCTTCCTTTGCCGCATGCCCCCTTTTGTTAGTTCTGCGGCACTACTGGCCATACATGCATAGATCCTGTCCTTTCTCTCTCAAACTTCCCTCCCAAAGCTTTGCCAATAGGTTTTGCCATAGCCAATCCGGAATACAGGTAAATCTCTCCCTTCCATGGTACTCTTGTAAAAAAAGTCAGTCTAAACATCAATGTCCAGACACTGAACCATTGTAAATAGGCCAGTCAGGGTCCCCTCTTGTTCAATTGTACTAACAAGCAGCTTGAGGAGTTAGTCAGTGTAGGAATCAAAGTTTGTTGGGTCGGTCAGACAAAGCACTCACTACCAGGGGACCCCAACATACTAGTCTACTGAGCAGCAGTCCCTGACAGGACCAGTCCAGTTTAGCAAAGTATCTTGTAATTCTTAGAAGGCAGTTTTTAGTTTACTGTCCTCAAAGCCCAGCTATGGATCACCCCTGTAGCTTTCCTTTTTTCATGAATTGGCGATCAGGGGGCAGCAGTAAGGTGGAGGCTCAAAGATGAGGGGGTCCCATTCCACAGCACCCCCACTCCCCCCCAGGCCAAACACTGCACTCCCAGCCAGACAAAACTGCCCTATCAACTGGAGGAGCCAGAGGAAGGGGATGATATGTTACTGTATGCCACTGCCCCTTAAGACTGGCCCAGCTGGGAGGGCAAGCCACAGAAAACCAGGCCCACCCCAACCCCTGTACCCCCCAACCCTTACCAGACACCAACCTGTTCAGAAGAAAAATCCAGCAGGTGCCATGACAGTTTATTCAAGCCAGTCCACAAGAGATAGCTTGCTGCTGGTGATAGCGCTGTCATTTATCCAGCATCTCGGTGAGGGAAGCCTCTGACCTGTTATTAGATGCCATTCTGCTGGGTCTCCCACTTCTATTAGCCGAGGTGCAAGCCTCCTGAGCCAGAATTCTGTGTCACTGCTCAGTATAGAGACCTCATGCTTCTAAGTCCTGTGCTGCATCCTCACCCGAAGTATAGACCTGTGGACCTCCCGGGAACTGCACCACCAACTTTGCAGGATAGGGAGTACGGCATTTTAGGTTGTTGGCTCTGAGACATGGAAAAAGTGGGAAGTAATCTCTTCTTTGTTTTTGAAAAAGTGGGGTATAATTGTTGTCTATAAAAATTCGTCTAGCTCCACATTTCAAAATCTTTTTGTTCCATGCTTTTTGAAGTAGGTCACCTTTAGCTGCATAGTTTATGAATCTCCAAGCAATTGATTGTGGTCAGGCATTAGAACCTGCAAGTTTTGGCCCCAATGCCTGATGAGCCCATTCAATATCTATCGGGAACTCAGGGCCCAAGTCCAGGAGATTTCACAAAAGACCATTGAGAAAGGTCACCATGTCATGGCCCCCCCCTTGTCCTTGGGAATTGCATAGATGCGGAGCTTTTTATGCTGTCCACAGTTTTCTGCATCTTCTTGTCTGGCTGCAATTTGAAGTTGTGAATGGGCCAAATCCATGACAGTGGCCTCCAGGGAATCTAACTGGTCTATATTGGCTGAGATCTGCTTGTCGGCCTCATCAGCCCAGGTTTGTAGCATGCCGAGATCAGAGCAGAGGTCCTTCAAGGAGTCTTGCATCTCCACCAGAAATTCAGAGATCGCTTGGAGAATTACTTTGAATTTATCAGGGGATTGCTCTTTGTTCACTTCTTTCCCCTGAGTCTTTTTAGTGTCTCTCCCCTTTTTTTTTGCTCATCTGGTGGAGCTGCTCCTGGATCCATGGCTGGTGAAGCTGCAGTCTCACTGTCGTCCTCCTCCACCAGAACCTGGAATCGATTTCTGGTAAGTTTAGCCAGTTTTATTCATTTCCCGTTCCAATAGAAGCAGTTAGCTTTGTTTAAAATTAGCTTTGCCAAGTTTTTGCTAAGTTTTTAAACTTAACTACAAAAACCAAGACAGTGGACTTCAAAAGGGCTGACTTCTGCAGGATGGCTGACATCCTCAGGGGACAGTTGGCTTGCATCACTTCTGACATGGTTAACACCCAGAAATGGGCCATCCTGAAGGAAGGCCTGTTAGCTGCCACAGACACCTGCACAAAGAAATGCAGTAAGAAGGCAGGGACCAAGTAGCCATGTTGGTGGTCAAAGGAGGTGCAGATAAAGGTGAGGGAGGAAAAGACAGCCTTCAGAAGATGGAAGGGGTCCAAAACAGAGGAGGATAGGGAGGAGTACACAAGGAAAACCAGAGAGATGAGTAGGGTGGTGAGGACTGCCAAGGTCTCAAAGCAGCTAAAGCTAGCAGAGGGGATTAAGGAGTGGGACAAGGCCTTCTTCAAGTACATAAGGGAGAAGAGGAACTGCAAGGAGCAAATCACCAGGATAAAGAAGGATGGAGGTTGGGTAGAGAAGGGGGTTGAACAGGAAGAGGTGCTCAATGAGTACTTCTGCTCAGTTTTTATCAGGGAGAAAGATGGGCCAATACTGAAGGGGCAGAGCAACATTGGCATTGGAGGAGATATGATAATGGATGGGGAGATCCCTGTGAGCAGAGTGTTTGAGGGCCTTAAGTCACTGAACACGGACAAGGCTCCAGAGTCAGATGGGCTGCACCCTAGAGTCCTGAGGGAGTTGGCTGAGGTCCTGGTGGCACCACTGGCAGACTTGTTCAGTACCTCCCTGCAGACAGGGTGCATGCTACGGGACTGGAATGGCACATGTGGTACCCCTGCACAAAAGCGGTCCCAAGGACGAGCCTGGTAACTATAAACCAGTCAGTCTGACATCCATTGTGGGTAAGCTCATGGAAATGATCCTAAAGGAAAAGTTGATGATCTTCTTGCAGGTGAATAGTTTTATGGACAACAAACAGCACAGGTTCATTTCCAGGAGATCATATCAAACAAACCTGGTTTGCTTTTTTTACTGGGTGACAAAAGAACTAGACACTGGCCAGGCCATAGATGTCCTGTATCTGGACTTCATCAAGGCCTTTGACTCGGTATCACATGGCAGATTAACTAGTAAATTGAGGAACCTGGGAGCAGGGGAGAAACTGGTTAAGTGGGTTGGTAACTGGTTGGGGGACAGACATCAGAGGGTGGTTGTTGGGGGGGTTCAGCTCATAGGGCAGTCACCAGTGGGGTCTCACAGGGTTCAGTGCTGGGACTGGTGCTGTTTAACATCTTCATAGCCGATATAGCAGATGGAGTTAAGAGCAGAATCAGTCTATTCGCTGATGACACCAAGATAGGGGCAGTTGTGGATGGGGTAAAGGGAGGAAAAGGCCTCCAAGAAGATTTGGGAAGGCTTCAGTAGTGGTCAGACACTTAGCAGCTGGGTTGCAATGCTAAGAAGTGCAAGGTCATGCACTTCAGAGCAAGGAATCCTGGATACTGTTACCATCTGGGAGGGATTCAGCTGTCCATCTCTGAGGAGGAAAAGGTTTTGGGGGTAATGGTCACAAAGAATATGAACCACCCATCTCAATGTAGGAAAGCAGCGGCAAAAGCCAATAGAATGCTGGGGTGCATTGCAAGAGGAATCACCTCTAGGAGGGAGGAAGTCATTCTGCCACTGTACAGGTCACTGGTGAGGCAGCACTTGGAGTACTGTGTACAGTTCTGGAACTCATACTTACAGAAAACATCAGGTGACTGGAGGGGGTACAGCAGAAGGGGACTAAAATGATCAGCGGTATGAAGGGGAAGCCTTACTAGAATAGGTTGAGGGACCTCAACATGTACTTACTGGAGGAGAGAAGGAAAAGGGGTGATCTGATTGAAGCCTTCAAGTACTTAAAGAGCATCAACAGGGTTAGTACAGAGGGCATGTTTTGACTAAAGGGAGAAGGGGTTTCTAGGGGGCACAGCCTGAAGTTGGCACGGGGGTAAAGTCAGGACGGAGGCAAGGAAGCATTACTTCATGGAGAGGATGGAAAGGGGATGGAATGCGCTTCCTGAAGAAGTGATATCTCTTAAAACAGTTAACTTTAAAAGGGAGTGGGATAAGGTTAAGGGCAAAATACTAGTCAGTGGGAAGATGAGGGGAAGCTAGGGACAAGGGTGGGGGGCAGGTCTAACTTCTGTGCTGCACAATCGAGCAGACATGATAGACCATTTGGCCTATATCTGCTGGCAATTTCATATGTTCGTATGTAACTAGGACCTTTTTCAACTGCACTTGGGGGAGCTCTCCTTCCATGCTCCTTGCTACTCCATGCTGCCACCAGAAGTTGTCAAGATGGATAAACTTCTGACTGTTCTACCCTTACCCATTGTTTTTTGAGTGTTATACATTAAGATGGTTATTGTTATGGAGACTGCGTTTGCAATCATATTATGGCAAGGTGGCCAGCTGATCTTTTCCACTTCCCAGGGCCGAATTTATTATAACACAAACTATGCATGTGCATTGGGCCTGTGATTTTCAGGTGGCCCCTGAGCTGTGCAAAATTCATTGCTCATTATATCATGCATTAATTTTTTTTTTCAGCTGCAACTCAGCTGCTTGCTGTGTAGCCTGTGCATGCCAATCTTGGGGGGGACTGCATGCATATGTGAACTTCCAGTCTACTCCTGCCCAATTTGTCTCAGCTCTGCCATTTTTATTGGCTAATGAGTAAAGGAGCCGAGCAAGGGCAGTCACTAAAATTTAGCAACCACTCAAAGATTCTCCATGTGATTGGCACCAAAGTCAGTACCGCAGCAGCCATTTCTGCCATGATGGGTGTGAGTGCGCGTGACCTTAAGGACAGAGGTGTACAGGATTTAAGTAATTAGTGCTGCACTGGGCTAACTATGTGGTGAGTCAGTGCCACCAATCTATGACATCTGTTTTTGTTTTCTTTCCTGAGAACAAGCCTGAACCCTGGTTGTGTGATCAGGCACAGGCAGGGAGTAGATCATTTTGGAGTGGGTGCTGCAGTGGTATGGCAGGAACCAAGCTGAGCATGGTGAAAGGTCACCATTGGTGAGCCTGGGGACAGCAGGGTGGATGTAGCAGGCAATCAGGGATGGTAGCAGCTTCTTGAGGTTCCAGACCATCCCTGTCAGTCAGTGAGCTGCAAATTACCTTTACCTGCCACTGCTCCTAGAATTATGGAATTACAGGTAACTTTTAATTACAGCTTTGAATGGACTCATTTGTGACTTGATATTTCGCATCAGTCTCTAATCAGCATTCAGTTCTGTGCAGAAGCTGAAAAATCTGTCATGTTTTTTTCTTGTGTCATCACTTTCTTATCATAGAGTTTGTGTCTGCATTGCTCAGGAATGGCTCTGGGTTTTCTGCTTCCATATCAAGTCCTAGAACTGAGCACCGTCTTGCTGGCCAACTTGGCTGTGGAGGACTTCTTGCTGATCATCTGCCTCTCATTCTGCACCAAGTATTATCTGAGGGAAAAGAGCTGGCTCCACGGCAACGCCCCTTGCCAGTTAATCCTGTTCATGCTGGCCATGATTTGAGTGGGAAGCATTATCTTTCTCACAGCTGTGGCACTGGACTGCTACTTCAGGGCCATACACCCTAGAATAAATTCATTATCCAGCAGGATTGCTAGCCCGCTGGCTAGTTCCATGTGGTTTCCCAAGATGGCGATGACTGTACAGCCCCTGACTCAATCCCACCTGTATGAACAGGATGGCAACTCATTCCAGTGTGACAGCTTTACTAGTTGCCCCAATAATGCTTCTGTAGTCTGGCAGGATGCGTAGTTTATCGTAGAGTTTCCTTACCTCTGTGCATCATTTTCTATTGTACATACCACATTGTCTGGCAACTGAAACAAAGGCAACTGGGGAAGCAAAGCAAGATAAAGAAGGTAGGCAAGTTTACATTTCTGGTTGCAGTCATTTTCCTTTTTCTTTTTTACCTAATGTTGTGGCCAGAATACGTGCGAGAGTCCTAAAGTTATAGACTTCAGTCTGATTCTTTCCAGGCTGTCGATATGGCATTTTATATTACAGTTTGTTTAACTTATTTCAACAGTGTGTCAGATCCTATTGTGTATTATTTTTCAATTCCTACCTTCAAATTGTTCTACCAAAATATTATAAGCTTTCAAGAAACACAACCAGTACCCCCTTCAGACAGTGCAGGCAGAAACCAGAGTACAGATATGGATGCCAACCATACCCAGTCAGTTGTCTACTTACAGAAAATAAAACAATGCATTACAGCAATATTTGAGATGTCAGCAGACACTGTTAAACTTGAATTAGACTTGGGACAGACTACATTTTTTCAGTTTAATTTTCTTCTTCTGTTATCCCCATTGATATCCCCACCACCATCACTCAAGTTGGTCACTTGTTTGAGGCTTGCTCGCCACTTTTTCCGGAGACAAGATCAGTATTTTTTTCTACTGTCTAGCATCGTATTGTGTCTGACCATATATGTACCCAGTTTCACCAGTCACCTTCACAGAGCTTCCAATTCATCCTCAGATGAAGAAGATCACTGTTTTCTGGCCACTAGCATCAGTGACAGTCTCCTTTAGGCTGTGCAACCAAGCAATCAGGGTAATTAATAAATAAGCTGGGAATCCCAGATGATTAATGAGCCTGCTTGCTCAGTTTCACAGTCTAAAGTGACAGAGACTTTAAAAAAAACCTAAAGGAGAACTGTCAGCAATAAGATCCTCACACCCAAGTGTAAGGCTGATCCCAATTAGCCCTTTGTGTGAAAAAAGACTTTTTACTTTACTGATTACTGCAGTGTAGTAGATTATATCATGCTAATTTCATTGACTTGTAAGGTGACATTTCCTGTAACTAGAAATACCAGACTCCTCTGCTGCTGACATCAGAGGGCTGCAGCAATGGGAGATTCAATAGCCCATACTGCATGTCAGAGGTTTTTTTTTTATCAGTGGTAATCTTCTGTTTGCTGGTCTGTTGTTCTCCTGGGGCTATGTGTAGTCACAGAGAACTGTACTAATCCCCGTGAACATGTAGGACCACCAAACATCTGATTTTGGCTCCAAAATATTTAACATGTTTGCTGCGGGCTATTGAGTTTCCAGCTCTACAGTCCTCCTCTGATGTCAGCTGTACAGGATTCTGGGATTTCTGGTTACAGGAAATGGCATCTTAGAAGGCCGCAACATTAGCCTAATACATTCTATACTGCAGTAAACAGTAAGTTAAAAAAAAAATGCTTTTGTATACAAAGGCCCCGATATTGAAAACTGCACCTGGCAATGGCACAAGTGGTTGCTCCTTGCAAGTGAGTTGCGCTGGAGCAACAAAGGGATATATTCAGAAGAGATGTGCAATGGTGCATCACCTCTGAATGTATTGAAATATGTAGGCAGCCCAAATGCAATGCGCCAGCGCACCCCCAAATAGGTCTGAATACCTGGATTGGGAATGCACCAGCGCATCTGGAGATGAGCCAGTCATAATTTCCAGATATTCAGACCCGAACATGCAAAAGGGGTCATTATGCATGCAACATACAAATAGGGCCATTTACATGTCATTAAGGCACTGTTTGCATGAGTTGTGCAGGGCTGGCTTGTGGAATATGCCATGCAACCTGCAGAGCATGTCTGATGTCCCTGGTAGTCTAGTAGTACCCCCTCCCCATGCAAAACCCCGATCCCATAAAATAAATATTTCATCATTCCTGCCTACAAAATGACTGTAACAACTTTGTGAATGAATGCATCCATTCACAAAGTTGTGAATGACTGTTACAGTGCACACTGCTGGCCCATTGGTCGACACTGTCAGCCAATGGGGTTGCAGCTGTTACTGTTACAGTCATTCAGCAGGCAGCTGCAGAGGTGTGTGGGTGGGTTTTGCTGCCTGCTGAAGACCTGGGGGTGGGGTGGGATGGGGTCCTGTATGGGTGGGGGGTACCACTGGACTATCAGAGCATATATTTTACTGATTACCATGTGATCGGGGTACAGAGTGGGGAGGGGGGAACCACTGGACAACCAGGGATGATGAAATATTAATATTACAAGGGATTGGGGCTTTGTACAGGAGGGGGAAACCACTAGACTACCAAGGCATAGGTGTACTAGTATTGGGGCATGTGCAGGGGGGGTAGCCACCCAGGGGCTGGTAGCTGCTGTGCTGTGTCTTTTCAATACGGCAGCTTGCCTGTGGGTGGCTACCACTTAAGCATGTTGTTTACATGCTCAACTTTGTGCCCATGTATGCGGCACATCTCTGGGATGTGCCGGTAGATGTGCCGCACATCTTGGCTGAATATTGAGATGTGCCACATATGCATGGGCACGCCCACTGGAGATGTGCTGAATACATTATCTTTGCACCGTGGCACATTGGGAACTGCGCAGTGCATTTCCCCCTTTTGAATATAGCCCAGGACCGCATTTCAGTTGTGCCAGGTGCAACTCCTTTGAATATCTTGGCCAAAGTGCAAATTGGGGTCAGTCTCACACATGAGTGTGAGGCTCTTATTGCTGACAGTTCCCCTTTAAAAAAAAAATGACAGATTTTGCAACCTCTGCATGGAACACTGATTGCAGACTAATGTTCATGAGGATCTTTGTGCTTTAAAAGAGGCATTTAGGTGCCAGTGCCTCTCCCAGTCACTTCCATTAGATGAAAACAAGACATAAATTACTATAAATATGTGTGTCGCATTTCATAATGCAGATGCCAAGCTACCACATCTGCACTGGCTAAAGTAGCACCAAGAAACATATGGTGGCAGATGTAAATAAAAGTAGGTAGTCTGCATTAAATTGTTGAGACAGAACAAGTTCCCTTGATGATTAGATAAAAAAAAAATATAGATTTGGAGGTTAAGTTAGGAAAAACACTGCTTTGAAAGGCATTCAATTCAGAGTGTATTTGAAACAAATGACAATGGCATACTAACTTGCCCCTGCTCAACCTCTGTATAACTGTGATGATACGGGGTGGGAATTAAGCGATACTTGGTGCACTCAGAACTGAGCAGCAATGCAGCACAATCAAATGAGTGTGCTAACAGATCTGGGCACGGTGCCTTACTCTGAGGAAAGGAAGACACCACAGGCAGTACGTTGTGTGTTTGATCTGTCTGTGAAGGTATCTATGAAACCAAAGTGGAAGATAAAATGTTCTGTGATACATTCCTAATCTGATTGTTTTGTGTGACATAGGGGGGATGCAATACCATGTGTATGTGGGGAAGGGGTGCAATACTGTGTGTGGGGGGGGGCACGGTTACTGCTGTGCATAGGGCCCTTGACCATATAAATCTGGCCCTGCCACTTGCTGATTCCTCTGGCATGCCCCCGTGCTTGGCACATAATGATGTGAACAGAGATGCACCAAAGTTTTAATTAGCAGGCGAAGTTGTCATGAAGTGGCCAAAATTCACATTTGTGGGGATTTGTGAAGTTTTCCCTGTTCTCATCAACTTTGACTATGGCCGAATTGCAAAGTTTTTAATGTGAAGTGCAGAACTTCACCTGTGAATGGTGAAATTCCACTGTTCATGGGCAAAATTTTGCATTTTGTGGGTGAACATATGCACTTCCCAGCAAAATTTCGCACTTCATGGATCAATCCACACTCTGCGAATTGCACTAAATTCATGGATTAATTTGTGGAAAGAATTTCAGCAACGTCGCCCATCTCTAGACATGAAGCAAGAGAGAGAGAGAGATAGTACAGAGGCGAGCCCCATTGAAGTCAATGGGGGCCGATTTTCATTACTATCTAATGCATAATGATGACCAGTTGGCTGTTAAGGAAGGCAACCACTCAATTAACAAGGCCCTTGTTAATCACATAGTCACCTTCTTTAAAATCCGATTGGGAAACATTATGAATTAAATAGAGAATAATGGATGGGGAAGAAGGGGTTTGATATGAGATTTAATGCACCGAGTTGTGGATGCTACATAAACCCCGAGGGCGAATTCAGAGGGGTTTATCAAAGCATCCCACAACGAGGGTGTGCATTAAATTCTCATATGAAACACCTTCCCCATCTTTTATTTTTTATAATAACAGGTCAGCAATTTTTCTCCAGCAGTTTGTGAGACTGTTTGGCCCCTCCCACATACAGAATGTTGGCCAATGAGGCAGCAGCATAGTTTGACTGGCATGGCTCATGAATGTCATAACAACCAGTCGGTTGTTATGGAAAATATCAACCTGGTCAGTACATTGAGAGAACTTGCTGACCAGTTATTATATAGTAATTGAAATCGGCCTCCACTGACTTCAATGGGGCTGTCCCTTGCTTCACATCATTGCGTGCTGAGCACAGGGGCATGCCAGTGGAATCGGGAAGTGGAAGGGATTGGCTGGCCACCTTGCCAGGTCCAAATTACAATCTCTTCCACCTAAATACAGGTGCAGCATAATGTAATAAAAATGACAGGAACAAACTATTACCAGGTACCTCATAAATTAAGTGGTACCAAAAACTGGGAACATCATTTTAATGTTAAACCCCTGACTTTGCACTTTAATAGCTTCACCACTGTTCAATGGATTTGCATGAAAGTTTGCATGTGCAATCTCGAGGGAAGCTCTCTTGCCATGCCATGTTTTATTCTGGTTGGATGTGTGGTTTCCGAGATCAGGATAGTAAAAAAAGTGAAAAAAATATATATATGTTTTTGCTATTTTTTTGTCACCACCTAGCACCCAGATGGTTTGGAATTTTGCTCTGACATTTTTAGGGTAGAAAGGGCTTTGGCCAGAGGGTAGCTTTTAATGGTTTTGTGATAAAATATTAGTCTGATACAGAGTTAGAAGGATTTGAAATTTCAGTTCTGAACATGTTAAGTACAGTCTTTTGGATAGCTGTTCCATAAAAAAAAAGACTTTGGCCCATACGAAAAAGGATTCTGTTTTGTATGGGAGGGGTGATTTTTTTTCATAAGAAAAAATTGTTTTTGTGTGGCTGCTGTCTTGTTTTCATTTTTTTTTCAAAACCATAAAAAAAAAAAAAAATCTTCAAAACAAACCAACACATGTATCTTGCTAATCAGGATCCCATTAGGTGTATTCTCAGTTACATTTTGGAAAAATACCCAGAAGTGTGTTTTAACACATTTTAAAATATTTTTTCGTATGACCATACAAAACAAGAATCGGCCATATGAAACAAGGTTGCATTCAAATGGAAAAAGAATTTGGGCTTAGGTTTTTTTCACATTCTGTTTTCATATGAAGGCATATTTTTACATGAGTATGACACAATCTCACAAAAAAAATATTCCTTCATATGAAAAAAGAATTTGGACTTCGTGTTTTCCACATTCTTTTTTCATATGAAGGAAACGTTTTCATGAGTATGACATACTCTCACAAAGAAGATACCTTTATATGAAAAAAATTAGAATTTTTTTACATTCTTTTTTCATATGATGACATATTTTTTCATGAGATTGTGTCATTCTCATGAAAAAAGATTCCTTCATATGAAAAAAGAATTTGGATTTAGTCATTCTCATTAAAAAAGAATCCTTCATATGAAAAAATAATTTGAATTTAGTTTTTTTCCCATTACTTTTTTGTATTCAGAATTATTTTTCCATGAGATTGTGTTGTCCTTCATACAAATAAAGAATTCGGAGTTAGTTTTTCTTCACATTTTTTTCATATGAAGGAATCTTTTTTCATTAGATTGTGTTGTTCTCTCAAAAAAGATTCTTTCATACAAAAAAAGAATTTGGACTTGACTTTTTTTCCACATTTCAACTTTAACAAGCCATAACTCTGTTAATATTTGCAGTTAAGGGACAATATATACATCACAAGAAAGGTCTTAATGAGTACTACAGCACTAACACATAACATTTCCACAAAAAGTTAGGGGTCATATAAAAAACATATACATTAAAAAATCAAAATTCCCATAGGATAACATTGCAGGTTTAACAAGCTATAAGTCTATCAATAACTGGAGTTAAGGAACAATGTGCAGTATGGGCGGGATATTCAGACTGCACCAGGCTGTGGTGCAAGCCTGGGCGCAGCGCAACTTGGATGTGCAGGGACATGGACAGGGTGATATTCAACGGAGCTGCCCGTGGCACAGCATCATTGAATATCGCTCCTTGGCCACCTGCAGTGTGCATGGCGCAGTGGCACTGCACCAGCGCAAGTGGCCAGAGTGGAGCAGGGGGATGTGCTAGCACAAGTGCCGTTGCGATAGGTGCAACCACCACGATATTCAAAAGTGCAAGTGCAAATGGGGCCATAATGTATGCAAGGTGCAAATAGGGCCATTTGCATGTCATTATAGCCCCATTTGCATACAGGTGCGCCGATCCTCTGCGACTTGCGCCTGGCGCCCTGCCAGGCTGCAGCCATCGGGGACAGATGCCCCCTGCACAAGTGGCAACACACTCTGATGCCCGATCGCAGGCATATGAATATAATGTAAATGTCCCGTATCCCTGGTGGTCCAGTGGACCACTTGCAGCCTGATCGCAGGCATATGTTGACATATTATAGTCCTATATCCCTGGTGGTCCAGTGGACTGCTCGCAGCCCGATCGTGGGCATCAGTAATATGTTATGACACACCAATCCAACCCTGGTGGTCCAGCAGTAGCCCCTCCACCCGCCCACTGAGCCCCACCGCCCGCTCCCCTGGTCAGTGGTGGGTGGCATCTCCCCACCTGCTTGCTGCCCGCTGCCCATTGACTGATTTATGGATGGTCATGCCAGCTTGAGCTCATGCATGAGCCAATGGCATAGCCATACATACACAGTCCAGATATGTGAATGGATCCATTCACATTTCTGACTGTCTAGTATGGTATGGCTGCACACCCATTGGCTCATGCTGTGGACCAATGGGCATACAGCCCTACCATATGGAGTCAGTTGGCGGGCGGGCGCAAGCCGCTGACCAGGGGAGCAGGGCAGTGGGGCCAGTGGGGGGTGGTGAGGGGTACTGCTGGACCACCAGGGTTGGATTGGTGTGACATAATTTATTACTGATGCCCATGATTGGGCTGTGAGCAGTCCACTGGACCACCAGGGATATAGAACTATCATATTTCAACATATGCCTGCGATTGCGCTGAGAGCAGTCCACTGGACCACCAGGGATATTGGACTATGATATATAACATATGCCTGTGATTGGGCATGGGGGGGCACCGCCTGAAGGTGCCACCAGAGCTCGGGTGGCCACCCACAGGTGGCAGCTGCCGTGTTGCACCCTGCAATATGGCAGCTCACCTGTGGGTGGCTAGCTGTTGCTCCTTTTTTATTTGGCTCACCTGTGTGCAGCGCAAGTAGGGGTTGTGCATGCATGGGCACAGCAAATCCAGGGCTGAATATCGGGATGCACGGAGTATGCATGGGCACGCCCCCACTTGCTCCGCATACATTACTGATGCACCCCGGTGCATCGGGATTTGTGCCAGGCACATTCCCCTTTTGAATATCGCACCAGGGCGCATCAGTGGGTTGCGCATGATGCAACTGTGTTGCGCCATGCACAACCCTTCTGAATATGCTGCCCTATATATATAAAAAACAAAGGTGTCAATAAGTGCTACAACACTGACAGATAATCGTCCCCTAAACATTCATGGGATACACAGTACACCCTGAAATTACCTCCAATCTTCACCATGCTGCCAAATCCACAATGAACATCTGATCATCATCGAAAATATATCAAATGTGTATCTAGTCTTCCAGTACAACCATAGCAAATTGCAGAGCAAACTGACAAACATTTACTGACTTATGGGTAAAAAACTGAGAAACACATTTTTGCCTACATACAAGCAAGAGTTCGAAGTTAAGGAGCACACTTAATATATTTTTCTCTTTAAAGTGAGCCCCACAAAAAAAAACTATTACAACCAAGTACATAAATTGCTATTTTGGAAGCATGGAAGTGCAGGGCACTCAGGTCACTGCACTTCCATAGCCACATGGATGTGTGCATCTATGGAGAGATTGAAGAGCAGGGCCCAGAGGGCCCTACACTTCCCTGGGCAAATGGTTGTGTTCATGCATGTCTCTTCAGTGAGAATGCAATTATACTATCTCAAAAAGTAAGGAAAGTCTTTGCAAAAAACTTTATTAATACAACACTTAGGGTTCAGATAAAACCAACAAAAGTAGGGAAATGTGGTGCTAGGATTTCCAGCCTTAACACCTCACATCCACTCTGCAAGCAGCAAAAGGAGAAAACATTACAACCCTAACACTCAGCCCATCCTCATATAGTCTACAAATCTGAGCTTATTTGCTAATGGAATAGGGGTAGCATTAGGGCTGATAAACCCAAGGAAGACCTCAGGCCTGATTTGCAAAGTTCAGGACAGGCAAAACCATAATGCTTTTTCTTTTTCTGCTCGCAGGGTTGGGGTTTGATGTTATGGTTAGAAACCCTAATACCACATTTCCCTATTTTTGTTGGTACCCTTACAGGTGCATTAATGAAGTTTTTTTTTTTTTGCAAAGAATATAAAATACACGTTTGGGAACTCGTCCCCATAGAAAAAGCTATTGTATACATCCCTCTATACCACCATAGCCAATTAGGGAATATGAAAAAAAAATTAGGGTACATGAAAAAACAAATTAGTGTATATAACACCAACCAGCTAGTTATACAATATTAATGTGTTATTAACACCTTAATAATGTATTAATACCTACCACACTACAAACTACATGTAACAAACTCCATAACACATGTAAAAACCTTAACACATGTAGCAAGTGCCTTAATAATATATATAACAGCCACCTTAGAAAACTCTGACACAAATCAAGTCACAGAACTAACAGTCAGCACCCAAAACAGCAGCTCACAACCTAAAAAACTACAAGGACCTGCACCACACTACTGCAGTTCCTTCCCACATTCTAATCCCAACATTGTGTCCTCAGTCAGCCAGCAGCCATAGTACCTGCCCTCCATACTGCTGCTGGTTCATGCTCCTCCAGGCCAACTCAAAAGCCACCATACTGTACTGCTGACTCCTTCAATGCATGGTACTCATCACCACAGACCACTGCTCCTGATGGTTCAGCTCCACACCACATACCACCGCACCTGACTGCATGCTGAAAGTAGTTTATGCCATCCTGAAATCAAACTTCTGTCACATGCTAAACTGCCACTCCCAACTACACACTGAACTCAAGTCATTCTGAAAAGGAAGTCCTGGCCAAACCACTTCCCATTTTTTTGGAGGACTTCCTGAAATGGGCACGTGCATGTGAAAATGCAAGTGCCCACCCTACTGAAAAAAAAACTAAGAAAACCACTTCACTAAGCAACTGCACTATCTCACAACACCACTAATCTATGGAGAAACCATACACTATGGGAAAACATTAAGAGTCTCGATGGGAAAAAAAAACAGCACCTATTCAAAAAGCACACAAGCATAACTGTGACTAAACTTGTGTATAATATAAAATAAATGACGGCAAAGTCCACTATACTTATGAAATAATGCCATCTCAGGGTTAAACAAGCCCATAAAGGCCACTTACCCTTTGGGCATGTGGCTTTATGGCTTGTTTGATCCCTCAATAGTATTATTTCCTTATAATACATTGATAGGACTTGAGTCTCACTGAAAACCCCATAATTTATTTCCCGATATATCACACCAATTAAAGTCATATATGACAGTCGTTAAAGTCATATATGATGGCTGGCCATCATATATGACTTCAACACCATGATATAAGACTTTCATTGCAATGATACATGACTTAACCCCTGCAGCTGAACTCTCTCTCTCTCTCTTCCAAAAAAAAAAGACCCACAGCAGCACCAGCCTTCTCATAAAATCCCCCCTTTTAACCAAACACTCTTCTCCCTCTACAGTAGCTCTTGCTACATATTCACCCACACCCTCCATGCCCTTAATGATTGCCTCTCCACAGTGTCACACTGCCTTTCCCCACAACTAAACCACCACTGCAAGCTGCTAAAATTGCCACACTGGACTGCTGAATCACTACAAGAAATGCCATGCCAACTCAGCCACAGGCCATTCTCACTCCTCATAAAAATACTGTAAGGGACTGACCACACCTCCTTATATAGGAAGACCCTGTACTATGGAAAAGCAGAACAGCCAAAAGGCATCTAGGCAAACTCAGAAATGATTGCAAAATTTAATAACCATCCTAATGAATTATGTAAAACAAATGCACGGAACATGTAGTATTTGAGGATATAATGCCATCTCAGGAGCTAAAAAGCCCAGTAATCCTACTTGTCCTTCAGGCTTGTGGGTTATTGGTTAATTAGCCCTCCTGATGGCATCTGGCACTTG
Organism: Neoceratodus forsteri; assembly: GCA_016271365.2. NCBI lineage: Eukaryota > Metazoa > Chordata > Ceratodontiformes > Ceratodontidae > Neoceratodus > Neoceratodus forsteri. Next base: position 1,109,360,314 of record CM028129.1, on the reverse strand, counting down.
GGTTAATATCCCAGTACTGACACTGCAGTGCAGCATGAGAGGGGTGCTGCACTTCTGAGGTGCCGTCTTTCAGATGAGACGTTAAACCGAGGTCTCATCTGCCTGGATTGGTGGTAGTTCAGGTGGATGTTAAAGATCCCATGGCACTTATTGAAAAAGAGTAGGGGAATTTCCCCGGTGTCCTGCCAAATTTCCTCATTCACTAAAAATACCACCAACAGCTTAATCTGGTTCAAGGTCAGTTGGCATTCATCTGTATCCCCCTCCCCCGGGTCATGCCTGAAAATAGGCAGGATTTGTCTAGTGCACTTACCCGGTCAACAAAAACTAAATAAAATAAATAAATAAATAAATTGTATCCTCATATACTACACTTTCATAGCATTTAAAAGTTACCTATCAGAGAGTCGCCAATGCATTTGTTACTGCTGATCACTACCCACTTGTTACTGCTGATCACTACCCACAGCAGAGTAACGTATATATTTTTGTTGTTAGCTTAGCTCTTGCAACTTTTATATCCTCTGGATTGTTGTATCACTGTCCTGCTACTGTGTAATTTACTGTGTGAACCCAATTGATCTCCTGTTTCCCTACTCTAGCTTGTGCCTCAGTCTTGTACACAACTTGATCTCTTATCTTTATATATTGTGGCCCGGATATTCAAACTGCGCCAGGCTGTGGTGCAAGCCTGGGCGCAGCTCAACTTGGCTGCGCAGGGGTGTGGCCTGGGCGATATTCAGCGGAGCTGCGCTATGGCTCAGCAGCTTTGAATATCGCATCTCATTACCCCCACTGTGCATGGCGCAGTGGCACTGCGCCAGTGCAAGTGGCCAGAGTGGAGCATGGAGATGCGCTAGCACAAGTGCCATTGCACCATTCACAGCACCTGTGATATTCAAAAGGGGGCATGCAAATGGGGCCATAATTTATGCAAGGCGCACATGGGGCCATTTGCATGTCATTATGGCCCCATTTGCATTCCATTAGCATGCAGGTGCACCGATCTCTGACGACTTGTGCCTGGCACCCTGCCAGGCAGCAGCCGTCAGGGACCGAGGCCCCCTGCAGCCCGATCACAGGCATTTGTCTAAAGAAGGAAATTCTTGTCTAATATCCCTGGTGGTCCAGTGGACCGCTATGTGCCCGATCGCGGGCATTTGTCTAAAAAAGAAATCCTCATCTAATATCCCTGGTGGTCCAGTGGACCGCTATGTACCCGATCGCGGGCATTTGTCTAAAAAAAGAAATCCTCGTCTAATATCCCTGGTGGTCCAGTGGACCGCTATGTGCCCGATCAGTGGCATCGGTATAATAAACCCCGTCTAATATCCCTGGTGGTCCAGTGGACCACCTGCTGCTGATCACAGTATCTGGTTAAATTACCTTCCCCAGCCAATATCCTTGGCGGGCCAGTGATTGCACTCTGCTCCGATCGCAGGAGCCTAAAACATAAACAACCTCTGTTACCTGGTGGTCTAGGTACTCTCCCACCCACTCACTAAGCCCCACTGCCCCGCCTCCCCGGGTCAGCCGGGTGGTGCGCAGCACCCCACTGGCCAGCGCTCACGCCCGGCCGCCCGCCACCCCATTGGTCTCAGGGAAAGCAGCCGATCTGAGTCTGCCAGCGTGACAATGGCGCAGTTTGTCAACAGAGCCACACAAATCCAGATATGTGAGGAATCATTCACATATCTGGAATGGGGATGGGTATGGTTGCACGCCCATTGGCTCACACTGTGAACCAATGGGTGTGCAGCCCTACTGAGCTGTCAGTCGGCGGGGGCGGGCGGCAGGCGGGTGGGCTGCCACCCGCCGGCTGACCGGGCGGGAGCAGGATGGTGGGGCTCAGTGGGTGGTGGAGGGGAGCACCCTAGACCACCAGGGTAATAAGACATTGTTTATAGCTTGATAGATGCCCGCGAAGCGGGCAGAGTGCGGTCCACTGACCACCAGGGATACTGGATGGGGAGGGTGATTTAAACAGATGCTCACAATCGGCAGCGAACGGTCCACTGGACCACCAGGGATATTAGATGGGGGGGTTTATTATACTGATGCCCGCAATCGGGCACATAGCGGTCCACTGGACCACCAGGGATATTGAAGGGGGGGTTTATTTGAACAGATGCCCGCGATGGGGCATGGGGGCACCGCCAGGTGCGGCAGGAACTCGGGTGGCCACCCACAGGTGGCAGCTGCCGTGTTGTGCCCTGCAATGCAGCAGCTCACCTGTGGGTGGCCATCATTTGTTCCTTTTTTTGGCTTAACTTTGTGCAGGCGCAGTAGGGGTTGTGCATGCATGGCTCTGCACATCCCGGCTGAATATCGGGCTGTGCAGGTTATGCATGGGCACGCCCCCCCCACCTGTGCCTGCATACACTACAGATGCGTGCTGGCGCATCGGGATTTGTGCGGCGCACTTTTCCCTTCTGAATATTGCGCCAGGGCGCATCAGTGGGTTGCACATGGCACAACACTGTTGCGCTATGCACAACCCTTTTGAATATCTGGGCCTATGTATGTAAATAACAATTGTTTATTATTGTAATTCCATGTTGTCTTTGAATCCCTGTACATTAGCCTGTAACTAAATCTGGGTTGACCCTGAAAATGGGACCATTGGTCTCAGTGGGCTTACCCAGTTACCAAAACTCAATAAATTAATAAATAAATTTATCATCTTATATATACAATACTTTGCCATCATTTGTTCTCTGTATATACATTTTATATACATGTACATACAGGGTGGGATATTCAGAGGAGTTGTGCCATGCGCAATATGGATGCGCCCGTGTAAGAGCGGACTTGCGCCAAAATGCTATATTCAGCGGCATCAGATGCACAGTACAAAACACAATGCACCGTAGTGCAACGGTAATGAATGCATGCTCAAGTGCAGGGGGCATAACCAGGAATAATGTGTGCAATACAATATTCAACAGCAGGAGACATGCTCAATAGCGGAGCAAGCTGAAGTTGCATGATAGCAGATATGAGCGAATATAAAACGGAGCAAGTGAGGGGCGAATGATTGTGCTAGAGAGGAGCCATAGCTGGGGAGTGTGGAGACAGAGCAACAGGGAGCCAGGCAAAGAAGCAGGCAGTCAGGGGTGGCCAAGAGGTGGATGGAGGGTCACTGGAGGTGTGTGTGAGTGTGTGTATGTGTGTGTGTGTGTGCGTGTGCATGTGCGTGTGTGTGTGTGTGTGTGTGTGTGTGTGTGTGTGCATGAGGGTCTGAGCATGTCACAGAGGAAGGAGAGCAGTGGGGCAGAGGCAGGGAACGCAGTGGTGTAGTTCCTGGGGTGCACCCAGTGCAGGGGGCAGTACCAGCAGCACACAGCCGGGGGGACCAGGTAGTCAGCCACCTGGGGGAGAACACCAACCAGAGACATGGCCAGTGCCACCTTCCAGATGGAGGCAGTAATGAGGGGTGTGAGGAGGCAGGCAGCAGGGAGGTGTGGCCATGGAAGGGCCCGTCGGTGGTATGCCCAGAACAGGCTGTACCATGCCCATGTCAGCTTCGAGCTGTACAGTGACATCGAGATCGTGGGCTGGTACTGCCTGAACCAGGCCATTCTGAGGCAGCTCTGTGAGCTGTGCAGTGAGGAGATGCAGGCACCCACAAGACGGAGCCATGCTGTCTCCGTGGAGACAAAGATCACAGCTGTCATGTGCCTGCTCACCACGGGCACCTTCCAGAGACTAACAGGGGACACAAGAGGCATAACCCAGTCAGCCGGGTCACACCTACTCACACAATTCCTCAGCACACTGCTGCCACATGCTGCAGAGTACATCCGTTTCCCCAGCACACAGTTGGAGCACACAGCAAACATGCGGGAGTTCCACAGGGTAGCACAGTTGCCTGGTGTGCTCAGGGCCATCGACTGCACCCACATCGGCATCCACATGCCACCTGGCCCGGAGGGGGTGGCATTTATAAACCGCAAAGGATACCCAAGTGTCAACTGCCAAGCGGTGTGCTATGCCTGGGGGTGCATAATCAATGTCTGTGCCACGCTCCCTGGGGGAGCACACACTGCCTTCATCTGGCACCAGTCTGCACTGTGCCATAGTTTTGAGAGTGGGGACATCCCCACTGGCCATCTGGTAGGTGAGTATGTAGTGCACACCGGATGATGGGTGCAGAAGGGGGTGTGTGTGGGGCAAGGGCAGGGGTGCCATGGGGATCAGCCTAGAAGGCCAGTGGCACAGTATCACAGACTACCATGCTAACGATACCTCTCTACACACAGGTGACAGTGGGTACCCACTGCGGCCCTAGCTGCTCACACCATACTGGCACCCCTCGACCCCAGCGCAGCAACAGTACAATGAGGCACATGCCACAACACAGAATATCATTGAGCGGGTGTTCAGGCTGCTGAAGGCATGGTTCTGTTGCCTGCACACCTCTGGCGGTGCCCTACAGTACAGCCCCTCAAAGGCCTGCAGGCTATTCCTGGCCTGCTGTATCTTGCACAACATGGCCACTGACTGTGGGATAGCCGTTGAGGTCAAGGAGGGGGACAGCGGTGGGGACGATGAGGATGCCAGTCCAGCTGGTGTTGGGCATCCACCAACTGGGCAAAGGGATCCCCGGCTGGCCTGGGTGTCCCAGCAGCACCAGGACACTATTGCCTAGGAGCCCTATGGACCACACAGGTAGGTTATCAGGGCCATGAGCAAGCACCGGGGCAATGGCACAGCTGACAGACAGACAGGGGTGGACACCAGGGCAGGTTTGGTGGCAGTGGTGTGGGAATGGGCAGGGGCCTGCACACAAAGGAAGAGAACAGCAGGGCTACACACGCCAAGCACACACAGGCACACACACCTCAACCCATGTCCACAGGGCCACATGCACACCCACCCCATAAGCCCCCCCACACCCACACAGGACCCAACACAACCACACCCAGTGGCAGGCACTGTGCGTGTCTCCGATGCTAAGCACCATTGCACAGTGGTGGACAGCGCTATGCTGGCATCATCATGCACATGCCACAGTGGCCAGCATCTGTGCGGGTGTGCACAGGGACTGTGTGAGTGCAGGACAGGGCACCACACCCAAGCGTTGCACTCGGAACACCACAGTGCACACTGGGCAGTGGTAGATAGCGGTCATGGAGGGGGAAGGGTCAGTCATGCTGCACAATAGCACAGCCACCACGGATGTGTGGGCAGCCCCGCTGAGACCTGCCAGCTGTAACAGGCTGACCAGTGGCCTCATGGGGTAGCACTGATGGTCCCCAAGGGGTGACACTGCATGAACGCGTCCGTGTCCGTGCAGGTGTCTGCAGGTCACCAAACATGCCTGCACCAGGCATGCTCGGTATGCCCACAGCTGAACCTGGCATCAACATGGCAGGGGTCGCTCGACACCGAGAACGGGGGGGTGGACATTGCACACTGCAGGGTGTGCGGCAGCCGGGCACAAAACTGGTCAGCCAGTGTAGCCATGACAGTCACCATCGCAGTGGTGTGCCTGTCGATGGCTGCAGTCACATCCACCCGCTGTTGAGCTAACTCTGCCAGGAGCAGGGCATGGTCCCTGCTGTGCCACTCTTCTGCCTGACACAGCTCCAGATGGAGTGCATCCACTGCTACCATGAGCCATACCTGCTGATCCACAGAGACCTGAAGAAGATGGCTGTGGGTGTCCAAGGGGTCATCTGCATGGCCAACATGCTGATCCCCATGTTGTTACTGACCCTGCGGCACAGCGCCCCATGACAGTAGGCGCTGCATGGCGGTGCCTTCTTGGGGTATATCCTCACACAGTGCACTGTTGCCACCCCCTGCCCCGTCCCCCCATCCACACTGTCCAGCTGCCACTGCCCCTCTGGTTGCTGAGCGCCGGGCACCACCAGCTTGGCTGCATCAATGCCACCAACCCCACTTCCACGTCTGCACGCCAGTGCTGCCCCACTGGATGCCACAGACACGGCAGGGACAAAGGCTGTTGGGCAGACAACCACGCCAGTGCTGCCTGCACTGCCACCTAGGCGGATGCCAGTCATGGGATCCCCCTGTAACCCACCAACATCACTGTCCGGGACGTGCGTCATGTCATCATCAGTACTGGAGTTGGCCCCGATCTGTGTCTCAACACACAGGACACCGTGGCTGGCGTCCCACTGGAACACAGCCAGGGCCTCATCTGCACCCACACCACAGACATCAGTCCAGACAGCTGTGCAGGGCTGCAGGCAGTCGGTCCTTCAGATACCTGTGGAGGTGGATGGGCACTCTACTGGTTCCAGGGCTACTCCCTCGGTGGACACACCCAACACCGCTGCCCGATGCAGACACTCAGGAGCTGTAAAGGAACACAGTACCATTAGTGGTTCCGCCTGGCCCTGGACTCCACCCTCCCTGACACCGACACACTGCCAACACCGGTCCTACCATATAGTGATGGGCTGCCACCCATCTGGAAGCCTCTGCTGAGCACACCCTCAATGGCACAATGCTGCATGCTGCCGGCCACCTTCTTCTCCAGTGGTGTCAGGCAAGGCACATCCTGCTGGTCCCCACCAGTGGCTGCACGTACTGCCCTGATGGCAGCCACCTTGTCCTTTATCCTCCTCCTGTACATGCCAACTTTCTTCTTGCACTCCTGCATGGAATGCTGGTGGCTGCCCTGCTGGTTGACCGCACATGCCACCTCGCCCCATGCTGCCACCTGGGCCTGTGGTGTACCCCTCTGTCCACTGAGGAGTGGCTGCCTGTTGAGGTAGGCCTCGAACAGGGCATCTGTTTCTGCCCTGGTGAAGTTGGGCCTCCACTTCTGCACCCTCCCCTGCTCCTCATCCTCCTCACGTTCTGTCATGCTTGTACCTGGGGAGATGGACAGGTGTTACCATGGACTGTTCAGTCCCATACAGCCCTCCCATACCACTGTCCCCACATCTCCACAGCATGGCACGTACCTCCAAAGGCTGCAATACTGATCCATGGCCTGTGCATTTCCATATCACTTTTATAGCGCATCACATGCAAACGAGGGTATGCACAACTGTAATGGGATGCAAATGCAGCGGATGCACTGCGAAATGGATCATGAGCTGATTTGCATAACCTGGCTGAATATCATGGTGCTGCACCTTGCGCAATGGTGTTGTGCATGCTCAGCTCATGGCGCACCACTGTGACATGCGCAATGGGACACACACCATGCATGCGCACGGTGCTGACACACACACGGGCAGTGCAGCATACGCACATAGTGCAGGAGGCAGTAAAGTGCACAGCCACTACTGTGCCTGTGCCGCTTGTGTGCCATACGTCCTACAGGGCACATGTGACATAGTACGGATGGCGCATTGCCATCATGCTCCGTATTGCGCCACTGCACCATGGGTGCCATGGCGCCCAGCACGGTAGGCCACTGCATGGCATCACACACAAGCACCCTACTGTGCACCATACAGGGCCTCCCAACAGCACAGTTGTGCTCAGTGCGTGGCCCGACCCTTGATCCACGGCTGCCCTTTGCCCTCTAGGTGCCATGCAGCCACATGGCTGCCCCCCATTGCACAGCACGGTGCCAGCACGATTGCAACTGACAGCGCAGCACCACGCTGCCACAGCGCATGGGACACGTGCACTACTGGGTGCCATTTTGCACTGTGGACAGCCTGGATCATGCCGCACACCAGAGCCCCAGTGTAGAGTGCCACTGAGCTGGCCAACCTGGTGGCCCTTGTAGAGCCACATGCTGGTGCCCTGTTTGGGCAGGTGCCCCTCCAGAGGCCCCGCACTGCGGTGTGGCAGGAGGTAGCTGATGGGCTTGAAGAGGCCACTGGGAGCTGTCGTACTGGGGAACAGTGTCGCCACCGCTATGGTGACCTCCAGTGGCGTGACCCTGACTGCCTGAGGTGCCTGCAGGTGCTTGCCCAGTGGGGAGCAGTGCCATGGCCAGGTAGGTGCTCCATGACCATCACTAGCCATCTCCGAGTGTCCTCAGGGCACAGGAGTCGGTAGGCCAAGCCACCGGGGGATGCCAGCTCCTGTGTTGTCGGGTGTGGGGGAGCATTGTATCTACCCTATGCCACCGCAGTACAGACACCCGGGGGGGTGGGGCCTATGAGTCAGATGTGTACTGATGTGACTCTCTCCATGTTTCCCCCAGGCCCAGAGGAATGCTGTAGGGCATGGTTGGCCAGGGAGCAGCTGGACCAGGACCATGCCGGGGGAGTAGCCATGCGGGAAGGCAACAGTGGTGGTGCCGGTCAGCAGTGCCCTGCAGACCAGGACACAGGTGAGTAGTGTATTTCCTTATACAGCTGTGCAGGGTGGGTTGCAGGGGTGGTGATGTGGCATGGCCCTTCTGCACATTGTCCCTTCAACTGTGCACTTCCTGCGGTGCCCTCTGCACCATCCTGTGGGCCTGCACATGTGGGTGGGTGTCACAGGTGGGCTGTGGGTGCACTCAGTGCCTGGCTGTGCCACTGCCATCCCACTGCAATACCATGACGCTGGATGGCCAGGATGGTGCTGTGTGGTGCATGGGAGGGGAAGGTGTGCAGCGGTTTACATGGCTACAGTTGCCCAGGTGGTCGGCTCATGTGGGCGCACTCACTGTGGGTGGTTGCATGACTTCCCAGGGGTCACTGATGCACACCATGCACGTTGGGTGGGCTGCGTTAATCAAGGCAGTCACTCATACTGCTTCTGATCCCTTGTCCTAGGTGACCATCATTGGGAGGCCATGAAGCAGACCCTCCGGGAGATCCTATAAGTTACCCGAGTGACACTGGAGCTGCAAGAGAAGATGGATGGGGGGACAGGCGGCGGCACCACAGGCACCACAGGGTGGCAGGAGAGGACCGGGGCCGCCAGTAGCGCCTGAAGTATGAGGAGGCACTCAATCTCTCCCTGGACTGTACCCCACTTCCCCATGTCCCCCACCTTTGCCCTAACCGTTGTCCCCTGCCCTTTCCCTTCCCCCCTTGTAGCATCCCCACCCATCCCCCCTCTGTTGTACATATCTGTATATAGGTTATGATTCTGTTGTTGCTGTTGTTGTTCTGTTTTAATACATTTGTTTATATCTACATCTGTGTCGGTCTCTGATTTTCAGCTGGTGCATGGTGCCTTGCTGCAGTGGTGTGCATGGCTACTGTGGGGTGGGGCTGGCTTGGGCATGGGTGTGCCTGGCAGGGCTCCTCCACTGGTGTGGGTGGGGGCCATGGGCTCTGTCTGGGGCATGTGTGGTGTGCCCTGTGCATCATTCGCCTGTGTGCAGCGGGCTGTGGTGCATGTGTTGTATCCCATCCGCCCCTGTCGGTGTGTGCTTTGACTGTGTGGCTGTGACCATTGCTGCTACACTGCCACCATGCACGGCTGTGGTACGCATGGTCGTGTGGCCCCCACCACCCCATGCTCGGCCGACGGCGTGCCTTCAGAGGCAGCACATGCAGGCACAGCACCCTTGCTGCTGGCATTTCAGCCCCTGGACTATCACATGTCTGTCCCTGTTGCCACTGTGGGCGGTGCTATTGGTTGCTCCCTCCATGCAATCCATGGTGACTGGGGTGGTGCCTGTGGTCTGGTGGCTGTCACATGGGGTCCTGCTGCATGCAGGTGGTGGCGTGGTCACAGGTCCCTGTGCCTGCCATCGGGGCGGCCAGGTTCATGGGGTGACCGCCACATTTCAGGCTCACCAGCACCCTGGGGGTGGGCTGGCCACAGGTTACATGGCACTATGGGCCTCGCGACGACAGGGCCTGTTGCACTGCTTTGTGTGGCTGTTTGCAGGTGCGCCCATGTGACTGGGGGGGGCATTATGTGTGCCCTGTGTTGCCTCCTTTGTGGCGCAGGCTTCCATGCACCACAGGAGGGTGCTGTGTTGCCTGGTGGGGCCGGTGCTGTGGCGGGGTGGGTGCATGGGTGGAGGACCTTGCTCTGGCCCTGTGTTCGAGGTGCCTTCATGCTTGTGCTGGCATCCAGGGCGGCCCTTGTCCCATGCGGGGTCCCTCGGGTACTGGTGCCAGGTCACCCACCTTGCTGTGCCTCCATGTGGGTAGCTGCTTCAGTGGGCCTTGTGGTTGTGGTGGCGCGCAGGATGGTTGTGCCTGCGCGGTGGTCACGGTGGGGTTGTGGTACTTGTGCATTGCGCTCCGGGATGACTGAATGCCTTGGCACAGTGGTGCCGGATTGCCTTCAGTGCCATGCGCTGTTTGGTTCTGCTTCTGGGCTAGGTGTCTTGGGCACTCTGTACTGGGGTGGGGCAGCAACGGTGTGCTGCCGTGGCATGGGTGGGGCTTGGCCATCATTGGCTCCTGGTCCCTGTTGGCTGGTGGACGGTGCAGGGGCGCCGTGCCCAGCAGGTGGGGACTACTGGGTCACATCTGCTGGTGGTTCAGCACTGGGATTAGAGGGCCAGTGGTCCATTCTGCACCCGTCTGGTTATGCCGCTCATGGGGGCCTTGCCCTGGTCGGGGGAGGGGCTGGGGGTTGGGGGGGATGGTCTGTCTGTCCTGGTGCATGCTCCTCAGCACATGGTGCATCCATGGCTGCTGTTCAGCTGCTTTCTGTCTTTGTCCATGTGCATCCCTAGGGGTGCTATTGCACATCATCCCTGCTCCATGGCACATCCCTTATTGTGCCATGGCGCATCTGGTGTGATATTCACTCACGTTGTGCAGGCGCACCTTGTCCTGCGCATGGTTTGAATATCGTGCCCGTTGTGCAATGGCGCACTGGACATGCGCCTGCTCCTCTATTACCATCTTTCTCGCAGTCTAATATCCCACCATCAGTATATAAACTAGAGGGGAAATCACATTTTGTTTCCTACCCTCATGTTAACACTTGGGAATAACTTGCCAGAGCAATGGAGACAACATGTGATGGCCCCTCTAGTTGTTTACATGTATATATTTATAGTTTTATATGACCCCTACAAACTAAATCAGCATTGCAGGCATCGCACAGACAGGACAGGTAAAGGAAAACAAAAACAAAAATTCCCACAGGCCAATCCATGGGGGTGTGAAGTTGTGGTTAATCACTAAGGGGTTGAACTAGATCCTGAGATGGTCAGAAACAGCCAGCTACATAATAATTTAGTGGTTGCATCTGGGGGGGGGGCATAGGGAACTAAAAAGGTCATGCCTCAGAGGGATGGAGGGCTGCTGTAGATATCAGGCTAGAAAGACAAACTGAGAGCCAGAGCAATATAGAGACTGAAAAAGTTGCACTTCCAGCTGAAAATGAAACCTGGTGTGCTTTTGTTTTGAGCTTTGCTGATAAAACTTGTGTTTTTATCTTAAATGGCCAGTGTTCCACTAAAGACTTTTAGTTTTTGCCTTTCAAAAGGGTCCTCTGTTGAGTGTCCCCAAAATTGCTTATACAATACCAACCAGCTACCCTATCACACAACAACATAAAGCAATTATTTTATTTTAAAACTTATTTACACAGGATAGCCCAGCTGGAAAGTGACATCTCATTGTGGATCGCAATCTCTATGGCACTCCCAATTCATTACCTTGAGGGGTTATGCTCACCTGATAGGCTGTTGATACACAAGTGACAGCAAGTTAAAATCCTGGCATTTAGCCCACGATCATCTCAGTTGACCCAATTTATTCACGTGCATCAAACAGGCTATAACACTCTCCCCTTGCTCCTATGATAGCATTATTCCATAAAATTATACTTCTCAAGTAAGACAAGCATTTTTCAATGCTGAACATTTGCTTGCATGAATGTGCAGTGCAGGAGTTCGGTACTGATGGTTTACAGATACAGATGCCCTGCACCAAGGGAAGACTGTTCAAGGGCCCTGCACTTCCATGCAGTGACAGATGTGAAGAATTCATGGGGCTGTCTGGTGGGTTGTGGAAGCACAGGGTCCTGTGGTCCCTGCAGTTCCATGTGACCGCAGACACAGATGCATAGGACAAAGAGTGCATCTGTCAGCCAATGTACAAGGCACTGTACCATCCATGGGTGGAGAGGTGCAAGGTCCTATGCCAGGAGGACAGCTGTCTTCATTATATGGTACTAGAGCCCATGTGGACAACCCTGCACCTTTTATTCCCTGGTTGGGGGGGGTGTCACATAACAGCTTCATCCCCTACCCTCAACCCATCCAGCTGGGTCACTGAGCTCACCCCTGAACTCAGCTCACCAGCACAGGATCACAAAGCATAGCTGCTGGGGTAAAGACTGGCACCACACATAAATTTTGTTAAACAATTATAACTTATTTTTTATTTTGACCCCAACTTTTCAAGATGCAGTACTCATTTTATGACTCGCTTTATAAACAGAACATGCACCATTTATAGTATATTGGATGAAATGTCATTTCACACCAGAGGCATGAAAACACATCTCATTCAGGATTTAAACAAGCATTTGTCAATGCCGAATGTTGCTTGCTTATATGTGCTGTTAAGGTATTTGGAAGTGAAAGTACCATGCCTAAGAACTAAGCCCCCCTACCCCCAAGACATCCATTGTATTATATCAGCAATCATAACAGCATAGCTCAGTACTTACATCAATTAGAGAAATAAACAGAACAACTAAATCTGTATCATTACAGCAATCCTAAAAGTATCCAATCATTGCTTTGTGTCCACTCCAGAGACCCTGCTGTAATATAGGACCACAGAGGACCCTGGGAGGGAGGGTGTGCAACTCTAAAGTCCCGGCAGAGCTCCATTGAGCTTGCTCACTCCTCCCCTCTCTCACTCACTCATTCTTTTTCTCCCGATGCTGCAGGCTGCCCTTTGGTACTGGGCTCCTGCTTGCATTGGCACCTTTTTCTGCCCACAAAGAAACCGCAGCAGTCCTGACAGAGCTCCATTAAGCTTGCTCACTCCCTGTCTCTTATTCACTTGTTCTGTTTTTCCTGGAGCTGCAGGCTGCCCTTTTGTACTGGGCTCCTGCCTGTGTTGGCACCTGTTTTTGCCCACAAAGAAATCTGCAGCAGTCCTGACAGAGCTCCGTTGAGCTCGCTCACTCCCCCTTTGTCACTCGGTCCTTCTGTTTCTCCTGGCGCTGCAGGCTGCCCTTTTGTACTGGGCTCCTGCCCGTGTTGGCACCTTTTGCTGCCCACAAAGACGTTCACAACTGTCCCAACAGAGCTCCATTGAGGTCACGCACTCCCGCTCTCTCATTCGCTCATTCTGTGTCTCCTGGTGCTGCAGGCTGCACTTTTGTACTGGGCTCCTGCCTCCATTGGTACCTTTTTCTGCCCACAAAGAAATATGCAGCAGTTCTGACAGAGCTCCATTGAGCTCGCTCTCTCCCCTTCTCTCAGTCACTCATTCTGTTTCGCCCTGCACTGCAGGCTGCCCTTTTGTATTGGGCTCCAGCCTGTGTTGGTGCCTTTTTCTGCCCACAAATAAAACTGCAGCAATCCCGACAGAGCTCCGCTTACCTCACTCACTCACTCCCCCATCTCACTTGCACATTCTGTTTATCCCAGAGCTGCAGGCTGCCCTTTTGTACTGGGCTGCTGCCTGCATTGGCCCCCTTTTCTGGCCACAAAGAAATCCGCAGCAGTCCAGACAGAGCTCCGTTGAGCTAACTCACTCCCCCTCTCTCTCTTGCTCGTTCTGTTTCTCCCACCACTGTAGACTGCCCTTTTGTACTGGACCCCTGCCTGCATTGATGCCTTTTTCTGCCCACAAAGAAATCCACAGCAGTCCCAAGAAAGCTCTGTTGAGGTCGCTCACTCCCTCACTCGCTCATTGTTTCTCCTGGTGCTGCAGGCTGCCCTTTTGTACTGGGCTCCTGCCTGCATTGGCACCTTTTTCTGCCCACAACAAAATCTGCAGCAGTCCCAACAGAGCTCAGTTGAGCTCGGTCACTCCCCTCTCTCTCGATCTTAATGTGTCCCAAACACTGATTTCCCAAAGCGACTGCGCTATTGTGCGCTCGAAGCGCGAAAACTTATTTTGGCCAGGATGTGAAAAATGACAGCTGCACTCTGCATAAGGAGGTGTGAAAAAATGCCAGTGTTGAAAATCTGGCTTGAAAATATTACTAATTTGAGAAGTTACAAGGGTGTGTGGAAACTGCGCATCGCACGCTCGTATCACAGTCATTTTATGGACTTTCATCACAAAATTTTCAATATAGGCATTTTAAGACTTCTGCTCATGAACAGTGTCACTGTGATTTTCTTAAAGTGTCCCGAACACTGATTTCCCACAGCGACCGCGCTATTTGGAGCCAGAAGTGCGAAAACACATTTTGGCCAGGATGTTCATAAGCAGATGTGGGAAAATGGCAATTTTAAAAATCTGGAGTGAAAATATTATAAATTTGCGGTTACAAGTGTGCGTGTGAACTGCGCAACGCACTCTCGTAACACAGTCATTTTATGGACTTTCATCACAAAATTTTCAACATAGGCATTTCAGGACCTCTGCTCATGGACAGTGTCACTTTGATTTTCTTAATGTGTCCCAAACACTGATTTCCCACAGCAGTCGTGCTATTCTGCACCGGAAGTGCAGACATGTTCCCAGTCCACCGAAGATCATCGCGGCAGACTCTGCAGGTAAGTATGAGGTGAGGGGGGTGTGGGGAGGCAAGGTGTGCAGAGGGTGGGTGCATGTTGTGGGCAGGGCGATGGACTCAACAAAGGACCGTTTTCTTGTTTACAGGGTAAAACAAAAAAAACATTGCGGGACTGTTTTTTTTTTATTTCAGGTACATTTGTCACACTGGGGTGGGCTCCCAACATTCCACCTGAGTTGTTTTGGGGGGGCTGTAGCCAGCAGGGGATTGGGCACCCCATCTGCACATACGGAGAGGTGGGGAGAGCCGAGAGGATTAGGCACCCCGGCAGACAAAACATTGGGAGAGGTACATTAAGCAGATGGGAGCAATCTCCGCCGGCAACTTCAGTGGGCAAGGGAGGGACTGATGCCGATGGGGATTGGGTGCCCCGTTGGCAAAGAAAGGGGGGGCATGATGCTGAGGGGGATTGGGCACCCACTCGGCATACAGCAGAAATGTGGGGGTGGGGACAGTATGCCGATGGGAACTGGGCTTTCTGTCGGCAAACTGGGTCAGGGCCATGCAAGGGACTACCCTACAATGAGGGGTCACTCCCTCATTGCAGCGGATGATGCTGCAATGACGAGGCAGCCCCTGATTGCAGTGGCTAAAATGGTTTAAGGTGGTAGCACGCTGGCTGAACTAGTGTCAGCAGCAGCGTGCCACCCCATTGGGGAACACAGGCCATGCCTACAAAGGCAGTGGGGGCACTGGCCACAACAGTGCCGCACCTCCACAACCTGCTTCTGTAGCAAGCTGCCATAACATGTTTCTTGCGCATGCGCACAAGCAACATAAAAATGACATGTGTCACAGTTATTAGGTGGTGTGGAAAAATGGCTATGTTGAAAGTTTGGAGGCGGACTATTGAAAATGAGCAAAGTTATGAGTAACTGTTGAAATACTGTAACGTTCAGTCATAACCTGGGCATTTTACTTTATTTGCATAACAAATTTTCATCATAGCCTTCTTATTACCCCACCTCATGAATCTAGTAGGTGAACATTTTCAAATCCCTGCCAAAACATCATTCTGCACCACAGAAATATCATTCCATTCCATTCCACAGGTGTGAAAACACATTTGGCCCGGATTTGAAAAATTATAGCTATCACGTTCGTGAGGTGATGTGAAAAAATGGCTATGTTGAAAATTTGGGGTCAAAATATTACAAATTACCGAACTCATGAGTGAGCGTAGAACAATTTTGATTTATGCGCATAACTTTGAAATTTTTTAAAATTTTCCCAGATATTTTCAATATAGCCTTCTTATGTCCCCACCCATGAACAAGGATGTGAAAAATTTCAAATCCTGCCCGAAACATGATTTTGCAACATGACAACAAAATCACCTTTTGGGCCTGATTTGCATAATTCCAATGCTACTGGTCATGGAGAGGGATTCCAAACAGACCATGTTGAAAATTTGGGGCCAAAATATACAAAAATGACAAATCTATGTATCAAAGTTCAAAACCCCTTTGAACTATAGTGAACCGCACTTCCTTTAGTTTCTCATAATGCAGTCTGCAGTTCCAGCAACAAGATGTTTCTGTGATCAAATAGTGGATCCTTGCCCTGGGACCTGTTCAGGTAATTGAGGATGTGTGAGGGTGTGAGATGGTGGGTGCAGAGGGAGAGGTCGGAGTGGGGTGGGTGGGGTGTGTGTGGGGGGGCAGATCAGTGAGGGTCCATTTTCTGTTACATCAAGGGACATTTTTTTTATTTCAGGGATATTCTGACATTGGGGAATGGGCATCCCAGTGTCAGGCTCATGTTTGGCAGCAGTGGGCTTGGGCACCCCAGTGCCACCACCTACATAAGGAGAATGGGGGTAGGTAACCTAGAGGGAAGGGGCCGAAAGAAGCGGTACTGTGGTTGGCATCCCAGTCTGCTTGATAGATAGATAGATAGATAGATAGATAGATAGATAGATAGATAGATAGATAGAGACCTGACTACCTGAAAGATCTCTTGACTCCCTACTCCCCAAATCATATTCTCCGATCCGCCAATGAGGGATTGCTAGAGATTCCCAAGGTTCATTTTTTTTTTCTTTGATTTATACTTTTTGTGCCTTGGGCCACCAGTCTGCCTACCTCTCCATGTCAGGCAGTCAGGCATCCTCCTAAGTCTCTGGCCGCCAATTCCCAGGGACTCTCCTCAGCTCCTTGTTTGGGTCCTGCAGCTATCCCCCGTGGCTTGCCCACCATGGCAGGGTGGTGGGGAGATCTGCCCCTAGCTCTACCCCCCAGGTCAGGATCCAGTACTGCCATGTACCCTCGGAGCCAAACATGTCCCTCTACGGAGATGGCCATCATGCCGCCGTGACTGGTGCCCTATTTTCCCCCATTCTCCCCTGACGTCTATGACGTGCAATGACGCCTAAGGTCCTGAGCATGTTCCAAGCATTAGCCCCAGCACATCCCCTCCAGGTCTTGCCTAGTGCCCTGTAATCGCCCCCAGCCACCGTCAGAGGCCACTAGAACACCAATGGCAATTCTCCCCCTTCCCCGGAGAAGGAGAGCAGTCCTATGTACACTCAATCTTTCTCCTTCTCCTCCCCTGCCAACCCACGGTGACCCAGGCTTGTTCTCAAACCCGGGTCACCAGTGTGGTGTGAGGTGTGATGTCCAGTGCCTCAACCCTCAGCGTCACCAGGCTGGCAATTCCCAGGGTTCATTTAAAGACTTCTGGCGCTCGCACTTTTTCATTTACAGCACCAATCCTGTGGAACTCTCTACCTCGTCCACGTGGAGGATGACAACAGTAAAGCTGACATATTGAACAGGTATTTCTGCTCAGTGTTTACTGAGGAAGAGGGTGGTAATGGTGCAGAAATGGACACAAGTCCCTTTACATGAGAAAGGGTCCTGAAAGAAATGAAAGTAATAAGAGTTGATAAAGCAATGGGACCAGATGGGGTGCACCCCAGGGTCCTTAAAGAACTAAGAGAGGTGGTGGCTGAACCTCTGGCAATCCTGTTTAGCTGATCACTGGAAACAGGGGAGGTACCCAAAGACTGTAGGACAGCAGATGTAGTCCCCTTATACAAAAGTGGAAACAAAGAGGAAGCGGGGAACTACAGACCAGTCAGCCTCACCTCAGTAGTGGGAAAGATCATGGAAGCACTACTGAAGGAGAGATTGGTGGAACATCTGGTTGTCAATGGACTACAGGACCCAAGGCAGCATAGTTTCACCAGGGGGAGGTCATGTCAGACCAACCTCGTTGAATTTTTTGACTGGGTGACTAGGGAGGTGGATCAGGGGAGGGCAGTGGACATGGTCTATCTGGACTTCAGCAAGGCCTTTGACACTGTGCCACATAGAAGACTATTATGCAAACTGGGGAATATGGGTGTGGGCAGGACAGTAGTGCAGTGGGTAGGTAACTGGCTGGGCGGCAGGACACAGAGAGTGGTGGTAAATGGCTGTCACTCCACAGAGGGAAGAGTGATCAGTGGGTACCACAGGGATCAGTGCTGGGACCGGTCCTATTCAACATCTTCATCAGTGACATTGCGCCGGACCTAGAAGGCAGAATTTCCCTGTTTGCTGGTGACACAAAACTCTGTAACAGAGTAGACACACCAGAGGTTATAGACAGAATGAGAAGGGACCTGCAGAAACTTGAAGAATGGTCAGAGATTTGGCAGTTGAAATTCAATGCAAAGAAGTACAAGATAGTGCATATGGGGCACAAAAACCCTGGCACAATATATCAGTTGGGGGGTAAGGATATAGCATGCACCAAGCAGGAAAGGGATCTTGGGGTTATCATCTCTAATGACCTCAAGGTAGGGAAACAGTGTGACAAGGCAGCAGGTAAACCAAATAGGATGCTGGGATGCATAGGCAGGGGCATCACCAGCAGGAAAAGAGAGGTCATAATTCCACTATACAAGACACTAGTGAGGCCCCACCTGGAGTACAGTGTACAGTTCTGGAGACCTTACTACATAAGGACATAGACAGGGTAGAGAAGGTTCACAGGAGGGCAACAAAGATGGTACATGGATTGCATCACAAGTCCTATGAGGACAGGTTGAAGGAACTGAATATGTACTCCCTGGAGGAGAGAAGGGAGAGAGGAGATATGATAGAGACATACAAGTATCTTACAGGGAGGAAAAGGGTGCAGGAATACATTATTTTTAAGCGAAAAAGATGTTCCAGGACTAGAGGACATGAGATGAAGTTGGAGGGAGAACGATTCAGAGGAAACGCGAAGAAGAATTTCTTCACAGAATGGGTGGTGGACAAGTGGAACACCCTGCCAGAGGAAGTGGTGGGGCCTGAAACAATCACAGGATTTAAGAATGCATGGGATAGACATAAAGGAATTTTGGAGGTCAGGATCAAGGGGCAACAGACTTCTAGGAAAACATAAACTGAACTTACAAGCTCAAATGGGCAGACTGAGTGGGCCGTAGGCCCTTATCTGCCGACACTGTCTGTGTATCTATGTATCTAAGAGCATTCCTGACCATCAGTAGTTTTAAAACCATGTTAAAATCTCATTTATTTTCTCAGGCTTTTCCAGACTAATTTTAAATAACTTATACTGCTGTTTGTTTTTATATACTGTGGCTTATGTCTGTACAGCGCCTTGATTTCGAAAGGCGCTTTATAAATAAAGCATTGATTGACTGATTGATTAATTGAGACAAAAACAGACAGATAGATAGATAGATAGATAGATAGATAGATAGATAGATAGATAGATAGACAGACATATAGATAGATAGACAGACAAACAGACATACAGATAGATATAGCGCAATCACTCACAGGCTTCTAATGCTGAAAGTTGGTCACCTGCTCGCTGACCTGCTTCATGCAAAAGAAAGGACTGAAGACCCCCTCTGATAGGGTCAGCTTTGGTCCTTTCAACTACACAAAGTTTCCACCCAGCAATCAGCAAGTGGTGTCACATCTACAGTGCATGCCCATTAGCCTGGACTGCCGAGCCCCTTCCAGCTTAAGTTGCAATGGGCTTGGCACTGACACACCTCTAAAATGCCATTCTTTGTAACAAAACATTTCTTGCACATATGCAAGCAAACATAAAAAGATACTTGTGCTCAGTGATCATAACTCTTCAACCTATATGTATAACTGCTTACACAGGCAAGAGCTAATAATTGTTTAACCCCTTTTGCCTGCCTTTTATTTCTCTCCCTATTGGTGCTCCCTACTTCCTTTCTGTAGTCCCAGGCTTCCTACTGGGGTCGAGTTTTACATTATTGTGACTCTAAATCCTCTGTACTAGCTAAGAGCTGTTATCAGTGTAATTTTTCACCACCTATTCTGCTTTGTTTTAAAAAATTGCACCTATTGCCTTGATAGATAGATAGATAGATAGATAGATAGATAGATAGATAGATAGATAGATAGATATTTTATTTATGTAGTGCTCCTTCCCGGAGGCTCAGAGTGCTGCACAATTCACAAAATGTCAGAAAGGAACAGCAGCAATCACCTTGCTGGGCAAATGAACAATTAAGATAAAATCAGAATAAATTCTAGAAACATATTATACATCACATATTTAACTATCGAAACAAGACTGTCACTAAACATACAATTATTTGCAATAAATATACAGCTCATAGGCTTGGTCAAGCAAAAAGGTTTTTAGTCCCTTTTTGAAGGTTTCCACTGAGAATGCCTCCCTCAAACAGCTTTGCGGTGAATTCCACAGGGCTGGCACGGCCACTGAGAAGGTTGGATCACCTGACTGCCGCAGCCTAGCACTGGGAACCACTAGGAGGCAACCCTCGGAGGAATGGAGAGAGTGGGTCAGGCAATGAGGAACCAGGAGGTCTTGCAGGTAGTCTGGTCCCTGGCCATGTAGGGCTTTATAAGTCATTAATCTGACCTTGAAGACAATCCTCCACTTTATCAGCAGCCAGTACAGTCCACTGAGAACAGGCGTGATATGGTCAGATCTTACTGCACCAGTCAACAGCCTGGCTGCCACGTTCTGCACCAGCTACAGATGGCAGATGTTGCCTCCAGACAGCCCAAGGTAGAGAGCATTGCAGTAATCTAAACTAGATGTGACGAAAGCATGCACTATGGTGGCAAGGTCCTTGGCCGGTATCAGGGCTCAGATCTGGGCAATGTTCCTCAGATGGTAAAAGCTGCTTTGAATGACAGCCGACACCTGATCAAGTGTCAGACCATCATCAAGGAGCATGCCCAGATCCCTAACCCGATTGGAGGGGATCAAAGGGACACCTCCTAGCTTCAAGCCAGGATCATTCCCCAAACCTCCTCCATCCAGTCAGTGAACAGGATCCACCACCAGTACTTCCATCTTGTCTGGGTTGAGTCATAGCCAATTATGAGTCATCCAATTCTGGATCTCAGCCAGGCAGATGTTAAACACAGAGGTCGCCATCTGGTTTCCAGGTGCACAGGACAGGTATAGCTGGGTATCATCAGCATAGCAATGAAAACTCAGCCCATACCACCTGATAACATCTCCCAATGGCAGCATGTACACCGTTAACAACAGAGGTGTCAGGACCAAACCTTGCAGAACTCCACAGTGCAGCAGCATTGGGTTAGATGAGGATAACTCCATCATCACCCTTTACACTCTGCCCATAAAGAAGGATCTAAACCAGCTGATGACAGTGCCAGTTAATCCACACCAGTTCTGCAGATGATCCAATAGTACCTCATGGTTCACAGTGTCAAACACTGCAGAGATATCCAGCAGAACAAGAATGATATGCTCTCCCATATCTTTTCCTATTAGGAGATCGTTAAGCACCTTCACCAGGGCAGCCTCCATGCTATGCACAGGCCTAAATCCGTATTGGAAGTACTCAAAAGTGGCTGAGGAAGTGCGGCAAGCCTCAAGCTGAACGGCCACCACTTTTTCTAAAACCTTCCCTGAAAATGGGAGGTTTGAGATCAGTCTGTAGTTGGTGAGACAGTCCAGGTCCAGTGAGGGTTTCTTCAAAAGGGGTCTCACCAAGGCCTCTTTCAAGGCCACCAGGAAGACCCCACTCCTCAGAGAACACTGGATGATCTCAGCAACCACAGATTCAATCAGGTCCACACAACCTAGCAAAAGTCAGGTTGGACCTGGGTCAATCTACGTTCCCTGATGCAAACCCTGAAAGCCGACCTGGATCAGTGGGAGTCCTTGCCCTTTTCCCTATGGGGTAGAATTAGTATAGTAAAAATGAATATTCAGCCCCGTATCTTATACCCCTTGGGAATGATAGGTAGTTACCTCCCCAAAAGTTGGTTTACTAAAGTACAGAAAATGCTAAACGCATTTATATGGAAAGGAAAGCAAATCCGGAGAGCATATTATAAGTTAGCGGCTCCCAAGCTGCATGGCGGGTTGGCAGCCCCTTCCTTTTTTACTTACTATTGTGCTCAGCATCTGAGCAAGATGGCACTCTGGCTGGCAGCTGAAGCTTTGTTAGGCGCGGGCAGATATGTATCTTTATGGGTTGAGATAGAAAAATACTTGGTTACCAGAAACCAATATATATTACTTGCCTTTTTGTATGCTGTGCCTTCCCACATTCCCAAACAACTTCGAAATACCCCAATAGGATGGTCACTTAGAGCAATGCATCAAATGCAAAGTCACTTTTCCTTAAACTGACATCAATCACTTCAGCAGCCGATTATAGGTAACCCTCATTTTAAAATAGGAGGGAAGCCTATTCTGCCATCTTTTTGGGCCCCATTAAAAGAGTTCCGGTTAGTAGATTTTTTTCAGCAAGGGAAATTAGCCCCATTTTCCTATCTTCAGTCTCGTTACAAGATAATGGACTGTTAGAGTGCCAGGGAAGGTGAACTTTCCCTCCTCAGGATTTCCCAGTCCTAGCATACTACAACTTTCTGTGCCTCATTTGTATTGCCAATCTGTTAACATTTTTTACCAAATAAACTCCTTTCAAAGTGTTTTATGAGGAGCTCCTGATTCTAAATCAAAGGCTATCCTGTATTGCCGCGGTTATTCAGTTGTAGGCATTTGTACACTGAAGTTTCTCAGTATTGTGTGTGACAGTTGTAGTGGTATTTGCCTGACAAAGTGATAGCTTCACAGCACACCAGTGGCAAATAAGTGACATATATTGCTGTATGACTGCAATATGACAGAGAATTAATTGTAGGCTGTCAGTGTGAGTAAACAACTTTGTTTTAATGATATTGAGGAGATTATACTATGTGGAGCCACACATACTGGTCTGGCAGCTGCAAACAATCCTTAGTGTTGTTGTGTCATTCCATTCCATATTATTGGAATAGATATTTGTTCTGTGATTTGCCTAATGTGCTGTAGCATTCCTTTCTTTTCTGAACCAGTTTAAAACCAGTGATCTGCCTATTTTAAGGAATCACGGTCTTCTGATATATGAGGTGCTTTTGTTTTGCACCATAATTTAATTCTTTATATATATTAAATGTTCTGTGCTCTGTGGCACTGAGTTTAATTATACCTATTGCAAGTTACTTCATACAGTACATACAGGTTTTGTTTTTTTGTTCATGCAAATAGTTTCTGTAGTACTCTACTGTGGTATTTACTGTGTAAGTGAGTTAGGTTTACTTCTATTTTCTCATAGCACTATATTCATGATTGAATAGTAATCTATTATTGTATGTTTGGTACTGCATAGTCCAATATGGTGAATTACTGTGTTGGTGGGTGTAGTAACAAGCCATCAGGTGACGTCTCACTATTTGATTTCCCTAAGTATGATAAGTCACCTGGTCACTTTAAAAAGTGGGTTTCTTTTGTGCTGACCCTTGCCTAAAGTAATGTTCTAACGACGACTTGTCATTTTTCAGTAAGTCTAACGTGACCATTTATTGATGCACTGGTACAGCAGCAGTTGACATTCATGTATTGGGAAATGTAAATCATTTTTTTGGGTTGTGTTTACAGCTACATAGCCAGATTTACAACTGCGATAACACACTGTAGCCCATGGGTGTAACGGAATTAATGCACTTCCATTCTTGTTAATGTTACTCGTGTGCGTTCTCATGCCTCAAAATGCACATAAGTCATGCATAAATGCTGTGATACCCCCATTGTTTGGCAGAGGTTGTTGTATGCATGTAATGTCATTAAATGATGCTTGTTGATAAGTTTGCAATATTGCAAACAGTATGACTTTTTGAAAACATTAATCATACTGTGTCATCTAATATTTTTGTTTATTTCAATCTTTTGAATGCAGATGCTCAGTGACCATGCAGCAGAACAAAGTATGTAGCAAAGTCAAAACACACCACCATCCGACTGCGACGACGATGAGGAAATGTCAATGGACATTTGTCTTAACGAGATGATGGTTGGTATACACTTTTTGTCCTTGATGTCTTATAAATGTTCTAGAACGAGACTTCTGTTGAGATACTGGAGGGTGATGTGCGTGACACTACAATGCTGTCAGTGCCTGTGACCTGGTTTTGACAGTGAGCACAGGCCAACTGTGGTCCACAGTTCAGACAGTATGGAGGGAGACAGATGATATTGATAAAATGTGGATGTCACTGTCCTTAGAGTTTTAAATTGAAGCTGAATTTGTGTAAGATCTTTTTAAATTATTTCTGATATGTTTTTATGTGCAGCACTTTGATACTGGAATTGCACTATATAAATAAAAATGTTATTATTATTATTAGGCAAAATTGCTGCCCTTCATCCTGGCCCTGTCACATTATGGTAACCCATTAGTGATCGCCGTGGATGTCAGATGGATAAAGGTAAGGCTGTAGGTAGTGTCCTCTGTGGAAGCACTGTAGCCTGTGGTAGCTGACATCATCCCGTCATTATGATAAATATGATACAGAATAAAAAATTACTTTGTGTCCCAAAATCCCTGAGGGTTGAGGCACTGGTTGCCTTACCTTGCGCTATGACTGTGACCTGTGTTTGGGAAAAAAACTTGGTTCGTCATTGTGCTGGCAGGGGTGGGGTGGAGGGTGGGAGCATGATGTCTCCTGATATGGTGTGGTGTCGCCTGCCCATAGTCCCACTGCCAACGTATGGAGGTGCGCTGTATGTCATAGGCAGTTTATGGTGCGACTGGAATGGAGTGGCATCCCGTACGACTTGCGTGCACATGCCACTACACATGTGCATCATGTTGTGGACATGCAGGGTGGTATCAAGAGAAAACCAGTGGAAAACCCAGAAATTACAAATAATAAAACATGAATTTAATAATGTTTCCTTTTTTTTCCAGAGCAATCCTGCTCATCAGAATCGAGTGAGGTGTTTAGGAGAGATGAATGTTGTACCACTCAGGATAACAGCCAGCTGATTGACATACTACCCCCGAATTACGTAGTGGAATCTGAAGATCTGAATACACCTCCCAGTTCCATCACTGCTGTTAAGACATATTGTAATGCTTCTACCCAGGCCGCTGTATTGAAGAAGACAAAAGGTTTGTGGTTTACTTTACATTTATTTTGCCATGTTCATAGTATTTTATTTAATTTTGTCATTATATGATCCTGTAGAGCTGTGTAATACTCTGAAGCAGACTGTTTTGGTTGTAGTTGAATGTTTTTCTAATTATGTGTAGTGTATGGAAGCACGTTGTATGTTATAATCCATGACAGATCATGGGTGTATTGTGGCATTAATGCATGCTCTCAGTACCATCTGTATTATGAGTGCTTGCTGGAGTGAATTCAACTTGCCTTGAACTGAATTAATACCCTTGTACACCCATGCTCTTACTTTCATGTATTATCGCATTCAGAAAACTGGCTATTTAACTGTAAACACCACCCACCCAAAAAAAGTTTTTTATGATATGCATGCCAACTGTTGGTCTATCGTAGCATTCATGAATGGTTATGTGACTCTTTTTTGTCTACTGGAAAGACGTCAATTGACAATTTGTTAATGCCCGTTGTAAGTAAATGTATTTTAAAATGAAAAAAGTTTGTGTCTCATACTGTTGACTGCGATTATACGTACATATGAAAACTAACAACAGATAAAGGCCTTACAGTCTTCCATCTCTGCTCGATTGTGCAGCTGCCATCACTTATTCTGCAGCTGCTCCTACCTCCAATGCACACCATACATTAACCCACCCTCCTGCAACCCTTGCCGAAACCCTTATGTCAGCTACCACCCCTCCCATATTGGTGTCATCAGCAAACAGACTGATTTTACTATAAACCCAACTGAAATGTATGTAATGCATACCCATAACACTTGTCTTAACATCAAACACTGCGTAATCAGCTCGTCACCACCTTGGGGGCTGATAGCTTCCCTTCCTCACCAAGATGCTTTATTCACTGTATCCGGATTGCTATCCATCACATCATATTTTCTCTCGCCCCTGTACTTAATAGCTAAATTCCTAGTGTCCCAAGCAGCAGATAGCAAAATGCCTTTTTGGAGCCCAGTTAAAAGATATCCTCTGCATGACCATGGGCCATTTGTCTAGTTACCCAATCATAATAACTACTTTCCTGTCCAACTTCTCTGGAGTTTTGATTGAGCATACATAAACTATGTCAAACCACTTTAATCTGCCTATCTGTTTATGTGGTTCCTTTGCAGGTGATGATTACAAGTACAGTACATTGCTTACTGTTTTAAGCATATTAACACAGTAACAATTAATCATATTGCATAACAATATGACTGTAAATATGTTTCTGCACATAACAAGAACTTGCATGTGGTGTTGTATGGTAAGAGTTATGACATACCCAAATACAATGTCTGTTGGTATCCAGAGTGATCTGCTAACAGATGCCCATGTGACAGTCCCAAATGAATGAATTATTAATTTTCAGCATTGCTCTACTCCATTACATATGTCTTTATCATCCCTGACAGATGATGACTACATTAGTAATGACTCTGATTACAGTGCAAGCGAAAACTCAATAGCAGCACCTGAACTTGCTGAGGAAATAGAATGGTTTGTATTTCACAGCGTTTTGCTTTCATTAGTCCAGCACCCTACTTCCAGTTCAGTTTAAACATTACTAATCATTCTTAGCATTCCTTTTTTTTTCTAATCAGTTGGTATTAAGAACCCTAACATATCCTTTTTATGACAACAGTGTCATATATGTGTTCCTTAACATTCAGTTATCAGGAATAACTCTCTGCGTATCTGGACACCTTGCCGGGTGCAGAGGCTTATCAATCACAGAGACTGAGACCAGGATCCAGGGATCGAACGGTACTATCTGACCAAAATTATTAATGTTGCATTTTGTTTGCATTATAATTGACTTACATTCATTACGTGATGCTGGCTTCAATGAGTAATATAGTCAATAGTGCAGCATTGCTCTATATAGAAATCAATCATTTTTGAAAATGCATTTGTCCCACTGTTAAAATGTCATTACTTGTGTTTGCATCATTCTGTGTTACAAAAGCATTCTACATCTTCTAGAATGCTGTTGTGCCACAGAATGGTACAATCACAGTCTGGGATCTTTCAACTGTGATATCACCGCATTTATAAAGGGATGGAATTCTTATATGGAAAAACACTAAAAGTCTGTAATATGAAGGCATAGGAGTAATACATTTGAAACCACCTTAGTTCTCTTATCATTCCATGTATATTGGCCTCAACATCTTGTTTTTTTTATTAATCCAATAACACCGGTTACAGTTTCTTGCTCTAACAATTTATGTATTGTTTTTCCTGTTAATACTGCTGTTAACACTGCGAAGGTAAGTTTATTGAATGATTTTTTTGGTTTATTTGACTACATTCTCTCTCTCCCTGGACACCCATTTTGGTCTCCCAATGTCCATCAAATGTTGACTAGAGAAAGAACTTCCAGCATGTGCTGTTCTGTCGACGGGTGTTGGATCACCAGTAGTAAGGTTGGTGGTGGGGGTCTGTCATCTGGTGTAATGGATGTATGCTCTGGTTCTTTATCCTCTATCCACATGGCACAATATTCTGACATGCATGCACATGGATGCGTGCATGCAGCCTGGTGCCAAAGGAGCAGCCCCATCATCAACCTCTGGCACTGTGTCTTCCTCATTCTCTGCCTTCACAACCTTCATACCTTCACCGTAGGGTAGGTAAGACTAGAGTGACATCAACATCCCACACCATTTTACAGAGTGAACTCTCAGCATCACAGGCAAGCTCTGAAACCTCTGTCCATGACTACCTATGATGCACCTCTGGCCCCTGAAGAGTCCCTCATTCCATCACCAGCATTGCTCCTTGCTCCTTCTCTGCCTTTGCTACCCTCATATCTTATCTGTGAGGCATGTAAGAGCTGAGTGAAATCAACATCCATCACCGGTGTGGAGAGTTACTTCTCCAGGCACAAGCAAACTATGAACCTTCATCCCAAGGGTACATATGGTGCCATGATGCCCCATGAACAGACCCTTTCTTCATCCCCCGTCATTGTTCCTTGCTCATTCTTGGCCTTCATTACCTTCATACCTTCTCTGTGAGGCAGGTAATAGTTGAGTGAAAGCAACATCCATCACTGTAGTAGGTAGCTGCTCCTCTGCTACTCAATCAAGATCTCAACTATCTCACCATGCAGTGCCACCATGGACCACAATTGCTCCTGTAACTGTAAATATTTGAAAAACTGATTTGCCTTTATGGCATATTTATTGAACAGTTATATTTGGTCATATAAGTTTAATAAATATATATATATATACACACACACACACACACACACACATGTATATGTTCTAATTTATTCCTTATGTATTCATTTGTTCAAATAGACATAGGGGTATTAATTTCATATATTGTACTATATGTGTTGTTTCTGTAGCATGCCAGTATGACTTGAAGAACAATGTCATGAAGAAAAGAAATTTACAGTATTTAAATCGTGCCTGCATGAATTATTTCAAACGTGTCCCATTTGTGGCAGTAATGCAGTAGTGGATTACTCTGCAGATGATGTATACCACCAGCAGAGAACATAAGTTATTGTATCAGTGAACTGTAATGACTGTTGCCATCAACTCATCTGGCAAAACCAGCCTCAGTCAAGTACCATACCTCCATTAAACCTTTTACTGTGTCTGGAGCCATTTTGACTTCTGGATGTCCTGTGTCAAAGGCCCTTAAAATTTTTAATTTTTTGAATATTGTGTGCATACCTAGGAGCACATTTGACAATCACCAAAGGGAAGTTCTACTACCTACAATTGAAACATTCTGGAAAGAACATCAAAGCAAGCTAGTTGAAGAACTGCGCATGATGGATGGTGGATTAATGCTTGGTGGCAATGGACGCTGTGACAGTCTGGGCCATTGTGCCAAGTTTGGTTCCTATAGCATGCTAGAACAATGAATTGGTAAAATAGTTGCAGTAGAATTGGTACAGATCAGTGGCTTAAAAGGGCAGCTTGTCATAGCTGAAATTATTTTAAGCTATATTATAAAAATGTTCTCAGAAATACTGCAATCTGATTATATTTTAGGATTTCAACAGCCTTACATTAATCCATGTGACACTGTCATGTGCAGCCTGATCACAATGGCACATAGATTCTTCCTGTCAGCATTCCATCCTATAGCACTGATGAATGACTGGAATGTGGCACTATGATTTTGAACCAGCATTCTTAAACGGTTGGTGGGAGAACTATTTCATTACAAATCTCTCTGTAAATGATGAAAACATTCAAAAAGTATTCTTTTAACACTCTTCTTTTGGAACTATATTTTATAATAGCAGTAAGGCACTCTCTTGAGTTACATTAACAGTCAGTTAATATGGGTCAATATGGGACTTGGCTGTGCCTCGTGCCACATTACACCCCTAAGGTGTGCTCAACAGACTGCTAATCTAACACCTGGTCATACCTTATTGCTTAAAGGAAAACTACACCCTCATATCTTCTAAATGTTATTAATTTCCATGTCAAGAGACAACTCTTTTCATGTAGCTGTTAAGGATGTATGCAACTACTTTAGTCTGTTTTCACAGTTCATACTAGGCCCTGTTACCATCCTGGCAGGCTCCATTTCATGGTTGTTGAAATCTCATTGTCCCTGAGAGTCACATTAGCATATGAGAACAATGATGCGTAATCACCCTTTAAACTCCCCAGTATGCCTGTCTGCTTAATTTCTCTCAAAAGAAACAAGCTGCAAGAAGGTGTGAAATACCACATTTATCTTCAGTGAGCTTTGCACACTATCTGAGTTATAATGCAGGTTTTTTCACTTTAAACTTCATTCAGTTTATGAGTTTCCAGAGAGTTTTTGCAGGGTATGTGTTCTTTCAGCATACAGATCCATAGTATAAATGGGTGCTCTGACATCATGTTCTCATATGCTAATGCAGTTCTCATGGACAATCAGATTTCAACAACCATAAAATGGAGACTCCCAGGGCAGTCACAGGGGGTAACCATGAGCAGTGAAAACAAACTAAACCTAACACATATTGCCCTAACAGCTACAGGAAAGGAATTATCTATTGACATGAAAACAAAAAAAACTTAAATGATATGAGGGTGTAGTTTTTCTTTAAGTACAGTACATTGCTAGTTTTTAGAACATGGTCTTTTTATTTCCTGGCAACTGATTGGCTAGTACCCTTGACAAAGGTGTACATTACAATAGAATCGATGCCCTGGAAATTAAAAGAGCCGGCACAAGGTGCCACATCACCTACACTGATATCTGTGTTCGAGGCTTAGCAGGTATGCCTTCAGCCCAAGCAATTGTCAAGTAAAATGCATTTATTTAAAAAAATAACACTGTAAAAAACATGACTATATGGGAATATAATTTTTTTTTTTTGGGGGGGGTATTAATCAAGGTTGAACCACTACATGTGAGCCTAATCTATGGTAGTGCTATACAACTCATTGACAGAACAAACATTTCTTCATTCTATCAACTCATTATGTTTGCTTGCACGCATGTGCAAGAAACATAGTGCCATCATCGGAGTTTTCCAGAGGTGTGTCAGCCTCTTCCAATTCAGTCAGTGTGTTTGCAGGCGTGGTCGCAGTGCTCCAATCACTGCTCCAGCTGTCTATGACAGCTGAAAATGCAGTGGAATACAATTGAAAGGGAGAGCTCCGCTTCAGTGAGCAGAGCTCCTCCCCTCAACACGCATGCAGGCATATTGCGTGCTGACACGCTCCCCCCCCATGCACATACAGTATAGCTGACGGGGTTCCCAATGCCCCGTCGGCTCCACGCTGCCTCCCCAAAAAACCTTTCCTGGTGCTACTCTGGAGCCCACCCCAGCGTGGCACATGTCTGTATGGCCCATGGGGATGCCCAATCCCCCATCGGCTCCAGCCCCCCCAAAACAGCATTACAGCTGCCAGGCTGGGAGCCCACCTCAGCGTGGCACACGACCGTATGGCCGACGGGGGTGCCCAATCCCCCGTTGGCTCCAGCCCCCCAAACATCCTTTCCAGCTGCCATGCTGGGAGCCCACCCCAGCGTGGCAAATGTCCCGCGTTGTCTTAATAATTTAAAAAAAAACAAAAAAACTGTAAATTAAAAAACGGTCCCTCGCAGTCTCCCTGCCCCCACCCGCACCCACACACTGCGCACCCTGCCTCTCCACCCCCTCACCCTATACTTACCTCTACAGAGTCGGTAGCGATCCCGATTGGACCGGGAACACGTCTGCACTCTTCAAAGCCGGCGGAACTGAGGAAATGCCGTAAGCTGTATAATGTAATGGATAGGGTTTTTCAACTTTGCTGCATATCTGGGCATTTTTGGAATTTTTGCACCAAATTTTCAACATGGGGTTTTGGGACCCTTCTCATGAATGCTGTCACTGTCATGGCATTATTCAGGCCTGAAGGGTGATTTCACAGTCACTGCACAAAATCACCTTTCGGGACCGATTAATGAAACGACACTGCCAGTGTTCATAAGGGTGGGCTCTCAAAAAAAGCCTATTTTGGAAAATTTGGTGAAAATTTCCAAAAAATGACTGCTCAGAAGTTCGTGAATTTTCAATATTTTCACTCCAGATTTTCAACATTACCATTTTATCACACCTCCTTATGAGCAGTACAGCTATCATTTTTCACATCTCACCCAAAACGTGTTTCTGCCCATGTGGCACACAATGGCGCAGTCGGTGTGTGAAATTAATGTACGGAACACATTAAGAAAATCACAGTGACACCGTTTATGAGCAGAGGTCTTAAAATGGCTATGTTGAAAATTTGGTGAAAAAATTCCTAAAAATTACTGTTTTTCGAGCATGCGTTGCAGAGTTCCTTGCGTTAGTAAGTTCACAAATTTTCTATATTTTCACTCCAGATTTTCAACTTTGCCATTTTACCACATCTCCTTATGAGCAGTACAGCTGTCATTTTCACATCTCGCCCTAGGCGTGTTTCTGCCCATATAGCGCACAATGGCGCAGTCGTTGTGTGAAACAATGTTTGGGACAGATTAAGAAAATCACAGTGACGCTGGTCATGAGCAGAGGTCTTAAAATGGCTATGTTGAAAATTTGGTGAAAAATTTCAAAAATGACTGTTTTAGAGCGCATGCTGCAGTTCCTAAGCATCACGGCAAGTTTGCGTAATTTGTAATATTTGCACACCAGATTTTCAACAGTGCCATATTTTACCGACTTCCTTATGAGCAGTACAACTACCATTTTTCACATCTCGCTAAAATATGTTTCCAGCATGACGTGATAATGGTACAGTTGTGTGCGAAAACAATGTTTGGGACAGATTAAGAAAATCACAGTGACACTGGTCATGAGCAGAGGTCTTAAATGGCTATGTTGAAAATTTGGTGACAAACTCCATAAATGACTGTGTTATTAATGAGCATTATGCAGTTTCCACGCACCTGTAAGTTCATGAATTTGAATATTTTCACTCCAGATTTTCACCAGTGGCATTTTTCCACACCTCCTTATGAACAGTACGACTGTCATTTTCCACAACATGGCCGAAATGTATTTTCACACTTTCAGTTCAGAAATGCGTGGTCGCTGTGGGAAATCATTGTTCGGGACAGATAAAGAAAATCACACTGACACTGTTCATGATCAGAGGTTCTAAAATGCCTGTGTTAACAATCTGCAGTAAAATAATCCCCAAATTAGTTACATTATGGGTGTGCGTTGCACAGTTTCTATGCACACTCGTGACTTCACCAATTTTTTTAAGATTTTCACAGCAAATTTTCAACATTGCCATTTTTTACACCTTCCCATGAACAGTACCGCTGTCATTTTTCACATCCTGTTCAGAATGTGTTTTTGCACCTGTGGTGCCAAATGCTGTAGTCACTGTGCAAAAGCAGTTTTCAGCTAACAAACTAATATTGCCACTGTTCATGAGGTGGGGGTCACAAAAAAACCATGTTGAAAATTTGGAGTGAAAATATCAACGAATGCCTGAGGCATTAGGGTTTCCGACCATAACGCCCCACCCTGTAGAGAATGACAGGCATCATTGGTGTGACTTGGGATTCTTGCCTGTAATGCTCATACCATTCCATCCCCCACCCACACCCTGCAGCCAGTGAGAAGCATCAAGGTGTGCCTTGGACTCTTCGGGCCCAAACGTTACCCCATTATCCTATACCGCACCCATCTCACCGTATTTCCTGATGGAATGGGGTGCGCATAAGGGCCAAAGACCCCAAGGCACACCGTGACACTTATCAGTGTCTGCAGGGTAGGGTGTGGTGAAATGGAGTGGTCATTATGCCTGACGATCCAAAGGCACACCCCAATGCCTGTCACTCTCTGCAGGGTGGTGGTGGGGTTGGCCTCAGTTCAGTACTTTGCTGCCATTCCTATTATGCAGCTCTGTAACTTCTACACTACCAATGCCAATGCCAGCAAGCAAACATTCAGCATTGACAAAATGCTTGTTTTTGACCATTTTGGTACTGCCATGCTGTTTTAAAATACAGTGTTTAGCAGATACAGACATTTCTTACTGAACTCTTCCCAAAAACGTTTAGCTGTTCATCAGAGCAGTGTAAATTCTTTCTCCCTTTCAATTTTAGCAGCTCCTTCAGAAAGAAGGAAATCACTTTAATTATGTTTTGCATCATTGTAGGTATTTCATGTGAAATCTGAAAGAAAAAGCCAATTTTCTAAGTGCAATAATGCCATCCAAGGTGAGCAGTTAGGTCGATACCAGAGCTTCCAGTGGCTATATATAGGATAGTGTATGGGTAACTACACTACAAGGCTATTCTTCCACCAAGTGGATACAATGCCGACTGATGACCTCGAGAGCAAAGCTAGAGATTTCCATAAGTCGGCATTGTATCCAAAAGGAGGAAGAATTGCCGAGTAGTGTATGTTCACCCATACACTGTTCTAGACAGTGCATGGTGGCTTCCAATGTCTTTGGATGGCATGTAAAATACAAAAAATATCACTTTTTTCCCTCTTTAGCCTCAATCTGACAACTGCGTTTTATAAGCAACTGCTGTGCCACTCACACTCAGCAAGGACTTGAATCATAATGTCTGCTGGATTCCTTTGTATCATGACGTCCTCACTAACGCAGAACAAAAAGTCATTCTGAGTTACTGAGGATGTCACTACTGCAGCAGAATGATTTTTTGCAGTGTATGGATTTCCATACACAGCCACATTCCACCATACACTATAAAGCCATCCACCTATGGCATTGGGCCACTTTACACCCCAGAGTAGTCCGGTATTGCCTAATACCACCCACTGTGGAGGGTATTATTGATTACTTAACAAACTGTTCCTGTAATCTTATGTGATATGAATTGCAAGATGCAGCAGTTATTTTATACCCTGGGAGGAACTTTGAGCACCTGAAGCCTTTTAATTTGTGGTGATTACTGCTGCTACATATCAACTCTGAGGGCTCTTACTGGGGGGAGCATTGCCTGCCACACGAGAAGTGCCTGGATTTTGGAGGAGATGTAAGGGAGTGAATTGTGGTGCTTTTTTTACATTGTTAGCCCTTTCACCAATTGTGTGTCCTATTAAGGGCAGTTCAATGATTTAGTAAATCCTTTTTAAAAGCTTTGGGGCACTTTTCTGTAGTGAATGAAACTGGAACATAGGATACTACTTCCAGTTTCACGCTACTTGGTACAAGCAAATGCCACACTCCAAATACGAATTGCAAGATGCAGCAGCTATTTTACACCCCGGAAGGGATTTGGGGGACCTGAAGCCTTTTTATTTGTGGTGATTACTGCTACTACATATCAACTCCAGGGGCTCTTACTGGGGGGGGCATTGCCTGCAACACAGGAAGTGCTTGGATTTTAGAGGGTGCCCCCTGGATAGTTACCCCTTATTTCCTTATTTAAAGGCAATATGGTGAGCATTGGCAAGCCCAGCAAAGGCGACTCAGCTAAGGCTTCCTTGGCTGTGTCTCCTGTGTCAGCAAGGGAGCAGGGGACCAGGAAAGAGGAAATTAATGGGACGGTAGGCATGTTATATGAAACTGAAACCTTTACAAAAACTCCAAAATGGTACGTATGTGCACAGTGTGGTATGCAGGGAAAGTACAGCCATATGGATGGGATAATGTGTAAACAATGCAAAATTATTCTGGAATTGCAAAGTAAGGTCCAAAGTCTTGAGGAGCAGATTAAAATCCAGGCAGGTGTAGATAACATAAAGCAGTTTGCCAGTGATACTCACAGGCTGCTACAAGAGTCAGTGAAGGACCAAAATAAGACTCAAAGAGTTCCCAAGGATAAGAGAAAGGATAGGCGCAAGGACCCAGGATCGGATACCCAGTCAGAAAATGATTGGTTTTACATTACAAAAGGACCAAAAAAAAAAGAAAAGAGACTATGTAACGCCACTGGACATAAAAAATAAGTTTACTTGTTTAGATCCAATAAGGAGCCAGGGTCAGCGAATGTGGGGGATCAGGAATTAGGGGAAGTAGAGATAGGCAGAAAATTACAAACGATGAAGGAAAAGGGCAAAAATAAAAAGATGAAAGAAAAAAGGACAGAAATAGCTGAATCCATGAGAAAGGGTAAAACAAGAATGTTGGGACTAGACAAGCAGTGTAGTGTTGGAAGTAGCCAGCATTCAACAATAGTTCCAAATACCCCTAATACACTTTGTTGTACAACACCAATAAATCAGGAAGGAACTGGGGTACAAAATAAGGATGTTGTCGTAATTGGAGATTCAGTGGTATGCTTTATGGATGGAATTATCTGTAAAGATAGAAAAGAGCAGGTAACAGTTTCATATTTACCAGGGGTAGGCATGATTCGGGTAATGAAATTATTACCAGGGTTGTTAAAGAATACTACAGAGCCAGTAGTGCTTTTGCATATAGGCACTAATGATATTGGAAGAAGAAATATGGCCTATGTCCAAAAGGACTTTGAGACATTAGGAGAAGAGATTAGGCAGAGGAAATGTATCCTAAATATTTCAGAAATTCTACCCGTGCCACAGGCCAGCCCTCAGAAAACAAATGAAATATTAAGGTTTAATGCCTGGTTGCATGGGTGGTGTGAACAAGAACAGTTTACCTTTTTGGAACACTGGCATAGGTTCGAGGGAGTGTATGGATTGTATGCGGAAGATGGATTGCATTTGAATTAACATAGGGTAAAAGTATTGTCAGGAAGGTTCAACAAAAGTATTGGTGAGGCTTTAAACTAGAGGCAGAGGAGTCAGGGGGATTATTCCACCAAGGATTGATAATATCAGGTCTAGAGGAAGTTCAGATGCTGGGTGGAGGATTCTATCTATAAATGCCAGGAGTTTACGACAGAAAAAGGAAGAATTGGAATACATATTACATAGTGAAAACATAGCGGTGTGCTCTGTTACTGAAACCTGGTGGAAAGAAGATGAATAGGAAACAAATATTAGGGGGTTTCAATTATTTAGGAAAGATAGAATGGATAAAATAGGAGGAGGAGGAAGAGTAGCCATGTATGTAGGGAATGACATCCAAGCATATGAAGTGCAGATGTCACAGGATCAGGATTTTGAATAGATGATGGTACGATTGGGCCACCCAAATGCAAAACATATCTTCTTGGCAATAGGTTCTAGACCTTCCTCCCTCTCATCAGATAATACTGCTGTGTTTATAGGAAACTTGGAAAAATTAGACACAGGAAAGGATATTATCATCCTTGAGGATTTTAATTTGCCCAGTATAAAGTGGGAAACATGTCAGGCAACCAATAGTTCAGAGGCAAGATTTTGGAGGTATTAGACTTGAGGTATTTGACAATGAAAAATTATGTGAGGTCTGGTACTAGGGGAAAGAATATCCTGGACCTGATCTTATGTAATATAGACCATGCAATTACAAACTTCAAAGTGAGGGAACCCTTAATGGGTAGTGACCATAATATGGTCAAATTTTCCCTGGGAACAAAAATAGCCCCTCAACTGGGGGTTACAAAGGTTATAAGCTATGACATTGCTGATTAAAACCTGCTTAGGACATTGGTTAGTAAATGGAATTGGAAAGAGGTCTTTGGGAACCAGGATACTAACATGATGTGGGATACCTTTAAATGTTTCCTATTGGAGGTAGTAAAGAAGCATATACCAACTGTTAACAAATATAATT
Source organism: Neoceratodus forsteri (assembly GCA_016271365.2). Classification (NCBI taxonomy): domain Eukaryota; kingdom Metazoa; phylum Chordata; order Ceratodontiformes; family Ceratodontidae; genus Neoceratodus; species Neoceratodus forsteri. Next base: position 1,109,323,204 of record CM028129.1, on the reverse strand, counting down.
CCAAAGGAAAGATACCGCCATGGCCCTACCATGGAATTCATAAGTTAATTAAGTCTAAAAATAGGTTGTTTATAGGGGTGGGTGAAAAAATCTTCCACGGGCGGAAGTCAAGCGAAAGTCTGACTTTCGCTTCTGCAGAAGTTAGGAAATTGATTTCCAAAGTTCTGCGGAACTTCCGCCTACAATTGCCGCTCTTTTAATTGTTAAATTGCCCTCCAAAAAGCCCTGGTGGCTAGTGTAGTGGTCCCTCCCTCACCCGCCCCTCATGTAAAAAATTATCCCTGGTGGCTAGTGGTCCCTTCCCTTCACCTGATAACCTGACTGCTGTGAAATGTACAGTTATCCCCCACACCACACATCCCTATCTCCACTGTCGGGTTAAAAAAAAAAAAATTCTGGTGGTCTAGTGATTTTGTTTTTTTTTTAATTTAAACCCTTCCTGATCCTCAGTCCCAAATCCCATTCCCTGGTGATCCAGTGCCCCCCATCCAGCCTCCCCAGCAGCGAGGTGTCCCACAACCCTGCTCCCACCCCCATCATAAACCCTGGTAGCAGCAGACTGGCACAGCCCTCCTCTCTCCTCCACGGCTGGCCCGCTGACTGAGCTGACAATGAATGAGCGGTACACCGTATGCTCATTCATGACAGTTCAGTCGGCGGGCTGGACATGGAGGAGAGGGAGGAGGGCTGTGTTGGTCTGCCACTGTTGGGTTTTATGGTGTGGGTCACCTGGCTGCTGGGGAGACTGGGTGGGGGTCACTGGATCACCAGGGATTTGAGACTGGAATCGAGAGGGGGTTTAAATTGAAAAAAACTACTAGACCACCACAGATTTTTTTTTAACAGGACAGTGGAGATAGGGGTGAGGTGGGGTTACTGTACATTTCATGGTGGGTGGATTACTGGGTGGAGGGGCGGGACCACTAGTCACCAGGGATAATTTCTTACAAGTGGAACAGATGGGGGGAGGGACCACTAGCCACCAGGGCTTATTTTCTTCATTTCCAGGCAAAATTTCACCTGGAAACTTTCGAAGAAGTTATGCACTCCGCCACAGGCAGAAGTTCGGAAACTTTCACAGAAGTCCATTAATTTCTACAGAAGTTCCGCGCGAGCGGAAAACGACAATTTCGCCCACCCCTAGTTGTTTAAGAAGGTTAGAAAGGAGGGTACCGGGGAACTTAGGAAGAGATACAGAAAGAAGCTACAGAAGCTTAAAAAAACAATTAAACTGGCAAAGCAAAACATGGAGTATAAACTCATAACTAAGGCAGCTGATAACAAGAAAGCTTTTTATAATTATATTGGGAATATAAAAAAAAAGGAATAATGTTGGCCCCCTGAATATGGAAGGGAGAGTAATTCATGAGTTCCAGGATATGGCCTTGGAGTTCAATAAATATTTTCATAGCATATACCAAAAGGGGGCTCCACTTCCTTATAATACAGAGGTAATGCCCAATAGTAATATAAACATAGCTACTGATATGATTCAAGGGAAATTGTTACAATTAAACTCAACTAAATCCCCAGGTCCAGATGGACTCCACCCAAGACTCTTGAAGGAATTAGCACTAGTTATTTCAAAACTGCCCCAGACTATCTTTCAGCACTCAATTACAAAAGGAACGGTCCCTCAAGATTGGACATAAGCCAGTGTCATTTCCATCCACAAGATGGGGCCAAAGACGGAGTGCTCCAATTATAGGCCCATAAGCTTGACCAGCATTGTGGGCAAAACCCTTGAATCCCTGATTAAAGACATGTTGGAACAGCACTTAGTTGACAGTGGGTGTACAGATGTGTCACAGCATGGTTTCAGAAAGGGTAGGTACTGTCTGACAAATCTTGTACACTTTTAGAAACCTGTGAGCAGGGCCTTGGATAATAGAATACCAGTGGATATTTTGTATACCAACTTTGAGAAAGCTTGTGATAGAGTACCCCACTATGAGCTAATCCAAACACTAACAGAGATAGGCGTAAATAAGTTATTAATACGGTGGATAACATCTTGGCTGGGTATGAGGAGACAGAGAGTCTGCTTAAAGGGCTTCACATCAACTTGGATGCCTGTAGATAGTGGGGCACCACAGGGCTCAGTTTTTGGTCCATCACTTTTTAATATATTAATAGCCTCTGTAACAGGAACATGTAAAACTGGTCATCAAAGTTTGCTGATGACATTAAGATTAGGGCATTGGTTACGAATAAGGAGGATACAACCAGCTTTCAACAAAGTATAGATTTATTGGCAAATATAGCAGCAGACAAATAATTGAGCTTCAATATGTCAAAGTGCAGGATTATGCACTTGGGATAAAAAAATAACAGATTCCCTTACACACTAAATTGTCATCATCATCAAGTGAGTGGTATAGAGAAAGATCTGGGAATCTTGATAGACAATAGTTTAAAATTCACAGAGCAATGTAAGCAGGTAACAAAACAGAGTTATGGTATACTGGATGCTATTGCAAAGAATATCAGGAGTAGTGAGTGTGAGATGCTGATGCTGTTGTATGCCGCATTGGTGCGCCCCCATCGGGAATACTCTGGTAGCTTTTGGATGCCACACTTGAAGCAGGATGTTGCTAGACTGGAGGGGGTGCAGAGGAGGGCCATGAGGATGGTTGATGGTCTGAGAGAGAGTACTTATGGGGAGAGGCTGAGACACTTGGGTATGTACTCCCTGATGTACAGACAACATAGAGGTGATATGTGCATGGTATATAGGGCACACAGAGAGAGTGATCTTTGGGAATGCATGGGTTTGAGTGCTAGAAATTACACAAGGACAGTTATATGGCATGGGTTCCAACTCATGGGTGAGGCCTATAAAAAGAATAATGGAGGGAACTGGTATTCCCTCAGGTGGTCAGCAGATGGAATGAACTACCCAAGACTAATATCTTGTACTTCTATGGACCAATTTAAACGATCATTGAATGAATATTACATTGAAAAAAGATATCGATATTAGGTTAAAATGTGCAGGTCACTAAATGGCTTACACTACGTGTACCTGTGCAAATTCTTATGATTCTTATGATGCTTGTTTTGCTGTATTGTATATGTACGAATTCAGAACAGTTATGATTGTTCATTTATCTCACTAGAGTAACGAGCTCAAAAATTCCACATGGATGGAGTTGGAAGGTTTAAAGATTCTGGAATTCTGGGTTACTAAAAGTCAACTGACAATTGATTACATAGTGACTGACCACCACAAACAAATAAAAGCATGGCTGAAGGACAATCCCTTAATGACAGGTGGCAAACATTATTACGATGTGTGGCACATGGCAATGGTATGCTAGTCTTAAATCTGGTTTCTTCTAATCCTAGTATTGTTCTGATGTGTGCAGGCTAATTTTGCAACTGTCTTTTGGCATAGGTCTATGGAAAAAGATTGAGACATTAGATAAACAAAAAGGGTGTGAGACTATTAATCCTTGGAAGTGAACGATAAATAATCACGTGTACTGGATTGCAGCCTCAACTCCTAACTGTGACCCTGACATGCGTAAAGCCAGATGGGACTGCATAAAAAATCATATGCAGAACACCCATGAGGGCCACAGTGAGCTCATGCCAAAGTGCATGCATGGCTTGCTTGACGGGTGGGAAGCCAAAAAGAAATGGTTGTAGACCAGTGAGTATTGATGCATATCATCCTTGAGACAAGTAATATCAAATTACTTTTGTTGTCTGTTCAACAAAGGTTTTAGCAATCAAGATGCATACTTCATGGGAGGCAGTATAGTGCAGTGGTTTAAGGCTCTGAGCTGCAAATCTGGAGACCTGGGTTTGAGTCCCACAGCCCCCACTTGCATACTGTGTGACCCTATACAAGTCATTTAACTTCCCTGTGCTCCCAGGTCACATCTGTAAACAAGCTTTCAGCTTAGTGTGCCACTCCTAGTTAAATATTTGGATCAAAACAAAAAAAAACTGTAAACGATTGATAAGTAAGCTATAAGACAGGAGGTGTGCATTACACAGTACAAACTCACGTATCTGCTGCTTATTGAGGCACAAATACACAGGCCAAGTGCATCAACTCCTCTAGGCATGTGTTTGATCTGTCCAACGCACACACCATGTGTTGATTATTGCACATTTGAACACCACCTGCCAAGTGTCTGACCAGGCCGCCAATATTGGCAGATCATTTTGCAACCCTTGGCACTCCTAAAGTCATCCAGCACTGTTCCCATCTTGATGTCATGTCATCTGCCAAAAGTCTGATCTTGCTCTTGATGCATAATGATATGTTGGCTATGTAAATACAAAACAACACCTCCCACACTCCATAGCCATATGGCACCCTGCTTGTCACTGGCCTGGGCAACGACATGCTTCCCTCCCACCAACACACTCTGCTGTCTCCCTTACAGCCAGTTGAATATCCATCCAACCATATACGCCACTGCCGTTGTGTCTTCAGGCTTAGCCTCCAGTGTGTCACAGAATTGTATGCCTTAGTGATGTTACAGTTCAGGACATCAACAGCACGGCCACTGTCTAATTACCTGGTAACCTGATCATAATACTCCACTATGTTGATGTGACCGGATCTGCCAGAGACAAGTCAATGCTGTCTGCTGTCCTGCAGCCCATTAGCCTATATGATGGAAACTGATATCTCCTTCTGGGCCTTTGCCAGCAGCTTTCACACCATGGATGTGAAGCTTTCTGGTTTGTAGATCCCCTACTTTGCAGTGTGATATTATACTTGTAAAGCTGTTTATGACATTACTAATTTTTTATAGCAAAATTACAATTGCTGCTGTGCATTAATTTTCGATGAGATAAACATTAGGTGGGGCCCAATAGAGATAGAGATAGATCTCACGGCCATGAATCAGAATGCTCAGGTTTGGAAGTTCTCCTCAAGGTTCAGAGACTATCGATCCAGCGGAATAGATGCCCTATCCTTGGAATGGAACTTCAGCGGGACATAAGCCTTCCCATCATTCTCTTTGATCGCTCAGGTGCTTCAGAAAATTCAGCAAACACAGATTATGGTCATTCTGATAACACCCTAGTGGTTCAGATGCTCATGGTTTGCCACAGTGAATCCATGGCCAAGGATCACTGGAATCTACCCTTCAGACATGACATTCTGACTCAGGGACCGGTGCAGCATCCAAGTCTGCATAATCTCTACTTAACAGCCTGATTTCTGCAAGGGAAAATGGATGAAGGAATGCTACCATTCTTCAGTTAACAGCACAATGCTGAAATCAAAGAAGGCCTCCACAACTAGCACCTACAAGAGACACTGAAAAGTGTTCTCAAAGTGCTGCTCACATGACATGCTACCACAGGAGGCGCCTATCCCTCAGATACTTCTATTTCTCCAGCATGGCCTAGAAAAAAGGTTGTCACCATCTTCTGTACAAGTACAATTATCAACTATAGCGGCAGCAAGAGACCAAGGTCCCACCACATTGTGATTCGTGAAAGTCGACACACTAATCAGACCTTGATAGCATCAAGTTACTGCACCAGGGGATCTTAACTTAGCCCTAAATGCTCTCAATAAGCTCCATTCAAACATAATGACATAGTGGAACTCAGGTGGCTGTCACTTAAAACAGTATTCTTATCAGCCAAATGCTGTGCTAGGAGGATCAGGAGCTCAATGCCCTGTCTCATAGAAAATCCTTCTTACTGTTCTTCCATGATAGGGTCACACTCAGAACAGTTCTGTCATTTACACCTAAAATATCCTCAAACTTCCATTACAACCAGGTAATTGAACTCCCTACCTTAGGGCCAGACTCAGTCTCCCCTCAAGACTATGGCTTATTCACCCTAGACATGCCCAGGGTCATGAAGACATATCTCAGGAGGACAAAGGACTTATGTCACTCTGATATACTTTTTATAATAATGAAAGGGTACGAGAAAGGAATGGCAGCCTCCAAGTCTACCACTGCTTCATGGATAAAGAGGACAATCACTGAATCCTACAAGGTGGTGAACATTATACCCCAAAGGAACATCAAAGCCCACTTTACTAGAGCCATAGCAACATCATAGACAGATAGGAACTTGGCATCAGTAGAGGAGACATGTGCAGCTGCTACCTGGTCTTCCATATATACTTTTACCAAACACTGCATATTGAACACTATATCTGCACCAAGGGTAAGTTCAGACAATTGGTGCTCTTGGCAGCTACAGCTTTTGGTTCTGTACCTCATCAGTCTCCCCCCCCCATGGTACATTTTCACTGCTTTTTATTGCCAATGAGGTAATGAATTGGGAGTGCCATAAATACTGCAACCCACAATAGAAGTTTACTCACCTGGTAAAGGTGATTGTGGAAACGTATCTCTATGGCATGTCGGGTCCCAGAAACTGCTAATTTTTGGAGCCAGATTTTCTCCCATTATTTGTTTATCTCCTGAGCTGTGCTGGCTGCCCTTTTCCTACTGACTCCCCCGGCCTTGTCACCCAGCTACTCTGGGACTTACTTTTCCACTGTCATCCTCTGCCACAGAACTGTGTGGGGTGCCTGGTCACTGGCAAGGGGCCAGTGAAGGGTCAATTGTCATCCTGCAGCTGCAGTGTTTTTCCACTGATTCACCCCTGCACAAGATGTGCAATGAGTGCAATGTGTAAGCTGCGCCTCTGCAGGGCTGCCCCAAGCACCCTGAATGTGGGTTCCCTTCCCTCTCTTGGTGATGGTGCTGCTGGGTGGCAGTCAGACAGTGAGCCATGGCAACCACCCTCCTCAAGGGAGGAGAGCATAGAAACATAGAATTTGATGGCAGATAAGGACCGCTTGGCCCACCCAGTCTGCCCATTTCCCTACCTGATGGATAAGCTGCAGATCCTAGTTAACCAGCAGCCTACTTCTTCCTACACCCACCTCCTAGAATTGCCTTATGACTGTCCCATGCATGCTTGAATTCCACCACTGTTTTTGACTCCACAACCTCCTCTGGAAGGCTGTTCCATGCATCCACAACCCTCTCTGTGAAAAAATACTTCCTTAAATTACCTCTGAGCCACCCCCTTCTATCTTCAAATTGTGCCCCCTTGTTCTTGCACACCTCTTTTTTTGAAAGATGCTACCCTCTTGGACTTTGTTGATTCCTTGAGGTACTTGAAAGTTTCTATCATGTCCCCTCTCCTCCTTTCCTCGAGGCTATACATATTAAGCTCCTTAAGTCTCACTTCATATGTCTTCTGGTGCAGACCCTGCACCATTTTGTGCCCTCCTCTGGACAGCCTCCACCCTGTCTATGTCTTTGCGGAGATTGGGTCTCCAGAACTGCACGCAGTACTCAGATGTGGTCTCACCAGCTGTCTGTACAGAGGGATAATAACTTCTTGTTTTCTGCTGGTGATGCCTCTCCTATGCATCCCAGTATCCCCCAGCCCTCCTTGCTGCCCTCTCATTGCTTGCCCACTTTAGGTCATCTGATATGACTACCCCAGGTCCCTTTCCATTTTTGTTGTTGTTAGTATCTCACCCCCATTGTACTCTTCCCTGGGTTTTGTTTCCCAGGTGCATTACCTGCACTTCTTAGCATTGAATCTAAGCTGCCATAATTTGACCATTCCTCTAACCTTGCCAAGTCCCTTCTCATCCTTTCCACCCCACCTTGTGCATCAACTCTGTTGCAGATCTTTGTGTCATCTGCAAAGAGACATACTTTTCCTTCTAGTCCCTCTGCAATGTACACTTATAAGAGCATTGAAGAGGACCGATCTAATACTGAACCCTGTGGTACCCCACTGCTAACCCCCTTTTTCGGTGGACTCCATTTACTATTACTCTCTGTGTCCTATTCTCCAGCCAATTCTTTACCCAGGCTGTCATCTTGGGACCCACTCCCAGGCTGGCTAACTTGTATATTAATCTTTTGTGTGGGACTGTGTCAAATGCCTTGCTAAAGTCTAGGCAGGCCATGTCACAGCCCTCCTGATCTACTACTTTGGTCACCCAGTCAAAGAAATCTATCAGATTTGTCTGGCATGACCTTCCGCTGTGAATCCATGCTGCCTTGGGTCCTGTGCCCCTCTGGCCTCTAGATATGCAACAATTCTTTCCTTCAGAAGTAATTCCATCATTTTCCCTACCACTGAGGTTAAACTAACAGGTCTGTAGTTTCCTGCTTCTGCCTTGCTCCCACTTTTGTGAAGGGGAATCACATCTGCCCTCCTCCGGTCCTCAGGTACCACCCCATCCTCCCATGATTTGTTAAAGAGGGTAGTCAGTGGTCCTATGGATGCTCAGTCCTCTTTCACCCGGTCAGCCCTCGATGAAATAAGGCACACAGTGACTCAGCCCTCCATACCCCTGTGCTGGTGTGGGAGTATGGACTTTGATCACTTCAGAGCACACTAGCCTATGCGTAGCTTTCAGTAGTACTGTGAGTAATCTGATTATACACTACAGTACTTCCTTCTGTCTTATCATTATTAGGATCACTTGATGTTTCCTTCTCTTCCTACCTAACAATTTTATTTACAGCTCTGGAAGACATCATAACTAGGTTACCTGAGATGGTCAGGGGCAAGAAAGTTGCATTTTGACATGAGGTCATATGTGCATGTACAGCCTATCAGGTGAACATAACTCCACAAGGTAATGAAATGGGAATGCCGCAGAGATCTGCTCCCGCAGTCACCTTTACCAGGTGAGTAAAGTTCCATTTCCAGTGAAACAGAATGCAAAGAGAGTTATGACATTAAAAGGTCCACGCATATGTCTTTCATACTTATTTTAAGAAAGGCACGAAATAAACCTCTTGATTTAGTCTATGTGACTGTACTGTGTTTACAGACACCATCCATTTTGTTTCCTGTCTCAGGAGGTGATGTTACCTGTTGCCCCCCCTTCTCATTGGCAGAATATGTTCCAGACCCATGAACAACAATAAGGGGGCATTTGAGGGTTTTTTTTCAATTCTTTTTCACTCCTGGTCACTAACCACAGGGGCATCCCTCAGATGACACCCCAGCTACTCCTGCCCGGCCTGAGACCCCATCAGCCCAGGTTCCCTTCCAAAACTCCTGCCCTATCACCCCGACCAGCAGGATACCCCCTGACTTGTGCTCCACAGGGCAGATCTGCCATCCACTTACCTTGGCACTACTTTAATTAAATACTCCTGCAGGCAGGGTGAAGGTTGGAGGATATTGGGACCCAGGGTGGGTAGGATCCAATAGTGGGCATGGACTAGTGGTACATCGCCATCTCCTCTGCACTTGGGGTTTTCCTCTCTTGCATGAGCATGAGTTCCCACCCCCATCCGGATGAGGGGACATGCAAGATGCCCAGCGCAAGATGAGCGCATTCCTGCACCAGTCCTGTTGACATTCATAATTGCCTCTTCCCCTTGCTCGAGTGATCCCCACTGTTGCTCCCCCCAGTCTTTATTGGGAGTCACTTGGTGTAGGGAAGCCACAGCCTACCCTCCCCAAGAGAGGAGAGTAGCCCTCCCAATGCTCAATCCTCTCTTTCCCATCTGAACCCCAGTGTCCCGAGCTTGCTCCCAACCTTGGGTCGCTGGCATGGTGTGAGGTGTGGCATTTGGCACCTCAACCCTCATCGCCACCGGGCCGGCCTAGGAGACATCTGAGTTATGGACAGTTTTAAAGTACACACCCAGTGCATTATTTTCATCTCAATGTATGATGTCTCTTAAATGCTTCTGGATGCACACATTCAACAGATGTATGGTTTGTTCCACGTATGTGCACTTGCATGGGCACCAGGCAATGTATACTACAAACGTTGTAGTAAATGATATGAATTGCCTGACAAATACTTTTCTCTTACTAACTTGGTGTTCAAATACTTTGGCCACATGTGCATATTCGCAGGCAGTACAGTTTCCATAATGTTCAGGTGCATATATGTGGAACAAACCATACATTTGTTGAAGGTGCTCTTCTGAGAGCATTTAAAAGCCATAATATATCAAGATGAAAATAATGCCCTGGGTGCACAGTTTAAAGCTGCCCATAACTGAAATGCCTCCTTACTGTTGTTCATGGGTCTGAAACACAATCTTCCCATGAGGAGGGAAGACAGGCTAAATCACCTCTGAGACAGGAAATAAAATAGATATTGGGCCCCGATTCCAGAATAGGGTTATGCATGTCGCAAGGTGACTTGCACGAAACCCAATGGCGAAACTCGCACCTTGCGACATGCGTTATGCCAAACGGAATTCCAGAAGGTGGCCTGCGACATATCGCAGGCTGCCTACACCAAAGGCGAGCTATGCCACCAGGTATGCCAGACACCCTCTGCAACATGGTACAAGGGGGTTTATGGCAGCTGTTATGCCCAATTCCCAGGAGTGCAGCTGATGGAACAGTAGATGTGCTATTCCAAGATGGATCCTGGCAGAGATTGGTCTAAGTAAGGTTTGACCAGCTATTAGCTGGTATAACTGTCCCCTTCATCCACCAGAATTGCACTGCCATGCCTAGTGCCCCAAACAGCCATCCCCCCATGTTCCCACATTGGTCCCCACCCCCATTGGCTGGGCAGCCCTCTGTGGGCAGTTGGCAGCTCTTCACCCCCATCCCCGAGCATTGCCCTGCAGGGCAGTACACAACTCCTGCCATGCCATTCTACCCATGGTGGTCCAGTGGACCCCTCCCCAGCCCTGCAGGGCATTGCTATGGTGTGGGGGAGTGGGGCTTTGGGGGAGGGCTCCATGCCATGCATGGCTTGTGCCCTGTCAGAGGGCACTGATGCAGCTTGTGGCACCCTATGTAGGTGTGCCCTTCCTTTGGCGTACTGCTAGAGGTGCCGCAAGTCACAGATCATAGATGCCAGGGACCCTGTCTGTTCTGGAATCTGGCACAGGGAGTAGCAGCATATGGCACAACTCGCATAAGCCAGCGGGTTGCGCCATATGTCTTGGAATTGGGCACCTTGTCTCTAAACACAGTACAATCACATGGACTAAATCAAGAACTCCATTTTGTGCCTCTCTTAAAAATAAGTTTGAAAGACATATTATGAATGGTACTTTTAATGTCATAACTCTCTTTGCTTTGTTGTCTCACTGAAATGTTTTCTCACTTTATTTCAGATGGTACTTTGAAAATGGTCATCTCTCTGGCGCTAACAAATTGTTTATGACTGAACAGGTTGATGTGTTGCACCAGTGAAGGAATTCTCCATCCAGTGTAGTTTGTTTTTATCACTATTAGAGTGATACAATGAATAGCAGAAACCTTACATTTTGAATGTTAATATGGTTTATTATGACTAAAAATGGTTCTTCCTACAATGCATCAATAAATCTGTCATGTGGGTCAGGTTGGTGATGCTTGTTAATATTCTTTATAAAATGGTAAAGGAAAATCCTGAAATCTGATTGACTGTTGTTCATGTAGCAATTGTGTTCCACGCACAGAAAATAAGAAGTGCTGCCAAATGTGGACTGATCACCACTGGAATCATTAAGCTAATAGAATGTTAAGAATTCAACTGGCAGCCATTGTTTTTTGCCCTGTAGCTGTAAGCATCACATTTACATGCACTGGGCCCTAAAAATCAAACTACCTTAAATACAAAATAAAACAGATTAATTAAATGTTGTTTCCCTGGTCATCATGTTCTCCTTACAGACATAAACACATTAGAAATATTAAGTATTGTTTATAGTTTTCATTGCAACTGTTTCTTTGCTGACAATGAAAAATCTCCCTTCTAACATTACCTGCTCATCAGGGAAATCTCTTCTTCTTGCCCTGACAGTGAGATAAGTAAGCAATAAGGCATGAAGGGGTGTGTGTAAAACATATTTTACAGCATGGCCGGGGTGTAGTAAGGCACAAGGCTGAAGGCGAAGTGACTTCAGCCACTGGACATGTTAAAATATGCTTTACACATCCCTGAGTGCCTTTAATATGATATAAATTGGCTTTTCTTTTTTTACTTTTGACTATTGGGAAAAGCATCTTTATATGTAGAAAAAATAGAGTTACTTGTGTGCATTTGTAATAAAATCATTTTTTTTCTATTTTTCTCCACATTTAATATTTGGAATGTTTACCATGGAATACATGGATTCAAAATTCTGCTCAGTTCCACTGGCAGAATATTTCTCTCCCAACACACTGTACACGCAGACAACAAAGGCCTTTGTTACAGCCAGAGACTTAATTATCTCGCTGTCAGGGCAAGAAGACGAGAGTTCCCTGATAAGCAGGTAAAGACAGAAGGGGAATTTTTCACTGTGATCAAAGAAACAGTTGTAGTGAAAATTATAAACAATACTTACTGTTTCTAATTTGTTTATGTATGTAAGGAGAGTGTGATCATCAGGGAAACATTTAATTTATTTGCTGTATGTTTTATGTAAGGTAGTTGTATTTTAGGGCTCAGTTGAAGTCTTTTTACAGTGTAAAAGTAGCAGCCATGTTTGTGGTGGAAGATCAGGTCTAGTTGTAGTGGGCTAACTGAAATACCTGTGTTTCAAATGCCCATTGATCTGTGTTGCAGACTCTTCACTGCTGAGCAGTCCTTTTTTTAACCATGTGTAAACCATATTTTACACATAAATAAGAGCCAATCAGATTACATGATTTTACCCTGCCATTTTATAATTGAGTATCTGGCTATAACAGACATATTTGGTGTGTGTGTGTGTGTGTGTGTGTGTGTGTAGTATGTTAGGAGAGTAACATTCTAGCAGTGGAACTGAGCAGAATTTTTAATCCATGTATTCCATGGTAAATGGTTCCATGACAAACATTCCATATCTTGAAGGTGAGGAAAAACAGAAAAAAAACAGGAAGAAGAAAGTAAGCAACAATAGAATGACATCATCAATGGCATTATTTGTAGTGGGAAGAAGGACTATTTTATTGTAAATGCACACAAATAAATCTATTGTTTCTATATATAAATATGTTTTTCCCAACTGCAAAAAGGTTTAAAAAAAGAAGCCCATTTTATAAGCATAATAGGGCACTCCGAGATCTGCATGGAACACATTTTACCACATGGCCAGCTGCTAAGGTCACTCAGCCTTCAGTCTCATGCCTTATTACTCCCCTAACTGTGCAGTAAAATGTGTTTCACGCACACCCCATCATGCCTTAGTGTTTACTTAATCAATGCACTTAATTTCTACTCACCCAACCCCGATCCTGCATTACAATGGTAATGGACTGTTGAAACTGTGGATTTGGGTATATTACTTTAAATGGTGGACATCAGTACAACAGTATTACAATCATGACCATACCCCCGGTGAAGTCCATTTGCTGGTCAAAGTGCAAGGTTTCAGTTTGTCCACCTTCCAAGGACTAAAACCTCACACTTGCTAAATGTGTTATCTGTGTGCTTTATTGTGCTGTTGAGTGCAGAAGCTGTTGCCTCCACAGACATAGTAGTAACTGACACCTGTCAGGAAGTTTGTGAGTTTGGTCACATGGCGTGTTTTGCAAGTGAGCTATCGTTTGTGTCTTGCTTTCTACTGCTCTGATAAGGGGTAGATTCAACCTCAGTTTGTGCTTGCAAATGTTGCGTTGTGACTGAATATACATACTGCAATATTCACTCATTACTTGACAAGCACAAAACTGACCTGCAAATGGATTTGCAAGTGCTTCTAATATTCTGAGAAAATAGAAAGGAACAGTATACTATCCAGATACATTGAATTAATAAATGTATGCATTTCAGGACACATTGGTCCTGATACCCCAATGAACCCCCAAAAAACTGTGGCCCTACATCTCTGTGAACTCCTGATCCCCTAGTCCCAGGCAGACCACCTTGGTTCTAAGGACAGGGGCTGCTTTAATGACCCACATTGTACCTTAAATCTATGATGGACTGTGTACATCAGCCTTGGTAACCCCACCCCGACAATTTTTTTTTACCAACAGGATTTGGAAAGAAGATGAGCTGTTAAAATTGTTAGGTACGTAGCTGTGTGCCTGTTCTGTTTTACAGATGTATGTGACCATAGTAACGAACCTGAGCAACTACAACTGCCAATTGGTTCATTACTATATATTTTCTAAAACTGAATGTTATGTGCTGACAAGGAAGAATTATAATTTATAATTGGTGTGCAGCTCTGAACATATTGTGACTCTGTTCATATTATCAGACTTATATCACCTAAATTTAATAATACTGTAATTGCTGTAATTATTAATGAAAAGGATACACTTGGCTGAGTGTAGCTCATGGGTTTTCAGAATATGCAGATGAATTATACCTCAGAATGTAGAAAGGGGGTTGTGATTTTGGAATGCTGTGGGCGACATGGCTTTTGAATGCCAAGGTTGTATGCTGTATCAGAATGCTGCAGGGAAGAGGTTTCAGGCCATGGCAGGTTTGCAACTTTGGAATGCAGCAGCAAACACACAGTTTCAGAATGAAGCAGGGCTACACAATTTTGAAATGACTGAGGGACACTGAAATTTGAAATGTTGAGGGGCTGCAAAATGCTGAATCATGGCACTGTCTCCAAATTCTGAATGCAAAGGTTTTTGGTAGAGTCGCTTCTCATTTAAAGTTTTTTTTTTTTTTTTAGGTCCTTGTGTGACCCCCCCAGTCGGGCACAGCAACTGGGTTCACACCCCTGCCTGGTGGCTATAGTATGGCACACCTGGTTGAGGGGGTTGGGTTTGTTTTCCTGTAGTAGGAAGGTTCATCCCAAATTAATAAATTGCATGGTGCCTCCACCCAGATAGAATATGTGGGCCAGATGTGTGTAGCAGCACCCTCCAGGAAGCAGTACCTACCCACCTCCCTATGCTGGACAAGACCTCCCCTGGGGACCACCATCTGTTACCTTTACCAAACAATAATTCAGTCAGGATGCACAAATTGAATACCCACACAGAGATAAAATACAATAAATGAAACTGCACTTTATTTTGGCAGACAGGCCTAGAGACTGTGGAGAGAGCAGGGGTTAGACAATAACAAGTTGCTGTATGCTCAACCACCCACAGGCAATTCCCCTCAAACCCAACTGCATATACACACCTGCCCATGCAAGGGGCACATAAGATGGCTAGTTTACACAAATTGCAATAACTTTTATCAGGTACCAATAGTAAAACTACAAACACAAGTACATTATTACACATTGAATTCTGGGTCCCCAGATATTGTCACACAATCCCATTGCAGGCATGATTGCAGAGTTGCCCAGGATCTTGCGGTGGTGTACTTGATGGAAAATTTAGCAAGCTTGTATTTTAACCCCCCAACAGGCCATAGTGTACTACAGTAACACAGACTTAAAGGGAAAAGAAGTACCAACAAACGTGCTTGACTTTCAAACAACTATTAAGCCAAATTGTAATCCAACAGGAAAAATAGAAAGTCTTACCAGCAAGGCCAGCACTCACATCACCAGCGGATTCCCACGGAACATCCGGAGTTGGGACCAGCACTCATGAGCAGGACAGCAATTCAGATGATGTAATTAGCGGCACACTGCAGCACAAAAACCTTTCAGAAGATGCAGGGAGCACCACACTGGAGCAGTATAACCATTGAGAAGCCTGGCATTCTTTCAAGCATGCAACACCAGCTAAACCCTTCTAGTTCACACTTGCCTGGTAACAGCCTCACAGCTTCACTTCTCAGGAAACAGTCTTTCTAGTGTACAAAACCTGCAGCAGGAGCATTACATAGTGGTTTGCTGGTGTCCAAAGAGCTCAGACCCAGGAGCGACCCCAAGGTCCAACTCCCCCCAGTGGGTCAAGAGTGCCCCAGCACTTGGGTGCATGCCCATGGTTCCTTGTTCTCTGATCCACCCCATTTGATAAGGGCTAGCTGACCACTTACCTAATTCCAAGGTGGCCTGAACAGGATGCGGTCTCAGTCTCCACTTGGATTAGCTCAGACTTCTCTCATGCAGCAGAGCCCTTTTAATTTTCACTATCTGCAAAGCACTCTGGAACAGTTTCTGAACTGGGTGAACCCAGACACAGGTTCACACAAAGTATCTTGTAGGAGCCCTGGAGAGGACCACCTGGAATCCTCTGAGGGAGGACTTCAATAAATCTTCAGAATGATCCCATGAGAGGACTTGGACAATGTATGGCGTGGCTAAGCCACTACCTTCCACTCAAAGTTTCCTTCCTGGTACAATCTTGGCCTGTCCGTTCAGTCGGTGCCCCTTCTGGCACTATCACAACTCTCAGTTCAGGTGATGAACGGAGCTCCCAATGGAGAGCAAAAGAATCATACCCTCACCACACCACCACTGGATAACAGCCCTGGGGTCTGCAACCCATTACAGGGGATGGCACACTAAAAGGGGCAGAGCAAATAAGTAAACATAAAGACTTTTGGAACACAGGGCTCCACTGAATTAAAAGAGCCACAATCTTTGTGACCCATGACCTGGACAGCAGCCAATCAGAGGGTAGGCAGAATAATGGATTGTGGGAGAATGAAGCAAGAGGTTCCTCCCATTTGGACTGGCAGGCTTTTAAAGACAATGAAATGGCAGGACAGGGCAAAAGGACTGATGGACAGCCCTGTCTGCCTACTGAGTAGTGGCAGAAAAAGAAAGAAGGGACTGAGCCCTCTAGAAGGAGGGGGCAGTTTGGCTAGGATGCCAAGCAGTGCAGAGCTGTTTGGCAGTTAGGGAGTGGGTCCTCCTCAGGCCTGCTTCAAGTAAGTCCTGCCCAGAACCTACTTCATAGTAACTCCATGGATCCTCCCCAGGGCCCACTCCTTGTGGTTCATGGGCTCAAATTCATCAGAGAGAAAGCCAAAGTATTCGTGCCAAGAAGGGCACTGTCTGAAGTATTTGTGCCAAGAAAGGCACCATCTAAAGTGTTTGTGCCAGAAGGACACCGTCTGAAGTGTTTGTGCCAAAGGGGCACCATCTGAAGTGTTTGTGCCAGAAGGGCACCATCTGAAGTGATAGTGCCAGAAGGGGGAGCATCTGAAGTGTTTGTGCCAGAAGGGCACCATCTGAAGTGATAGTGCCAGAAGGGGGAGCAACTGAAATGTTTGTGCCAGAATTCTCTGCTCCCCCACTTTCATTGCTGGCAGTCTCTGTGTGGCTGGGCACCACTCACTTAAAGGGGTAGCATGCCAAAATGCCATGATCTATCTTCTCTTCCCTCCAGTGCCTCCATGCTTCCAGATGTCTACTGGTGTCCCTTGGGATGGAGCACATTATGGGAGGTGCAGTTGTGGTCACTGATGTGTCTCTTTCTATTACTGGATGGCAGGCATGTCTATTGCCTAAACACATTCATGATGGAATCACTCTCCTATGGACGCTCACTGCGGTGTGCATGTGTGGCAGTTTTTCTTGCTGCTCCTCTTTCCAGTGGCAATTCTGGGGCTGGAGCAAGTGAAGAAATGGGTGGCAAAGTTTGATGGCTGTACACAGGGACTCCAGGGGTAACCTGTGATGAGGGCGACTGCTATTGAGCACTTTCAAAAAGGGTGACTGAATAACAGCTCCTGTTCGCAGGGATACTGGACAGGGAGAAGGACTGGATGGAGGGGTCAGTGAATATAGTGACAGGATGTCGCTATATGTACACCCATGTGGGGGGAGCGAGCATGCTGTGCAATGGGTGGAAGGGAAGGGAGGGTTTGTGAGGTGTAGTGCAGCGGTGAGCTGCCAAGCTGGCCATGTGGCATGGTGGGTTGGTGGCAGGCTAGGATTGGGAAGGTGTCAGGTTTGATTCTGGGTGAATTGTTTTTTTTGCAGCGGTCCAGGATTTTATTTTATTTTGTTTTACCCCCGACATGCACTCCCCTGGAGTTGAGAATCTTTTAGTAGGGTGGTGCGGGGGCGCATCCCCTGCATAAACAAAAAAATCTATGTCTCCGGTGCTCTTTTTATATATAGCTGCGGCGTGTGCTGAAATTTAGTTTTGGCAATGTATTACTTCACTCCTAATGGTGATTGCCTTTCTGCAATCACCATTATAACATTGAACTGACTCCAGGTTAGCCCCCCTACCCCGTGGGGGCTTACACTTGAATGTTTGCATTGAGAAAAGGTGACAGACAATCTTTGGAAGAGTGAAGTGGCCCATGAATTATAATGTGATTTATTTATTTATTGAATTTTGTTGACCCGGTATGCCCACTGGGCCTAGAAGTCCCTTTTTCAGGGGCGACCATGGGGAGAGGGGATACAGATGGTAAGCAACTGAAATTCAACCAGATTAAGCTGTTGGTGGTATTTTTAGTGAATGGGAGGAATTTGGCCAGGACACCGGGGAAATTCCCCTACTCTTTTTCGATAAGTGCCATGGGATCTTTAGCATCCACCTGAACTGCCACCAATCCAGGCAGATGGGACCTTGGTTTAACATCTCATCCGAAAGACAGCACCTCAGAAGTGCAGCACCCACCTCATGCTGCACTACAGTGTCAGTATTGGGATATTAACCCAAGTGCCTGGTGTGGGAACTGAACCCACAGCCCTCTGATCTCTGGGCCTCAGAGGCGAGTGTGCTACCTACTGAGCCACTGACACTATAATTTCCTTGTTGTGCATTTGTTTGTGATTATAAGTATAATTATTTGTTAGCCTAACAAGGCTCCTGATTGGCCATTGGATTAGTCATTAATATCTTAGAAATCACTGCTCCAGTAGGCAATTGATGAAGCGTGGCATTCAATATCTTAAATATAAGAAGTATGCATGCCACGCTGCTCACAATACACCACGAAAAACAGCTAAAGTGTAAAGTAAAATAACTGTAAAAATGAAAGTCGCTATTTAGATTGGACTCATGATCGCAAAGTCAAACCCAAAGCTGGCCATTTCCTTGGATTAACAACCAGCTGGAGCTAGGTATTCCTCGATTGCGCCTCGGGCCACCCCTCCACTCAAACTGGCCATTAATCCCTTGGAAATGACTAGCTTCTCAGTCGTTATTGCATATTTAACATACCCCCACATGGCTTGTCTTTTAGGCTACCAGATTAATTTTGAACAATTTAGACTAAATCAAACCATACTGTGATTAAGAGTACCACTCCTTTATCACATGCATTGACCCAAGGATGAAGGGCTGACAAAAGAACATTTCCCCGTGTTAAATCTGGGAAGAAATCCACAATAATTAGGGGAACTTATTAACTTGTTTAGAAAAGAGAACTTTAGGAATGATAGGCTAAACACAGTTTGGTTGATAGCTTGAAATAGACTGTCATCAGCTTTATAAATGGGAACAATTCATGCATGTTTACACTTTGATGGGACACCGCTTTTTGAATGATAGTGATAGACTGAATAAAATATGAATGGGATGAAGCAATGACTTTGGCTATATCCTTAATTAAGCATTTTTGTTAAGATGCCAGGCCACGCAGCTGAATTGCCATGAAGTTCTTGTAAAATGTTTTCTACCACCTGAGGGGTGCACTCTTCTTGTGATGATGGATACATACTGGAAAAAGTTAAGAAATTGGAAACATTTGCATTACTAAAACATAAAGCACAAGAAAAGATGTTAAAAATAGCTTGCAATAGAAAGTGGCATTTCAGCTATTACTTCAGCCTTTAAAAGTTGGTTGGGTAGGATTTTGAGAAGTGAGAGCGAGCTACAGACTAGGAATTTATTTAAAGGCAGGAATTGTTTGAAATGATATTTGTGTACCATTTTAGTATCAAACTTTGTACCAATACAGTCGTCATAAGATTGAGGTGTTGGATGGTTTCCTTTTAAGTACAGAAAGGGCTCAGCAGTGCATTGGTGCTAAAACTGACAGCTCAAAGAGCGATAGCTGAGGCCTCCTGCTGAGGCCTGTCATCCCGGCCATCCCAACTAAGGCCACTGGCTTTCAACACTGCCATCAGAAAGACGCCCCCTCATGTCCTATCCTCCCCAGGAGACAGCCTCTATATGGGAGCTTTGAGACTCTGAACTCAAAACAGATTTTACAGAAGCACTGTTACTTTTTTGTCACAAAAATAACTGGTTGGAAACATCACTTGCTAATGTGCTCTTTCTGTACAGGAAAAACTCCTGATGTTTTGAAATATAAGTACGGAGAGAGGATACCATGTTTCAGAGTGTAACATGATCTAAGGTTGGAAGGCACTCTTGGTTCATCAGGTTTCCTCTTCTGCTTCATAAACAAGGATTATTAAGTATTCAGTGCAAATATGCACTAATTTATAGGAATACCCTACACATGCTACTACCCAGGGGGCTCTGAATTTCCCTTGGCAATCAGAAATGTGTCCATGCTTAGCTTAAACACCAGAGCAGGCCTTAGCATGGTGTGAACTGTGCATTAGCACATGGCCCCAAGAGCAGAAGGACCCTTAAAAGGCCTCAGCTGTCCAGCTGGCCTCCCTTCTTCCTGGTCTTCTGTGTTTCTGTCCAGATTTCACCAGCATTTATCACTGATGTGTGTATCTTCACAAAACTAGCTGAAAATTAAGATGTAGGGAGACCACTGGAAGGATGAGGATGTTCACTGGGGGCTCCCCAAGTTCTGACATTGGGCCCCACTAAAGAGGTTCACACAGGACCTGTTTGAAAGCCTGCTTTGTGTTCATCCACTGTGTCATCTAGTAGGCTGTTCCATAGATTAACTCCCCTCTTAGAGAAGAAGTGCCTCCTAACGTTACCCCTGTGTTCAGCACCTCTGAGTTTCTGGGAAAGTCCCTGAATTCTGCACGAGGACAACAGAGAGAACATCTCTATTTGTTTGATTTTGTTAATACTCTTGAGTAAGTGATAGGCTTAGATCACACATCTCAGCTTAGAAACATAGACCCTGTCGGCAGATAAGAGCCTAAGGCCCACCCAGTCTGCCCATTTCAGCTTGTAAGTTCCCTTTATGTTTTTCTAGAAATCTGTTGCCCCCTACCCCTGACCTCCAGAATTCCCTTATGTCTATCCCATGCATTCTTAAATCCCATGATTGTTTCAGCCCCCACCACTTCCTCTGGCAGAGTGTTCCACTTGTCCACCACCCTTTCTATGAAAAAATTCTTCCTCACGTTCCTCTGAATCGCCCTCCCTCCAACTTCATTCCATGCCCTCTAGTCCTGGAACATCTTTTTTGCTGGAAAATAGTGTATTCCTGCACCCTGTTCCTCTCTGTAAGGTACTTGTATGCCTCTATCATATCCCCTCTCTCCCTCCTCTCCTCCAGGGAGTACATATTCAAATCCTTCAGCCTATACTCATAGGACTTGTGATGCAATCCCTGTACCATCTTTGCTACCCTCCTCTGAACCTTCTCTACCCTACGTCCTTACGTAGGTAAGGTCTCCAGAACTGTACTCTGTACTCCAGGTGGGGCCTCAGTAGTGTCTTGTATAGTGGAATTATGACCTCCCTTTTCCTGCTGGTGATGCCCCTGCCTACGCATCCCAGTATCCTATTTGCTTTACCTGCTGCCTTTTCACACTCTTTCCCTACATTGAGGTCATCAGAGATGATAACCCCATAGTCCCTTTCCTGCTTGGTGCATGCTATATCCTCACCCCCCAAATGATATGTTGCTCCAGGGTTTTTGTTCCCCATATGCATTATCTTACACTTCTTTGCACTGAATTTTAACTACCAAACCCTTGACCATTCTTCAAGCTTCTGCAGGTCCCTTCTCATTCTGTCTATACCCTCTGGCATGTCCACTCTGTTACAGAGCTTCATGTCATCAGCAAACAGGAAAATTCTGCATTCTAGGTCCTGCACAATGTCACTGATGAAAACATTGAATAGAATTGATCCTTGTGGTACCCTACTTGTCACTCTTCCCTCTGTGGAGTGACAGCCATTTACCACCACCCTCTGTGTCCTACTGCCTAGCCAGTTACCTACCCACCACACTACTGTCCTGCCCACTCCCAGCTTGATGGCTTCCAGACTCTCCTTGGAGCTTTTGTCCCATACCCCTGATTATTGTGATCTCCCTGTGTTAAAGACATAGAAACACAGAAAGGTGTCTGCAGAAAAAGATTCATTCTCCATCTTGTCTGACCATTTTCCTAGCTGAATTGTTCCAACCAGCCAATGGAAGTGTCTAGGTTGAACATCCAACCCCCTGTTTGCTACCCACTTACCTGCTTTTGTTTTCTCTAACCTCTATGCTCTCTTAAAACCAATCACCATCTTAGCATTAGCCACCTCCCTTGGCAGACAGTTCCATCTTGTCACCACTCTCCTCACAGCCTTCCTGAATCTTTGTTCAACCAGTTTAAGCCCATGTTCCATGGCTGATGATCCCTTGATGTGCTTGAATAGATCGTGACACTATCTTGTTTATTCTCCTCAGGTATTTAAAGGTTTCTATCATCTATCATCTCTCTCTCTCTCTCTTCCATATATGTTCATGGTCTCTAGTGAGTTCTTTACATGTTCAGACCAGTTTAGCACTCCACAGATGATTCCCCCTGCTGACACTCTTGTGGTGCCACATCTTGTACCATTTCTAACTGGACTACTGGTCCTGTTATTCTCTCAGACTTGATGCTTGTCTGACTTGCAAGGAGAGGCAGGCACATCTTCAGATGCAATTTAAGCAATATACCATGACAGGGTGTAGGTTATACTAGGATTTACCCACCCCTGGAGTGGTTCGGTCATGAGACCGCAGGCTGAGTGAGTAAACCATGCCAGAAGTGAGTAAATCCCAGTGTAACCCACACCCTGGAGTGGCTCATTGCAATTTTACAATGTCCCCATTTTTTTTAAATGGAATAAAATAAAGAAATAAAAATGTTCCCCATTTTGGATGCAGGGCTCCTGCACAGCTGTAACTGCCAAATGCTGTACCAGTCGCTGTCTTCTGGGATTGGAGAGTGGACACAGTCTGGAGCAGGGGATGAGGCGGTAGAGATACATAAGAGAGGTATAATTGATTTGTCATATTAACTGCTTTCCCTTCCCCTTCTACTCCTGGCTTTATCTTTGCTTACGCTCCACTGCTACTCTATCAAATCTCTCCTCCCTCCCATATCAGTTGTAGACTGTTGTTTGTTCTAGCTGCCAAAATACTGTATATTTGATTTGATTTGATTAAATCAAATCACGCCAGTCATCATGTTTCATTTATCAGTATGCGACCTATAAGTCGCTTCCCTGTCTCATATCAATGTTTACCACCTGCGGTCACCCTATGTGGTACCCTTGTATGTATATCCAGCCTGCATCATGTAACGTGTATTTCATGTATATGCTGTTATTACCTATCTGTGTTTGTACTTTAAGTGTTTATGTCACAGGACCTCCTTGTGAATGAGCTTGCTCAATGGAGTTTTCCTGCAATAAACTTGAACTTGAACTAGATACAGCATTTTTTTAAGCAAAATACAAATGAATGATATGTATTTCGATTAAAAAATTTCTGTTCAGTGTCGCAGTTTACCATCGGGTAAGCGAGGAGATAATATGGCGGATTTTCACTTTCATGTTCAGGGGGGTCAGAGTGATTTTAATCGGGGGATTCTAGATGCAGCTGACTGGCATCTTTTCCCATGGATCATGGCAGGATTTACAATGAGTAAATGGTGCCAGTCAGCCAATCAGGTTTGAGTATTTTAGGAGGCATTGTGTAATGAAAGATTTTTGTTATTGAAGGAAGTGGAGGGCAAGTGTCACAGCAAATCACAAAGAAAACGGAGCCACTGGTAAAGGTGTAGTACTGTAGAGGGCTATACCTGAGGCAGTGCTGTAGACTTTAGATAACTGCTGTACTATAAAGCAATGCTATAATCTGTAAGTATCTGCTATACTTAAGGCAATGCTATACACTCTAAAGAAATATAGTGTATGGGACAGAATGATTCTTAATGGAATACAATAATTCCTAGGCTTGTTTTACCCTAGTAGTGACATCAAACTGCTGTTGTATCATCTTGAGTACATTACAACTAAGGTACAATAACATAGAATACCCCCTCTTGTAACCATGACAGCCGCGTCGATCACTTATTTTTTCCCCTTTGTCAGTTTCTTTTGACAGTTGCATGAAAGAAAAACAAGTGAAACCAGTGAACTGAATTTTTTTTTTTATTTTATTCCTTAATGCTTATGTTTGTTTATGTCAATAAATGACAGCAGCTGCTAAACATTGATAAAAATGTTCATGATTTAAAAGGAAATCAACTTAATCACTTGGCTGTGAATAACAGAAAGCCCATACAAGTGTCTGAGTATGAAATTCCGCTCACTCTGAAAGGCAAGAAAATGCTGTTTCAAACAAAGAAATGCTCAATTTCAAGAAATTTCTCAAGAAATGCTCCATTATGTTGAATGTTTCCATGTGATATAAGCGAAGAAATAAAAGCGAAGGAAACAGCGAGTGCAAATTGACGAATTCAAGAATGGCGATCTGCACCACAGCACATACAAAAAGAGCGATCATCCACAGCAGTATTTCCACAGCCAATGTCTACTAATATTTTTATGTGGGGGGCTCCACCCCCACAACTCCCAATGCCCCCCCTTCTTATTATAATCAACTCAGGGGGACCTGCCACTGGGGTACAGGGGAAACTTTGGGAGGGGGCTATTTGGGGGAAGGGGCAACCTACTGATGGGGGGACCACATCCTGGACAGTGGGGGTGTGGGGAATGGAATTAAAAAAAATTAAGTGCCCAGGAAACACAAAAACCAAAACATTAAACCCAGTCACCTAGCCAGGTCTGAATCTGTGTCCTGCTGCACCAGAGGTATAGACTACCTCCACAAGACCAAATGGCCAGCTCAGAACAGCCTAGCCAAATTACTTCCCATATCATCCTTCAGGTAACCTCTCTCTCCTACCATCGCTCTGCCCTTCCTTCATGTTTTTTGTCTCCTTACAGTTGCTCTTCCAATGTTCTCTTTGCTTCACAGTCGCTCTTTTACCAGGCGGTCAAATTGAGTTGCTCAATGTGACTCACTCATATCATGGGATACCATATTGAACTGCTGCTCATACATGATAAAAGATAATGCATGGGCAACAGTGAACAACTTTGAGTTCACTTCTCAATGTTGTCATGACAACTGTAGACCTCTCGAGCTTTACTCTAAAAGTCTACTTGGTTGTCATGATATACTCTTGAAGTGAACACAGCATTGTTGTTCACTGTTGCCCATCCATTATCCTCTATAGAAACATAGAACATAGAAACATAGGCAATAATGGGAGAAAAAGACTAGAGGTCCATCCAGTCTTCAAGAATTATAAAACTCTAAAGACCCTGGCCAGTGATAACTCAGAGTGGTAATTCTGTTAAATGTTTTGTGAAGCTGAGAAAATGATGACCTGCAGGTGGACTCAATAAACAATGGGGTAGACACACAGGTAATTTCCAGGGACAGTGCACCAGAAGGAATGAAGAAATGTGCCTCCAGGACAGGCCAGAAGAATCTTCTCCTGCAATGTGGGGATCACCAGAGGGTACATCTCATCCCCTGATTTTGAGACTTTGCTGCCTGGGAACGGTCATGTCAGATCACCAGACAAAAGGAACTTTGAGAATTTTGTATTACTGAGTTGGGTCATGGCAGAACACTGATCAAGATGGAACAAATGGATTACTTTACAGGACCCACTGGGCGTCAGTGAGGAGGTCGTGGCAGACCACCAAATAGGGTTGTGTTGAGAACACAAATTTGCAATCCAGGGATCTTAAACATTCATCACTCCTGAGTCTGGCTGCTTCCTTCATTCCTGGATCTGGCTGCTTTCATCATTCTGGCAACAAGAAAATCCCACTGCACTGCACATCAGTGTCCCTAGCAAGCAAGCTGGTGTGAATCCTAAACTTCCTTCACTTCATAACAGGGTAGGGACACAGCCTGGCAGAGCAGTGGAAGGAGCCTGCCCTGACTAACCCGCAAATGCTAGCTAGGTCAATCACCCCAAGCTGTAGTCCAAGGAGGTGTTAGGTGTCAGAGACGGATGTGTAGAGACAGTCTATAGTTGGTGTGACACCTGGACAGTCTGTAGGTAGCTGCACAGTGTATTCTGTCAACATGGTGACAGCATTACAGCATAGTAATGGTGTTGCTGCAAAAAGGGCAAGAGTGCCAGTGGCGATCTTGATTTTAGATCACCCTGCACTCATGCTGTGTTGAGCACTGATACAATTTCTGTGCCTATCATGGCATGCCCACCCCAGAGGAAGTTATATATATTTTTGTGTGGTGTGGGGGGCAAAGCCCCCTATATTGGGGTGCGTGGGCACAAAAGCTTTCTGTTTCCTGGGACAGTGCTTTGGCAATGTAATTCCTAGGAGGCATAGTTCCTGGTGCTATAATGCCAGGCGGCATGTTGCTTGTGCCATAATAGGCGTCGGCAACATGCCTGTTGCTATGGCATGGGTGAACCACTGCACAGAGTATCTGGTTACTTTGCAGTGGAAACATGGTTGCCAAGCAATGAGGTGGTCCAATACCGGGTACACTGAGATTTGAGGCAGTCTTTTAGAAAGCTACCATGATTTTAGGCAGTCATTATGGGCACCACAGATTTAAGGCAGTTATTTCAGGACAAACAGGGTACAACAGGTTTAGGCAGTTCATTTGGTAAATAGCTCACAACAGGTTTAGGCAGTTCATTAGACAAATAGGGCACAACAGGTTTGGCTTTAGTTTTGGTCCTTTTCCTAGCCTGCCGGGGCTTAGGAACCCTCCAACGGACCCCCAGTGCCGCCGAGGACCCTCCGTTTGCCTGCCCAGGATCCGCTGAGGAGCCGCCAGCCCTGCTGCACCCGCCAAAATCTTGCACTTAGCCCCTCCAGGAAGACCGTTGACAGGGGCTGCCCGCAGAGTCGCACACCCAGGAGGAGAACCACGAGCTCGGCCGCACCCCAGACCATTGTCCCGCTAAAGGCATAAAGCCGCCAGGTCCTTTTCCTAGCCCACCGGGGCTTAGGAACCCTCCAACGGACCCCCAGTGCCACCGAGGACCCTCCGTTTGCCTGCCCAGGATCTGCTGAGGAGCCGCCAGCCCTGCCGCACCCGCCAAAATCCTGCGCTTAGCCTCAGGAAGACCATTGACAGGGGCCACCTGCAGAGTCGCACGCCCAGGAGGAGAACCACGAGCTCGGCCGCACCCCAGACCATTGTCCTGCTAAAGGCGTAAAGCCGCCAGGTCCTTTTCCTAGCCCGCTGGGGCTTAGGAACCCTCCAACAGACCCCTAGTGCCACCGAGGACCCTCCGTTTGCCTGCCCAGGATCTGCTGAGGAGCCGCCAGCCCTGCCGCACCCGCCAAAATCCTGCGCTTTGCCCTTCCAGGAAGACCATTGACAGGGGCCGCCAGCAGAGTCACATGCCCAGGATGAGAACCACGAGCTCGGCCGCACCCCAGACCATTATCCCGCTAAAGGCGTAAAGCCGCCAGGTCCTTTTCCTAGCCCGCTGGGGCTTAGGAACCCTCCAACAGACCCCCAGTGCCACCGAGGACCCTCCGTTTGCCTGCCCAGGATCCGCTGAGGAGCCGCCAGCCCTGCTGCAGCCGCCAAAATCCTGCGCTTATCCCCTCCAGGAAGACCGTTGACAGGGGCCGCCCGCAGAGTCGCACGCCCAGGAGTTGAACCATGAGCTCGGTCGCACCCCAGACCATTGTCCCGCTAAAGGCGTAAAGCTGCCAGGTACGTTTATTACCGCTTTCCATCTGCCGGTAGCCTCCAGCCCAGTCTGTAGTGCTGCCTGGCTGTACTCCCTCTGGAAAAGCGGCTGTTTTCACCTGGTCTGCTGACCTTGGAGAAACTTTCTTGGACCGGGACTCTGAGCGCCGCTCGAAAGCGCCTCCCTACCCACTTCAGGTTAACCCTAAGCGGATTCAAGACTCTAGTGTTACAGCCCCTTCGGTGGCAGTTTGATTGGACTTTTTTCCCTAGAATTTAAGCAAATCTGGCCTATTGCCCTGTTTGTTGTACTTTGAACATGTAACTGAGCCTTTCTCTGTGTTTTAGTCCTCCTTTACTGTTTAGTACTTGTTTACATAGAGACTAAGTCATTAATCTGTAGATCAAAATTGTTACTACCTTAAAACTTGAACTACCTGCCTTAAAGCCTGTTACTGCCCCTTCCTCTCTCTCTCTGCCTTCTTGTTTTCCCTCCTCTACTTCACACTCCCGCCCTTTTCTTTGTCCTCTGACCGCGCCCTGTCCAGCAGATTCTCCTACTTAAGTCTCTCCCTTGCTATTCTCCTCAGGTCCTTTTCCTAGCCCGCCGGGGCTTAGGAACCCTCCAACGGACCCCCAGTGCCACCGAGGACCCTCCGTTTGCCTGCCCAGGATCCGCTGTGGAGCCGCCAGCCCTGCCGCACCCACCAAAATCCTGCACTTAGCCCCTCCAGGAAGACCGTTGACAGGGGCTGCCCGCAGAGTCGCACGCCCAGGAGGAGAACCATGAGATCAGCCACACCCCAGACCATTGTCCTGCTAAAGGTGTAAAGCCACCAGGTACGTTTATTACCACTTTCCATCTGCCGGTAGCCTCCAGCCCAGTCTGTAGTGCTGCCTGGCTGTACTCCCTCTGGAAAAGCGGCTGTTTTCACCTGGTCTGCTGGCCTTGGAGAAACTTTCTTGGACCGGGACTCTGAGCGCCGCTCGAAAGCGCCTCCCTACCCGCTTCAGGTTAACCCTAAGCGGATTCAAGACTCTAGTGTTACAGCCCTTGGTGGCAGTTTGATTGGACTTTTTTCCCTAGAATTTAAGCAAATCTGGCCTATTGCCCTGTTTGTTGTACTTTGAACATGTAACTGAGCCTTTCTCTGTGTTTTAGTCCTCCTTTACTGTTTAGTACTTGTTTACATAGAGACTAAGTCATTAATCTGTAGAGCAATCTTGTTACTACCTTAAAACTTGAACTACCTGCCTTAAAGCCTGTTACTACCCCTTCCTCGCTCTCTGCCTTCTTGTTTCCCCTCCTCTACTTCACACTCCCACCCTTTTCTTTGTCCTCTGACCGCGCCCTGTCCTGCAGATTCTCCTACTTAAGTCTCTCCATTGCTATTCTCCTCAGGTCCTTTTCCTAGCCGCAGGGAGCTTGGGAACCCTCAACGGACCCCCAGTGGCACCGAGGATCCTCCATTCGCCTGCCCAGGATCCACTGAGGAGCCGCCAGCCTGCCCACCCGAAAATCCTCGCTTAGCCCTCCAGGAAGATCGTTGAGAGGCCGCCCGCAGAGTCGCACGCCCAGGAGGAGGAGAACACGAGCTTGGCGCACCCCAGACCATTGTCCTGCTAAACCCGTCAAAGCTGCCAGAATACGTTTTATTACCTTTCCATCTGCGGTAGCCTCCAGCCCAGTCTGCAGTGCTGCCTGGCTGTACTCCCTCTTGAAGCGTCTGTTTTCACCTGGTCTGCTGGCCTTGGAGAAACTTTCTTGGACGGGACTCTGGCGCGCTCGGCGCCTCCCTACCGCTTCTGGTTAACCCTAAGCAGTTCAAGACTCTAGTGTTACAGCCCTTGGTGGCAGTTTGTCGCGGTGCTTGGCGGCTCCCCTCCCCTCCCCACCTCACCCACCTGGTGGAGCCCTTTGGGTTATAGCTCTCCCAGTGTGCATATGACTAAGTTCCTACTTTCCCATTGGTCTCTTATACTCTCTCACCACTATGGGAGATCTACCCTTAACGTCCATCTAAATCAACTTCATTTTTCTACTTTGCTCCTCGCACCAAAAATTTGTAATCTCCCTCGTGCCAAAGTTTGCCAGCCCAGTGTTAAACCACTCGGCCTGTCCTAGAGATACACTTATTCTTAACGCTCCCTTATCCTTGCGCTACTATTTCTCCTCTATCTCTCTCTCTTCCCACACCAGTCCACTACTTTAAAACCCCTCATCTACCCACGTATTAGTTGCTGGTACCTAAGTGAGAACCATGTCCACCTTATCTACAAAGGCACTGTGCCCCTACGGCCGACCAAATGGGATTATCTTCCTGATCTTCCTCTCACTACTCTGGGGTATAAATGTAATATCTCTGTCAGTGCGCCTCGAGACTCCCAGAACTCCCCCCATAGCCACTGATTTCAGGTTCTCTAACCTAATGATCACAGACCGAAGACCAAAACCCTCCTGGAATCACCTGCTCCTCTGCAAAGGCTGCACTTACAAATTACTGTCTTCCCTCAGAATCAAATGGATGCGATGCAAGAATGCTCCAGTCCTCCTTGGCACACCGCTTTTGTGCCTTGCATCACTCCTGATAATACTCTCTGGTGACATTGAACTGAATCTGGTCCGCCCAGCAGTGGGGCACCCCGACAGGATCTTCAATAAATCTAAGGGAGTTTTCGTAGTGCACATGAACATCAGAAGCCTTGTTAATCATCTGCCTGAAGTTGAAGCATGGCTCAAGGTACATATCCCGACATACTCTGCCTGTCGGAAACCAGGCTGAAACCTGGAACCCCGATACCCTCTGCACTATACCTGGCTACTCTCTCATTCGACCAGGACGACCTGGGTCTAAAAAGGTGGAGTAGTTGCCCTCTACCACAAATCCTACCTGAGCGTTAGCATACTCAGTGACTCAACCCCCACACAATGGTGAATCATTGCACGCTCCTGTCTCTTGGCTGAAAAATTCCACATAATCTCGTCTATAACCCTCCCTCTGGGAGTAAAGGACTCAGGAGACACTCCAGCTCACCCTAAAATGAGTAAAAAAAATGAAGCCATCGTCCTTGGGATGTCAACTTGAACTACAGGTCTCTCAAAATTCCCTGGCTTCACTAGTTCAAGGCCTAAACTTCCACCAACAAATCATGGAAAACACCAGACTGTCTGGGCGCGTCTGGTATGCTTATAGACTGGATCCGTCAACAGACCTGAACATATTATTTGCTCTGGGGTCTGCAGATACATCACCGATCACTCACCTATCTACCCAGTGGCACTCGGCAGCCACCCCCCACCTCGGCAGGTCACGTTCATGAATTTTGCAAGCCTGGACACAGAATCCTTCCTCTGGGACATCTCTAACATGGACTGGTCAGATATATACCGACTGAGGAATGTAGAGGCTGCCCTGAACTTATTTTACAGCTTTTCTCCCATTACAAAATAAGCCCCAAAAACCACGCCAAGAGTCGGGGTAAACAAACCAGATGGCTACATAAAGACCTCCTTAAACAACTAAGTCATAGGACAAGCTCTGGGCATCACAAAGCTCTTATTCAATCAGGGACTACTCAAACTACAGGCAAGAAAGAAATTTTGCAGGAAATACAGAAGTGGCGAAAAGTGTGTACCATCAGAACTGCTAAAGAACTCAGCCCATGACCCCGTAAATTTGGGAGCACATAAAACATTCCTGGGGACACCTCGAACAGTTACACCATCTGACATGGTTATAGATGGCGCCCATTGTAACAACCCCATCACCATTGCAAATGCCTTCAACAGTCTGTTCTCTGACCTCTCCCTCTATACTAGAGCTATGCCACCAGCTGCCTCCACTGACAACTCCATGCCACCTACAGACTCTGCCACCCGTGCCAGTACCTCAAATCCTATACCACACCTCCTCTACTTCAAAGCTATTACCAGCTCTCAGGTCCTGAACCATTTAAAAAACTGTCAGAACTACACCAGTCCCGGCTCCGACCAACGGACCTCTCCTTTAAAACTAGCCCGATTTCATCTCAGAGCTCTTGCAAGAATTTTCACCTTGTCTCTCTCCAGCGGCATAGTCCCTGATCTTTGGAAAATGGCTAGGATATCCCCCATCTTTAAAAAAGGGAACAAAAGAGATATCTCTAATTACAGGCCTATTGCCATTCTATCCCCACTCTGCAAAATCCTAGAGAAACTGGTTGCCATGCAACTCCAGGATTTCCTCGACACTACCAAGCAGCTCAACGATGCACAGCATGGATTCAGAAAAAATCATAGTACCGCAACAGCGCTAACTAAATTCACCACCGACATCCTCACTGGTATGGATCATGGCACGCTCACAGGGGCTGTCTTTATAGACCTAACCAAGGCGTTTGACCTTGTAGACCACCCCCTGCTTCTATCCTCCCTGAGGGATATGGGCTGCTCCTTCCCTGTACTGGAATGGTTCAGGAGCTACCTGGCTAACAGGTCCCAGGCTGTCAAATTCAACTCAGCCATCTCCTCCACTGTGGTTATGAACATTGGAGTGCCCCAAGGCTCCATTCTGGGTCCTCTTCTATTCTCTATTTTCATTAACAAACTCCCAGATGCTTTACCTGCCTGTTCCTCGCTCCTCTACGCTGATGACTTAGTTATCTATACCAGTTCGCCCAATGTTGAGTTTATTAATACCTCGCTTAATAGAGCCTACTCCAGTGTCCAGAGCTGGTTAAGCACCCACCGCCTCGTTCTGAATTCCGCCAAACAAATGCCATGCTACTTGGGACCACGCAAAGATCCGAAGGTGCCCCCCTAAGCATCCTTGACTCTAATGGAAATCCTCTGCAGACAGTTACCTCCTTTCGCTACCTGGGAATCCTACTTGATCAATCACTGACTTAAGCCTCCATATCAAGCTACCTGCAAAACGCGTAACTGTAAGCTAGGGGCAGCCTACAGAACAAGCTATATGCTCACCTCCTCCACCAGGCTTGCCATAGCCAGGGGATCCTGCACCAACACTTACTTACTGTGCACCTATACTTTCCTCCGCTCACAAATCTGTGCTGCACAGATGGGATGTTACTTACAATAACATATGCAGATATGCCTCACAATCCTCATGACTGCTTCATCACTGCCAGCTATATGAGGACCTTGGGTGGCTCTCCCCCCCGGCCATCAGGAGCTACTTTCTGGCCTGCCTAAATGACTCCATACTGAGGCAAAGTCAGCCAACCGCACTGGCGAAGCTCCTTCTCCCAGTGATCCCAAACCGCCCGCTCAGATCTGCACATAAAGACCTGCTGGAAACTCCTCGCTGCCGCTCAAATAAAGGAATGGGCTCCTTCCAATATACAGCCCCAAAGCTATGGAACCAGCTCCCTCTTGACCTCAGGCAAGCACCCTCGCACCCCTCTTTTAAACGTGGGTTGAAGCGTCACCTGGCCACCTCAGATCCATGCACCTGCTTTGATCCTACCTGATCCCTCAAACTCCCCCAGCTGCTACTCTCCTCTCCAAAGCTACTGGTCTTTTTGCTACCCTCCTTTTGCTCTCTCTCCCGTGTTCTCAACCCCTCATCTATTATCATGTATAGTTTTTATTTATGTCTTGCACTTATCTACTACTACCTACAGGACTACTGTATTATGTATTTCTCTCTGTCCTCCATTACCGTTTTGACGCCCGCGGACAGCGACCACCACCGGCCCTTATGCCCAAGTCACGGAACCATAAGCCCAGCTGCATCTATCTGCCTCCCACCGCTAAAGCCGTATCCAAGTCTCCTTTCACTCCCCACCCTCCACTCCCCCCTTCTTCATCTCTTTTTGGCTCCCTCCTCCCCTCCGTCTCTTCTCAGCGCCACCTGTGCACGCCCGAGGAGAACCATGAGCTCACGCACTCCAGACCTTTGTCCGCCAAAGTAAAACCTCGGGTCCTTTCCTAGCCCACCAGGGCTTAGGAACCCACCGACAGACCCCCAGTGCCGCCGAGGATCCTCCGTGTTGCCTGCCCAGGAACCGCTGAGGTGCCGCCAGCCCTGCTGCACCCGCCAAAGTCCTGCGCTTAGCCCCTCCATGAAGACTGTTGACAGGGGCCACCCACAGAGTCGCACGCCCAGAAGGAGAACCATGAGCTCGGCCTCACCCCAGACTGTTGTCCCGCTAAAGGCTTATAGCCGCCAGGTCTTTTCCTTGCCCACCTCCTTTACCTAGCCCTCCCTCCCCTCCGTGTCTTCTCAACGCCAGCTGTGCACTGCTCCAACCTAATCACAGGTGGATGTTGTAAATCCCGACCTTCACCCTCCCTTTCTTTTGGCTTCCATTTACTGTCGGATGTTCTTGGCCAGGGACTGCCACAGGCCCTCTTGCCCAGCCTAGGAACCACGATCCTGGCTGCTTATACATGCCACCCACCACCAAAGCCGTATACCTGGCACTTTTTTTTCTGCTGCTCAGATGGCTGCTCCCTTGCATGCCCCAGTATAACCATATGCAGTCCCTCTGGACCCGTGCCCCTTTTCAACCCCTCACCTGAACCTATATCCCCCTGTTAACACCTCCTTGCTCTTGACCTGATGGTCTCTACTGAGTTTAGCCCTTATCATGTTAGTTTAACTGGTACTGCCTCTTTATGTCCTAAATGTATGATTGTAATTGTATGGTTGCTGCCTCAAATTGTATTGCTGTTTCTCCTGTGATATGATGTATTGTACTCTCCCGGGTCGTGCCTGAAAATAGTCACCTGCTGGCTAGCGCACCTACCCGGTTAACAAAAACTAAATAAATAAAAAGACAGTCTCAGTAAGCAAGCTCTGTAACTTTAAATGCTGTGCCATAGGCAATCTTTCAGATAAGGTACACTGTCATTTTAAATCATCATCATCATCATCAGCAGCAGCAGCATCAGCAGCAGCAGTTTTATAGGAAAGCAGGTTGAGAGAAACTCTCATTTACAATTACATCCAAGACACAGAAACAATACAATACAAAATACAGTTCAATAAACAACACATAAGTCAAGTTCAACAAGAAATACATAATCAAACTACATTTGATCCAAAAATGATACAGGTTAAGATGAGAGATATTGAGAGTTCAACCAAAACAATCAAACTGGCAAAACACCAGCTCATCAATAAAAGTCTTAAAACAGGAAATAGGCAAAAGGGCATTCAGGTTTCATTTTCTGTTAATTACTTCCCATGTCCGAGGAACAGAAACAGCTAAGGTATAATCCCCAAATTTTGATTGCTATCTAGATATGGAGAATTCCAGGAATTTTGCTGACCTGAGGTTATGTTTGAATTCTGATTTATAATGAAATGAATTTAAAAGAAATGGAGGAAGTACATTAGACACACTAAATGCAGTTCATTAGACAGGTTGCAGACATTTCAGTAGCCTTTTGAAAACATGCCACCATTACAATGCTTATCCTGGAGCCCTAAGACTCACTGCTAAGTTTTTCCTGACTTTGGACCAAAGGGCTCTGAACTGGCACTTACCATAATGTGTCATAGGAGGTTCAAGGGAGAGCAATGCCATTGACACACCCAGGCTGGTAATGCGGCTTGGATGGCTGCAGGATAAGACACACTTGAATAGAGGGCATAGACAAATTAAATAAGTATAAAGAGAGGTGTCCCAAGAATCCAGTGATTACAAAGCCAGTACTAAAGGAGAATGCAGGCAGCAAAACAAAGAGACTTACAGAGCCAAAAAGGCAATGAGGGAACATGAAAAAATGGCTGCTGAAGCAGCAGAGCAGCAAGCAAGCCAGCAACACAGAAGCAGAACCAAAGAGCAGAGAAACAGAACAGTGGGGACACGGAACAGTGAAACAGAGGAAGAGCCAGGACACCAGGAAGCAGAGTGGTCAAATGGCCAGGATACAGGGAAGGAGAGAAGAAGAGAGAGAGAAAAGAGCTGCAGTCGAGCTGCAAGGGTGGCAACAACAGAACAAAGAAGGGAAGAAGCAGTAGAGCTGCAAAAGAAACAAAAAGAGTGTGAGGGAGTGACAGACAGAGACAGAGAGAGAGAGGTAGTGCCATGGCAGAGCCATAGGGAAGGGGGAACAAACAAGCACAGAAAACAGAAAGAGCAGTGAAACTGCAGAAGAAAACAGCAAGGAGGTAGGGGGTAGAAAGAGAGATAGAAAACACAACAGCTGAGCTGCTGAACAAAGAACAACAGGGTGGTAGCAGAGCTGAGAGCAGGAGACAATAAAAATTCAGCAAAGCATGAAAGAAGAAACAGAAGGACTTAGAAACAGGAAAGGAGAAACAGTGAAGTGCAACAGAGCCAAGCAGCACATGGACAAAGGGTACATGAAGACTCACTAGGCAGGAATCTGGTGGATTTTGGGGGATTTAAGTAGTTGGGAAGGGGAAGGAGTCTGGCGGGCCCCACTGAATCACATGGTAAACCTTTTAATTGACATATGCCTATTATATCTTAAACATGACTTGCGTTTGTAACCTCGTTTTACCTCCCCCAAGGTAATTAGTAACCCTCTGCCTGTTAAGAGAGAATTGATCTACACTCCTGTTCTTTTATATGATTCATAAATGGCAATCACACCCCCATAAATTTATCTGTCAGGAGATGTAGTTCCATTGTTATCTTTTCCACTTGATAAATATATTTTACTATAGTGACCCAATCCTCCAGCCTGTGGCATGTCTGTGTCAGACACTCTCTGGTCATGGCTTTACTTGAAATGGCCAGTAGAATGCCCATGAATGCCTCTTGTTGGTTTGACCTCTTTTTTTGAGGTAACTTCTTTAAGATCATTTGTTCAAACTCTGGATCTGAGTTTAATACCACCATCTCCCTATGTTTTGGTTGTGGTACTAACTAAAACAGATGAATGAATGACTGGGCAATCCCAGAACACATAAAATGGTGTGCCTTCTTTCCCACAACCCTCCAGCAGTGGTCATTACGCCCTGTTGCGTAATGCTTTATTCAGAAGGATATCCTAACCTGGAGTGTGCATTCCTAGATATCCTAGTTAGCCATGCTTTACATCAATTGGTAGCTAAACCAACCAGAGGGAACAATATTCTTGACCTCATTCTTACAAATACTGAAAATGTATTGTCTGAAAATCCCTTTGTTGCTCACTAGGAAGTAGTGACCACAGTATGGTTACGTGTAGCATAACCTCTTGTAAAACTAAATTAACTGGAACAAACAGCTTCAAGGACTACAGTAGGGCCAACTTCAAAAGCATTAGGGATACCCTAAACTGTACTGACTGGGCATTTAAGATATCACACCTCTCTGTTGAGGAGTGTTGGACCTTACTTAAAAATAAGATTTTGGACCTTAAGGAAAGATTTGCACCAGTCAACAAAAAATATAACAAAAAAGGGAAGATTCAGACCTGGATCACTCCAGCCATTAGGAAACAAATAAAAATAAAAGACAAGGCATATTCAAGACATAAAAAGGATAAATCTGAAATCTCCAATAATAGATACAAGTTTGAAGTAAGAAAACTGAAAACAATGATAAAAAATTTGAAAAGCAAAACTGAATTCAGAATATCACACAATAAGGATAATAACAAACCTATTTTTGCCTATGTCAACAAATACAAAAATGAGCCTAAGGTAGTGGGCCCATTAATTGAGAATAGCACATCGACTGAGGATGATATAACAACAGCTAGTATGTTTAATGAATATTTTTGTTCTGTATTTAGTGAAAAGAACAAGGCCTTGGTTTTAAACTATACAAATGATAACATCAGCCCCTTTACTTTAGTGTAAGTTAAGTCCACCATTGACATATTATGTTTCCTGGCCCAGACGATATTCATCCGAGGTTTTTGATAGAGATGTCATCAGACTTGTCATATCCCATAACAATCTTGTTTAACAAGTCCCTGGAGACTGGGGAGGTGCCAGCCGACTGGAGAAGGGTGGTTGTTGTTAACATATTTAAAAAGGAGAACAGGGGACAGGTCAATAATTATAGCTCGATTAGCCTAATGTCACTCTGTAGCAAGATAATGGAGAGATTAATAAAGCAAAAACCAAAATCCGAGATACAGACTATGGGGCTAGTAGATTCTTACCAACATAGGATTATTAATGGCTGATCGTATACTACTAACCTGGTAACCTTTTTACAGCAGGTAGCACACTCACCTCTGAGGCTGGGAAATCAGAAGGCTGTGGGTTCTAGCCCCACACCAGGCACTTGGGTTAATATCCCAATACTGACACTGCAGTGCAGCATGAAGGGGGTGCTGCACTCCTGAGGTGCAGTCTTTCGGATGAGACGTTAAACCGAGGTCCCATCTGCCTGTTCTGGTGGTAGTTCAGGTAGATGTTAAAGATCCCATGGCACTTCTCGAAAAGAGTAAGGGAATTTCCCTGGTGCAGTGACCAGATTTCCCCCATTCACTAAAATACCACTAACATCTTAATCTGGTTCAAAGTCAGTTGGCATTCATCTGTATCCCCTTCCCCCGTGTCATGCATGAAAATAGGCAGAATTTGTCTAGTGCACTTACCCGGTCAACAAAAACTAAATAAATAAATAAAATAAATAACATTATTTCAAGTTTGGACAACAGCACCCCTGTTGATGTAATACTGTAGAATTTTGGTAAGCCTTTTGATACTGTCCCACACTGTGAATTAGTGGAAAAACGCTCAAATATGGGTTTAAACTACAGCTTGATCTGGTGGATCAAGAGATGGTTGACCAACAGAACCCAGCATGTGAGGGTAAACAGTCTCCTTTCAGAAGAGGAGACTCAGTAGTGGAGTGCCGCATGGGGTCTGATCTTGGACCGACCCTGTTTAATCTTTCCATAAGGGACATTAACAACAACATCACTATCTCATTGTCAAAATTTGCGGGTGATACTAAATTAGGGGAAGAAGTTGATACCCGGACAAAATATCAGTCACTGGCCCAGGAATTTACAGCTTATCGAGTTGTGGACATATACAAACAAAATTAACCTAAATCAGGTTAAGTGTATGGTCCTTCATTTTATAGAAAGACTCCACTCTGTACATATACATTAAACAACAAACTCCTGCATTCAATGGAAAGGGAACGCAATCTCTGTATTGTTGTCAATAAACTGTCAGCTACAGACCACTGTAAAAAAATAACCCAAACAGTGAATGGACTATTAAATAACGTACAATGTACCTTCGTTAACAGAAGTGAATCATGCATCTTGCCCCTATACCGAACTTATATTTGCCCTAACCTCCATTATGGGTCACCCTTCTGAAGACCATGCTTAACACAGGATATTAATATTTTGGAGAGAGTCCAATGCAGGACAACCAAATGAATCCCTAAATTAAAGAACCTAACCTACAGTGAGAGATTACAAAAAACAGGACTGGTTAGCTTCGAGGACAGAAGGAAAAGGGATGATTTACTCCAATTGTACAAAATACTACATAATATGGAATTAACAGCACAGTGCAGCTTCCAGTACGCTACCTGTAAAATCAACTTAAGATCTCATGACAGACAGCTAATCATCCCCAAGGTAAATATGTGCAAAAGGGACAATTATTCCACAATCAGAGTAGCAAAGGACTGGAATCAATTGCCTCAGGAAATAACAGAAGCAACTATATTTACTGGATTCAAATCCAGGTTGGATAACTATTTGAAGTGGATTATCAGTGGGGACTAATTTATCCTCCAAGGAGTGAGAGACAATCTAGTTGGGCAGATCCATACCAAGAAATACCAAGTAATGTCATAAAATATCTACTCACCACCTTCCAGCTAAACTCTGAAATTGCTGGAGGCCGACATGCAAAAGACTCCCTCTCAAATTCCCTGCCAGGCTTGCTCATCCATCATGCCTACTTCAGTTTCCCAGGCTGCCTGATAGTGAGGTGGGTGAGTATCTGGATTGATTCTGTAGCAGCTGATCAAATTCAACTTATATTTCATAGTCATTTGTCCCATCCCTGTCTGCTCTATGACTGTTAAAACCGTGTGTGGGTTTCTCTGAATTTCCTGCAGTGTATTTCCCCCCTTAGGAATGATGTTATCTCAAAAAAAAATCAGGTTTCCACTGTGTGCACTTACTGCATTTGTGCAAATTATTTAAATAATGTAATTCTGTATAAACTGAAAGACTCTATCAAGACACTAAAGTTTCCATCACTGGAAAGTTACATCAGTTTTAGGAGGTAAGAATTACAAATGAATTTGGTGAGTGTGGAAATAGATCCATTGAGATTTAAATCCTGCCTAACCCTACCCAGTTTGAACATAGTTGTCTAATCCATGGATTTGTGACTACATGAATATGCACACCCCAATTTGAAAACTCAAACAATTTGAGAGGGTGTTTCCTTTTTACTATCCTGCTCCTTTGCTACCTATACATTTTCTAGATTATTTTGTTTATAATCAGTCCATGGCAGTAACTGGGCCATTTGGTAATAAATGTTCAAATTTGACAACCCCCCCCACCAATGAAGTAGTGCATGGCTTCATTTAATTTTCCCAATCTGTCCTCATGAATTTGAATGGCAAGGTTTGAAAAGAAATAGAAACCTGGGTAGAAAAGGCATGCGTAATGAGTCCACCTTTCCCAGGTGGGACAATGAAAGATACTTCCATCTTTTCATTTTTGTAATTACTTCCTTACTTAACTTCCCATAATTTGTTTGATATAGATTTAAAAGGCCTACTGGTATCTGTATGCCAAGATACCTTGACCCATTTGAATGGGAGGAGTCTTTTAATATCTGGTGTTGCCATTCCATTCACCATGATTATCTTTGTTTTTTCCAACATTAATCTTTAAACCCAAAGGTCTACCATATTCCAGTAAGATTTGTTCCAAAACTAGAATGGTCCAGATTAGGTTTCTGAAACAAACATGGTGGCATCTGTATAGGAGGAAGAAGGATGTAGTCCCTCTACACAAAAGTGGTAGCAAGTAGAAGTGTGGCAATTATAGGCCAATCAGCCTGATATCGGTTGTGGGAAAGTTAATGGAATCACTTCTGAAAGAAAGGATTGTGGAATATCTTGAATCCAGTGGGTTACAAGACCCATGGAAGCATGGTTTCACGGGGGGGGGGGTCATGTTAAATGAAGATTTATTTGACTGGTTGACAAAAGATTTAGATCAGGGTGGAACGGTGGACATGGCCTACCTAGATTTTAGTAAAGCTCTCGACACTGTTCCACATAGAAGACTAGTAAGCAAGCTGTGTAGCTTAGCAGTGGGTCCACGTGTGGTAAACTGGATAAGAAATTGATTAGGGGATAGACAACAGAGGGAGGAGGTAAATGCAGTTCACTCCAAGAAGGGAAGGGTGACCAGCAGGGTGCCTCAGGGATCAGTGCTGGGACTAGTCCTCTTTGGTGTCTTTATAAATGATATTACAGAGGCGCTGAAAAGGAAGAGCTGCCTCTTTGTAGATGACACCTGGACTGATCTGTGGTAAAACTTTATTAACCCAGTTGGCAAGTACATTCATGAAGATTTTGGAATCTATGAATCTATCTTTAATAGAGATATTGGGCAGTAGGACTCACAGAGCTCTACTGGCTTATCCAGTTTCAGTAGTACCAATATAAAAGCTGATTGCTATGAGTCTGGGAAGTCTACCAGATCCTCCTCTGAATTAAGCAATTTGCCCAGTAAGGGTGACATCTGGTGCCGAAATGTTTTAAGGAAATTTGGGTGTAAACCCAGCAGTGTCTGGAGATTTCCCTAATCTTAAGTCTAGTATCGCTTTGTTCTCCTCTTCCACTGTGATTGGGCCATCAGTGATCTGCTGCATTGCTTTGAGTAGTACTAGTAAATCTACCTTCTCTACAAAGTCTGTATTCTATCCTTGGCAACCTGCTCTGTCCCTAAGGATTGATATAGTGACTTATGGTATGTCCTAAAATTATTTGCCACTTCTTCTGGCAGGAAACCTACCGCAGTCCATCTTCCTGGTGAGTGTATTTTTTTAACATAATGTTCCTCTTGTGCCTTATGAAGGCAGAAAGCTACATGGCATCCTGCCCTATTCCCATGTTCAAAATACTTTTGGTTGAGGCACCTGAGCTTCCCTTCTGTCTTATGGTCTAGTAGCTGTTGTTGTAACTCCTGACTAATGAACTTCATTTGATTAAAACACTCTGAGTGTGATAAGAAGAGGTTCTTATAGCAGTGATACCGAGTAGTCGGTACAGCTCCTTCAGCAATGCAGCACCAAAATTATGACCCTCAGCAGTAATACTCTCTTTAGGTATGCCCACCCTGCTGGAAATTTTGGCATGCTCTGCTGCCATTTTTGGCGGGGAGACAATATGTATTGGAAATGCCTCAGGGTATTGAGTAGCATAGTTACATACAGTACCACCAAAATGAATCGATTACCCTTTTTACTTTGGTCTAGGGGTCCAATCATATCTATTGCAATTTTCTCAAATGGCACATCTTTCAAGGGTAGGGGCACCAGGGGCACCTTGACTTTTTTTAGTCACTGGGGCTATTTTCTCACATTAAGCACAAGAAATGCAATAAATAGCAACATCCTCATGAATCCCAGGCCAGTAAAATCTGTACAACAATCTGGTAAGGGTACGATCCTTCCCCAGTTGACCAGCCATAGGACTATCATGTGCTATCTGTAACAACTCAGTTCTATACTTCGGTATGACCAATTATTCTGTCTGTTTCTGCATCTGAGGATTAACCCAAACTCTGTACAATAGCCCATTACATTTTTTAAACATTGATTCACCCTGTTTTTGTTTCAAACCCAGCTGCTTAAAATAACCTTGGTGAGAAACACAGTTAGTTTCCACAGAAACAAAATCATAATCATTTATCAGTTTAGTTGCACATTTTCATATATCATGTTTGCTTGGTTTACTCAGTATTTAAGGCAGAAGAGGGCATAAGGCTCACAGGGACTGCCTTCCCCACATTATGTGGGTGGAAATTAACCAGAAATGCAAAATAAATATTTGTAATGGTGTCTTAAAATTAGTAAAGTCATGATGTTCTGGGTAGAGCATTCTTTTTTTTTTAAATTCAAAAAGTTTTATTTATTTTCAACCATGGCCACAAGGTGGCCCATTTTACACACAAAATGACATAATACAAATGATAACACAGACCAAGACAGGCACACATATAACAACCCCCCCCACCCTCACCATGGTGTCAACATACTTCTCTAAGGGTGATGCACCAACCTAAAGTGAATGCACCCAGCTATGTAGAATTTAAAGTCTGTAATTTACTCCAGATCTTTTTAACCCTTGGTAAATGGTTATGGACACTAGCAATGACTTTTTCTATTGAGAGATTAGCAAGAAGTTCCTGCAGCCATTCCGAATAAGTGATGGTCTAGTTATCTAACCAATGTCGGAGCACTAATTTCTTAACTGACATTGCTATCAAAGCCAAATGGTATTTCCACTCAGAAACAGATATATGGGAATAATGCCCAATTAGGCAGGTAGCAGGTTCAATATAATCAGCTACCCCCAACAAGGGATCAGCCTTTTGCTTGATAAGGGACCAAAGCAGGGCTACCTTTGGGCATTCCCAAAAGATATGGTGTAGGGAGCCCTCTTCCTACATACAGCATCTGCAGGTCGGGGAAGGGGATTTGCCCATCAAAGCCATTCAAACTGGAGTAAAGTACATATTATTATTAATCTGAGCTTGCATAAGCCTCAGTCTGTCCTGAGATATGAACCTATGGGTGTCCCGCCATATCTTGGCCCAGTTAAGTACCCTGTGTGGAAATTGGACATTCCAGTAAGCAGAGGAACCATCCAGCTGTGGGTATGCCCTCTCGAGGAGTTTCACATAACTATTTTAAACTGCATGGAGCTTGGCAGCTGCTAAGCTGAGGAGCTGCAGGATCCTTCCCTCCTCCTCCTCTGTCTCCTGTACTACCATGGAAATTAACCAACATGTGCCTAAGTTGAAATACTTTGAACCCTGAGTGGTCCCTTAAGTTGTAAAATCTAATAATGTCACCTGAGGACAGAAACTGCCCATTATGTAGCAGGTCAACCACAGAGACCCCTGTCATCTGCCGATGCCATGATGCTTAAATATTGTTGCCTCCAATTTTAAAATTGGGATTGCCTACTATAGGCTGATTGGGGTCTTGAATATGTCTGTAGGACAAAAATGCCCACAGCTGAGAGTGGGCTCTTACTCAGATCCCTATCGATGTATTACGCAAATCCTCTGGAAGCAATTTGAAGGGAATGTGTAGGAGAACCCTGGGGAACAGACCATGGGTGGCCATCAATGCCTTTTCAATGGTGAGCCACATGGGCTTTTACTGGTCCTTATCCCCAGAATCCTCCCCCACAAGCCATCTCAAATATTTTGCAGAGTGACTTGCCCAGTAGTATAACTTGAAGTAGGGGGCCATAGGCCTGCCTGAATTTTGGAGGCAGCCAGTTTGCAATAAGCTCTGTTGGCTGGTTTACCCCTCCAAATAAAGTTAGATATCAAAGCATGTACTTTGGAGAACCAGGCCTGCAGTAGCCATAGATTTAGCATGATATGGGATAGAAGAGTTGAGGCAATATATTCATTTTGATCAAACTTATTCTGCCTCAAAGCGACATTGGCATCACTTTCCATCTATCCAAATCCTGTTGTATCACCTGGAGAAGAGCATCCAGATTGCATTCCCTCAAGAATTTGGCTTCCCTAGTTAGGAAAATACCCAAATATTTTAACTCTTTTGACTCCCATTTTAACCCTAGTTCCTCTACTTCTTGTTATTGGGTAACCAAATTAAGAGGGAAGACTATCAATTTCTCTAGATTTAATTTGTAATTTGAAAATTGGCCAGATTCCATGATTAAGTCCAAGGCCTTGCTAATAGATGCCCTAGGACTGGAGAGGTGGAGAAGTATGTCGTCAGCATATGCCGATAATGTGAGCTCTTGTGTCCCTATTGTTATCCCGTATCCCTTGTTCCATCATGAGCTGAACCAGGAGGGGTTCTAAATGCAAATTAAATAAGAGAGGGGATAGGGGACAGCCCTGTCTGGTGCCAGAAGAAAGGGGGAAAGATGGGGAGAGAACTCTGTTACAATATATCTGGGCACTGGGTCTAGTGTATAGAGCTTTAATCCATTGCACAAAGAGGGGAGGGAGCCCAAACCTATGCAGTATCCTGAATAGGAAGCACCAGTCCACCCTATCAAACACTTTCTCTGCATCAGAGACACCAAGACCACAGGGATATGCTGTCCCAGGATGCAGAGAAGATGTGATCCAATTTTCTTAGGTGGTCTGTAGATAACCTGCCAGCC
Organism: Neoceratodus forsteri; assembly: GCA_016271365.2. NCBI lineage: Eukaryota > Metazoa > Chordata > Ceratodontiformes > Ceratodontidae > Neoceratodus > Neoceratodus forsteri. The sequence goes on along the minus strand of CM028129.1, from coordinate 1,109,278,368 downwards.
ATAAAACCCACCTGTTCCGCACAAATCAGAGGGTATAACCCGACTCAATCTATCTGCCATGAGCTTAGCTAGAATTTGTATGTCGTAGTTCAAAAGCGATATTGGCCTGTAGTTCGATACTTGCACCAGATCCCTCCCCTCTGTGCATAACAACAATTAGAGCCTCAAAAAGATGGGGGTTCTGACACTCCCCACCCAAAATGGATTGGAACAGTAGGTGCAACCATGGAACCAGCTCCTCTACCAACCCTTTGTAAAAATTTGGGGAGAAGTCATCTGGCTCAGGAGCTTTGTCCAAAGGTAGGGCATATATCACCATCCTTATATCCTCCTCCATGAAGGGGGAGGTCAGCAGGGATTGTTGTTCGGGAGAGAGGGTAGGTACCCCAGTGGTTCTTTGATAAGATAAAGAAGAACCTAAGCCAAACAAGAACAGCTTACAATGCAATGAGACATGATAACACAAGCTATAGCCTATAACAGAGAGTTATATAAAAGGAAAGTCAGTAAGCAGCTAAATAGAAAACAAAGGAAAAAAATAGAGTTCAAAATTGCCCACACAAAAGACAATGGGGAGACTTTTTTTGGTTATATGTTGTTTCAGAGTCAATAACTGTTCTGACAAAAAGCATGAGTGCACACTGTTGAAAACAAAAATGACGAAGTGCAGTACAGCGAACTACAGGGACAGCGAAGGTGCCTTACTTTCTCTGAGGGGGGGTGACCACATTTACTTACATTTTACGCTGGGGCTTCACCCGCCACACCATCATTATAAAATTAACAAACACCAGGGGGTTGAAATTTGTAATATGGGTAAATGTCGGGATGGAAAGAGATGGTGCAGGGGGCACACGTCAGGGAGGGGGAACACACTGGATGGGGAAATGAAATTGTCCACAGGAATAACACACGGGGGAAAAAACAACTTCCCAGACCCAGTATCGAACCCGGGTCTGCCACGCTCAAGGCAGTGACTGAATCCACCACGCTATGCAGCCAGGTCAGAAACAGCTCTCAAACAACTCATTACATAGTATACCTGTATGGCTCCCAACCGAATAAAAATCTCTCACCGTGACTGTGACATATGGCTGTTAAAACAGTGTCGCCCATCTCAGGGTCACTGTTTTACCTTTGCCCAAATTGACGCACTGAAATCACGGTATACCCTTTTATTCGCATATGTAAACAACAAAGTGACTGACTGATCAGTAGAACCCCTTGATGATGGCACGGTTGAAGTCTCTGACCCAAAAGAAATGTCAGAGGCCTTTAACAAGTATTTGTGTTCTGTATTTAACCATACAGGTGGAACTCAGACAGATAATACAAGAATAGATGAGAACGGTACAGTAGATATGCTGGATTCCATAGACCTCAAAGAGTTGCTGATGCCATTTGGCCAAAAGTGCTACACTGTAGAATTAGAATAAGCATATCCATAGTAAATCTCGTACCAAAAAGTAGATTTCTGTGTTACTTCATTTTAAAGCTATTAAGCCATTTTGTAACCCTGATTTCACTACCTATTCAAAGAAAATCTGTTCCAGTGAAGAGCCGCTGCTGATGTCATCTAGGGACCTTACAGCCTAACTTTCCCTGTCAGCAAGCTTATGGAACCTGTTTCTCTAAAGTTGTAAAGATCATGTGCAATGGTTTTCATAAGTAAAACAGGCAGCACGAGTTAGTAAACATTGCTTTAAAAATGTTGTGTTTCAGGCTTTGTAACAAAACTGATAATATTTTGTCTGGGTGCCTCTTTATTGAGGTCATTTTGCTGAATGCTGGATCATAGCACACTGTGAGGTTTGCAGACTGAATAAGTTTCTGGTGAAAGGCTGAGCTCATTCACACCTATCACTCAATTGAGGCAACTTCTAAGAATGGCAATTTAAAACAATTATCCCATCTCCTTGTTAATGGGGGTAGGGCAGACTCATCTGTGTTCTACTCTAAATTACAATGATCATTTTACCAGAGCTAACACTTCCACCTCTGGTAGGAATTAACACATATAAGGCCCCTATTAAAACATATTATAAAGCAGACAATGACAAACAGCAGTAAAATTAGTAGCACTGTAACTGGTTTCAGCAGTCTGGAGGAATGCTGATTTATTATCTAGCAACCCTGGAGAAATGGATCACACAAATACAGCATTAAATAATACAATTTTATCAACTTTGTTACAAAACTTGGAATGTGTATAGTATTTATAGCAATGTTTACTGACTGGTGCTGTCTATTTTACTTGTGAAAACCATAGCACATGATCTTTACAACTTTGAAGAAATAGGTCCTATAAGATTGCTGACAGGGATTACTAGACTTTGAGGCCCCTACATGACATCATCAGCAGCTCTTTACTGACACCTGCTTTTCTTGCACAGGTAGTGCAATCAAAGTTACAAAAAGACTAATAACTTTAAAACAAAGTAACGTAGAAATTTAGCTTTTGGTATGAGATTTACTGAGAGTATGTTTACAGTATTTGGATTCTGCAATGTAGCACTTTTGGCATCAGTGGCTCTTTAAAATTACCCCAACAGAGGTTAAACACCTTCTAAATAAAATGAAAGTCACAAAATTTGTGGGACCAGATGAGCTCCACCCAAGATTATTGAGGGAAATAAGGGAGTGGATTGCTGGGCCTCTGGCAGTCCTGTTTAACATATCACTGTTGACAGGTGATGTTCCAGATGATTGGAGGGAAGCAACAATAGTGCCAATATTCAAAAAAGTGACAAGACAAACCCATCTAATTATTGTCCCATATCTTTAACCTCTAGATTAGGTAAAGTTATGGAAACACTAGTCAAAAAGAGGCTCCAGACTGATTTAACCTCCATCATGCTACGCTATCTCCTTCTCCTGCTCTGATACCACCACCACTTTCTAATCTCATTTCTACTGCCCCCCCACGCCTACCTGGACCGTCTCAAATCCCCCACCTCAACCCCCTTTGCATCTACCACTCAACAAAGCTATTTCTCTTGGCTGCCTGTCATAGTCAATTCACATGTGCCTGGAACTGCTATGTGCCTAGTAGTCTGGGCTCTGGTGACTCGATTGAAGGTGTATTGTAATTTCTAGTCAATTCCTGTTATCAAAGAACTTTGTATGTTGCCTTTGCATTATGTGTCTTGTAAACTGTTTCCTACGTATGTACATCTGCCCACTCTGATGTGGAACCTTTGAAAAAGAGCATCCTGCTCAAAGGTTGTTTCTGAAACTTGGAATAAATAAATTAATAAATTAATTACTAAGAATATATATATGTTAATTGCCAGCATGGTTTTAAAAAGAATAGATCCTGTGCCACTAATATGTTGGTGTTCTATGAAAAAATGAGCAAGGCTCTTAATGCCAATGAACCAGTGGATGTTGTCTACTTAGATTTTCAGAAAGCATTTGATAAGGTCCCACACCACTCACTAGTCAAGAAACTGGGTAGCTTTATGGGAAGCCGTTCAATTCAAAATTACAGTTTTCAGAATATAATTAACAGTGAAATGTCAACGACTACTAACTAAATGTTTACAGCATAATATTATCAGAATGACAAACATGAAAATGAGTATATCACATACCAAAATGGTTATGAGATCTTCTGAAATGGAGATGAACTATACCAAAATGTATATGACACATACCAAACTGCATATGACATACACCAGAATGGATATGACATACACCAATATAGAAACAACACTTATTAAAATAAGTAGGACACATACTGAAACAGGTAAGAGGCATACCAAAATAGATATGACACATACCAAAATGGGTATGACACACACCAAAATGAGTATAGCACAAAATGAAAAGGATATGCTGTACTAAACAGAGTATGAAGCATAATGAAATAACTATAACACATTTTGAAATGGATATGGCCAATACTGAAATGGATATGACACACAGTAAAATGGGTATGACATACCGAAATGTGTATGAGACAAACTGGACTGGATATGGCGCACAATGAAATTGGTGTGACACACACTGAAATACTTATGACATACTGAACTGGATATGGCCTATACTGAAATGATTATGACACATACTAAAATGGGTATGACATAACAAAATGGGTATGACACACCCCAAAATGGGTTTGACACAAACTGAAATGGATATGACACACATCAAAAATGGAATGACACATGCTGAAATAATAATGGCACATATCGAAATGGATATGACCTATACTGGAATGGCTATAGGACATAGCAAAATGGGTATTATATACCAAAATAGGTGTGAGACAAACTTAATTGGATATGGCACACTCTAAAACTGTTGCGATGCACACTAAAATAGTTATGACACACAGTTAAATGGATATGACCCATATTGAAATGGACATGACACATAGCAAAATGGGTGTGACATACTGAAATGGGTATGACATACACCACAATGGTTATAGCACAAACATACATCGATATGACACACACCAACATGGGTATACCAAATACTGAATTAATTATGACAAATACCAAAATGTATATGTCACATCTTGAAATTGGTATGACATATATCAAAATGGGTAAGACACACAACAAAATGGGTATGACAAAAAACTAAATGTATGTAACATGCACCAATATAGGTATGACCCATACTGAAACAATTATGTCATACAGCAAAATGGATATGACACAAACTGAAATGGTTATGACACATACTGAAATAATTATGACACATGCTGAAATGGAAATAACATACTGAAATGGTTATGACATGTACTGAAACAAGTATGACACTTGCTGAAATGGATATGACTTATACTGAAATGGTTATGACACATACTGAGATAATTATGACCTATACTGAAATGGATATGACACATGATAAAATGTGTATAAAACATACTGAAATAATTATGACACTTGCCAAAATATGAAGTATGCCCAAATACAATAACAAAATTCATGCAGCAGCTGGTCAGGGAGCCCAGTAGTGGGGTAATATACATGACATGGTCCTCACAAATGGGGATAGTGTTGGGGGAGGTGGGGGTGAGGGTCAGCTTAAGAGAAAGTGACTATAACACAGTGGGCTTCAAGGTTAGAGCAGGGTATGAAGCGAGACAAACCATCACGAAGGTCATGGACTTCAGGCAAGTAGATTTTCCCAAGATGAGGGAGGTATTCCAAATGGAAATGAAGGGGATGGAGGACATGGGGGTGAGGAACTATGGAGTAAGATCAAGAGTGCCTACTTAAAGCCACAGAGAGCTGTATGAGAAGGTGAGAAAGAGCAAAAGAAGGAGGAGGCCACTGTGTTTCACAGGGAAGTGAGAAGTGCAATAGGGGAGAAGAAAAGGGCTTTCAGAGAATATAAGAGGACACAGAGTAAGGAAGATATGGAAACTTACAAGGCGAATCTGAGGGTGGCAGGGCAGAGGATTAGGAAGGCAAAAGCAGAAACAGAGGAGAAAATTGTTAGGCAGGCCAAAAGGAGGGACAAGAAATTATTTCGATACATAGGGGAAAAGAGGAAAGCAAGGCAGGGAATATTAAGGGTAAATGGTGAGGGGGGATTACTGGTGGAAGGGGAGTTTGAGAAGGCTGAAATGCTAAATACATATGTCATCTCAGTCTTCACAATAGTGGGTGAAGGAAGGGGACCAGTATTGGGGGAAGGGGGAATGTAGGGGTGGAACCTAGTCCAGCCACTGAGGGCAGGGTAAGGGAGAAATTGGGTGAGTTGAGGATAGACAAGGCTATGGGCCCAGATGCCCTGCACCCTAGAGTGCTCCAGGAGATAAGGGATCAACTGGTATCACCACTAGCAAGATTAGAAACATAGAAACAGAATTTGGCAGCAGATAAGGACCGCTTGGCCCACCTAGTCTGCCCATTTCCCTACCTACCAGATAAGCTGCAGATCCTAGTTAACCAACAGCCTAATTCCTCATACCCCCCACTAGAATTGCCTTATGTCTGTCCCATGCATTCTTGAATTCCCTGACTGTTTTTGACTCTACGACCTCCTCAAAAAAGGCTGTTCCATGTATCCACACCCTCTCTGTGAAGAAATACTTCCTTACATTACCTCTGGCCGACCCCCCTCTGTCTTCAAATTGTGCCCCTTGTTTTGCTCATCTCTTTTCTGAAAGATGCTACCCTCTTGGACTTTGTTGATTCCCTTGAGGTATTTGAAAATTTCTATCGTCCCCTCTCCTCCTTTCCTCAGAGCTCTACATCTTTAGTTCCTTTAGTCTTTCTTCATATGTCTTCTGATGCAGACCCTGCATCATTTTGGTTTCCCTCCTCTGGACAGCCTCCACCCTGTCTATGTCTTTGTGGAGATGGGGTCTCCAGAACTGTACACAGTACTCCAGATGTGGTCTTAACAACTGTCTGTACAGAGGGCCAACACCTTCCTGTTTTCTACCTGGTGATGCCTCTCCCTATGCATCCCAGTATCCCCCCAGCCCTCCTTACTGCTTTCTCACATTGCTGGCCCACCTTTAGGTCATCTGATATGACTACCCCAGGTCCCTTTCCATTTTTGTTGTTGTCAATATCTCACCCCCCATTGTGTACTCTTCCCCTGGGTTTTTGTTTCCCAGGTGCATTACTTTGCACTTTTTTGCATTGAATCTAAGCTGCCATACATTTGACCGTTCCTCCAACCTTGCCAAGTCCCTTTTCATTCTTTCCACCCCACCTTGTGTATCAACCCTTTTGCAGATCTTTGTGTGATCTGCAAAGAGACATACTTTCCCTTCCAGTCCCTCTGTCATGTCACTTATAAAGACATTAAAAACGACCGGCCCAGTACTGAACCCTGCGGTGCCCCACTAGTAACCCTCCTTTCTTCACTGTGGACTCCATTTACTATTACCCACTATGTCCTGTTGTCCAACCAGTGTTTTACCCAGGTTACCACCCTGGGACCCACTCCCAGGCTGGCTAATTTGTTTATTAATCTTTTGTGTGGGACTGTGTCAAATGCCTTGCTAAAGTCTAGGTAGGCCATGTCCACAGCCACTCCCTGGTCTACTACTTTGGTCACCCAGTCAAAGAAATCAATTAGATTTGTCTGACATGACCCTCCCACTGTGAATCCATGCTGCCTTGGATCATGTGCCCCACTGGCCTCTAGGTACTCAACAATTCTTTCCTTCAGAAGTGATTCCATCATTTTCCTTACCACTGAGGTCAAACTGACAGGTCTGTAGTTTCCTGCCTCTGTCTTGCTCCCACTTTTGTGAAGGGGAATCACATCTGCTCTCCCCCAGTCCTCAGATACCACACCATCCTCCCATGATTAATTAAAAAGGGTAGTCAGTGGTGTTACTAGTTCTTCCCTTAGTTCTTTTAGAATTCTGGGGTGAATCCCATCAGGCCCCATTGCTAATCCACCTTCAGTTTTAAGAGTTCTTTCAGAACCCTTTCTTCTGTGAAAGGACTAATATCAACCCCCCTATCCAGAGTGCTTCTATTGACCGGATTAGGTATTTCCCCCTGCTTTTCCATTGTGAATACTGAGCAGAAGTATTTGTTCAGTATCGCTGATTTTTCACTGTCGGTCTCTGCCCAACCACCTTCGTCTTTGTTCAGCCTCCGTATCCCTGCCTTAGTCTTTCTTTGCTCCCTAATATACCTATAAAAGGTTTTATCCCCCTTCTTAACCGAGTTGGCTATCTTTTCTTCAGTTTGGGCCTTTGCTATTCTGACTGCCTTACCCATTTCCTTCTGCTTTAACTGGTACAGTTCTCTGTCCTGCTCCTTCTGTGTTTCCTTATACTTCCTGAATGCTATCTTTTTCTCCCTTACCTTCCTCGCCACTTCTTTTGAGAACCATAGTGTTTTTTCTTTCATTTTGATTTGTTTATTTGCTTCACACAAAGGCTTGTTGCCTCTGTGATGGCGGTTTTGATGTTTCCCATTGTTGCTCCACCCCACCTTCTTGCCTGTTTGCTAGTGCTTTTCTGAGGCACTCTCCCATTTTGACAAAATCAGCCCTACTGAAGTCCAGTACCTTCACTTTTGTGTGGCTTGACTCTACAGCTAAGTTTATCATGAACCACCCATTTTGGTGGTCACTTGTTCCCAGATGGCTACCCACTTCAAGATCAGAGATCCTCTTTCCATCCCCATTTGAGAGTACCAGGTCTAAGATTGCTCTCTCCCGAGTGGGTTCCAAAACTAGCTGTCTGAGGCATGCTTCCTGTAGGGCATCGAGAATGGCCCTGCTCTTGGATGTGGCTGCAGCAAAGGTGCTCCAGTCAACATCTGGCATATTCAGGTCCCCCATCAGCAATATCTCCCCTTTCTCTGCCATCCCAAGGATGCCTTCTATGATTTCCTTGTACATTTCCTCCCCCTGAGACAGGGGTCTGTATACAACCGCGATGCAGATTGTGGAGCCATTTCCAGTCTCCAGGGTGACCCACAGTGCCTCCTCTCCTCCCTGTTTACCCTTTAGTTCTGTTGCTTTGATCTCTTCCCTTACATAGATGTACCCTGGTATGTTGACATCCCAGTCATCGTTGTCTGTGTACCATGTTTCTGTGACTGCCACAAATAGATTATTTAACTTATCCTTAGTTACAGTATGGGATGGGTGCCAGAGGACTGGAAGAGGGCTGACGTGGTGCCACTTCATAAAAGTGGCAGCAGGGAGGAAGCTGACAATTATTGCCCAGTCAGCCTCACATTGGTAGTGGGTAGGGTGATGGAGGCGATACTGAAAAAAAGGGTAGTTAATTACTTGGAAGATCAGGGGCTGCAGGATATCCATCAGCATGGTTTCAGTTGAGGGATGGTCATGTCAGACGAACCTGATCAAGTTCTTCGATGGGGTGATGAGGGTGTCTGATCAGTGGGGAGCAGTGGACATGGTCTTACTGGACTTTCATAAGGCCTTTGACACTGTGCCCCACAGAAGATTGGTTAATAAGCTAGAGACTTTGGGAGTGGAACATAAAATAATAAGGTGGGTTTAGAGCTGGCTGACGGGTAGAAGCCAGAAGGTGGTTTTCAATGGGGTGCATTCTGGCGAAGTAGAGAAGATGAGCAGGGTTCCCCAGGGTTCAGTGATGGGGCCTATTCTGTTTAACATCCACATCAGTGATATAGCAGAGGGGCTGCAGGGGATGTTATGCCTTTTTGCAGATGACACGAAAATCTGCAATGGGATGCACAACCCAGAGGCGTGGAAATAATGAAGAAAGATCTAAGGTCGCTGAAGGGTTGGTCGAAAACATGGCAACTGAAATTCAATGCCAGAAAATACAGAGTGGTGCACTTGGGACAGAAGAATCCATAAACCAAATACACATGAGGGGTGCAGAAATGATTGCATCTGAGCCAGAAAAGGATTTAGGAATTTATAATCACTGACCACATTAAGGTAGGGACCCAATGCAGCAAGGTGGTGGGAACAGCAAACAGAACGCTGGTGTACATAGGGAGGGGAATAACTAGTAGAAAAAGTGAGGTGCTAATGCCACTCTACAGTTCCATGGTGTGCCACACCATGAGCATGTAGATCAGTTCTGGAGACCTTACTTGTGCAAGGACATAGATGGCATGGAAAGCGTCCAGAGAATGGCCATGGGCTAAGTGGGAAGTCATATGAGCAGAGGTTGAGGGTGTTAAATTTGTACCCACTGAAGACCAGAAAGGAGAGGGGTGATAAGATAGAAACATTTAAATATATGAAGGGGTCAATAAAGTGAGGGAAAGCTTATTCTTGGGGAAGGTAGATGCAGAGACTAGAGGACATGGACTGAGGGTGGAGGGGGGTAGGTTTAAGGGAAAGATTAGAGGACATTACTTCACTGAGAGGGTGGTGGCACTCTGGAATGGTCTGCTGGAGGTGGTGGGGCAGGCCAAAACAGTGGAGGAATTCAAGATGGCATGGGATAAACACAAAGGGGTGACAAGTGGGAGGAGTGTGGAATCTGTGGGTGGGGGCAAGTAAAGAGGGAGGGTATGATGTATTTTAATATGAATATGGAACTTTCTGAAATAGATACGACCCATGCAGAAATGCATATGACACATACCAAAAATCAATAGGAAAGTACTACAGTGCATATAACACATACCAGAATGAATAAAACACATGCTGAAATGGATATGAGCCATACTGAAATGGATAAGACTCATACCAAAATGGTTATCGCATGTACCTAAATCATTAAGATACTTAAATTATTGTAATATATACCAAAATTAATGACACATACTGAATTGTAGATTATATTTATTTAGTATATTGATACTCTTGCTGAATGTGTGCTGTAGTAAATAAATAAAATGGTTAAGTACTGAAAAAATTATATATTAAAATGGTATGTTGCACACTGAAATGAGCATACAGCAAATTGAATTGTTGCCAAACTTGCAAGGCATAGACTGACTAGAGTGTAACATGTGACAAGGTGTGGATACAGCAAACTGAAATGTTGTGATACACCAAGATGAGTATAACACATACTGAACTGAGTGCAACACACAGTGAAAAGCACATGACTTGTGTAACCAATCAGAGTGCAGCATCACCTCGTGCGATTCTGCAGGACTCTGGCAGTTCCTGTCCTGCTTCAATGCAGGTAAGAGCTCCTACAATTGTGACTTAGGAAGGAATATGCACAATGTGTATTATTAAATTGTTAGTTTACTACTATAACTGTTTTAGTTTTTGTTTTTTAGTATTTTTTTAAGATCTTTGTTTTCAAAAGTTTTATTTGGCTTTCAGCAAAACATACTGTTATATGTGTTCTTTGTGTAAGCCACTTAACACTAGATAAACCCATCCTGTACTTGTCTTCCTCCAGTGCTTTGCAAAGTTACAGTATGTTGTGTTGTGTAATATATTTATTTGTGCGGTAAAAGAGGGGGCATTACCAAAAAAAAAAAAATCTGTAGCTCCAGGATTAGCTTATTCTTGTATGTTTTGACTGAATTTTACCCGCTTACTGAAGAGTAGAGTCTTTCTTTGCTGCCTTATGAAAACTAATGTCAGTATTTTACCAATTTAAGAACAGTAATTGAAATTAATAAGCCATTTATTCTGTAATAATAAGTGCTAGAAACACATATGTTATACCACTGGAAAGCTGTGAATCTCCTCTATCTAAAACTACAAACCAGTTGTTTGTAGCTTATGACATTATGTAGCAAATAACCCCATTATTAATGTTCTAGGTTTTCCAAAAAAATGGCTATTTGTGAATCTAGTTATCCTTCAAATGATTAATTTCACTGTATTTTGTCCCCAGGTTCCCTGACTTTTTGTAAGAGGAGTGTTGCAGGTTTACAGGCTTCAGTACATGTGCTGAACTACTGAGTCATTAAAGGCTTGAGCAGCAGCCACAGCCAGGTTACTGAGCTTGGGTGACATTTTCAAAGCAGATGTGCTCAGCGCATCTCAGAGATGTGCCCAAGCGCTATATTCAAAGAGCAGAAATGGGCCGGCGCATCTCTGGATGCACCAAAGATAAAGTATAATGTATTGGGTGCATCTGCAGGGGGCGTGCCCATGAATGTTCCACACAACTCTATTTTCAGCCTGAATGGACAGCTCGATGCTCCCAGAAAAGATAGGACTAAAAGAAGTAGTCCTAAGTGCAATCCCCCAACAGACAGCTACCAGGATAGCAGGCTGTGTGAGCACCGGTGTGGTATCTGAATACACTTGTCATCAGTAAAGACAGTACTCTGAGCAGTGTGTGTTATAGTGCAGTGCATTTTGTGAGCACATTCTGATACGTACATAAAAACACATTTCCATAGAAATTGGACTGCTGGCTGTGTTATCATATTGATGGAATAAAAAAGCAGCACTGGGAATAAGGACAGGGCACCATTCCTGATGGTGGAGATAATGAGGTGCGTGAGGAGAATGGGGACATCCTTAGCAGCCATCTAGTGGGTCGGTGTGCAGGACACCATGCCCATACAAGGCACTCTGTGGCACAACACACAGCAGGAGGCAGTGCTGGGGGGGCAATGACAGGGAGCGTGCAATGCCAACACCCACTTAGAACTGTTGTACTGGGTGGCCAGCCAGAATAGGGCCTACAAACACCGTGACACTGATGTGTCAGAGCACAGGGTGGGCTGGGCAGGCACTCAGCCCAGCAGGCATAGGTGGCAGGGTGTCAGGTAACATCCCCCCAGGGACAAATAATGTCAGGGGCATGGAAGAGAACCATGGCTTGACAGGACAGTGGCAGGTGGGGCCACTAGCAAGGATTGGGTAGTGTAGGACATGAGAGTGACATGCATGTGCATAGTTCCAGCATATCTGGATGTGGGCCAGGTCTCACTGGATGCAGTGCAACACAGGCTGTAACATGAGGAATGTAAACAAACGTACTTCCAGGGCTGTATTACCTGTTGGTCATCTACATACAAACATCTGAATGTGCCAGCAGAAACAGACCTCCTGGTCTATCAACATCTGCTAGCGTGTGCAGCTAGCTCCGCTACATTGCAGCTGTCCCACCCCTTCCCCTTTTGTCTGCCCTTGGCCATTCTCAGCCTCCCCCACCCATACTGTCCCCCGTTCTCTGTCCTGTGCCCTTTTAAAGCTACCCACAGTTTTGCATACATGAACATACGAATGTGCCAGCACTGATGTTGCCCCTGGAGGGCAACCTGCCTGGGGCAGAGGCCATGCCGGAGGTTCACCATAATGGTGCTAGCACTGTTCTGCAGTGCACAGTATCCCACTGTGGTGGTGCACCGCCACCCTGACCCACACAACAGCTCATCCCCTGCAAGGCCTCTGCCCCACGTAGGTTGCACTCCAGAGTCAGCACCAGTGCCAACAGGTTGGCCAACTCAGTGGTGCTCCAGGTAAGGGTCCTGGGCCCTGCAGTCTGCCCACATGGCATGTGTCACAGAGGTCCACCTGGAGCTGGTTAGCAAAGACGGGGCACTGTAGTGACAGTAGCTGGGTCACACACGGTGCATGATAGGCACACACGCTCTGCTCTGCACGTCACAGATGTGCTGTAGGGATGCACAATGTACGGGCAATGGTACATCACCGCATAGTGCTGAGAGTTGTGCAGTAGAAGGCCATTACTGCCAGACATGCTCCACTGCACATGTCAAGTGTGGTACGCCTTATCATGCATGTGTAGAAATGCCTTGAATCCATCAAATGCACCAAACATATGCATGTGAGGAAATTCACCATCCAGAGATGCACCAAACTAATCAGATGTGTCCTGCAGATTGTGTTGGCCAAAAGCAAATAAGCAATTTTCAGTCAGAGTATGCAAATGGCCTCATTGCCAAGTTCAGCCCCAACTGAACTGTTTACCATCTCATTATAGTTGCTCCAAACCTCATTTGAATGTGCTGAGCTAAACTTGGGCTGCCCTTTGCCACCCCACACCATAGGTGACCAACAGGTACTGTAGGCCTGGAGGTATGTTTGTTTACATTCCTCATGTTACAGCCTGTGTTGCCCTGCATTCAGTGGAACCTGGCCCACATCCAGATATGCTTTAACTGTGTGTATGCATGCCACTGTCCTGTCCTGCACTGCCACATTCATACTAATGGCCCACCTGCCACTGTTCTGCACCATCCCATCCCTGCCAGTGGCCCTACCTTCTACTGTCCTGTCAAACCACGGTTCTCTTCCATGCCCTTGACATTATTTGTCCCTGGGGAGGTGTTACCTGCCACCTGTGCCTGCTGGGCTGAGCCCTTGCCCTGCCCACCCTGTGCTCTGGCACACCAATGTCACTGTGTTAGTAGGCCCTATTCCAGCAGGCCACCCAGTTCAACAGTTCTAAATGGGTGTTGGCATTGCACGCTCCCTGTCATTGCCCCCCAGCACTGTCTCCTGCCATGTGTTGTGCCACAGAGTGCATTGTGTGGGCATGGTGTCCTGCACACCGACCCACTAGATGGCTGCTAGGGATGTTCCCAATCTCCTCACATACCTCATTATCTCCACCATCAGGAATGGTGCCCCATCCTTATTCTCAGTGCTGCCTTTCTATTCCCTCAATATAATAATACAACCAGCAATCCAATTTCTATGGAAAGGTGTTTTTATGTACATATCAGAATGTGCTCACAAAATGCACTGCACTATAACACACACTGCTCAGTGTACTGTCTTTACTGATAAGTGCATTCAGATACCACACTGGTGCTCACTCAGCCTGTGATCCTGGTAGCTGCCTGTCAAGGGATAGCACTAAGGACTACTTCTTCTAGTCCTATCTTTTTTGGAAGCATTACACTGCCCATTCGGGCTGAAAATAGAGCTGTGCAGAACGTTCATTGGCATGCCCCCCCCTCCATATGCGCCCAATATGTTATACATTATCTCCGGTGCATCCGGAGATGCGCTGACCCATCTCTGCTCTTTGAATATAGCACTTGGGCACATCTCTGAGATGCATTGAGTGCATCTGCTATGAAAATGTCACCCAAGCTCACTAACCTGACTGTAGCTGCTGCCCAAGCCTTTAATGACTCATTAGTTCAGCATACTGAAGCCTGCAAACCTGCAACACTCCTCTTACAAAAAGTCAGGGAACCTGGGGACAAAATACAGTGAAGTGAATCATTTGATGGATAACTAGATTCACAAACTGCCATTTTTTTGCAAAACCTGGAACATTAATAATGGGGTTATTTGCTACATAATATCATAAGCTACAAACAACTGGTTTATAGTATTAGAAAGAGGAGATTCACAGCGTTCCAGTGATATAACATATGTGTTTCTAGCACTTATCTTTACAGAATAAATGGCTGATAAATGGCCGTTATTGTTTTTAAACCGGTAAAATACTGACATTTGTTTTCAGAAGGCAGCAAAGAAAAACTCTAACCTTCAGTAAGTGGGTGAAATTCATTTAAAACATACAGGAATGAGATAATCCTGGAGCTAGATATTTTTTTTTTTTGGTAATGCCCCCGCTTTTGCAGGGCAAATAAAAATATTACACAACACAACATACTGCATAACTTTGCAAAACACTGGAAGAAGACAAGTACAGGATGGGTTTATCTGGTGTTGAGTGTAACCTTACACAAAAAACACATATAACAGTATGTTTTGTTGAAGGTCAAATAAAACTTTTGAGAACAAAGATCTTAAAAAAAACAAAAACTAAAACAGGTGCAGTAGCAAACTAACAATTTAATAATACACATTGTGCATATTCCTTCCTTAGTCACACAATTTTAGGAGCTCTTACCTTCAGTGAAGCTGAACAGGAACTACTAGGGTCCTACAGAATCTCAGGGGGGTGATGCTGCACTCTGATTAGTTACTCAAGTCATGTGCTTTTCACCGTGTGTTACACTCAGTTCAGTATGTGTTATACTCATCTTGGTGTATCACAACATTTCAGTTTGCTGTATCCATACCTTGGCGCATGTTACACTCTATTCAGTCTATGCCTTTCAAGTCTGGCAACAATTCAGTCTGCTGTATGCTCATTTCAGTGTGCAACATACACATTTTAATATATCATTTTGTTTTCAGTGCTTCATAACCATTTTATTTATTTACTACAGTACACATTCAGCAAGAGTATCAAAATAGTAAATAAATATAATTTACAATTCAGTATGTGTCATATTAATTTTGGTATACATTATAATAATTTAAGTATCTTAATGATTTAGGTACATGTGATAACTTTTTCAGTATGGGCCATATCCATTTCAGTGTGTGTTTTATTCATTCTGGTATATGTTATATGCATTGTAGTATTTTCTTATCGATTTTTGTTATGTGTTATATGCATTTCTGCATGGGTCATACCTATTTCAGAAAAGGTCCATATTCATATTAAAATGTATCATACCCTCCATCTTTACTTGCCCCCCACCCACAGATTCCACACTCCTCCCCCCAACCCTCTTGTGTTTGTCCCATGCCGTCTTGAATCCCTCCACTTTTTTGGCCTGCACCACCTCCTCCAGCAGACCATTCCAGGGTGCAACCACCCTCTCAGTGAAGTAATACCCCCCTAATGTTTCCCCTAAACCTACCCCCTCCACCCTCAGACCATGTTCTCTAGTCTCTGCATCTATGTTCCCCAAGAATAAGCTCTCCCTCACTTTATTGACCCCTTCATATATTTAAATGTTTCTATCTTATCACCCCTCTCCTTTCTGGTATTCAGTGGGTACAACTTCAACACCCTCAGCCTCTGCTCGTATGACTTCCCACTTAGCCCATGCCCCATTTTAATGTCCCTTCTCTGGACCCTTTCCATGACCTCTATGTCCTTGCATAGGTGGGGTCTCCAGAACTGATCTATATGCTCATGGTGTGGCCTCACCATGAAACTGTAGAGTGGCATTAGCACCTCCCTTCTTCTACTAGCTTTCCCCTTCCTATGTAGGCCAATGTTCTGCTCGCTTTGCCCACCACCTTGCTGCATTGGGTCCCTACCTTAATGTTGTCAGTGGTTATAAATCCCTAAATCCTTTTCCGGCTCAGATGCAACCATTTCTGCACCCCCATGTGTATGTGGTTTATGGATTCTTCTGCACCAAGTGCATCACTGTGCATTTTTTGGCACTGAATTTCAGTTGCCATGTTTTCGACCAACCCTTCAGCAACCTTAGATCTTTCTTCATAACTTCCACTCCCTCTGGGTTGTGCATCCCATTGCAGATTTTTGTGTCATCTGCAAAAAGTTAGACCATCCCCTGCAGCCCCGATGTTAAACAGAATAGGCCTCGACACTGAATCCTGGGGACCCTGCTCATCACCTCTACTTCCCAGAATGCACCCTATTGACCACCACCCTCTGGCTTCTACCCAACAGCCAGCTCTCCATC
The DNA here is from genome assembly GCA_016271365.2 of Neoceratodus forsteri. Classification (NCBI taxonomy): domain Eukaryota; kingdom Metazoa; phylum Chordata; order Ceratodontiformes; family Ceratodontidae; genus Neoceratodus; species Neoceratodus forsteri. The sequence continues at coordinate 1,109,261,560 of CM028129.1, read as the reverse complement.
CACCTTGTTATTTTATGTCCCAGTCCCAAAGTCTCCAGCTTATTAACCAATCGTCTGTGGGGCACAGTGTCAAAGGCCTTACCAAAGTACAGTAAGACCATGTCCACTGCCCCCCACTGATCAATCACCCTCATCACTCCATCGAAGAACTCGATCAGGCTCGTCTGACATGGCCACCCTGACTGAAGCCATGCTGACGGATATCCTGCAGCCCCTGATCTTCCAAGTAATTAACTACCCTTTTTTTCAATATCGCCTCCATCACCTTACCCACTACTGATGTGAGGCTGACTGGGCAATAATTGCCAGCTTCCTCCCTGTTGCCACTTATATGAAGTGGCACCATGTCAGCTCTCTTCGAGTCCTCTGGCACCCAGCCTGTACTGTATCTAATAACAAGTTAAATAATCTTGCTACTGGTGACACCAGTTGCTCCCTTAGCTCCTGGAGCACTCTAGGGTGAAGAGCATCTGGGCCCTAGCATTGTCTATCCTCAACACACCCAATTCCTTCCTTACCCTGCCCTCACTGATTGGACTAGGTTCCACCCCTACATCCCCCCTTCCCCCTAACACCGGTCCCCTTCTTCACCCTTTATTGTGAAGACTGAGATGACGTATGCATTGAGCACTTCAGCCTTCTCAAAATCCCCTTCCACCAGTAATCCCCCCTCACCATTTTCCTTAATATTCCCTGCCTTGCTTTCCTCTTTTCCCCTATGTATCAAAAGAAAGTCTTGTGCCCCCCTTTTGGCCTGCCTAACAATTTTCTCCTCTGTTTCTGCTTTTGCCTTCCTAATCCACTGCCTTGCCACCCTCAGTTTCTCCTTGTAAGTTACCATATCCTCCATCCCCTGTGTCCTCTTATATTCTCTAAAAGCCCTTTTCTTCTCCCCTATTGCCCCTCTCACTTCCCTGTTGAACCACAGCGGCTCCTTCTTCTTTTGCTGTTTCTTGCCTCCCTCCTACAGCTCTCTGTGGCTTTAAGTAGGCACCCTTGATCTTATTCCACAGTTCCTCACCCCCTATGTCCTCCATTCCCTTCATTTCAATCCGGAATACCTGCTTGTCTGAAGTCCATGACCTTTGTGATGGTTTGACTCACTTCATACCCTGCTCTAACCCTGAAGCCCACTGTGTTATAGTCAGTTTCTCCTAAACAGACCCTCACCCCCACTCCCCCAACACTGTCCCCATTTGTGAGGATCATGTCAAGTATGTTACCCTACTACTGGGCTCCCTGACCAGCTGCTGCAGGAATTTTGGCATTGTAATTGGGCATGTATCATATTTTGGCAAGTGTCATAATTATTTCAGTATGTGTTATACACATTTTATCATGTGTCATATCCATTTCAGCATAGGTCATATCCATTTCAGCATGTGTCATACTTTTTTCAGTATGTGTCATAACCATTTCACTATAAGTCATATCCATTTCAGCATGTGTCATAATTATTTCAGTATGTGTCTCAACCATTTCAGTTTGTGTCATATCCATTTTGCTGTATGTCATAATAGTTTCGGTATGGGTCATACCTATATTGGTGCATGTCGCATACATTTAGTTTTTTGTCATACTCATTTTGTTGTGTGTCTTACCCATTTTGATAAATGTCATACTAATTTCAAGATGTGACATATCCGTTTTGGTATTTGTCATAATTAATTCAGTATTTGTTCTACCCATGTCGGTGTGTGTCATATCCATGTATGTTTGTGCTATAACCATTGTGGTGTGTGTCATACCTATTTCAGTATGTCATACCCATATTACTATGTGTCATATCCATTTCAGTATGGGTCATATCCATTTAGCTGTGTGTCATAACTATTTTAGTGTGCATTGCAACAATTTTAGAGTGTGCCATATCCTATTAAGTTTATCTCATATCTATTTAACATAGAAGTTGACGGCAGATAAGGACCGCAAGGCCCATCCAGTCTTCCCATTTCTTTTTCTACCTTATAAATGTGACATCGACCTTTGCTCTGTCAGTGGCCTATCCATTCATACTCATTTGTATTGCTCCCTTATGCCTATCCCATGCCTGTTTGAAGCCCTGCACTGTATTCATAACCACCACTTCTTGAGGTAGGCCATTCCATGCATCTACTACCCTTTCTGTGAAAAAGAATTTCCTCACATTCCCCCTTAATCGGCCCCCCTCTAATCTCATGCTGTGTCTTCTTGTCCTGCTATTTTTCTTATATTTAAACATGTTAGACTCTTTCACCTTGTTAATGCCCTTAAGGTGTTTGAATGCCTCGATCATATCACCTCTCTCGCTCCTTTGCTCAAGGGTATACATATTGAGCTCTGTTAATCTGTCCTCATATGTCTTCTGATGCAGTCCCTGCACCATTTTGGTTGCCCTTCTCTGGACTGCCTCAATTTGGTTAATGTCCTTGTGAAGGTGTGGTCTCCAATACTGCACGCAGTACTCCAGATGGGGCCTAACCAGTGTCTTGTAAAGAGGGATTATTACCTCCCTCTTAAGACTTGTGATACCCCTACTAATACACCCTAACACCCCCCTAGCCTTACCTACTGCTTTAGAGGTCTGCTTGGATGATTTCAGGTCCTCAGTGGTGATGATGATGCCCAAGTCTCTTTCTTCCTTTGTGACTGCTAGCAACTCCCCTCCCAGCCTATTGGTGGCTTCAGGGTTTCTCTTCCCTATGTGCATGATCTTGCACTTCTTTGCATTAAATCCCAGTTGCCACTCTTCTGACCATTTGCTAGTTTATCCAGATCTCTTCCATTCTGCCCACCCCATCTGGATCATCTACTCTGCTGCAGATCTTGGTGTCATCTGCAAACAGACAAGCCTTACACCTCTAGTCCATCTGCAAGGTCACTAATGAAGATGTTGAAGAGGACTGGCCCCAGGACTGATCCCTGAGGTACCCCACTTGTGACTTGCATCTCTTCTGACTGTATACCATTTACCACCACTCTCTGTTTTCTTCCCGTCAACCAGTTTGCCACCCAGTTGACCAACTTCTGACCCACCCCAAGTCTACCCAGCTTATTTATCAATCTTCTATATGGAACAGTGTCAAAAGCTTTGCTGAAGTCAAGGTAGGCGACATCAACTGCTCCCCCTTGGTCCACCACTCTGGTTACCCAGTCAAAGAAATCTATGAGATTAGTTTGACAGGACCTTCCTTTTGTAAACCCATGCTGTCTTGGATCCTGTGCCCCTATGGATTCCAGGTGTTACACTATCCTTTCCTTAAGGAGTGCCTCCATAATCTTGTCCACTACTGAGGTAAGACTGACTGGTCTGTAGTTCCCTGCCTCCTCCCTGCTACCACTCTTGTGGAGCGGGATCACATGAGCCCTTCTCCAGTCTTCTGGGACCTCTCCTGTGCTCAGAGACTCACTAAACAGTTCTGCTAATGGCTCTGCTAGTTCCACCTTTAGCTCCGCAGTACCCTGGGATGTATGCCATCAGGTCCCATTGCCTTGTCCACCCTGAGCTTAGTAGCTCTTGTAGGACCTTTCTTTTTGTGAAGGGGTAGTGCTCACCTCCCTCCCCTGTGTCCATAGTGTTGAGCTGTGGCCCTGCCCTACCTTCTCTTCAGTAAATACTGAGCAAAAGTATCTATTTAGGATAGATGCTTACATGGTCCTCCTCCTCACATGCTCCTTTTCTCCATTAAGCTTAGCAATACCCTCTGGACTTTCTCCTTTCACTAATGTATCTATAGAAAGTCTTGTCACCTTCTTTTACTGTTCGTGCTAGTGTTTCCTCAGTTTGGGACTTTGCCTGCCTTACTGCCTTCCCTGCTTCCCTTAGGGCAGTTTGGTATGCCTCCCTATCTTCATCCCGCTGTGTTCCCTTATATTTCCTGAAGGCCAGCGTTTTGGCTCTGACCTTTTCTGCTACTGTATTTGAGAACCAAAGTGGTTTCCTTCTTCTTTTGCACTTCCTTTTCTGTCTAACACAATGGGATGTTGCTTCAAGTATTGCATCCTTAATGCTTGCCCACTTTGCCTGTACCCCCTCACCTGTGTTTCTTTTTGCCAGGGCTAGCTTAACTCTGTTGGCCATCTTATCAAAGTCAGCTCCTCTGAAGTCCCATATTTTTGCCTTGAAATGGGATGATTTAGATGTAGTAGCCAAATTGAACCATACCATGTGATGGTCACTGGCCTCAGGTGACCTTCTACCTGGAGATCTGTGATCCCTTCCCTGTTAGTCAGTACTAGATCTAGAATAGCCCTGTCTCTTGTGGGTTGTTGTACCAGTTGTTTGAGGCCCTTCCCCTGCAGGGAATCCACTATGTGTCTAGCTCTGGCAGATGTTCCTGCTGGTATTGACCAATCTGTATCCGGCATGTTGAAGTCTCCCATTATCAGAACCTCCCTTTAGCTGTCATGTTTTGTATATCTTCTAACAGTAATGTGTCTATGTCCTCCCCCTGGTCTGGGGGCCTGTAGACAACCCCAGTTCTTATGGATGTCCCATATTTCAGTATGTAACACCCATTTTGCTATGTCCTATAGCCATTCCAGTATAGGTCATATCCATTTTGATATGTGTCATTATTATTTCAGCATGTGTCATACCATTTTCGATGAGTGTCATATCCATTTCGGTTAGTATCAAACCCATTTTGGTGTATCTCATACCCATTTTGGTATATAATACCCATTTTGCTATGTGCTATAACCATTCCAGTATAGGTCATATCCATTTCGATATTTGTCATTATTATTTCGGCATTTGTCATACCATTTTCGATGTGTGTCATATCCCTTTTCAGGTGTGTCATACCCATTTTGTTATGCCATACCCATTTTAGTATGTATCATAACCATTTCAGTATAGGCCATATCCAGTTCAATATGTGTCATAAGTATTTTAGTGTGTGTCACACCAGTTTCAATGTGTGATATATCCAGTCCAGTTTGTCTCATACACATTTTGGTATGTCATACCCATTTTACTATGTTTCATATCCATTTCAATAAAGCTATATCCATTTCAAAATGTGTTATAATTATTTCTTTATGCATCATACCCTTTTTGGTACAGCACATCCTTTTTATTTTGTGCCATACTCATTTTGGTATGTGTCATATCTATGTTGGTATGCATCTTATCTGTTTCAGTATGTGTCCTACTTATTTTAATAAGTGTTGTTTCTATCTTGGTGTATGTCATATCCATTTTGGTGTATGTCATATGCAGTTGGGTATGTGTCATACACATTTTGGTATAGTTCATCCCCATTTCAGAAGATCTCATAAACATTTCGGTGTGTGATATATTCATTTTCATGTTTGTCATTCTGATAATATTATGCTGTAGACATTTTATTGTTAGTCGTAGACATTTCACTATTAATTATATTCTGAAAACTGTAATTTTAAATTGAATGGCTTCCCATACGGCCTGGGTCTTGACAATAGGATAGTGAAATAGATCTCAAGTTGGTTACACAATAGAACTCAGAGGGTGAGAGTTAGGTGATACCTTCAGAGCCAGCTGGTGTTACTAGTGGGGTCCCACAGGGTTCAGTGCTGGACCCCATGCTGTTCAACTTGTTCATTTCTGATCTGAACAAAGAAGTTGATAACTGGATGGTGACATTTGCTAATTATTTGAAATTGGGGGCTGTGGTTAAAATAAAATATCAAATATCCAGTTTAGAAAAAGAGGTGGAAGCAGTACTTAAATGGGCACAAGTAAATGGTATGAACCTTAACTTACAAAAGTGTGTGGTTATGCATCGGGAATAATAACAATAACAAATGCTATAGTCTAGCAGGCAAAATGCTGAAAGAGGTGGAATCAAAAAATGACCTTGGGATATTAATTACTAAGGATTTTAGTGTTGGAAACCACTACAATAAGGTTATTGCTGAAAGAAATAAAATCCTGGGCTGCACCAAAAATGCATTCATATCTAGAGACAAAAACTGTGTTTCAACACTGTACAGACCATATATTAGGCCCCACCTAGACTATTGTTCCATGCTTTGGTGCCTGTACCTAAGGAAAGACATAAACAATATTGAGAAAGTGCAGTACAGAGCCACAAAAGTAATTACAAAATTGAGAGACATGTCATATGAAGATAGACTAAAAGAACTGGGACTCACTGGAAAAAAGACAAGGGAGGGGTGATGTGATACAAATGTTGAAAACCATTAGAGAGAGGGATATTATAGAGAGCTTAAACTTGAAATTCAATAACATAGATATTAATGTACTATCCGATGACAGACAAATCCATAAGGAAAACATTAAAAGAAGTAATAGGAGGGGATATTTTACATGTAGGGCAGCAAAACTTTGGAACCCTTTGCCTAGTGAGGTAGTCTCAGTGGAATCTATGGGAACTTTCAAAGCAAGTCTGGATAATTATCTTCTCAGCATTGGTGCTTAATAGTGGCTCCACTAACGCGGGAGACAGTCTCAATGGGCCATCGCCTTCTCCTGTCTAACAACCAAGTATAGAACTTAGCTGGCCATTGATACAAGTGTGTCCAAAATGGCATGTAACTATGATTGGGCCTTTAGTTTTCAAAATCCTGGTTACTACCCTGGCAGCATAGTGGCTCTCTATGGTAGTACGTGCTGAGATTAAGGGTTCTGAGTTTGAATCCCAGCATAGTGGCTCACTATGAAAGTGCATGGGTAATGAGACATTCAGCTACTTTAAGGGTCCTGAGTTTGAATCTCAGTATAGTAGTAACTCACCATGGTAGTTCATATGTGTTACAATCCTAAGTTACTATATGGAGGGTCCTGAGTTTGAATCCCAGCATTGTGACTTACTTGTGGTTGTGCACTTGTGTGGAGACAGTCACTGTAAGGTTCCTGAGAGTAAATCTAAGCATACTGACTCACTATTATAGTGTGCAGGTGTGGAGATATTCTGTTATTATAGGGGTCCCAAGTCTGAATCCCAGCATAGTGGCTCACAATGATAGTGTGCTGGTGTGGTGACAGTCACTAAAAGGTTCCTGAGTGTAAATCAAGGTGCAGTGACTCACTATTGCAGTGTGCAGGCATGGAGACACTCTGTTACTTTAGGGGTCATAAACCTGTCCCATCATAGTGGATCAGTATGATAGTGCACTGGCATGATGACAGTCACTATAAGGTTCCTAAGTTTAAATCCCAGCATGGTGACTCACTATGGTACTGTGCAGATGTGGAGATTCTCCGTTATTGTAAGATCTCGAGTTTTGAATCCAAGCATGGTGGCTCACTATGGTAGTGCGCAGGTGTTGAGATACTTAGTTTACTAAACAGATCCTGACGTTGAAACCCAGCATGGTGGCTCACTATGGTACTGCTCAGGTGTTGAGATACTCAGTTTATTATAAGGGTCCTGACTTTGAATACCAGCATGGCGACTCACTATGGTAGTGCATGGGTGCTGAGACACAGCAGCAAATAAAACAAACTGCTCACCGTGAACATCTGTGCCAAGAGCAGGACACGGTGTCTAAAAAGCCAGAGAATGCCCAGTACCAAGTAACTGGACCAGTGCAAAAATACTTACACTTACTTTAGTGCAGAAAAAAGCTTTATTGGAACCTTGAGCGTGACCTATCACCACAGTCCATCAATGTTCCAAGCTGCAAAACCTCTGCTTTTTTTCAAGGTGTACCACACCAATAATGGTTATGTTCTGTAGCTCGAATGCTTTTAAAGTGACATTGCCATAAAAGTGTTTTACCACCCTGTGAATTTCATACCTTCAGGCACAGAACAGTATATAAATCAATACCTGAATAACCTTTTTAAAGCAGTATACATACAGTAAATACAATAGCTTCAAACACTGTGGCAGATACAAAGGACAGTACACCCAATAAATTAATCTAATTCACCCACAACATATAAATACATGAAACCAATCTGCATAGTATGCTGTTGAATAGTTAAAAAACATAAGTACCATATTCATTAGCTTTGGCTGGGAATCACTAATAAATCACAACATGTTAATTTTTACTACACATTATCTCCTGCTGTAAATTGTGTCCCTGCCAAATTGAGAAACTGGAAAGTTAAGACGGGTTTATAACAAAGATAATTAAACCCATATTTATATGCTATAACTTCTCACCATGGTACTACATAATCTAAAACTGCTTCATTTCCTTTCAGGCAATATTGATACTGACACTTATTCAGTCCTAGTGCCTCTCCCTACAAAACAGGGTTCTAAATGAGAAAAAGACCAAGGTAGAAAGGTCAGTGGGGGATGCTGCAACTGAAGGTAAAGCCATCAAAAAATGGAAAGCAATGAGTACCAATGCCTGTAGTCTGAGTAACAAGCTTCCTGAATTAGTGGCCTTGATGGAGGAGGAACATCTGGATATCGTGGCAGTCACAGAAACATGGTTCACACAAAACCATGACTGGGACGTAAACATACCAGGATACACTATCTATAGGAGGGACAGAGAGGGTAATAGAGGAGGAGGAGTAGCTCTTTACATAAGGGAAGGAATCAAAGCAGCAGCACAAATGGGAAAACAGGGAGGAGAAGAAGCACTGTGGGTAAATTTGGAGACCGGCAATGGCACCACAATCCGCACAGGGGTTGTATACAGACCCCCTTCTCAGGGGGGAGGAAATGGACAAGAAAATGATAGAAAGTATACTTAGTAAGGCAGAAAAAGGGGAGATATTGCTGATGGGCGATCTGAATATGCCAGATGTTAACTGGAGTGCAGTTGCAGCAGCCACTTCGAAGAGTGGGGTTATTCTAGATGCCCTACAGGGGGCATGCCTTAGACAACTAGTATTGGAGCCCACTCGAGAGGGAGCAATCTTAGACCTGGTTCTCTCAAATGGAGATGAAGAGAGGATCACAGATGTAAAGTGGTAGCCATCTGGGAACTAGCGACCATCGAACAGTATGGTTCACAATAAACACAGCAATAGAGTCAAGCCATACAAAGGCAAAGGTACTGGACTTTAGGAGGCTGACTTTGCCAAAATGGGTGAGTGCCTAAGGAATGCACTAGCAAATGGGCAGGAAGGAGGGGTGGAAGAACAATGGGGAATAATAAAAACTGCCATCACAGAGGTAACTAGCCTTTGTGTGAAGCAAATAAACAAAACTAAACGATCTAAGAAACCACTATGGTTCTCAAAGGAAGTGGCAGTGAAGGTTCAAGAGAAAAAGAAAGCTTTCAGGAAGTACAAGGAATCAAAGAAGGAGCAGGACAGAGAACTGTATCAGTTAAAGCAAAAGGAAGCTGGGAAGGCAGTCAGAACAGCAAAGGCCCAAACTGAGGAAAAGATAGCCAACTCAGTTAAGAAGGGGGATAAAACCTTTTATAGGTACATCAGGAGCAAAGGAAGACCAAGGGAGGATAGTGAGCCTTAATGGGGGAGGGTGGGCAGAGGTGACTGTGAAAGGCAGAGATACTAAACAAAATATTTTGCTCTGTATTTACAAAGGAAGAGGAGGTACCTAAAACAAACAGTAGAAACACTCTGGATACAGAAGTTGATACAGCCCATTTACAGAAGAAAGGGTTCTGAAAGAACTCTTAAAACTGAAGGTGGACAAAGCAATGGGACCTGATGGGATTCATCCAGAATTGTAAAAAGAACTAAGGGTGGAATTAGTGACACCACTGACTACCCTGTTTAACAAATCATGGGAGGATGGGGTGGTACCCGAGGACTGGAGGAGGGCAGGTGGATTCCCTTCACAAAGTGGGAGCAAGGCAGAAGCAGGAAACTACAGACCTGTTAGTTTAACCTCAGTGGTAGGAAAATGATGGAATCACTTCTGAAGGAAAGAATTGTTGAGTATCTAGAGGCCAGAGGGCACAGGACCCAAGGCAGCATGGATTCTAGCGGGAAGGTCATGCCAGACAAATCTGATAGATTTCTTTGACTGGGTGACCAAAGTAGTAGATCAGGAGGGGCTGTGGATGGCCTACCTAGACTTTAGTAAGGCATTTGACACAGTTCCACACAAAAGATTAATATACAAGTTAGCTAGCCTGGGAGTGGGTCCCAAGATGACAGCCTGGGTAAAAATTGGCTGGAGAATAGGACACAGATATATAGTAAATGGAGTCCACTCTGAAGAAAGGGGGTTACCAGTGGGGTACCACAGGGTTCAGTATTAGGACCGGTCCTCTTCAATGTCTTTATAAGTGACATTGCAGAGGGACTGGAAGAAAAGTATGTCTCTTTGCAGATGACACAAGATTCTGCAACAGAGTTGATGCACAAGGTGGGGTGGAAAGGATGAAAAGGGACTTGGCAAGGTTAGAGGAATGGTCAAATGTATGGCAGCTTAGATTCAATGCTAAGAAATGCAAGGTAATGCACCTGGGAAACAAAAACCCAGGGGAAGAGTACACAATGGGGGGTGAGAAACTAACAACAAAATGGAAAGGGACCTGGGGGTAGTCATATCAGATGACCTAAAGGTGGGCAAGCAATGTGAGAGGGCAGCAAGGAGGGCTGGGGGGATACTGGGATGCATAGGGAGAGGCATCACCAGTAGAAAACAGGAAGTTATTATCCCTCTGTACAGACTGCTGGTCAGACCCCATCTGGAGTACTGTGTGCAGTTCTGGAGACCCAGTCTTCGCAAAGACATAGACAGGATGGAAGCTGTCCAGAGGAGGGCAACTAAAATGGTGCAGGGTCTGCACCGGAAGACATATGAAGAGAGACTTAAGGAGCTTAATATGTATAGCCTCGAGGAAAGGAGGGAGAGGGGGGACATGATAGAAACTTTCAAGTACCTCAAGGGAATCAACAAAGTCCAAGAGGGTAGCATCTTTCAAAAAGAGTGTGCAAGAACAAGGGCACAATTTGAAGATAGAGGGCGGCTCAGAGGTAATTTAAGGAGCATTTTTTCACAGAGAGGTTGTGGATGCATGGAATGGCCTTCCGGAGGAGGTCGTGGAGTCAAAAACAGTGGTGGAATTCAAGCATGCATGGGACAGTCATAAGGCAATTCTAGGAGGTGGGGGTAGAAAGAAGTAGGCTACTGGTTAAATAGGATCTGCAGCTTATCCAGTAGGCAGGGAAATGGGCAGACTGGGTGGGCCAAGCGGTCCTTATCTGCCGTCAAATTCTATGTTTCTATGGTATAAGTAGAGAACAGCATGACAAAGAGATAAGGACAAGATCTCCAGATTAGGTAGCCTGGCAGGGAAGTAGGGAAAATCAAAAACACAAGAAACAGAGGCGTGAAGTACAAAGGTATCATACCTACAAGGTATGAACCACAACACTGTAAAACTGGCAGTATAAATACCAGTTGGGAGCTTACTTTGAAAAAGGGGGCAAATTCAAGTCTGTCATTTAGATCTATTGTATTTATAGTGTTTATTAAATGGTTCTTCCGGTATTTATTTCTGTACTATTCTATGCCTGAAGGTATGTAATTTATAGGGTGGTAAGGCACTTTTATGGTACTGTCACTTTAAAAGCATTTGCACTATAAAAAGACTAACCACTAGTGGTGTGGTATACCTTGAAAAAGAGCAGAGGTTTGGCTGATTAAAACATTGGTGGACTGTGGGGACGAGGCTCGCTCGTGGTTCCAATAACATTTTTTTACACTAAAGTATGCATACATGTTTTTGTACTGGTCCAGTTACTTGATGCTGGGCTTTTCCAGGCCTTATTAGGTGTTGAGACATTCAGTTTACTACAGGGTTCTGAGTCTGAATCTTGCATAGTGGCTTACTATTGTAATGTGCATGTGTTGAGACTGTCAGTTACAATGAGAGTCCTAAGTTTCAATCCTAGCATAGTGGCTCTCTGTGAAAGTGTGTGGGTAATGAGAAACTCAGTTACTTTAAGGGTCCTGAATTTGAATTCCAGAATTGTGGTAACTCACTACTGTAGCTCATAGGTGTTAAGATACTCAGTTACTATTAGAGGTGGGTGAAGTGGCCAAAATCCGTTATGCAAAGCAATTTGCGTATTAAGGCAGAATCCACAAAGTAATCCACAACGCGAAGCAGAGTACTCTGCCTTATAATTAGGATTCCAAAGTCCATTGCAAACAATGACTTCATGTTATTCTGCCTTTCCGCAACCACTTCTACACCAATTTTAATGCGAAGTATATTGAAATCAATGTACTTCACATCAATTTGCCTTGTTGGTGAACTCCAAGGCGAATTTTGCAGTGGTTCATGGGATTGCAGGTCACATGGGCTCTAGATTGTTCTGCATAGCCTCAGTTCTGTGTAGTGTGTGTGTAGTGATAGCTGGAGACAGTTTTCTCTCAGAGCTCTGAGATTCAAACCCTCTAAAAACCATTCAAAAAGCCTTTCTGGGCCATTTTATTTGCTCAAAATTTAGTAAATCAATTGTAGAAACCCTCCTGTGCTCATATCATCAAGTGTTTATTGTTTTATTATGGATTTTGAATGTTAATTTAGAACATTCAGTCTGTGTACTGACAGACACTTGTAGAGTGCTTGGGGGAGGGGTGTATCTGTGGTGGAGGTAGATTAACTGGGAGAAAGGCAATCTTTCTGTTTTGGTTATATCTTTTTTGTAAAACTGTGTTCATGTACACACAGTAATATTTTCAGTAATTTTTGACATTTTTTTGCTGATTGTTGTGGTGCAGTGCATAATTTCAGTTTGTTTAAAAGATTTGGTTATATTATTGAAGTTTTCAGTTTGCTGTGCATTATCAGTTGTGTGTGTGTGAGTGTATATGTGATGCATGCCATCAAATCAGACACATTTTATGGTGTCACACAGTAATTGCAGCACTGTGAACTTGCATTATTTTGTACTGCTTTGTGGTATCTTGGTAGTGGACTGTTACTGCAGTGCACTGCCCCCCAACCGGCAAAAGGTGGGTTTTTTTTCAGATTTGGATTTGTGACTTGTGAGCACTGGTTAAGGTGTTGTTGTGCTTTTGCGTCTGCATCTCTTGAGTGCACAGCACAATCTTAATCTGTCTGCGTGTTTGCATCTGTTTAGTGCCCGATCTCCATCTGCAAGCCACAGTTGTTATTTTTTAGCTTCCCATCCACCGGCCCAGACTAAAAGTTCGTAAATCTAAATTTGTTTAAAATTTTCTTGATGATCCCCAAAAATGCCAGCAAAGAGATGCGCAAGCAAAACTGTTTCTGGCCATGACACTGCTGCCTAGGGCCAGCATCAAAACCTGGGCCACCCAGGCAAATGCCCGTAGCCTAAACACCAGCAAGGGGGCCCTCACTATGTTGCTTGGGCTCTGCTCCACCTCCATCCCCAGCCTTGTACAACTTAAATCACTGCAGTACCGACTGAGCATGCTGATGTGGGGGCGGAGAGTGGAAACATCCCTAAAGATTCTCTTGAAGGCTGTCATCCCAGCTTGAGTGGCAGGGCCCTGATCCAACAGGGCAGTGTTTCCTGGCTGTGGGGTGTGAATGTGTGGGTGGTGGCCAGTCACTGGTTGGAGAGTGTGGTGGAGGGCTGGGCCTGATTCCCCAGGCCAGTTAGCTGTTACATCTTGTGGGTGCAGTTGCCCATTTCAAATGTGAAGGCGGGAGTCGGGGTGGTTGGGGGCATGGTGCAGTGGAGTGCACCAGTCATCTGGTCTGGGGTGGTGGGGGCACGGGGCCAAGTAATACAGCGGGTGGGCGAGCGAGTCGTCATGAGAGCCAAAGCTGACAGAGTCACTCTGAATCCATTGTTGTGTGTTGGTTGGGGGTGGCACAGGCCAGCAGGCTCCAAAATGGTGATGAGATGGTCAGATTACGGGTTGGCACCAAGGGCAGAGCAACGCAGCAGAATCAACAGAGGCAGCAGCAGCTGGCAGTTCTTCAGTGAAGATGGTCAGTGGACTGAAGCCTGGAGGAGTATCTGGAGTTGTGGCAACAACAGGTCAGACTCTATGCATAAATACCAACTTCCTTTTGTTAGTTATAATAATTGTTAATGAATAAGGCAAGCAAGGGATCATAGTCATTGGTCTGAGGAAAGAAAATATGAGTAAATGCATATGCACACAGAAGTACAACTGGAAGTTCAGAACCAAAGAAAATATTGTTGCAGCTCAATCTCCTATTTGGAGCAAAAAAAGCTGTTAGGGTGCATCCAATGGCAGGGGGGAATTAATTTCTGGGTGGTGGGTGCCTAGAGCTTAACTATAAGTGTTCCATCTGCACTCCCATATGCTGCTATTCTTATTTGGTGAAAGAATGTTACACCTTTTGCACAGCATGAGACAACAGCACCAATGGCTTGAGATGATGGGGGTGGGGGCTGCCTATGCTGCATCTCTCTGCCAAGCACTGAGGCTGGTTTGATTGTAGTTTGTCTTTTTTTTTAACATGGACAAATGAATGAAGGGAGGCCAGGGGCCCACGGAAGGTGCATTGCCCGGGGCCCACAAAAACCTGGAGCTGGCCCTGCTGCTGCCAGTGGCAAGATTGGCCTTGGGTGTGGTAATACACAGAAGTGCATAGCTGATGTCAGTAAAGGGATTTCTCCATCAATGTTTTTTACAGCACAATCTGTTGCTTCACTGATAGTTGGAGGAGATGAGGTTGTCCACACTGGTGGTGTTAGTGCAGTTGCTGCTGGCATGAGTATTGCTGCCCCAAGTTTCACTTCTGACCAGTTAATCATTTTAGAGGGGGCCCCCCTAATGAAGGCCTAACCACCGAAGTGAAGGGGTCATTTGTGTGGCTTGTTTTTCCATCAATAAATTCGCTGTAGCGGTGAACATTTTTTCTTGCCGTTTATTCATCTGGAGTTCTAGCTTTCTGGTTTTGTTAAGTAGGAATACAATGAGGGCAAGGACACCACTTTTGTACTTTATTTTATTTCAGCTGTTTTGGGGCATGGTTCTTACCATTTTTGGGAGGTAAACACGGTTATATGAAAGGAAGACGGAACACACGCTTAACATTATACACATAACAGTGCACAATGGGGGGGAGAGACTAACAACAACAAAAATGGACAGTGACCTGTGTCAGATGACCTAAAGGTACGCAAGAAATGTATGAAAGTAGTAAGGAGGGCTGGGGGTATGCTGGGATGCATTGGGAGCCATCACATTAAAATGAAATCCAAAAATGGATGTTCTTTCCCTATGTACATATATTTGGTAAGCCCTCATCTTAGGTACAGCGTGCAGTGATGAAAGCATATCTCTGCAAGGATATACACAGGATGGAGACTGTACAAAGGAGGGCAACTAAAATGTTGAAGGGTATGCAAATGAAGCCAATGAAGAGACACTAAAGGACATTACATATAAACGCAAGGAAGAGGGGGGCATAATAGACACTATCAAGTACTGAAAGAGAATCAACAATGTACAAGAGGGTAGCATCATCCAAAAAGAAATGTGCATGAAGAAGGGCCCAAAATTTGAAGATAGAGGGGAGGCAGATCAGGGGCAACATCAGGAACAATTTTTTCACACAGAGGGTGGTGGGCACAAGGACAAGCTAAAACTAATGATCAACATTCTGAAGGGACAGCAGCAGTTGAAGCATCCCCATCATTTGTAGCTGGTGCCACTCAATTTGCTTCAACTGCTGCTCAACGTTGTCAAGACGGTGGTTTACAGCCTCCAACTCACTCCACATCAGGCCCAAATTGGCCTGTGTGGCAGGTAGTTGGACAGGGGGGTTGCCACCATCATCTGTTGCAGGTTGTGGTAGTGGAGCAGCTGGCTGATCCATGGCCCTCCCCCACTTCACACTACCATGCTCAGGTGGACGCTGTGCTGCCCCCTTTTCCCCAGCAGGACCAGCAGATGCGTTATTTCCCTGTTCTGCAACATTGGCCTGCCACTTTACATGGTGGTGGTTGTACAGGTGGGTGCGCCGACCACCTGTGCCAAGGTGAGTTCCTCTGGGGCCATGGCGCACCTCCACACCACACAGATTACATTTCACTACACTGCTGTCTCCAGGCGGTGTAGTAAAGAACTCCCACACTAATGAGGTGTGGGGAGGACCAGGCATATGCAGGGAGGCCCCCAGGTGTTGTTGGAGCCAGGCGCTGCTGCTGCACGATTGGGGCCAGGGGTGACCTAGACTGTGTAAGCCATGTGACGTGTGTGGGCTGGCTGTAAATTCTCACTCTGCCTTTAAAGGGAAGTAAGGTGGAGTGAGCAACACGAAGTCATTATCAGCATTATCACAAGGCGAAGTGGCGATGTAGTGGTTTTTAATGGGCACTTCGTGTAGCCTGAAAATAACATGAAGTGGGCTACTTTGCATCGACTTCGCTGGAGGAATTTAACTTTGTTGCATCTCTAGTTACTGTAACAGTCCTGAGTCTGAATCCCAGCATGGTGACTTACTATGATAGTGCACTGGTATGGAGACAGTCACTATAAGGTTCCTGAGTGTAAATCAAAGCATAGTGACTCACTACTGTAGTGTCAGGTGTGGAGACACTCTTATTATAAGGGTCCCAAGTCTGAATCCCAGCATGGTGACTCACAGTGGTAGTGTGTGGATGTTGATACACTCAGTTTACTATGAGGGTTCTGAGTTTGAATCCCAGCATAAAACTCACAATGGTAATTCATAGGTGTTAAGATACTCTGTTACTATAAGGGTCCTGAGTTTGAATCCCAGTATTGTGACTTACTGTGATATTGCACTGTTGTGGAGAGAGTCACCATACGTCACTATAAGGTTCCTGAGTGTAAACCAAAGATAGCGACTCACTATTATTGTGTGCAGGTCTGGTGTCACTCTGTTATTATAAGGGTCTAGAGTCTGAATCCCAGCATGGCAGCTCACTATGGTAGTGTGCGGGTGTTGAGACACTCAGTTACTATAAGGGTCTTAAGTTTGAATCCCAGCATGGTGACTCACTATGGGGATGTGTAGGTGTTAAGATACTCAGTTACAGTAAGGGTCATGAGTTTAAATCCCAGCATGGTGACTCAGTATGGTTGGGTGGTGGTGTGAGATTTAAGGGTACTGAGTTGAACTCCCAGCACAGGAACTTACTGTGGTTATGCTCTGGTGTGGAGACACTTACTTTGAGGGTCCAAAGTTTGAATCCTAGTATGGTGACTTACTTTAGTAGTGCACTGGTGTGTAGGCAAGTTACTATAAGGGTCTTGAGTTTGAATCCCAGCATGGTGACTCACTATGGTAGTGCGTGGGTATTGAGACACTTAGTTACTCTATGGGTCCTAACTTTTATTCTCTGCATGGTGACACACTATGGTAGCACATGGGTGTTAAGCTACTCTGTTACTTTAAATAAGACCTGCATTGAACCTGTAAGTCATTTTTCCCAGAAGAAGCGCTTTTATGGCTACATGGGTAGAGCTCTGCAGACATTATGCCATCATATGATCTTTATAAGAGCACTGTGGAAGCACGTGACTGGACCGCTGTCCGGTGTGCTTCCACAGAGCTCTGGCAAATGTTCAGTGGTCATGTTTATGTGGTCCTTCCCTTCCCCAGACTACATAAATACCCCCCTCCCAGAGCACTACTTTTTCTTCCGCAACAGTGGAAGTGATGGCTGCCATGAGCAAGATGGTGGCACAGACTCAAAGTGTGCATGCGCGAGTATCAGGCATGTACAGGTCTGTCATTGCTGTCATCTTGCGCATGGGTGACTGCAGGGCAAACTGTGCATGCACAGTTCTGTTATCACCACAGTCTTAGATATGGCTAACTGTGGTGCGTCGACAGCACTGAGTATTCTTTTTATCACTCTCACTGCACTGAGCAGCCGTATCGGCTCTGACCAGAGTTTGTTTACATATTATATCCCATTCCATTATTGTTCAGTCTTTACTAGCCTTGTAGTTAACTCAGTGGGTGTTTCTGATTCATAAACTGCTAGTAAGTGCCATTTTAGAACTGTATGAGGTACTTAATGTCCCACTTAGACCACAGAGTTCTAAAGTAGAACACAAATTCATTGTGAAAACAATGAAAGTTCTTTAACAAGGATATAAAGTACATCATACAGTTCTAAAATGGTACTGCCCAGCAGGATGTAATACAGAAACACCGACTGCATTTACCAAAAGGCCAGTACAGATGGAACAAAAAACAGAATGTGAACCAGTATTAGAAAAGCAGCTTCTTCAGAAAACACACTTACAGATTCAAGGCAGTTCTCCTTTAAGGGTTCCAAGTTTCAATCCCAGCATTGTGAATCACTAGTGCACTGGCATGGTGACAGTCACTATAAGGTTCCTGAGTTTAAATGCCAGCATGGTGACTCACGATGGTATTATGCAGGTGTGGAGCCACTGCTCTTATACGTACATAAACAACCTTCCAAAACATTGTTCTTTGGATACAAGTATTTTTCTCTACACAGATGATACTATGATGTATACACAAAAACAAGACACAAATTCAACAATTAAAACACTGCAAAAAGACTTCCTCGCTGTACAAAGTGTATTATTAGACCTCAGATTACTTTTAAATGAAAAGAGGACCCAGTGGGTTCTATTTGAAAAAAGAAACAAAAAAGGTGACACAAAACAAGCAATACATGCTATTCTGGAGTCAATATCAGTAGGGTCTGTAATTACAAATACCTGGGTTTGACATTAGATAGTAACTTATCTTTCGAATTGCATATAAGTAATTTATGTAAAAAAACTTAAACGACTATTGGGGTTCTTTTAATTTACAGGAACCAACCTTTGTTTAATTTCCCATTGGGAAAACTGCTGGTTACATCACTATTCATGCCAGTTTTGATTACATATACCATAATGGATGGGGAGGTGGTTATAGCGAGAATGTTAGACACCCCCAAGGTGTTGGATGCCATTGAAACCCTGAGAGTGAAGCTCGAGGGGAAACCCCGAGAGCGAAGCTCAAGGGGTTTGTACAGGCATCCCACACAGAGGGTGTCTGACAGTTCCTCCTCCCATCTTTATTTATATAATTGCTGGGGAGCGGCTTTTACGCCTCAGCAGTTATATAAAATACATTTAAATTAACTTACCCATTTCCAACTGGCGGCGTGCTGTGTTCTGAAGAGGACCAGAAGAGCACTTTTTGTGCATGCTCACACACGTTATGACCCACAGATTATAACGGGAAATTATAACCCCCTTCCCCTATGAGAAAAAGCAATCCCCAGTTATTATAGTGATTTTATTTACAATAACACAACAAGAACTTTATTAGATACACTAGACCCATTGTACAATAGTGCAGTAAGGTTCATTACAAAATTACCTTACAAAACCCATACGTGCACTCTGTACAGTGAGGCAGACAAGACTTCTTTATCTGACCTAAGGTACTCTCACTGTTACACATTCATATACAAGTTTATATTACAAAGCCTTCCTCTGTTTTTACTAAATAAACTACAGGTTAGAAATTTGTTAAAACATAACGCGATCAAATTCTCAATATACTTTTCAAATACCAAGAAGTAAATCAAAGTACGGGGAATGAATGATCGCAATAGCAGTCCCACCTGCTTGGGAAACTACATAAAGAAAAATGGATATGCATGTATTGCCAACATTAGCCCATTTTAGAGCCTCTTTAGGAAGCCTATTCTATAAAAAGTGTAACTGTTTTGGTTGAAAATTCCTGTTTAAAACTTCATGATCTTAGAGAAATTTTAAAAGTGTATATTATCGTATTGTGAGCAACTAAGTGTTTATAATATTGTTTAGTCTGTCATTAGTATATGTTTGGATGCAATTGTAAAAGAAAATATTTTTCTCAATTTGTATCCAATAAACAGTATGATGATGATGATGATGGATTATAAGGGTCTCATGTCTGAATCCCAGCATGGTGGCTCACTATGTAGTTGAAACACTTAGTTACTATAAAGGTCCTGAGTTTGAATCCCAGGATGGTGACTCACTATGGTAGTACATGGGTGTTGAGACACTTCATTACTATAAAAGTCCTGAGTTTGAATCCCAGCATGGTTACTTGTGATGCAGTGAAATTCAATTTCACCAGTGAAATTCTGGCAAAATCGGGAATTTCACCCCTCAAAATATTTGGTGAAATTTGTGCATTTCTTGGACTATTTCACAGGTGTAAAATGAGGAATTTCGAATACACATATATTTAAAAAATGTTTAAAAAGTGTTTCCCCCCTCCTGTCAGACCAACATTAAAATACATCTTTGTCCTCACATCCCTGGTGTCTAGTGGTCCCACCCCTCTGGACCGTTAGCACTATAGATATTTCCCCACCGAATTCACCCTAGCCCCATCCAAATTTGAAATAAAATTAATTTCCCTGGTGTCTAGTGATCCTACCCCCAGCCAATCGCAGCCAAATGAATAATGATCCTCCCCAAGATTCACACCCATCCACCTATTGTTCATTAGTGCCACCACCATCAGTCATGTAATTAAAATAAAAAAAACTTTCCCTGGTGTCTTGTGGCCCCCCCACCGCCCACCCTGTCTAGCAGTGACCCCACCCCTCCCCATCTAGGATCCCAGCAGGCCACCGGTACAGCACTCCAGTCACCTACATGACCAGCAGCCCGACTGAGCACTTTTACAAATGAGCTCTACTGAGCCCTTTCAATGAATGAGCATGTGCACGAATGAGCATGTGCACGAATGAGCATGCGCACGTGCTCATTCATTTAAAGGGCTAAGTCATGCTCATTTGTAAAAGCACTCAGTTGGGCTGCTGGTCATGGAGGTGAGTGGAGGGCTGTGCCGGTGGCCTGCTGGGGTCCTAGATGGGGAGGGAGGTGGGATGGGGTCACTGCCAGACAGAGTGGAGGTTGGGGGTCCTCAAGACACCAGTGATAGTTTTTTTTTATTACATGACTGATGTTGGTGGTGGCACTAATGGACAATGGGGGAAGGGTGTGAATCTCGGGGGGAGGATCATTCTTCATTTGGCTGATGATTGGCCGGGGGGCTGGGACCACTAGACACCAGGGAAATTTATTTTTATTTTTATTTCAAATTCTGGATGGGGGATGGGGTGAATCTTGGTGGGGGGGGATTGTTCATATTGGGCTGGCAATCGGCCTGGATGGTAGGACCACTATACACCAGGGATGTGGGGCTAAAGATTTATTTTAATGTTGGCTTGGACAGGAAGGGAGAAAACACTTTTTTTTTTTTTTAATATTATCATCCCCCAGCTTTCAAATGTGGAATTTCACCTGCGGCTGGCGAAATTATGCATTTCACAGGGGGAATTTGGAATTTCACACTCACAAAATAGTTTGTGAAATGTGCAGCTTACGCAAGATATTTCACAGGGTGAACTCTTTTAATTTCACACATCTCTAATGGTTACTCACTATGGTAGTGTGCGGGCTTGCTTTTTTTTCCTTATTGTTTGATAACTGGGTAAGGCTCACTAGGCAGAATAGGTTAAGTGACTCAGTCAAAGTTACACAGTATGCAAGTGGCAGTTTTAGGAATCCAACCCTGGTCTGCTTGATGTACAGTACCAAGCTCTTTCACGTCTTGTTACTCTAACAGAGTACTATTCCCCCTCAAAAGAGGGCTACTCAAATAGCAAAGTGCTACACCCATTCCCCAAAGGGCTACAACTATGGGCTGTTTAAAAACTGGAGCACTACCCTTGCCCCAAAATTGGCTATCAACCTGAAGGTGCTAAAATACCAGAGAACTACTCCGTGCCC
Source organism: Neoceratodus forsteri (assembly GCA_016271365.2). Classification (NCBI taxonomy): domain Eukaryota; kingdom Metazoa; phylum Chordata; order Ceratodontiformes; family Ceratodontidae; genus Neoceratodus; species Neoceratodus forsteri. The sequence goes on along the minus strand of CM028129.1, from coordinate 1,109,239,967 downwards.
CCCATAAAAAAAAAAAAACAGTGGGTAGAAACCAAAGGCTATTCAAATGCTCAAGTCTACAACACCACAACATTTTTAACTGGATTCAAAGCAATTTTGTGTCTGGGGGTTAGCAATACAGTAGTACTGTTGACCATGAATGTTTAAGGGGTTGACTTCTTGGTGGCGGATTGGGGGGGTGAAGCCCCCCAGTTCTCTGTGTTTTTTGTATCCATTTGGAATCCTCAGGAGGAAATGTCATCCACAATTTCCAGAGAAGTATGTTCAGTACTGCTTTTACAGTTTTTCTTGAGTGATACTTATTTATTTTATATTCCCCCAATGACATGAAGGTGACTGCCTAATTCAGCCAATCTAACCATGTCAGGTTACCATGGCTGAACCCCCACACACAGCATGGACTGGACATGAGTCTACATCTGCCAGCCTTTTTTTCCCCCTTGCTCCCTTTACCTTCTCTTCTACTTTGGTCAGTAGTCAGGAAAAGCTTTTTATTTGTTTTATAGGGTAGCAAATATGGTCTGCTTGCTTGCTTGTCTGCTACTCCACCACCCTCTGATGAGCTCCACTGTGCTTCTGATTGTACAGTACCTTACAACCAAACCGAATGTGCTGTGTGGGATCAATAGCACAGAGTGGTTACACATCTCAGTGTTGTATACACTACACTACTGCATGTGCACTTTGTCCCTCAAATTGCACGATACAAACTATGAAGACTTCCTACAGTCATGGACCTTTCTTGGAGACTGTACTGCAGAGTGCGCTTGTGCACAGCTGTGGTATTCATGGGATGGGTTGTTGGAGACACAGGTCAGCAGTAGACATGAATATGCAGCCTGAGCAATGATTAAAAGAGGAGTGGCATGCCAACATGTTAGGTAAGTGACAAGTGCTGAAGTGGACAGGCATAACTATTTAAAAACAACAAAAACAAAACCCCACTCTTAGGTCATGGATAAACCATGCTTATACATGATCAGCTACCATGGTCACTCACCGTTTGTCCACGATTTAAACCATGATGATAACCGAGTCTTCCTTTTTATCATAGAAATCCAGTGGCATTATTTGCCATAATAAAGGAGTGTTTATTATGGCAAACATGCGCATAGTTTTCCCTCAGTCTTCACATGCACCCTCCACAGCTCCTCCTCCTCCCGGAGCACTGACTGCCTCATCTCTCAACGGGATACAAGCCACCACTTGAACTTGGTGGTAAATGAGAAAGAAACAAAATCCCTTCTTTAAAAACAAAACTTTAAGCTGCAGGCAGAAATAAATGCAAAAGTGTTAATAATAAATAAAAATGACCACGGGACCATGCACTTGAACCAAAGTGGACCGTGGCCACACAGGACTCAGGAACGTCATTTTTACATTTATTTTATATAATTGCTGTGGCCAAAAAGGAAGACCCAGCAATTATATAAAATAAAATATGGGGTGCTGTGTGTAAATGAGACGTTTACACAGACCCTCGGGGTTAGATGCTTTTCATAAACCCTGAAAGCTTCGCTCTCGGGGTTTATTTATGTAGCATCTAACCCTTCAGGTATGTGTAAACTTCTCATTATACATTCCACCCCAAACTTTATTCTATATGTTATCCATGGGCAACCACTGATGGTAATTGGCCCAAGGATAGACCAAGGATGATCATGGTCAATATACAGTAGTCTGAGAATAATTCAAGTTGACCATTGTCATCCCATCCTTGGTTGTTCATTTCAGAAGTTTCCTGCAGTACAAAAGAACGGTACACCACTCAGGTAATGTCATATTTTTTACAACTTTACCTTCTGAAATGAATACATATTATGCACACATATTTTTTGAAATTCACATAATTACCCATTACTGCTGTTGTTCCTCTTTCTAAATTCCACATTTATGCTGTAGCTGGTAAAATGACCTTATCACTATTTATACCGCCATAATATGAAACTCTTTTAAGGTGTGGTGAGTTCTCATATTCATTTTTTATGCTCAGCTAATTAGTTTCCTTGAGTAAACCTTTTTTTGTCTTTATTTTGTGTTTCAAGTGAAACATTAGGAAACGCTACTTCACAGAAAGGGTGGTGGATGGTTGGAATGCACTCCCTGAGGAGGTGGTGGGGGCCAAGACTGTGATAGGATTCAAGGCTGCTTTGGATGAGCACAAGGAAATTTTGGAGATGGAGCAGGGGGAGGTAATTACCCAGGACACCTAGGGTCCTTGGGTAACATGTAGATAGAATGATTGGGCAGACTTGGTGGACCTGGAGGTCCTTATTTGCCAACAGTGTCTATGCTTCTATGTTTATAAATGGTGAAAACATTTTAGCATTGTGATTATTTATATTAGGCTAAAGTGTCACAGTCTACATTTTGCGGTTGCTCACTGGTACTAGTCGCACCATGGAAAATGCTGTTTTCCATTTAAAAAGGTAAAATAAAAAAAGTTTGTGAAATCTATATTGCCTTTTTAGGGATGCTAGGAGAGCCTTTTATTGATTCAACAATGACTCCTCTTGCATCCTTAGGGTGTCAGAACTACTCACCTTCAGTTTACAGTTCTCTTACCCTAAGAACATGCAAGTTGACACTCTTATATCCATAACTTGTCCTCTGATTCTCCCTATAAAGTTAAAATGAAATACAATGGGCCCTATGCATGAAGCTGGGGATGGCCCATGCAGGTTGTGCAAATGAAGCCCATAGCGCACAATGTCTGTGAGGTGCGCAGGACATGCACAGGTGGTATGCATATGGCCGCTAATGTTGCTCACCTGTGGCAGCCATGGATAAGTGTGGCAGTGCAGCATGGTGCTGGTGGAGGGGCCATGCAGTACGCAACGAGCCATCCCGGACACATATGCATGACCACCACTATGACATGAAGGCATGTGGGTCCACACATGTAACACTGCACTGGGGTAGGGCTTCCATAAAGCCCAGGCATGCAGTACGCAGGCCAATAGGGACACAAGAGAGGAGATCTTAAACACAGTCAGGGCCACAAGCCTCCAGCACAGCCACCACACAGCGGCCAACAAACAACATAGCAGGGAGGAGAGCAGCACAGGCATGCTCCCCACTACACAAACCAGCCCCTGGCCACCTGTATGTGGCCATCCCATGGCCCACTGGCAGGCACACATGCCACACAGTGCAACATTCTCTCCCCCCCAGCACCACCCAGCTAGATGCCATGCAGTGCCAGCCAGAAAAAAGGCATGAATACAGGGGATCCATGGAACAACAGTTTAATAAAGGCCATGCAGCACAAGTACCACACCCCCCGTGGCCTGTAACCTCAGTTCTCCCCATCCTTTGAGTCGTTGGAGGAGGCCGATGGTGTGCTATCAGTGTATGGCCTCAGCACTAGTACCAGCCATTTCAATTGGCCAGTGTACCTCTGCAAAGACAAAAAAAGTCAGGAAAAGTGAGATGTGAGTGGCTTCCCTGTGACATGACACTGCAACACAAACAGCACACACATGAAATGCAAAATCCACCTTTTCTGGCTCCGCCACCACCCATAGCTCCCCAATCTTGTCTTTGTAATAGATGTCCCAGCTTCCCCCATGTAGGGGCAGAATGTTGGCAGACTTCTGAAGCCTCCTTCAGTGGCGGGCAACCATGGTTGCCATCTCACCCAAGCCCAGCTCCTGTCTCTCCAGGGTGATGCTTTCCAGCCTCCCGCTGAATGCCTGTGGAGACACAACAGGAGGCAGACCATGACAGCATGGAAATATGTAGAATTGATGCCCTCATACCACCGCCCATGCAGCCAACTACCCACCTCTGCTGGCTCCATGACACACTAGATGTTGCCCCCCTCCTGGATAGCCTGGTATGTGAGGGCTGCCTGCCTCCAAAACTTCCTGGGGTAGTCGCCCAATTGCCTCATAGATGCTGCAGACTGCTTCCTCCACCATGATACATGTGTGTATGGATGTCACCCCACAAATGATGCCCTAGCATGCCACACCACCTGCTGGCATTCACTGGAAGCACCCCCTCAAAGGGTAATGGATCAAATCATGTGAGGTAGACAGTTCATGCAGATCACAGTTCCATGCTGAATAGCAGTCTATTACACATCAGGTGTGACAGTGCCCATAGGTGCACCATGTGCCCAGGACTACTGCTCAGCTCCCTCCTGCTGGACGAAGGTCTGGCACAGGTCCAACAGCAGTGAGGACACTCACAGCTATGGGCCTTTCACACCCAACTACATGTGCATGCCCTCTGGGACACCCAGTGTATACAGCAGTTCTGGTTTGACCATGCAATGATCACACACCTGTGTGACATGGTAAGCACACACCTAACACCTTGCACTGGATGTTCCCAGGCAATGTCCATGGAAACCAAGGTGCTGTGTGCATGGAAATATTACACCACAGGTTCCTTCCAAAGGGTGGCAGGTGATGTCATGGCAGATGTGTTGTGTCAGAGTTGATTTGCATGGTGGCAGCGAGTTTGTGTCTGCTCCTTTGATCTTTTCTAAGCGTGCGTCTTTGTCACTCGGTCAATACATGACATTGAACATACTGTAGCAGGCTGTGTTGACACTCTTTACTTTCTGTCCATACAAGGTATACACAAAGCTCTCAATTGTATCCTCAGTTTCTTTAGACAAGTGTGGAAATCCCAGTTTTTCAAATGCCTGTGTGTACTCTGTATTCTTTTCGATAATTGTTAGAGGTCGCACCAACCCTTTGCCTTTGAATGCTGGTGAATGGTCACACCCTGTCACTGCATGGAGACTTGGTAGAGCTGCACACACAGGTCTGCCTAACTCTGCTGACAAGAGGGATACATCTATGAATCTTCTTGTGTTATTCCCTGAATGGACAACGTCCATGTGCAGTTTGAGATTATTGTTTAGACTTGCATAATACAGCAGAATGACCAGAATATCAGTATTATCTGCTCTAACCACTACATGCACATCTTCACCCTCATTTTGACTGCAAATGTAGTGTATGTGTTGCATGATTCTTGTGTCTGCTGCTATGTGTTTGCTTTTTAGGGCCTTGCACTCTAGTCTGAGCATATGGCCAGCTTCCACTCTGTATGAGTAACAAGTTTCTCCTACTGCATGCATGATCTTTTTATCACCTAGAACTTCACAGTACACATCAGAATTCCATGCTGTAGATAGAAAACCTAGGAGTGTGATCTTGAATGAAGATGAAGACAGGGATCCAGCAAAGTCTCTTGGTCGGCTTTGGTCAGAACCAGTTATGAGACAGGAGAGTGGAGCAATGCTATGCTTTCCTCTCCTCTCTTCTCTTGTTCAAGACCTTTGATCGATGGAGATTTGTAACAGTCACTGACAAGGTGGACTTCATTTGCGGAAGTACAGCAAACAAGAGACAGGATGGTTTTTGCCACATCATGGAATGTTGGTGTCAGGTTTGTAAGACTTCTAATAAAGAACATGGCATCAACCACAGTGGCATTTACAGCATCAGTTTGGCTACTTTGGAATCTGATCTAAAGTTTCTTCAGTAGTGTTGACTTCACTGTTGTGTCCATTGACCCATCAACTTTTCCTAAGGAGAGGGGTACTGGGGTTAGTGGGTAGGCAAACAGCATCATGAGTTCAACTGTTGAAGTCGCAGATAGATATAGCAAGCATTCAAAGAGGTCTCGAGTTCATTTCAACTCGATGATTTTCTTGTGCTTGTTCTTAATCTTTACCTTCATTGCATCAGGTGGAGAGTTCTTCAACTTGTATCTTTTGATGAGTTTCTTGAACCTACTGCCTTTGGTAATGCATTCATCTCTAAACACGATACATTTGAGTAGCTATCTCAGTAACCTGTAACACTTTGTTTGCTGCCTCTTGTGACACTGCTTTTCCACTACTTATTGAATAAAGATTGTTTTCCTCAAATGCATCCCAGAATGAATTCATGGAAGAGTTTATTGTATTCAACAGTTTGTTTAGATCCTTTGAATCTCGTTTCACTCTAAAACTCTTCAGTTCTTGGCTGGCTTCTTCATGGCTGACTTTTCCCATAAGACTTCCAACAATTTTACTTTGAGCTGACTGCAGAATGTTCTACCTCCTTCTTGTCTTGCTGTTCTGTTTTAAAGAAGAAATCCTGGTTAGTCTTGATGCAGCATCGGCATTAATTGTCTGTTCCAAGGTCAAGTCTGCGTCATTTCTGCTAAACCCTCTCATTGATCTTGCAATGGTTAATGCTCCATTATCACATTTTTCCTTAGTCCAGGCTGGGTCTCATCCATGTTTAGCAAATTCATAAGGTACAGGGTCATCCACCTGGCATAGTTGTGGTGCTCAGCTGTGAAATAAAGAGGTATCATCTTCTCCAAGCTATATACAAAGAAAGGCAAGTCATTTGTCCTGATGGAACGGCAGAAGACTTGATACAACTCTACCAAACTGCAGTATTACAGCCAAAATTGGGCAGTTGCATCATGCTCACCATGATGTGTGGAATCTGACAATGTTTTACATGCTTCTATGAATGTCTTGAACTTAGCTGTATTCTCTAGGTCCACCACTGAGGAAGGCGATGGGTCATTAAGTAGCTGCTGCAGATGCTTTGAGATTGGAAAGTCTGACAAACCTTCATATTGTATAAAGCACTGCAAATGTTTAATTCTGAATGCCGCTGATAGCATCAGGTGAAGCCTCTTTGCCCGATTGAAAAATGTTCCTTGAAGAAGTCCATTCAGGGATCCCAATGCCAATACACCACTTTCAACAAGAATGTGGTCTCCCCCAGAACCATTCAGGAGGTATCCAAGACCTTTGAAATATGCTAATTGTATATGGAATGGTCCAAAACATATGAAAAGTCTGTCATATTCTGGGGACAGTTGTGCTGGTTAACTTTTTATTATGTCTTTTTTTAAAGTTTCATCAGCTGCAAGTTTACCGGCACTCTTATATTCAGTGTTCCTGTGACAGGTATAATGATACCCATGACTGCTGAAGTAACATTCAGGCAATTCAAAACACACCATGTTGTACTTTGACAGTGTTTGACTAGAACTCCTTTCCTTTGCATCAGCTACTTTCTTCCAATGAGCATCATCAAAAGGTAGCAGGTCTCTATGGTCTGTGCTAACTCCAGGATCAGTGTGTAGGATGCATTGCCTCTGCTGTTTGTGAGAAGTCTTGCTAGCCATATCTGAAATATTAAATAAATTAGATAGATTAATTAAATAACTATGTAAACTGAATCTATTACATAAATGTAAAACTTTCAGGTACTCTTAAGAAAGTGCGTTTTCCAAGAAAACGTACAACTATGGATGAATAAGAGTTGTAAATCTGAATTCTACACACTTTTTCGCATGAGAAACAGTCATCAAACCTTTCAGACCCAGACACAAATAAATGCTCTATTAGACAAGATGCCCTGAAGGCAGTACTGAGGGGGACTATAATAACATCTGCAGTGCACATAAAAAAGTTGGAGACTCAGGATATAAGACAACTCGAAGAGCGTATAACCAATGCAAAGAAAAAGCACATGGGGGCTCCAATAGTGGAGGATAACAATAAACTGCAAAAGTTAAAATGGGAATTTAATACAGAACATAACATCAAAATTGGAAGAGATCTTCTGCTTACACAAATTGGAAGTTACTCTGAGGGATACTCGGGGAAAATGGCTGGCCTGGCAATTAAAAAGCAAGTAAGGTGCAAAAAATGTGGTCCAGATACAGGATAGTGATGGTGCTTTACACAGTGGTGACAAAGAGATAGGGGAAAGTTTTCGCATCTATTATGAAACTGGATATACTTCAGAGACAGCACCTTCCCAAGAACAATACTCAGCCTTCTTTGCCAAGGCGCAAATCAAAATGATCAGTGTGCAACACAGAGAGGCAATGGATTTACCGGTAACATGGGAGGATATAAAAGATGCAATCAAGTACTTAAAAGGAAGGAAGGCCCCAGGCCGGGATGGGTACCCAATTGAGTTCTTCAAAATATCTTCCTAAGAGCTGAAAATTCCTTTGAAGGAGATGATTGCAGAATCCTGAATCTTGGAACATTGCCCCCCTCTATGTGTGCTGGCACAATCACAGTATTACCTAAACAGGGTAAAAACCCCAAATGTTGTACCTCATACCACCCCATATCCCTGCTAACATCAGACTATAAAATCTTGGCTTGAGTGATAGCAAATAGACTTGAGAAGGTGCTTCCTACCACTGTAAGTGAAGATCAGACAGGGTTTGTCATGGGGAGACAAGGCAAGTTGAATGTTAGATGTACATTAAATGTAGTATGGTGGTGGATAAGGATGCACACTAGTGGTAACCCATGGAAATTTGCATTAGACACAGAAAAGTCCTTTGACAGGGTGGAATGGGGGTATCTTTTCTGAGCACTGCAAAGATTTGGAGTCAGGGTCAATATGTGGAGTTGGATAAGTGCATTATATAGTCAGCTAGGGGCCCAGATCTTAGCGAATGGGAAACTTACTAAGCCCTTCTTACTGACTAGGGGGATGAGGCAGGGATGCCTGTTGTCATCCCTGCTATATGTGTTTTCTCTGGAACCATTAGCCGAAGTCATCAGGTGAGAAGAGGGTATACAGGGAATAAAGGCGGGAGATAAAACACATAAGTTAGCATTGTTTGTGGATGACTTATTATTATATATGCAGAACCCAAGGGTGGGGCTCCCTATACTACACATTGTACTAATGGAATATGGGCACCTAGTGGGCCACAAAAAAAACTGGTCTAAAAGTGAAATATTAGTGTTGGGACAGGGAGATGACAGCTACCTGAATGCTTCCACTTTAAACATAAAAAAATGTTAAAAAACTGAAATATTTGGGAGTAATGATAACAAAGAATGTGCTACACCTATATAATAATAATAATAATCTTTATTTGTTAAGCTCAATTCAAAATATCAAAGCGCTTTACAGAAATATAAAACACAATAACTTTAAAACCAGTAATAATTAAAATACTGACGATTAATATCAGCTGATCAATCTCAAGCAGCAGCATAAGCAAATAACGTGGTGTATAAAGAGAATCACATCCCTCTGTTAAATAAAATAAAGACTGACTGTGTGAGGTAGGAAGGACTACCACTAAATTTCATAGGTAGAGTCAATACTGTCAAAATGAACGTACTACCACAGTGTTTATATGTATTTTAGAATCTCCCAGCTAGGGTTCTAGAAGTTTTTTTTTTGGCAGCTAAACAATGTATTGCACATATTTTTGTGGTCTGGCAAAGATGCCAGGATAAAAAGAACAATCCTGCAACTACCATTTGGGGGGCTTGCTCTACCCAATTTTAGGTATTATTACTAGGCAGCAGAGCTAGCATTTCTGGATCATCCCAATGCTGCACAGAGTCTGGCCTGGATGACAGTGGAGGGAGAGGAAACGGTAGGGGGGGATATTGCAAGGGATTTTGTCATCGTTCTTACAGACTAAGGTAGCTCCTAAATGGCAAAATCCTTCACTAGGATCATGGCCAGACTGTGGAAGGGGTCCATAAGCATGCCAGCCACCGAGAGATAATGTCAGCCAATACAGCCATCCACATGGACTTTAGAGAGTGAAAGGGTTACAATGTGCAACTTCACCGAGTTCCTCTGAGATGATACAGAAAAGGGTTGGGGACAGTGGGTGACCTACTGTATGGAGGAAGGATCAAAACATATATGGAGCTCAGGCAACAATTTGGAGTTCAAACAGGGGACATCTTTGCATACCTTAGAATAAGGCAATGGGTAGAGGACCTGAACCCAGGCCTGTCCCCCACACAGGAAGCCTTACATAGGCCGCAGACAAATAGTACACTCATAACCACACTGTATAGATTGTTCCTGGGCTCAGCACCCCCACCAGTAGTGAAGGTCCGAGAATCTTGGGAAAATGACCTAGACATGAGCTTAGATAGAGATTTTTGGGCAGCAACATTAAGATTGTCCTCACCTGCTAGTTTTCAAATAAACTTCACAGAATACAACTAAATTATTTATACAGGATTTACCTCACCACCAGTAAGCTGCATACATTTTCTGACACTAGGCCCAGTATTTATTCTAAATGTAAGGCTTATGAAGGGGACTTCCTACATGTGGCACTGACATGACTACTTTTTGGAAAGAAATGCACAGCACCATGCAAAACATTTTGTGCACCAATTTACCAAATACTCCTTTGGAGTTTATGTTGGGTGCTGAGCAGGCTGCACATTGAAGGAAAACACATAGACTATAGGAGGTGGTGTTGGTAAACACCTTGAAAACAGCGGCTCAACACTGGTCAAGTGAAACCTCCTTGAGTATAGTCCATTGGATGAATAATCTGGGATCCTGTATGCACCTAGAAAGGATTTAGATGCAGGTTAATGGGCAGGAAACCTTATTTCTGGAAACATGGAACCCATTAATCAAGGCAATTGAGTCTGGTGATGTGATGCTTTAGACACCCCCCCCACACACATACACACACACACATGGGGGGGGGGAGAAAGTAGTATAAATTTTAATGTCAGTTTTAATGTCTATTGTTAAATAAATACGGAACAAACTCTAGAGAGACTGGGCCCCCAAACACACTCTGAATTGTACGTACCAAATGTAGCTAATATACGTATACACTGCAACTGTTGGTTTCTATCAATAATAAAGGAATAATGCCTGACAGGGTGGGTGTTATGCTGGGATAACATCCCACCTCGGGTGGTTGGGCCCAAGGCCACCGGCCGAGGGCATCCAACACCCAAGAAGGGATGTTATCCCAGCATAACACCCACCCTGGAGGGCATTATTCCTATTATACAATAGCTCATTGTTTTATACAGAAAAAAAATAATTTTAAATAATTTTATTTAGTGTTTAAAAATATTTTTTTAAGAAAAGATGCAAGCAATGCTCAAGGACCTCAAGGATATCATCAGCAGGGATGCTATGCCAGGATAACATCCCTGCTGTGATGGCCAACTGACCAATCAGGAGCCAGGATTCTTTCTTGCCATTGTCTAATGTAATGTAATGTCTTAAAATCCCTTTAGGGCATTTGACATCAGATGCCTATTGTTTGTAATTATGATACCTTATTAATAAAAAATGTTTACAAAAAAAATTTACCCCAGGTTACCTGTACCTTAAAAGACTCCATCAGAGAATGTATGAAGTAAATAAAAATAACACTTAATAATAACTAGTTTCCCTTTTAGGGAAACTGTGGCATAATTTGCTGTAATGAAGGAGTGTTCCTTATGGCAAAAACGCACATGATTTCCCTCACTGTGCGCATGCACCTGATGGAGTTCCTCACCTTCTGACCACTCCACTTTTGCTTTCTCACTGAACCACCACCAAAACGGATATGTAACCGCCACTGGGAGTTGGCATTAAACAGTTAAAATGGGTGTCCCTCTTTTAAAATTAACCCTCGGCAGCCCAAAAGAAACAAAAAAAAAAGATTAAAATCAATGAAGAAAGGTGACCGCAGCCACGCACTGTAACCTAAGCAGACTGCGGTTGCACAGCAACTAACTTTTATTTTATATAATTGCTGAGGCAAAGAAAGGGAAATCCAGCAATTATATAAAATGGAAATAAAGTGTGTAACTTGAGGTTACACTAAGGGTTAGATGCTTTTAATAAACCCCTTGAGCTTGCCTTGGGGTTTTGTAGCATCTAACCCCTCAGGTGTGTATAAACTTCTTGTTACACACAGCACCTTATACTTTATTCTGTATATACTCCACAATAATGACATATGTTGTAGGATTATACACATTAAAGACTATGGGGAATATGGTATTATACAGAGATGAAAAGTAAAACATTAAAAAGATAGAGATCACATAGAAAAAAACTTAGCTCTAACTAAATTTCTAAGCAGAAGAAGCTTACCCCAGCTGGGATCTTGTGAGTTATGGCAGAGTTGAGCATGTGTTGTTACAGGTCTAATGTCCCAGCACAACTCTGACTTCCTCAAAGAAACATGGTCAGAATATCCCAGGTAGGCCAGCCCACTCAACTGCATCACTGGCCCTGCCTCACTGACATCACATCTTGGACATCTCCTTTGAACTGTGTGGGCCACCTCTCCTACAAAATGTGACTAAACCAAATTTGTGTATTTGCTTCCATTTACATTCTTCCTTGAGCTCTCGGCCTCGGGGATGCCATCTGGCTGGACCAGCCATTTGTTTACGGTCAAAACATAGCCTCTTTTAGGATTAAATAAGCTCAGTTACCTATGTCCATCCTGCTTGCTCTCTGAAGCCAAAGGACTGCTTAAACAAAAGTCACTCTCAGCTTAATGCCCAGAAGCTTGGTCTGAAAAAGAATGCAATTTTCAGTTTCCACATAACTTCCACGTCCACTATAATATTTTGCAAGGAGAAGAGATAATAAAATTATATTAAAACAATTCTTGAGTGTTAAATATTACAGTACATGATCACACATATTTTTCTCTTGCCTGTTATTTGAGTGAATCCATCTGACGGTAATGTGGTGGTGGGTAGACATCCCTTTCAACCCCGGTATCAGCCTACAGAGCCTGAAGCTTTTTTGAAGGAAGACAGATTGAGTGAAATTTAAAATAATTTGTGATTATTTCCCTTATTAACACCAGGAAAGAAATTTTGCTCCACTGGATGGACCCCTACCCTCCATCATATTTTCAGTTATAAAATTTGGTGTTGGATTTTTCAAAACTTAAAAGATCACATTCTTTCATGGAAGGTGCAGGTACTAGATATGAACAGATCTGGCAACATTTAGAAAGATATTTAGATAATACTGTAGCTGAGGAATTACTTTTTGATAAAGAAATAAGGCTTATCACCCCACCACTCCCACCTCATGCAGACAATATTTTTATGGGACCTTCTTGCCTTGCTTTTCAGTTCCTTGTTGATGACTTATAGGGAGGTTAAGGTGAAGGGTCATGACAATTTTTATCGCCTGATAGCATATTGGTTGGAGCAGAGCTAAAAATTATCTGTGGAGGATCTCTTTAAAATCTAGCTTTCTAAAACCAATAGTGACCAGTATCACATTGTCTAATCCCCCCAAAAAAGTAACATCCTCATCTTCATCCTTCAGTTCCCTTTTCTTGACTTCATATTTAGTTCTTTGATGCTTTTGCATGCTTCATCAATTAAATTGTATTATGCAATGGTACCCACAAATACTATAACCTGATTGGTCAACTAAGGTCTTTAACCACAAATACAATCCCAACATAACCCGTGGGTAAAGTGCCAGTGACATATTCACAAAACAACTGAAACTAATATAAAGATAAAATTACAACACAGCATTCTCTATTTTAAAAAGTAAAAGCACTGCCATTTTGCTTTTACTGGTACATTCCAAGATCAGAAACAATGATGAAATTGAGCAGATTTTCCATAGCCTCTTGGAAAATGAACAAACTAATCAATTGGTCACAACGGAAGTTCCTACCAGAGCAGCCTTCATTTCAGATGGATCAGAAAACCCAATCAAGCACGTTACACAACCTCTGTGACTGGCATTGGTACTGCTGCTCCTCCTCCATCCCTAGAACTCCAAATGTTGGCTGCAGCTCGAACTCCAGCCCTCTGCAGACACATTGTAATTCAACCAAAAGACATACAATTAAAACTAAGCCGCAAAGAGTTAACCACCATGAAAAAGACCTAGTGTGCTTATAATGTATGTAAAGGTTGGTGCTCTGAAAAATCAGTAAACATACATTTAAAACTGGCACCTTTTGATATCATCAATGGCACACTTCATTTTTTCTTTGACTCTGTAAGAAACAGTAGGGAGTAAAAATTTGGTTTCAGCAGTTTTGCAAGCCTTAGGTCTGGGCTTCATGGATATTGTACATCAATGACCCCCAGATAAGTTGCCTTCTGAACCTAAAGAATGACAGTTGTTTCACTACAGTGAACACCATTTTAAAGGTGTGGTAAAACAGCACAGGCAGGAAGGTAAAGACAAAGCCTCTTACCACCCACCCCTTAACCCCGATGAAGTGAATTTCTCAGGTAATCCCCAGCCACATCCCCAAGCACAGTTACTGTACTTGTCAAAAGGTTTGGATGGATATCCAACTAAATATGGCAAGCAGGGGAAATAAGGCTACAAGATCCTTTACAACTAACTCTTTTAAAGTTAAAACAACTACAAGTGGGCTAAGATACATAACTAAATATTTTAATGAACATATCATGAATGACAATAAACCATTTGGTGTCACAAAACAAAGTTATCGTGTTTTGTTTTGTTTTTTGAACAGCCTGGCAACCCGTTATGCCCAGTCACAAGCTATATAAAATATTCATTGCAAAAAACTTTGGGACTGCACTAGTTAGGGTTACACTGACAAAAATAGAAAAATGTGATGTTAGGGTTGCCAACCCTAATACCCCACCCTGCTGGCAGCAACAGGAAAAACCATTACAGATTGACTTCTCCTGTGTATTATTAAATCAGGTGTGGCATATGCCTTGGGGTTGTCAATACTAACACTCACCCCATTCCATCAGTAAATAGGCTGAGATATGTACAGTATATGAGAATGGGTTGAGAGTTAGGGTTGACAACCCCAAAGCACACGCCATGCCTGATTTATGAAGACACAGGAAAGGTCAAACTATAATGTGTTTTCCTGTTGCTGCCTTGCAGGGTTATAGGGTTAGTTGCCAACCCCAACATTACATTTCCCTACTTTTTTGTCAGTTTAACCCTAACTAGTGCATTAATGAAGTTTTTTGCAATTAATTTCCTTACTTTTTGAAATAGTATTATCATATCCTCATTTGCTGTGGAAGTGCAGGGTCCTCTGAGCCCTGCTCTTCCATCCCTTCATAGATTCATATTTGTATGTTGCTGTGCAAGCACAGGGCTCTCTGTGCCTGTACTTCCATTACTGCCAAAATAGCATTTCCTTTCCTTCGTTGTATTGCTTGTTAAAGTTCCAATGCTATCCTATGAGAATTAACATTTTTTATATGTTATGCTTTTTATATTGTCTCTAAATTTTTAGGGGGGTGAATATGTGTTAGTTGTATAGTACTCATTAAGATATTTGTTTTGATACACAGATTGTCCCTTAAGTCCAAATTTTGAGGAAGTTATGACTTGTTGAAGTTCCAATGTTATCCTATGGGAATTTGTATTTTTTATATTTCATATTACCCCTAAATGTTTAAGAGGATATAAGCATTATTCTTGTAGTACTCATTAAGGCCTTTGTTTTGATTTATACATTGTGCCTTAAATCCAGGTATTGAGGGACATATGGTTTATTGACTTTCTAATGTTATCCTATGAGAATTTGTATTTTTTTATTTTTTATACTTTTTGTATTGCCCCTAATGTTTTGGGGGAATATGTGTTATTTTTGCAGTACTCATTAAGATCTTTGTTTTCATATATACTGTAGATTATCCCTTAAGTTCAAATTTTGAGGAAGTTATGGTTTGTTGAAGTTACAATGTTATCCTATGGGAATTTGTATTTTTTTTATTTTCTTTATATATTTCATATTGCACCTACATGTTTAAGAAGAAATATGCATTATTCTTGTAGTGCTCATTAAGACCACTGTTTTGATGTATACATTATGCCTTAGGTCCAGATATTGAGGGACGCGTGACTTGTTGAAGTTCCAGTGTTATCTTATGGTAATTTGCAATTTTTTATTGTTTTTTAGTATTGTCCCAAAATGTTTACAGAGGAATATGTGTTATTCTTGTAGTATGCAGTAATATCTTTGTATATATATATATATATATATATATATATATATATATATATATATATACATTGTCCTTAAGTCCAACATACTGAAGTAGTTATGGCTTGTTGAAGTTCCAATGTTATCCTATGGAAATTTTCATTTTTTTATATTGTCCTTAAATGTTTGGGGGTATCTATTATTTTTGTAGTACTCATTAAGACCTTTGTTTTGATATATACATTGTTCCTTAAGTCTAAATACTGAGGGAATTATGAGCTTGTTAAATTTCCAATGTCATCTTATGAATTATCATTTACGTTGGTTAATGCTTTATAAACCAACCACTGTGGCAACACAGGGATTTCAGCGGGGTAATTGCCAAGCCCATTGCAGTTCATAGAACTGGGGCTCGGCAGTCTACCCCTAATAACCACAGGTGTGGTCCTGATGCAACTCTCTGCTGGGTGGGCTTGAACGTCATATACTTCAAAGCCACTCTAATCTACAAGGGTATCGACCCTTTGATTTAAATGACCATTCAGCCCACCCAGGGTGCCCAATCCCCATGTCAGTGATCTCCACTCCCCCCCGTAGTGTCCAACATCAGGGTGCCCAATCCCCATGTCGGAAATCTCCCCAGTACTGTCTTACATCGGGGTTCCCAATCCCTGTGTTGGTGATCCACCCTAGAAATTGTCCAACATTGGGGTGCCCAATCCCATGTTGGTGATCCCCCCAGCATTGTATGACATCAGGGTGCCCAATCCCCATGTCCGCGATCTCCCTGTACTATGGGACACTGGGGAGCCCACACCCAGGGTCTCCAGTTATTGTACACTCCCATCACACCTCTGGAACACTGGGGAGCCCACCCCAGTGTCCCCAAACATTTTTTTATCCCTGAGAAAAAGAAAACAGTCCTCCAGCATTTTTTTAAACATGTATAGAAGAAAACAGTCCCTCATCATCTCCCCATCTCCCTCCCCAATCCTTACCCTCCCTGTTCACTCCCACCCCCTGCACACCCCCTTACCCTATAATTACCTCTGGAGGTCAGCAGCTGGCATCTTCTGTGGACTGGGCCAGGTCTGCACTCTTCAAAGCTGAACAGCAAACTAAGGAATCAAGGTAAGTGCTGTATTATGGCACTCAGTGTTGTTTTGAACTTATGGTGATATTGCTGCCATTTTTAGGTATTTTTTTTTTTGCACCAAATTTTCAACATGGGACTTTTGGGACCCCATCTCATGAACACTGGCACTGTTGTTTTGTTACTCAGTCCTGAAATGTGATTTTGCGGTCCCTGAGTGGAATCACCTTTTGGGACTGAGTAACAAAGAAACTGTGCCACTCTTCATGAGGTGGGGTCCCAAAAAAGCCCATGTTGAAAATATGGTGAAAAAATTCCACAAAATGGCCACGTTATAAGCATGTGTTGTGCAGTTTCTACACAGGCACATAACTTTGCAAATTTTTAATATTTTCACTCCAAATTGTCAACATACAGATTTTTCACACCACCTCATGAACAGTACAGCTGTCATTTCTCACATCCTGATGAAACATGTTTGCACACCCGTGGCATGGAATGGTGTGATCCTTGCACAAAATCATCTTTCAGCGCCATGTAACAAAATGGCAGTGCCACTGTTCATGAGGTGGGGTCCCAAAAAGGCACTTTTCGGGCAGGAGTTGAAAATTTTCTCTGCCCTTGTTCATGAGGTGGGGTCATAAGAAGTGCATGTTGAAAATTTGGAGCAAAAATATTCGCAAACAACAAAGTTATGAGCCTGAGTTAAAATTTGTGAATGCAGGCTCATAGCTTTGGCAATTTTCAATATTTTGACCCCAAATTTTCAACATAGCCATTTCTTCACAATACCTCATGAATGTGACAGCTGTCATTTTTTAGATCCTGTCCAAAATGTGTTTTTTGCATCCTGAAATGTAATTTTGCAGTTGCTGTGCAAAATCACCTTATGGGCGGGAGTTGAAATTTGTATCTGCTCTTGTTCATGAGGAGGGGTCATAAGTAGGGCATGTTAAACATTCAGAGCAAAAATATTCATAAACAACAAAGTTATGAGCCTGCGTTGAAATCTGTGAAAGCAGGCTTGTAACTTTGGCAATTTTCAATATTTTGACCCCAAATTTTCAACATAGCCATTTCTTCACAGCACCTCATGAATGTGACAGTTGCCATTCTTTAGATCCTGGCCAAAATGTTTTTTTGCATCCCAAAAGGTGATTTTCCAGTTGTAGCACAAAAGCACCTTTTAGGCAGGTGTTGAAATTTTTGTCTGCCCTTGTTCATGAGGAGGTGCCATAAGAAGGGTATGTTGAAAATTTGGGGCAAAAATATTCACAAACAACAAAGATATGAACCTGTGTTGAAGTTGTGAATGCTTTGGCAATTTTTAATATTTTGACCCCAGATGTTCAACATAGTCTTTTCTTCAAAGCACTTCATGAATTTCACAGCTGTCATTTTTCAGATCCTGGCCAAATTTTTTTTTTGCATCCTGAAAGGTGATTTCGCAATCACAGAGCAAAATAATCTTTTGGGCGGGAGTTGAAATCTTCCAGATTTGGGCTCAGAATTGCAAAAAAAAAAAAAAAAGAGATGAAGAACAAGCAACCAACATTTGGCATTGACAAATGCTTGTTTTCATTTCTATCACTTTTTAATGTGGGCCCTAATTCTTTTGGGGAGTGAATTTTTGTTATTCTTGCAGTACTCATTAAGACCTTTGTTTTAATATATAGGCAATGCAAGGCACATTTTATTTATATAGTGCTCAACCCATCAAGGGCTCTGAGTGTTTCACAAAAATAATGTAACACAGTATTTCACAGATACTGTAAGAAAGCAAGGATAATTTAAAATTGGTCAAGTCCCATTAAAAACTTGATCAAATAAAAAGGTCTTAAAAGATATTTTAAAGGCCTCCACTGAGTGGGTTGCATGAATATAATGAGGGATCAAGTTCCAGATGTGTCCCTTAAGTCCTAATATTGACGGAGTTATGACTTATTGAAGTTCAAATGTGGGGAAAAAAACTAAGTCCAAATCCTTTTTTCATATGAAGGAATCCTTTTTCACAAGAACTAAGAAAGCTCATGAAAAATTATTCCTTCCTACGAAAAAAGAATCAGAAAAAAATGAAGTACAGATTCTTTTCTTGTATGAGGGTATTGTTTTTTGTATTGAGTCCTTTTTCATATGAAGGAAAAAAGATCATGATAAAGGATTCCTTTTTACTAAAAAAGAATGAGTAAAAACTATGTAAAAATTATTTTTTATATAATAGCATTGTTTTTCATATGAATGAATAAAAGCTCATGAATAAGGATTCCTGTATATGAAAAAAGATTCAGAAAAAAAAAAAAAACAGTCCAAATTTTTTTTTATATGAGGGCATCCTTTTTTGTGAGCTTTTTTTGTTCATACGAGAGTATTTGGACTTATTTTCCCCCAATTCTTTTTTCATACTAAAGGCTCCTTTTTTGTATGACCAAATTCTTTTTTTTTCTGTGGCCATATGAACAAAGAAAATCGTCTGATGAAAAAGGATTTTAAAATGAAATAAAACACATTTGGGGGTAATTTTTCCAGCAATTAAGTGCAGAATCTACCTAACGGGGTCCTGTTGACCAAGACACATGTGTTGGTGTTTGTCCAGGGTGTCATTTTTGTGGATTTTGCAAACTTTTTCTTAAAAAAAAAAGGGAAACATGATGGTGGCCACATGAAAAAGGATTTTTTCCTCACCAAACAATATAAGATGACCCCATATGAAAAAATATCTTTTTTCATACAGACCAAATAATTTTTATGTTCCAAGCCACTATTTAAAAGACTGTGCTGAGCTTGCTCAGAACTGAAATTTTAAAATTTAAGAACTTTGGAACAGATTAATATTTTTCACCAAACCAGCAAAAGGTAGCACATCTGTGGGCCAAGCCCTTTCCACCCTGAAAATTTCTATGCAAAATTCTAAACCACCTTGGCACTAGGCAATGACAAAAAAAACCAGCAATTTTTAAAACTTGTTTCACTATTCGCTTCTTGGAATGTGCACATCTACTGGAATAAAACTTGGCACGTCAAAATACCTACCCCGAGACCATTCCAGATCCATTGAACAGTTGTGACGATACCAAAGTGCAAAGTTTGAGGTTTAACATAGTGCTCAACCCTCACTATAGTAAGTGGACTACCACACCACTATAATTTATCCAAACTGCCTGAGCCTGCACCATCCTTGTTTTGCCATATGTGGAGACAAGCCCAAGAAACACCAGATGAAATGGCAGTCTGTTACACAGTACAGCCAGTGAGGAAAATAAATACCTTGGCAGCCTACTCCCCATAATTTGCATAGAAGCTGGGCTGCCCAAAATATACACAAATCCTTCCATACATGCAAACACTATTACACCATTATCTGATGCAGGACCTGAGACTAGGCAGATCATGTCCAAGACTGTACATTAATAAGACATTCTTAAGAAGTTATTGGAGGCTGAATATGGTTGACAGACAGCAATGGAGTTCATTCCTGGTGGGCACCACACTGAATACAGCAAGCATAAAAGAAGTGAGTAAAAAGAAAAATTCAAAACACTGCACAGTTAGTAGATATAGACAACATAAAACCCTCCACCAGTGCAGCATTCTACTCTGCTCAAACCACTGTTGCTCAGCCCATCTTGACTCCTGACCAGCTCCGATCAAGCACATCACCATCGCAGGTTCAAATCCTGCCAAAGAAACATAACGAGAAATACACCATATTTTGTTCTACAAATCAGTTCCTCACAGAAACATGCACTGGGCCTCAACTTTATCATCAGTTGCAAGAGGAGCTCCCCAACTTACCTTGCAAAACTTGAGGTCCAACATCTTCTGCTTCTTCTACAAACTCTTCAACCTTGCTACATCACCTACAACCCTAAAGGGCAAATCCAGCTCCTCTCAATATGTGCCACCTCTCTAACTTCATAAACCATGTTACTATGCAGTTTTATTTCAGTACCAAGTAAACCAGCAATTCCATTTTACAAGATCTGCAATATTAAGCCACTTGATGGACTTTGCAAGAACTGCAAACGTGAATTTCCTTTCTTATTACATGACTTTATAACAATGTTGCATGTGCTCCTAGCCAATTTACAACTCTAACACAAAGTTCTCTAAAATATTCAAAGTTTTGCATTTATACAGTTACTATAGCTTATTTTATTATTAATAAACATATCTAAACACACAAGTATTACCTAATGGAAAAGTACAAAAAGATAATAGACTTCAAGAGGACCAGCAGAATTCATACAATACGTTTATCAACTTGTCATAATTTACTTTATTCTCACTACAGTTGTCTAAGAGGACATATTTTACCTAGTTAAAAGCCAATATCTATACAAACTATTTTTTTCAGGAGGATGACTACATTCTTTAAAAAAACAACTTAAAAATCGGTACAAAAAAACTTCCGCCACTATTTTGTCTCTGACTAATTTATTAAAACTTAAGGAACATTGCAAAATTACAATAATCCATGCTAGAGTGTCAGTTATGCTGGGATTTACCCTCTTCTGGTGTGGTTGAAGTCACTCTGCCTTCCGCCTTGTGACATACCACACCAGGCATGGATAAATCCCACCACTAACCCATATACTATTGTGGATTATTACTTAACTCTCTATGGGATAAGAACAGGTCATACACAGACCTACAGTAATCCCTAAAAAACTCAAAAGAGACACAGAACCAGGAAACAGTAATTCAGCAAGACAGCTGAAGCTTCTTGAGGGTACCTCTGTTCCCTGGGCCTAGAGGCTACATAGTTATCACTATGCTTTGACCAGCTTTGCTCCAGGGGCCCCGTATAGCTGGAAAATGTGTATTGTGTTAGATCAGTACTGCTCTAGGAGCCCTATGTAGCATAAGAGTATGTAAACCTTAAATCTCTCCTAACAAATTTCCGAACCCACACACTTAAATCATAAGTCCAAGAACCACTCCCTCTTAGACTGGGCCCTTACATCACACCCTCACCGTATAGTTGAGTCAGGACTCCTTCCAGACTCACTAAGTGACCATACCTGATCTTCATGGTCAGAAAAATCTTCAGACCCAAAGCTCCCCCCCCCACTGTTATGCTTACCAGATCATATAAATCCCTCGACCTCACAGCACTCCTTTACAATCTGTCCACCTTTTATCCCCCAGGCATCCTCCATCAACTCTGCCCTGGACCTTTTCAAACTTAAATTCCTCGCCGTGTGGAACTACCATGCGCCACTAAAAAGGACCCGTGTAAGAGGTGACCACCTGCCCTGGGACTCCGCCAATATTATCGATCAACTCCATGCCAGAGACCAGGCATGGAAATCACATAAGACAACCAGTTCCCTGGAGGCGCTTCAATTCTACTGCTCACTCCAGAACTCCTGCACCAGGCTTTTATGTCAGGCCAAGGCCAACTACTTCAAGGCCTCTTTCCACTCTAACCTAAATCACCCTGCAAAATTCTGGAAAACATTAAAATTGCTACTCACTCCCCCCCTCCCCCGCTCAGCCCCCCATCCCGGCCCTAAATGTTGATGGCTCAACCATCATGAGCCAGGTGCAGTGGCCTCAGCTCTTAACAACTTCTTCACAAGTTGTGCAGCATCTCTCCTCTCCTTACTCCCCCAATCACACCCATACCCGCCCACACCTAAACCACCCTCCTCCAAGTCATTCGCCTTTTGTCTGGTCACCCCGACAGAAGTATTACTACAGTTACGGGCCCTAAACCCCTCTAAAGGTAAATTCCCCTTGGGTCTGGACTCCAAAATGCTTTACTTGTCCGCTCCAGCCATCACCACCCCTCTGGCTGCATTGTACAATCTCTCGTTCTCACTTGCCTCTGTCCCAGCCAATTGGAAGCGTGCCACAGTCATTCCTCTCCCGAAAGGGGGCGATCCCTCCTCACCAGGTAACTACTGCCCTATCTCACTACTCCCCATCCTAGCCAAAATTCAGGAGTGCCTTGTGCTCTCCCAACTCTCCCCATTTCTCGACTCCACCTCCTACTTCACACCTTACCAATCTGGCTTTAGGAAGTTGCACTCCTCCATCACCTCATTGCTACGTCTCACCGACACTGTACTCACAGGGCTGAATCATGGGCACATCACCTCAGCGATCTTTATCGACCTTGCCAAGGTGTTCGACAGTCTCCCACACCCTTCTGCTATCCAAACTCACTCAGGCAGGTCTCTCTGTAACTAGCTCCAATTGGTTCCATTCCTACTTAGCTGGTAGATCTCAAGCTGTAAAAGTTGGTCAACATACTTCTGCCCCCCTCCCAGTAACTAAGGGCATCCCCCAAGACTCGGTCCTCAGACCCATCCTGTTCTCCATATTCTTAAATGACCTGCCCTTGGTATGTAAACTCACATCCATTCATATGTACGCAGACGACACTGTATGTGTCAGGGCCCTCCCATGCTTAAGTGGCCTCCAGACTTCAGAATGACATCACCGCTGTCCAGCAATGGTTTCGCTCTAACCAGCTCTTCCTAAACCCCAAAGAAAACATCTCCATAACCTTCAGTACCAGGCAGAGACTCACCCATCTCCCCACCACTCCTTTGTTCCACACCTCAGATGAAACATCACTGGAGGCCCACGTCTCCTTCCGGTACCTTGGGGCCTGGCTTGACCAGCACCTCGACTTCTTGGAACACATCGACTCAATACACAAGAAACTGTGCCCCAAGCTTGGTGCCTTATATCGCAAAATGGGTTACATCCCTTTGGAAACTCACAAAGCTATCCTACAGAAAATTATCCTTCCAATACTGGACTACTGTGAAGTCGTATACACCGCCGCCCCCAAATCCATCCTAGCAAGACTTGACCCCCTCTTCCACTCCTTTTGCCGTTTCGTCCTAGTCTGAACTCCCCCTATGCATCACTGTGAACTCCACAAGTCTCTAGACCTTCCATCTCTCCAGGATTGGAGACAGCTCCACGGTGCGAGGCTAACTGCAAAATTCTGTGCTCAGACCCTCCCCTCCTACCTTGGGTCCACCCTCCAAGCTCAACCACCCTCAGGCACACTGACTCCCGGCTCCTATATGTCCCACACATGGCTACAGCCAAAGGGCAGGCCACCTTCAAATATCGCATGCCTGAACTTTGGAACTCCCTACTGGTGGTCATTAGGTACACAGACAACTCTCAGGAGCACAACCTGCTACTCAAGGTGCATTTCCCACCCACCTGCTCCTACCAACAGTCCCCCTGTGATTCCTTATATACCACGTCTCACACCTGATGCCTGAACTGCTCTCCCAGGCCTTCAGTGCATTCCCTTGTTTACGTAGACCTACCCTCACCACATTGCCATTTGTAATCCTTCCTGTATTCTAGGTGGTGCAACCATCATGCCCTATAGGATCTTTTATGGCACAGCTGAGTTGCTGCGCTGTAGTTATAGTAAGACGTGCTCGTTAGCTTACTTACTTCAGAACTATATGTACTAACCGTTTTCCTCACTCATGTTGTTGCACGTGTATTCTTTTTCTTCTCTCAATACCTGTGTCATTGTTGCTATGCACTGTTGGTACTGTGTACTATCTGTTATTGTATACACCCCCCCCACCCCCAGGACGCATCTGGAATCAAGCGGTACTCTGCTCAGTATGCCTTCCTGGTTAAACTCAAAAAAATAAATAAATAAACCATGCTTACCATGCTTCTATTTTCTATATTACAGCAAAACCTGTAGCTACTGCTATGTATTGCTGACTACTGTATTGTTTTATCTTTGATATATACAGTACATATGTGTTGTAATGCCTTAATATGTTGTACTACTGGCCAGGGGCATTTCTAGGGTCTGAAACGATTAGGGGGTTGAGCCTCCCTCCCAGAGAAAAACAAACAACTAGAATAGGGTGAATTTTAGGAGCTGGGCAATCTTTTATTCAGTGCTACAGAAACAAGATTCAAGAGCTCCAGCTCCTATTGCCCACCCCTAGTGATGTCCCTGCTACTGGCTGTCCTAACCAGAACCTTCTTGAAAATTAATACTGCTCAATGGTGCTTTTCCTAGTAAAATAAATAAGTATGCTAAAGCAAGCTCTGCTCCCAGGGCCCTGTGTACTGAAGGTACAAAGGTCATACTATGCAAAGGTCAGTTTTGCTCTGGGGTAACAGTGTAGCTTCACAGTTCACACTACGTTTAGGCCAGTTCTATTGTTTGGCCCTGTATTGCTGAAGAGTACATACTATGTGAACACCAGCTCTGCTCTGCAGTTGCACAGATGATACTGTGTTAAGGCCAGTTCTGCTTGGGGGAGCTCTGTGTGTCTGCATAGTTATCATATGAAGGCCAGCTCAGCTTCCAGGGTGCTTTGTAACTGTACAGTTCATATAATAGTCCTCTGACCAGAATTTTCAACCTCTCCCTCAGCCTTAGCCAGTTCCCAGACAGATGGAAATCTGCCACTGTCACCCCAATCCACAAAACTGGTGACAAAATTGCCCACAATAACTACAGACCTATCTTACTACTACCCCCACTCTCCAAGGCACTAGAACGCATCATCTTGGACCAGCTCACAGAATACCTGGATACGTACAACATCCTGTGCAAGCAACAACATGGGTTCCACAAAGGCCACAGCACCTCCACAGCCCTACTTGAATTCACTGGCGCAATCCACAATGCACTTGACTCCGGTGAACTACTAGACTCAATCTACATTGACTTAACTAAAGCCTTTGACACCGTCAATCACCGCCTCCTGCTTGTCCAGCTTCAGAACACTTGGCTTTCACCCGACTCCATTGGCTGGTTTAAGAGCTTGAAGAACGGTCCCAAACAGTAAGAATCACTGATACACTCTCAGACCCTAGACTGGTCCACTCGGGAGTCCCCCAGGGCTCCATTCTGGGACCCCAGCCTATTCTTAAACTCACTACCGGACGGCTGCCCAGAACAAATAATTCTCTACGCCGACAATGCTGTGATCCTCACCTCAGATCCTGATCCAATCCAATTACAAAATAAACTTCAGCAGGCCTTCTCTTCCATTGAATCCTGGTTTCTAAATCATAAACTGCTTCTCAATCAGAAAAAAAAACAAGTCTATGGTCTTCTGCAGCCTCCACAACAAAAACAAACAACTCCACCTCTCCATTGCAACCAAACAAGGAGCCCTCCTAGAGCAAACACAATCATTCGGCATCACCCTTGAGCCCCACCTCTCATATGCTATCCATATCAGCAATGTTGCAAAGTCTGCCAATGTGAGGTTAGGCTTATTATTCCGGCACAGGAAACACCTACCCCTAGAAGCACTGGCAGTGACCGTCCAAAGCTCCATCATCAGCATCATAGACTATAGTCTTATCATATATGGGTCTGCAACTACCTCTGCTCTCAAACGTATTGCAACCTCCCTGAATAAGGCCTGTCATCTCATCACTGGCTCACATCGCCGTACCCACACATGTGACCTTTATTCCCAATCTGGATGGCTTCAACTGGACAAATGCATAAAATACCAAACCTGCATCACGGCCAAAAAAATTATAATGGGTCTGGCCCCACTTGGTGTCTGTGCCCTCCTTAAGCTTGTAGACATAGGAACGCCACTCAAGGAGATCCAATTCCATCTACTACATATCCCACAATGTCGCATCGCACCCAAGGACAAAGATCATTCGCCATCGGGCATCCAACTAGCTCAACTCTCTTGGCAGCGACACAGCGACCGCTCCAACACTTGGCCTCTTCAAGTTTAAGCTGCGCCTCTCACTAATTGTATCCTGTGATTGAAAATCTTAACATTTCCACCATTCCAGCTGCAAATGCCCCAGCACCCAGCACTTACAATCAGTCATTGCACCCCCTAGCACCTTACCTGTCATATTCCCTCGACAAGGCCTCCTGGCTGCACTGTCTCCCACCATCCCCCACCTCCCGCTGTATCTCCACTCCTGCCCCAACCACCTCCCATACCCCTTACTCCCACCTCTTCCCTCAATCTCCCACCACTTCCCCACCACCCACCCGCCTTTCCCTTGTCTTGCTCATAGCTCAAGTCTTTGTACTGGTTATTACATGTCTGTAAGTCAATGACTATATGTTTGTAACTAAAAATGATGACTGTTGCACACGCCGACATGGAACCTTTGTAAAATAGCATTGGCTTAAAGGTATTGTTATCCTAGACTGAAATAAATAAATAAAAATAAACAATGCGGCGGCCATCTTTGCTTCTGGTGCCCATGGTGGCTCTATGTCCCCACTATGCAAAGGCCAGCTTTTCTCTATGGGACCTGTGTTGCTATGCAGTTCAAAGTATGCTAAGGCCAGCTCTGTTCCTGAGTCCTGTGTGAATGCAAAGTTCTCTATGATAAGGCCAGCTTTGCTCCAAGGCTTCCTGTAGTTGCACAGATGATACTGTGTAAGGCCAGTTCTGCTCGGGGAAGCATTATGTGTCTGCACAGTTATCATCATACTATGATAAGGCCAGCATGACTTCCAGGGTGCTTTGTACCTGCTCAGTTCATACTATGTTATGTACATCTTTGCTCCTGGTGTGCAGTGTAACTGTAAAGTTCTCAGTCTGCCAAGGCCACCTTTTCTCTAGGGGACCTCACAGGTCTCAAGTTTTAGTAACTGGAATGCTGGTCACTACAGTCTAGCAGGGTTTGGGGGGTTCCGAGCGGGGGTGGGCACTTGGAAAATTATATATAAGTGACACAACACAAAGGCTGGCTTGCTTATGAGGACCTGGACCGGGATGACTTACTCAGGCTGCATGGGGATGGGGAAGGGGGTAGGTTCCATGCTAAAAGAGAAAAAAAGATGGAGTTAGTGCCAGATTTTATTCAGAGAAGACGGTCCCCTGGGGGTGTAGCAAACTTACTGTGCACTGTGCTCTTTCACTTCCCTTTAACAGGCTGTACGCAGGGCAAAACTCGAGTCTTGCAGCTGCTCCTTGACCTCTTCCACCTTGCCATAGAGGCAGACCCCAATCCTTGGAGGATGATTCTACATCAGACTCTGACATTCATGCGGTGACCAGGTGAATTTTTTATTATTTTGCAGTCAAAATCAGAGACCACACAGTGCCAACCGCTCATCCTCGACATTTTCCTACTGATCTGCCCATGCTCTAATATTTCCACAGGATGCAAAGATCATTAGACAGCTGCACAGTAAGCCAGAGGCCTGGAACGAGTGCCAGGAGTGCATGCTGTCATTTTTCTGTGCATGTGTGGACCAGGAAGCTGGGATTTAACAGGTTTGGCCGGGGGTGAGCAGGTCAGTGGGTTTTAAGGCTCAAAATCAGGTCGGACCTTCA
This sequence comes from Neoceratodus forsteri, assembly GCA_016271365.2. NCBI lineage: Eukaryota > Metazoa > Chordata > Ceratodontiformes > Ceratodontidae > Neoceratodus > Neoceratodus forsteri. The sequence continues at coordinate 1,109,211,872 of CM028129.1, read as the reverse complement.
AAATGCAGGTCACTTGGGGGTATGAGACCTGTGTTGTTGTACAGCACAAAGTATGCTAAGGCCAGCTCTGCTCCTGAGGCTCTGAGTGGCCGCAAAGTTCCCACTATGTTCAGGTCATGCTCTGCTCTGAAAGACCTGTGTCACTGTACAGTTTGCACTATGCTAAGGTCATCTCTGCATCTGAGGCCCTGTATGGCGGCAAAGTAAGTGAAAGTTGATACTACGTAAAGGTCAGTTTTGATCTGTGGGACCTGTGTTGCTATACAGTTCACACTGTGCTAAGGCCAACTCTGCTTTGGTGGACCTGAGTAGCTGCAAGTTCATACTATGCTAAGGGCAGCTCTGGTCCTGGGACCCCATGTAGCTGCACAGTTCACACTGAGGTCAGCTGTGATCCTGGATCTCTGAGTAGTGGCACAGCTCATTACACTAAAACTAGCTCTGTTCCCAGGGCCCTGTGTAGCTTCAGAGTCCGTATTATGCTAAGGTCAGGTCTGCTCTGGGGTCCTGTGCAATTGCAGAGCACCCTCCCAGCCCCCATCCTCCACTCCCTTAATCTGTGAACAGACTGTGATGATTCTGCCCCAGACCTTCTGAAGGGCAGAGAACAGGAGTAATGACTCATATAGATTTTACTTCCTCAGGTTTGTAAAACTCATTTCCAAGCATCTCATGTATTTACAAGTTCCCACAGTACACCGATAGCTAAGCACCATCTGGGGTGAGTGGGTGATGAGCCAGAATTTATTATCTGACAGCTTTTCTCTGTAACCGCCATCCTGCCTCTAGTAAGGAACTACACATTGCCCCACCCCCACCACCAGCAAGCTCACTCAGCAGCCAACACTGATATAGTGCTTCCTCGGTTCCAGCCACAGTTTTGACAAGGCTGAGTCCAGATGTTCCTCCCATGAAAGCAAAACTCAGAAAACCACAAAAAATCAACAGATGGTCTGAATCACTGCAAATCCCTGGGAGTTCAAATCAGGAGAGATGCACAGAACCACAACTTTTTAAAATGAAGTGTTCAGGTAACATCTAGCATGGGTATGAAAGAGGGATCCTACGGAAATTAAGATTAGAGAGTGACACATTTTCTGTCACCTTTGATAAACTACGGCATTATCAAACTCGGTCATATTTAAGGTTTGTAAAAAGATGACGGGGGGGAGAGGCAGGTGACCCAGTGGTTAACAAGCTAGCTGGTTACTATTAGAGACTTACATCCTCAGGCCACAATTGAAATATCTTTGTTGTGGCATCTGGCCATTATCATGGGTTACTCTCAAAAGTATTTGTGAAAAGTGCCAGTACACGGAGCGAGGCCAATGTGCTAGTCCAGCAACAGCCTTTTCCCAAACTGCTCCTCAGGTACACTGTATAAATGACACAAGAGGCAGTCTCCTTGTTCATTTTAGTCCTGACTGTACTGGAATGCAGACTGCAGACGCTAATATTACTGATGCTGACCCATCCATTCAGTCCCAGGAACATAACTAAGACACAGCATAACTCAGTTATGGACTGATCTGCCTGTGATTCGTACCTAGGACCCCAAAAATGAAATATGAGCACCTTATCCAGAGCACACCAGTCACTCTGTCATGCAACTGACTGAAGGGCCTCTGGTATGCTGGCCACATGGTTGTTTCATCAACATTTTTGATACCACCACCTCCATTTAGCATTAATAAATGACAATGTTGTATATGGATTTGCAGCGCCGTCTGTTTTGTATTAGGAGTGACAAATTATCTCACACTGTGTTCTTGGAAGCAGATGAGAAATAGGCATGTACAAGATAATGCTGTGGAGAAATTGTGCAGGGCATGGCAGCAACATCATAGCCATGCCAAGACACAGGGAGGCAAGCCCAGCATTAGGGGACAACTTGGGGAAGCCTGCCTACCTCCCTTGCACACATTTCTCCCTAATAAGTTTATGGTGATTTGTGAGTGGCATGGATTGTGAGTCAGTTTTTAGGTAATGAAAGCTGAAGAAAACATGTATAATCCCCCCTAAAATGGGCTCCCCCCGTGGGCTCCTAAAGGGCGTATCAACGGAGCTGGATGTTTTTTTCATCCACTGGTCCCTTGGACTGCAGCAATGGAACTGCTTTGCAGAGTAACAGTGGCAGAATTTCAGGCCAGGAGGCCCTTGTGTGTTTGCAGCCAGTAAGCCAAAGAAACATAGAAACATAGAATTTGACAGCAGATAAGGACCACTTGGCCCACCCAGTCTGCCCATTTCCCTACCTAATGGATAAGCTACAGATCCTAGTTAACCAGCAGCCTACTTCTTTCTACCCCCACCCCTAGAATTGCCTTATGACTATCCCATGCATGCTTGAATTCAACCACTGTTTTTGACTCCACAACCTCCATAGGAAGGCCATTCCATCCATCCACAACCCTCTCTGTGAAAAATACTTCTTTACGTTACCTCTGAGCCGTCCCCCCTCTATCTTCAAATTGTGCCCCCTTGTTCTTGCACACCTCTTTTTTCGAAAGATGCTACCCTCTTGGATTTTGTTGATTCCCTTGAGGTACTTGAAAGTTTCTATCATGTCCCCCCTCTCCCTCCTTTCCTCGAGGCTATACATACAGTATTAAGCTCCTTTAGTCTCTCTTCATATGTCTTCCGGTGCAGACCCTGCACCATTTTAGTTGCCCTCCTCTGGACAGCTTCCATCCTGTCTATGTCCATGCAGAGATTGGGTCTCCAGAACTGAACACAGTACTCCAGATGGGGTCTCAGCAGCTGTCTGTACAGAGGGATAACAACTTCCTGTTTTCTACCGGTGATGCCTCTCCTTATGCATCCCAGTATCCCCCAAGCCCTCCTTACTGCCCTCTCACATTGCTTGCCCACCTTTATGTAATCTGATATGACTACCCTTAGGTACCTTTCCATTTTTGTTGTTGTTAGTATCTCACCCCCCCATTGTGTACGCTTCCCTTGGGTTTTTGTTTCCCAGGTGCATTACCTTGCACTTCTTAGCATTGAATCTAAGCTGCCATACATTTGACCATTCCACTAAACTTACCAAGTCCCTTCTTATCCTTTCCACCCACCCCACCTTGTGCATCAACTCTGTTGCAGATCTTTGTGTCATCTGCAAAGAGAAATACTTTTTCTTCCAGTCCCTCTGCAATGTCACTTATAAAGACACTGAAGAGGACCGGTCTTTATACTGAACCCTGCGGTACCCCACTAGTAACCCCCCTTTCTTCAGAGTGGATTCCATTTACTATTACCCTCTGTGTCCTATTCTCCAGCAAATTCTTTACCCAGGCTATCATCTTGGGACCCACTCCAAGGCTAGCTAACTTGTATATTAATCTTTTGTGTGGGACTGTGTCAAATGCCTTGCTAAAGTCTAGGTAGACCATGTCCACAGCCCCTCCCTGATCTACTACTTTGGTCACCCAGTCAAAGAAATCTATTAGATTCATTTGGCATGACCTTCCCACTGTGAATCCATGCTGCCTTGGGTCCTGTGCCCCTCTGGCCTCTAGGTACTCAACAATTCTTTCCTTCAGAAGTGATTCCATCATTTTCCCTATCACTGAGGTTAAACTAACAGGTGTGTAGTTTCCTGCTTCTGCCCTGGTCCCACTTTTGTGAAGGGGAATCACATCTGCCCTCCTCCAGTCCTCAGGTACCACCCCATGCTCCCATGATTTGTTAAAGAGGGTAGTCAGTGGTGTCACTAGTTCTACCCTAGTTCTTTTAGAATTCTGGGATGAATCCCTTCAGGCCCCATTGCTTTGTCCACCTTCAGTTTTAAGAGTTCTTTCAGAACCCTTTCTTCTGTAAATGGGCTGGTATCAACTTCTGTATCCAGAGTGTTTCTATTGTTTGTTTTAGGTACCTCCCCCTCTTCATTTGTAAATACCGAACAAAAATATTTGTTTAGTATCTCTGCCTTTTTACAGTCACCCTCTGCCCGCCCTCCCCCTTTATTAAGCCTCACTATCCCTCCCTTGGTGTTCCTTCGCTCCCTGATGTACCTAAAAAAGGTTTTATCCCCCTTCTTAACTGAGTTGGCTATCATTTCCTCGGTTCGGGCCTTTGCTGTTCTGACTGCCTTCCCAGCTCCAAAGGGAGTGTGGTCCCTGGTCCCAGGATGGCTGTGGGCTGGGGATAAAGAGGATTCCCACCATTGGGTGTTAAGCGAGTTTGCCCATGTTACTGAACCCTGACTTGGCTCCAGGACAAGCAGCCGAGTCAGGAACTGAATTGCAAAGCCCCTCCAGGCACTAGAAGAAGCAGCCAGAGCTACAGAAATTGAGAACAGCATATGTAAACAAACATGGCAGCACCCATGCTGTCAGAAGCCCTTTGACCCCACTGGACTGTTGGGCTAGAAACCCCCTGACTGTGAAGTCCGGGAATGTGGACCAGTGGTTAGCTTAGGTTTGCCGGGTTCATACATGTCACCAGCTTCTATCTTCTTCCAAGCTTGAGGCAGGTTACAAGCGAATATTCAAGGAGTTGAGCCTGACACTGAGAGCGGCTTCCTACTGGGCCTCAGTTAGGAGACAGGATGTTTGAATGTTTGTGCTCTATGCTTTCTGGATAAGCTAGCCTGGAGTCACAGTATGAATAGTCATGGTTGCCCTTCCCTCTTTACACTTTAAGGGGGAGGCTATCAGAGAGATTGTACCAGACTGGCCTTGGGTTTGCACCCATTTGAACATCAAAAGGACTAGAGGAAGGGGAGAAGTCCAGAGGGAGCCTTGTTTCTCCTTGCTCCCTCCTAGAGTGGGGGTGGGCCCGCCAGACAACAGACAAGAGAGGAATGTGTGCAACCTTGCCCTGAGGTGGGTAAATCAGGGGTATTGGGCCTCCTCTCAAAGAAGGTCACTGGGGATCCATGTTGATCCCCTCCCACTGAAGTATGCAAGAGAGGGAGCAATATGAGAGTCCACCTCCATAAACCACCTCACAGAAGAAAAAGATACCTAAGTATGTAATGAACACCTTGGTAAAAGTGTTATTGGTTGTGTGGAATATGGGATTGGTTGGAGGTTTCCTGGAGAAGAGACTTGGTAAGAGCCAGTGCCAGTTATGCCCCACCTCCTGTAGGTTGGGCTAGGCAAAGGAGCCTGTTGCAAATGGGATCACTAGGACCTATCAGCATGATGCTAAGGCAAGCATATGTGGCTAGATCAACTAGGTGTGTGACTATTAAAGTGAACTATAATCGGGTTGTTCCAGTAATTGTAATGGCATCTTCTAGCATGAGTTTAGCATATGTATGTATAGCACCCACATGACAGAGTCTCCCCCTGCCCGGGGAAGTGTGCCACTGCATGCTGGTCTTGTTGGAAGTAGCAACAATGGGACATAGTAATGGAAGACAGGATTTTAAAAATTCTATCTGTGCAGCAGTGCCCATCCTATGCAGAGGCCTAGCGTGAAGAGTTCTCTTGGACTAAGGTAAGAGGGAATGAATGTTAATGGAAGAATGCCCTTCAGTGCTGTGTAACATTAGTGTCAAAATAAACATGAATGTGCTTGATCTCAGCTCTGGCATGGACATTTGGTTTGTGAGTGGCCTATTGTTAAATGGTGCATCAGTGTTGCTGTTCCTGTCCCCTGGCTTCTAGTGGTGGAGATGAATGAGGTACTGGATGTTCTAGTTGAAGTAAGCCCTCCCTGGATGAAAAGTACCACCATACAGGGCTGTGCCAACAACTGTAAGGGCCCCCCTATAAAATATATTGTGGGGCCTACCTCCACACTAATAAATGAAAAATAACCATTAGCATATATGAAATTTCCATAATGTAAGTTTTTCTGTATAAGTCCTGCTGAGCATCCATAGTTTGTCCATCTGCCCCCCGCCCCACCCCCTTTTGCTGGCAACATCATCAAGAAACTGCACAATGTAATTTGTCCCTGCTCCTCTTGGGGACACCGGCACCAAGATTGATGTTTTGAGTAATGGACCCTACTGCTTCTTTGTTCTATACTCCACCCAACACTGAAACTGGAGTTGGAATCCTCTGATGCCACTGCTAACAGACCCAATTTCAAATGGATAAGCAATTTCCAAAGAGAAAGTTGCAAGTTTGTCTGTGATAAAAGGTTTTCTTAGTGGTGATTTCTGAGGCAGTGGGCTCCCTGACACTGCGGGCCCTACTGCAACCAAAGTTCTTTCACCCCTCTGGTCAAGCCCCTGCCACCATATGCCCTTAGACACAGGGATGGATCTACATATAAGTAACCCTTGCAGAAAGGTACAAATGCATGGCTACTTGCAAACTTCCAGCCAATCTGGCACTGGTTGGAGAACCCTATAAAGATCAATGCTCTGCATGTAAGGAGTGCTTACTTTAAGATTATAAACCAGAGCTGAACACGAAACTATGGTTCTGGGGCAACAGGGGAGGACATACAAGCAAAGATTATTAAAGTGCCTCAACCATACTCATTAGGGACTAGATGGGAGAATGGGGACATGACTGAAATGTTTAAATACTTGCAGGGTATTAACAAAGTGGACAGAAGTGAGTTGCTCACAACCAGCAGCAACACTAATACCATGGGAGAGAGCAAAAAAAGTACTGTTATGTTAGAACTTACCATAAAAGTAGATCTGCGAGGAGATCTCTTGCAGCAGGCCACACTTATGGAACTATAGCCACCAGGCACTAGGACCACATGGAAACTTTTCTAGCTAGCAGTCTACTGGGGGCCACCCACTCCGATGTCATACGCTGATGTCAGTCTATACTATAAGAGTCGGCGGCCCCCCATGCCCTCCTCAGTTCTCCCTGTGGAGACCATAAGCCACCTAGTCCCAGCAGAGGGAACCGAGGAGGAACCAAAGGTTCCCACCAAAAAGAAAATAATGGAGAAAAAAGTACAGACACAGAAAGACCTTCCAGGTCCAGGGGGAAGGAGGGAGGGAAGGCATGGCCTGCTGCAAGAGACCCCCTTGCAGATCTACTGTTACAATAAGTTCCTACGTAACTGTACTATCTAACTTTGGGGGTATCTCTTGCGGAAGGTCACACCTATGGAACGAGTCTCAAGCAGTTTCTTCAACAGACAGCACAGTCTGAGAGAAAGAAATTCCAAGCCTAAGAAAGTAGGCCCTGGAGGACAGCTAGGCCAAAGTTAGCCCTATGTCTACAGGCAATGTCCAAACTGTAGTGCTTGGTAAAGGTGTGGACAGTATTCCAAGTAGCAGCAGCACAGATCTCTACAGATGACACATTCCTGAAACAGGCAACAGAAGTGGCCATGCCTCTGGTGGAATGGCCATGAACAATGCCAGGAAGCTCCATACCCTACTTCCTGAAGCAATAAGTAATACAGTTTGCAAACCACTTGGACCAACACTGTTTAGAAACAGGAATGCCTGGGTGAAAGAAACAAACAACTGGGATGTTCTGCAGTCCTTCATATGGTATGTGTAGTAATGTAAAATTCTATGCACATATAAGGTACGGAGTAATGCTTCCCCTCGATTGGCATGCTCTGGAAAATAAACAGGAAGGTGGATGGAATGATTTAAAGTAAACCCTGACATCACCTTAGGAAAAAACTGAGGGTTAGTATGCAAAGACACCCTGTCTTTGTGGAAAAACAAATAAAGCTGCTCACACATGAGCGCCTGTCTGAAATTGGAGCAAAAGTAATAGCAACTAAAGACAACACTTTAAATGAAAGAAAGCATAGGTCGCATGTCACATCTGACTCAAAAGGAGCCAAAGTAAGTTTCTCCAACACAAATTTCAAGTCCAAAGGTGGGACTGGATTATAGATAGGAGGTTTCAGGTGAAGAATGCCTCTCAGAAATTAACAGGACATCTCCAGTTGTGCCACTGTACGACCATCAACAAGCACATGGAAGGCAGAGATGGCAGACATGTGCACCTTAAGAGAGGAGTACTTCAGGCTGGAGTCTGAAAGGGACAGTAAGCACTCCAGAATCTGGTTCACTGGACAAGTGAAGGGATCCAGCTGATGTGAAGCAGCCCACAGCACAAAGCGTTTCCACTTCATGGAATAAGTGGCCCTAGTGGAAGTCTTCCTAGCTGCCACCAGGGCATTAGCCATCTTGGGTGACACCCCAAACTGAGCCATGGCTGTACCCTAAGGAGCCAGGTGTGAAGATGCAGGAATTTGAGGTCTGGATCGACCAGGATGCCCTGGTTCTGGGACAGCAAGTCAGTGCACATAGGGAGAGGTATTGGAGGTTCCACTGTCAGCTGTTGCAGTAAAGAGAACCAGATCTGACAAGGCCAGAAAGGGGCTGTAGAGATCATCATGGTCCTTTCCATCTGTAGTTTGATCAGAACCCTCCGAAGCAGGGGGAAGAAAGGAAATGCATACAGAAATCTTCCTTTCCAAGAGAGGGACAATGTGTCTTGCCAGAAAACTCCAGGCCCTGGATCAAGCGAGAAAAAATGAGGCAGTTTTGCATTGAGTGTAGACGCAAAAAGGTCCAACTCAGGACAACCCACTTGGTAAACAGGTCTTCTACTAATGAGGTCAGCAGCTCCCACTCACGTGCCTTTGACTGCGACTGACTTAGGGTGTCTGGAAGGACGTTTTGGACACCTGGAACATGGATGGCCAACAGTTCAAGACCATGATCCAGAGTCCAGTATCAGACTCTCATTGCTTCCCGGCAGAGCGGGTATGAGTGAGTGTCCCCCTGTTTGTTTATGTAGTGGACTACACTGATGTTGTCCATCTGCACTAGCAGAAGACCCAGGGATAGCTGAGTCTGGAAGGCCTGCAAGGCATAAAGAATGGCCCGCATCTGCAGGACATTGATGTGGAGAGAGGATTCCAGATGGGACCAGATTCCTTGTGTCTGGTGGGGCCCTAGATGAGCCCCCTTCCACCCCAACCTTGAAGCATCAGTTCTTAGGATTTTCTGAGGTAAAGGAATGAGATAAGGAACCCCTCTAAACAGGTTGCTGAGTTCCAGCCACCAAAGTAGAGCTCTCTTTGTTCCAGGTTGTCAGAACACTGATCTCACTGGACCCTCACTGTTCATTGGGGAATCCTCATGTGCAACCTGACCAGGGGCACTGTGACTATGGCCGCAGCCATCAGACCCAAGAGCTGGAGGAAGGTTCTGGCTGAGACAAAGTGGCTGCTGTACAGCAGGTGGGCCTCAGCTATCAGTCAATCTGCTCGGTCCTGGAGCAGGAAGGCCTTGCCCTGAATAGTATCCAAGACTGCCCCTATGTACTGCAGATGCTGACAGGGGGTCAGAACTGACTTGGGCAGGTTAACTGTGATGCCCAGATCCTGAAATAAGTAGGTTCCAGAGTCAGTAATAGATGTTCCCTGGACTGGGCTTTGAGAAGCCAGTCGTCCAAGTAGGGAAAGACATAGAGTTCTGCCTAGGCCTGAGGGAAGCTGCCACCACTGCAAGGCATTTGGTGAACACCCAAGGGGCCGAAGACAAGTCAAAGGCAAGGCCCAGAACTAGACAGAAGTGTACCCCTGGAAATGAAACCTTACGTTCTATCTGTGGGAGGCATATACCTAGATGTGCAGTTAGGCATCCTTCATGTCAAGGGAGCAAATCCAATCTCCCTGGAACAGAAGGGGCAGCAGATCCTGGAGTGTTACCATCCAGAATGTTTTTTTTACTGGATGAATAGATTTAACTCCAAGAGGTCCAGAATGGGCCTGAGATCTCCTGTGCATTTGGACACCACGAAAAAATGAGAATCGAACCCTCTGCCCTGTTGAGTTTCTGGGATGGGTTCTATGGCCCTTTTTTTGCAAAAAGGAGTGAATTTCCTCCCAGAACACTGGAATGTGGTCTGGATGGTAAGAGGACAGAACTGGGGGTTTCTCTAGAGGCCACTCCAGAAGTTCCAGAGTGTAGCCACTTCCTATGATCTGCAGTACCCAGGCATCTGTGGTGATTTCCCTCCACTTGTCCAAGTGTAGAGAGAAGCAATCCCCTACCACCACCTCCTGTCTTAAGGGAAGGTGTGATTGGGCAAAGAGTCAGGCTGAACCAGCAGGGGTAACCAGGGCTGCACCTCCTCCTCTGGGGGAGGATCCTGTGGTGGAGGATGGGGTGAACATGGAAGGGGTGGCCCAGTGCTTACTTTGAGGTTTACTAGAGGGTTTGGGTCTATGAATAGTTAGACGAACGGGCACTCACTGACCGCTTTTTGGCTGGTTGGTGTGGTACATTTGGTGGAACAATCATAGGGTGCAGCCAGAGGCTTGCAGTTGAGAGAGTATGTCCTGCACATCTGCACCAAACAACTTGTAGCCTCTAAAAGGTGCATTCAGGATGGACAATTGAACATCCTGATCAAAGCCGGACACCCTCAACCAAGAGTGTCTACATAGGCGAATGCCTGCCATGGCCATGGTGTTGTAGGCAGCCCTAAGGAGGTGGGTGCTGAAGTCTGACAGCTTTAAGAGACTGCAGCAGCTGCTGTTTTAGGGGGTCTGTGACAGGGTTGGTTGGGCCATGTCCCATTTGTGTTGTGTAGAGAGAGTTTGAAGCAAGGGTTCTGCCTACTATCTCTGTCTTTTCTAGTGGATTGCGCAGTCAACTCTTGCCTTTACTTGCTGTTCTTTCCTTTTCACTGTCTCTTCCTCTCTGTCTTGCTTATATATAGTTATCAAAAATATGTATGAAACTGGGTTTCCTGATTTGTAAACTAGATGTAGTTATTACTGTTGAAATGAATACAGAAACATTTCATTGGGCTCCATTTTCAAAAGATTAGCGCGGCACAAACCCGGTTTGTGCCACGCTAACCTGGAATAGTGCCAGTTGTTGGGGGCTTGCACATATTCAAAGGGCACAGGTGCACGATACACCCCCAACAGCGCCAACATGCACAATATTGTGCTGTGCCTATGCAAATAAGGGTTCCCTCATGCATATGCAGCGCAGCACAATATTGAAAGTGTTCAGATGTGCTAACATCCACCAGCAGGGGCACAGTTTAACGTTTCTGAAACCCAGCCCTTAACAGTGCATAGACCTGTCTACTTACTGTCAAGGGCTGGGTACCCTTGCAGTTCAGCATCCCTCCCATGCCCCAATCCCCATCCCCATATATAAACTCAAACACATAGGTGGCTCAGCATCACATATATTAATAAAAGAACATTGATGGTTCAGGTGTCCCTCCCCTGCCTCAGTCCCTGTCCCCACATATTAATATATGTACATTGGTGGTTCAGCTGTCCCTCCCCTGCCCCAATCCCTGTCCCTAATTATTATTAAAAGAACATTGGTGTTCCAGTGGTCCCTCCCCCATTCCCCAATTGCCACCCTGTTTCACAGAACTAAATCCCCAGTGGTCCAGTGTTCCCTCCTTCCTCCCATGTTCTCTGATCGCTGCTCCATTTCACAGAACTAAATCCTCGGTGGTCCAGTGGTCTTTCCTCCCTCCCCTGCTCTCTGATTGCATCCCAACCCAAAGAGTTCCCTCTTAGTCTAATGGCCCCCCACCCCGGCAAGTAGTGACCCACCACCTCCCCCAACCTGGCCCGTGCTGGTGACTGGAACAGCCCTCCTCACACTGCCACAGCCAGCCATCGACTGAACTGTCAATGAGCGTGTACAGTACATGGTACATGCTCATTGGTTGACTGGTGGACCAAGGAGGTCCAGGAGGCAGTAAGGAAGAAGAAGGCTGCCTACAGTAGGTACAAAAAAATGAGAGGAGAGAGGGATAGCGAGAACTATCGCCTTGCAACCAGGAAAGTCACAAGAGTGGTGAGGGGGGGCAAAGGCCTGGAAAGAGCAGAGGCTGGTGCGGGGGGATACAGGGTGGGGAAAAGGGGTTCTTTAGGTATATTGGTGAGTGAATGAAGGTCAAGGGCCAGCTCAGTTGGTTGAGGACAGCTGGGGGGTAGGTGGAATGGGCTGGAGAGCAGGTGGAGGTACTGAATGACTACTTTGCCTCAGTATTCACTTGGGAGGAGGCTGGGGAACTTCCAAAACAGGGGTTGAAGGATACAGAAGGCACAGCAGACCTGACTATTATGGTACCTGCTGAAGAACAAGCCGTTGGGAGAGGTAGGCCAGGAGTGAGATATCAGGCTGGTTCTGCTGAACGGGTAGGGGGGTGAACAGATGCTGATATTCCTATCGGTCAGTTGTGGAAAGCCCTCCAGTCCCTCAAAAAGGATGAATCTCTGGGGCCTGATGCTATTCATCCCAGAGTACTGAGGGAGTTGGTGGATGTTTTGGCTGTGCCATTGGTGGATCTCTTTAACCTGTCGCTCCAGACAGGGAGGATGCCAAGGGATTGGAAGCAGGCACATGTTGTGCCCATCCACAAAGGGGGATCGAGAGAAGAGGCAGGAAACTATAGACCCATCAGTTTGATGTCAGTGGTGGGGAAGGTAATGGAGAGCATACTCAAGGAAAGGCTGGGAGGTTTGTTGGAGGAGATGGGCTACCTGGATGACTGGCAGCATGGGTTTGTGCCAGGTAGACAGTGTCATACAAACCTTATAGAGTTCTATGAGTGAGTAACATCAGCACTTGACAGGGAGAGACCAGTGGATGTACTGTTCCTGGACTTCAGCAAGGCATTTTATTTGGTCCCTCATATTGGCCTAAGAGAGAAGTTGGAGGGGGATGGGGTAGGCCCATTGATGGTTAGGTGGATTGGAAATTGGCTTTTAGCTTGCACTCAGTGGGTAGTGGTTGGAGGGGAGGTCTCATCCCCTAGGGAGGTCATAAGTGGGGTCCCACAGGGATCAGTCCTGTGACCACTCCTGTTTGACGCCTACATCTCCGATATCAGAAAAGGTATCAGGTGTGAAATGAGTCTCTTTGCGGACGACTCTAAGCTGGGAGCGCTGGAGGGGGAGCAGGGGAGATTGGCCCTGCAAGAAGCCTGGATACTTTGGGTAGGTGGTCATGCACCTGGAAATTGAAATTTAACTCCTCCAAGGGCAAGGTGCTACATCTAGGGTGGGAAAACCCCAACTATGTGTACACCCGGGGGGGGGGGATGAGTTGCAGACCACGGCAGGGGAAAGGGACCTAGGAGTCTTGGTGGATACATGAATAATTCAGAGCAGTGCAGGAGGGCTGCAGTCAAGGCAAATAGGATGCTGGGATGCATCGCTAGGGGGATTACTTCAAGGAACAGGGAGGTGATTTTGCCACTGTACAACAGCCTGGTTAGACCACATCTTGAGTACTGTGTGCAGTTCTGGAGGCCGCATCTTAACAGGGACATCCAACTGCTGGAGAGGGTTCAGGGGACAGCAACCAGAATGATCCGGGGCCTGGGGGATATGACATATGAGGAACGACTAGGGGAGCTCAAACTGTTCTCGCTGGAGGAGAGGCGGGACCAGGGGGACATGATTGAGGTCTTCAAGTACCTCAGGGGAGTAAATAAGGTAAACCGAGATAGGATCTTTCGACTGAAGGAGGGTGGAATCACCAGAGGACACAGCTAGAAGATTGAGGGTGGTAGGATTGGGGGGAAAGGAGGAGGAGGTACTTCACTGAGAGAGTGGTGGAACCTTGGAATGCACTGCCCGGGGAGCTGGTACAGGCAGCTATGGTGGAGGGATTCAAGACAGGGTGGGACAGGTATAGGCAAGGGGTGAAGCAGAGGCTGGTTTGCCCGGTGGGGGGTGGCGGGGGGGGTGGCAGGACTGTGGAATGGAGTAACAGTGGAGGGAGACAGATAGAGGGCTATGGTACCCAATCAGAGTGCTGAAGCACGAGCAGACTTGATAGACCAACAGGTCTACTCTGCTGGCGTCTAGTATGTTAGTATGTTAGATTGTAGACCTCAGTTCTGAACTCAGAAATTGGACTTTGTTTTTAGGACTGCCGATGCTGAAAACCAGAGTTTACATTTCTTTTTGTTCTTATTCTCCTATTACTACTAATAATAAAACACAATTTAAGGATTTTACAACTTATCTTGGTCTGCTTATCTTTCCTGATCCAAGCCTCAGTGACAGGGTCCTCTGGGAAGGCCTGAACAGATTCAAGGGCTTGGTACCAGAGCTGATTTTGGTACTGGACCATATGGGCAATGTAATTTAGCACCCTGATGGTCAGTATGAGAGAGGCAAAGGTTCTCTTGCCAATGTGATCCAGCCTCCATAAGTCCTTATCCAAGTGCAAGGAACTGAGATGTTTGGACCTCTTGGTATAGTCATGAGTGGCATTGATGACCACCAAATTGGCTTGAGCCTGATCAGCAAAGAAGGGCCTTCCTGTTTGAGCCTGGTATCATTTGTCCACATTCCTTGGTATAGCAGGTATCAAACTAGGCCAATGCCAGGCGGCTATGGTGGGATCTTCAAAAAGCTCAGTTAAGGGAGGGATGACCAGAGGAGGGGCATCCGGTAGCCATAAATAGGTGGCCAGTCAACATCGAGTGGGATCTTGTTCCTCAGTGTAGAAGCTCACGGCCAACTGTAACTGTCTCATAACAGACAAAAGAGGGGTCATCCAGGAGGGACCGCGCAATATACATCACCATCAGATGAGACCGTAGAGGAGGAGTTGTAAGGAGTAGCTCCCCCGTCATTGCTGTCATCACCCTCATCAGGAGGGATGAGGTCTAGACAGCACCCATCCTCATCCCCTGAGTCCTGAGTGGGAGCAAGGGCCCAGGATTCAGGGGTGTGGGCCTTGAACCTGCTGGAGAAACAGAGGGGTGCTGCAGGGATGGGCCTTGGGGGGAGCAAGCTTACCCAGCATAAAATCCCATAAGGCAATAAGCATGACATGAAAGTTCACTGTTCTTGGCATTGGACCCATCGGCATTGGTTGAGGGAACACTGGGGTCGGGGTCAGCACCAGGAAAGGCAGCTGCATCGGCTGAAGCCTGCAGGAAAGCTCTTTGGCATAGGTTAGCATCAGAGATGATGACAGCAACCAGGGCTCGGGCCAGGGTGACACTGGAGAGCGTAGAGGCTCTGGCCCGAGATGACTGCTGAAGAAATGGCCAAAGTCAGAGGCGGGGGGAGTGGGTTAGGCTGTGTCCTGGCGATCACTGATGCTGAGCCCATAGACAATGAGCCAGCTGAGCCACCTGAGTGCCTGTGAAAAAACAATGGCCTGAACAGCAGGGGTTGTGAAGTCAGTGGGGAGACAGAGGCCCTGAAACTGACCCCTGTCACCGAAAAATTGGTGGGAGGAGCTGCCAATGGTAGCTTTGCAGAGGAAAGGGCATGCAATAACTACAAGGATGGCCCTGCTATGATCACACATGAAGCAATGACTGGGATCGAGATGAGGAGGACTGGGTTTTCTCCTTGGGACATTCCTTGTCTCGATGCTTATGCGTTCCCGTAGAGTTGTCCTGGGCTTTGGAGGGCTGTGAGCCCAAGGACATTGTGGGGGAAGTGGAGGAACTATGAGCCTGAAGCTCCTTCTCCATCTGCATGACCTTCTGCTTCAGCAGAAACGTTTTGAGGGTCTGCACTCAGCGCTTCCTGGTGGCCTGGTTAAAGCCACAGCCGATCACGCAAGCATGGGTGTCGTGGTTTGGGCCTAGGCAGCAGACACAGACCTCATTGTCATCCTTCTCAGGGATATTCTTCCCACAGGATCAGTTTCTGAAGAGGTTCCTGGGGATGGGGCTTGGCATAAATGGAGAAGAAAAAAATCACTTTATTGCTAAAGTAATACACACTAGGGAGAGAAAAATAAAAAAATAAAGTTCGACAAAGAATAAGGCGAAAAGGTGATTGAATGAAGCTGGTGGATCTTTGTGAAGTCTGACGTGCGATGGTTGATGGTGGGAAAAGAGCTGAGAAGGGCACAGGGTCCGCTCACTTTTATAGAAAAGGCCAATGCCGGGGTATGACATCGGAGTGGGCCACCCCCTCGGTAGACTGCAAGCTATAAAGTGCTCCATGTGCTCCTAGTGCCTGGTGGCTATAGTTTCCTTGGTGTGGCCTGCTGCAAGAGATACCCCCAAAGTCAACGCTAATGGTGGTGGTGGGTGGGCATGTTCAGGAGGGACATTAGAAAATACTACTTTACCAAAAAGGGGGTGGAGAAGTAGAACGAACTTCCTGATTCAGTGGTCAAAGCTAAATTCTTTTGGTTCTTTTTGGTTCCATCAAGCTCCTTAGTTCTTTGCTGCTTTTGGTAGCAGATGAGACTGAACTTAATCCTGGCCCCATCCCACCACCCTTTTAACTTCCCAAAGGACTGAGGGTTGCCTATGTAAACATCCAAAGCCTCCTCTTAAAAATTGACCAACTACAACCTATCATGCTGAATCTATGGCTGGATGTACTTGTCATGTCTGAATCTTGGCTCTCATGTAAGGTCCAGGACTCTGTTGTGGCAATCCCTGGTTACACCTTAGCAAGGCAGGATCACACAAAGAGGGGTGGTGGTGTTGCAGTCTACATATCTACCAGCATCCAATCTGTGACGGTGCTTGCTGTCTCTTCCTCCTCTTCCTATGAGCTTCTCCTCCACAAACTCTCCCTTTCCTTTTCTGTTCCCACCTTTATTGCTGGTGTTTCCTGTTGCCCTGGTATGCCCCCTTGCTTTGGGTACTGAGCTCCTTTCCCCTGTCTGTTCCAATTTTTCCAGAAACAAGATGGTCATCCTTGGTGATGTTAATATAAAATGGTTCTCCTCCACTACAGATACATTTCCCCAAAATATAAAATCCATCAAATTGACTCAATCAATTTCTGACCCCACGTCTAAATTTTAAATCTTTAAATCACTCTCTATTAGAATGGGTCCTCTCATCCCATCCCCGCCACATTGTGGATGCAGGTATCCTTCCTGATACCTTCAGTGACCATCATATGGTTTACTGTGTGTGCCAGATACATCTTCCTAAGACTGCTCCTACAAATTTATCTACTTATGGTCCTTTAGGTCACTGAACTTATCCTCTCTTCTAGCTGACCTATCAGCTCTGCAACCAAAAATATAAATTTATGCCCTCTAATACTTCCAGTTGAAATTTATGGCTGTTTGGGATCATCATGCACCGCTGAGGAAAACCAGAGTACAGGGCTCCCATATTCCCTGCATAACAGCTGAGTTGTTAGCAAGCCTGGTGATCTGATAAGATTACTGACTCCCCATCTGCTTTAGCCAGCTATTAGCAACTTCACAAACTCTGTACCTAAGTCATCACACTTGTAAAGTCTGAGTATTTTGTATCCATACTCCAGAACAATGGTAATTACCTCTCCAAGTTCTGAGTGGTTATCCATTCCATATTCTCCCCTCTGACACAGTCTCCCTCCCCTGTTCTTATTGTTGGTGACTCTGTCATCCTGACTCTTTTGCTGTTACCTCTTTCTGTAACTCCTACTTTATCACCTGTTCTCTCTTTCTCATCTCTTCTTCCCCCTTCTCTTCCCTTCTTCTGCCCCCAACCCCCTTTTCATTAACATAGAAACATAGACTTTGACAGCAGATAAGTACCGCTTGGCCCACCCAGTCAGCCCATTTCCCTACCTATTGGATAAGCTGCAGATCCTAGTTAACCAACAGCCTACTTCCTCCTACCCCCCCCCACTAGAATTACTTTATGTCTGTCCCATGCATTCTTGAATTCACCCACTGTTTTTGACCCCACAACCTCCTCAGGAAGGCTGTTTCATGCATCCACCACCCTCTCCGTGAAAAATACTTCCTCACATTACCTCTGAGCCGTCCCTCTCTATCTTCAAATTGTGCCCCTTGTTCATGCACATCTCTTTTTCTGAAATATGCTACCCTCTTGGACTTTGTTGATTCCCTTGAGGTACTTAAATGTTTCTATCATGTCCCCCCTCTCCCTCCTTTCCTCCAGGATATACATTTTTATTTATTTATTTAGTTTTTGTTGACCGGGTAAGTGCACTAGACAAATCCTGCCTATTTTCAGGCATGACCCGGGTGAGGGGGATACAGATGAATGCCAACTGACATTGAACCAGATTAAGCTGTTGGTGGTATTTATGATGAGGAAATTTGGCCAGGACACTGGGGAAATTCTCCTACTCTTTTTTTCGATAAGTGCCATGGGATCTTTAACATCCACCTGAACTACCACCAATCCAGGCAGATGGGACCTCAGTTTAACGTCTCATCCGAAAGACGGCACCTCAGAAGTGCAGCACTCGGATATTAACCCAAGTGCCAGATGTGGGAACTGAACCCACAGCCCTCTGATCTCCCGGCCTCAGAGGCGAGTGTGCTACCTACTGAGCCACTGACACTGTTAAATTTAAATAACAGGATCTTTGCTCCTGAAGAGTTCATCTATTCCTGCTTTTTTTTTTTTTTTAGTTGTTTAACCAGGAGTAGCACACTAAGCTGAAAGCCTTTTTTACAGGTGTGACCTGGGAGCACAGGAAAGTTAAGTGACTTGCTCAGGGTCACACAGTATGTATGTGGAAGCTGTGGGATTCAAACCCATGTCTGGTCTGCTGGATGTCATCAGATTTGCAGCTCAGAGCCTTAAACCACTGTGCTATACATATTGAGCTCCTTTAGTCTATTTTCATATGGAAAGGAAAGGGGGAAAGGGTAAAGGGGGAAAGGGTAAATTGTTTAACCAGGAAAGTCACACTAAACTAAAGCTTATTTCCAGGTGTGACCTGGGAGCACAAGGAAGTTAAGTGACTTGCTCAGGGTTACACAGTATGCAAGTGGGGGCTGTGGGATTCAAACCCAGGTCTCCAGGGTTGCAGCTCAAAGCCTTAAACCACTGCACTAAACAGAAAAAAGCAGAAATACCTCTTGGGAGGGTTTACCACTCATCCAGTGTGTCCTCTATGCACTGTGGTAACAATTTTATGAAGGTTAATATGAGAGGAAAGGGAAAGGGAACATTGTTTTACCAGGAGTAGCACACTAAGCCGAAGCTTGCTTCCAGATGTGACCTGGAAACACAAGAAAGTTAAGTGACTTTCTTAGGATCACACAGTATGCTACTAGGCAGCTGTGGGATTCAAACCCAAGTCTCCAGAGCTGCAGCTTAGAGCCTTAACCCACTGCTCTATACTATGACTTCTGGTGCAGACCCTGCACAATTTCATTAGCCGTCATCTGGACTGCCTTCATCCTGTCTTTGTCCTTGTGGAGATGGGGTCTCCAGAACTACACACAGTATTCCAGATGGGGTCCCACCAACTGTCTGTACAGAAGGGTAACAACTTCCTGTTTTCTACTGGTGATGCCTCTCCCAATGCATCCCAGTATCCCCCCCCAAGCCCTCCTTACTTTCTTCTCACATTGCTTGCCTACCTTTAAGTCATCTGACATGATTACTTCCAGGTCCCTTTCCATTTTTGTTGTTGTTAGTACCTCCCCCCACATTGTGTACTCTTCCCCTGGGTTTTTATTTCCCAAAGGGCATTACTGTGCACTTTTTTGCATTGAATCTAAGCTCCCATACTTTTGACCATTCCTCCAACCTTGCCAAGTCCCTTCTCATCCTTTCCACCCCCCCCTTGTGCATCAACCCTGTTGCAGATCTTTGTGTCATGTGCAAAGAGGCATACTTTCCCTCTCAGTCTCTCTGCAATGTTGCTTATAAAGACATTGAAGAGGACCGGTCCTAGTACTGAACCCTGCGATACCCCACTAGTAACCCCCTCTTTCTTCAGAGTTAACTTCATTTACTATTACCCTCTGTGTACTGTTGTCCAGCCAAAGTTTTACCCAGGCTACAACCCTGGGACTCACTCCCAGGCTGGCTAACTTGTTATTAATCTTTTGTGTGAGACTTTGTCAATTTGTGGGCGGGTATGTGTCCTTCTCTTATACCACTCCCTCTGCTTCACTTAAGTCCTTGCTTTCCCTTTATCTTCTCAAGAGAGGTAGTCCTGATGGTCTTGATCCTAAGCTTCTGCTTCTCTCAGCTTCTGCCATCACCCTGCCTATTGCCCTGCTCCTCAATCTCTCTCTTCCTCCGTCACCAACATAGAGGTGTTGATAGGGAGAAGGGCAGGGGTAAATGGAGAAAGTGACAAAGGCAAGAAGGACAGGGATGGGGCAAAGGGGAGTAAGGCCATCAGGAGATGGAGGGTAATGAGTACCAGTGCCCGTAGTCTGGGCAACAAGCTCCCTGAGCTGGTGGCCTTGATGGAAGAGGGATGCCTGGATATCGTAGCAGTCACAGAAACATGGTACACAGAGAACCATGACTGGGATGTTAACATACCAGGGTACATAACCTACAGGAGAGACAGGCAGGGAAAAGAGGGGGAGGAGTAGCTCTCTATGTAAAGGAAGGGATAAAAGCAACTGAACAAAAGAGTAAACAGGGAGGAGAGGAGGCACTGTGGGTCACCGTGGAGACTGGAAAGGGCACCACAATCCGCACAGGGGTTGTGTACAGACCCCCATGTCAGGGGAAGGAATGGACAAGGATATGATAGAAGGCATTCTTAGAATGGCAGAGAAAGGGGAGATACTGTTGATGGGAGACCTGAATATGCCAGATGTTAACTGGAGCACATTTGCTGCAGCCACATCCAAGAGCAGGGCCATTCTTGATGCCCTACAGGTGGCAGGCAATTAGACAGCTAGTTCGAACCCACTCATGAGGGAGCAATCTTAGACCTCATACTCTCAAACGGGGCAGTGAGAGGATCTCAGATCTAGAAGTGGGTTGCCATCTGGGGACAAGTGACCATCAAACAGTGTGGTTCACGTTAAACTCAGCTACAGAGTCAAGCCATACAAAAGTGAGGGTACTGGACTTTAGGAGGGCTGACTTTGGCAAGATGGGAGAGTGCCTCAGAAAAGCACTAGCAAACAGGCTAGAAGGAGGTATGGAGCAACAATGGGGAATCATCAAAACTGCCATCACAGAGGCAACAAGCCTTTGTGTGAAGCAAATAAACAAATCAAAATGAAAGAAAAAGCCACTATGGTTCTCAAAAGAGGTGGCTGTGAAAGTCAGGAAGAAAAAGATAGCATTCCGGAAGTATAAGGAAACACAGAAGAAGCAGGACGGAGAGCTGTACCAGTTAAGGCAGAAGGAAGCAGGGAGGGAAGTCAGAATAGCAAAGGCCCAAACTGAGGAAAAGATAGCCAACTCAGTTAAGAAGGGGGATAAAACCTTTTATAGGCACATCAGCGAGCGTAGAAAGACAAAGGAAGGGATAGTGAGGCTGAATAGAATGAACGGTGGGTGGGCAGAGGGGGACAGTGAAAAAGCAGGGATACTGAACGAATATTTCTGCTCAGTATTCACAAAAGAGGAGGGAGAAGTGCCTAATCCAATTAACAGAAGCAGTCTTGATAGGGTGGTCGATCCCAGTCCTTTCACAGAAGAAAGGGTTCTGCAAGAACTCCTAAAACTGAAGGTGGACAAACCAATTGGTCCTGATGGAATTCACCCCAGAATTCTAAAAGAATTAAGGGAGGAACTAGTGAAACCACTGGCTACTCTTTTTAATAAATCATGGGAGGATGGTGTGGTACCCGAGGACTGGAGGAAGGCAGATGTGATTCCCCTTCACAAAAGTGGGACCAAGACAGAGGCAGAAAACTACAGACCTGTCAGTCTGACCTCTGTGGTAGGAAAGTGATGGAGTCACTTCTGAAGGAAAGAATAGTTGAGTACCTAGGAGGCCAGTGGAGCACAGGACCCAAGCAGCATGGGTTCACAGTGGGAAGGTCATGTCAGACGAATCTAATAGATTTCTTTGACTGGATGACCAAAGCAGTAGATCAGGGAGGGTCTGTGGACATGGCCTACCTAGACTTTGGCAAGGCATTTGACATAGTCCCACACAAAAGATTAACAGTCAAATTAACCAGCCTGGGAGTGGGTCCCAGGGTGGTAGCCTGGGTAAAACATTGGCTGCACAACAGGACACAGAAGGTAACCATAAATGGAGTCCACTCTGAAGAAAGAGGGGTTACTAGTGGGGTACTGCAGGGTTCAGTATTGGGTCCAGTCCTTTTTAATGTCTTCATCAGTGACATTGCAGAGGGACTGGAAGGAAAAGTATGCCTTTTTGCAGATGACACAAAGATCTGCAACAGGATTGATACACAAGGAGGCATGGAAAGGATGAAAAGGGACTTGGCAAGGTTGGAGGAATGGTCAAGTATGGCAGCTAGGATTCAATGCAAAGAAGTGCAAAATAATGCACCTGGGAAACAAGAACCCAGGGAAGAATACACAATGGGTGGGGAGGTAGTAACAACAACAAAAAGGAAAGAGACCTGGGGTAATCATATCAGATGACCTTAAGGTTAGGCAAGCAATGTGAGAAGGCAGTAGGAGGGCTGGGGTATACTGGGATGTACAGGGAGAGGCATCGCAGCAGAAAACAGGAAGTTGTTATCCCTCTGTACAGACAGTTGGTGAGACCCCATCTGGAGTACTGTGTCCAGTTCTGGAGACCCCATCTCCGCAAGGACATAGACAGGATAGAGGTAGTCCAGAGGAGGGCAACTAAAATGGTGCAGGGTCTGCAAGAGAAGCTGTATGAGGAGAGACTAAAGGAGCTTTATATGTATACCCTTGAGGAAAGAAGGGAGAGGCGGGACATGATAGAAACTTTTAAGTACCTCAGTGGAAACAACAAAGTCCAAGACGGTAGCATCTTTCAGAAAAAGAGACTTGCAAGAACAAGGGGACACAATTTAAAGATAGAAGGAGGGCGGTTCAGGGGCAATGTGAGGAAGTATTATTTCACAGAGAGGGTAGTGGATGCATGGAACAGCCTTCCTGAGGAGGTTGTGGGGTCTAAAACTGTGGGAGAATTCAAGAATGCATGGGACAGACATAAGGCAATTCTTGTGGGGGGTAGGAAGAAATAGGCTGTTGGTTAACTAGGATCTGCGGCCTATCCTGTAGGTAGGGAAATGGGCAGACTAGATGGGCCTAGTGGTCCTTATCTGCCATCAAAGTCTATGTTTCTATGTTACTGTTCCAGAAGCCTGCAAGCAGGTTACTGTCATCCCTCTCCCCAAAGGTGATTACCCCTCTTCTCCTGATAACATCTATCCTATCTGTTTCCTTCCTACCCTGGCTGTTACAGGAACAGCTTATGCTTTCTCAGTGCTCTCTTCCTTCTTTGACTCCTTCTTCACCCCTCTCTAGTCTTGCTTTAGGAAACACACTCCATTTCCACCTCCTCTGACTCACTGATCCCATTCTCTTAGGTATGGATCAGGGACTGATCAACTCAATCTTATTGGCTGAGCTGGCTAAAGCTTTGGGACACTGTGGCACACCCCTTCCTTCTAGACAAGCTTAAAGCTATGGGTCTCTCTGATTCCTTAGTCAGCTGGCATTGCTCCTACCTTGAGAGAAGGTCTCATGCTGTTCAGATCGTAAACTCCATTTCCTTCCCACTCCCCATCTGCTCAGGCATCCCTCAAGGGTCTGTCCTGGGCCCTGCCCTATTCTCTTTTCTAAATTCCTGAATGACCCCCCCATCTGTTCTCTGTGTCCAGTCATATGTACTCTGATAATATGGTACTTTTTGCATCTGGCTTCTCTTCCCAGTTGAAGCTGGATTTTGACAATATACAGCACTGGTTCTAGTCTTGCAAACTATCCCTCAATGCCCCCCCCCAAAAAAAAAGTTTCCATGACTTTTGGCACCTGGCAAAGGCTTACCAGACTCACCTCCCCTTTATTCCATACCCTTGATGGTGCTATACTTGAGGATGTATTCTCCTTTAAGTACCTTGGATTCTGGCTGGACTGACATCTTGATTTCTCGGTGCATACTGATACCATATACCATAAGCTCCACCCCCAAGGTTGGTGCACTGTACAGGAACAAAGTAAATATCCCACTTCTTGCCCACCGGGAGCTTGTTTTAAAGATGATTCTCCCTAGCTTTGACTATGGTGACATAGATTAAAGTTGCGCTCCCAAGTCTTCTCTTGCCAGACTTGACCCCCTCTTTCACTCTTTTTGTTGTTTTGCCTTAGACTGTCCCTCTAATTCCCACCACTGCTTGCTCTGACCTTTCACTCCACTCACTTTATGCTAGGTGCCTTTCCGATTGTGCCTTCATTACATCCAAAGTCTAGTTTGATTCAGTTCCCTTCACTCCTACCTGGCCTCCCAACTATCCTCTCTCACTCTTTCCCCCAAGAGGGAAGTGAAGTACTCAAATAGTCACTATACGATGCTATTTCAGTGTTATAGTAGCAGTGTACACTTCCTGCACACTTCATTCCATAGTGCAGTGTTTCAATGTTTAATTAGTGCACCTGCAGGTTTCTATTGGTGTATATGCAGTGCTGACACAGTGTGTGCGAATTATGTTAATTAGCACTGCAATCACACTCCGAAAGTACTGCAATTAGCAGCGTTTTGTCATCAACACTGCCTCAAGCAGTGTTGCATTGCTTTTTCAGTATGTGCGAATTATGTTAATTAGCACTGCAATTACACTGAAAGTACTGCAATTAGCAGTGTTTTGTCATCAACACTGCCTGAAGCAGTGTTAGTGCAGTAACACTGCCTGAAGCATTGTTGCATTGCTTTTTCAGTATGTGCGAATTATGTTAATTAGCACTGCATCAACACCTCTAGTGTACTTCATTGTGCAGTGTGGTTTTAGCAGCACTCCTGTCAGCAGTGTTACAGTTCTGTTTCGGTGTATTATGGCTGTATTAAAGATGGTGGCTACAAGGACTGAAATCGATAAAAACACAAGTATACTTTCTTCATTATAAGAATTCACGATTAGAATTAATACGAATGATTAAGTTTTACCATTTCTTGCATGTTAATTATGGGCAGAAAGTTGTTGTATGTCTCTCAGCTTGCCCGTGCTAATTTGATAACTATAGAATTATTCAAACACAGACAAACAAACTTGAACATGTGCACTACAGTACACAGTGTTGTTGTATGATTACCTTTGGTCCAAATCACAGGAAAGTTCATATGTGTGTGTAGCTATATCAACAAAGCATGAAAAAGACTACATGTCCTATAATAGAAACAACATTTATTGACGGTTTCAAAAAATTAAATACCTTTAAAACACCATAAACTGTACCATGGCCGGCAGTGTGTGCAGTATTGTAAGCAGCAGAATACTCCATTCAGCCATCTATTCTGCTCATGTCTCCCCCTTTCCCGACTAGTATCCCACACCCACTTTTTGTTGTCTTTCCCCTTCCCCCAAAAAAACTGATTCCAGAATACGGTAAAGGAGTTTTTTGGCCCCTTTCCCCAAAATGTTATGACAGTGGATAATGCCCAAAAGAGGGCTATGCCAAATGAGCATAACCACAACCTTCTTAGCAAATGAAATAATTTCAAGCAGAGTTCCAGGTACTTCATTGTATAAGTTTACCCACGACATGGCATGGGCATACTGGGCATTAATGCATGCCCCAAGTGTGTTGTGAGGCATAATTCTGAAACTATAGCGACCTTCAACCACCTTGGAAGTGCATTAATGCTCAGTATACCAATGGCCCTGAAGTGGGTTATTGCACTTATAAAGTGACACCTTTTTAAGGTACAAAAATGATCATATGCTTTATTACTTTATCAAGATTTCTTTTATAAGCATGTGCAGATTGTACTAACAGAGTATTTCCATTCAACAAAGGAGAAATTTGACATTGTTTACTTATTGCATACCCGTACCAAAATATCCTTGGAAAAACATAGCATTACCATTTGTCCACCATTTCCATACCATTGTAAATTCCACTGCAGTACCACTGTATCCCCTTGACTGGTAACTCATTGGATTTGTTTCAATGCTGTTGTAATACCATTGCTGCCACTGTGGTACCACATGGACACTGGTATCACAATGAGAATGTGTGCATGGATGGTACCACAATGGCTCATCAAACACACACCATTGTATTCCCACTGCAGTTGGTAACACAATGGATTTGTTTCAATTCCTGTGTATTACCACTGCTACCACCATGGTACCATGTACCACAGTGGTAACACAGGGGTGATTTCCATGTCCAATGGTAACACAATAAGCTGCCATTGCAACACCACTGAAACTGGTCTCACAATGGATTTGTTTCATTTCCATTGACATATCATTGTGAACCCTGTGGTACCATCGGTGTGCAATGGTAGTGCCGTGGTGAACTGAGGGGATGCTGGTAGCTCAATGATGGCATTGCACTACCACTGCTATTGGTAATCCCACAGGGGGTAGTGCATGTTAGCACAGTGGTTCTCATATGGTATGACACCGATAACTCCAGGTCCTCCCGCTAGGTTCTCCCCATCCATGGTATCATACTGACATTAGGTCCTCCTACCAGTCCCCCCACATTCCTCTCACACCCTCCACTTTGTCTCCCCATGCCTGTCTCCCCATCACAAGCTTGTACAGAACTTAGGTCTACAGCTGCACAGGAAGGACCACACATGCAACAGTTTTGCTCGGTCATAATAATTTTTAAACAATACTTTTGGTGATGCTAAATCATTATCTATCATTATCGATCTATACCCAAAGTCGCCATAAACCATAACTTTTCTTTCACTGCTGATGGTGTTTTCTTTTTATCATGATTAATCATATTCACTAAAAGAAAAAAAAATACCACCAACAGCTTAATCTGGTTCAGTTTTAGTTGGTTACCATCTGTATCCCTCCCTTACCCCCGGACACCCCTGAAAAAGGGACTTCTAGCCTCAATGGGCCTACTGGGTCAACAAAATTCAACACAATAAACAAAAAATAAATAGGCTTGTAATATATGGCCATAATTAATCATGAGTGATGTATCTGGCTCTCATTGGCTGCTCTGCTGTACTTAATTTACATAATTTGTCATGTTTAATCATGATCAGTCATTGCCTTTAAAAGCAAAGGTGTGACATTCTGCATTGGGCTTCATTAAGCCCATCTTGCGGCAGTAATAGTCTGTCCATGCAGTAATTATAAAATGTACTGCTGTCCTGTAAGGGAGGGAAGGGATGGTAACTCTGGTGAACTGCTGTCCAACCGACCCCTTTCCCCTTCCCAGTCTGTCTGCTCTGCCCCCACATTCTGACATTAAGTGGTCTCCAGACAGGGCATGGGGAACCCCCTATACAAGTCTATGGGGCTAATTTTCCAAATGGTTTTACAGACATTTAAGCAACCTTTGATAGAAAATGAAAGCCACTGCTCAAGAAATAGGGACTCTCCTAATTACTAATGTTTTTTGCCATGACCTTCCTTAACACTTCCTCTGAAAACCATAGTGGGTGTTTTTTATGTTGATTGTGCTTGCGCAATCAACAATATTGCGGCACCTTTTGCTGTAAGCAGGTTGTGGAGGTACGGCACTGTTGTGGCCAGTGCCCCCACAGCCTTTAAAGGCTTGGCCGTCTTTCCCAATGCCGTGGCACGCTGCTGCTGACACTTGTTCAGCCAGCGTGCCACCAACTTGAAACATTTTAGCCGCTGCAATCAGGGGCTGCCTCATCATTGCAGCATCATCTACTGCAGTGAGGAAGCGATCCCTTGTTGCAGGACTGTTGCTGATGGGGACTGGCTCCCTGTCAGCATCTGTCTCCCCCAATTTGTTGTGCGCCAAGGGGGGTGCCCAATCCCCCTCAGCTTATGTCCCCCTGTTCAGTGTTTGCCGACGGAGGTGCCCAATCCCCATCAGCATATCCCCCCCAATTTCTTGTGTGCTGATGGGGGTGCCCAATCCCTGCTGGCATGATGTGCCCCCCCTTTTGTTGTGTGCTGACGGGGGTGTCCAATACCCCGTTGGCTGCAGGTGCCCCCTCAAAAGAATCCATTGGCATGCTAGGAGCCCACCCCAGTGTGCCACATGCCCTGCAAAAAAAATAAACTGGTCCCGCGATCTTTTTTTCCCCCTGTAAATAAAAAGGTACCTCAGCGACAGTCTCCCAGTCCTCCCACAACCCGCACCCACCCACTGCGCACCCTGCCTCCCCACACCCCCCCTCACCCCATACTTTCCTCCAGAGCCTGGTACCATGATCTTCGGTGGACCGGGAACACGTCTGCACTCTTCAAAGCCGACCGTGAACTGAGGAAATGCCGGTAAGCTGTACAATGGAATAAATAGGGTTTTTCCAACTTTGTTGCATATCTCGGGCATTTTTGGGAATTTTGGTGCCACATTTTCAACATGGGGTTTTTGGCACCCCACCTCATGAATTCTGGCACTGTCATGGTGTTAATCGGTCCCAAGAGGTGATTTCACAGTCACTGCGCGGAATCAGCTTTCAAGACCAATTAACAAAACAACAGTGCCAGTGTTCATGAGGTGGGCTCTCAAAATACCTATGTTGCAAATTTGGTGGAAAACCCCCAAAATTGCCTGTTTCATGAGCATGCGTTGCGCAGCTGCTATGCACGCTTATAACTTCACGAATTTGCAACATTTTCACACCAGATCTTCAACACTGGCATTTTTCCACACCTCCTTGTAAACAGTACAGCTGTCATTTTTCACATCCTGGCCAAAATGTGTTTTCGCACTTCCGGTGCAGAATAGCACGGTTGCTGTGGGAAATTAGTGTACGGGACAGATTATGAAAATGACAGTGACACTGTTCATGAGCAGAGGTCCTAAAATGCCTATGTTGAAAATTTGGTGCCAATACTCCATAAAATGACTGTGTTACGAGCGTACATTGCACAGTTTGCATGCATGCTCATACGTTCGTGAATTTATAATATTTTCACTCCAGATTTTCAACATTGCCATTGCTCTGCACTACCTTATTAACAGTATGCTGCCATTTTTCACATCCTGGCTAAAACGTGTTTCACACTTCCGGCACAGAATAGCGCGGTCACTTTGGGAAATCTGTGCTCAGGACACATTATGAAAATGACAGTGATACTGTTCATTAGCAGAGGCCCTAAATTGGTTATGTTGAAAATTTGGTGATGAAAGTCCATAAAATGAGAGTGCTACAAGTGTGCATTGCTCAATTTCCACGCACACTCGTATCTTTGAAATTTTGCAATATTTTCACTCCAGATTTTCAAAATTTCCATTTTTACACACCTCCTTATGAACAGCACAGCTGTCATTTTTAACGTCCTGGCCAAAATGTGTTTTCGCTCTTCCGGCACACAATACAGCGGTCGCTGTGGGAAATCAATGTTTGGGACACATATAGAAAATCACACTGACACTGTTCATGAGCAGAGGTCCTAAAATGCTTATGTTGAAAATTTTGTGATGAAACTCCATAAAATGACTGTGTTACAAGCGTGCATTGTGCAGTTTCCACGCACTCTTGTAACTTTGCAAATTAGTAATATTTTCACACCACATTTTCAACAGTGGCATTTTTCCACAACCCCTTATGAAAAGTACAGTTGTCATTTTTCACATCCTGGCCGAAATGTGTTTTCACGCTTCTGGTGCAGAATACCGCAGTCGATGTTGGAAATCATTGTTTAGGACAATTTAGGATTGAGCGAGTTGGGGGGGGGGAGTGATCAAGCTCAACTGAGCTCTGTCGGGACTGCTGCAGATTCTTCGTGGGCAGAAAAAGGTGCCAAAGCAGGCAGGAGTCCAGTACGAAAGGGCAGCCTGCAGCACCGCGAGACACAAAACGAGCGAGTGTGGGAGGGGAAGTGCGTGAGGTCAATGGAGCTCTGCTGTGACTGCTGTGGATTTCTTTGTGGTTAGAAAAAGGCAACAATGCACACAGGGGCCCAGTACAAAAGAGCTGCCTGCAGTGGCGGGAGAAACGGAATGAGCAACTGAGAGAGAGAGGGAATGAACGAGCGTAACGGAGCTCTATCGTGTCTGCTGCAGATTTCTTTGTGGGCAAAAGGGCAGCAATGCAGGCAGGAGCCCCATACAAAAGAGAAGGCAGCGGCGCCAGCAGAAACGGAATGAGCGAGTGAGAGAGGGGGAGTGAGTAAGGTCAATGGAGCTCTGTCAGGACTGCTGCAGTTTGACCTCAGTGGTAGGGAAAATGATGGAATCACTTCTGAAGGAAAGAACTGTTGAGTACCTAGAGGCCAGTGGGGCACAGGACCCAAGGCAGCATGGATTCACGATGGGAAGGTCGTGTTAGACGATTCTAATAGATTTCTTTGACTGGGTGACCAAAGTAGTAGACCAGGGAGGGGCTGTGGACATGGCCTACCCAGATTTTAGCAAGGCATTTGATACAGTCCCACACAAAAGATTAATACACAAGATAGCCAGCCTTGGAGTGGGTCCCTAGGTGGTAGCCTGGATAAAAAATTGGCTAGACAACAGGACACAAAGGGTAGTAGTAAATGGAGTACACAGTAAAGAAAGGAGGGTTACTAGCGGGTTACTGCAGGGTTCAGTACTGGGACCAGTCCTTTTTAATGTCTTTATCGGTGACATTGCAGAGGAACTGGAAGGAAAAGTATGTCTCTTTGCAGATGACACAAAGATCTGCAACAAGGTTGATACACAAGGTGGAGTGGAAAGGATGAGAAGGGACTTGGCAAGGTTGGAGGAATGGTCAAATGCATGGGAGCTCAGATTCAATGCAAAGAAGTGCAAGGTAATGCATATGGGAAACAAAAACCCAGGGGAAGCATACACAATGGGGGGTGAGATACTGACAACAGTAAAAATAGAACGGGACCTGGGGGTAATTATAGCAGATGACCTAAAGGTGGGCAAGCAATGTGAGAAGGCAGTAAGGAAGGCTGGGGGGATATTGGGATGCATAGGAAGAGGCATCAATAGTAGAAAACAGGAAGTTGTTATCCCTCTGTACAGACAGTTGGTGAGACCCCATCTGGAGTACTGTGTGCAGTTCTGGAGACCCCATCTCCGCAAAGACATAGACAGAGTGGAGGCTGTCCAGCGGAGGGCAACCAAAATGGTGCAGGGTCTGCACCAGAAGACATATGAAGAAAGACTAAAGGAGCTTAATATGTATACCCTTGAGGAAAGAAGGGAGAGAGGGGACATGGCAGAAACTTTAAAGTACCTCAAGGGAATTAACAAAGTCCAAGAGGGTAGCATCTTCCAGAAAAAGAGATGTGCAAGAATAAGGGGGCACAATTTTATGATAGAGGGGGGACGGCTCAGAGGTAATGTGAGGAAGTATTTTTTCACAGAGAGGGTTGTGGATGCATGGAACAGCCTCTCTGAGGAGGTCATGGAGTCAAGAACAGTGGGGGACTTCAAGAATGCATGGGACAGGCATAAGGCAGTCCTAATGGGGGGTAGGAGGAAGTAAGCTGTTGGTTAACTAGGATCTGCAGCTTACCTGTTAAGTAGGAAAATGGGCAGACTAGGTGGGCCAAGCAGTCCTTATCTGCCATCAAATTCTATGTTTCTATGCCAACAGAGGCAGGTGCCCAGTACAAAAGGGCGGCCTGCAGCACCAGGACAAACAGAATGAGTGCGTAAGACAGGGGGAGTGAGCGACCTCAACGGAGCTCTGTAGGGACAGTTGCAGATTTCTTTGTGGGCAAAAAAAGGCAGCAATGCTTACAGGGGCCCAGTACAAAAGGCCAGCCAGTAGCATGAGCAGAAATGGAATAAGCGGGTGAGTGAAAGGGAGTGAGCGAGGTCAATGGAGCTCTATCGTGACTGCTGCAGATTTCTTTGTGGATAGAAGAAAGTGACAACGCAGGCAGGAGTCCAGTACAAAAGGCCAGCCTGCAGCACTGGCACAAACAGAACGAGTGAGTTGGGGGGGGGTGAGGGAGCTCAACAGAGCTGTGTCAGGACTGCTGCACATTTCTTTGTGGGCAGAAAAGCAAGTAATACACGCAGGAGCCCACTACAAAAGCACAGCCTGCAGCAGCGGGAGAAACAGAAAGACCAAGTGAGAGAAGGGGAGTCAGCAAGCTCAGCGGAGCTCTATCATGACTGCTGCAGATTTCTTTGTGGGAAGAAGAAGACAGCAATGCAGGCAGGAGCCCAGTACACAAGGGCAGGCTGCAGTGCCGGCAGAAATGGAACGAGCGACAGAGGGGGAGTGAGCGAGCTCAACGGACTTCTGTCGGGGCAGCAGCAGATTTCTTTGTGGCTAGAAAAAGGTGCCAACAGAGTCAGGAGCCCAGTACAAAAGGACAGCCTGCAGCCCCAGGACAAACAGAATGAGTGAGTGACACATGGGGAGTGAGCGGCCACAGTGGAGGTCTGTCAAGACAGCTGTGGATTTCTTTCTAGGCAGAAAAAGGAGCAAATGCAGGCAGGAGCCCAGTACAAAAGGGCAGCCTCCAATGCCGGCAGAAATGGAACAAGCGAGTGAGAGGGGGGAGTGAGCAAGCTCAATGGACCTCTTTCAAGACTGCTGTAGATTTCTTTGTGGGCACAAAAAGACACCAACAGAGGCAGGAGCCCCGTACAAAAGGGCAGCCTGCAGCACCAAGAGAAACAGAAGGAGCGAGTGACACAAGGGGAGTGAGAGTCCTCAATGGAGCTGTATCGTGACTGCTCTGCATTGCTTTGTGGGCAGAAAAAGGTGGCAATGCAGGCAGGAGCCCAGTACAAAAGGCCAGCTTGCAGCACCGGGAGAAACACAACGAGTGAGTGAGAGAGGGGGAGTGAGCGAGCTCACCGGAGCTGTGTCTGGACTGCTGCAGATTTCTTTGTGGGCAGAAAAAGCCCCCAATGCAGGCAGGCAGGAGCCCAGTACAAAAGGGCAAGCTACAGAAGTGGGAGACACAGAACGAGCGAGTGAAGGAGGGGAGAGAGTGAGTGAGCTCAACGAAGCTCTGTTGGGTTAGCTGAAAACTTCTTTGTGGACAGAAAAGGGCGCCAATGCAGGCAGGAACCCAGTACAAAACAGTAGCCTGCAGCACCGGAAGAAACAGAATGAGTGTCTGACAGAGGGTCAGTGAGCGAACTCAATGGACCAAAGCAATCAACATTCGGCATTGACAAATGCTTGTTTCTTCTTGCTTCTGTTTACATGTCTAACACCTTCACTGTAGTTCTTTTTAATTTTGCCCACTGTTCCTCTACTACTCCCTAGCCCCCCCATCCCTGAGGCAATCCCCCATCTTTGTAAAGTCTGCCCTTTTGAATTCCAGGACCACTGCCTTTGTGTGGTTCGACTCCACCCCTGTTCTCATATTGAGCCACACCATTCAGTGATACTGGTTCCCAGGTGTTCACCCATGGTGGTGTCTGCAACACTGTCCCCATTGGTGAGTACTAGGTAAAAATTGCTCCCTCATGAGTGAGCTCATTTACTAATTACCTAAAAATGCCTCTGCTGGGAGTCCAGGATATCCCTACTCCTAGCTGAAGTTGCAGCCAGGATGCTCCAGTCCACATCTGGCAGACTGAAGTCTCTCACCTGGAGCACCTCCCCCTTAGTTGCCATTCTAAGGATGGCTTCCAGTAGAAACCTGTCCATTTCCTCCACATGTGCTGGAGGTCTGTAGATCACCCCAGGGCAAACAGCTGCTCCATTTTCCAGTAATAGGGACAGTTACGTTACTTGTTCATGGTTATACAGTGTATACGTGGGCAGGGGCTGTGGTATTCAAACCTGTGTCTCTGTTTGCCGCTCGGTGCTCTGCCTTCAAGCATATGGTGCCTGAGTGCCCCAAAAAAGCACATAATGTCCCACCACATATACATATAGTGTGTGTGTGTATATACACATATATATATATATATATATATATATATATATATATATATAAATTGCTTGTTGCAAAACAAAAACACTACATTAATGCAGGCATTGAAATGCAAAGCACACAAAGCAAGAAGATGAAAAACAGGATTTGAGCCTAACAAGTCTTGGCAAATTGGTTGTGTGGCATTCCTTGGAGTTCCCAACCTTAATGACCATCCCCAACCCCCTACAACCCATAGCCTCCTTTCTAAGGCACAAGGTACAGCTCCAACCCAGTACCCCACACAGCAGCCATTGGTACTCGTAAAACAAGAACAGCAGTGGGCTCACAAAGGATCTGCAGCTCGTTATGAACTACTGTATGACAAACAATGAAGGGCAAACAAAAAACAATACTTATCTGATACGTATGGTCAGTGTCCTCCTACATCTGGCCAATGTCCTGTCATACCTGTAGATATAAAAGGGAAAATGCGTCAGTATGAAAAATAAAAATACTGATCAGCTGGGAAGGATCTGAAGAGGTTAAAATAAAAAAAGTTGGTTGTGTGTTTCGGGGTTGGAAGGGGGAATACCAGATCTGTACCCCACACAGTGCTCCAGATAGTATTTTAGGCCAGGAAGTAAAAACTTCCTAGTTTTCCAAGCTGGTAGCATTTCGGTGTGCCAGATAGTATTCTGTGAGGTGGTCAAACTGTTCTGGTGGACTGAAGTGCGAATGCGCGAAGTCTGTGGAAACACCTGGTCATAATGATACTACCCAGGACTCTACATGGGGTGTAAAAAGGGCAAAAATGGGAGTAAAATACACCGATACACCTCTTAACTGAACCACTGACCACACCATCAGCTCTGTCACTCAGGAGATGTCATGGTTGGGGAGGAAGGGAGGAGGGAGGAGAAGATTTGTGCCCCTTTGCCCCTAGAACTGATCTTTTTTGGGGGTAGGAGGCCATGTTGCGCCACACATCGACCAACACAGGGCAGAATGAAGACACCAAGGGACAGATATTCAAAAATTTTGCCTAGGCACAATGAATTCTTCCCTGGTGTTGTAGAGGCTTCCCCCTTCCTTTTCCCAATCTGCCCGTTGAATACATAGGAACATAGGTATGTGACGGCAGAAAGGGCGCAGGCCCACCTAGTCTGCCCAGTTTGCCTAGATATCCAATAGGCCTTTTCTGTAGTCCCCCCATGCCAGTTGCCCTCTGTGCTTATCCCATGTCCTCTTGAACCCTCCAACCATTCTCTCCGTGGCCACCACTTCCCTTGGCAGCCCATTCCAATTATCCACCACCCTCTCAGTAAAGAAGTACTTCCTAATGTTTCCCCTACACCCCCGATTTGGAATTTCCAACCACCATCCATTGCAATATAGTAGACCACAGCAGGCCAACTGTGCCTATATCTAGGCTGACATCCCCAGCCCCAACCAGTCGTAGAACTCCCTGCAGCTGGCACCAGAGCAACAGGCAGTACTAGAAACTCCAATAGCCCGCCATGCACGTTCGAGCTGCCACAATCACTGATCAGATGTTTTCCACTTCTGCTTTTGTCCACGGGGTTAGTTCAGTCCTCAGTGACAGGACTTAGCCTAAGGAGTACAGTGGGGCCAGTAAACAAAAGATGAGAGCTTATATAAACTGTTAACATGCACTGTAGGACACAATCTCCCACCGCCACCCACCACGCCAAAGCCAAACACAGAGGACCACAGGATCTAACATAGAAACATAGAAACATAGATTTTGACGGCAGATAAGGACCGCTTGGCCCACCCAGTCTGCCCATTTCCCTACCTAATGGATAAGCTGCAGATCCTAGTTAACTAGCAGCCTACTTCTTCCAACCCCAACCCCCTAGAATTGCCTTATGACTGTCCCATGCATGCTTGAATTCCACCACTGTTTTTGACTCCACAACCTCCTCCGGAAGGCTGCTCCATGCATCCACAACCCTCTCTGAGAAAAATACTTCCTTAAATTACCTCGGAGCTGCCCCTTCTATCTTCAAATTGTGCCCCTTGTTCTTGCACACCTCTTTTTTTGAAAGATGCTACCCTCTTGGACTTGGTTGATTCCTGAAGATACTTGAAAGTTTCTAACATGTCCCCCTCTCCTCCTTTCCTCGAGGTTATACATATTCAGCTCCTTAAGTCTCCTCATATGTCTTCCGTGCAGACTCTGCACCATTTTGGTTGCCCTCCTCTTATGGAGATTGGGTCTCCAGAACTGCACGAGTACTCCAGGTGGGGTCTCACCAACTGTCTGTACAGAGGGATAATAACTTCCTGTTTTCTACTGGTGATGCCTCTCCCTATGCATCCCAGTATCCCCCCAGCCCTCCTTGCTGCCCTCTCACATTGCTTGCCCACCTTTAGGTCATCTGATATGACTACCTCCAGGTCCCTTTCCATTTTTGTTGTTGTTAGTATCTCACCCCCCATTGGTGTACTCTTCCCCTGGGTTTTTGTTTCCCAGGTGCATTACCTTGCACTTCTTAGCATTGAATCTAAGCTGCCATACATTTGACCATTCCTCTAACCTTGCCAAGTCCCTTCTCATCCTTTCCACCCCACCTTGTGCATCAACTCTGTTGCAGATCTTTGTGTCATCTGCAAAGAGACATACTTTTCCTTCCAGTCCCTCTGCAATGTCGCTTATAAAAACATTGAAGAGGACCGGTCCTAATACTGAACCCTGCAGTACCCCACTAGTAACCCCCCTTTCTTCAGAGTGGACTCCATTTACTATTACCCTTTACGTCCAGGCTGTCATCTTGGGAAGGCATCTGCTGCAAATTAAGTGGTCAGTGCAGAATGAAGCATGACCAATTCACCATAATCTGCTACACTACAGCAAACAGCAGGCAAACCAAAATGGCCCCACATTCAAAGTGCCCATTGGGACCAAACCCACACTTGTGTGGGACCCCCGGTGCAAGCCAGCCAGTTGGTGCAGTGGTAAGGAGGGACAAAACCTTTTACATGCAGGTACATCAGTGATGAAAGGAAGGCAAGGGGAGGGATTGTGAGTCTGAAAGGGGAGTATGGAGGGAGGGTAAAGGATGACCACCAAAAAGCAGAAATACTGAAAAAATACTTATGTTCAGTTTTTACAAAGGAGGGGGCAGGAAATGGGCCAGTAATAAGGATAGGGAGATCACAGAAATGGACACAGGTCCCTTTGCAAAATAAAGGATCTTCATGGAACTGGCAGCAATAAGGTTATGGGGCCAGATAGGGTGCACCCCTGGACACTGAGGAAGCTAAGGGAGGTGTTAGCAGGGCCTCCGAATACCCTGTTCAACCAGTCATTGTAAACAGATGACATGCCCAGGGATTGGAGGAGGGCTGATGTGATCCGTCGCTATACAAAAGAGTTAACAGGGAAGATGCAGCTAGCCCAGTGGTGCCGAGGGTTGAGGCGTGGGCGCAACCTCACACCACGCCGATGACCCAGAGTTCAGGGAGGCGAGCTCGGGAGTCGGCAGGAGGGAGACGGATTGAGCGTGGCTCTCCTCTCTGGGTGGGAGGGTTGGGACGCCTGGTGCTCTGATGACCCCCAGTGGAGACTGGAGGCACCATCGAGCCACCAGGATGCACATAAAAGCGTGGCTGACGTAGGCAGGGTTGCCATGCACTGGCATCAGATGTGCCCATGTGGGGGGAGGGGGATCTTGGGCTCTCTACCAGAAACACCCCTCCAGCTCTGGATAGGCGACGGCTCTGCCAGTACCACTGCAACATGCCCAATGCTGGTTCCCCCGCCACTGCCCCTACGGTCTCCCCGGGGTTGTCCTCCCCTACCAGGGAACCGTAACATACTTGAAGAAGACAGGGGGAACACAGCTGGCATTAGAGCAAGCTGGTGAGTTCAGTGGCCTAAGAGAGTTCCAGGCTGGGGGCTACAAACTGATTTAAAAAAAAAAAAGGGAAGATGCAGGGAACTACATACTAGTCAGCCTGACCTCAGCAGTGGGAAAAGTCATGGAAAGACTACTGAAGGAAAGAATAGCGGAACACCGGGATGTCAGTGATCTACAGGGGAAAGGGAACATTGTTTAACCAGGAGTAGAACACTAAGCTGAAGTTTGTTTCCAGATGTGACCTAAGAGCACAAGGAAGTTGACTTGCTCAGGATCACACAGTATGCACCTAGGCAGCTGTGGGATTCAAATCCAAGTCTCCAGATCTGCAGCTCAGTGCTCAGAGCCTTAACGCACTGCACTATGCTGCCCCCAGGACCCACGGCAGCTTGGTTTTGTAGGAGTGAGGTTGTGCCAGATGAACCTAATGAGTTTTTCAACTGGGTAACCCGGGAGGTGGATTTGGGGAGGGTGGATGTGGCCTACCTGGATTTCAGCAAGGTCTCCGACACCTTGCCGCACAGAAGGCTGGAAAATTAGCTGGAAGGCTTAGAAGTGGGTCAGAAAACAACAGGGTGGGTGGAGAACTGGTTGAAGGACTTACATCAAAGGGTAGTAGTAAATTGGGTGCATTCCAGGGTGGAAGGTGCTAGGACCCATCCTTTTTGAATATTTATAGTAACAATATAGCAGAACGACTGCAGGGGAAGGTGTGAATATTTGTAGATGATACAAAGATCTGCAATAGGGTAGATGCACTGGGGGGGTGGAGGAATGAGGGAGGGCCTAAAGATTCTGGAAGGGCTGTGGGAAATTTGGCAGCTGAAATTCAATGCCAAAAAGTGTACAGTAATATACATAGGGTATAATAACCTGCAAACCATTTATACACAGCGGGAGAGATTAAGGAAACCAAGCAGGAGAGAGATCTGGGGATTATAATTTCAGATAACCTTAAGGCGGGGAACCAATGCAGCATGGTGGTGGGCAAAGTGAACAGAATACTGGTGTGTATAGGGAGGGGTATAAAATAGAAGAGGGAGGTGCTGTTGCTCCTTTATAAATGGGCCTCACCTACGCAAGGACAGACAGGATTGAAAGTGTTCAGAGAAGGGCAACCAAGATGGTGCATGCTACACATAGGAAGCCCTATGAGGAGAGGTGGAGGGAATTGGATCTGTACCAGCTGGAGACTAAGGTGAGAGTGGGAAGCTTATTTACAAGGAATGTAAGTGCTAGAACTAGGGATCATAATCTAAGATTAGAAGAAGGAAGGTTTAGGGGCAATGTGAGTGGGCATTACGTCACTGAGAGGGTGGTGGAGTCCAGGACCAGACTACCAGAAGAGATGGTGGGGGCAAACATGGTGAAAGGATTCAAGAGGGCATGGGACAGACACCAGGAGTTGAACAGTGGGCAGAGTGGGGTGTCTGTTGACAAAGGTGATGAGTGGGGAGGGGGGCAAGGGGCTGACTTGATTGGCCAAAATGTTCCTTTTCTGCCACCTGATTTCTATGATTCTAAGATTCTAAGGCACTTAAGTAATTAGGATTTAGCCTGCTTCATCAGAGTCAGGGAGTCCAGAGTTGGAGTGTCCTTGGTTTGGGGTATTCTGGTAGGACCTGAAAGGGAAGAACAGAGTAGGTTGAGGGGACACAAAGGATCGGAGGTGCTAGAGGAGAGATTAGGGTGTCAGAATTAAACAAAGATACTTATCTGATTGGTATACAGTTTGGTCAGACCTGTAGATATAAAGGGAAAAATAGAT
Source organism: Neoceratodus forsteri (assembly GCA_016271365.2). Classification (NCBI taxonomy): domain Eukaryota; kingdom Metazoa; phylum Chordata; order Ceratodontiformes; family Ceratodontidae; genus Neoceratodus; species Neoceratodus forsteri. The sequence goes on along the minus strand of CM028129.1, from coordinate 1,109,172,754 downwards.
CAGTATGGGGAACTTATAGTAGCGAGAGTAGAGAGATACAAAAAGGGTACAGTACAGCATAGCAGTAAAGAAAGGGGAGTTTTAGAGAAAAGATAAACTAGGTCAAGGTAAGGAAACTAGAGATGCAAAAAATGCAGACAGCTAAGAACAGAGAATAAAGTGATATTTGGGGCTTAGCAAACCCTCCTTAGCTCCTCTACGTGATCTGCAGGTAGCCAGCAAATTTAAGTAGTATCCTAGATAGGCAGGTAGGGATGCTTTTGGGCTAGTGGTGTAATGAGCTAACTCCCTCGTGGACAGTGGCAATTTTTTTAATTATCTTTCCCTGGCATCGAGTGGGGGGGGTCCTTGGGCCCAGATTGTATGTAGCAGGAAGGAGGCTGTTCAGAAAACTGCTGACCAGAAATGCTGCAGCTACTTTAGTGCTACTGTGTTACAGTGACAGTTATGGTAGGCACTTTCATCTGCCAGCCCAGAGGAGGGCAACCAAAATAGTGAAGGGCCTGCACCAGAAGCTATACAAAGACAGACAAGCTGAATGTATGCCCTTGAGAAAGGAGGGAGAGTGGGGACAGGATAGAAAATTTCAAGTACCTCAAGGGAATCAACAAATTCCAGAGGGTAGCATCTTTCAGAAAAGAGATGTGCAAGAACAAGGACACAATTTGAAGATAGGAGAGGGCTCAGAGGCAACGTAAGGAAGTATATTTTTTTTACAGAGAGGTTGGTGGATGCATGGAATGGCCTTCCTGAGGAAGTTGTGGGGTCAAAAATAGTGGCGGACTTCAAGAATGCATGGGACAGACATAAGGCAATTCTATTGGGAGGGTAGGAGGAAGTTGACTGTTGGCTACTAGGATCTGTAGCTTATCCAATAGGTAGGAGAAAGGGCAGACTAGGCGGGTCAAGCAGTCCTTATCTGCCATCAAGGTCTATGTTTCTATAATTCAGCCCACAGAGTTCAGGCTGTAGCCTACTCCATGTGGGTGGGAAAGAAGTTGGGAGATTTTTGGGAGGGGGAGGAGGCTAGGGCAAATATGCCTCCCTCTACCGATTAGCCACAAACTGGCTATGTGAAGAGCCCCAAGGGACAGGTTAAGAGGGTCTGGAGGGTGGGCAGCCAGCAGTACCGTTTTGTTTCTTCCAGGTTGCCGTCCCTTAGCCACACCACCTGCCACTTAGTCATACTTACATAGAAACATAGAATTTGATGGCATATAAGGACCACTTGGCCCACCTAGTCTGCCCATTTCCCTACCTAATGGATAAGCTGCAGATCCCAGTTAACCAATAGCCTACTTCCTCCTACTCCCCACTAAAATTGCCTTATGTCTGCCCCATGCATTCTTGAATTCCTCACTGTTTTTGACTCTCTGACCACCTCAGGAAGGCTGTTCCATGCATCTACAACCTCTCTGTGAAAAATACTTCCTCACATTACCTCTGAGCTGTCCCCCTCTATCTTCAAATTGTACCCCTTGTTTTGCATCTCTTTTTCTGAAAGATGCTACCCTCTTGGACTTTGTTGATTCCCTTGAGGTATTTGAAAGTTTCTATCATGTCCCCCCCTCCTTTCCTCGAGGCTTATATATCTTAAGCTCCTTTAGTCTTTCTTCATATGTCTTCTGGTTCAGTATCCAATAGGTGGAGAAAAGGGCTGACTAGGCGGGTCAACGGTCCTTATCGCCATCATGGTCTATGTTTCTATAATTCTATACAGAGCTAGGCTGTAGCCTACTCATTTGGGTGGGAAAGAAGGAGATTTGGGAGGGGAGGAGCTAGGCAACTATGCCTCCTCTACTGATTAGCCACAACTGGCTGTGAAGAGCCCCCAAGGGACAGGTTAAGAGGGTCTGGAGGGGGCATCACAGTACCGTTTTTTCTTCCGGTTGCCGTCCTTTAGCCACCCATCTGCCACTTATCATGCCCACATGAAACATAGAATTTGATGGCATATGAGACCACTTGGCCCACCTAGTCTGCCATTTCCCTACCTAATGGATAGCTGCAATCCCAGTTAACCAATAGCCTACTTCCTCCTACTCCCACCAAATTGCCTTATGTCTGCCCCATGCATTCTTGAATTCCCACTGTTCTTGATCTCGTTCACCTCAGGAAGGCTGTTCCGTGCATCACAACCTCTGTGAAAAAATACTCACATTACTCTGAGCTGTCCCCCTCTATCTTCAAATTGTGCCCCTTGTTTTGCACATCTTTTTCTGAAGATGCTACCTCTTGGACTTGTTGATTCCACTGAGGATTGAAAGTTTCTATCATGTCCCCTCCTCCTTTCCTCGAGCTATATATCTTAAGCTCCCTAGTCTTCTTCGTATGTTTTCTGGTGCAGACCCTGCATCATTTGGTTGCCTCTGACAACCTCCACCCTGTCTGTCTTTGCAGATGGGGTCTCAAACGTACACAATACTCGTATGTGGTCTTACTAACTGTGTCTGTACAGAGGGGCAACAACTTTGTTTTCTACTGATGATGCTTCTTCCTATGCATCCCAGTATCCCCACTGCCTTCTAACATTGCTGGTCCACCTTTAGGTCATCTGAGTATTCTAGGTCCTTTTCATTTTGTTGTTGTCATTATCTTTCCCCATTGTGTGCTTTCCCTGGGTTTTGTTTTCTAGTGTATAATTGTGCATTTCTTTTGCGTCGAACTAAGCTGCCCCTACATTTGACCATTCCTCCAACCTTGCCAAGTCCCTTTTCATCCTTTCCACCCCACCTTGAGTATCAACCCTGTTGCAGATCTTTGTGTCATCTGCAAAGAGACATACTTTCCTTTCCAGTCCCTCTGCAATGTCACTTATAAAGACAATTAAAAGGACTGGCCCCAGTACTGAACCCTGCAGTACCCCACTAGTAACCCTCCTTTCTTCACTGTGGACTCCATTTACTATTACTTCTTCACATTCTTCCCACTGTGATACAGGTATCATTTGTTTCTGATTAACAGTTTGTTTTTTGCTTTTTTACCAAAGCTTTGTTCAACTGGCTGCTCCAAACTGCGCTCCAGCTGTACACTCCTCTGCATGCTGCTGCTGCTGTGTGTCCTCTCCGCACCTCTCGATATACAAAACAGACATTTTTCTTTAAACTGATTCCTCAAAAACTGATAAGCCCTCACTCTTACTCTTCACTCTGGTTTCCCAACCTCACTACAACTGCCGCTAGAGCTCGCTCCCCACCAACACAGGAAGCTGTCAGATATTTTTTAAACTGCATGCTCGTGAGCGGCCCAGTGGCATGGAGGGCTGAAGCATCACTGCCTCACCTTCACGTGCTGGCTACCTGTGCTAGTAGTGAGCAGGTCACTGGGGAGCAGAGATTGAGCATCCAGAGGACAGCTCTCCTCTCCCAGGGAGGGTGGGTTATGGACCAGCACTTGCCTGACCCCTAGTGGCAGCTGGAGGCCACTTGCACCGGATCCCATAATGTGGGGATGGAGTGCAAGCAGCTGCCCGACGTACAGCATGTGGACGCATGCACCGGTGTCATTGGCAGCATTACATTCACCACGCCAGACGGGAAAAAAGGAAAAATTGGTTGCCACCGCGCTTGGGGCGACGATGGTCCCCTCTGTAGTGCCGCCTGAAGGCCTCCTCAGATGGATCCGTGCTGGTGGGTTGACTTGCTCCCTTCCCCTACCACAAGGACAAAGTCATGTGGGGCAGAAGGGAGGGGTCTGATGCTCAGGTGCTGACGGGAGTGGTCAGAGATAGCTTGTGGGAGCCAGGGGAGAAAATACACAAAAAATAAATGAGTAGGCCCACCAGCACGGGGGTTGGTTTTATGCTTGTACGCCAATGACCCAGATTCAGGATGTGACTTGGGTTTGTAGAGGGCGGCCGGGGATGTATGGCGCGAGGGCCCCATGACAGCCTCAATCACCGGGGGAGGGGCCAAGGCCCACAGTTTACCTGACCCCTAAAGGAGGCTCAGGGCACAGCAACCAAGTCCTGCCTGCAGGAGGGCCGGCTGGGATCAGTCTTCTACTAGGGCCTTTGATTCAACCTATGTACAGTTTGGTTGCGCTTTATACTGCCTCCACCCTATGGACTTTATAAGGTGCAGCCTCCAAACTGGACACAGTACTTCATGTTAGGTCTCACTAATGAGTGATACTTGCACCACCACCACCACTTCCTTCCACCTGCTGAAGATACCCCTCCCTATGCAGCCCCAACATCCCACTAGCCATACCCACTACTTTTTCACACAGCCCTGCAACTTTAAGATCATAATAACCCCAAAGTTCTCCCTGCTTAGTGATCATCAGTACCATACCCTACCTTATTAAGCAGCTCCTGGATTCCTATGCCCTAGGTGCATGATTCTGCACTTTGTCATTGAACTCCATCTGCCGTGGTTTTGACCACTTTTCGAGTTTCTCCAAGAGGCATGTGCATGCTCTCTGCTCCCTTTTTAGTGCCCACCCTACAGATTTTGGTATCGTCTGCAAAAAGGCATTCCCTTCTCTGATAGATTTTCTGCAATGTCACTTATGAAGACAGGAACGAGGACCTGTCCCAGTACTGAGCCAAGCTGCTCACTGTCCCATCACTGCAATAAGTGCCATTAACCATTGTCCTCTGACACCAGTTAACCACCCCCAGCTACTACTCTTTTTCAACCTGCATCTCTGGTCGTCCCCTTCTGTTCCTTCTACCACACCATCATTCATTGGCGTTTGCCAGGACTTGCTCCGCCGTAGAATGGATCCTATATGTGGAGGAGCTGCCTAGGTAGCCAGGACACCTTAGCATGTTTTTCTATCCCCTAGGACATAAGCAGCAAGGGTGCACAAACACATTCACAGACATTGTATGGTGCAGCACCAGCCAATGTCGTCCCACCCATGAGCTACTCCCAACTGCACTGCCACTTGTGCTCACTCAGTTAACAGTACTACGGCGGAGCTGGCTGTCCTCCTCCCCCAGAAGACAGCCTCTCATTGATCAGTTGATCCTCCTCCTCCTCCCCCCAGCGAGCCACCAACATGAGCTCATTTTTGAACTCTGGTCACCTGGGCCACCTCACTACTGCTTGAGCTGACGGACTAACCTGTTAACCAGTTTCTAATTATTTCACCACTTGGGATCCCTCCTAAGCCGATCAATATCTTTAGCCTCGCCCAACTCCCCCCCCCCCCAACAGCCAACCACCCTCCTCTCTGCTAGATTACCCTTCCAGGCACCAGACTATCCTCCATGCAGCTGGACAACCCTTCTAGCCCCAGCCTCTCACATGGTCAGCAACCTCACTGGAGCTAGGGAGCACCACACAGGCTCCAGACCAGCCTCTTCCCCAGCCAGTCACCCTCCCTGCCTCTGAACCAGCCTTCAACTACTTGCCATACAGTCGCCATGTAGCTGGAGCACCACCCCCAAACCTCCACTCCAACAGACCACATATCTGAAGGTGTCCATCTAATTCCTGGACTAGCAGTCCCCAAGCCAACCACTCTACCTACAGCTGGATCCACCAAAGCCTAGTACCAGGCCCACCATCTGACCACCCTCCCTGCAGCTGGACCTCACTTCCAACCTCAAACTAGTCCCACCACCACCACCACCAGTCACCCTCCCTGCTGCTGGCTGACTCTTTCATGACCTGGACTAGCCTCCGCCAGCAGACAACCCTTCCTGCAGCTGGACCCCTGTGTTCATTCCCACTCATAGACCAGCCCCCCTTCCCCAGGTTGAGCAACCTCCCCGGAGCTGGACACAGAGATAACCACTATTCTCAGGAGCTGGATTCACCCTCTGTCCAGAGCCGAACCTCCCTAAGACCACCCTCCCTACAACTAGACCCCCCGATCACCCTTCCGCAACCCTGGACCCCATACTTCTCAACACAGTATAAAACAAAATGTGAGACACTACCATATAAAATATAAATTAATGCAGTCTTCAGCAAAAGAAAAAAAAGTACACTGATCCCCAGATTACAAAATAGGTTAACACATGCAACTGTTTTAATCAAATACAAATATCAAATGCAAAACACAGCTCCTCCATAAACACACTCAAATATCTGCAGTAAATAATTCTTCCTTTATCTGCAGGTTACTGCAGATTTTCTCAGACTAAAAAAAGTTGTATTCTTTTCTCCGTAAATATAGTTAAGTATGCTACTGAATGGATACACACAGAAAATGCATTCTGAATGTGCTCAGTTATACAGTCTTCCATGTTCACGCTCCTGCCCCCACACCAACGCTACTTTAAAGTAACTAAATCAGCAAAAATTTCACAAATAACAAGTAACCTAGAGGCACAATGCATACTAGACACTTTAAGGATGGATCTGATTGAAAATAAATGGTGTATTTCAAAGGTTATAGCCACATGAGTTCAGAGCAGAGAACATTTTTCATAACAAAACATTGTGAAACCTGCACAGCATTTCATTTAGGAAAAAAAAACCTGAGTGATAATTCCCTTACTGTACTTAACATTTCAGGGAGTTACAAAGATATTAAACACAACTTACCTTAACATGTAAATCTTCACTGCAGGAAACACAGTTCAAAAATGGAGACCTCAGTTACTGCTCCTACATTTCTGTTTGCTTAGGCTGGACGGAGATAGGAAATGAGCTGGGAAATGTAGTTTGCTGACTGAGTAGACTTCTGGAAAATCAGTATAGACTTTTAAAGGGACACTGCCAACTTTTTTTTGCATGATATTATTTCCAGGTAAAACCCCACATTTTATGATTGCTTACCTTCTGTAAAATTCATTGGTGTCGCTGGTTGTTTTATCTGTCTCCTTGATAGTAAAACTGGAATGCAATGTACCCAGCCTTAATTGGCTAATTAAATCCTTGAACTACTCGGCTGACTGTATCTTCATTTATGATTCAGTAGAATTAAAACAAAAATTTCACTTTGAAGAGCATTACAGTTTGACAAGGCTTAATGTCTTAGCATTCTTGATAGAGCAAAAGTTACTGTAAAAGAAGTGATCATACAAAGGTAATGAATGAGCTGGGTGGCTAAAGATGCCAATGTATGCTCCTATCATATTATAGCATCATAGTATCATAGTAAAAGCCAGCAGAATAGGTCCCATGGTCTATCGTGTCTGCTCAGAAGCTAGTCCCTACCGGGAGCTCACTCCTCCACCCCCCCCAGCCCAAGAGTTGGCCCTCCCTGGCCTCAGCTTCCCTCTGTACGTGTCCCAACCCTTTTTAATCCTTCCACTGTGGTCTCTTCCACCAGACTTCTGGGCAGTGCGTTCCATGGTTCCACCACCCTCTCTGTGAAGAAGTGTCTCCTGTGATCCCCCTATACTTCCTCCCTTCCAGATTCCACTCATGCCCCCAGGTAGTTCCCCCCTTCTTAAGCCTGAACACTTCTCTGGCTCCACCCTTATTTATCCCCTTTACATACTTGAAAGTCTCTATCATGTCCCCTCTGTCCCTCCTCTTCTCCAATGCATACAGATTAAGTTCATCCAGTCTCTCCTCGTAGGTCCTACCCTCCATGCCCTGAATCATCCTGGTTGCCCTCCTCTGAACCCTCTCAAGCAGCACCATGACCCTCTTAAGATGGGGTCTCCAGAACTGCACACAGTATTCAAGATGTGGCCTAACCAGGGCATTATACAGAGGGAGGTAATCCCCCTTGTTAGGCAGCCCAGTATCCTGTTTGCTTTTGCTGCAGCTCTTCGACAGTTCTCTGTGTTATTCATTTTGCTGTCCACCACTATCCCTAAGTCTCTCTCACCCGATGTGACTTGCAGTGTGGTTCCCCCCCCCAAGGTGTATGCATGTCCCAGGTTTCTGACTCCCAGATGCATGCAGCACCCTATATTTCCCTGCATTGAACTTCAACCCCCACTTCCTTGCCCATCCCCCCCAGGGTATCCAGATCCCCCTGCAGGGCCTCTCTCCCCTCCGGCCATCTGCCAATGCTCCCAGATTTGAGTCATCTTCAAAGAGACTTAGCCTACTTCTAACACCCCACCCTATGTCTGAGACATAGGAATTGAACCGGAGTGGCCCTAGGACTGAACCTTGGGGTACCCCCACTGATGACCCTTCTGGGGGAAGAGACTATCCCTTCAACCACTACTCACTGTATTTGTCCCATAAGCTAGTTTTCCACCCACCTGAGCAACTGCCCCCTCACCCCACCCCATCCCCCCCAGCTTTGTTAGTAGGCCATTGTGCGGTACTGAATTGAACGGCTTACTGAAATCCAGATAGAGGGCGTCCACTGGCCTATGTTGGTCCAGGAGCACCCATCACCCAGAAACATAGAAACATAGGGATTTGACAACAGATAAGGACGCTTGGCCCACCTAGTCTGCCTATTTTCCTCATCTAACAGATAAGCTGCAGATCCTAATTAACCAACAGCTTACTTCCTCCTACCCCCACTAGGACTGCCTTATGTCTGCGTTCCATGCATTCTTGAATTCCCCTGTTCTTGACTCCACAACCCCTCAGGGAGGCTGTTCCAGCCATCCACAACCCTCTGCTGAAAAATACTTCCTCACATTACCTCTGAGCAGTCCCCCCTCTCTTCAAATTGTGCCCCCTTGTTCTTGCACATCTCTTTTTCTGAAAGATGCTACCCTCTTGGACTTTATTGATTCCCTTGAGGTACTTGAAAGTTTCTATTGTGTCCCCTCTCTTCCTCCTTTCCTCAAGGATATACATATTAAGCTCCTTTAGTCTTTCTTCGTATGTCTTCTGGAGCAGGCCCTGCACCATTTTGGTTGCCCTCCTCTTGACAGCCTCCACTCTATCTATGTCTTTGCAGAGATGGGGTCTCCAGAACTGCACACAGTACTCCAGATGGGGTCTCACCAACTGTCTGTACAGAGGTATAACAACTTCCTGTTTTCTACTATTGATGCATCTCCCTATGCATCCCAATATCTCCCCAGCCTTCCTTACTGCCTTCTCACAGTGCTTGCCCACCTTTAGGTCATCTGATATAATTACCCCCAGGTCCCTTTTCATTTTTACTGTTGTCAGTATCTCATCCCCCATTGTGTACTCTTGCCCTGGGTTTTTGTTTCCCAGGTGCATTACCTTGCACTACTTTGCTTTGAATCTGAGCTGCCATACATTTGACCATTCCTCCAACCTTGCCAAGTCCCTTCTCATCCTTTCCACTCCATCTGGTGTATCAACCCTGTTGCAGATCTTTGTGTCATCTGCAAAGAGACATACTTTTCCTTCCAGTTCCTCTGCAATGTCACTTATAAAGACATTAAAAAGGACCAGTCCCAGTACTGAACCCTGCGGTACCCCGCTAGTAACCCTCCTTTCTTCACTGTGGACTCCATTTACTACTACCCTTTGCATCCTTTTGTCTAGCCAATTTTTAATCCAGGCTACCACCTTGGGACCCACTCCAAGGCTGGTTAACTTGTGTATTAATCTTTTGTGTGGGACTGTATCAAATGCCTTGCTAAAATCTAGGTAAGCCATGTCCACAGCCCCTCCCTGGTCTACTACTTTGATCACCCAGTCAAAGGAATCTATTAGATTCGTCTGACACAACCTTCCCATCGTGAATCCATGCTGCCTTGGGTCCTGTGCCCCACTGGCCTATAGGTACTCAACAATTCTTTCCTTCAGAAGTGATTCCATCATTTACCACCACTGAGGTCAAACTAACTGGTCTGTAGTTCCTGCCTCTGTCCTGCTCCCACTTTTGTGAAGAGGAATCACATCCGCCCTCATCCAGTCCTCAGGTACCACCCCATCCTCCCATAATTTGTTAAAGAGAGTAGTCAGCGGTGTCATTAGTTCTACCCTTAGTTCTTTTTGAATTCTTGGGTGAATCCCATCAGGCCCCATTGCTTTGTCCACCTTTAATTTTTATTAGTTCTTTCTGAACCTTTTATTCTGTAAATGGACTGGTATTGACCCTCGTCTTCAGAGTGTTTCTCTTGTTTGGTTTAGGTACCTCCCCCTCCTCTTCCTTTGTGAATACTGAGCAGAAATATTAGTTCAGTATCCCTGCTTTTTCATTGTCACCCTCTACCCACATTCCCTCCCCTTTATTAAGCCTCAGTATCCCTCCTTTGGTCTTTCTTCGCTCCTTAATGTACCTATAAAAGGTTTTATCCACCTTCTTAACAGAGTTGGCTATCCTTTCCTCTGTTTGGGCCTTTGCTATTCTGACTGCCTTCCCAGCCTCTTTCTGTTTAACAATAAAGTTCTCTGTCCTTCTCCTTCTGTGTTTCCTTATATTTCCTGAATGCTATCCTTTTCTCCTTAACCTTCCCTGCCACCTCTTTTGAGAACCATAGCGTTTTTTTCCTTCATTGTGTTTTGTTGATTTGCTTTACACAAAGGCTTGTTGCCTCTGTGATGGCTGTTTTGATTACTCTCCTTTGCTCCTCCACCCCTCCTTCTTGCCTGTTTGCTAGTGCTTTTCTGAGGCACTCTCTCATTTTCCCAAAGTCAGCCAGTCATAAAATTCCACCAGGTTAGTCTAGCATGACCTCCCTGGAACAAAACCATACTTCCTGTCATCCAGGTGCCCCAAGCTTTCCTGCTGCCCCCCCAGCCTCTCCTTGATAATGCCCTCCATAACCTTGCCTACCACAGATGTTAGGCTAACAGGCCTATAATTCCCCATCTCCTCTCTGGACCCCCCCCCTTGTGGATAGGCACTTTTGGATGCAGCCCATCTGGCCCCGGGGCCTTCTCAGTCTTTAGTAACTGGAGGGCCTTTCTCACCCTATCCTCTGTGATTTCACCCTCCCATCCCCCCTCCTCATGCATCCTCTCCTCTCCTCCCCTCCCCTTCTAGATATGACCCATCCCCTGCCCTAGTCTCATCTAGTCCTTCATTCTCCAACTGACCTCCTGGTTCAGTGGTCTCCTCTACCCTCCCATTGGGTTGGAAAGATCCTCCACCTCCCCCAGTAAAGACAGAGGCAATGTACTCATTTAGCACCTCTGCTTGTTCCCCAGCTTCCTGCACCCATCCCCCCGTTCTAATCCTGCTGATCTGTACCCTCACTTTTCTTTCTTCCCCTATGTATCTATAGAACCCCTTCCCCCCGTGCAGATGTCCCTGGCCAGGTTAAGGTCCTTCTTCACCTTGGACCCCCTTACCACCCTGGTGACCCTCTTTGCCAGGAAATCATACTCTCCCCTCTTCCTAACCCCCCTTGAGTTCTTTAAGTGCACATAGGCAGCCTTTTTCTCCCTCACCACCTCCTGCACCTCCCAAATCCACCAACATGGCTTACTGGCCCTACATTGCTTGTGTCTTACCTTTCCACAGGCCCTTGAAGCCTTCTGCACCCCCTTCTTATAGGTCTCCCACAAGCTACCAGCATCCATGCCTAGCCTTATCTACAGTGCATTATATACAGTGCATAATAATCAAGGTCATGTCCCATGATCAGAATGAAAATTAACAAACTTGCATATAAAACAAACAGAAGTATTGAAAAGTCTTAATTCATCATTCAAAAGTATTCAATAATGTGTACTTCTAAAATATTGTATAATATTCATTTAGTAATAATTTACTCTTAAAAAAACAATTACAGTTGAACTTATTCAAATTAATTCCTACAGGCAGTATTCTTCTGATGGTTACAGAAGATTAAAAATGACTAAACTTAGTCTTAAAAGATAAATTAATTACTGCTTTAAGACTTAATTTACTATTCCACTTCAGTGAGAGAACTGATACCACTACCTCACTCCCTCCTACATCATCACACCTTGGCTTTACGCCAGGCCACAACTGGTACTGTACCAGCTTCTTGTTCTTAACTCGGCTCAAAGCACCCCCAAAAATACTAGGCACCTATGTCTGTGTGCTGCTGTACTGTGTGATTGCCTCTTCTTAGTGTCCAGAACTTCCAAAATCTGAATGCACCCACTCAGGCCCAGCACAACAGCCCCCACCCCAGCCTGGCAGCAGCAGCCCAACCAGCTGCTGTGCAACTGCAACACTTACTTTTTTGTTCAGTCAGTCGAGTCGACTCACGAAGTTCCTTGTTGTTCAGGCTGAACTGAAGAAGATGCAGGACTCCTCTGACTCATTCACAGGCTGTACCAGTGCAGCCGACAGCAAGCCAGCAATGACTCTCCATCCCCAAGTAGGCCCTGATCAGTCCTACACCTCCTTCTCCATCCTCTCTCCTCTGTCACGCACCTCCAAGCGAGCCGAGTCTGACTCCCACTCCAATGACACTGGCATCCACAGACCTCACCACCATGGTCCCACTGACTTCCCCCAGGCCCCCAATGATTGTCCGATCAAAATCAACATCAAGCCAAGTCTTAAGAGGCTTCTCTAAGGCAAGCCAGTGCCCAATGGCTGGAAGAGCAGCTCCTTGAATTTATTTCCATCCTCTTTGTGGTGTTGGATCTGGTTGGGTTGAGGTCTGGAGACACGGATGGATCAACAAATTAAATGAACAATGAGCAACTCACTCACAGAGCCACAGGCAGGCAAGGCAGCTCTACTCGAGTCACAGCAGCAGGCCACTTCTCATTCTTTCCAACTCACTTTAACGTTCCGTAGTGAGTCAGGTTATCTCGTGCATGCGTGCAAAAGCTGACAGCCACTATGGATCTTGGGACAGTGTTTTCTTTTAAATAGTGTGGGGGGGGAGCAACCACAAAATAGGGACAATGGGAGTCCCATATGAATAGCAAACAGGACAGGAAATTTTACCAGTTGGAATAGTGAATCAAGGTTAACTGGCCCCAAAGTTTTTTTTTAATTGTTTATTCTTCTGTTTATATGTATTTAATGAATTGTTTATCTGTATGGCATTCATAGGAGGCAGTAAGGCACAATGGTTTAAGGCTCTGCATTGCAAACCTGGAAATCAGGGTTTGAATCCCTAAGCCCCGACTTGCAGACTGTGTGTCCCTAAGCAAGTCACTTACAATGCGTCCTTGTGCTTCCAGGTAGCACCTGGAAGCAAGCTTCAGCTTAGTGTGCCACTCCTGGTTAAACAATTTTCCCATTCAACTTGTATGACCTGTTTAATTTTGTATAATTGTGATTTCCACTACCCTCTCCCCCAGGATGAACTGGGAGATGAGCAACTTGTTTGTTCAGTGTGCCTTTCCTGGTTAACATTTTCAATAAATAAATGAAATTAATAAATGTATTCAGAAATAAGCACCAGGGGCTAGTTAGGTTAAGTAAAACCCAGAGTATAAAGTGAGAGTGTCCAGGGTGATAAAGGTAGCTATAGCTAAGTGGCAAACAGTAGCCAAGCTAGTGTTGTGAAATTGTAGAATTTACTGATTTAAAGTGCTCTTGGGTATCAGTTTCAGTCAGGAGCAAAGGGAAGGGAGTGGATCAGGCAGTTACCCACACGACCAGCATAGTTGCCATAGCCCTAGCCTGTTATCCACCCCAGCAGTAGTTACCACAGCCCTAGCACAGGGCTAGTAAACTGAGTAACTGATCCAGAGACCCCCTATAACACTAGCCTGGCTACTGGAGGCAACTTGGCTACTAGTCACTTGTATCACCCTGGGACACGCTGACTTTATAATCTGCAGCTAAAAAAACCTCTGGGACAGCAACAGTAGCGATTATTCAGTAGCCCAACTGGCTAGCTTGGCTATAACTGGGGCTTTACTCTACCCTTGGTCCTTCTAGCCCCCTGTTTACTATCTAATTCAGGGCCTGCCTGCCCTCTCCGCCATCTCCAATACCTACATAATTTGAATGCTGCCCACCCCTGTGCTCCATTTAGGAGTGTGAGTTAAATAAATTTATGTAATTTTGAATAAGGTCACCATCTCACCATATGCTCCCTTCCTGGACCGATTTTGAATACATTTGAATAGATCCACCCTTGGTGGTCCCTTGCTCAGACCACACTAACATCTACAGCCGTCCTTTACTGCATTGCACTCACTGTGTGAAAAGAAACATCTTTTTTTATTTCAGTATTAGTTCAGGTGGACAGTATCTGCTTTATAGCACTGTCACTGACCTACTGCCCCAAACCAGGGAGTAGTTGAGGAGACAGGAGGTGGGTTAAGTGTACACTGGATGCCCTGCTGGCTGCAGCAGGTGGGAGGTCTTCCCTTGGTGGGTAGCTGGCTCTCCTGGTGCTCATTAATCTAGTGATGCTTTCCCATTTGTGGGGGCTACCGCCAAGGGACTGGCATCTACTTTATCTTTACAAAAATAGAATAACAGCAGACTGGACTAAACAGAACCCACGCTGCTGCTGCCAACTGCTGATCCTGGGGACTGCCACAACTATTTGACCACTGACACTGCTGGGATGAAACTGACACAGGGATGAGAGGAGGACTGCAGGTATTACCTTTTGCTTTAAGTTGCTTCCCTGTGTCCCCTCTCCCTTCTGTCTCACTTTCTTCATGTTTTTGTTTTCTTTTGGATATATAAAATAAATTTGGACACCATAACTCACACAGTAAACTGCACTTGGATAATTGTTTTTTATACTTAAAACTGAAAAATGGTGGAAGTTCATTAAGATTCAGATTTATAAAACAAAAACTTGAAGGCACGTGGTGGAAGCTCAGTATGCATGTTTTACTATTTTATAATGGTTGGAAAAGTTATACATGTTTTGAGTGCCAGGCAACAAAAATACTTCTTTTTTAGTGTAAAGATCAGTATATTATTGATTGTACTTTATTACTCAATGTATGCTGATTCATGTTCAATGTTCTGTTTGAATTTCTCAACTAGACCTCAGTGTGAATGAGCTCACGGAGTCTTTTCATGGTAAATAAATGGAATTTAATTGAATGGACTGTGTATGCTGATATTCAAGTAGCCCTTAAATAGTAAACAGCTGGGTGCCACGTCAGCTCCTATGTTTAAAAATTCCATGGGAAAGTGCAACCAGATTGCAGAGACAATGCAGTGCAAAAGAAGTGTAATAAAAATGATAAAGTGCTGCCAGTACTACTTCAGTGAGCAGCAAAAATTAGTGAAGGAAATACAGTGCTAAAGAAGTGTGCATGAAAGTCTAATAATTATGTGCAGTGCTATTACAGTCTGCATCAAAATACAAGAAAAATTGAACAGTACTACTGCAGTGTGCAGCAAACATTAGTGAAGAAAATACAGTACTAAAGAAGTGTCAATGAAAATCTAATTATTATTTGCAGTGCTCTTACAGTCTGCATCAAAAAATAAGAAAGATTGAGCAGTGGTACAACAGTGCAGCAGAAATTCAATGCAGTGTATTAACAGTGCACTGATGAAAAGCAGTGCTTTGTCAGTCTGGACTGTAATAACACTGAAATGAGACTCGTGATGGAAGTGTGCACTCCACTTCCCTAATTACCTTCTCCACAGCAGTGTTCCCTATTCCCTTTCTATTCTATCTAGGACATCTACCGTTGGTCAAGTTGCCTTCTCATATTGCTTTCCTAAACTCTGGTCCACCCCTCTCAATATGCTCTGCCTCTTCTGATTTCTCCCTTAAGCCTCTTCTTTGTGACTTTTCTACTCCCACCTGCAACTGTCCAGGATCCTGTACCTCTTGACTTCCTCTGCCCAAGTCATGTTGCCCTGGCCATTTTGCTCCCCTCCCCCCCAGCACTGATTTGCCTTACAGTGCCTTCAAATATGCTCCTTTATTATACAGTGTTGCTGTATATGACTTCTATTTTTGTAATGCTATTTATTTTTACACCTCTCGAACTATCTCCCTTACCCCTTAGTCACCAGGACACATCTGGAAATGAGCTGTTATCAGCTCAGTATGTCTTTCCTGGTGAAACTTTTGAAATAAATAAATAAAAAGAAGTAAACCAGTGGAGGGATTTAAGAGTGGATTGGCTAGAGTTAAAGGTCTTATCAAGGGGTACATGAGTGGTCGGTGATTAGGGAAAAATGGACATGGACTCCTAGAAGGGATGTATCCCCTCATGGGGTAGACTATAGTAAGGCCATCTTCTGCTGTCACTTTTCTGCATTTCTATATTTCTCAAATCTGTGGGGTGTTTCCACTCCTTAAATTTGTGACCTTTACCCCTCCAAAGGTCAGTGCTCAACATTCCTCAAATTTTGTGCCCCACACCCCTCCCAAAACATGTGCCCTGTTACTCTCCCAAAATGTCCAACTCTCCTAAGCATCTGTTTCTCCCCACCCTTCCAGAAATGTGTGCTTTGTTCCCTCCCAAAATCTGCACCCTATATTCCCCAAAATGTACACCACACTTCTCTTTCTATATGTGTACCCCACACCCATCCACAAATTTGCACCCCACCCAGATAATTGAGAGTCAAGCACAAAGATCCCACGCATGCGCAAGAGTGTGCAATTGGCACGCATGCCCAGGATTTCAGCTCAGATTTAAAATAGTAACTTTTACTACTCACAGTGCTCGGTTTGTCATGGGAGATGGCAGCAGCATTTATGTATAACATAAGGCACTTTATTATTATTCTTTTACTGACAGAATGTGAAAAACTTGCAGTTCATGAACGAGCTCCTGCCAGACTCGTGTTCCCGACTTGGATGTGCTTCCGGGACGGGGGCACTTTTGGTCGGGATGCATGGATAGAAATTAAGGCTGAAAATGAATAAAATTGTAAATATACTTTTATTTCAACCATATGGGGGGTTTCTGCAGTGAATGTTTAATAGGTGGGTGTCAAGTGGTGCATTTTTCGGATCAGGCAAAAAGCGAAGGAGCAAAGCTGACAGTGTCCCTTTAAGAAGTAATTTGAAATGTTCTCAGTTGCCCACTGAAAAATCCCAGAAAATCCAGGCTATGACCTTACATGTGGAAAGCCCTAATGCATTACAGGTATTCAATTCTTTTGTTTGGGAAAACAAGGAAGAGAAGAGGCAGCTGAATAAAATTATGGGGCAATTTGAGAGGTATTGTAACCCAAGAAAGAATGTGACTTATGAAAGACATTTGTTCAATATGAGCAACCAGAATCTGGGTGAGTCCATTGATTCATATGTAACTGAACTGAGGCTAAAAGCTAAATCTTGTGAATTTAGAGATTTAACCGAATTGTTGATGAGAGATAGAATTGTATGCTGCATACAGAGTGAGCATGTGAGACACAGACTGTTGAGAAATGAGGACTCAACATTAGATGATGCCATAGATACAGTGTGTGCAGGGCCGCTGAACTGAGTGAAATGCAGATAAATTGCTTAAGTGGGATTGCTCAGGATAAAAGCCCAGTGCAAATAGCAGTTGTCCAGGAAGAAAGAGTGAAAGCAAGTGCCAATGTGAGCAAGGGGAGTTATGTACCTCGAGCGAATAAAGTCAAATGTGAGAGGTGTGGTTGTGAGCATGAGATAAATGAATGCCCAGCATATGGACAGTTTCGTAGATTGTGCCACAGGAAAAATCACTTTGCTAGGGTATGTCGTGTGGGCAAATGCAGTGAGATTTATGTTGTTAGAGAAGATGCTCAGGAGAATGAAAGTACTTTCAGCACAGAAACTGTGACTACAGTACCTATAAATCAGAGACTGATTGGAAAGTAAATCTGAGTAAAAATGGGAAAATGGTAATGTTCAAGTTACACAGGAGCACAGTGTAATGTGATGCCTTTTCAGATGAATAATCTGTCTGGACAAACTATTCAAAGGTCATCAGCTAGACTGGTTTCCGATTCCGGGCATAAACTGGATGTAAAAGGCAAAGTGATATGTTGCTAACATGTTTTAAGCAAAAATATTATCTGCTGCCATTTCAAGTGGTTAATGGTTGAAGCTTATAAAGAAGCTATTTTCAGTAGATGCTGCAAATGGAAGTGCAGGAGAAACCACAGAAGGAATACTGACTGAATTTGCTGATGTATTTGAGGAATTGGGATGCTTAGAAAGTGAATACCACATTAAAATACATAAAACAGTCAGCCCTGTGATCCACCCCCCTAGGAAAATACCTTTTGCATTACAAGATAAAGTGAAAACTGAACTAGAGAACATGAAAAAGTTGGGGTTATTGAGAAAGTGGAGAAACCCATGAGCTGGGTCAGCTCGATGGTGGTTGTAGAAAAACAAAGAATGAATTTCTATAGATCCCAGAGATCTTAATAGAGCAATTAAAAAAAGAACATTATCCGATGAAAACAGTTGAAGAGGTTGCAGCCAAGCTAGCAGGGGCCAAAGTATTCACAGTGTTAGATGCTGGGCATGCCTTCTGGCAGATCAAACTAGATAGGCCTAGCTCTGATCTAGTGACTTTTAATGCACCTTTTGGGAGGTACAAGTTCAAGCATCTCCCCGTTGGGATTTGCTTAGCACCAGAAGTCTTCCAAAAGAAAATTTCATAAATTGTTGAAGAGCTCGAGGGCACAGAGGTCATTATGGATGACGTCCTAATATGGGGAGCTAATGTACAAGAGCACAATGAGAGGTTACGCCATGTTCTACAAAGAGCCAGTGATAAGCATTTATCTCTAAATCTAAAGAAATCCAAAATCAAAATGTCAGAGGTCCAATATATGGAACACAAGTTAAGTAAGAACGGGTTGTTGGCAGACCCTGAGAAAATTAAAACAATTACTCAGATGCCTGTACAGATATTTGTGGGCATGGTAAACTACTGTACCTGGTAAAATGTATTCCAAACCTATCAACTGTAAATATGACGTTAAGAGAGTTACTAGAAAAAGAAACAGCATGGCACTGGGAGGCGCACCACCAACAGGCCTTTCAAGAACTGCAAACAGTTGTTACTAACTCCCCCCTCCCTGTGCTAGTCTACTATGGTCTAAGGAAACCTGTTGAATTATCTGTTGATGCATCCTCTGAAGGGCTTGGTGCCTGTCTATTGCAGGAACGCAGGTGTGTTGCTTTTGCTTCCAGATCACTTAATAAAGCTGAGAGAAATTATGCACAAGTTAAGAAGAAAATGCTAGCTATTGTGTCTGGTTGTTCAGAGTTCCACCAACATATTTATGGCAGACCCAGGGTCAATGCTGAATCAGACCACAAGTCCCTAGAAAGTCTTTTTCACAAAAACACTGGCCACAGCCCCACCAAGAATTCAATGCATAATACTCTAAATGTAAAGGTATGATTTGCGAGTACAGTACAAAGCAGGCAAATAACTTCATATGACAGATGCCCTGAGTAGAGCTGTGGGAGAAAATTCTGTACCAGAAACTGAATTAAACATATACGAGGTTCACATGGTGGACTATATGCCAGTCACTGATGAAAAACTGAAATTGTTTCAGTGAGAGATGGATAATTATTCAGCACTGGTCAAGTTGAGAGACACTATTTTGAATGGGTGGCCCCAGAAGAAAACATCAGTGCACACTGAGATAAGGCAGTACTGGCAGCTCAGAGATGAAATCTCAATAGAAAATGGACTTTTGCTGAAGGGGGAGAGACTGATAGTCCCCACATTTCTGAGATCAGACATGTTGACCAGATTACACAGCAGCCACCTGGGCATTGAAAAATGCAAGCACAGGGCCAGAGATTTTTTATTCTGGCCAGGGATGACCAGTCATGTTAGTGACATGGTGGCCAAGTGTGGCATTTGCCATCAATTTAGGAAAGCACAAGCTAGAGAATCGATGCAGCCAAATGAGATACCAGAGACTTTAGCAAAATGTTGGGGCTGACCTATTTGAATTTGAAAGGGAAAATTATCTGGCAATGATTGATTACTACTCCAAATACATTGAGATATCCAAGTTGCAAAATACAACAAGCAAAATGGTGATTAACTATATTAAATCACAATGTGCAAGACATGGTATTCCAGAAATATTTGTAACAGATAACAGCCTGCAATTTGCCTATATTGAATTCAGAGACTTTCAACGAAAGTATGAGTTTTAACATGTAACATCTTCACCAAGATACCCCCAGAGTAATGGCATGATAGAATGGGCCATTCAAGCAATAAAGAAACTGTTAAAGAAAGCACAAGTGGACCATCAAGACCCTTACTTAGCACTCTTGGAATTGAAAAATACCCCACTGGAGGGGCTAGGATTTCCAGCACAGCTGCTTATGGGCCACAGAACCAGAACTTTAATGACTACCAGATCTGAGCTACTTAAACCAAAGTTACCACAAGTTGAGGTGCGAGCTACATTGCAAAGGGGATCAAGAAAAACAAAAATCTTATTACAATTTGCACGCCCGACCACTCCCAGCCTTACAGTCAGGACAGCATGTTTACCTGCTAACACCTGAGAATACCTGGAACCCCGCAGCTGTGGAACACCATCCTGAAGAGCCATGTTCCTATGTAGTCCAAGCAAATGGGAAACTGTATCGCAGAAACAGGAGAAATCTTTTGTTATCCCCTGAGCCATGCTGCTCCTGTGGCCCACAAGACCAGCACATCTGAGGAGAGAAGGAGGGAAGTAAGGAATGACAACAGCACAGAGGACAGTGGGATCCCCAAGGTGCCTGCAATGGAGGTCCCTCCACAAGTGACATTGAGGCAGTTACAAAGTGAGCCTGTGGTGTCAGCCCCACCCCTAAGTAGTTGGGACCAAGTGACTGACACCAGCTCCAGCCCGAGAATCAGCCATGTCAGTGGACGGGAGATCCGAATGCCCACCTGGCATTGTAGCTATATAGATTCACAAAAACTTTGAGCTACATAGAACTTTAAATATTTTACTTTGTGGGGAAGTTCAATTGAGAAGGGAGTGCAAGGAAGTTAATTAGCATACACGATTTGCGTATGCTTTACTAATGCACATATGCTAACGTGTACAGTATATATAAACCCTTGCTTGGCAGGCAGAAGCCCAAATTTTCTGCAATTGTTTCAACTTTGTGTTTCATACAGAAATGTATCAGCTCACTCCACATTGGTGTCTGCTTGATTATTGCAGGTTACTGAGCAGGAGACAGACCCAGGAGTAATCATATCTGATGACCTCAAAGTTGCAAGTCAGTACAATAAGGCAGTGGGAAGGGCCAGTTGGATGCCAAGTTTCATAGGAAAGGAAATTACCAGCAGAAGGAGGGGGTAGTGTTGCCACTCTGTATGTCATTGGTGAAACCCTACCGGAAGTACTATGTCCAGTTCTGGAGGCCAAATCTCAAAAAGGACAGAGACAGGGTGGAGGCTGTCCAGAGGAAGGCAACTGAAATGGTGCAGGGGCTACATCAGAAGCACTATGAGGAGAGACTAAAGGATCTCAATATATACACCCTGAAAGAGAGAAGAGAGGGGGGATATTGATAGAGACCTATGACTACCTTACAGGGCTGAACAAGGTAAAGGAGGGGAGTATTTTTCAGTAGAGAAGGTGAACAAGAACGAGGGAACATGCAATGAAGCATAAAGAAATTTAGAAGGGATGTGAGAAAGTACTTCTTCACTGAAAGAGTGGTGGATGTCTAGAATGGTCTTCCAGTAGAGGTAGAGGGTGTGAAAACGGGTGGACTTCAGGCATGCATGGGATAGGCACAAGGGAATCCTGGCTGGGAAATGGGTGGGAGAGGTAGTCAAAGATCAGGTACGGTCTTCAGTGAAAATTATAGGTAGGGAAAAAGGGGCAAACGGGCTGAGGCCAAGCGATCCTTATCGCTCACCAGTTTTCTGTTTCTATATTTCTATGAGTCATTGGTGACAACAGCCATGTAGAAATGGTATTTGGTGGCATTCAGGGCTGACTTTGCTGTGGCAGCCGGGTACTGTGCCATCTCACCATCAGACTTATCAGCCAGTGCTAGCTCTGCATTTCCTGTTGTTTTCTGGTACTGGGTTGTATAAGCCAAATAAGCTACCTGCCTCAAGAGCAGGGAGGGAAGCTGTGGTGTATGCCTTTTCTGGTCATAGGATCCAGTTTCCTGGAATCCTTCTCAGGAGGCTGTGTGGAGAAGGGTACCTTGGCTTTTCTCACAAGCAGCAATTTGGATCACTCTTTTGTGATCAGGGTGAGCATATGGGTATTCCACCCCTTGTCTGTCCACCTGATACTTTTTCAACTTTTTTATCAATGCCAGCAGCACAATTAGATGGTGACATGATTTTGGAAGTAGCTGTTTGGAGTGATTTGTGGATCGTCAGTAGCAGCCTTCTTGCAGGGCCTAACTCCATCATATCCATAACCTCTTCTTCTTGTCATTCTCCTCTGTTTCATGAGAGGGGATGCTGAGGGCATTCACCATCTGGTTGATGAATGAGAAATAAGAAGCATAATCCTCTGTAGGCCTAGGTGGGGAGCCAAAATCTTGTTCAGGTGAACTGTCAGGATCTATAGGCCCACCTTCTTCCTCCTCCTCTAATACATGCCCTTTTACTCCACAGGCTAATAGTCTGGAACCTGAGCATGTGGAGGGGGGCAGGAATACTGAGTAAGTTTCCTTCTTGTAAAGCTACCAACTTTCTGAAACCTAAAACAGAGACAGGGTCCATCAAGACAGCGACCCCCCCCCCATGTCACTCGCTCTCAGGTGCCGCCGCAGACAGCACTACACATAATCAATTACATTTTGCCACTTGCTCTGGCCACCCCACCGCACAGTAACACCAGTAGCAAACATCCAGATTAAAACAATACATCATTCTAGTGCAGCAAGTTCTGAATCCTGATATACAGAAAATTAATCAGCAGCAAACTTGCTTTAAATTGTGTTCAGACATTCGGCTCTGTACATTGCTCTTTCTGACAGTCCCATCCCAACCCACTCACACTCACCTCCTTTGCAGAGCAAACTCCACTTCAGTGACTAACCACACCATATTGTTGTCACATACTCCCCTACAGCTGATCTTGTTTGGGTACCTTCGTTCACTGCTGCTGGTCTCTTCCCTGATGGAGTTCCTCTCAGCTGCTGGCAGGCAGCTGGCCACATGTGCTTGCACTACTACCCAACCTAATCTAAACAGGAGGAACATACTTTACAGTGCTCCCACTGACCTGCTTGCAATCTGACTACCCAAGCATTTACACATTCACGGCATAACATAGGCACAGGGGCAGAAGGTTGCAAATTGCTCTCCAGCTCGAGCAGTGCCATGTTGGTGCTGAAGTAAATGTCACTTGCAGATCAGCAGTCAGAAAAAAACAGGGACAAAAATAGGACAGGTAAGCAAAAACCAGGACAAAAGTTACATTTTGAAAACTTATGGGGATGCCGGGCATGCTGCCTAAAATAGTAATTGTCCTAGGAAAATCAGGATGGTTGGTAGCTTTACCTGGCTTGGAAAAACTGCCATGCTTTGGACATGTGCTCTATGGTGGGCATTTGTCTTTGGTCCACTGCCTGCTCCTCTTCCTTTGCAGGCAGGGGTTCCAGTACCTGCTCTGAGGGTCTTTTATTTGTAGTTTGACCATCACTGAAAGGAGTAGTCCACCCAGAATTTGCAAAAAAACATATGTTATGCAGAGTGCTTTGATATGTGTGTTAAGTTCTAGTGTGCCCTTCCCTCTGTCTGCTATTAGGAGTTTTTCCTAAATTAGCCTGCTGGCTGTATGGTAGTTTTAT
Organism: Neoceratodus forsteri; assembly: GCA_016271365.2. Lineage (NCBI taxonomy): Eukaryota > Metazoa > Chordata > Ceratodontiformes > Ceratodontidae > Neoceratodus > Neoceratodus forsteri. Next base: position 1,109,149,344 of record CM028129.1, on the reverse strand, counting down.
GACCCTGAGAGCTCCATCACAAATAGGTTTATTGGCTTTCTTTCTCCTACAATGCATCCTGTCTCATGTGACAGTGGTGTAGCCATGCCCTTAGATTTAGCATGTGCACTGCTTTAAAATCAGTTTAAAATCAATTCACAACAGCAGGTAACTGTTCTTATCCAGGGATCATAAATGGCAACAATGACAGTTTAGCAGATACCTGAGATCAAGCTAACTGGGGTTTCTGTAAGAAAACAGCTACTAAATAGCTTTAATTCATTATTTGCATTTTCGGTGTGTGTCAGGTCTAGCCAGCAGTAGTAAGTGTTTTCATTTAAAAATGTTATTTCATCAAACTACACACAACAATAATAAAAAGCACAGAAATTGCCCCACATCATCAATGCTATAATTAGTAAAGACTGTAGCTGTTTTCTTATCTTTTCATCTACTCAGCTCTCAAGTATTTGCTAAACCATAAATGTAGGTACCATCATTCTACTAGAAGGAACTGGGAGTTAGGGCTGATTTTGCTCTGTGACATCACTTTCATTTATTTATTTATTTATTTTGTTACAAATGTAAAGTGTTTTTTTAATAAAGTATAAAAATATGTATGTGTGAGTTATTTAGTTTGAAGAATATTTGTTTTATTATTTGAAAAAGTGTGATACACTAAACGTTGTAGTGCAGTGAACCATTGTAAAATGGAATCAAATGTGTAGCTGGAATAGTCACTGTCATCCTGTTGCTTTCATGCCATACCACAGGCAGGAGAAAAGCTGACTTCAAAGTATTTTGCAGTGTCTAGGCTGCTGCTTCATACCATACACTTCATTTGTAAAAATAAATAAATAAATATGAAAATCTTGTCACAGAGCAAAATCAGCACTAACTGCTAATATAATGCTAATACCTACATTTACAGTTTAGCAAATACTTGACATCTAAGGCCTTGGACACACTGGGTAACTTAAAACAGTTTAAGTGCCTTAAAACAGTTTAAATTCCTCTAGCACTGTTTGCAGACAGACTACAAGCCCCTTAAAACATTTTAACAAAAGGTTTTTAAACCCTGTACGATACCTAGTCTTAAAACCATTTTTAAAAACATTTTGGAGCTAGCATGGTTTTACTCACATGTCTGTCCAGGGGTAAAAGTGTTTTAAGCTGTAATGGTTTAACTAAAACAGTTCTAGCTGCAGTGTATCCAGGCAAGCACAGTTCTCTGAGTTAGGCTTGACGCAAAATAGTTACAAGGAGAACAGATTTAGCACTAGCAGTGTGGCTACACTAAACCGTTATCAAAAATGGTTACTGAGTAGTGTGGCTGCACTGAAATGATTTAGCTAAACTGGTTTTAAAAACGGTTTTCAAAAACAGTTCTGTAGTGTGTCCAGGGCCTGAGTGGGGTTTCTGTAAGAAAACAGCTAGAGTCTTTATTAATTATAGATAGCTTTGATGATCTGGGCAGTTTCTGTGCTTTTATGGTTGTGTATAGTTTGGTAAAATTAAAAGTTTTAAAATTAAAACGCTCCTGCTAGCTAGACCTGATGCACATAGAAAACAAAAATAGTGAATTAGAGCTATTTAGTAGCTGTTGTCTTACAGAAACCCCAGTTAGCTTGCTCTTAGTTATCTGCTAAATTAACTGTTGCCATTTGTGCTCCCTGGATAAGAACAGTTACCTGCTGTTGTGAACTGATTGTAAACTGATTTTAAAGCAGTGCACTTGCTAAATCTAAGGGCATGGCCACATCACTGTCACATGAGACAGGGTGCATCGTAGGAGAAAGAAAGCCAATAAACCTATGTGTGATGGAGATCCCCAGGGGTCATAAAACTATCATACAGCTAGCAGACTAATTTAGGAAAAACTCCTAATAGCAGACAGAGGGAAGGACACACTAGGACTTAACATACATATCAAAACTCTCTGCATAACATGTTGTTTTGCAAATTCTGGGTGGACTACTCCTTGAACTCAGGGTTTCCCCTTTCGGGCACCCTGGTCTCTTTACCATCTTTACCATGCCTGTCTAATGGCTGAGCAGTTTTATCTTTTTTATCTGTCCTCTTTGACAGGGACTGCTGCTGTTTATGAGGAGATGAACCCTCTGAAGCATGCTTTTCACCATCATTAGGAACTACCTCAGAGCCTTTATTGTGTTTTGGTGACATACAGGCAGACTGAGAAGCCACAAAATATTTTCTTGTGTTAGCCATTTTCTTTTGGGTTTTAGAGCAAAACTTTTTGCAAGAGCTCACAACTGGCAAACTTGTGATCTGGACCCAGGGACCTTAAACAAAGCTTGCAGCAGTCTGGCTTTTCCAGGAGCTGAAAACAATTTGTAATATTTTTAAAGCCTGTTGGTCCCAGTTGATTTTTAGGTCTACTATCAGTCATACTAAACGCTGTAGACCTTTTTTGTAAGTAATTTTTCAATTCCCAATGGTCAGTGTTAATTGAAAAATGTATTTAGTGTTTCTTTTTAAAGTTTTTTCCCCTCACAAGTAGTGGAGAACCACTGTGTACTCAGCCATTTAAAATCCAAGCAAAAAGATCAGTTTGGTTTCCCAAAAAACAAAACTGAATATTTGTTAAAAAAATGCTTAATATTACATTTTTCCAGTTTTAAAAGTGTTTTTACTCTGTTTGACATTGGTTCCCACAAGGCAAAAACCATGTCTCGGATGCAGCCTTCTCTGGTTCCTGGATATCATCGGGAACCAGAGAAACCACAAAAAATTACTTACATTAAAAAAAAAACACCCTGGCTGGCCCAGTGGCACTGAGGGTTGAGGCGCTGAACAGCACACCTCATGCCACGCCAGTTACCTGTGTTCAGGTATGGGCATGGGCCACTAGGGGTCAGCAGGGGAGGAGAAGGATCGAGCATCCAGAGGACTGCTCTCCTTCTCTGGGGAGGGGGGTTCACTGTTGCTGGTGTTGGTTGCCCCCTGGCAGAGGCTGGGGGGCAAGGCGTCACACTGCAACGCGGTGTGGAGCTGGGACGGATGCTTTCCTGCTAGCATCATTGCACGTTTCCAGTTCCAGGGGAGAAATAGTTCAGAAAACTGCCAGCCACCATGTGTGAGCCAGGCTCAGAACCTGACCCTCCAGCCACGACCATTCTGCTCTGGGGTGCTTCCCCAAGGGAGGATTTGGGCAAGCCTGTTCACGGGGCTAGGGGTGCCCAGTGGCAAAAATACAAATGAAAAAAAAAGAAAAGAAACACCCTAACTAACGCAGAGTATCAAGAAAATAACTGCAACTTCATAAAGATTGCAAACAATAGTTAAATTTAGACTTGTTGACTAGAAGGCTGAAGCTGTACCTCGAGGCGACTGCTCTCTTCTGGCAGAGAAACAAGTCTGATGTTAGAACATTAGGGGGAGCGGGACACAGTGTAGAGTTTGAACTTCATTCTTATATTGAAAATTAGCAAAAGTTCTATCTCTGGGGCAGTGCACTTCTGGGTGTTAATGCTTACTGTAAAGGATCATTGATGGATTCCTGTTGTTTGAATGAGCATTACTGTAGTAAGGTTAAAGGTGACATGCAAAGATACATGGCAGCCCACTCCTGTCCGCACATGACTTTCAATGCTGCCATGGGAGTCAGGGGCTGCTACAAACAACATTTTCAGAATAATCTGCACATTTTAAAACAGTGCTGAAATGTTTTACTGAACGAGGAAGTGCCGCATAGGTCCCAAGTGAGCACAACTCAAGTTTTCGTGGGTATTCTACCCGTTTTGTAATGTGGATAACACCACTGCTCTGAATGTAGCAGCAGTGGCTGGCACTTAATATACTTATTTATTCCTTCCACAGGGGTCTTGATGTTTAAAATAATACTTACAGCAACACTTGGACAGTCCGTATTTGGCCAGATCCCAGGACGGATCCAACTTGAATAGTGCCGCCAACCACTGGATCACTAGCGGATCCACAGCGACACTATCCGAGCAACACTACCACACAGTGCTTCTGTTCACCAACTTGCAGAAATCAATAAAGCTGAACACTACTAAAAATAGGATGTATCTCAGCTGGGCAACCTTGGGTATGTAAATTTAAAGAGCAACTCTTCAGCATCTGCTTTCACTAGCTATTACAATTGGCTAAGAAATGCATTTTGTTTTTTAATCTTCAGTTTTTCTTTCTAGGGTTTATAACAAATCTTGGTGCCTATACAAATAGTTTGTAAAAAATGCACGTGACTGCCCTTCACTTACGACATCATAGTGCTCACCATTACTGTGGTGTCACATATTGGAAATGCAAGGTCAGCTAGTCAGTTTGGGGACAGTCAGAGGCTTTTTGAAAGACTGAGGTAAATGTATTATCTTAAATATTTAGTAGACCAAAAATTGAAGCAAAAGCAACCTAAAAAAAAATTAAACATTACTGTTGTGTATGAATGTTCTGCCCCACCTCCTATACTTGTTCTCGACTCTCCCTTAGACATCCCACCCAGCTCCTGAAAATCTCTAAATTACTGAATAGTTTCATTTGGGCTGAAAAAAGACCCAGGCTTAGGAATAAACTCCTTTGACTGAAGAAGAAGAAGTAGAATCAGCATTTATATAGCACTTTTACAAACAATGCTAGACTGGTAGTGAAGTGACTGAATGTGTGGTGGCAGCCATATCACACATCATCACCCACACACAGCCTGGATAATTGCATGAACCAGTTTATGGGAAGGGGAATGTTGGCCAGGACACCGGGAATGTTCCCTACTCTTTGCGAAGAGTGCCCTGGGTTATTTTACTTCCACCTGGACACCCACCAGGACAACGCCAGGATGGGTAGAAGGGACCTCAGTTTAACGTCTCATCCAAAGGACAGCACACCCCAGCAGTACAGCACCCCCCAATACTGCACTCGGATGCCAGCGATTTTTAGGTGCAAGTCCAATCCCGGTGTGGGACGAGAACCCACAACCTTCTGGTCCAGAGACAGATATGCTACCAACTGAGCCACGCTGACACGGCCAGGGGAGGGGGGCCTGGAAGTCCCAGCTTTTCTACCTGTACTGTTTAGTGTGTCAGCTCCACCCCATGCTCATGCACATGATAGATTCAATGGCACAACCAGACTGGGGATGTCGTAAGCAAAATAACCCAGCCATCAAGAGAGTGAGAGATATCCTCTTTAACAGCTTGGATAATGGGGTGGTGAGGAGAGTGACTAACTCCTGGATTAAAACAGCAGTCAAGACATGGAACCAGGTGGTGGAGCTTTTTAAGGGGAACAAAGGAATTAACCTCTGGACCCTGACTGTGGCCTGCTGTTCATTTGGGTTAGGTATAGTGGACCCCACTTTTACCAGATGGGAACACGGAGGGCTGAAACAGCTTGGACAGATCCAGGAATTCAATGTACCACATATTAACTTTTACTGCTTCATCCAAATTCAAAGTTTACTGTAAGTGCCAACCCAAAGACAGCAGTTTCAGCAATCCCCTGATGACTTACAAGAGGACCTCCAACTTCACTGGGGGGACCCCAGGTTGTTAATGCTCTCAGTAGACAATCCATGCAGGAGAGGTGGGTGGCTGAGGAGGTCCAGCAAAGGTCAGATAAGGAAGAGGGAGAAACATGTAAGGCAGCAGTCAAGGTCACTGCCTCGTCTGTACGATAGGAGCATAGATGGATGGTGGCCTCCCATTTCTTCACAGTGCTGGTGATTACTAGCCACTTTGGTGTATTCCTTACAAATAAATTCTTCCAAGGCTGCAGACAAATGGCACACCACTCCCATGTGTTCCGAAGTTGCCCAGGCTGACCCCCTTTTCGGAAGAGGTAGACAAGGCTCTAGAGTAGATTTTCCAGCATACCATCCTACAAACAATGCAACACCTAGTGCTGGGTCTCTACCCCTTAAGGCATAAGAAGTCAGCATACCAGATATTTATTCCAAATTCTTGTTAGTGGCTCAGCCAAAGCCATTATATGTAAGTGGTTATCTGACTCTCCCCTCACAGTGGAGGGTCGGCTAACCATATGTCAACAGATCCAGGACATGGAAGACTTAATGGCGCAACTACAGTTGCACAAAGAGAAATGCATAGCAAGAAGGTTCCCTATCATGCACTTTGTAGAGAGCAGAACAGGTCACGCTGTGCTGGATCAGCTGGCAGGTATAGTTCAAATGGTTGACTTCCTGGAGCCCCAGAGAGAAACATAGAAACGTAAAAATATAGACTAGATAAGCTGCAGATTCTAGTTATCCAACAGCCTACTTCCTCCTACCCCCCCACCACTAGAATTGCCTTATGTCTCTCTCATGCATTCTTGAATTCCCCCATTATTTTTGACCCTACACACTCCTCAGAAAGGCTGTTCCATGCATCCACCACCTTCTCTGTGAAAAAATACTTCCTCATGTTGCCCCTGAGCTGTCCCCCTCTATCTTCAAACTGTGCCCTTGTTCTTACACATCTCTTTTTCTGAAAGATGCTACCCTCTTGGACTTTGTTGATTCACTTGAGGTACTTGAAAGTTTCTATCATGTCCCCCCTCTCCCTCTTTTCCTCGAGGGTATACTGTACATATTAAGCTTCTTTAGTCTCTCTTCATATGGTTTCTGGTGCAGACCCTGCACCAGTTTAGTTACCCTCCTCTAGACTGCCTCAATCCTGTCTATGTCTTTGCGGAGATGGGGTATCCAGAACTACATGCAGTACTCCAGATGGGGTCTCACCAACTGTCTGTATAGAGGGATGACAGCTTCATGTTTTCTACTGGTGATGCCTCTCCTATGCAACCCATTATCTCCCAGCCCTTCTTACTGCCTTCTCATATTGCCTGCCTACCTTTAGATCATCTGATATGACTACCCTCAGATCCCTTTCCATTTTTATTGCTGTTAGTATCCCCCCACCCATTGTTTATCCTTCCCCTGGGTTTTTGTTTCCCAGGTGCATTAATTTGCACTTCTTTGCATTGAATCTAAGCCGCTATACTTTTGACCATTCCTCCAACCTTGCCAAGTCCTTTCTCATTCTTTCCACCCCACCTTGTGTATCAACCTTGCTGCTGATCTTTGTGTCATCTGCAAAGAGGTATACTTTTCCTTCCAGTCCCTCTGCAGTGTCACTTATAAAGACATTAAAGAGGACTGGCCCCAATACTAAGCCCTGTGGTACCCCGCTAGTAGCCCTCCTTTCTTCAGAGTGGACTCCGTTTACTATTACCCTCTGAGTCCTATTGTCCAGCCAATTTTTAATCCAGGCTATCACCCTGGGACCCACTCCTAGGCTGACTAACTTGGTTATTAATTTTTTGTGTGGGACTGTGTCAAATGCCTTGCAAAAGTCTAGGTAGGCCATGTCCACAGCCCCACCCTGGTCTACTACTTTGGTCACCCAGCCAAAGAAATCTATTAGATTCATCTGACATGACCTTCTCGCTCTGAATCCATCCTGCCTTGGGTTCTGTGCCCTGCTGGCCTCTAGGTACTCAACAATTCTTTCTTTCAAAAGTGATTCCATCATTTTCCCCGCCACTGAGGTCAAACTAACAGGTCTGTACTTTCCTGCCTTTTCCTTGCTCCACATTTGTAAATGGGAATCACATCTGCCTTCTTTCAGTCCTCAGGTACCATACCATCCTCACATGATTTGTCAAAAAGGGTAGAAAGTGGTGTCACTAATTCTCCCCTTAGTTTTTTCAGAATTCTGCAGTGAATTCCATCAGGCCCCATTGCCTTGTCCACCTTGAGTTTTAGGAGTTATTTCAGGACCTTTTCTTCTGTGTATAGACTAGTATCGACCCCTATCCAGAGTTCTTCTATTATTTGGTTTAGGTATCTCCCCCTCCTCTTCTTTTGTGAATTCTGAACAAAAGTATTCATTCAGTATCTCTGCCGTTTCACTGTCACCCTCTTTCCACCCCTACTCCCCTTTATTAAGCCTCACTATCCCTCCCTTGGTCTTTCTTCACTCACTAATGTACCTATTAAAGGTTTTATCCCCCTTCTTCACTGAGTTGGCTACCTTTTCCTCGGTTTGGGCCTTTGCTATTCTGACTGCCTTCCCTGCTTCCTTCTGCTTTAACTGATAGAGTTCCCTTTCTTGCTCCTTCTGTGATTGCTTATACTGTCTGAATGCTATAATTTTCTTCCTAACCTTCCCCACCACCTCTTTTGAGAACCATAGTGTTTTTTCTTTCATTTTGTTTTATTGATTTGCTTCACACAAAGACTTGTTGCCTCTGTGATGTCAGTTTTGATTTTGCCCCATTGTTCTTCCACCCCTCATTCCTGCCTTTTTGCTAGTGCATTCCTTAGGCCCTCTCCCATTCTGCCAAAGTCAGTTCTCTGAAAGTCCAGCACCCTTGCTTTTGTATGGCTTGACTCTAAGGCTGTGTTTATTGTGAACCACACTTCTGGTGATTGCTTGTTCCCAGATGGCTACCCACTCCTATATCCAAGATCCTCTCACTGTCCATGTTTGGAGACTACCATGTGTAAGACTGCTCCCTCCCGAGTGGGTTCTAACACTAGCTGCCTGATGCATGCCCCCTGTAGGGCATCAAGAATGACCCTGCTCTTGGATGTGGTTGCAGCAAATGTGCTCCAGTTAACATCTGGCATATTCAGGTCCCCCATCAACAATATATCCCCTTTTTCTGCCATTCTAAGGATGCCTCCTATCATTTCCTTGTCCATGTCCTCCCTCTGAGACCGGGGTCTGTTTGCAACCCCTGTGCAGATTGTGGTGCCATTTCCTGTCTTCAAGGTGACCCATAGTGCCACATCTCCTCCCCGTTTACCTTTTAGTTCCATTTCTTTGATCTTTTCTCATATGTAGAAAGCTACTCCTCCTCCTCCTCTTTACCCTTCCTGTCCCTCCTGTAGATTGTGTGCCTTGGTATGTTAATATCCCAGTTATGGTTCTATGTGTACCAGGTTTCTGTGACTGCCACTGTATCCAGACATCCCTCTTCCATCAAGACCACTAATTAAGGAAGCTTGTTACCCAGTCTATGGGCATTGGTACTCATTTCCTCCAGCTTTTGATGGCCTAACCACTTTTAACCCTATCCCTGTACTTACTGCCTTTGCCATTTTCACCATTTACCCCTGCCCTGCCCCCTATTGACCTCACTACCATGGTGTTAAGTTAACCTCACTAAGTAACCTGTTTTGTGGGGGGAAGCTGGGAATTTCCTGCTCCCTTTCAGTGCCTCCCCCCTTGGCTAGTTTAAAAGCTTGCCAATGAAGCATTTAAACCTATCACCTAGGATCTTGGTTCCCCTCCTGGACAGATGCAGACTTTTGTGCCTGTATATGCCTGTATCCCTCCAAGGAGGACCCCCAGTCCCCAATGAAGCCAAAACCCTGTGTTCCGCACCAGTTTTTCAACCATTCATTGAACCCCAGGGTGTGGAGCACCCTAGCCTCACCCATGCCATAGACAGGCAACACCTCCGAGAAGGTTATCGTGCATGTTACTTGTCTAAGGCCCCTTCCCAACTCCACAAACTCCTCCTGCACAGCTCTGATCCCATTCCCAGCTAGCTATCTGAAGATACTATTACAAAACCTATGCCCTCATACTGAGGATAGTTATAAAAAGGAATATGATAGTGTGGATGAACTCTGTGAAACAGAAATTACAAAAGATATGTATCAACTGATGATCTTGATTGACCCATGAACTGTTGTAATGTACTTTGCAATTTTCCTGTAGGTCTTGCCTGTTTCTTTTTTTTTTTTAGCTCATGTTGTTCTTTTCTTTCTCTAGTCTGACATTCTTTTTCTGATTTTCTTACACTAAGTATTGCCCTGTTTTGGTTGTATTGTGATGTACAATGCACTGTATTGTTGTAAAAAGAAAATCTTCTTCAATAAACTTTTATTGCAAAAAAAAAATTATATATTATTGTTGTAAAGTACTATACCCCCCCCTTGGGGCTTACCACTTACCAGTGTTGAAAGGGTTAACTTCTTTGGCATCCAGGGACTACCCACAGGTAGGCGGCCTGGTTACTGCAGGAGGTATAAATTGGAGGGGGTTTGTCATGAAAAGGAGAGAGACAGGTGGTTGGGATCCCAGCCCAGGGGAATGACTGAGGATCGAGGCCTGGGTGGGGTGGTTGCCAAACCAGCCCACAGCTTCAGCAGAATGGCAGCATCAGGAAACAAGTATTTGAGCATTCCATAGAGGGAGAATGGTCAGATCGAAGAGGTTTACAAGTAGAATGCTCATCCATGCCACACAGAGAGAAGAGGCGGTGGGGCAGTGGTGAGAGCCAGTCCCATCCCTCCCCAGTGATTGAAAGATGGCACTGGAGAGAGCTGAGCAAGAAGCAGGCAGAAAGAAGGCAGATAGCACCAGGATCCCAGGCGTAAGTCTCTGTGAGTGACTCTGTGTGTGGTTGTTCCTACCACATATCTGGTGTGCCCATCATGTCATCCGTCATTCATGGTACCCAGAGGCAGTGAGGTATAGGTAACCTTGGAGTGGTCAGCCATGGAAGGTGAATTGCAGGTGCAGACTGTGGAGGTTCAAGCCTTGTAGAGTGCCAGTCCCAATCCATGACTGGAAAGTAGTAAGGTTCACTTGGGCAGTCTGTCGCAATGGGATTTGTTCCAGTTCAAATTCAAGTTCGATCACGAATGAAGAAAGGGAGAATCTGAGCTGCCAAAAAGTGTGCTTAGGACTGATTCGGCCTCTGAGTATGTTGTTGCCACCAGGAACATGGAAACCTCATTTGGCTCCTAGAGGAAAAGCTAGTAAATCTTCACGATCACGAGTGTACCACTCTGTTAAAGTACTTGGGTACCTTGGAATTAATTGCTGCATTTGCATACCCCCATGCTCCAGGAGTGGATTTGTGATTTGCCTCACTGAATTAAATTGTGTTATGAACTTTTGCTTATTGTGTGGACAATGGACTTATTTATTAAATTGTATTGGGATTAATCCTTTTCTTCCCTTGAGCTGCATCACCATGTGACATTTGGGCACCCCAGAGAAAATCAGTGAACCAGGTAAACACAGCCATTCGGGGTTAGTGTCTGCTTCTGTGGTCGCCTCCTCCCCATGGACAATCCATCATACAGTACTCCTAGACATCTTGGGGGGGAGCAACAACTAGTTTTAAGCTTTTTATTTTAGTTGAGAGTTGCTCTTTTAAAAAGAACATGGGCAGGATTTTCAAATGACTTAGATCGCTGCAAGCCCTAGCAGTGTCGACAATACGGCTCGTGGGGCTTGCGGTAACCTAATGGGATTTTCTATCTCACGTGGCAATTGCAATAAGTTAGACCAACTTTTTTCTGGTCTAACTTGTGGCATTCCTGGAGGCCTATTTTACGGAGCTTGTACCAGATGTTTGGCACAAGCTGCCATAAATCATGAAAACTGTTGCAGCTGTACCCACAATTGTAAAATCAGGCGCAGCTGTGGTGACAGGGTTTGGCACACTGCCAGAACCTAGGTGTTGTGGTGCAGGACTTGGCCCAAGCCCTGTATCATGCTTTGAATATCCAAACTCATGCATCTCAAGTTCCTCACCTCTGTTCTTTAACCACTGGGTTATATTGCCTCCAGGTGTACACCCAAGAGAACAATTTTACCAGAATTTAAATTTATCCACAGCTTTCACAAGGTGGTAGGTCTGCATCTTCTATTTGTGCATTCCAGCATTTTTCACTATTTAAACCAATGCCCAGTGGTTATGGATTCCACCATAATAACACTGTTGTTTATTATTACACGGTTCAATACACATAATATAGGAATTTACACAGCACTAAAGTACAGAGGTTTGCAGTGTATTGCAACTGGCATATAGGCGTACTGTGTGCTGCCGTGTTTACAACATGAAATTACACAGCACTTATGTTGTAAACACAGCCATGCCTTCTTGTAATTATATGATTTGCAGTTTGTAATTCTCATGGGACTTATCATAAATTACAAAAGAACTGAAGTTTTACAATGTCGGATGTTTATGACATAATTAACCAACTGTTACACTATGACTACATTGTAATTACTAAGGAATCTGCAACCTCCCTCCAGGTGAATCTGCTCCAAGTTTTTAAACTGAAGAGGAAGGGGGAGGGATTATGGGTCTGCTTTTAAAATAATGCACAAAACCATAGCCATATGAATCCTTACTATAAATAAATAGACAAACTATACAATTTGATACAGTTTATTAGCACAACTGATACATTTTATTTTATGTACACAAGCTTTCAGGCCACACAACACAGGGCCCTACCTTGGGTGATGGCAGATTTGACAAAACACAATTCATTTTTATTCTCATGCTTTTTGAAAAACATAGAAACATATGTTTCTATGAACAAAATTGGTGGGAAGGAATGTTCTGCAAACCCTCCTTAAGGAAAATATGGTGAAACAACCCTGTGCTGTTCAACTTATACTTTAAAAACTGTTATGAACTTAGATGGCAGTTCAAGTATATCAGTGGCAACAGCAAATTAGTAAGACACCTAAGAGAAGACAGTAGCGACAGAGCATTTACAACAAGCATTTGTCAATGCCGAATGTTGCTTGCTTGTATGTGCTGTTTAGGTATTTGGAAGTCATTGGAGTGCAAATATTGAAAATTCGCAAATTTACGAGCGTACATAGGAACTGCACAACGCACGCTTGTAAAACAATCATTGTTAGGAATTTTTCCACCAAATTTTCAATATAGCCATTTTAAGACCTCTGCTCATGAACAGTGTCACTTTGATTTTCTTAATGTGTCCCATACATTGATTTCGCACACTGACTGAGCCATTGTGCGCTACATGGGTGGAAACACATTTTGGGCAAGATGTGAAAAATGACAGCTGTCCTGCTCATAAGGAGGTGTGGTAAATGGCAATGTTGAAAATCTGGGTGAAATATTGAAAGATGCAAACTTAGAAACTGCGTGGGAACTGCGCATTGCGCTTAATAAAACAGTCATTTTAGAATTTTTTACATAAATTTTCAACATAGCCTTTTAAGACCTCTGCTCATGAACAGTTTTACTGTGATTTTCTTAATGTGTCCCATACATTGATTTCGCACACCAACTGTGCCATTGTGCGCTATATGGGTGGAAACACGTTTTGGGCAAGATGTGAAAAATGACAGCTATACTGCTCATAAGGAGGTGTGGTAAAATGGCAATGTTGAAAATCTGGAGATGAAATATTGAAAATTAAGCAATCTTCACGGCGTGGGAACTCGCATAGCGCACACTAAATAAAACAGTAATTTTTAGGAATTTTTCCAAATTTTCAACATAGGCTTTTTTTAAGCCCACCTTATGAACATTGGCAGTGTCATTTTGTTAATCAGTCCCGAAAGGTGATTTCACACAGTGACAGCAAAATCACCCTTCGGGCCCGACTAACGCCATGACAGTGCAAGAATTCATGAGGAGGGGTCCCAAAAACCTCATGTTGAAAATTTGGGCCCAAAATTCCCAAAAATGCCTGAGATATGCAACAAAGTTGAAAAAAACCCTATTTATCCTATTATACAGCTTACCGGCATTTCCTCAGTTCGCGGTCGGCTTTGAAGAGTGCACTGATGATCGTCGTGCCAAGCTCCGGAGGTAAGTATGGGGTGAAGGGGGGTGTGAGGAGGCAGGGTGCACAGTGGGTGGGTGTGGATTTTGGGGGGAGCAGGGAGACTGCGAGGGACCATTTTTTTATTTACAGGTTTCTTTTTAATTAAGACGCTGCCAGACATTTGCCACGCTGGGGTGGGCTCCCAGCGTGGCAGCTGGAATGGCTGTTGAGGGGCTGTAGCTAATGGGGGATTGGGCACCCCGGTCAGCCATAACAAGATTTGTCACGCTGGGGTGGGCTTCCAGCGTGGCACCTGGAAAGCTTTGGGGGGGGGGCGTGCAGCCGTGGAGCCAACAGGGGAAAGAGCACCCCCGTCGGCTATAAAATTTTTTGTCACACTGGGTGGGCTCCAGAGTGGCACCTGGGTAACTTTTGTGGGGAGGCATGGAGCCGACGGGGATTGAGCAGCCCCATCGGCCATACAGTGTGTGCGTGGGGGGGAGGGAGCACACCAGCATGCAATATGCGTGCTTGCGTGTGTGTGTGTGTGTGGGGGGAGAACTCTGCTCACTGAAGCAGAGCTCTCCCTTTCAACTGTATGCCACTGCATTTTCAACTGCTGTCATAGACAGCTGCAGCAGTCATTGGAGAACTGCGGCCGCGCCTGCAAACTCACTGAATTGGAAGATGGGTGCTACACCTCCGAAAACTTGGATGATGGCACTATGTTTCTTGCACATGCGTGCAAGCAAGATAAAAAGTAGAGAGTCAGAACTCCACAGGCCAGAAGGCAGAGAAAGCAGTGCAACAGCTCGGCAAAAGGCAATGAGAATGTATCTGCTTTCTTGAATATACTGTTTTTCATTTGTACTAGCTGCCTTTTTATAATCCAGAATAATTCACATGTGTAGTTGTGGTAGATGTAAATACTGCTCGTAAATAAAGGAATGCAAAATGTTTCAGGACAACCTAACAAATGAGAATATGATTCTTTTATCATTCATAAACTGTGACACAATATCTGTGATTTATATGACTACCTGTACATGTGGGGCATACCATGTGGGCAGAACTAAAAGAAAACTGAAAGAAAGAGTTGGTGACCACATCAGAGCAATCAAGAATGAAAACTTGGAATATGCGCTAGCTATGCATATAAAAAACACAGAGACAAAGGAGGAACATGAGCTAGTTTTTTTACAGGGCTGGAAAAGGAATGTGTAGGGCCTAGACGTGGAACTAGAGAATTGGCCTTAAGTAAGAGAGAATCTTTTTGGATACATACAGTACATTAGGGGCATGCAGTACAAAAAAGGCTTAAATGATCAACTTGAACAAACCCATTTTCTGCTTGATAGAAGAAAATCAATGGTTCTAAGCTGGTTCAAATGACAACTGACTAAACCTTTTGATGCTCGCTACGCGCAAGGGAACGCTTTTGGAGAGAGTACACTTTGAGTGTGCCTCCCTTGCAGTCCAGTGCTCCGTTGAGCAGGCGTGGAGGTCCTGCACCAATGGGTGCGGGGCTGTGTATGACAGTGGTGGTCTTTGCTTCAAAGAAAACCACCGCTGTCCTCTGACTTGCCTAAATCACGCGCCCCTAAGTGTCACGCGCTCCCCCGCATCACGACACCCCCCAAGCTTTGGTGCCACGCTGAGGAGCCCACCCAGCGTGGCAATGTTGCTTGCCGACGGGTGCCCAACCCCCGCCGGCTCCTCGGCCCCCAGCTATCTTCTGCCAGCTGGGAGCCCACCCCAGCATGGCAAACGTCCCAGTCGCTGCCTGTTTTTTTTTTTTTACCTGTAAATCGAAAACGGTCCCAGGGCGCATCTCCCAGTCCTCCCTCCCACAACCCGCACCCACCCACTGCGCACCCAGCCTCCCCACCCCCCACCCTATACTTTCACCTCCAGAGCTCAGCGCGACAATCTTTGTGGACTGGGAACACGTCTGCACTCTTCAAAGCCGACCGCGAACTCAGGAAATGCCGGTAAGCTGTATAATGGGCTAGCTAGGGGTTTTCAACTTTATTGCATATCTCAGGTTGATTTTTGCAACTCACGTTTTGGGACTCTTGACATCGATGTCACTGTCGTATGCTATTCAGGCTCCAAAGGGTGATTTCGCAGTTACTGCACGAAATCACCATTCAGGCCCGCATAGCACCATGACAGTGACATCATTCATGAGAAGGGGTCCTAAAACCCCATGTTGGAAATTTGGCAAAATTCCAAAATGACTGTTTTATTTAGCGCATGCTAGAGTTCCTACGCACGCTCAGAGGTTTGCGAATTTTCAATATTTCTACTCCAGAGTTTCAATATTGCCATTTTACCACACCTCCTCATGAGCAGTACAGCTGTCATTTTTCACATCCTTCCCAAAACGTGTTTCCGCCCATGTAGCGCACAATGGCACAGTCGGTGTGCGAACTCAATGTATGGGACACATTAAGAAAATCAAAGTGACACTAATCATGAGCAGAGGTCTTAAAATGGCTGTGTTGAAAATTTGGTGAAAAAATTCCTAAAAATGACTGTTTTGTGAGTCGTTGCGTGCAGTTCCTCATGCCTCATAAGTTCGAATTTTCAATATTTTCCTCCAGATTTTCAACATTGCCATTTTACCACACCTCCTCATGAGCAGTATAGCTGTCATTTTTCACATCCTGCCCAAAACATGTTTCCGCCCATGTAGTGCACAATGGCGCAGTCGGTGTGCGGAATCAATGTATGGGACACAGTAAGAAAATCACAGTGACACTGTTCATTGGCAGAGGTTTTAAATGGCAATGTTGAAAATTTGGTGAAAAATTCTAACAATGACTGTTTCTGAGCGATGCATTGCACAGTTTCCCACACAGCCTGTGAGGTTTGAATTTTCAATATTTCCACTCCAGATTTTCAACATTGCCATTTTACCACACTTCCTTTTGAGCAGTACAGTAGTCATTTTTCACATCCTGCCCAAAACGTGTTTCCGCCTATGTAGCGCACAATGGGGGTAACAAAAAGGTCATGCTGAAAATTTATTGTGCAAATACCAGCAATCGCACAGGGCATTAGGGTAAAGCACCATACGTGCCAAACACCACTGCACATACCTGCAAGCGAACGTTCAGCATTGACAAATGCTTGTTTCTTTTGTAATGCTTATTTTTCAGATGGTCCCCAATTTTTGGAGGAGTATGCTTCTTTTCTTTAAATATTGACCCAAGAGACCTTGGATACACTACTGGAAAATGGAGTGGGTTTCCTATGTCTGTGTATCTTTTTTGTACATTTTTTGTACATAAGTAGCTATATATATAAGACCTTTTTCCACTAATTTAACCTTTTGTAAATGTATTGCTATCCCCCCTTTTTTATGTTTGCTCGCGCTTGCACACCAGCCAACATCTTTTGGTAGTAGCAGATTTGGAGGTGCGGTCACTGTTGGGAGAATGCAGGGCATGCATCAGTAGGTGCGTCCCTCATTCCTCAGTGAGCCAACAGCAGGCGCTACCATCATGACTACCTAATGTGGTCACCAGATCTAAGAAAAGGTCCACTGCAATGAGAGGAAACTTCTCATGCAGAGGGACCACAACACGCCTCCCAATGTACAGGCAACATGGCAGCAGTGACTGCCACCGCCTATCACAATGCCGACGGGGAAGCCCACTCCCTGTCGGCAGATCCCTCTCCTATTTAAAATGTATGCCGAGGGTGTACCCAATCCCCCTCAGCATTATGCACCTCCCCAACAGTTTTTCTTTGCCGACGGGGGGCCCAATCCCCATCGGCTTTAATCCCCATTCATTTTGCTGATGAGGGAGCTCACTTCCCATTGACATAATGTCACCCCCCCTTTTGTTGTGTGCTGATGGGACTGCCCAATCCACCGTCGGCTACAGCATCCCCCCAAAAAAACACTTAGGTGGCAAGCTGGGAGCCCACCCCAGTGTGTCAAATCGCCTGAAACAGAAAAAAGTCCCTCAATGGTTTTTTTTAGTTTTTTTTAAACCTGTAAAAAAAAAGGTCCCTCATGGTCTCCCTGCTCCCTTCTGCAACCCGCACCCACCTTGTGTGCACCCTGCCTCCCCACACCCCCTCACCCCAAACTTGCCTCTGGAGCATGGTGAGACGATCTTCGGTGGACCTGGAACACGTCTGCACTCTTCAAAGCCAACCGTGAACTGAAGAAATGCCAGTAAGCTGTATAATGGCATAAATAGGTTTTTTTCAACTTTGGTACATATCTCAGCCATTTTTGGGAATTTTGGCACCAAATTTTCAACATGGGGTTATTGGGAACCCTCCTCATGAATTTGAGCACTGTCATGGTGTTATTCAGTCCCGGAAGGTGATTTCATGGTCACTGCGTGGAATCACCTTTCAGGACCGATTAACAAAATGAGTGCCACTGTTCATGGGGGGATCTCAAAAAGCCTATGTTGCAAAAAATTCCCAAAAATTGCACTTTTACGGCTGTGCATTACGCAGTTTGCACGCACGCTTGTAACTTCATGAATTTGTAATATTTTCACTCCAGATTTTCAAAATTATAATTTTTCCACACCTTCTTATGAACAGTACAGCTGTCATTTTACATATCCTAGATGAAATGTGTTTTCGCAAGTTCGGCGCAGAGAAGCGTGGTCGCTGTGTGAAATCAGTTTTTGGGACAGTTTGAGGAAATGATGGTGACACTGTTCATGAGCAGAAGTCCTATAATGCCTATGTTGAAAATTTGGTGATGAAATTCCATAAAATTAGTGTGTTACAAGTATGCATTGTGCAGTTTCCATGCACCCTTGTAACTTCACAAATTTGCAATATTTTCATGCCAGATTTTCAACACTGGCATTTTTTCACACCTCCATATGAACAGTACAGCTGTCATTTCCCACATCCTGCCCTAAATGTGTTTTCGCACCGGTGGCGCACAATGGCGTGGTCACTGTGAGAAATCAACATTTTGGACAAATTAACAAAATCACAGTGCCGCTGTTCATGAGGGGAGGTCCCAAAATGCTTATGTTAAAAATGTGGTTAAAAAAATCCCAAACATAATTGGGTTATGGACGTGTGTGGCACAGCTTCTATGCAAGCTCATGACTTCACCAATTTTTCATATTTTCTCTCCAGATTTTCAATGTTGCCATTTTTTTACATCTCCTCATGAACAATACAGTTGTCATTTTCCACATACTACCCAAAATGTGTTTTTGTCCATGTCGCAAAATGGCATAGCCGCTGTGCAAAACCACCTTTCAGCTAACAAACTGATAGTGCCTTTCTTCATGAGGTGGGCTCACAAAAAGCCCATGTTGAAACTTTGGAGTGAAAATACCAACACATGCCTACGGTTTTACAGTTTCCAACTGTAGCACCCCACCCTGTAGAGACTGACAGGCATCATGGGTGTGACTTGGGATCATCGGCTGTAATGCTCATGCCATTCCACCCCCACCCCAACGCTACAGCCAGTGACAGGCATCGTGGTGTGCCTTGAAGTGTTCGGCCACAAAGTTCACCCCATTCTCCTATACTGCACCTACCTCAGCATAATGTATTTCCTTATGGAATGGAGTAAGTATAATGCCCAAAGACCCCAAAGTACACCATGACACTTGTCAGTGTCTACAGGGTAGTGTGAGGTAAAATGGCATGAGCGTTATAGCTGATGACCCAAAGGCACACCCCAATGCCTGTTGGTCTCTGCAGGGACGAGATGGGGTTGGCGTCACTTCAGTACTTCACTGCCATTCCTATTATGTGTCACTAACTCCGGCACTACCTATGCCAATGCCAGCGAGACAACATTCAGCATTGACAAACACATTTACTATCATATAAGGAATGCACTGGCCCCGCCTGTGTTTTGGGTCTCTTTATGTGTTTGTCTGAATAGCCCCCCCCCCAATATAAATGAATTTGGGTCTGGGGGGGCTGTATCTTTTTGTTTCAGACATAATTGTAATTATGAGGTGGTAATATTTGAGGGGAGCTACAAAATCTAAGTAAAGAATAAAGATGTTTTGTAAATAATCACATGCACCCTTTTAAAATTGAGTTGCTATCTGTGTCTTCTATAAATAATGCCTAAACTATTTTGCTATGTTAAACCTAAGTAGGTGTTAGTATCATAATTTTGAACAGGCAATGGCATTTTACCAATGAAGGCACTAAAAACATATATGTTGATGTGCTGTATATTTTCAGAACAGGGTATGATGGTTAATGCACTCTGTCACTTAATAATAGGTATAGCTAAAAATCTTCTATAAAAGCAGATCCACTCTAGAGGGTACTTTCCTTTGAAAAAGACTTAAATACAAGGTGAAACATTAGGACATATCTGTTCCCTGCTGCTGTGGCTGTTATATTGCATGTCCATCACTTGAAATAAAATAAGGGAAGTTAAAAAAGTTACAGTGGTGTAGACTCCCTTATTTACTAAATAGAGGTGACTGCTGTGGCTTTCTCTCTGTCTGGAGTCAGGAGGTTACTCAGATAGCTAGGGCACAGTCCACATAGGATTTTATAGGTCATTATACCAACCTTTAAGGTTATTCACCACCTCATCCACAGCAAATGCAGATCACAAAGGACCAGGGTCACATGACAAGACCTCGGAAGGCCTGTCAGCATCCTGGCCACTGTATTCTGCACCAGCTACAGGTGATGTAGGACCCCTCCATTTACCCTGAGGTAGAGAGCATTACAGTAGTCAAGTCTGGAAGTCACAAAAGCATAGACTAGTGAGGGCAAGTCATCTGGCAGGATAAAGGCTTTAATTGGAGTGATGTTCCTGAGATGGTAAAAGCCTCTCTAGACAACAGATGACACCTCAGCGTCCAGTATCAGACCGTCATCCAGAACAACCTCCAGATTATTCACCTTGGCAGAGGCAGTAAGAGGAGAGGAACCAATCATCAGGCCAGTCACCTCTCCTGTCACCTCAGCACCCCGCCGCCGACCAGGATCAATCACCAGAACCTCCATTTTGTCCAGGTTGAGTCTCAGAAGGAAAGGAGGAAAGAATCCTGAAGGGTCTGCAGCTCTGAAGGAGGACAAGGCTATGGGACCAGACAGGATACACGCCAGGGGACTAAAAGAACTCTGGGTGGTGCTGGCTGCCCCACTGTTGGCCTTATTCAACAGTTTACTGGAAACAGGTATGGTTCTGAAGGCCTAGAGGAGAACAGATGTGATCCCTCTACATAAGATCAGCAGGTAGAATGAGGCTAGCAATGATAGGTGGGTCAGTCTCACTTCAGTGGTTGACCCACAGAATTAATTTAGTTGCCTTATTGGTCCTTGTAAGAACAGATCTAGAAACAAAGGGTTTGATACCTCTTGTTGGACCAGCATAGCTTTTAGCTTTAACTTAAGCTTCTGAGGAAGGACTTGGTTGGTCCAAAAGTGTAGGCACTGTTTCCTTTTGTTGCATCTATGTTGGTCCAATAAAATGAATTAAACCCTTTGTTTCTGGATATGTTCAGTGTCAGAGAAATTAATGGAAGCCCTGCTTAAGGATAGGCTGGTAGAGTATCTTGAACCCAAAGGGCTGCAGGATGTGGATTCATGAGGGAGAGTCATGCAGATGAATCTGATTGATTTCTTTGACTGAGTCAGAGAAATACATCGGAGAAGGTCACTGGATGTGGCCAATCTGGATTTTAGCAAGGCCTTTGACACTGTTCTGCACAGGAGACTAATAAGGACATTGAGTAGCCTAGGGGTGGGATCCAAAGTAGTGAACGTGGTTAGAAACTGGTTAACGGATAGGCATCAGATGGTGGTGGTTAACAGCACTCACTCTAATAATGAGAGAGTGATCAGCAGGTGCCACTGGGCTCAGTACTGGGACAGGTCCTCTTTAATGTCTTCGTAAGTGGTACTGCAGATAAGTAGTGATGGGCGAAGTGGCTTCAATTCGCTCTGTGAAGTGATTCGTGGAGCCAAGGTGGATTCGTGGAGTACTCCACAATGTAAAGTGGAGTAATTTGCATTCTAATGGGTAACGAGAAGTCCATTGAAAACAATGACTTTGCGTTACTCCGCCTTACCAGACCACTACTCAACCAATCTTAAAGGTGAAGTGCATTGAAAACAACGTACTTCGCCTCACTCCACCTTGTTTTTAAGCTCCAAAGGTGAATTTTGCAGTGATTCATGGGATTTCTGGTCACAAGGGCTCTATATTGATCTGCACAGCCTCAGTTCAGGGTAGTGTGTGTAGGAAGCTATAGGAGACAGTGTGCTCTGAGAGCTGTCTGTGATTCAAACCTTCTAAAAGCTGTTAAAAAAGCCTTTTTGAGTAATTTTTTTTGCTCAAACTTTAGTTCATCGATTGTAGGAAACCCTCCGGTGCTCATATCATCGAGCGTTTTTGTTTGTGTGTGGATTTTGAATGTTAATGTACAACATTGAGTCTGTGTAGTAAGAGACAGTGAAAGTGTGCTTTGGGGGAAGGGTGTATCTGTGGTGTAAGTAGATGTAAGTTGGAGAAATAGGGAGATCTTTGTTTTTTGGTTATATTTTTGTTGTATAACTGACTGTGTTAATGTACACACAGTAATATTGTCAGTAATTGTTGAAATTTGTGTGCTGATTGTGTGTTATGTGGATCTGGAGCAGCAGTTGATAATTTCAGTTTGTTTACAATATGTGTATATTACTGAACTTTTCAATTTGCTACACATTACTTGTAGACAAATTGTGTGTGTGTGTAAGTGTGTGTGCAGTGCGTGACATCAAATAATACACCTATATTGTGCCACAGTGTAACTGCAGGCGCAGCATTGTGAGCCTGCTATCCACTGCAGCTGCATGATTTTGCACTGCCATTGTAGTAGCTTTTCTTTGTTTTGCTGCTTGCACTGCCGTAAAAATCTGCAGTCAGTGCTTCCACTCACCGGCAAAAGGCAATGTTTTCCAGATTGGATTGTTTGTGACTTCAGCCCCACTGGTTAGTTAAAGTGTTGTTTTCACTTGTGAATTTGTGTCTGTGTCTGTTGCTGAAGCTACAGTTGCTTTTTTGGTTTTGCAACCAGCATCCCCCCCCCACACCAGAGTGAATGTTCCAAAATCTAAATTTGCTTAGAATATTGTTCTTGATCTACCAAAATGCCCGCAAAGATATATGCTAGCAAAGCTGGTTCACGCCATGGCACTGCTGCCAGTCGTAAGATTGTCTGTGGGCATGGTAGTACACAGATGCTGAAGTGCATTGCTGATGTGAGGAAAGGTATTTCTCCTGCAATGTTTTTTACAGCCTAATCAGTAGTTTCACTCATAGTTGAAGGAGATGGTGTTGCCCCAGATGGTGGTGTTAGTGCAGTTGGTGGTGGTGGTATGAGTATTGCTGCCTCAAGTTCCACTTCTGACCAGTGTACCATGTCCAAACATATAGTGGAGTGTGAAGCAGTGTGAGTGAGTGGCAGTGTAGATGATGTCATACTTCCCAGTAACATCCCAGTAACTGAACGTGAGGATTCTGATCATCATGTGAACGATAGCATACAATGTGACATTTCTTCCAATGCATTTCAGGTCACACATTTTCCATGCAATGATTCACAGTGTGGTGAAAACATATCAGGTGATGGCGGTGTTGATGATGATGATGAATCTGATGATGACGATGTTGCTGTGGTACAACATGCAGTCCACATACCAGCATCCAAGCAGAAGATGTGGATGTGGGTGATGTTGATGAGTATGATGATGATGTAATTGACCCCAGTTGGGAACCGGAAAAAAATAAATTCAAGGTGGCTGTGTCTGGGTCTGTTTGCATTAATCCCCCCCCCTGTAAAAACATGTGATTTACCAGTGTCAGTTGATGGTGATGATGATGATGATGATGACCCAATAATAATGATATGTAGTTGTGGTGGTCAGCTGCAGTCCAAGTGTGTCCTGCCTGAAAAATCACGTAGCACACCCCCCACTTCATGGCTTAAAAGAATGGAGTCCAATAAGCAGCATCAGGGACATGTTAAAAGTAGAGCATCACAATCCCTTGTTTGGGATTTTTTTTGTGCAAGATGCAAATGATGAGTCAGTTGCAATCTGCCAGGTTTGCCATGCACGTGTGAGTCAAGGTAAAAAGGGGAGCCATATGGGCACAGGAGGACAGCATATGCATCTTAAGAATAGGCACATGGCACTGTGGACCCAGCACAAGATGGCAGCTAATACCACAGTGGAGTGTTCACCGTCGTCATCAACCATAACGAGCATGTTATCCCCTTCCATAACTGTTAAATCTAATAGGAAATTAAATGTGTACATTAGTGAGGAAATAAGAGCAGAGGATTACTGCAGGCATGATGAGGTGGAGGAGCATAATGATTTTGAAATGTTGTCCAATGGTGGTGAGAGTAGCAGTTTTGGTGGTGGTGAATGCAGTATGTCTAGTGCAAGTGGTACATCAACCCCAGTTGGTAAATATGGCAAAATAACTGCATTTGTGGGTTTGTTATCATCACATGTGCAACCGTCTTCACCAAAAGTCCACACTTCACCCCCCGCCATTCACAGAGCAGACCCATTTGTCATCACACCCCATGTAAAACGTTTAAGTCAGCCCACGTTACAGAGTGTTTTTGTGCATAAGCTGAAGTACCCACCAAATCATACAGTGTCACATGAACTTAATGCTGCTGTAGCTGAAATGCTGGCAACTGATCTTTTGCCCTTTTCCTTTGTGGAGAATTCTGGGTTACAGCGGTTTACTGCACATGCCTGCCCAAAATAGAAAGTCCCATCCAGGACATACTTTTTGACCCTTGCTGTCCCCGAGTTGTACCCTACTGTGTCCGACTCAGTAAGACATGCCCGTCAACATTCCTCCTCTCCATTCATCCATTTAAGTATGGATATGTGGACAACTGGCAAAACAGCGGGGAGTTCATATTTGTGTATAACTGCACTGTGCTGTTGGTAGTGTGAATAATTAGTGCAGTAAGGTGGAGTGTCATGGTAGCAATCTTCCAGGAATTCAACAGCATGCAACAATTGCTATGTGCAATGTGACCTGTTCACACACTGGTGAAAACATGTTGGATATGGTACTGACTGAAATTGACCAGTGGCTGAACTCCCTGTCCCTGAGAACTGGGTTCATAGCAAGTGACAATGGGTCAGATGTGGTGAAATGGATCACAAATGGTGGCTTTTTTTGTGTTCCATGCATGGTCCCTTGTTTAAATCTTGTGGTGCAGGAGTTTCTGCAGCACCCTGATGTAAATGAAATGCTGACAGTTGCACGCCATATCTGTTCTCACTTTTCATGATCTGCAAAGGCCCTTGACCAACTTCAGCAGCTGCAAATGTGAAACAGACTCCCTCAGCACTGCTTGAAGCTGGAAGTTGTCACCCAGTGGAACTCCACTTTATAAATGGCAGAGAGGCTGTATGAACAATACAAAGCCATCTCAGAATATCTTGTCATGCACACTAGACGTGACAGTTCTGAGGCCTCCATGTCTATGACGACTGAACAGTGCCGCCTCATTGACTCCGTGAAAACAATTTTGCAGCCTTTTGAACATGCCACACAGGCAGTGAGAGGCAAGTCTGTCTCCATTAGCCAATCAATTCTACTGCTGCAAGTGCTGAGGCAGACATTGGTGAATGTACAGCATGACCTTGATGTTGTCAGATACAGTGCTAGCAATATGTTGCTGAAACACATGCTGACAGTATTCAACCAGAATTGTCACATTTTGAGCATTCAGCGTAGTGACAACTTTTGCCATAGCAACAATGCTGGCCCCACCATACAAACGTGGAATTGCCTCAGTACTGGAGGGAGGGCCTGAACAGGTAAAAAATGTCAGTGGGCAACTGGTGTGCTTGGTTCATGGGGCACAGAAGTCACGTGCCAAGGTCAGCAAACCTCAGCAGCATAATCAGGCTGAAGGTGCACCTGTATCAAGCACATTCTGTAAAGTGAAGGGGACTGCTGTTCCAGGTGGTCTGTCATCAAAAGCGGTTGGCGTTAACCCACTTTGGGAGGCTTTGTCCCAAGTGAGGATTTGTGAAATAAATGATTCTGGAGAACAGGATGATGCATCAACCACTGGACTTAGTGCAGCACAGAGAATGGTTGAGTCATATTTCTCTGAAAACAGGCATCTGTCAATAACTGATGATCCTCTTTTGTACTGGAGTGGAAAGGTCAGTGAATAGCCACAGCTGACTGCAATGGCACTAAAATACCTCATGCCCACCCTCCAGTGCAAGTGTTGAGAGGGTATTCAGCTCAGCAGGTGCAATAGTTAGGGATCATCGGACAAACCTCTCTCCTGCAAATGTTAGTTTGCTAACATTCATAAAAATGAATGAAAAGCACATACCAGCACAGACTGCAACCTCAGCATTCATACCCTGGCCTAGTCATGGTGGTTTTGATGATGTAGAAATCAACCATCCTGGTGGCACTGCAGTGGCAGCATGAAACAGCCTCCCACTGATGTAGATGATGAAACAATGGAGAAAGAATTTCCCAGTGGTCAGACTTCAGACATAGATGACTGTGAGGGCAGCTTTCTTTATGAGGATGATGATGAGGTTTATGTTGGCAGGTTTTAAGTTAGGCTGTTAAAAGGCAGTGACATTTCCTGTATAATACATGTTTTCTTTTTCACGACTTTGAGTGCACCCCTGGACCACCACCACCACCATGACCAATGTTAGCCACTGCCACCACAGAAAATGATTTAGTGTACCTCCCTGGATCATCACCACCAGGACTGACGTTAGCCACTGCTACCACAGAAAATGACTTAGCGTGCCCCCTGAACCACCACCACCAGCACTAATTTTAGCCACTGCTACCACAGAGAATGGCTTAGTGTGCCCCCCTCGACCACCACCACCAAGACCGATGTTAGCAACTGCCACCACAGAGAATGGCTTAGTGTGCCCCCCTGGACCACCACCACCACCACCACTGCTGTTAGTGACTGCCACCACCACCAGATGCAGGAA
Organism: Neoceratodus forsteri; assembly: GCA_016271365.2. Lineage (NCBI taxonomy): Eukaryota > Metazoa > Chordata > Ceratodontiformes > Ceratodontidae > Neoceratodus > Neoceratodus forsteri. The sequence goes on along the minus strand of CM028129.1, from coordinate 1,109,122,826 downwards.
GATGTCACAGGAAATGTCATCATGTGCCGCAGCTATCACCACCAGCACCCACCACCAGTGTCATTCTGACAATGTTTTCCCATTGACCATGCCAAGGCAGAGGGAGTGGAACAGGAGACCACATCCGGCACAAGGTTTCTTAATATTAACACTATAAAATGAGCATGTGTACTAATGTTTTTTATGCTGTTCATCTTCCTTTAGCTTTATGTTTTGTTTTCTGTCGCTTTTCTGAGCTGCAGTGGTCAAACACATACGGTAAACTTATTTTGTTTTTTTACAGGTTAACAACAAATGACTCTCCTTCGTTGACAGTCGGTATCAATCATACTGCAGCAGTACCGTACACAGGAAGCTATGGAATATCCATTACAAATCCATACTGGTAAGTATATATATTTTATTTAATCTGTTCAATTTTTGAAAGAGTGCAACAAATCCAACTGAAGAGGATTCATTAACTGGGTGACATGTGTATGTCACAAAAACTATTTCTGCAAGATATCATGCACTGTATTCCGAATTTGTAGTTGTGCAGCCATGACAGTGTTGAAAAAGTTGCACACAGGTTGTGTTACTTGACAAGATATGGTTTTGAAATGTAACTTGAGTTGAGATTGAGAACCAGGGACACTGGCACAGTATATTTGTTACACAGCCTGGTACTAAATTAAGTTGTGATTGATCTGTTGATTGCAGTGTGACAGCTTACTATCTGTGTTAATAATCCAGATACCCGTGGAACAGCCACAGCTTAAACATAATGTGTTACTGCTGCAATCAAGTTGTAATAAGTCCTTCATTTCTTTTTTAGGAAAGTTCCAGATGCTTTGTTGTGGCATAGTTGCCTTATCCAAAGAAGTTCTTCAACATCAGGTACCCCCCCCCCCGGCTGGGGCAGACATGCAACATGCAGAAGTCATTTCAATCGATTACCATCATTATCAACCAGACTCGAGAAGGATGCAGATGAAATCTGTGAAGAAGTAACCAAATAAGAAACCATTCATGAGACCTACCTGCAAATATGATCCCCCAAAAGAATGCTTACCTTCATTGGCTTGAGAGTATTCTATTTCCAATTTCAATGCAAAAATTTCTCATCAAGCACTGGAATGTGCACACCAACAGTATCTGTGACCTGTGATACAAAACAATACAATGAGTACATGTCTATACTGTATATGTCAATCTCCCACTTACAAAATACAAATATATGTGTGTGTGTATATATATAGGGGGATACATGATGGGCAGTAGTGAGATATGGGAATATTCTCACTCCTGCAGGGTGAGCTCTGTATTCTCACGAGTGCGAGAAGGCACGGTAAAATACACAACTCACTCTGCCGAGAGTGAGAATATTTCCTATGTCTTACCATCTGCACATCATGTGTGCTATTTATACAAATGGGGTGAGAGAGCGATGAAGGGCCGCAAGTGTTTTGCTGTATCTTTTTCCCCTGTATCTATGTGCTTTTCTTTTTTTTGAGTTTTAGTCTTTAGTAACTAATTTTAGTAGGCAGGTGTGTTTTTAGAGTTACTGGGAAGTTAAGTGATTTGTTCAGATTTACACAGTATGCAAGTGGAGGCTGTGAGAATCAAACCTAGGTCTGGTCTGCTGACTGTATCAAGCTTGTTCAGAGCTCATTACTCCAAGGTCTAGGGTTATACTGAAAGCAGTGTTTGTCTGTGGTCTGAGAGTGTGGGAGTGTTTCTCAATGGGCTGTGATTGTTAGAAGCACTATGGAACACAGTGATTGTGTTTGGCTGTGCTAATTGTGTTAGTTGCAGCTTGCAGTGAGAAAGAAACTGCTTTAGTTTCATTTGAAGTCAGGTTGCTTTTATGTTGAAAGGCAACACAGAAATGGGCTAAGAGTGTTGACCACTTTGGAACCCAGGTAAGTGTGGTTTGCTATGCTATTTGTGTTATTTGCAGCTTGCAGTGAGAAAGAAACTGCTTTGTAAATGAGTTTCATTTGAGCTGAGTTTACCACAGAAATGAGTTAGAAGTTTGGAACTTTGGAACACAGGTAAGTGTGTTTTCTATGCTATATGTGTTAGTTGCAGCTTGCAGTGAAAAGAAACTGCTTTGTAAATGAGTTTCATTTGAATTTGGTTTTTTGAAGCTTGAGTTTACAACAGAAATGGGTTAGGAGTTTGGAAACTTTGGAACACAGGTAAGTGTGTTTTCAATGCTATATGTGTTAGTTGCAGCTTGCAGTGAGAAAGAAACTGCTTTGTAAATGAGTTTCATTTGAATTTAGGTTTTTTGAAGCTGAGTTTACCACAGAAATGGGTTAGGAGTTTGGAACACAGGTAAGTGTGTTTTCTATGCTATATGTGTTAGTTGCAGCTTGCAGTGAGAAAAACTGCTTTGTAAATGTTTCATTTGAATTCAGGTTGCTTTATGCTGAGATTAGCACAGAAATGGCATAGGAGTGTTGGAAACTTTTGGGATACAGGTAAGTGTTTTGCAATGCTAACTGAGTGATTTGCAGGCTTCAGTGAGACACACAAACTGATTTTGAAGCACTTTCATCTGGAATGCTAGCTTGAGTGAATGAGTGAGTCCTCAGCAGAAGAATATATCTCACTCCACTGATGTCATCAGCATTTATCTCACATGCAGCAGGATATATCTCACTCCACTGATGTCATCAGCATTTATCTCACCGCAGTGAGCATTTATTTCACTGCAGTGAGAATATCTCAATTTATTGCACTGGAATAGCTCTCACCCCCATTGTATAAATATATATATATATATATATATATATATATATAAATAAACTCACGAATGTTACTACTAGTGTACAGACAAAGGGCATCCTTCCATCGGATTGAGATGATCACATCGCATTTGGGGGAATCGCAGCACACATTGGACCAGCAACAGTTTGCACATGATCATCATTTCTGATGGGACTTTGTATGTGATGTAACACTTCCATTTCACTTTGTTGCCGCTTGTCAATTTTCTGGACACAAGATAGATGTATTTTGGGGATGCATGAAAAATGTGGGGACTCTGTGTGGAAACTGCGTGCATGACTGACTGTACAATAATTCTGGGAGATGTTGCATTTGGTGTAATGCTCCCATTTCACTTCATTACCACTTGTCAATTTTCTGCACACAAGACAGATGCATTTTGTGTGTTGTGACTGTGAGCACGTAACATCATACTTAAATTATAAATTAAAGCAGCATTGCAACAATGTGGTGACAATTTTGACATATACTTTTTTATGCTATTTTACATTGCCAGCCACTAGCTACCTCCTGAATTGTATGATACCATTATTTTCACAATTTGTGTCTGCTTTACTACTTTTTCTCATGTCTGAAAAAAAAAAGGAGCATGCCTTTTAATATTGTTCTGACCAGGCTTTTATCACTATTTGCAGCTGTTTTTGAATAAATATTGTTCTGTGAGGTCATAAAACACTGGCTGCTGCATAACTGTTAATTTTACAACAGAAGTGATATATAACAACTGATGAAGAAAAGCAGCAGAAAATACTGACAAAGACCTGGTCGCCACCATATTAAAAGGAGTGCTCCTTTTATTATTTCAGAGATGAAAAAAAAATAGTAAAGCAGACTAAAACTGGAAATAATAGTATCGTACAAGTCAGGATGTAAGTAAAGTGGCATTGTAAAATAACATTAAAAAGTATAGGTCAAAATTTTCAACAGATTGCTGCACTGCTGCTTTAAAGAGATTCACTAAGTTACATAGTTATGGAATTGCACCCTATATATGGGTGCCTTACCTCCAGGAGAATATTTCTTGCTCTACATGTTCTTAGTGCAATGCTTTTTTGGCAAAAATGCTTGTAACTTTGTTAAAGCGGGTCAGGGAGGACTTCCCCTTCTGAATAGCCACCCAAGTTCTGTCTGCCACGCTCAGCAACGTTATGACATGATGCCACGAAGAGAGTGGGTGCATGCTCCATTATACTGAGTGGCCGGTAGCTTTCCGAATGTTTCTTTATGTTATAATGGTCAGTTTGTGATCAAATGTGGGCAATGTTTCCACTAACAAGGCTCTTGTTAGTGGAAACGTGCCCACATTTCACCACAAATTGACCACTATCACATAAAAAAACATTCAGAAAGTTCCTGCCATTCAATATAATGGCGCACACCCTACGCTTCCCTGCATCACATCATAATGTTGCGTTGAGCTATGGCAGGACTTGGTGGCTCTTCAGAACTGGAAGTCCTCGTGACCCACTTAAAAAATTATATATGTTTTTTGCCAGAAAAGCATTGCACTATGTAAGGACATGGGGTATGAAAGATCCCTGGAAATAAGGCGTCCATATATTGGGTGCAAATAATGCTGTAACTTGGTGAATCTCTTAAATGTCTATTTCACAAACAAAATATTTATGGAGCCTCAGTAATGTTTACTTTGTGTTGGGACTCATAATTTGAAGTGTTTCACAAAAAGCATGACTGAGCAGTGCAAGTATATTGTGCTAAACTGCATGTGTGCCATCAGTGTTCTTTCCTGTGTGTGCATACATTGTCCGGCTTTGTGCAAACATATATATGGTGTGATTTGTTGCCGTATCTCAAGGATAAAGACAACAAAGAATACGTGACATATATTTTATTTGTACTATCAGCACCAGCGGAGTAAGTGATATGATATTTTTCCAGAGGTATCAGGTCACTGTGCACCTCAGTCAGTCACAGTGCACACATGACTAAGCAGAGATCATAGCACAAAAAGCACATGCTCTCCTAAAAGTCATGTGTGCAGTACTTAGTCCACTGATGATAATGGTGACAATAAAATATACGTTATTCTGCACGCTATTCTTTATACCATAAACACTACAACAAGTCAGCAATATATGCTTGCAAGTTGCTGTACAATGTCTGATGTCACACACACACACACACACACATATGAAACAACACTGACTGCACACATACAATTTAACACATTATACTTGTACTGCTCACACCAGCTTTTCCACAACCACTCCACAACAGAAAGTAAACATTACTGAGGCACTGTATTATAACAACAGGGTATTAGGAGCATGTATGACTGTCTATTATTAAACATAAAAAAAATCACAAAACATTATAGCAGTGTGTGTGGGGGGAGGAAGTATCCAGAAAAAACAAGTTAATGGGGGATTCCATGGTGTTCAAGCAGCAGGTGGAGCATTGACTCTATCTGCAGCTGCTGTTTCTGGATCTGCTCCACCTGCTGCTGCACAGCACCCACCCCCTCATTGCTTTCCTCAAGGGCCATCCACACCAGTGCAATGTCTGCCTGCACTGCAGACACTGTGATGGGGTCCACTGTGGGGGAAATGCCAGGTAGTGGTGGTGGTGGAGGTGAGGGTGGTGCCGGTGGCTGTGGTGGTTGAGCAGCTGCTGCTGTTACCCTCCTCCTGCTGTGGCAGTGAGGCACAACACCCTCATCACCCTCTGCCACTGGCCCATTTAGTGGCAGCCTGCCTCTCCTCCTTGTGGTGGTTTGTCATATGTGTGCACTGGCCACTGGTCCCCAAAAGTGTCCCCTGCAGACCACGGCACACCTGCACACCACATAAATAACAAACCACTATGGTGCTGTCCCCCAACACAGTTAAAAAAATGCCAGACTGGGGAGCTGTGGGGGGAGACCAGGCACAGAAGGGGAAGATGTACTGCCTGCAGCACCATAACACACCTGGGGCTCCACCTGCAGCTGTGGAGGTGTGGAGGGGTGCTGCTGGAGCCCCTGCAGCTGCTACTGGTGGTGGTGGTGGACTTGGTGGATGTGTCGCCACCAGTGGCACTGGTGTTGCTGCAGCTTCCAGAGGAGGAGAGGCAACACCAAACAGTCAGGAGCAGTCCAACAAAACCTGACCACCCCCCCACGTGTGCACTCCCCTCTGCCCATGCCCACGGGCCACAGACTCTCCTCCCTGTTCCATCACACGCAACCCACTAATTCCCTCTCCGACTGATGCCTCATGCAAAGAAAGACTGCTTCACACACACTTACAGTCACATACACACACGCACACACAAAACAAAACTTATAAAACAAACAAATCAGTAGCAAAAAAGAACTAAAAAAACTACAAAAAAGACTAAAGATTTAGCTTTATAAAAAGCTGTTTGTTTTTAGGCAAGGAACAAATATACCACCAAACTTTCCTCTACACACAAAATGCTTCCTCCTTCTACCACTGAAAGGAGAAAGTTAAACTAACTGCTTTTATGACTCACTTCCTTTCTGCCTGGCTAAAGCATGTGACTTACACTACTGTAAGCCATGTGATGTGTGGGGGGCTGCCTATATTGTTGTCACTTTGCCTTACTTTGTGTTAAGGTGGAATGGCAATGTGAAGACATAATGACAAGGTGAAGTGAGCACTTCCCAATGGTTACTTTGCATAGCGTTAGGCTAAGGTGGATTTTCAATTCGCTGCATCTCTACAGATGAGCTGGAAGGGAAGGTATGCATTTTTGTGATGATACCAAAATCTGTAATAGAGTGGATACTTAAGAGGGAGTAAAGAGACAGAGGGAATGAGGAGACAGAGAGAAAGGGAAAGCAGCCAGAGCTTCCTTAAATCATGGAGACTACTTTCTAGACTACAGTGAATTGAATTATTTTACTTTTTGGACCTGCATAAGTAACTAGTATTGATTCTGTTTTTGGGGTTGACTTTTCATAGTTTAACTTTAATTAGCCAGGGAGAAATTGTAGCTGGGATATATTTGCAGTCATTTGTGACTAGGCCTGTTACTTAATCTCTGTGACATAGGTGTCTGTTAAGGGGAGGAGCTGAAAGGAGCCTAGTTGAACTGTGACTTTAAAACAGGAGTTGTTTGTAGTCTCTGTCTGCTGAGACAGAGACAGAGAGGGAAAGCGCCAAAGCTTCCTTAAATCAAGGAGCTTATTTTCTAGACTACACTGAACTGAATTATTGCTTTTTGGGCCTGTGTAAGTAATTAGTATTGATTCTGTTTTGGGGGTTGACTTTTCTTAGTTTAACTTTAATTTGCAAGGGAGTAACTGCAGCTGGGAGATATTTGCAGTCATTTGTGACCAGACCTGTTACTTAACCTCTGTGAAATAGGTGTCTGCAAGGAAGTAATGCACTCCCCGGGGGTTTTGGGTCAGAGTTGTAGTTGATTGTTTCTGGATGGCATAGGTTTACTCCCATCCACCCTGCCCCTCACCTCACCCACCCCAAGCACATAACTTCCTTTATAGCAAGGGTTCTGACATCACTTCTACAAAACTGCTAACAACATACACCTGTTCATATCCTTAAAGGCACAGCACACTGAATAGGGTGTAGAGACACTCACAAGCTTCCACACACTAAAACAAGAACAAAAAAAGCATCCATAACAGAAAGGGACACAGACATGTGGGGAGTGGTACAATGCACTGGCTGTGGAGCAACATTCTTCTGGGAGACATTCTAGAGACTGTGTTGCTGCCCTATTTGCAGGCAGCTATCTGGTCTGAGGGAGGAGGTTGTTCGTCTCCATGCTGACCTGGCAAGGATTTGGGAAACCTGCTCCCCCATCCAAGGACCACCCAGGCCATGGTCACTACCTCAGAGGTTGCCAAGAAAGAGGAGTGGTTGGACTGTGGTGGGCTCAGGGAGGGTGAGGGTGGTGGAACAGAGGTATATCCCTCCAGTAGTGCCTCTCCACAATTCATTCACCAGTCTGGCAGAGCATGGTTCCTCTATGGAGGCACCCACAGTGGAGACCAAGGAGGATGTTGGGAACCTCCACAATGGAGACCTACATGAGGGTAGCACAGGACCCCACAGGGGGAAGGAAACAACTCCAGGTGGGGGACTCAATTGTTAGGTGGGTAGAACTGGGGGAGGGAGGAGAAAGGGAGGTAAGGTGCCTGCCCAGTGCCATGGCTTGGAGGGACAGGAAACAAATCATCAGGATCATGGGAGCAGCTGCAAGGGGGAGTGAGCTGGATGTCATTAACCAACTAGGGACAAATGACCTGGCTGAGAATGGGATCAGAGCAGTGCAACAGGAATTTGTGGAGTTGGGGAGGGGCCTTAGACAAGTAGCACACATGGTAACTTTCTCAGAAGTGCTACCTGTCTATGGCATGGATGAGGCTAGGGTACTCTGCACCATGGGATTTGATGACTGCTTGAAAAACTGGTGCAGAGCTCAGGGATTTGGCTTCATTGGAGACTGGGGCTCCACCTGGAGGGATGCAGGCCTATACAGGTGCAATGGTCTGTATCTATCCAGGAGGGGAACCAGGATCCTAGGTGATAGGTTTAAATGCTTCATTGGCAAGCATTTAAACTAGCCAAGGGGAGAGGCACTGAAAACAAGAAGGGAAATACTAGCCCCCCCCAAAAAAATCAGGGTAATTAGTGAGGTAAACACCAAGATAGAGCAGTCAATAGGGAGAATGGCAGGAATAAATGGAAAAAAAGACAAAGGCAGTAAGGACAGGGATGGGGCAAAAAGAAATAAAGCCATAAAAAAGGAAGGTAATGAGTACCAATGCCTGTAGTCTAGGTAAAAAGCTCCTCAAAATGGTGGCCTTGATGGAAGCAGGATGCCTGGATATTGTGGCAGTCACAGAAACATGGTACACAGAGAACCATGACTGGAATGTCAACATACCAGGGTACACAATCTATAGGAGGGACAGGGAGGGAAGAAGAGGAGGAGGAGTAGCTCTTTATGTAAGGGAAGGGGATCAAAGCAACAGAACTAAAGGGTAAACAGGGAGGAGAGGAGGCACTGTGGGTCACTTTGGAGACTGTAAATGGCACCACAATCCACACAGGAGTTGTATACAGACCCCTGTCTCAGGGAAAGAAATGGAGAAGGAAACAATTGAAGGCATCCTTGGGATGGCAGAGAAAGGGGAGATATTTCTGATTGGGGACCTGAATATGCCAGATGTTAACTGGAGCACCTCTGCAGCAGCCACATCCAAGAGCAGGCCATTCTCGATGCCCTACAGGGGGCATGCCTCAGACAGCTAGTTTTGGAACCCACTCAGGAGGGAGCAATCTTAGACCTGGTGCTTTCAAATGGGGACAGAGAGAAGATGTCCGATCTTCAAGTGGGTAGCCATCTGGGAACAAGCAACTACCAAACAGTGTGGCTCATGATAAACTTAGCAGTAGAGTCAAGCCATACAAAAGTGAAGGTACTGGACTTCGGGAGGGCTGATTTTGTCAAAATGGGAGAGTGCCTCAGAAAAGCACTAGCAAACAGGCAAGAAGGTGGGGTGGAGCAACAGTGGGAAAACATCAAAACCGCCATCACTGAGGCAACAAGCCTTTGTGTGAAGCAAATAAACAAATCAAAATGAAAGAAAAAAACAATATGGTTCTCAAAAAAAGTGGCGGGGAAGATAAGGGAGAAAAAGATAGCATTCAGGAAGTATTAGGAAACACAGAATGAGCAGGACAGAGAACTGTACCAGTTAAAGCAGAAGGAAGCAGGGAAGGCAGTCAGAATATCAAAAGTCCACACTGAGGAAAAGATAGCCAACTTGGTTAACAAGGGGGATAAAACCTTTTATAGGTACATTATGAAGCAAAGAAAGACTAAGGCAGGGATACTGAGGCTGAATAAAGAGGAAGGTGATTGGGCAGAGAGCAACAGTGAAAAAGCAGGGATACTAAACAAATACATCTGCTCAGTATTCACAATGGAAAAGCAGGGGGAGATACCTAATCCAGTCAATAGAAGTACTCTGGATAGGGGGGTTGATATTAGTCCTTTCACAGAAGAAAGGGTTCTGAAAGAACTCTTAAAACTGAAGGTGGATAAAGCAGTGGGGCCTGATGGGATTCACCCCAGAATTCTAAAAGAACTAAGGGAAGAACTAGTAACACCACTGACTACCCTTTTTAATAAATCATGGGAGGATGGTGCGGTACCTGAGGACTGGAGGAGGGCGGATGTGATTCCCCTTCACAAAAGTGGGAGCAAGACAGAGGTAGGAAACTACAGACCTGTCAGTTTGACCTCAGTGGTAGGAAAAATGATGGAATCACTTCTGAAGGAAAGAATTGTTAAGTACCTAGAGGCCAGTGTGGCACAGGACAAAAGCAGCATGGATTCACAGCAGAAAGGTCATGTCAGACAAATCTAATAGATTTCTTTGACTGGGTGACCAAAGTAGTAGACCAGGGAGGGGTTGTGGACATGGCCTACCTAGACTTTAGCAAGGCATTTGACACAGTCCTGTGCAAAAGATTAACAAACAAATTAGCCAGCCTGGGAGTGGGTCCCAGGGTGGTAGCCTGGGCAGAACACTGGCTGGACAACAGGACATAGTGGGTAATAGTAAATGGAGTCCACAGTGAAGAAAGGAAGGTTACTAGTGGGGTACCGCAGGGTTCAGTACTGGGCCAGTCCTTTTTAATGTCTTTATAAGTGACATTGCAGAGGGACTAGAAGGAAAAATATGTCTCTTTGCAGATGACACAAAGATCTGCAACAGGGTTGATACACAAGGTGGGGTGGAAAGGATGAAAAGGGACTTGGCAAGGTTGGAGGAATGGTCAAATGTATGGCAGCTTAGAGTCAATGCAAAGAAGTGCAAAGTAATGTACCAGGGAAACAAAAACCTAGGGGTAGAGTACACAATGGGGGTGAGATACTGACAACAACAAAAATGGAAAGGGACCTGGGGGTAGTCATATCAGATGATCTAAAGGTGGGCCAGCAATGTGAGAAGGCAATACGGAGGGCTGGAAGGGATACTAGGATGCATAGAGAGAGGCATCACAAGTAGAAAACAGGAAGTTGTTGGCCCTCTGTACAGACAGTTGGTAAGACCACATCTGGAGTACTATGCACATTTTTTGGAGACCCCATTTCCGCAAAGACATAGTCAGGGTGGATGCTGTCCAGAGGAGGGCAACCAAAATGGTGCAGGGTCTGCACCAGAAGACATATGAAGAAAGACTAAAGAAGCTTAAGATGTATAGCCTCGAGGAAAGGAAGGAGAGGAGGGACATGATAGAAACTTTCAAATACCTCAAGGGAATCAACAAAGTCCAAGAGGGTAGCATCTTTCAGAAAAAAGAGATGTTCAAGAACAAGGGGGCACAATTTGAAGATAGAGAGGGATGGCTCAGAGGTAATGTGAGGAAGTATTTCTTCACAGAGAGGGTTATAGATGCATGGAACAGCCTTTCTGAGGATGTCATAGAGACAAAAACAGTGGGGGAATTCAAGACTGCATGGGACAGACATAAGGCAATTCTAATGAGGGGTAGGAGGAGGTAGGCTGTTGGTTAACTAGGATCTGCAGCTTATCCATTAGGTAGGGAAATGGGCAGACTAGGTGGGCCAAGCAGTCCTTATCTGCCATCAAATTCTATGTTTCTATGTTTAAGAGAATGCATAGGGATATGGGGAAACTTGAGGAATGGTCAAGCTGGCAGTTGTGATTCAATGTCAAAAAGTGTAAAATCATGTCCCTAGGGCACTGGGACCCAGGAACTGAATATTGGATTGGGGGAAGTATTGACAGTCACTAAGCAGGAAAGGAACCTTGATGTTATCATAACTGATGACCTCAAAGTGGCAGAGCAGTGTGAAAAGTGGTGGGTAGGGCTAGTGGGATGCTGGGTGCATAGGGAGGGGTGTCTCCAACAGGAGGAGGGAGGTGGTGTTGCCACTGTATCCCTCGCTGCTGAGACCCCACCAGGAGTATTGTGTTTAGTTCTGGAGGCTGCACCTCAGAAAGGACATGGACAAGGTGAAGACAGTCCAGACCACAGGAACTAAAATGCTTCAGGGGTTGTACCAAAAGCCTTATGAGCCAGCTCCATTGTGCAGAGCAATGTGGGATTGCTCCAAAATGCTGGCAACCTGGGATTGCAGCCCACACTTGGGATGTCAGGAATGGAGGCCAGCAGGGAAGATAAAAGAACATCCTTTGTATGCTCTTCTTCCAGGGGGTTGGAGCTATTTATTTATTTATTATCTTGGATAACAACCTTTTAGCTTGGAACTCATTTACAAAGCTTCCATGCTGGAAAAAGAGAATCTTAACAGATGTACAAGGTCACCAGACATATACAGAATGCTTAGTATAAATAAGTACAGAATACACTAATTTGTAGAGCATTTACAGGAGAGCTTATTAAGCACACTGGGTTTATCAACTAATTCAAAGGGAGAAAATATATATATATATATATATATATATATATATATATGTATATATATATATAGTATGTATATATATCTATATATATAGATATATATATATATATCGTGAAGATAGGATGTAGCCAGGAGTTAGCTTTGTCAAGAAGCAATGGGGGGGAGGAGTAATGAAAAAGTAAAGGGACAGAGTAAGTGAAGGGGGGGAGAGGTAGGTGAAGGAAGAAGTTGAGGGGGAGAGTAGAGCAATGTTGAAAGGAATGTACCAGAATGGGGAGAGTGGAAGAGGAGGGCAGCATGGAGGATAGGGTTGGAGGGGGCTATGGGGAGAGCCAGGGGATGGAGAGTGAGGGGGTGAGTGATGATTAGTCAGAATAAATTAGAATAATAGGAATTAGGACTTGCACTGCAACTCTGTAGCAGCTCCTGCTGGAGGTGCCAATGATGGTGGTGTGGATGACAATGCTCCATCAGGCACCACCCCCCCAGACCAGTCATGTATGAGCACGAGCAGTTGGGGTAAAGGTTGGGTGGGACACCAAAAAGGGAAAATGCTGTGCCGGCATGCTGGCACACCAGCTGATGGCCTCTCAGACCCTCCCCATGTCTGAACCCTCCTCAGCGATGTGTCCAATGGTCACGTCCCCTCTGGATGCCACATGTATGCTCCTCCACTGTGCCATGGCACACCCTCAGCAGGGATGAGATGGCCCCCAGGGACAAACCAACCCTGGAAGGCATCTGGAGTTTTGGACTAGAGTGTGACCCAATGGGTTGCTCGACCAGGGGCGAGTCTGGTGTGACAAGAGGTGGCGATGTGGGGTCCAGAAGGACAGAGGTGCCAGGAAGTAGGGTGGGCACAAAAAAAGCCCTATGAGGTGAGACTGAGGGATCTCAACTTGGAAGAGAGAAAAGTGAGTGGGGACATGATAGAGACCTACAGGTACCTCACAGGGGTGAACAGGGTGCAAAAGGGGTGTCTCTTTCAAATGAAAAAGAGCACCAAGACTAGGAGGCATGTGATGAACATGGAGGGGGACTTTAAGAGGGATGTGAGGAAGTACTATTTCACTGAAAGGGTGGTAGATGCCTAGCGCAGGCTACCAGTGGAAGTGGTGGAGGAGGAAACACTGGGAGGCATCAAGCATGCATGGGACAGGCATAGGAAAATATTAGTAAATGAGCAGGGAGGAAAAAAAGATGCCAGAGAACAGTTAGGGTCTTTGGAGACAGTCTAGGTAGGGACCATTTGGGCATACTGGGCCGGCCAAGCAGTCAATTTCTAATGATAAATTTTATGTTTCTGTGTTATGTATCAGCCAGCAACAAGTCTATATTGGGCCTGAGAAAATACTTGTCATGGTGTTTCACAGTTCTCTGCAGCAAACCCTAATTCTTGCAGTTTAATGGCCCCCCCCAACACCAATCATCCATCCATGCTGCCGTGTGTAACCCCTGTCATTCTACTGGTTACCCACCCCCACCCCACCCCAGTCATCCACACTGCTGTAATTTCTTTTTTCCATATAGATTTCTATCCCTTCCGTGGCAGGCTGGGCAGCTGTATCAGCCTTGTCCCTGCATCACTCAGCTGTCCCAGTGTCTCTGCCACTCCTCTCAGACCAGGCAGGCCATCAGTGCTTGTGGGGTGGGCTTCATTAAGCACCGACCTTCATTTTGTCCTCCTGAGTTTCTCCCTAGCAATGGCTGGAAGTGCAATGGGTGTAGAGTGTGTGTTCCATCTCCTCAGAAGCACCCTCAGCACCCTGTATACCAGCCCTTCCCTGGACTGTGAGATTACACACACATTGCCATCTAGATTCCTCCAAGTGGCAGTCGAGCAGTGATTTGTGAGATCCTCTCTCCCTGAAGAAAAGAGAGAGCTATTCTGTGGACATTCAGTCTTCCCTCCTTGGCCGAGCCCCTGAGCGATCAGAGTCCATTCCCGAACTTGGGTCACCAATGCACACTGCTGTAATTAATCCCTGGCAGTCTAGCAGTCCTCCCAAGCCTCATCTGATTACAGTAAAACCCCCTATTGGCTTTCCCACTCAGCACCCACCATCTCCATCCCCCCGGTGAGGGATCACTAGACTACCAAGGATTACTTACGGCAGGGTGGATGGGTGATAGAGGGTGGGGTCCACTAGGCTGATAGGCATTACTTACAGCAGGATAGATGGGTGATCAGAGGTGGGGGTCCACTAGACTTATAGGGACGACATGCAGCAGGGCAGATGGGCAATTGGGGGGAAGGAAAAACTACACTACCAGGATTACATACAGCAGTGTGGATGTGTGGCGGGGGGGAACCATTCGACTACCACAGAATGTTCTGTACAGAATACATGACAATTGAGGGGGGGGGGCACAGTGCAGTGGTGTAAGATCAGGTTTGGGGAGGCATTACATAGCCCTGGGCTAATGGCTATGTAACACCTACTCAAACCTTTGGATATGCCAGTGCAACTATATGGAAACGTTGTCAGCTGCTTTGCATAGGTGCACTGGCATCAGCTAGTGGTGCTCACTAAAGGGTTAGTGTCTCGCTAACTGTGCTTTCAGTGTAGAGCATCTAGCGAGTCCCCTGCTTTTGGGGGGCTTAATCACTGTTAATGGGGCACTAACCCAGTTTGCACTCACTCAATGCCTTGAGATGTCTCAGCAATTTGCAAATACAGTATCCATTCATCCTATTGTCTCTCTGTGGTGCTACATATATTGGACAAAATGGTACAAAGGGTTGCTCTGAGTACAGTGGTGCTAAATAGAAACAGTACAGGTCAGAAAGAAAAGTGCCTCCCATTCACCAAACAAAACTACAAAATGCTGAGTTGCAGATAGAAAGCTTTAATTCATTAAAGTCTGTCAAAAAGTGGCCCTCAAGAGAACCCCTTCAGGAACACCTGATGCTTCAAGCCTATAACCAGGCTCTGTGTCAAGGGTGTTGCCCCCCCCCCCAATGTTCAAACACTTATGTAGAACAAATTTAAAGTAACAGTACACACAAAGGTACCAGTGCAGGGGCAGTACTGGTAGTGTTATGAATGTGAAAAAAGTGAGTTTTCCACCGCTCTCACTACCTCCCCTTTCACTACACTCTGCCTGAATATTACTTGCTCTCACAGCACTTTTTTCCTCATTGTTTGTATACTGCTCAGTCACTTTAAAAATTGACTTGACTGTATTTGTCACTTGCAAACTCAAATGCTGTATTGTTTTTGTCATATCTACCACTGTTAATTGTTTCAACATCTACATGTAATCTTGTATTATGTACAAAAATGTTTCTCTTGAAGTTTGTCTCTGTACCCTCCCGGGTCGTGCCTGAAAATAGTCTTTTTGGCTAGTGCACCTACCCGGTAAACAAAAACTAAATAAATAAAAAACAAGATAAATTGACTAATTGCTGAAAAATCTATAAAAGTTATTATACATTATTACAAAGAAAGCAGTAACACTACATAATTAGGCAGTACTTACAATGTGATGTTTGATGCATGGACTGCAACAGCCTTCTCAGACCAGCTGGACATTCCAAAAATGAGACATAGAGAAATAGTCAGCACTCAAAATGATAAAATATTACAACATTACCCAAGAAAGTGGGTTAAAGGAAAACTACACCTTCAGATCTTGTAACTTTTATTTCTTTCCGTGTGTTAGGGATACATGTTTGATTGCTTTAGTTTATTTTAACCATTCATACTGGTCCCTGTAACTATCCTGGTGGTATCCATTTTCTGGCTGTTGAAATCTAATTTCCCTGAGAGCTGCATTTGCATATGAGATCATGATGTGTCAGCCCCCCTTTAGATTCCACAGCATGCCTGCCCACTTAGTTACAGTTTGACAAAAAAAAGTTGCAGCAAGTTGAGAAATACCACTTTTACCTTCAGTTAGCTTTGCAAACTGCCTGAGTTGTAATGAAAAGTTTTCCCTTTGAACTGTATTCATTTCATATGTTTCTAGTGAGTTTTTCCATGCAATTTGTATATTCAGTACAGAGTTACATTTTATAAATGGGCACTGTGACATCATGTTCTCATATGCCCATGGCAATGAGATTACAACAACCATAGAATGGAGACCCTCAGGATAGTTACAGCGGACTAGCATGAACTGTGAAAACAAACTAAAACAAACACGTATGTTCCCAACAGCTACAGAAAAAGAGTTGTCTGTTGACATGGAAACCAATAAAACTAATGAGGCATGAGGGTGAAGTTTTCTTTAATTCAACATGATCATTCTGACTTGGATGACTTAGAGACTCATTGTATGCATCCATAAAGCCTCACACTTCAGTAAGGCAGTGTCTCAGTTACATTGCCATACTGAAGCATGGAGCTTTTTGGATGTATACAAAGGGGCACTTGTTCAGTTCAGTTTCAATTTTATTGGGGGATGTTTCCATTGGGACAAGCTCATTTGCAATGGTGTCCCTTCAAGTACAGAAGTTACATCACTGAAACCTGGTGTAATGATAACCACGACTGGGGGATGGCCATACCTGGCTACAACATATTCAGAAGAGACAGGGCAGGCAGGAAGGGAGGAGAAGTGGCACTGTATGTGAAAAATGGCATAAGGGCCACAGAGATCCAGGAGGAACAAAATGGGGGGAGAGATATTGTGGGTTAAGCTGGAAAAGAAAATGGAGCCAGCCATCCTCACAGGTGTCGTCTATAGACCACCAGCCCAGGAGGAAGAAACAGATAGGGAGCTGATGCTAGCCATCCAAAGGATGGCAGACAAGGGTGAGGTAGTACTGGTTGGAGACTTCAATATTCCAGACGTGGACTGGAGCATCCCAGCAGCAGCATCAACTAGGAGCAGATTTATCCTGGACTCCCTTCAGGGTGCCTTCCTCAAGCAACTGGTCAAGGAACCAACTCGGCAGTAGGCAATACTGGACCTTGTGCTCACAAACAGGAACAGTGTGATGGGGGTAACAGTGGGGGAGCACCTGGGGAACAGTGACCACCAGTCATTGTGGTTTGAAATCACAGAAAGAGCAGAACCAAACCACACAAAAACACGTATCCTGGATTTTAGGGGGGCAGGCTTTGGGAAAATGGGGAGATACTTGAAAGAGGCATTAAGGGGAATGGGGCAGGAATCGGGGGTTGAGGAACAGTGGGCAGTATTTAAAATGGGGATTACCAGGGCAAGAGAATTATGCATTAAGCAGGTTAGCAAGAGGAAATGGAAGAGGAGACCATTATGGTTTTCCAAAGAGGTAGCAAAGAAAGTGAAAGCCAAAAGGATTGCATTCAGGCAATACAAAGAGACACAGGCAGAAGGGAATAGGGAGAAGTACCAGGAGAAGCAAAGGGAGGCAGGGAGGACAGTAAGGGAAGCCAAAGCTCAAACAGAAGAACACATTGCAAAATCAGTGGGTAGAGGGGACAAAACCTTTTACAGGTACATAAGTGAAAAAAGAAAGGCAAAGGGAGGGATAGTGAGATTGAAGGGAGAGGATGGGGGCCGCGTGGAGGATGACACCAGTAAAGCTGACATATTGAACAGGTATTTCTGCTCAGTCATTACTAAGAAAGAGGAAGATAATGGGTCTGAAGGGAGTACAAGGGGTGAGAATGGTGCAGAAATGGACACAAGTCCCTTTACAAGAGAAAGGGTCCTGAAGGAACTGGAAGTAATAAGAGTTGATAAAGCAATGGGGCCACATGGGATGCACCCCAGGGTCCTTAAAGAACTAAGAGAGGTGGTGGCTGAACCTCTGGCTATCCTGTTTAGCTGATCACTGGAATCAGGGGAGGTACCCAAAGACTGGAGGATAGCAGATGTAGTCCCCTTATACAAAAGTGGGAACAAAGAGGAAGCGGGGAACTACAGACCAGTCAGCCTCACCTCGGTAGTGGGGAAGAACATGGAAGCATTACTGAAGGAGAGATTGGTGGAACATCTGGTTGTAAATGGACTACAGGACCCAAGGCAGCATGGTTTCACCAGGGGGAGGTCATGTCAGACCAACCTTGTTGAATTTTTTGACTGGGTGACTAGGGAGATGGACCAGGGCAGGGCAGTGGACATGGCCTATCTGGACTTCAGCAAGGCCTTTGACACTGTGCCACATAGAAGACTATTACACAAACTGGGGAATATGGGTGTGGGCAGGACAGTAGTGTGGTGGGTAGGTAACTGGCTGGGCAGCAGGACACAGAGGGTGGTGGTAAATGGCAGTCACTCCATAGAGGGAAGAGTGACCAGTGGGGTACCACAGGGATCAGTGCTGGGACCGGTCCTATTCAACATCTTCATCTGTGACATTGCGCAGGACCTAGAAGGCAGAATTTCACTGTTCGCTGATGACACAAAGCTCTGTAACAGAGTAGACACACCAGAGGGTGTAGACAGACTGAGAAGGGACCTGCAGAAACTTGAAGAATGGTCAGGGGTTTGGCAGTTGAAATTCAATGCAAAGAAGTGCAAGATAGTGCATATGGGGCACAAAAAACCCTGGCACAATATATCAGTTGTATCAGTTGGGGGGGTGAGGATATAGCATGCACCAAGCAGGAAAGAGATCTTGTGGTTATCATATCTGATTACCTCAAGGTAGGGAAATAGTGTGACAAGGCAGCAGGTAAAGCAAATAGGATGCTGGGCTGCATAGGCAGGGGCATCACCAGCAGGAAAAGGGAGGTCATAATTCCACTATACAAAACACTAGTGAGGCCCCCACCTGGAGTACAGTGTACAGTTCTGGAGACCATACCTACGTAAGGACATAGGGTAGAGAAGGTTCAGAGGAGGGCAACAAAGATGGTGTATGGATTGCATCACAAGTCCTATGAGGACAGGTTGGAACTGAACATGTACTCCCTGGAGGAGAGGAGGGAGAGGGATATGATAGAGACATACAAGTATCTTACAGGGAGGAACAGAGTGCAGGAATACACTATTTTAAGTGAAAAGATGTTCCAGGACTAGAGGGCATGGGATGAAGTTGGAGGAGGATGATTCAGAGAAAGCGTGAGGAAGAATTTCTTCATAGAATGGGTGGTGGACAAGTGGAACACCCTGCCAGAGGAAGTGTTGGGGGCTGAAACAATCACAGGATTTAAGAATGCATGTGATAGACATAAAGCAATTCTGGAGGTCAGGGGTAAGGGGCAACAGATTTCTAGGAAAACAAAAACTGAGCTTACAAGCTCAAATGGGCAGACTGGGTGGGCCATAGGCCCTTATCTGCTGACACTGTCTATGCATCTATTATATCTATGTACATATAAATGTTTCAGTTTCAAAAGTGAAAGTAAAATGTACATATATATATATATATATATATATACACATTACCACTTAGTAAATACACTTCACATAATACATTTAGTGTACACACATCAACGTGTTGTAACTTAGTTTCTGCCACATTCAGATCTTTAATCCCGCTTACTCCAGGGCAACAGGTATAATCTTTTGGAGTTGTCTGCTCAAACCATGCCTTCAAGGCCCTGATAGGGGGACACTTATGCAGAATTACACAGAATTCTGCAGGCAAGGAGTTCCACAGCTGGGGAACTAAATACAGTGACTGAAAACTTCTGCGAGGCATCAAAACAGCAAAAAGTGCAAACGAACACCCCAGAAAAGTTTACAAGCAAGGGGCTGCAACCCCTACACCCCCTTACTTAAATATACATACTTGAAGAGGCGCTATACACCACATGAAGGTTTCACTGTTTTGACACCTTGCTGAAGTTTTTAGTTGCTGTCTTTCCCAGCACTCATATTACTAGGCTTATATTGTCTTCGCTATTTTTGATATGCTGTTTTGATGTAACACTCTGGGGGTTGGTTATGAGGTAACTATGAAAAGGTGGATTTTTGGGTTCTGTCTCTTGGAGTCTCCATCTCTAAAAGTCCACATTCCTCAGGGTTGCATTTCTGGGTGTGAGGTTTTAAGTGTTTTCTTAAGTAGTCTGGGAATTGCCCATAGACACTTTAACAGTAAAGAGTTTTATGCAGTTTTCTGTGATTTCAGAGGGACACCCACCCCAAAATGTTATACAGCTCACAGTGGTGAGTCATTTTGGGACAATCCAAGATTAACCTTCCTAAATGGTTGTAGCATGTCCAGTCAGTGCATTCTTTCAAAAGAACAGTGATCATAGACTACAACTGCATAGTCAAATAGTGGTGTCAGCTGTGTTTGTATGATTGTTTGCCTCAGTTCAATGGAAAAGCAGTTTTTATAACTATGAACCAACCTAATCTGGTCACTATTTTGTTTTTAGCCAATCAACATGAGTGTTTCCAGAGCCACCTGGATCCAACCAGAAGTGTAGATATCTATGTTTATTTACTATGGTACCTTAGGCTGTTCCATTTACAGGACTGCAGGTCTTGGAGTTGGAAAGATGACCTGTCTGTGGTGTACGAGGATTTCAGAGCTCATTACTTGGATTTGTATCACTTGCTTTTATTTCTTTTATGTCCTTTTTTTTCTTTTTAATTAGTGTGTATTGCTCTGATAATTCTTTTTGTACACTCTGTAGAAACATAGAAACAGACTTTGAGGGCAGAAAAGAACCGCTTGACCCACCTAGTCTGCTCATTTCCCTACCTAATGGATAAGCTGCAGATCCTAGTTAACTAACAGCCTATTTCTTCCTACTCCCCCACTAGAATTGCCTTATGTCTGTCCCATGCATTCTTGAATTCCCCCACTGTTTTTGACCCCACGACCTCCTCAGGAAGGCAGTTCCATGCATCCACCACCCTCTCTGTGAAAAAATACTTTCTCACAACCCCCTGAGCCATCCCCCCACTAGCTTCAAATTGTGCCCACTTGTTCTTGCACATCTCTTTTTTATGCTACCCTCCTGGACTTTGTTGATTCCCTTAAGGTACTTGAATGTTTGTATCATGTCCCCCCTCTCCCTTCTTTCCTCCAGGGTATACATATTAAGCTCCTTTAGTCTCTCTTCATATGACTTCTGTTGCAGA
This sequence comes from Neoceratodus forsteri, assembly GCA_016271365.2. Lineage (NCBI taxonomy): Eukaryota > Metazoa > Chordata > Ceratodontiformes > Ceratodontidae > Neoceratodus > Neoceratodus forsteri. The sequence goes on along the minus strand of CM028129.1, from coordinate 1,109,101,682 downwards.
CCCTGCACCATTTTAGTTTCCCCCCTCTGGACTGCCTCCATCCTATCTATATCCTTGCTGAGATGGGGTCTCCAGTACTCCATACAGTACTCCAGATGGGGTCTCACCAACTGTATGTACAGAGGGAAAACAACTTCCTGTTTTCTACTGATGATGCCTCTCCCTGTATATCCCAGTATCCCCACAGCTGTCATTACTGCCGTCTCACATTGCTTGCTTACCTTTAGGTCATCTGATATGACTACCCTCAGGTCCCTTTCCATTTTTGTTGTTGTTAGTACCTCCCTATTGTGTACTCTTCCCCTTGGTTTTTGTCTCCCAGGTGCATTACTTTGAACTTCTTTGCATTGCATCTAAGCTGCCATACTTTTGACCATTCCTCCAAACTTGCCAAGTCCCTTCTCATCCTTTCCACCCCCTTGTGTATCAACCCTGTTGCAGATCTTTCTGTCATCTGCAAATAGGTATACATTTCCTTCCAGTCCCTCTGCAATGTCACTTATTAAGACATTAAAAAGGACTGGACCCAGTACTGAACCATGCGGTACCCTGCTAGTAACCCCCCTTTCTTCAGAGTGGACTCCGTTTACTATTACCGGCTGTGTCATGTTGTCCAGCCAATTTTTTACCCAGGCTACCACCCTGGGACCCACTCCCAGGCTGACTAATTTGTTTATTAATCTTTTGTGTGGGATTGTGTCAAATGCCTTGCTAAAGTCTAGGTAGGCCATGTCCACAGACCCTCCCTGGTCTACTACTTTGGTCACCCAGTCAAAGAAATCTATTAGATTCATCTGACATGACCTTCCCACTGTGAATCCATGCTACCTTGGGTCCTGTGCCCCACTGGCCTCTATATACTCAACAATTCTTTTTTTCAAAAGTGATTCCATCATTTTCCCTACCACTGAGGTCGAGCTAACAGGTCTGTATTTTCCTGCCTCTGCTTTGCTCCCACTTTTGTGAAGTGGAATCACATCTGTCCTCCTCCAGTCCTTTGGTACCACACCATCCTCCCATGATTTGTTTTAAAGGGTAGTCAGTAGTGTCACTAGTTTTCCCCTTAGTTCTTTTAGAATTCTGGGGTGAATCCCATCAGGCCCCATTGCTTTGTCCACCTTCAGTTTTAGGAGTTCTTTCAGAACTCTTTCTTCTGTGAAAGGACTGGTATTGACTCCCTATACAGAGTGCTTCTGTTGATTGGATTAGGTACCTCCCCTCCTCTCCTTTTGTGAATACTGAGCAGAAGTATTCATTAAGTATCCTACTTTTTCACTGTCCTCTCTGCCCACCCACCCTCCCTTTATTAAGCCTCACTATCCCTCCTTGGTCTTTCTTTGCTTCCTAATGTACCTATAAAAGGTTTTATCCCCCTTCTTAACCGAGTTGGCTATCTTTTCCTTGGTTTGGGCCTTTGCTATTCTGACTACTTTCCCTGCTTCCTTCTGCTTTAACTGGTACAGTTCTCTGTCCTGCACCTTCTGTGTTTTCTTATACTTCTTGAATGCTGTCTTTTTCTCCCTAACCTTCGCCGCCATCTCTTTTGAGAACCATAGTGGTTTTTTCTTTCATTTTGATTTGTTTATTTGCTTCACACAAAGGTGTATTGCCTCTGTGATGGCAGTTTTGATGTTTCCCCATTGTTCCTCTGCCCCACCTTCTTGCCTGTTTGCTAGTGCTTGTCTGAGGCAAAGTCAGCTCTCCTAAAGTCCATTACCCTCACTTTTGTATGGCTTGACTCTGCAGCTGTGTTTATCGTGAACCATACTACTTAGTGGTCACTTGTTTCAAGATGGCTACTCACTTCTAAATCTGAGATCCTCTCTTCATCCCCATTTGAGGGGATGGAGAGTACTGAATAATCAAGCAGCTTGACCACCCAAAGACTGGTTTGGTTACAGTTCCTGATCTCCTGTTCTCCCACTCCGAGGAGAGTCGTGAGCCACTGTCTGCTGGCTGGAGGCAGCTAGGGAGGCAGTTAGTGGGGAGGGTGGGAGTTGTTTGGCATATAGTGCTTTGATGCTGCTTTTCCATCTTAACACCTGTCTTAGTGCACAGAGCATAGCATATATCATATGACCCACTTCATTTGCTTGAAATTTTTCTTCAGAAAATCCTGGGGTTTGGCAAGATAGGGGTTCCAGACAGTCCCCAATTAGTTTACAAAAAAAAGACAAACAAAAAGCAAGTGTTTTCCGAAGCTTCAGTGAGGTGTATAGATGAAGGTGCACAAATGCATTGATGACACACCAGATATGTGTCCAAAACCAATTTATTTGGTCCAAAATGCCCCAGATCAAATCCATACAAACACAAATGTACAAGAGCTGTAGAACCGTAACTCATCTAATTTTTCCAGTTTGGTGTGTGTGGCTTTCCTGTATGGGTGTCATACTGTGGTTTTGTGCTCCGCTCGCCATTGACTTATTGCTGCAGTACATTTGTAGCCCTCTAAACATGGTTGGCCTTTTTCCTGTTGCAACATAGTGGAACCCTGTGCTGCTAGGAGTAGTGGTGGTGCGCCAGACTGTGGTGCTGCCAGTACCAGTGAGAGTGTGGGGTAACTTGCCTGCAGAAGGCATAGGGTTAGTTGATTACACCTGTTAGAAGTTGAAATAATCAAATGGATAGGTGAAGTTGATGCATGGTGCATTCAGTTTCAGAAAGACTAGGAATTCAATATTATCCGGATCTAGTCCAGAGTGATGTGGTAAGGCAGTATCCCCAGGTGTGCTGAAACATCTTTTGAAAGCAACCAGTGTTGAAGGATATCCTAGAAAGTACAAAGCCAATTTAGCCAGTGCAGCCCAAATCACTTTTCTGTCCTGCCAGAATTTGATGGTATCAGTATTTCAGCTTGACAAAGGATCTGCTAAATAAGCCTTCAATGTAGTCTGGTGTTGTGTCCGTGCCTTCACCCATAATGTCTATCACCACTGATGCCATAACCACCACCACATCTACCAGCTTCACCACTGTGACCAGCCTTGCTTTGTTGTGTTGTTTTTGTGGAAGATCTCATATAACATTGTGGTGTTGATCAAGTAGACTCACCATAGGGAGGACCATGCTAGGACTAGAGGATTCAGCAGACAGATCTTTCGTGGCCTGTTCATAAGGTCTCAGAAGCAGAACTAGCCTTTATGGCATGCACCACTGCACCCAGGAAATGTATCCCTCAACAAGGCACATCTTCAAATTCCATAGCCCAGAACACAGTTTTCTATTCCACCAGTCTTTCCAATATGTAAAAGACAGAGTTACACCTTGTTGCCATGTCTTTAATCAAGTAGTGTTATGGGACACTGTGCATCTGTTGTTAATGTCGGAAGAGCTCAGCATGTTTGGGGAATGATAAAAATATCTTGTAATATCCCAAACAGTATCCAATATTTCTTTTTACTGTGCATATTTTTCAAGTACATAAGTTACCACCAGATTCAGTGCATGTGCAAGGCAAGGTGCATAGCAAACATATATTGCTGACATGTTGCAGTGTTTATGGTGTAAAGAATAGTGAGCAGAATAAGGTATATTTTATTGTCACCATCGTCATCAGTGGACTAAGTGATATGATACTTTTTCAGAGGTGTCTGGCCAGAGTGCACCTTAGTCACATACTGCACACATGACTTATAGGAGAGCATGTGTTTTTTGTGCTATGATCTCCGCAAAGTCATGTGTGCACTGTGAGTGACTGAGGTGCACAGTGACCCGATACCTCTGAAAAAATATTGTATCACTTACTCCACTGGTGCTGATGGTACAAATAAAATATACATCATATATTCTTTATTATCTTTATTCTTGAGATACCTCAACAAATCACTCCATATATGTGTGCATGAAGCTGGACAATGTCTGCACACACAGGAAAGAACACTGATGGCACACATACAGTTTAGCACAACATACTTGCACTGCTCAGTCATACTTTTTGCAAAACACTTCAAATCACTAGTCCCAACACAAAGTAAACATTACTGAGGCTTCAGAAATATTTCTTTTTTGACATAGACATTAAAAAGATTCACCACGTTACAGTATTGCACCCTATATATGGGTGCCATACCTCCAAGGGAATCTTTCTTGCTCCACATGTCCTTACATAGTGCAATACTTTTCTAGCAAAAGCACTCATAATATAGGTAAACTGGGTCACAGAGGACTTCTGTCCCTTTTTTTTTTAATTTTCTTCTTTATTCTGCTTGTGTCCACCAGCTCATCTACCCGGTCATGGAACCCTGGACCCCCACCTCCATATTGGCCAAGAATCCAACACCCCTGGCTTTCCCTCTCAGGATAGGGTTGCAGCACTTGGCCCTTAATACCACAAATGTGGGACTAGAGTCCGGAGCCGGCCTGGAGGCTAATCAGGGCCAGGTGTGGGCGTCGTTAACGGAGCTCACAAGCAAGGATTTTTTGCTGTATCCCCAGGGGTAGGGACATGCAATAACATCCAGTGTCCACCCTGCCCCTAAGCATTTGGATGTCGGAGCTAATGAGTGTTTCTGGTCTCTACTAGAAGTCTTCATGCACCGGGCATTCTCCCTAACCCTGCCCCCGGCGATGTAGAGCAGCCCTAGGGGCACTCAATCCTTCTCCCCTGGCTGGCCCTCCAGCTCCCCGGGTCTGTTCCTGAACCTGGGTCACTGGTGTTGCAAGTGGAAATCTAACCGCTGCACCAGAGGGCCTTCCCAGGACTTCCTGTTCTGAAGAGCTGCCAAAGTTCCGCCCTCACCCTCAGCAACATTATGATGTGATGCCAGGAAGAGTGTGGGGGCACACTCGATTATAGTGACTGGCCGGCAGTGTTCCGAATGTTTCTTTATGTAATAATGGTCAGTTTGTGGTGAAACATAGGCACTTTTCCACTAACAAGGCCTTTGTTAGTCAAAATATGCCCATGTTTCACCACAAACTGACCATTATAACATAAAAGAAATTTGGAAAGCTGCAGGCCATTCGGTATAATGGAGTGCACCACTGCGCTCTCCCTTGCATCACGTCATAACATTGCTGAGCACAGGGGTGGAACTTGGGTGGCTTTTCAGAATGGGAAGTCCTCCGGGACCCTGTCTACTGAACACAACACACAAAATGCATCTGTCTTGTGTCCAGAAAATTGCCAAGTGCTGAGGAAGTGAAATTGGGGCATTATACCACATGCAAAGTCCCTCAGAATTTATTGCACAGTCACTCATGTGCGCAGTGGTCACACAGAGTCCCCAGAATTTTTTTGCATTCCAAAAATGCATCTGTCTTGTGTCCAGAAAGTTTACATACTCTGTGATGATGATGTACTCATGATTCACAGTGTCTTGCCAAACCGTGTGAAGGAGGGATAACATGACATGAATCCATTCAGTGTTCTGTCAGAAATGATGACTGCAAGAGAACTGTTGCTGGTCCAAAGTGTGTTGTGATTCCTGCAAATGCGATGCGATCACCTCAACCAGATGGAAGGATACCCTTGTGTGTACACTAATGGTAGCCTTGGTGAGTGATATATACAGTGTGTGTATATATATATATATATATATATATATATATATATATATATATATATATATATATATATATATATATATATATATAATTTTGTATTTTCTAGGTGGGGTTGACATATATAGACATGTACTCATTGTATTGTTTCTTATCACAGGTCAACAGGTCACATATACTGTTGGTGTGCACATTCCAGTGCTTGATGAGAAATTTTTGCATTGAAATTGGAAATAGAATACTCTCAAGCCAATGAAGGTAAGTATTTTCTTTTGGATGGGGGGAAGCATATTTGCAGGTAGGTCTCATTAATGGTTTCTTATTTGGTTACTTCTTCACAGATTTCATCTGCATCCTTCTCGAGTCTGGTTGGTAATGATGGTCATTGATTGAAATGACTTCTGCATGTTGCATGTCTGCCCCAGCCGGGGGGGGGGGCGGTACCTGATGTTGAAGAACTTCTTTGGATAAGGCAACTATGACACAACAAAGCATCTGGAAGTTTCCTAAAAAAAGAAATAAAGGACTTATTACAACTTGATTGCAGCAGTAACACATTATGTTTAAGTCATGGCTGTTTCAAGGGGGATCTGGATTAACACAGATAGCAAGCTGTCCCATTACAATCAGCAGATCAAAACTTAATTTAGTACCAGGCTGTGACACTGTCCCTGCATCACAACTTATGTTACATTTCAAAACCACATCTTGTCAAGTAACACAACCTGGGTCCAACTTTTTCAACACTGTCATGGCTACACAGCTGCAAATTTGGAATACAGTGCATGATATGTTGCAGAAATATTTTTTGTGACGTACATATGTCACCTAGTTTATGAATCCTCAGTTGGATTTGTTGCACTCTTACAAAAAAAAGGAACAGATGAAATAAAATATATATACTTACCAGTATGGATAGGAAATGGATATTCCATAGGTTCATGTCAACAATACTACTGCTGTACCATTGATACAACTTTCAGCGAAGGAGAGTTATTTGTTGTTAACCTGTAAAATAACAAAATAAGTTTACCATATGTGTTTGACCATTGCAGCTCAGAAAAGCAACAGAAAACAAAACACACAGCTAAAGGAAGTTGACTAGCATAAGAAACATTAGTACACATACTCACTTTATAGTTTTAATAGTAAGAAGCCTTGTGTCTGTGGCTGATGGATGTGGTCTCCTGTTCGACTCCCTCTGCCTTGGCATGGTCAATGTCATGGAAAAACATTGTCAGAATCACACTGGTGGTGGGTGCTGGTGGTCATAGCTGTGGCACATGATGACATTCCCTGTGACATCTTCCTGCATCTGGTGGTGGTGGCAGCGGCTAACAGCGGTCTTATGGTGGTAGTCCAGAGAGGCACAGAAAGTCATTCCCTCTGGTGGCAGTGATTAACAGCAGTCTTATGGTGGTGGTCCAGGGGGGCACAGAAAGTCATTCCGTGTGGTGGCAGTGGCTAACAGTGGTCTTCTGGGTCTTCCGTCTTTCGGATGAGACGTTAAACCGAGGTCCCATCTGCCTGGATTGGTGGTAGTTCAGGTGGATGTTAAAGATCCCATGGCACTTATCGAAAAGAGTAGGGAAATTTCCCCGGTGTCCTGGCCAAATTTCCCTCATTCACTAAAAATACCACCAACAGCTTAATCTGGTTCAAGGTCAGTTGGCATTCATCTGTATCCCCCTCCCCCGGGCCGTGCCTGAAAATAGGCAGGATTTGTCTAGTGCACTTACCCGGTCAACAAAAGCTAAATAAATAAAAAATAAATAAAAAAACAGCGGTCTTCTGGTGGTGGTCCAAGGGGGCACACAAAGTCATTCCCTGTTGTGGCAGTGGTTAACAGCAGGCTTCTGGTGGTGGTCAAGGGGGGCACACAAAGTCATTCCCTCTGATGACAAGTGGCTAACAGTGGTCTTCTGGTGGTGGTCCAGGGGGACACAGAAAGTCATTCCCAGTGGTGGCAGTGGCTAACAGCAGTCTTATGGTGGTGGTACAGGGGCCAGGATATTGAGCTCTCTGTTACAAATGTGATATGACATATGGAATTTGAGTCACTCTAAGTGGGCCACTCATTTAAACTTATGAAAAAGAAAACATGAATCATACAACAAATGTGACAGCCTTTTAACAACCTAAGTTAAAACCTGCCAACATAAACCTCATCATCATCATCCTCTTAAGGAAAGCTTCCCTCATAATCAGCTATGTCTGAAGTCTGACCACTCGGAAATTCTTTCTCCATTGTGTCATCATCTTTGTCAGTGGTAGGCCATTTCATTCTGCCACTGCCAGTGCCATCAGGATGGTCCATTTCCACAACACCAAAACCATGACTAGGCTGGTGTATGAATACTGAGGTTGCAGTCTGAGCTGGTATGTGCCTCTCATTCATTTTTATGAATGTTAACAAACTGACATCTGCAGGAGAGAGGTTTGTATGGTGATCCCGAACTATTGCACCCGCTGAGCTGAATACCCTCTTGACACTTACACTGGAGGGTAGGCATGTCAGGAACTTCAGTGCCACTGCAGTCAGCTCTGGCCATTCACTGACCTTTCTGCTCCAGTATAAAATAGGATCATCTGTTATTGACAGATGCCTGTTTTCAGTTAAATATGACTCAACCATTCTCTGTGCTGCACTAAGTCCAGTGGTTGATGCATCATCCTGTTCTCCGGAATCATTTATGTCACAAATCCTCACTTGGGACAAAGCCTCCCAAAGTGGGTTGACGCCAACCATTTTGGATGACAGACCACCTGGAACTGCAGTCTCCTTCCCCTTTCAGGATATGCTTGATACTCCTCCAGGTTCACCTTCAGCATGATTATGCTGCTGAGGTTTGCTGACCTTGGCACGTGACTTCTGTGCCCCATGAACCAAGTTCACCAGTTGCCCACTGACATTTTTTACCTGTTCAGGCCCTCCCTCCAGTACTGAGGCAATTGCACATTTGTATTGTGGGTCAAGCATCATTGCTGTTTGCAAAGTTGTCACTATACTGAATGCTCAAGATGTGATGATTCTGGTCAAATACTGTCAACATGTGTTTCAGCAACATACTGCTAGGACTGTCTCCAGCAACATCAAGGTTATGCTATACATTCACCAATGTCTGCCTCAGCACCTGCAGCAGTGGAATTGATTGGCTAATGGAGGCAGACTCGCCACTCACTGCCTGTGTGGCATGTTCAAAAGGCCACAAAATTGTTATTACATAGTCCAGGGGGCACCACTGTTCAGTCGTCATAGACATGGAGGCCCCGGAACTATCACGGCTAGTGTGCATGACAAGATATTCTGAGATGACTTTGTATTCTCCATACAACCTCTCTGCCATGTATAAAGTGGAGTTACACTGGGTGACAACTTCCAGCTTCAAATGGTGCTGAGGGAGGCTGTTTTGGAGCTGCAACTGCCAAAGCTGGTCATGGGCCTTTGCAGATTGTGAAAAGTGAGAACAGATATGGCATGCAACTGTCAGCATTTCTTTTACATCTGGGTGCTGCAGAAACTCCTGCACCACAAGATTTAAACAGTGGGCCATGCATGGAACATGAACAAAGCCAACATTTGTGATGCATTTCACCACATTTGACCCATTGTCACTTGCTGTAAACCCAGCTCTCAGGGACAGGAGGTTCAGCCACTTTTCAATTTCTGTCAGTACTAAGTCCAACATGTTTTCACCAGTGTGTGAACAGGTCACATTGCACATAGCAATCGTTGCATGCTGTCAAATTCCTGGAAGATTGCTACCACGACACTTCACCTTACTGCACTGATTATTCACACTACCAACAGCACAAACAACACCTGGCACCTGCGCCCAATGTGCAGTTATACACAAATATGAACTCCCCACTGTTTTGCCACTTGTCCACATATCCATACTCAAATGGATGAATGGAGAGGAGGAATGTTGAAGGGCATGTCTTACAGAGTCAAACACAATATGGTACAACTCGGGGACAGCACGGGTCGAAAAGTATGTCTTGGATGGGACTTTCCATTTTGGACAGGAATGTGCTGGAACCCAGAATTCTCCACAAAGGAGTGGGGCAAAAGATCAACTGCCAGCATTTCAGCTACAGCAGCATTAAGTTCACATGACACTGTATGATTGGGTGGGTACTTCAGTTTATGTTCAAAAACACTCCGTAACGTAGGTTGACTTAAATGTTTTACACAGAGTGTGATGACAAATGGTTCTGCTCTGCGAATGGCAGGGGGTGGAGTGTGGACGTTTGATAAAGACAGTTGCACAGGTGATGATGACAAACCCACAAATGCAGTTATTTTGCTAGATTTACCAACCGGGGTTGATGTACCACTTGCACTAGACATACTGCATTCACCACCACCACCACCAAAGCTGCTACTCTCAGCAACACTAGATAACATTTCAAAATCATTATGCTCCTCCACCTGTAGTAATCCTCTGCTCTTATTTCATCACTACTGCACACATTTAATTTCCTACTTGATTTCACAGTCACGGAAGTGGATAACAAGCTCGTTATGGTTCATGACGAGGGTGAACGCCCCACTGTGGTATTAGCTGCCATCTTGTGCTGGGTCCACAGTGCCATGTGCCTATTCTTAAGATGCGTATGCTGTCCTCCTGTGCCCAGATGGCTTCCCTTTTTACCTTGACACACACACACATACGTGGCAAACCTGGCAGATTGCAACTGACTCATCAGTTGTATCTTGCACAAAAAAATCCCAAACAAGGGATTGTGATGCTTTAGCTTTAACATGTCCCTGATACCTGATTATTAGACTCTGTTTTTTTAAGCCATGAAGTGGGGGATGTGCTATGTGTTTCTTCGAGCAGGACACACTTGGACGGCAACTGACCAACACGATTACCTATCATTATTACTGGGTCTTAATCATCATCACCATCAACTGAAACTGGTAAATCACAACTTTTTACAGGGAGGGGGAGTGGATTAATGCAAACAGACCCAGACACAGACACCTTGAATTTCTTTTTCTCTGGTCCCCAACTGGGGTCACTTATATCATCATCATATTCATCAACATCACCCACATCCACATCTTCTGCTTGGATACTGGCATGTGGACTGCATGTTGCAACCACAACAACATCATCATCATCAGATTCATCATCATCAACACTACCATCACCTGATATTTTTGCACCACACTGTGAATCACTGCATGGCCAATGTGTGATCTGAACTGCAGTGGAAGAAATGTCACCTTGTATGCTATCGTTGATATGATGATCAGAATCCTCATGTTCAGTTACTGGGATGTTACTGGGAAGTATAACATCATCTACACTGCCACTCACTCACACTGCTTCACACTCCTTTATAGTTTTGGACATGGTACTTTGGTCAGAAGTGGAACTTGAGGCAGTAATACTCATACCACCACCAGCAACTGCACTAACACCACCAGCTGGGACAACACCATCTCCTTCAACTATGATGATGTTATTGATTGGGCTGTAGAAAACATTGCAGGAGAAATACCTTTCCTCACATCAGCAATGCACTTCTGTGTCTGTGTACTACCATGCCCACAGACAATCTTACCACTGGCAGAAGTGCCATGGCGTGAAACAGCTTTGCTTGCACGTCTCTTTGTGGGCATTTTGGGGGATCAACAACAATATTCTAAACAAATTTAGATTTTGGAATATTCACTCTGCATGGGGAGACACTGGATGTGAAGCCAAAAAACCAACTGTGGCTTCAGCAACAGATACAGATGCAAAGTTACAAAGTTCAACAACACCTTAACTAACCAGTGGTGCTGAAGTCACAAACAATCCAATCTGGAAAATAATTCCTTTTGCCGGTGGGGGGGGGGAGCACTGATTGCAGATTTTCATGACAGTGCAAGCAGCAAAACAAAGAAAAGATACCACAATGGCAGTACAAAATCACGCAACTGTAGTGGATAGCAGGTTCACACTGCTGCACCTGCAGTTACACTGTGGCACAATAAAAGGTGTATTATTTAATGTCACACACTGCACACACACTCAAACACACACACACGAGTTGTCTACAAGTAATGCGTAGCAAATTGAAAACTTCAGTAATATACCACGTATTTTAAACAACCTGAAATTATGAACTGCTGCACCAGACCCACACAACACACAATCAGTAAAAGAATTTCAACAATTACTGACAATATTACTGTGTGTACATTGACACAGTTAGTTATATAACAAAAATATAACCAAAAAACAAAGAACTCCCTATTTCTCCAACTTAAATCAACCTACACCACAGATACACCCTTCCCCCAAGCACACTTTCACAGTCTCTTACTACACAGACTCAATGTTGTACATTAACATTCAAAATCCACACACAAACAATAAACGCTTAATTATATGAGCATAGGAGGGTTTCCTACAATCGATGAACTAAAGTTTGAGCAAAAAAAATTACTTAAAAAGGCACGTTTAACAGCTTCTAGAAGGTTTAAGTCACAGAGAGCTCTCAGAGCAGACAGTCTATTATAGCTTCCTACACACATTACCCCGAACTGAGGCTGTGCAGAACAACATAGAGCCCATGTGACCTGAAATCCCATGAATCATTGCAAAATTCACCTTTGGAGCTTAAAAACAAGGTGAAGTGAGGTGAAGTACATTGTTTTCAATGCACTTCGCCTTTAAAATTGATGGAGTAGTGGTCTGGGAAGGTGGAGTAACGTGAAGTTGTTGTTTTCAAAGGACTTCACGTTACCCATCATAACGCAAATTGCTCCACTTCACTTTGCAGAGTACTCCGTAAACTCACCTTCACTGTATGAATCACTTCGCTGAGTGAATTGAGCCCACTTTACCCATTGCATCCTTAACGCTTGCCCACTTTGCCTGTACCCCCCTCACCTGTATTTCTTCTTGCTGGGGCTAGCTATGCCCTGTAGTGGATTATTCCTTACTTATCAGTTACAGTCAAGTGTTGCATACTGAGATGAATGTATTACCCCTAGCTGGTGGAGAATGAAGCTCCCCTTACTGGTTGTTTTTTGGATCAAAATATATATGCATTACTATCCAATAATCAAAGAATCCACAGTGTCCACTTAGTTCTCTGGTTAGCTCACAATAACATCTTAAAACGAATAATTGCTGGAAAGTATCATCATGGAACATCAGCCAAATGTCAAGATATTCACTGTACAGAATTCATTTATTCATATCATGTAATAATTTTGCAAGAAACATGGTGGTTTGCATTCACCCCTAATTTCCTGAATATGAGATTTTCACTACCAAGGCTAAAAGAATATTCAAATAAGACAGAAGCCAAATTGGACCTCTAATGTCAATTAATTTACAAAAATATATTAATGTTTCATATGTGAAAGCAGATGATAATGTATTTACAACTATGATTACAGGAAGAAATGTTAATATTATCTTGGTGGACATGTACATTCCTCCTAAAAATGCATGTATAAATTATATCAAAATTTGGCAGCATTTTAAAAAAATTATGAGAAGTATTATAGATACTTCTATATAATATGATGTATTTTTAGCAGAAGTGTTGAATGAAGACTGTCAAATAGAAAATTAGAAACATAAAATTCTTCTGTAGACTCCGATTTTGAATGTAGAATATCTTAAATTAGAATCTTACGGACATAAGGAAAACAACAGATACAAAACTGAATAAAGTAGAAATATTATTGAATACTCTTGTTTCTGATCTGGCTTTAATATTAATAAATGGAAGACCTAAGGGTGATAGTGAGGGAGCATGCAGTCTTCATTCTTCCAATGGTGCATCTATGATTGACTTATTCTTTACAAATATTAATGCTCTTAGAAAAGTTTTGAACTTAGTGGTAGTGGAACTCCCAGAATCACCTCATTGTCCACTTAAAATAAGTTTATATTACCCAATGCCTTAAGAAGATTTGGAGAATCTATACAAAGAATCAAATGAAATTCCCAGTTCTAAAAGAATAAAGTGGTCTGCAGAAAATATTGAAAATCTTTAATAAATACTAGTACATACAGAACCAAATATAATTAAAACACAAATACAGAATCAGATATCTTCATTAAATGAAGAATAATGGATAGGCAAGTGTGTGTTAGGGACTTTTTCTACACACCTGAGGTGTGTGATGACCCATGAAACTCAAGAGATTTATGAGGTCATCACACACCGAGGGTGTATAAAAAAATCCAAAAACACACACTTGCCTATCTTTTAATTTTTATAATTGCTGGTGCAGTGAGTGAATGCCAAGAGCAGTTATGTTGTAGTGCCAGTGACTCCTTCTCTCTCTGACTCACACACACACACACACACTCACACACACACACACACTCCCTGTCCAGGAGGACATTTTATTATTTATTTTTTCTTAAAAAAGATTCTGTTGCTGACACTGAAGGTGAAAACAGTCACTTTTGAAGTTGTGCTGGGTCAGACTGAAGCCTCGACCGAGGCGTGCGCCACAACAATGGCCAGATCAACCAAACAGCTTTTTTTCAATTGTAGGGAGTAGCCCGGGATTATGTGGGGGAAGAGCTCCTCCCCCACAGCCTATTTAAACGAGGCAGATGTCTCCCGCTCTGCTTAGAGCGAGTTGCATTCGCTTGTTCTGTCATCACTGGTCCGTGGCTGCCCTGCTTTTCCGCTGGTCCTGCTGTTTTGTTTTTCACTCCCCCAACCCATTCGTTCTCTTCCCTATCCTGTGTGTTGTTGCTCTAGCCCTTTCTCTGCTGCCTGTTTGTCTCGACCTGCCTCCATTTTATTGCGTTTTCTCCCCCCCCCCATTTGCTTGTTTTTCTGTTGTTGGTTACTTGGTTTTGGCTCCGTTATGACTCTATTGTTTGTATTCTACCTGCTTCTCCTTTCTCCTGTTTAGTCATCGTATCTTTCTCTTTCCTGTGGTAGCCCAGCTCTAAGCCTAGTCCGTCGCCGCTTACACTTGCCTCCGGTTGGTATGGAGAATAATTTCCCTCACCACCCTGCTGATTACTTGCTCAGGCGTGTTGTGCAGCCTCTGCTGCATCACTCGGAAAATCTGTTCTGGCCACCTGCCGCCATCGCCGTGCTGGGCTTCCTTCATCCAGCTGCTGCTTCTTGGATGTCTAGATTATTCCTTCACCCTTCATGTCTGCCATTGGAGCCTGTTTTGAATATTTCTCCCTGGATGCTTTCCACGTTCGTTTTTTCCCTTTTCTGGGATGCCTTTCCTTTCCTGCAGCCTTGCACCATTTGGAGGTCCCAGGCAGCCCATGGTTGCATTTGTTTTGCCTATGCTGCTCTCCGACTTTCTTCAGGTTTTGCTGCTAGCATTTTTGTGAGCGTTGTGACCCAGCAGCAATGTTCGCATATTTCCACTCCGTGGCTGGCTGTGGCTTTCAGAACTATTCCGGTTCTAGACCTATTTGGCACTTGCTTGTGGTTTCCATTATCTGCTGCTGTTCCTGCCGTCCTCGTACGCTTCTACATTATGCCTACCTAAGCTTGCTGTCTAAATCTACAGCACCGCATTGCATTACATCTGCAGGGCCCTTGCCTCTTTGCCTTTTCATTTCCTTTCTATTGGCTACTGCTGCTGCCTCCCTGACTCTGCTGTTTACTCGGAGTTGCCCAGGAGTTGCTGGATCTGTTTGGGGATTTGAACTGTGCTATGGTATGTTCCTGCTCTATTGTTTGCAATTCACCTTTCCGTCCTGGATTTTCCATCTCGTGCTTCCATCATATTCACCTCCTATATCATGAATCAATGACAAGCCATCTTCATGACTCGGACATCGGCCATGCTCGGGAGCCCTTCTTCCCAACTGGTGAATTCATTCAGGCCGCATGTGGCTTCAGTGCTCAGGGTGCACTGCATTCCCACGGTAGCCCATTATGTTGTTTTGAGTTGGTGTTTTGCTTCCTATCTCACTTTGTATGCCTCCCTCTCAAGCTTTGGGGCACACCTGTATTGGGGGGAGGGGGGCTGGATGCGTATAACTATGGTAGCACAGGGCTATCTGCATAAAGGGAGCTACTGCACTGAGAAAGGCATTCAAGGGCCTATGACTACTTAGTCAGTTGAAAGGGAGATTGGGAAGCTACTGATAGACTGTTTGCTTGTCGAAAAGGGATGTAATTTACCGTACAGCAATGTGCAGAAGAAGCTCCAGTATGGCCAGGCAAGGCCTTCTCCCATGGCGGTAGCTGGTCCAATTGCCTTTATTCGATCACTGTGTTTTCAGTCCTTATCGATCGAAGAGAGCCTGACCTTCGTCGCTTCATGCATCACTTAGCGGCAGCTATGTTTTCCATATTCTTTTGCCCTTCTAGTAGCTTCTCCTGCAATTTAGCCCATTGGGTATGCTGCCCTGGCATATTCCTCATTCAGCTGACCCTTATCCAATTCCTGTCCAGCTCATGCCAGGACGACGCTTGCCTGCTCCTCTGCGTCTACCTACCAGCAGCTGCAGGTTGCTTCTACCTGAGTCTAGATTTCACAGCGCCACTGGCCTATCCATCCTTCTACGCTCCTTTGTTCTGCACTGCTTGGAACTCTGATTTGAACTCAGTTTACCTGTGCTTGAACCATTACATCCTTCATCGCATGGCTTCGGATCCTGGATGCTTGCTGCCTCTATCTGACCTGTGCTCCTATGAGTCCGGGAGGGGTCCTTCATTCCTATACTACTACACCATACTCGCCTGCTTCTATATCCTGCTTTCGCCCATCAAGCTGGGAGGTTTACTTCTTTCTCCTCTTGCCTGCTCACTCTGCTCGGGCTTGGAGATTCACAGCTTTACGGCCTGCCTTCACACTTCGGGCTGGGAGGTTCCCTAATACCGCTTGCTTCTCTGACCTGCCTTCTCCCATTGGGCTCGGAGGTTCATGCTACTTCCTGCTTATACGGCCTGCCTTCACCCATCAGGCTGGGAAGCCTACCTATCTATTTGCTTGCTTCTGACCTGCCTTCGCCTTTCGGGCTGGGAGGTTCACCTACTTCTGTTCTCCTTCAGCCTCACCCAGCCCGGAACCCGGTGATTCCATTCTACTTGTGCATATCTGCTTCTGCTGCCTCAGCCCTGAACTCCCTGATGCTTCCCCTTTCAGGACGTTAGTTACCATCTCTCCTGTGCTCCCCTACATGCTTGGTGACTCCTACTTCTCCGACTTAGATGTTCCTCATTCTCATCTGCCTTCAGATTGCCTCAGTGCTCATTCAGCAGCTTCCAGAGTTGCTGTCTTGGATGTTTTGCCCTGTCGCCTCAGCCGTGGAATTCCAGTTGCTTCTTTCCAGGACTTGGTTGACGTCTCCTATGGACTTTCTCCTCCTTGTGTTCGACCAACTTTTGACATGTGGCACTACTACTTCATTTGATTCCGCCTCTTCAGTTTTCTACATCTGGGATTCTTCGGGTCTCATCTGGTTCTCCTACCTTGAACTTTGCTTACCTTCAGTTTTGGATGTTTAATTTCCTCTCATCCAGTTGCCATATCTCTGCCTCAGTCTCTTCCATGTGATTCCTTCCCTCCTTGATCTGGATACGTCGGTCATGCATCATTCCTTCTCTATGGATGCCTACAGCTACAGTCCTACGATGCTCTAAGATGATTCAAGCTGTGTCTCCTGGAGGATCTATGACACACTTATTCTATTAGCTGCCTCATAGGTGTAGCTGCATTCATGTTACCTGGAGCTACTTGCCTTCGTACCTCTACAGCTGATGATTGCTGTCCATCTCGCCGAAAGACTACCTTCCAAGCTCGATTTCTGCCAGCAGACATTCCTAGGTCTGGCTGCGCTTCACATACTGGAATCAGCCGCCTCTCTCATACCTCATCAGCTCTCAGCTCAGCCGCACTTTCTCAGGGGCTGATTGCCACATCCTTTTCCCTCTCATCTGGCTTCAAGGGTGCAATCCTGCTCCTTGTACATCTCACTTTGGATTAGCTGTGTATCGGATTTGTTTCTTTTTGGGCTCTCCATATCCTACTACGCGGATGCTTCATACTTTGTACCAGTGTCTCCAGTTATCCTCTACAGCTTGCCACTATTTCAATTCAGCTCTACAGCAGTTGACTTCATATCAGTTCCTAAGACTATACTTCATTTATCAGGACTGGATTCATCAGTCGGTAGCCTGGCCTCAAGCCTTCTCCCATTCCTCGTCTCATACAAGCCCTATATTATTAGAATCATGAAAATTGTATTATTCATATTTGTTTGCCTCGTTGTCGTCAAAGCTTGGATGCAAATATCTTCTGGTCTCCTGTATTGAGTTTGTCAGTCATCAACTTCATCCACCATCATTCAATTCCATGGATTATGCCCTCTATCAACTGAAGTATGGAAGTCGGTTCTTCAATATATTACTCTCCATCATTCCGAATTATACATGGATTCTTGGACTCAGACTTTATTAGAAGGAATTACTTTACTGGACACTTACAATTCAGTTTGTTCTTAAGCTCCATTCGTATGGATTGAATTCTATAAATAGAATTCAGATTTTAATTGATTAATTAGTTTAATTAGGATCTCTCTCCTTTAGTATGCCCAGAAGGACGGGCAGGTCAGTAGCCATCTGTCCTCAGAGGTTCCCCCCCAAGGGGGGTTTTCCTCTCCTGAGTGCTACTGGTCATACTCTCCGGAGTTGGAGGAGGTGATCGTCTATTCTTATCACTAAATTATGCACGACTTCTTCAGCATTTAGTTATAGAACAATCATTGATATTTATTCTTTTTGGGCTCTACAATCTAATCAAGCTCCTTCCTGCAGGTGGAATACAGAGTAAAGCCAAAACCCTCAATTATTATCAAATGACTCTTTCAAGCATCCAAGTACCTAAGCACAATACATTCTATCCTATTACCTAGTAAACATTATTCTTTCTATACTGGCCTCTGTATCCATCAATCATATTCATCATTCAACTATATGTTACATAAGCACTGAGCTATGAACCACACATAATTGTAGGGAGTAGCCCGGGATTATGTGGGGGAAGAGCTCCTCCCCCACAGCCTATTTAAACGAGGCAGATGTCTCCTGCTCTGCTTAGAGCGAGTCACATTCACCCACCATCCTCCCCGACATCTCCTCCTTCTGCTGCACTCTTATCCCACCAGGGGGCTCTACAATCTAATCAAGCTCCTTCATGCAGGTGGGATACAGAGTAAAGCCAAAACTCTCAAATATTATCAAACGACTCTTTCAAGCACCCAAGTACCTAAGCACAATACATTCTATACTATTACCTAGTAAACATGTTCTTTCTATACTGGCCTCTGTATCCATCAGTCATATTCATCATTCAACTATATGTTACATATGCACTGAGCTATGAGCCACACATAATGAAAAGGCAGGATCAACCGGATAGCTAAAAAAAATGAACTTACTGTAGCTGGGCTAGGGTTAATTCAGGTGATTTTTACTGATCAGAGGTTGTCACTAATAGGAAGGTGTACCAACTATGTTTTTTGATATGGTCAGCCCACCCACACATAGACTAAGGCAAGCAAGCAAACTTTATTTATATAGCACCTTTCACAATCAAAGTGCTGTACACAATATAAATTACAATAAAACAGTATTAATAAACTGTTAAAATCAGTTGAAAGAGTAACACTTAGGAAAAGCTAAAGAGAATAAATATGTTTTCAGCATCGATTTAAAGCTGCTGATGGTCAGGCATTCTCTTAACCTATGAGGTAGAGAATTCCACAGGGTTGGTGCTGCAAATGAAAAGGCACGACCTCCAGATGTTTTAAGATGAACCCTGGGAATCTCCAGTAATCCCTCATTGGTGGATTGGAGAGGGCGATTGGGGGAGTAGAGAGTCAGGAGATCTTTTAGGTAGTCAGGTTCCCTGTTTGTGTAGGGCTTTAAAGGTAAGCAAGCCTACCTCATAGGTGATCTGCCACTGAACTGGCAGCCAGCGCAGTTTGTGCAGCACAGGCATAATATGACTGGTCCTAGAGGTACTGGTCATCAGCCTGGCCGCAGCATTCTACACTAGCTGCAAGTGGCAGATATCAACCCCAGATAGGTAGGGGCATTGCAGTAGTCAAGACAGGTGGTAATGAAGGCATGGATCAATGTTGGAAGGTCACCTGGAGGAATCAAGTGTTTCACCCAAGCGATATTCCTCAGATGGTAAAATGAGGATTTGACTACCACTGACACCTGAGAATTCAGGGTCAGACCATAATCAAAAATAACACCCAGGTTACACACCTGATCTAAGGTAATGAGCTGAACACCATCAAGCCATAGGCTCGACATGAGCCCAGCTCCAAGACCCAGATCCAACACCAACACCTCAGTCTTATCTGGATTCAATCTCAACCAACTTGAGCTCATCCAGTCTTTGATCTCGGAGAGGCAGTTGTTTAGCACAAGGATCGCATCAACCCGTCTGGGCACAAAAGACATATACAGCTCAGTATCATCTGCATAGCAGTGAAAACTCAAGCCATATTACCTGATGATATCTCCTAATGGCAGCATATACACTGCAAACAGCATGGGTGCCAGTATGGAACCCTGCAGTACCCTGCAGGACAGGGGGGAGAGGGTCAGAGGAATAAATCCCGGTGACCACCTTCTGGGACCTGCCTATGAGGAAAGATCTAAACCATTCGAGGACTGTACCTGACAGTCCTCAAAGGACCCACAGGGTTTCCAGAAGCACCTCATGGTCCACAGTGTCAAAGGCTGCAGAGAGATCGAGAAGGACCAAGATGGTACAAGTCTTACACTCTCCAGCCATTAGGAGGTTGTTTAATACCCAAACAAAGGCTTAAAAATGAAATATAGAAATTTAGGTGTTATTTAGACTTGGGAAATCTAATTGATATAGTAAAAATTTCGCAAAGTGGAAAAGTTCTGCTACTGCACTTTTGTAATGAATAATGTTAGTTATGAATGTATGATATCGTATAAAATAGATGTCTACCTGACTAATTGTAGTGTGAATTCATTTATATAAGATATCTAATATCTGGAAAATTATTCTATGATATGTAACACTGTTAAATATATTGACTTAAGTATTAAGGTTAAACTTAAAAAGCCAAATCACTTTTTTAGGTTATAACTTTGACCATCATTCCAACTGGATGTGTGAATATAGTCAACACTACAACAAATGATACAGGTAGACAGACCAGAACCCAGACATGTCCTGTTTAAATTCTGGCTTATCAGACATATTAGCTAAATTGGTAAATTTCTTCTGTTTTTTTTCTCCTGTTCTCTCAGGTGTTATTCAATAAAATGTTTCTATTATATCTAGAAAACCTATTACATAAAATAATAAAATCATTCTGGTTTATAGGTCTGTGAATTTTCTAATGCGTATTTAGTGCGAAGTGAATAAACATATATGCACATATATTTTTTTTTTACTGAGAGAGACACTAAGCTGAAAGCTTGTTTACAGGTGTGACCTAGGAACACAAGGAAGTTAAGTGACTTGCTCAGGGTTACACAGTATGCAAGTGGGAGCTGTGGGATTCAAACCCAGGTCTTCAGGTTTGCAGATCAGAGCCTTAAACCACTGCGCTATACTGTCTCCTATGTGTATGTGTATGTGTATATATACATATTTATATATATATTTATATATATGGTATTTATTATCTATTGTCCTTTTCATCTTCCTTGTAAAGACATGAACTTGTTGAACAACAAACTTTTTGACTGAGAGAGTTTTTCACCTTGTTGAGTGACTGGCCACCTAAAGCATGAATTACCAACTGAGTGTTTTTTTTTTTCTTTTTAAGATTTGTTGTTAGTTTGTTTGCTTTTCTATGTGTGAATTTAGTGCTCCTTAAAGGTGTTGGATTGACAGCACTGGAACCTGAAGTGCCCCATTAATCCACATGACAGATACAGCACTGGTGATCACAATGCAAGCTTCTCCACACTGCCCTACCCATGTGCCTCAACCATGCCATAGAAGGAAACCACATAGCTGAGAGGGTAGTTCAGACTCCATGCCCATTCAGTCCTAGGCCTCCCTGTGAGACTGCCAACAAGGGTGCCAAATGGAGTGTTTCAAGCTTTTCTCAACTTGGCCATGGCAGTAAACAACACTAGCTTTATTTTATCTGAGTTTAACTTTAGTTTGGAATCTTTATAGAATATTTATAGAGCAGAAAACCCATCTTGAAGGGTCATCTGGACATCTGAGAGGAACTCCCCAGACACATAAATAACTGTATTCTGAGTAAAGCAGGCTGTTCAGAAATATTTTGAAATCTTAATATTCAAAATCCTGAATGCTAGAACACCAAGTCTGGGAGACTGAATCCTGTAACACAGCAAGTATCAGATATGTAATGCAAGGGACTCCACCCCCTGCACCCCCTCCTTAGGCGGTCTCTTCCCCCACACCTCCCACAACTTAAATAACCAACTCCAAGGGGGATGGGCCTGGCAGTTAAAAAATAAAAGTGATAGGGGAGTGGAATACAGTATGGCAAAATTAGTGCAGACCGGGAACAGAACGCAGGTCTACTGGACCATGCTAGCGAGGCTGCGACTGCGTTAGACCTCAATGCCACAAGAGAAATTCGGTCAGCTTCCACATTTTTCAGTCACTTGTAATACCTGGCCAGGGTAGCAGTTCATTACATCTGCTATTATACCCCTGTCAGCTTCATTTCTTCCTGTCAAGGCTCTGAATGTGTTAGGATTGGAGAGTGAAATCGGTCCCATCAGTTATAGATTTGTGAGTTCCAGTCTTCTAAATGGATATCAGCTGTTCATCTTGCCTGTTTTCTCCAAGACCCTTCAGATATATATAGTGAATAGCAAAGGACCCAGTACCAAGCCCTGAAGACCCTCCTCCCTCAATGATCCAAGTCAAAATGATTATTGTGGCATTGTGTCAGTGGGAGACAGCTAGAACCACACAGAATAATTGTGTCAGGAGGAGTCTGTCCAGAGCTGAAACTGAGACTTTTAACAGCAAGTAACAAAGAAGAGCACAACTATATCACCCTACAAGCTGTGACTCTGGTCTTTGGAAATGCTGGTGTCAGGTTGGGAATGGTGGCAGATCTCCAGTCCTGAGACATGGTTCAACTTGTCTATCAGACCCACTAGCATGAAATAGCAGACCAGCCCAGAAATAAACAGATATGAAGAGAGAGCAAGTGAGTTGTGAGCTGAAAAGAGAGTCCAGAGTCTGTAGTAGTGCACAAGGAAAGGAATGGGAGCAGCTGAATGAGAAAGAGACTGTGAGAGAGCTCAGTGTACAGATGCTATGGTACCAGGAAGTAGGTGGAGTCCTCGCAGACTCTATAGGGAAGAGGTTACCTAACTTGAGAAGAGCAAAAGCTAATGAGCAGAGAAATGGGCTAGCACGCTTGTAACATCATATAGAACTAAATACAGGACAGAAAATTGTATTTGAGGACATCTAATAGATCCTTCAAAAGTTAAAACAATGTGAAAGTGTCCAAAGAAAGAAACAGCACCCAGATTCTATCCCGGGTGGAAGGTGTGGGTGTTTCATGGGGAAAACATAACTGGCATTGGGAGAGTCAGGGAAAGATCCTCTGTCATAAAACATTGTTCCTCTCAATAACCCCTATAGAAGGCATTTCTTTGTATTTTGCCTAGCTTTCAGCAGTGCCACAACTCTGTATGGAGCTGCAGCATTAACTGTCAGGCTGCACAGTTCACTAACTCTCTTTCAATCACCCTATCCATATACAGATGTAGTGATAGAGGAGGATAGAGTGAGGGAGAGGCTGCTGGTATTGAAGGTGGACAAATCACCAGGCCTGGATGGAGTACATCCAAGGGTACTAAAGGAACTGGCTGAGGAGCTAGCAGGGTCACTGGCAGACCTATTTAATAGTTCACTAGAGAACAGGCACAGTACTGCAGTACTGGAGAACAGCACATGTAATGCCCTTCCACAAAAGCGGTCCTAAGGATGACCCAGGGAATTACAGACCAGTCAGTGTGAACTCCATTTTGGGCAAGCTCATGGAGACCATACTAAAGGAAAGGTTGGTGGAATATCTAGAGGAGCATGGTCTCCAGGATGCGAGGCAGCATGGATTCATTGGGGGGGAGAGCATGTCAAACAAATCTGATTGACTTCTTTGACTTTGTCACTAAGACAGTAGACAGGGGTCAAACAGTAGACATCCTCTATCTTGATTTCAGCAAAGCCTTTGACTTTGTGCCCCACAAAAGGTTGATCAGGAAGTTAGTGGATCTCGGGGTTGGGGAAAAGATGGCCAGATGGGTGGAAAACTGGCTGAAGGACAGAACCCAGAGGGTGGTTGTGGGGGGAGAGTTATCTGGCACATGACAGGTAACCAGTGGGATCCCGCAGGGCTTGGTGCTGGGGCCGGTGTTCTTTAATGTCTTCATCAATGACATTGGAGATGGCATTAAGGGCAAAATGTGCCCATTCATGGATGACACCAAGCTCTGTGGGAGAGTGGACACAGCTGAAGGGATACAGGACCTACAGGAAGATCTGGAAAAGCTAAGGAGGTGGTCCAGGATCTGGCAGCTTGGTTTCAATGTCAAGAAATACAAAGTTATTCATTTGGAGTGAAGAATCCTAGGACAGAGTACTACCTGGGTGGAGTCTGAATATCTGCATCATAGGATGACAAGGATCTGAGAGTTATGATCACTAGTGACCTGAAGCACTCTACACAGTGCAAGAAGGCAGCAGCAAAGGCAAACAAGATGCTGGGATGCATATCTAGGGGGATCAGTAATAGGACAGAGGAGATTATACTGCCCTTGTACAGGTCACTGGTAAGGCCAGATCTAGAGTATGGAGTTTAGTATTGGTGCCCACACCTCAAATAGGACATTAACCTGCTGGAGAAGGTCCAGAGGAGGGCTACAAAGATCATAGCTGGTCAACAGGGTAAGGCATATGAGGAGAGTTTGAAGGCACTGAACATGTACTCCCTGGAAGACAGGAGAGAAAGAGGGGACATGATTTGGACATTCAAGCATTTGAAAGGGATAAATAAGGTTGATAAGAAGAGTCTCTTTAAGCTGAGTGACAACCATAACACGAGGGAGCACAGTCTTAAGCTGGAGGGTGGGAGGTTTAGGAGGGAGGTCAGGAAGTACTTCTTCACAGAGAGGGTGGTGGACACTTGGAATGTGCTGCCAGAAGAGGTCATCTCATTGAAGACAGTGGGCAGCTTTAAGAGAGACTGGGACAGGTATGGGGGAGGGTAAGGGTCATGGGTAGGGAGGATGAGAGGAGTGGGGAGAGGAGACAGGGACAGTAGCTCAAGCTGTGGACCCTGCAACATGAGCAGACTTGATAGACCAAATGGCCTTCTTCCTGCTGGCTTCTTTGTATGTTTGTATCCATGACCCCCAATCTGTTGACTGGTAATGCCTGGGAGGGAAGGAGCTGAGGGGAGGTAGGTGCCATGGCTCCCAGCTGTCATGCTGCACAGTTCACTCACTTTCACTCACCCCTGTGCATGACTCAAGTCTGTTGACTGGCAATGGCTCAGAGGGAGGGAGCTGAGGGGGGAGGCAGGTACCATGGTTTCCAGCATGCACATGGTTCCACTCTGCAGAGGAACAGTAGTGTCATTTCTGAATCCACATTGAGCTGGACCAGGAAAGGTCCAATTCAGTCCACCCCAGTTGGACCACATGAAACTCTACCAAACCAAATCTTCATACTATCCAGTGGGCACATCCCTAGTCTCCAGCATATCAGTCCCTCATCTTTCACAAAACTAAATATGTGCACAGAATTAGCTCTCCACCTGCTTATATTGTACCTAATCCTGTTCAGGAACAGAGAGGTTCAGTCTCCAATGCTGTCAGTTTCTTACCCTTCACTTGCACTAACTATACCAATGTGGGGGAAAGCTTGCACTGTACCTGCCCACACTGTACCTGGCCTTGTGGCTAAAAAGAGGACTTCAGTCTCAAGTCCCATCAGCTCCACACTGTTTACCAGCACTAAATATGTTACAGTTATGGGAAGCCTGCACTGTACCTTCCCAAACCTTACCCGACTGGTGGAGAAACAGAGGACCTCAGTCTTTTGTACTTTCAGTCCCTCACCTTGTATTCATATTAAGAAGATAGCATAGTGTAAGAAATGCAATGACATATTTTATTTATAAGCTATAGAAACATAGAAACATAGAATTTGTCGGCAGATAAGGACCGCTTGGCCCACCCAGTCTGCCCATTTCCCTACCTACTGGATAAGCTGCAGATCCTAGTTAACCAGCAGCCTACTTCTTCCTACCCCCACTCTCTAGAATGGCCTTATGACTGTCCCATGCATGCTTGAATTCCACCACTGTTTTTGACTCCACGACCTCCTCCGGAAGGTCATTCCATGCATCCACAACCTTCTCTGTGAAAAAATACTTCCTTAAATTACCTCTGAGCCACCCCCCTCTATCTTCAAATTGTGCCCTCTTGTTCTTGCACACCTCTTTTTTTGAAAGATGCTACCCTCTTGAACTTTGTTGATTCCCTTGAGGTACTTGAACGTTTCTATCATGTCCCCCCTCTCCCTCCTTTCCTTGAGGCTACACATATTAAGCTCCTTTCATCTCTCTTCATATGTCTTCCGGTGCAGACCCTGCACCATATTAGTTGCCTTCCTGGAGTTTGATGACAAAAGGAAAATTGTCTGCAAAACATCTATGCCGCAAAGAGAGTGACAGAGTGGGTGGGAGGGAGAGAAACAGAAAGCTTCAGTTTCCCATGCTTTCAGTAGTTCTCCTTTATTCTTTATAAAACTAAGAAAACAGAAAAACTAATGACTGCCACTTGTTGGCATAAAAACTTTCACATACATCCAGGGTAAAAGACAGAAAGACAAAACAGCTGCATTACTTCAGCCATGACATCCCGTTCCAGTGGAAAAGATTGGCTTCCTCTGAAACAAAGTTAACGCCTGATAATGGAGACATTCCAAACACTGCCCACCCTGATAGGGCATATTATTTGTAGGGAGAATCACCACTGTCTCTGAAGTGTATTTATAACTCTCACCATCTGTACGGTACCGAGCAGTTCTTAACAGAGAAATCATGATGCACAGCTACACCCTCCAGTACTTGGGGATTTTGTTTTGTTTAGGAAGAAGTGGGTATTATCAACTCAGGACTTTAACCAGTGGTATAGTTTGGGTAAAATCACTCAGGGCCTGGGCATGTTGGTTCTTCCCTTCAAACCTGATCACTGGAATTATCAAGTGCCAGGACATCTGCCCACTCCAACACTGAAGAACCAAAGTGATGGGCCATCTTCCCCCCCATGCCCAATCCCTGCCAGGCCTCTTGCTGAAGGCTTTTCCTAATAAAGTTCCATAAACTTCTTATCTGTTGTCTATTTTCTCTGACAAATGTCGCTGGCTGCCTTGTTACAATGATACCCCTGAACTGTATTAATCTGTACTCTGTTTGCAATGTCCACATTGTTGTAATGCCTGTCTTGATGTTCCCTATAATTTGTATTTCTCTGACGTGGAACCTTTGTAAAAGAGCTATGGTTCAAAGGTATTTGTAATCCTAGACTTGATAAATAAATAAAATAAATAAACCAAGCTGTCTCTTTGTTCACATAATTAAAACTTTGATTCTGTTCGATTGTTTAATCCCCTACTCTACTACTGCTGTTTTTTATTTTGAACAAAGCTTTTTTTTCCCATTTTCAGGTTCCTTATTCCTTTCCTAATGATGCCTTTTTCCCACTTATACATTTTTATGTTTGCTTGTGCACATGCGCAAGAAACATTATGCGGCAGCTTAGGAGAGAAGCGGGTTGTGGAGGTGCGGCACTGTGGCAGCCAACAGTGGCACTGCATTTGGGGGTTTGGTACTGGGGGACCAATGTAGGCACACTGTGCTGATGACATTGGTTTTCAAAAGTGCCACCAAGCTGAAACAATTTTACTGCTGCAATGAGGGACCACCTCATCATTGCAGCGTCAACCATTCTGCTGCAATGAGGGAGCGACCTGTCATTGCAGGGACTGCCCAGGCAAGCTGCCACCTCACAGCCCAATGAAAGCTGACAGGGTGGCTAATCCCCCTATTGACATGCCCCTGACCCAGTTCATTTGCCAACAGGAGAGCCCACTCCCCATTGGCATAATGTAATTCCTGCCCCATTTGTTGTGTGCCGAGGGGGTGCCCAATCCCCCTCAGCATCATGCCCCCCCAACAGTTGTTCCTTGCTGACGGGGGCCCAATCCCCATCGGATTAGGTCCCCCCACCCCAAAAAAGGCAGGTGGCACACTGGGAGCCCACCCCAGTGTGCTGAAAGCAAGCCTGAAAAAAAAAACCTTCCTGCTATGTCTTTTTTGTTTTTCTTTCTCCCTGAAAGAAAGGAAATGGTCCCCTCTCCCAACCCACACCCACCCACTGTGCACCCTACCTCCCCACACCCCCCTCACCTCATACTTACCTCCGGAGCCTGATGCGACAATCTTCAGTGGACTGGGAATATGTCTGCACTCTTCAAAGCCGACCGCGAACTGAAAAAATGCCAGTAAGTTGTAAAATGGCATAAACAGTTTTTTTTTTTCAACTTTGGTGCATTTCTCAGGCATTTTGGGGAATTTGGGCACCAAATTTTCAACATGGGGTTATTGGGACCCCTTCTCATGAATTCAACCACTGTCATGGGGTTACTCAGTCCTGAAAGGTGATTTTGCAGTCACTGTGAAGAATCACCTTTTGGGACTGATTAACAAAACAACAGCGCCAGTGTTCATGAGGTGGGCTCTCAAAAAGCCTATGTTGCAAATTTGGTGAAACAAATCAAAAAAATGACTGTTTTACAAGCGTGCATTGTGCAGTTTCCACGCACGCTCGTAACTTCACAAATTTGTAATATTTTCCCTCTAGATTTTCAACACTGGCATTTTTCCACACCTCATTATGAACAGTATAGCTGTCATTTTTCACATCCTGACCAGAATGTGTTTTCACACTTCCAGCACAGAATAGCGCAGTCGCTGTGGGAAGTCAGTGTTTGGGACACTTTAAGGAAATCACAGTGACACTGTTCATGAGCAGAGGTCCTAAAATGCCTATGTTGAAAATTTGGTGACGAAAGTCCATAAAATGACTGTTATGAGCACGCGTTGCGCAGTTTCCACGTATGCTCATAACTTCACGAATTTGTAATATTTTCACTGCAGATTTTCAACACTGGCATTTTCCACACCTCCTTATGAACAGTACAGCTGTCATTTTTCACATCCTGGCTGAAATGTGTTTTCATGCTTGCAGCGCAGAATAGCGCGATCGCTGTGGGAAGTCAGTGTTTGGGACAGATTAAAAAAAAATCACAGTGACACTGTTCATGAGCAGAGATGCTAAAATGCCTGTGTTGAAAATTTAGTGATAAAAGTCCATGAAATGACTGTTACGAGTGTACGCTCCGCAGTTTCTACACACCCTCTTAATTTCACACATTTGTAATATTTTCACTCCAGATTTTTAACATTGGCAATTTTTCACAAGATATGCCAGATTGGGCATATGTAATAAAGACCCCAGCTCCCCCAGAAGGACAGACTGTGAGGCCTCAGTGGTGGGCTGTCCAGTGTTGATGAGGGTGCAATCCTTTACCCTCCCCAATAATAACTCTATACCCCCACCATTGAACTGGCACTTAAAACCTGGAAATCATTCCTCAAACGAAGCAAATGGTCTCCTACTAAAGCTAAGTTTTTCCCCCTCTGGCTCAACCAACACTTACAAATTTACAACAGGCCTATAGTGGTCAAAGAGTGGGTGGCGAAGACAGGAATAACATATCTCAGGGACCTCAGACACCCAACACAGCAGGTCGTGAAGAGCTTCCTACAATTGCAGCAGGAATTTAACTTACCCAAGCAGGAACACTGGCAATATTTTCAATTGAGGCACTCCATTCTAGGCTCCCTAGGTCCACACACTTGGGGCACACAATATAATAAGCTTGACACTATCCTCTGGCCAAATTCAGGGAAGCTTCCCCCAAGTAGTGCCACATATGAATACCTCCTTACCCTCTCAACAGACCCCACAGTGAGGATCAGAGCACAGTGGTCTGAAGAACTCAGTATGGAGACTACCTCTTAGATCTGGAGCACATGCTAGCAAATACTCAAGAGTCTGGTGAAGGACACAGAAAATAGATTCATACAGTTTAAGGTGCTTCACAGATGGCATAGGACACCACAAAAGCTGCACTCCTGGGGTCTAACACCCACGGATATCTGCTGGAGATATCAAGCCTGTAGTGGCACCATTACACATATCCTGTGGTCCTACCAATCTCTGGTACCCTACTGGAACTCAGTACAGAACACTCTAAATGTAGTACTATCCAACAGATATCCTTGTCATCTCCATTAGTGATGCTGTGCCATTACCAGACCCCCACACTGGTAACTGGACTGCCCCCTGCGGAAAAGAGATGACTGATAAGAGCCCTAACCATAGCCAAATGGGTCATACTTAGACACTGGAGAGACCAGCATCCCACAGTAGTGCAGGAGTGGCTACAACAGCTTGGAAAGCTTGCAAGTTATGAGAGGGTTTTGCACATGGTCAGTCGCAGGATGAAAGTGTACCAGACCATATGGGGAAAGTTCCTGGCTTCCCCCTTTTGTAAGCTCCCACAAACCAGTCAGGCACCAGTCTTTAACCCCCCCCCATACTGCCAGGGCCCCCCAACATCAGGTGAAGATCAGACATCCCCCCCATCCCAAGTTAGGGAATGACCACTCAGAGGCTCAGTTTCAGACAAGATAACTCTGCCCCTGAACTTGCACCAATACTGTGTAATACCAAGAGAAACTTGTTAAACTTGTTGAGCTTATTGAACATATAAATGTATGGATAGATGTATTTGCATACTGTGATATGATCTTAGTCTGTTCATCCAAGGGTGCATCTACCCAGCTAGGTTATACTCTGTACAAGAATGCCGCTGTTGATTGTCCTGTTACTTGTAACTTTTTATTGTTACTGGAATTTATCCGTATTGTTTGTCAAAAGATGAAACTTCCTTAAAAATATGAATTACAAAAAAAATAAATAAATTGGCATTAAAGCAATTGAAAATAATTGGCTCAGATTGGGACATCCAAAAAGTGTTCTTATAAACAGGATGTTCTTATAACTGATGTTCTTATAAGTAGGGCAATGTATTCCCCTTTAAAAAAATACCTGTAAAAGTTCCATCATGGGGTAATGTGTTATGTTGTGGTGGGGGGGGGGCTTGGCTCAAAGCCTGGTAGCTGATGTAAGATCCCAGTGAAATCACACTTAAATTCCAGTGTTCATTGGAGGTACCTATCAGTGTATTATACAAAGGAGGTAAGGGATGAGCTAACACTTAATGGTTCTATTCAGAACCCAAGCTGTGCAGACAGTTTTCAGACTGTGGCAAATAGAGCAGTCCAGATAATCAGTATAGCAGCTAAGTTAGGACAATAGGCTGGCCACTGCAACTTTAGCTCAGTGTTCCAGCTTAGAACAGATAATTACCCTCTACAGTTTGGTGATACTCTATTTTGTGTATTGGAGCAATGGGAAGGTACAGCAACCTTGAGGGTGCACTTATTGTGCTCATTTTGTGCACAGGACCTGGCATTGCAGAGCATGTTCTCACTGCATAGTGAGTCAGTACTGGTAACCTTCCTGGAATATTTCAGAAACAACACATTTAAGTCCTTCTTGTCTTTGTTTTGGTGGAGTCTGTGGGTAACTGTAGCCAGGATTGTTGGACAGATAGGGAGGGAGTAAGAACAAGCATTTGTCAATGCCGAATGTTTGCTTGCTGGTATTGGCATTGGTAGTGCAAGAATTAGAGAGATGCATAATAGGAATGGCAGTGAAGTATTGAAGTAATGCCAACCCCCACCCTGTGGAGATTGACAGGCTTTGGGGGTGTGCCTTTGGGTTGTCAGCCATAACACTCATGCCATTCCACCTCACCCCACCCTGCAGACAGGTGTTGCAGTGTACTTTGAGGACTTTGGCCCCTATGCTCACCCCATTCCATAAGAAAATAAGCTGAGATGGGTGCAGTACAGGAGAATGGGGTGAACATTAGGGCCGAAGACCCCAAGACACACCTTGATGCCTGTCAGTGGCTGCAGGGTCAGGATGGGGGTGGAGGTGGGGGTGGAATGGTGTGAGCATTAGGGACGATGACCCAAAGTCTCACCCCGATGCCTGTCAGTCTGTACAAGGGTGAAGTAAAGATGGAAACATTCTTTGACGTTGGTTGGTATTTTGCTCCAGATTTTCAACATGGGCTTTTTGGGAACCTACCTCATGAACAGTGTCAGTATCATTTCATTACTCAATCCCAAAAGGTGATTTCTCGACTGTGAAGCTATTCAGCACCACAGGTGCAACAACAGATTTGGGGCAGAATGTGAAAATGACAGCTGTACTGTTCATGAGGAAGCGGAAGAAATAGCAATGTTGAAAATCTGGAGGAAAATATGAAAAGTGGCTAAGGCTAGTGAGTTTAAAACTGTGCAATGCACGCTCGTAAAGCAGTCATTATTTGGAATGTTTTCACCAAATATTTAATATGGCATTTTTGGGACCTCCCCATATGAACAGTGGCACTGTGATTTTACTAATCCATCCTGAAAGTTGATTTTTCACAGTGTCAATGCCATTATATGCCACACATTTCAGGAAAGAAGCAAAAAATGACAGCTGTACTGTACTGTAATTGTTTGTAATTGTTTGTAGTCAACTGAGTTTTTAAATATGTTTTAATATGTTTTTATTGTATTTTATTGTAATGCGCCTTGGTTTTGAGAAAGGTGCATATACATAAAGTTTATTATTATTATTACTGTTCATAAGAGGGTGTGAGTAAATGGCAATGTTGGGAATTTGGAGTGAAAATATTAAAAATTGATGAAGTTACAAGTGTGCATAGAAACTGTGCAATGGATGCTCATAACACAGTCATTTTTTGGATATTTTTCACCAAATTTGCAACAAGAGCTCTTTGGGTCCCCACCTCATGAACAGTTGCACTGTTGTTTTTAATTAATTGGTCCCAAAAGGTGATTCCGCGCCGTGACCTAGAAATCACCTTTCAGGACCAAGAAACAAAATGACAGTGCAAGTGTTCATGAGGTGGAGAACCAAGAACCCCATGTTGAAACTGTGGGACCAAAACTCCAAAAATTGGCTGAGATATCAACCTAAGTTGACCCCCCTCCATTGACTGCCATTATAGGGCTTACCATCATTTCTTCAGTTCGCGGTTGGTCTTTGAAGAGTGCAGACATGTTCCCGGTCCACAGAAGATTGTTGCTCCCGACCTCTGGAGGGAAGTATGGATGAGGGAAGGTGCACAGAGGATGGTGCGGGTTGGGGAGGGGGTCTGATGGAACAACGAGGGATGTTTTCTTTTTTTTTCAGGTTTAAAAAAAAGACATTATGGGACTGTTTTCTGTTTTACAGGTGAAATATTAACAAAATGGGTTTCAACACACTGGGGTGGGCTCACACTTGAAAATAAATTGCATATTTTGAGTCAGCCCATTGTATATTCAATGTTTATTGGGCTTGTGTCATTAACATTTATTTCAATATAGTTTTCTCGCCACGAGCTGCTTATCAGCCCTCCTCCTGCTCTGAGCACCCAGTCCTATCACTAACATACTACTTCTGTTCCATCATGACTCTACCCACAATGGTGGGGTTTAAGAGGAGGTAAATCCCATACAATCCAGGGTCTCATCTTGTGATTGACTCCATCACATGGAGACAATTGTACTGGTGCCATCATTCGGATAGTGACCAAGTTTTGTTCTCCATGTCTATCAGACCATCCCTCCATCCCCCAGTCACATGGTGGTACAGGACAACCAGTTACTGGAATGTGCAGCATCCTCTGGGAGAGCAAGGCACATGACCCATTTCAGGTGTCTAGGTGGAGGACATGACACCATCCCCTTTCTAGCCACTGGCAGCCCCCTTCCAGAAAGACTGCCCTTACAAAGTACCCAACGTCTGTTCCCACCAGCAGGAAACCCGTAAGTATTAATTTTAAGTGATACAGTGACTTGTTCAACATTTTCTTATCCTCACATATTCCCATATTTAAATTCTTCACATCACCAAGCTGTTACAAATACCTTGCCATACGATGGTGGCGCAGTCTTCTAGCGCTCAACCTGGATGCCTCCATATCCAATGTACAAGACATCTTCCAATGATGAAGACAAGGTTTGGGTCTTTGGGTCTGGATTCAGGTGATATTACAGTAGCTCGGCAATTAATTATTAGTGATAAGGGGCCTCCATATGGGCAAGCTCTTGAAATACCTGCGGGCTCTTAGGATGTTATCTCCCAGGAAACAATGTAATTAGCAGCATTACACAGTCCCAGTCACAATGCAGTAATACAGTAATCAATCAACAAACAGTAGCATACAGAAGTAATGTAAACAAGGTATAATGTTTAACAGGGTAGACAGAGACAAGGCTCCAGGGAAGATAAGGGAAGGGTTTGATAATCAACAAGCTACTGAGAGTTGTGCCTTCCCACACTATCCTCTGCACTTCTCAGCAGTCCTGCAACTTCATTACAAACTGACTGGTGCACCAGAGTTTTTATCTCCAGAATTCCTAGAGAGATCCTTTAACCCTTTGGAGCCCAACAATAGATAAATCCATTGTTTTTCCTAGTACAGAGATACCTGTCTATGCTTCAAAGGGTTAAATCTTTAGATAAACAAAGAAATTGGTGCACATACCATAAATGGATATAAAGTGCTATTTATTACTCAATCCACAGCCAATATCACACACATGCCAAACACTCCCATAAATCTTGTAGGGTACCACAGTTGTTGAATCCTTGCAGGCTTGATGCTTGGAGTAGATGAGATATATTACATGCACAATTACTGAGTTCAAAATAAAGGTAATCATTGTTCATAAACCAAAAGTACCAAGAACCTAACTGCAAGTGTTTGTCCATAGCACTCCCAAGACAAGTACAGTCTTGTCCAGGGCTTCCACCACTCCGAACTCTAACTAGCTAACTAAAAGGGGTTGCAGGTTCAAAACCCTGATCAGGTACAGTATTTACAGTTTGCAGACAAACTCATATCCTGGAAGGCCTTAGATGCTAAATGCTGAAATCTCAGGTGTGTGCAGCAGAGGCTGTTCAGGTTCTAAGATGTCGGTTCGACAACACTTTCGTCAACTGGCATCTCATCGACAGGAATTATGTCGACCACAAGTTGTGGCTGACATACTTCCTGTCTGTCTCCTGGTCCTAGTTTTTCATTGGGGCGAAGGCCCTCAAACTCCATGCAGGGCTCTCCCTGCACCCCCATATTTGATTATCAACTCCAGTCGGAGTTGATTCGGGAGGGGTGTAGGTCTGGGAACAGTGTGCCCCTGTGTCAGACACACCAACACAGAGACCTGTTGGCAACCTGCCAATTTTGTCAATGGGTTGGTAGGTTGCTGTGTTGGTGTCGCTGTCGGGGGGGGGGGGCATACCGGCAGTTCAGATTCTTTCCCTCTGGGCATTGTCACATTGGTCACTTCAGCATGAGGGGTTTGCAAGAGGTGGTTTAGTGACTCCCTTTTCTTAAATGACTTTTCTCCACTTGGGGACTATGCTCTTCGCCCCTTGATATGGATGTTTTTCCTCCTCTTCTACCCCACATGGGGACTCCATCGATGACAAGGCTGGTGGGTGGCGTCAGTCACTGCCACACGGTTTCCTCCTTCACTCTGGGTAGACTCCAGCTGCAACCCACATGGCAGGCACAGGCTTAAATCAAAATCAGAAAAATTTGTCTCTTTGTAAAATACCCTGCATCATAGGAAAAGTTTCTTGAGCAGACCTGCCCTGCTACAAACAATTTTGCTTTTCTCCTTACCAGGTCTGCAATATACAGCACAGTACAGACTATATTTAAGTAATTTTGCATGTGGCTGATTATAAGCTGTGACTGGAAATGCAAATGCACTTACTTCAGGAACAGAAATTAACTTTAAAGGGGAACAGTCAGTGCTAAGACTCCCACATCTTGGTGGTATCACGTCTAGATAAGAAAACAGTGAGTTAGTAATAGCGAATGCAAGCTGATCTACATTGTCTTTACAGCGCATGAGTAATTTAGCAAAGTAGGCAGTGATATTGTTAGCTATTGTTAAGCTATGTAATTCTGCTGTTGTGAGGTATAAGCTGTGTTGGTGGCATAGCATAATGGTTAGAGTCACCACCTGTGTGTTGTTGCTACTGTAGGTATGGCAGACCTGGGTTTGATAATTGAAATTACTGTAGTTTTTTTTTTTTTTTTAACGTTACACTGGATTTCTTGCAGAAATGTCCCCCCTCCTGACTTTGTCCCCGCCCCATGTTGTGTTCCCCTCCTGAATTCAGAATATTAAATCCACTCCCCTCCCAACTTTGTCCTCCTCCCCCACTTGCATCTCCCTGGGAGTAAGAATATTAAATCAGCCCTTCCCAACTTTGTCCCCCTCCCATACTTACGTCTCCCTCGGAGTTAGAATATAAAATCTGCCCCCTCCCGACTTTGTCCCCCTCTCGTACATGCATCTCCCTTAGAGTTAGAATATTAAATCTGACGCCTTCTTGATTCTGCTCCCCATCTTGGCTGCCCCTCCACCCACCCACCCAAGTGCTGTGCCTTACTTTATGCCATTTCTGTTTTTCTGTTGAGTGCCATCCTAGTCGCTGTTTTCCTGTTCAGCATTCTGCTGGTTGCTGTTTTCCTTAGCGCTAAATTTCTTTCACTGATTTTGTACTCTCTGTTTTTTTTTCAGTGTTATGACATGGAACCCATCCATGTATGGGTCCGGTCACAATTTGCTCTTTGTGTGCAAACAAAAAAAAAGTACTTACGTTTACTGCAGTATAGTAAATTGTATCAGACCAATTCTGCTGACATGCAAGCTGACATTTTTTTTACAAATCCAATAATTTCCTGCTCTGATATAAAATGAGGGCTGCAGCAGTTGGATATTCAATAGTCTGCACTCAGTGCACGTTACAGTTTTTATAAACTCTGATCTTTTGTTTTCCGGTCCTGCTGTCCTCCCGTGGGAAAGTATAGTTACAAAGTACTATACTTCACCCAGGAAGAGCAACAGGACTGGCAAACCCCTTATCAGAACTTATAAAAGTGCCAGCCCGCTAGCGCAGCGGTTGGATTTCCCCTTGCGACGCCGTGACCCGGTTTGGGAATTGACCCAGGTCGCCGGAGGTCGGCTGGGAGAAGGATAGAGCATCCTATGGACTGCTCTCCTTCTCTGGGGGGAAGGTAGGGAAGTGTCTGGCATGAGATGGACCCGTGGTGGAGGCCAGGGGTCTCGCAGCTACCAGCGCTCGTCTCTAATGGAGGCAGGGTGGACGCTGGACGTCATTGCATGTCCCCACCTCCTGGAGGAAAAATCAAGAAAAATGGAAGGGAGATCCTCTGTCTACATGAAGCCCTCCATGGGCTTCAATTAGCCACTGCCGCTGCACTCCCAACTAGATTCTGGTTCCGCAGCACTGGAATTAGGGGAAACAGTACCATGGCCCTGCCCTCCGGGGGCAAACCAGGGGTGACAGGGATTATGCGGGCAATAGACAGTTGGTGGAAGCTCCAGGGGCCGTGACCATGGAAGAGATTGAAGGAGAACCTCCCAGGGATAAAGAAGATAAAAAAAAAAAATAATAACTTATAAAAGCTCTAACATGCACTGCAGAGTATTGAATCTCTCAGTGCTGCAGCACTCCTCTGATGTCAGCAGCAAGGAAATCTGGGATTTGTAGTCACAGAAACTGTCAGCTTGCATAGCAGCATGATCAGTCTGATACAATCTACTACACTGCAGTAAACAGTAAATGGTTTTGCACAGAAAGTGCAAATTGGGACATGCCCCAGACAAGTTCCCTGTGAACTGTACATTCCATTTCGCAAAGCATTTTCTAAGCAATAACAGTGCAGTCATGTTTAAAACTGACTATTCTAAGAAGCCAGTTTGAAACACATTGTCGTAGCTGGCTGGTTATGAGTTAATAATTCAGTGCAAAATTACTGAAATGCAGTCTGTATTGTAGCTTCCTTTATGGGACCAAATCTGTACAGTCTGTGGCAAACTAGATCATCCTGGAACACTGACAGCATGTCAGTTTCCCTCAGACAGGAGAAGGAACAGTCCAGAATCTCTAGCACCACAGGCTTTTACAACCTCGGCATGCTGACTCCTAATTGGCTAAAATTCATAGACTAAAACTGTCCATGCTTTCTGCGTGCAGCATGTGTGCTCTAGTTGCAAGCTCCTGAGCTCCTTATTGGCTGCTTTTCTGACCCCTGACCCCTTCTTTCCAGCAGTCCTTGGGGACAGGGGTCCCCCAATGTGTGCACAGCCATGATTTTGTTTACTTTTTTATTTACAGTAGGTCCCTTCTCGGCAACTCTGGCTGATTGTCACTTTGCCTTGATGTGCAATTATTTCTACTTCTGGCCCCAGTGCCTGACTTGGGACCAAGAATACATTCCTTGTGGTGAGGGGAAGGTTTGATTGTGTCTCCCATCATTGGCTGACTACTCAGTCAGCTAATTGCCCCAAGTAGTGGGCAATTCAGTGGTGCCATTGTACCAAGTTCTCCACTTCTTATGATGCCTGCTGTCCAGTCCCCTCTGCACAATGTCCCAGAATGGGAAATGGGTAGAGAGGACACTTGATATGGCTATGGTGTAGGGAGCCACGAGGAGCCTATGTAAGCCCCCAACTTTAGGGGATGGATTACATGGACCCAATTTTACAAATATTCGCAGTGCAGCAGGGGACTTGCAGCAGGGTGTTTGACGCAACTTGTGACTTGCATTGAAGATTGTGGCAAGCGCAATTCTGAAAGGTGCTTGCCACAAAAGCCCTGCCATAAGTCCAGAATGCAGGACGCAAGGAGTTAGACCACCTTCCTCCTGGTCTAGCTTTATGTCCAGGGTTGCAGGATTTGCACGAAATATGTGGCACATGCAGCTGTAAAGTGGGGAAAATGTCACAAATGTGCCACTTCTTTGAGAATCGGACCTCCCTGCGTCCATGGGGCTTTGGCGTATCTGTGACCCCCTTTATGTCAGACACAGGGCTTGATCCAAGCACTGTGACCCCCTCCTAGAATCAGGCCCCATGTGTCTTACTCTCTTCTACAGTCCATTCTCATTCACAGACCACGTATTCTAATCCTGATCTTTCTGCACACTATCACTTAGCCGTACTCCTCTGACTCCTGACGTGATAGGTCTTACTGATGCTTCCCCTATGGTTCTCCACTTTCAGTGTGGTCAAAAGATGATAACAGTGCATTTGTGAATTAATGTCTTCTGCTCATGATTAGTTCACTTTATTCCACCAATATAATACTGCCATCCCAGGATATTTGCCAGTACAATTCCTCCCCAACCCACTGCCTTTGCTCCTGCCGCAGCTGATTTTCTCTGCCCCCCCAAGTTTCCTCCATCCTTCCTTGTTGAAAGAAGTGCCAGCAACACTTTATTCACCCTTAATTGCGGCTATCTGCACTTTAACACTATACCTAGCAGTGACTTGTTCATACACAGAAACATAGATAATGATGGAAGAAAAAGAGCAAAGGTCCATCCAGTCTGCCTGAGTTCTCTATTTAGCCCTAAGGCCTACTGTTCTTTTAAGGGCCTAGCCCTCCCCACCCCCATTCTCCTCTCTGATTCGGATGCCCTGAGCAACCACTACACACTTCTTTCTGTCCCAGCCATACCTGAAACCACTAACAGTTTTTGTACCCACCATCTCGGCTGGCAGCGTGTTCCATGGCTCCACCACCTTTTCTGTAAAACTGTATTTCCTCATATCCCTCCTGAACCTCCCTCCTGTTAGCTTCCATTCATGACCAGGTGACTGCAAGATGATATTCAAGTTAAATACTTTCCAGAAATTCTCTCTGTTAACTCCTTTTAGGAATTTGAAGGTCTGGATCAAATCTCCCCTTTCTTTTCTGGTCTCCAGCAAGTACATATTCAGTGCCTTGAAATACCCCTCATAGGACATGCCCTGCTGGCCCTGAATCATTTTTGCTACTTCATGCTGCACGGCCTTGAACCTATCCCTATACTTCCTGAGGAACCCGGAACTAGTTGCAGTACTCCAGATGTGCCCTCACCAAGGATCTATGCAGGGGAAGTATCTCCCTTTTTCTGGTATTAATACCCCTCCAGATACATCGAAGCATTCTATTTGCCTTGCTATAAGCATTGTTGCACAGACTCGATTGCTTTAGGGAGTCGCTTATTATAACTCTAAGGTCTCATTCCTCAGGCGTGGTACTGAGTCTCACCCCTCCCATCCAATACCCCATCCTGGGGTTCTTGTTCCTTAGGTGCATCACCTTGCACTTTTTGGCTCATACTTCAGTTGTGTTTCACTTTATACTTATACAGTATTTACCGCTACTCTTCAGATACTTTGCCTAGGTCATCTTGCTCATTTTGTTGTTACGTTATTAAGTTACATTTTTGATTTGTGTAACTGACTATTGTAACTTTTCACTGTACTCTCCTCATTTCCCCCTTCCCCAAGACACATCTGGAAATGAGATATTTCAGCTCAGTATGTTTTTCCTGGTAAATCTTTTGAAATAAAATGAATAAATATGTTGGGACCTAAAATAAAGCTAGATAATTACTGCGTACTTTGGGACACAGGGTAAAACAAGCTGCGTACTTTGGGACATAGGATAAAACAAGATAAGTCTTGAACATTTAGGAAAATGGGACAAAAATGGATATTCAGTGGATATTGTGTGGCCCTTTCAAATAACCCAGAAAGGTAGATAGTGAATTATCTACACAAGCCTAATAGAACCACATGAGCTAGGTTGTAAATGTGTTATGTACCACAATGTTTTAAATCAGTTGACAGTATGTTATATGTGGTTCTGAATATACCAAGTTCAAATCAAATTCTTTTTCACTTTTTCTTTAAAAAGTAAAAGTTTGCAATTACTGTATTAAACAAATATATAGGTAGGGCTGTGTAGTGTTTCTGACACACTGTCAGTGTGTGACACCTTAATAAACCCTTCAATTTTCACTCTTGAAGTTTTTGTGCCAACACACCTTAGGTGTGTGTATGACAACCATTATACACCCTTACCTATACATTATTCACTATATAATAACTTAGGAGCATTTTTTTTCCTATTGACAAAGCCAGTTATAGTTCGGTGTTATAACCAGCTCTTATAACGGCAAACACATACAGCTTTGTCAAGAGAAAGGCACTAGGCAATGAGTGGCTCCAGCTATACTGCTTATCTATTCTAGTGACACTTACTGAGGCAGAAAAGCACTCCTCAGTAATTGTATAAACAAACTCTGGCCAGAGCCAATGGGGCAGCCGACGTGGAGTTTGGGAACTGTGAAATCACTTTTTGGGATGCAAAAACACATTTTGGGCAGGAGCTGAAAAATGACAGCATGACATTCATGAGGTGCTGTAAATAAATGGCTATGTTGAAAATTTGAGGTAAAAATATTGAGTATTACCAAACTTATAAGCCTACATTTGCAAACTTAACATAGTCTCGTAAGTTGATTTTTTTATATTTTAACACCAAATTTATAACGTAGCCTTCTTATGACCCCACCTCATGAACAAAGGCAGAGAAAATGTTCAACTCATGTCCAAAAGGTGATTTCATACAAGGGATCACAAAATCACCTTTTGGGATGTAAAAATAAAAACAACATTTTGGCCAGGATTTGAAAATGACAGTTATCACATTCATGAGGTGCAGGAAATAAGCTACCAGAGGTTATTATTTATTTAGCTTTTGTTTACTGGTGAAGTACACTAGACAAGTATTATGCCTATTTTCAGGAACAGGTGCTGTAAATATATGGCTATATTGTGAACTTGGGGTAACAATATTGAAAATTATCAATATTATGAGCCTGTGTTCGCAAAATTCAATGGAGGCCCATACCTTTAATATTGTTTTAATATTTTTACACCAAGTTTTTAACATTATCTTCTTATGACTCCACCTCATGAACAAGGGCAGAGAACATTTTCATCTCCTGCCAAAAGGTGGTTTCATGCATGGACCGCAAAATCACCTTTCGGGACAGGTCTGCCCAATGTCAATCCAATTGTTCATGAGGCAGGGTCAGAAAAAAGGCATGTTGAAAATTTGGGCCAAAAATATACAAAAATGCACAAGTTATGCCACCGAGTTCAAAACACCATTGAAATACACTGAACAGCATGCCTGTTTCTTCAGTTTGCGGTCTGGCTTTGAAGAGTGAAGACGTGTCTGCGGTCCAGAGATGATTACAGCATTGGACCCCCAATGGGTAAATAAGGGTTTGGGGGGCTGCAGGGTGGTGGCTGCTGAGTGGGAGGGTCAGTTGGGGAACAGTAATGGTGCAAAAAGACATCAGTGGACAGTTTTCTTTTTGCAGGTAAAAAAAGGGACAGAAGAATCGCCATCGCAACACTGGGGGATTGGGCACCTCTAGTGTTACTGTTATGTTTCTGGGGGTGGAGTGGGGTGGTGGGTGCTGAGAGGGAGGGAAAAAATATATATACAAAAACACACATGCACACACAACAACAAATGACTGTGCATGTGCGGTAGTAGAGGGGGTTAAAAAAACAAAATCAAAACGAGGATTGCTGATTGAGACACTGGGGGACTGGGCACTCCCAGTGTCACTGTTATGTTTCTGAGGAGGGAAAGTGGGGTGGTGGGTGCTGAGAGGAAGGATTGTGTGGGGGAGAAAAAAACATAAAAAAAGATCACAGTGGAACATGATCATGACACTGGGGGTATTGGGTACCCCCAGTGTCATTGTTATGTTTCTGGGGGTGCTAAGAGGAAGGGTTGGGTGGGGTGGATATGTATAATTCTAAAAAAAATGCAAATTAGGGGTCAAGGCAGAACAAAGCACATGACTAAGATGGCAGCCGCACTGTACTGCCCATGCACTAGTAGTTGTGCATGCACAATACAGTTTGGCAGCCATCTTGGACACAGTGGAGTGTGCTGTGTTCCTCCATGACTGCCGACAAACTAAAAAATAGTGCAGTGCAACTTCTGATGCAGACAGTGAGTGGAGTGCTTCACAGACGTGGAGGTGACTATGTTGCAACTCCAACATGTTGTTCAGTTGGAAGGAATGCACTGCCTGCTTTTTTGATAGCAAGAGGTCTGCAGGGCTGCACCCACTGCAGCCCTAAAAAGGCATGGGTGGTATGTAAAACTCTAATTTTATACACACCCTTGGTGTGGGATGCTTAGATATACACCTCAGGCTTTGATCTCATGGTTTATATAGCATCTCACACACTGAGTGTGTGTAAAGTTCTAGTTATGCGCACCAACCCATGCCTTATTCTGTATTATGTCAACATAAACCATATGCAGAGAGCAGATCTCTGCAATTTT
Source organism: Neoceratodus forsteri (assembly GCA_016271365.2). Classification (NCBI taxonomy): domain Eukaryota; kingdom Metazoa; phylum Chordata; order Ceratodontiformes; family Ceratodontidae; genus Neoceratodus; species Neoceratodus forsteri. The sequence continues at coordinate 1,109,058,689 of CM028129.1, read as the reverse complement.
GCAAGTACTTTTATTAACATTGTGTTTCAGGTATCATAACTCTCTAGAGAATACATTCTTTTAATTTTCAGTTTTCCTTTCCAGTCTTCATACCACTTATTGGTACCCCGTCTAAGAAGTATGCATAAAAAGCATATGACTGCACTAACTGATCTGCAGCTGTGCAGAATTTTCAGATTTTTTCTGCCAGAAATCCACAGAATTTTAAAAATTCCACCAAATGCTACAGAATTGCATCAGAAGTGGAATTCTAAAATTCCCAATGTGCAATTTTTATGCTGCTTGCAAGCATGTGCAAGAAACAAGCTGCAGCAGCTTGCTGCAGAAGCAGGTTGTGGAGGTGCGGCACTGTTGTAGCCAGTGCCCCCACTGCCTTTGACGGCTTGGCGCACGTTCCTGAATGAGGTGATATGCTGCTGCTGTCACTAGTCCAGCCAGCATGCCACCACCTAGAAACATTTTAGCTGCTGCAAGCAGGGGCTGCCTCGTCATTGCAGCATCATCCGCTGCAATGTGGGAGCAACCCCTCATTGCAGGGCTTGCCGACGGGGCACCAGCTTCAGTCACCCCTTCCCCTTGCTGACAGGGGAGCCCACTCCCCATCGGCATAAGTTCTCTCCCCCTGCTTTTGTTCTGTGCTGAGGGGGGTGCCCAATCCCCCTCGGCACTTGTGTCCTCCCCCGGTATGTGGCAACGGGGGTGCCCAATCCCCCATCGGCTACAGACTCCCCTCCAAAAAACACTGCTGGGAACCCATTCCAGCATGCTAAATGCACCTGAAAAAGGAAAACCATCCCACAATGTTTTTTAATTTTTTTTAAACTAGTTAAAAATGAAAACAGTCTCTCATGGTCTCCCTGCTGCCTCCTCAAACCACGCCCACCCTCTGTGTGCCCTGCCTCCCCACAACCCCCCTCACTCCATACTTACCTCCGGAGCCCCATGTGATGATCTCCAGTGGACAGGGAACATGTCTGTACTCTTCAAAGCCAATCCTTGAACTGAGGAAATGCTGGTAACCCATATAATGGCATAAATAGGTTTTTTTCAACTTTGGTGCATATCTCAGGCATTTTAAGGAATTTTGGCACCAAATTTTCAATGTGGGGGTTATTGGGACCCCTCCTCATGAATTCAGCCACTGTCATGGCATTATTCAGTCCCAAAAGGTGATTTCGTGATCACTGCGTGGAATCACTTTTTGGGACTGATTAACAAAACAACAGTGCCAGTGTTCATGAGGTGGGTACCAGAAGCCTATATTGCAAATTTGGTGGGAAAATCAAAATTATTGTTTTACGAAAGCGTAGTGTTTCACAGTTGCTACACACGTCAGAATCTCATGATTTGCAATTTTTCACTCCAGATTTTCAGCATTGGCATTTTTCTGCACCTCCTTATGAACAGTACAGCTGTCATTTTTCACATCCTAGCTGAAATGTGTTTTCGCGCTTGTGGTGCAGAATAGCGCAGTTGCTGTGCGAAATCAGTGTTCGGGACACATTAAGAAAATTACAGTGACACTGTTCATGAGCAGAGGTCCTAAAATGCCTGTGTTGCAAATTTTGTGATGAAAGACCATAAAATGGCTGCGTTACGAGCGTGCATTGTGCAGTTTCCACGCACCCTTGTAACTTCTCAAATTAGTAATATTTTCACGCCAGATTTTCAGCACTGGCCTTTTTATTTATACGTCCTTATGAACAGTGCAGCTGTCATTTTTCACATCCTGGCCAAAATAAGTTTTCGCACTTCCAGCTCAGAATAGTTCAGTCACTTTGGGAAATCAGTGTTTGGGAGAGATTAAGATCTAGTGAGAGAGGGGGAGTGAACAAGATCAACTGAGCTCTGTCAGAACTGCTGCGGGTTTTGTTGTGGGCAGAAAAAGGAGCCAATGCAGGCAGGAGCCCAGTACAAAAGGGCAGCCTGTATCGGCGGGAGAAACAGAATGAGCGAGTGGAGAGGGGGAGTGAGTGAGTTCAGTGGAGCTCTGTCGGGGCTGCTGTGGATTTCTTTGTAGACAGAAAAAGGCACAAACATGGGCTAGAGCCCAGTACAAAAGGGCATCCTGCAGCGCCAGGAGAAATGGAATGAGCAACTAAGAGAGGGGGAGTGAGCAAGCTCAACACAGCTCTGTCAGGACTGCTGCAGATTTCTTTGTGGGCAGAAAAAGGCGCCAACACAGGCTGGAGCCCAGCACAAAAGGGGAGCCTGAAGCGCCAGGAGAAACAGAATGAGCGAGTGAAAGCGGGGGAGTGAGCAACCTCAACAGAGCTCTGTCAGGACAGCAGTGAACATCTTTGTGGGCAGCAAAAGGTGCCAACACAGGCAAGAGCTCAGTACAAAAGGGCAGCTTGCAGCGCCAGGAGAAACAGAATGACCGAGGGACAGAGGTGGAGTGAGCGAGCTCAACGGTGCTCTGTCAGGACTGCTGTAGATTTCTTTGTGGGTAGAAAAGGTGCCAACACAGGCAAGAGCCCAGTACAAAAGGGCAACCTGCAGCTCTGGGAGAAACAAAATAAGTGAGTAAGAGATGGGGAGTGAGTGGTCTTAATGGAGCTCTGTCGGAACTGCTGCGGATATCTTTGTGGGCAAAAAAAGGCACCAACGCAAGAAGGAGCCCAGTACAAAAGGGCAGCCTGCAGCGTCGGGAGAAATAGAATGAGTGAATGAGAGAGGGGGAGTGAATGAGCTCAATGGAGCTCTGCCGGGACTTTGGAGTTGCCCACCCTCCCGCCTAGGGTCCTCTGTGGTCCTATATTACAGCAGGGTCTCTTGAGTGGACACAAAGCAATGACTGGATACTTTTAGGATTGCTGTAATAATACAGATTTAGTTGTTTTGTTTATTTCTCTAACTGAGCTAAGTACTGAGCTATGCTGTTATGATTGCTGTAATAATACAGTGGATGACTGGGGGGTTCTTAGTTCTTAGGCATGGCACTTTCACTTCCAAATACCTAAACAGCACATATAAGCAAGCAACATTCGGCATTGACAAATGCTTATTTAAACTGTGGATTAGTAAGCTTTTTTTTTCTTTTTTTTTTATGCAAACCATGAAATATATTCAGTGGTTTACATGAACTGTGGATTCATTTTCTGAAAATTGATTAAGTAATCTATGAAATAGTATTCTGCAGTTTACATTGAACTGCTTTTTGGAATGCCAAGGAATTACAAAAAAAAATTGTGAAAAGTATTTGGAAAGGAAACAGCTATTTGTCACAAATTCAGCCAGCAAAAGACCACATTCCACATAGCTTTAAAAGTGATCTCTTAGTGCTTTCTTATGACACTATAGTGCTAACCATGGCAACAGAATGTAATGTCATAAAAATAATGGTGAGGGCAGTTGATGACAGCCATAGCCTTTTTGAAATACTCAGTGAAATAAGTACTGCATTATCTAAAATATGCAGTAGACCAACAACAGGAGAAAGTAAATAAAAAAAACTAGAAAATGAAGTTAAACATAATTGTTAAAAATACCATAGAATCACAGGATACCCTGGATAGTAGGGTGCATGAGAAATCCTTATAAATTAGTACATGTGTGCACAGAATACTTCTAAGTTCCTGCTTATGGGGGACTTCATGAACCTACAGTCCCTTCTGACTCTTAATTACCACAGTGTATTGCTATATTACTTCAGTATGCTGTATAACTTTACAATTGCAATGATGACTTCAAAACCACAGGCCAGTAGGTGAGAAAGAAGGGACCTACAGCTATATACTTGATTGCTAATTCCTCTTTCTCTTTACTAAATCATGGAAACATAGAATATTGAAATATAGAAAATGGCCAGCTGAAGAAGGCTTTATAGTCTATTCAGGCTGCCCTGTGAGGTGGTACATGCCCTCCAGAGATGATGACCAACCTCTTCCTCACCAGACCTCCCCTGTTCCCTTTCATCCCATCACAAATGCAAACCAGTAGAAACAGGTAAATTGTGTTAGTGTGTGTGTGTGTGTGGAGACTGCTGGGAAGAGCATGCAGGGGAAAAATGCAGAAGCATTGCTTTATGCTTGGGGATGGTCCAATTGCTTTTAAGCTCTATAAATCCTAACCTCAGCTCAGGTAACATGCAAACAGTCAAGCAGAAACACAATTTGCAAAGTTTCTGCAGTCTACACAGTTATCAGTCTGGAAAATCATGGAGACAGATTAACCTTTCCCTCCCCCATGTGGGGGGGGGGGCATCCTGCCACTAGGGTTGAGGACTAATGAGTGGAGCCAAGTCTGGAAACAGAAACACTTCCTGTCCAATAGCATCCTGACAACAGTAATTAGTGGATGAGAGGGATTAATGAATTGCTGGCCACGGTCCCAAGTATTTAAATTCCTAGAGAAACACTGTATCACACTTACCCACAGTTCTAACAGTCATTCAGAAGGCTGGTAGCTTCAGATTGACCACATGGAAAAGACAGGGCCTTAGCTACAGGGGGCTATCAGGTTATCAGGGCACTGATCCCCAACTCTTCAGCACAGCCCCCGTACCAGATTAACAGTAACATTGTATCAGACAGTAGCTGTCTCACTGCCAGTTTGTCTTTGCAGGCTCATCTGTTAAGCCTTACCTAGGGATTGTCACAACAAATAAATGTGTGAAGTTTGCTGACTACACCAAGATGGGGGCAAAGCTGAATTTCTAGAGGATAGTAGTAAATCACAATTAGATCTAAACTCGCTGAGTGATTAGGCTAACAAATGGAGGATGTCATTCAACACAAATGAATGTGTGGTATTACACCTGAGCAAAAATAACAAACACTATCAGCACACACTACAGGGGCAATCGCTCAAGGTATCAGACTCTGAATGTGACCTTGGTGTTACAGTAAACTCTGACTTTAAAATAATAAGTATTGCAAGTCCATTTATAAGGTCAGTTTCTTAACAAACATTATATAGAGGCACTTCTTGTGCAGCTCCAAAAGAATAACAATTCATTTATACAATACATACATCAGACCCTTGACAGACTATTGCTCTCAATTCTGGAAGGGGGAGTACCACCAATGTAAGCCACACTGAGAACATTCAGCAGAAAATGACAAGGCTGGTATGTGGCCTAGATTCAATGGATTATGAGTAAAGATTTAAAACATGAACACTTGGCAGCCTTGAAAAGTGGCGATTGAGGGGTGACCTCCTACTCATGTTTAATATACATAGACAGCAATTTAATGGCAGAAATGGGACTAAAATGCAGACCATCATTTTCCAGTAAGTATAAATATAATAAACAGCTCCCAAAAGCTGACTTCAAAACCAATGAAAGAAGAACTATGTTACACAATGAATAGTGGACATATGGAACTCCTTACCAACGGACATTGTCAACAGCAATAATGTAACAACTTTTAAAGCCAGAACTGATAAATATCTCAAAAGTACATCAGTTAGATACTCTACAGTATGTCATGAAGGGACAGCTAAATTTGGACATCTCTGACCCTTGCCGTCTCGACAATCCAAGTATTAAACCAAGTATATTTAGCATTATAAAAGCAGGGATGGGTGTTTCTGATCCCCAAAATATTAATGGACTGTATCCACAAAAGTTCTGTGGAGTAATTTCATGAACTTGCGTGGACCTTTATGAACCTTTGTGTTTAAGAATGTTTATGAACACAGTTTGCCCATTTGTTATTCTTGCACAATTCATGAACATTCATGAACTTGATTGCTGAATTTTGACGCATGTTCGTGGGCTCACTTTATGAATGTTTAATGAACAATCACAAGTAGAATGCTTTGTCATATAAGTGGAAGCTGCACCAATTCTTAGTTTCCAGATCATCTTGTGACTGCTATACCTAATCTTTGCAGACAGCTAAATGCACTGGGACCTCTCTCTTTTACCATTTGCCCCTATATAGCCCTACCCTGTTGCTGCGCTATTCCACTTAACAGCACTTCCTTCCTTCATCCCTTTCCTATCCCCATCCCTGCCCTCTTTCATCTTACCTCATCACCCCTTCCTTTACCCCTCCACTACCACTTCCCCTTCCTCCCTCCTCTCTGTTTCCTCGCCTTGTTCTCTCCCTCTACCCCCCACCTCCCGTGGATCTTTTTCTGCATAAGCTTCATTATGGCAGCTCCCTCCTTGTTCTTATTTTGCTCCTTCCACCCACCCCCAAATTCATCCCCTGTTCTCCCTCCTTGTAATCACTTTCACCCCTCTTCAGACAAAGCCACTGGCTGCACTTGACACAATATTCATCTTGCCACAGTATTCATTTATTGATGTAATTACTTTCCTCAAGTTGTACTGCTTGCTGAAACCATTGTAATTTGTTATTCTTGTGCACTTGATGAGGAACCTCTGTAAAAGAGCTCTTGGCTAAAAGGGCTTTCTGATTTGTTAAATAAATAAATAAGTAAATAATGAATAAATTATGGATGTTCAAGAACAGCTCATGATTATTTCACCATTGATGATCCCCGAGTATGAACATACCTGGAAGCTATCCAAATTGGATTTGCTCTGTTGTTGCACTGGTTGGCAACAGAAATGCTGCAGACCTCTTCTTTTCCTTTGTGGACACCCCCTTACTGCCTGCAGCATTGTTGGGGTTGGGCTCAGAAGCCAGCACAGGGAGGGGTATTTGTTTCTAAAACAAATCAGATGGATCAGAAGGGAAGGAAGAGAGCAGGAAAGGTTCTTTATAACACAAACTGGACTAAGACTAAACTAACAGGAATGAGTCAGCAGAGGGAAAGAATGAGTGTTTGCTTTGTAAAAAGAGCTTAGACTAGGAGCAGGATTAGAGTGCTGGGAGGGAGCCAGAAGAGGGACAGAGTGGGAGTTTATTTTTTAAAACAAATTGTACTAGGATGAAGTTTGAGGGAGGGAGCCAGCAGAATTAGACCTGGAGTGGGATTGGAGTGGAGGAAGAGAGCCAGCAAAGGGACAGAATGGGTGTTTGTTTTTTAAAACAAATTAGACTCTGCTGGTTGAGTGGTGTGGAGGGCGAAGGTGCTGAGCACCTTACTTCCTGCCACACCAGTGACCCAGGTTCGGGAATGAGCCCGGGCTGCTGCAGTTGGCTAGGTGGGGGAGGGTGGGGAAAGGATGGAGGTGCCACCAGGCATCTCTCCTGTCCTGAATTGGGAAGATTGGCCACACTGGCTTTTGGCTGCCACCAGGAGGAGGCCTGGTGGTAAGCCCATAGGAGTGTCAGGAGGCAGACGTTAGTCAGAGGGTGGGGGCAGGAGTTGCAGTCTCGAGACTCATGCACGCCTCCATGCACATGCGCTCCTCAAAGATGCCACTACTAGGGAAGGGAGAGCAGAAAAACCTAGGAGGAAAATGACAGGCATGACAGGAATGTATGACATTCACCCTCTGAACCCCCACCCACCTAGTAACTGGGATGACCTGCAGTGACAGACTGGATTTCAGGCATCGAGGGAAGAATGTCCTTCCCCCACCATGGGGGTAATTCATGGTGGCCCAAGCTGCAAGGTAAGCCATGTGGAGGCTATGGATGGTGGAAAGGGAGTGGTACGGTTGGCAGAAGGGACTCTACCCCATCATGGCCAGGGGGAAAAAAAACTTACATATTAAAAAAAGGGGGTTAGAAAGAGGAAGTCAGCAGAGGTAAGAAATGGGTACAATTTGTCTTAATAAATCGGACCAGGAGTGGAGGGAGAGAATCAGCAGAGGGAGGAAATGGGTAGTATTTTCTATAGAAAATATGGACAAAAACAGATTTTGGCATTGATAGAGTGAGCCAGCAGAGAGAGGAAGCAGTAAGGATTAACAAGAAAAGAAGAGGCCACATGCTGTAGGCTGGAAGTGTGTCACACTTGCATATGGGAGACCTGAGTTTGCATCCTGCCCTTGACTGTCCTTCTCCGGTGCGGTCTAGGATGCAAAACAGGCATATTACACTCTGACCCTGGGGGAAGAAGAAGGTCAGTCCCCTGCCATGGTGAAGCCAATACTGGCATTGTTGTGTGGGTGACCACACAATATCAACCACACCCCACCTATAGGATGGCAATGGAGAGCTACTATGTATTGGGTAGCGGTAGGGTCATTTACAAAGGGAAAAAACACAACAGCTTTGATAAACTACATTTCACATGTATAAAGTCATCTCTGAATAGGGAGGGGGTGGGAATACATTACTATTAGAATGTCCACTCAAGTACCCTCAACAGGCACCACTGCCACCCCCTCCACCCCACCCACCTCCCCCCGGTTTCTGGGCTGGCTAGGGACATGGCTCAGGATCAATAGCAGAATGCAATTACACAAAGTTTTTAATTTAAAAAAAAGTTACTTTACAATACATGTAATTACAATGTCAAAGAAAACAAAAGACAAAATTGTACTGATTGCAAAGCTACTATGAACAGCCAGGTTGTCAGCCTTCACTTTCTGTAAAAGATGAATCAGGTGTATATGTAGCAAGCATTTGTCAATGCTGACTGTTGGCTTGCTGGCATTGGCATTGGTAGTGCAGGAGTTACAGAGATGCATATTAGGAATGGCAGTGAAGTATTGAACTAATGCCACCCCCCCTCCGCAGAGACTGAAAGGCATTGGGAGTGTGGATCTGGTGGGTCGTTGGCCAAAACGCTTACACCATTCCACCTCACTCCACCCTGAAGACACCGACAGGTGTCACGGTGTGCTTTGGGGTCTTTGGCCCTTATGTTCACCCCATTCCATAAGGAAATAAGCTGAGATGGGTGCAGTATAGGAGAATCAGGTGAATGTTAGGGTGACAGTCTGCAAGGCACACCTCGATACTTGTTAGTGGCTGTAGGATGGGGGGGTGGTAGAATACCACAAACATTACAGCTGACGAACCCAAGTTACACCGCGATACTTGTCAGTCTCTACAGGGAGGGTGTATGGTTGGAAACCTTAATGCCCCTGGTGTTTGTTGGTATTTTCACTCCAAATTTTCAACATGGGCTTTTTGGGACTCCACCCAATGAACAGTGGCACTATCATTTCTTTAGTCAATCCTGAAAGGTTATTTCGCACAGCAACTATGCCATTCAGAGCCACAGGTGCAGAAATACATTTTGGCCAGGATGTGAAAAATGACAGCTGTACTGTTCATGAGGAGGTGTGAAAAAATGGCAATGTTGAAAATTTGGAGAGAAAATATGAAAAATGCATGAACTTTCAAGCGTGCGTAGAAACTGTGCAATGTATGCCCGTAACGCGATCATTTTTTGGAATTGTTTCACCAAATTTTCAACATGGCCATTTTGGGTCCTCTCCTCATGAACAGTGGCACTGTGATTTTGTCACTTTGTCCCGAAAGTCAATTTCGCACAGCGACCATGCCCATTGTGCACAACAGGTGCGAAAACACATTTTGGGCAGGATGTAAAAAATGACAGCTGTATTGTTCATAAGGAGGTAAATGGCAATTTTGAAAATCTGGAGTGAAAATATTAGAAATTGGTGAAGTTATGAGTCTGTGTAGAAATTGCTCAACACATGCTTGTAATGCAGTCATTTTTTGGAATTTTTCCACCAAATCTGCAGCATGGGCGTTTTGGGACACCACCTCATGAGCAGTGGCAGTGCCGTTTTGTTAATCAGTCCTGAAAGGTGATTCTGTGCAGTGACTGTGAAATCACCTTTCAAGACTGAGAAATGAAATGACATTGACATGTTCACGAGGTGGGGTCCCAAGAACCCCATGTTGAAAATATGGGGTCAAAATTTAAAAAATGGCTGAGATATCAACCTAAGTTGAACCCCCCCCCATTATAAATCTTACCGTCATTTCTTCACATCGCAGTTCGGCTTTGAAGAGTGCAGATGCATCCTGGCTCAGAGAAGATTGTGGCTCCTGACTCTGAGGCTAAGTATGGGTGGGGGTGGGGAGGGGTGCAGAGGGAAGGTAGGGATAGGGAGGGGATGGAGACATCGTGGACCGTTTTCTTGTTTGCAGGAAAAAATAAAACAAAACTGTGAGGTTTTCTTCATTTACAGGTTAAGAAATGAAAAAAATAGGCACACTGGGGTGGTGCCCAGTGTTCTACAATTCTTGGGGGGAATGGCGGGAGCGGGTCGGCAGCAGCAGTGGGAGGTTGCGGGAGGGTTTTATTGTCTGTCAGAGGATGGGGAATGGAAGGACCTGGGAGAGCAGCAGCAGTGGGAGGTTGTGGGAGGTGTTTTTTCTGTTGGGGGACAGGGAATGGAAGAAGCAGGAAGGGAAGCAGCAGTGGGAGGTTGCGGTGTGGCAGGTGGCAGGAGCTGCGAACATGCCGACATGGGGATTGGGCAAGAGCCATTATTTTTACTGAACTGTTTCACCAGGAAAGGCACGTAATGGAGGCATGCCATCTGTCACTGCAATGACACGCTTGTCTCTGATTGCAGCGGCAGATTTGTTTCATCTCCATGGCTGTCTTTGAAACTGCTGTCATCGGCAGTATGCTCACTGATTGGGGGCTGAGGGACACACCCACTAAAGCGTCCCCTGCATTGGCCAACACTGACACACCTCTACATTTGTGCTAACACCACAAGATGTTGCTTGCATGTGTGCCCAAGCAAACATAAAAAGCAATGTTCTGAGTGTAACACCATCTATATGTGATGTGAGATACTGCCATGACAAAGCCCTATTGTTGCAGTGAAGTAGTGTTGTATTGTAATGGAGAAATACCAGGGATGTCACATCAAGAACATTTCTGGAGGGGGGGTACACAATTAAAAATGTATCAGAAAGGGCACAAAATTACATATTCTTCAGCCCACAAACCAGTTTGAGGGGCACGTGCCTCCTGACTCTGTGGACATGATGACCCCAAGAAATGCAGTGTAATGTAGTCATAACCGCAAATGACAAAACCTGCTGTACAGACAGCATTTAAAGGAATGTTCCAAGATACACACCTGGGCTTCTTTCTCTCCTCTGTTTGTATGTGTTCTATAAATATGCACACCGCACCCATGTGATTGAAAATAAAGTAGTTATTTGTGCAACACCAGGTTGTGCATTGGAGAAAGAGTAATGTGTGCTCCAGGACAGCCCATGTTCCAGTTGCCTTGGAAGTGCTGCTGGTTAGCGCAACTGGAATGGTATTCTGGGTGGCCTGAGTTCATGTCCCAGCTGAGGCACTTACTTCTTTCTCTCCTCTTTTTGTATGTGTTCTATAAATATGCACACTCCACCCATGTGATTGAAAATGAAGTCATTATTTGTGCAACACCAGGTTGTGCATTGGAGAGAGTAATGTGTGCTCTGGGACAGCCTGGGTTCCAGTTGCCTTGGTGGTGCAGCTGGTTAGTGTGACTGAAACGGTATCTAGGCAGCCTGGGTTCATGTCCCAGCTGAGGCACTTACTTCCTTCTCTCCACTGTTTGTATGTGTTAATCATAAATATCTCTGGACTACTGCCAGCAACAGAGGAACCCAATGCCTCATTTAAAATATAGTTTTGTGTACTTTAAAACTGTGATGGCTACTGTTCCTAAATGCTCCACTTTAAGAGAGCACACTAGCCACTCAACTAAAGGGAATTTTTCCCTTAATTTGAATAGTAAGAGATGCTGCCTTCAGGTCTCAGGGTCCCAGTTTGATTCACAGCAAGTGCTAGAGGGAGGTCTGCCCAGTAGTTGGGATAGATCTGTAACCCACAGGTGCTACAGTAGGAAGAGGTTAAAAGTCTGGTCTTCCTCTCTAGCTGAGTGCCAAGACCAGTGGTGACCTGTAGGTAATAAAAGGGGATGGGACCATTTATATAGAGTCTGATAGGGTAATCTCCCAGACAGAGAAGAGCTGGTGTGTGTGTGTGTGTGTGTGTGTGTGTGTAGTCCCTGTAGGCCTCCACAGTAGCCTGTTTCTTTTTCTTAAGTCTGATGCTGAACTCAGACAGTAGTGGTGCTGTAGTGACGCAGGTGTGAAGAGAAGTCCCTTTGGGACTTAAGAAGTGGGACAGCCAGCTGGATTTAACTAATTCCAGAAGAGGAAGATAATTTCATCAGAGTGCATCCTGAACTGAAAGAGAAGTTATGGAAAACCTTAGAAAGTAAGGTATAGGGAGAAAGCAGGGCCTCCTTTCCCACTGGAGTTAACAAGGTAATGTGCAGGGTACCTGAGTTTCAGTTCAGCCACTGACCCCTGGTGGGATTTGCAGACATCCTATTTATCATCTCTGCTAACTGAGGCCCTGTGTTGAAAGACTCCTGGGAAAATAAGGTGTGGCAGGGCATGAGTAAAGATTGGATGAACTTAGAATTAACTGTTGAGTACCCTACTACAGAGTTCTTCTAAATTTGATAAAAATGCAGAGGAGCCCAGGGAGACCAGTGCCACCCAAATACTGATCCATGGAAGGAAGGTGGTTGGTCCTTTAAGAGGGGGAATTATTCTCTGTCCAGAGGGGAATCATCAAAAAATTCTCCAATGTCCTGGTGTACTACTGTGCCAGTTGGGGTCACACATGGGTGCTGTGCTCCGCAGACAGAGATATTCTTGTTGTCTAGGGTTTTCCAAGAAGGGTTGCCTGTCCAGGAAGCTGGGAATGAGGATAGAGTACAATGTAAGGATCAGTGTTAGACCCACAGGGTGAACCATGTTTTGCTCTTGCAACATAGGAAAGGAAGTGTAAGAATTGTCCCGTATAAGAATATGTGCTGTCTCCAAGGAGGGTGAAGCTGAACAAAGAAGAACGTTCTGTTACCTAAACTGAGATGCCCCGTCAGGGATCCTGTAACCATCTGAGAGTCCATGATGGCATTGTTGAATCTGATCCCTACCTGAAAGCAGCCAGGGAGCGCAGCCAGTGCTGTAAATAAACCCTCTACTGTTTGAATGGAAGATATATGTGGAATATTAATTTGTTGCCTATTCATTAAATGGTTTCAGTGTTGCCTCCTCCACATCTGTAGCTGAGGGTCTCCTAGAAATATAACAAAAAGAACACTGGCTGATTCACTCTTATGGTGTAGGGTACCTGAAGTGTGAAGCTTGACTGCAGATAGCTACCCCCACACACAAAGTGTATGACTATCTGGTGCATTGGTATTAGTCTGGGTGAACCGTGCCTGAGCTGGTATTGGGAGCTAGTATATGACGCAATGCATCCACCTATGGGCATCCTTCTAATAAAAGCTGCTTGGGTGCTTCCCCAGAAGAAATAAATAAATCCACCCACAGAGACGGGGAACCCAAGCAGTATGCTCACTACTCCACTTATCACCTTAAGTCTGCACAGTATAATTAATGGTAATTACAACACACTATTATCCAAAGAGACAGGAAATACAATATGTACAAACAAAATAACTGACTTTATTTTGGTTCGGGAACATGGTTCTGGGAAGGGGGAATGGCAAGGGTTAAAAACAAACAATTAAACAAATGCTGTTTACCTTAATAGTGACCCACCACTCACCAGTCAGGGAGTCTGTTTCAAAAGTCACTATCCACTGATGCACCAGTATATCCAAATGCCATATGAGGAGCTCACATGTGCACACAGATTGCTGAAGTTGCAGGCTTGGTGGTAGATGGACTGGTGTGGTACGGGTTGATGTTGGCTGTTGGGATTCCAAAATAATATATATATCTATATATGTAGTCGTAGCATACTCTCTCTCTCTCTCTCTCTCTCTCTCTCTCTCTCTATATATATATATATATATATACACATATATTTTAAACTTTCTTTCTCCTTCTACCACACCAATTGGGACTTCTTTTGGCCAGTGCTACCATCCCATCCACTGAGGCCCTCTTACCTGGGATCTGAAGTTCTTGGACCACCTGTGACACACCACAATGCCAGGCCACTCCTCCCCTGAGGCTTACTCCCTCCCCGGAGTTTTCTTTTGCTACTCGGCATGCAATCCAGCTGGCATCCCAGCAGAGGTGAAATCCTGGAGCTGCACCAAGGTCAATGGGAAGAGGCCTGATGTTGGAGGTGGGGGGCAGATGAGGCATCATTTTCCCACTCTGTAGCTTTTCCCATTTTTCCATTGTCCCCAGAGGCACAGTCATGCAGTGACGCCCAGGAGGTCACTATGTGCATTTCCGCAAACAGGGAGTCGGCATCTGCCACTCCACCCCCCTGGTTCTAGACTCCCATTCACATCACCCCAAACCATCTCTAAAGGTCAAGTACCGTATGTACTTGCACATAAGTCGGTCTACTTATAAGTCAGGGTATATGATTCAGTAGCAAACATTAATGCACTTTGCTAAGACCTGCTTATAAGTCAGAATGACTTTTTGAACTGCCTGAACTCTGAACACTTACTGAATGACTGTCTGTAAAAAATTAAATCATGCAGCTTTAAAAGCGAATTGGGACAGACTGAGCACTAAACACTGAGTAAAAAAGTAAAAATCAGCTTTTATTTAACAATGCAGTCTTGAAAGCTATTGCAAAAAAAAAAAAACTAATCAGCTCATTTATTTTATTTTCTCTGCAGTGTACGAACAGCGTTTTCTTTTGAATGCAGGCATCTCAGAAGTAAGCTAGAAGTTAGATGGCAATGCGGGGTATGCGAAAGTATTTAACAGCTTACTACCTGCTAATTGCTGCCACTAATATACCAAATTAACACCACGGCACTTGAATAGGCAACAATGAAGAAACAATGTAGCACCTCGTCTCCATTTGGCACACTGCAGGACACTAAGCAAGTATGCAACAATGTAGCACCTCAAACGCCTTTGATGCTATTTACTGTATCACACAGCGGGAGACAATTGATGTTGACTGTGGCTGCAAAGTGTATATTTTTGCGGACTGGAATCATGTTTTTTTAGTGAATTCTGGTTACTTGCGTATAAGTCAGTACCCATAATTGAAGAGACTGAAAATCTTCAAAAACCTACTTATGTGCGTATATACAGTAAGTACCAGAAGTCACATCCCCACCCCCCCACCCCCGAAGGAAAACTGGCCTTCAGTCTGTCAATAATCCTTCCTGGCTGGCACTCCAAGGTTTCTGGCTCGTTTTCCAAAATTGGTTCGTTGATGTCGCAAGTGGTAGTGCTGCTGCACTGCTGGGCCAGCTTCAAAGTAACATTAAACACACAAACAGGTCTTTATATTTCTGGTCTTTGATGGAAAAGCTGTCTGATTGGCAGATTTTTAAGCCTTGCTAGAATGCCCAGATACATATCTACCTATCCTTATGGTAAACTATAAACAGTTGTAGGGCAGAGTGATGATTACTATACTCGCAACATGATGTCAGCAGCTGACACAGTCACTCTGAAGTACCATCCTCAGTAAACTGGGCAGCTGAGAAGATGAAAACTTGACCAGCAGAGTAACTGCATTTCCAGTATTACAGCAGTGCATACTGTGCAGACCTACCAGGTCAATATGTCATACACTTAATAGCATACTACAAAACCCCGTAACTGCAACAGCGCAGTACAACAGAGCGAGAGGGTGCAATACTGCGAATGGGTCTGTGCACGGTACTGCACCCTCTCACTGTTCCAGGCAGAGGATAAGATCTCTGCCAGGATGCAGTTCTGCCAAGCAGCTGCCATGGCTCAATGCAGTGAGCCACTGGCAGCAAGGAAACGAGGCAATGTGTTTGAGACCGGGTTTGATTCCCGGTCCCAGACGCATGGAAATGTTCTTTTTTTTTGCACATTGTGTGATACTAGTGTTAACTCCCCCCCTCAGAGTTAGTTATAATAATTGGGGGGGGTTGGGGGCACAACCCCCTGTAAGGGGGTACGTGGGGTGAAGCCCTCCTCAAAAAAAAGACATGTCGCATGGCATATATCGTGCTGTTTTGGCAGCATGATGTATGCATGCAGCATAATGTCTTGTGACATTATGACCCCATGCCCTGTGCAGAAATACTTGTGGAGGTTTAATCCATCAATTATCCTCTTCCCCCATGGTGGCATTGTTCTTCACCTATCCAAAATCAGGACACCCAAGCTGAATTAGATTACTGTAAAAGACATCCCAGAGTAAACTGATGATCACTGGGTTAGTTTAGAAGTCATTTCACTGTTTGCATGGGAGCAAGGTATCATGGAATGAAGCCGGAAGGGGTAAATTCCAGAGAAATCTGAGGAAATATTCTTCACTGAAAGAGTAGTGGATGCCTGGAACAGTTTTTCAGTGGAGGTGGTTGGGCAAAAAACAGTGGTGGGCTTCAGATATGTCTGGGATAGGCACAAGAGAATTTTAATGGAAAGCAAGGGGGGAGGGAGCTTGAGATTAAGTAAGGTTTGCGGTGACAGTATATAGGCAGAGACAAAATGGGCAGACTGGATCGGCCATGCAGTCAATATCTGCTGTCAAATTCTATGTTTCTGTGCTAGCACACTATGGCCTGTTTGTGGGGGGGGGGGGGTTAACTTCAACCTTGCTAAATTTCTTCAAGTGCACCACTGAAGGAACCTGGGCTACCATGCCTGCACTGGGTCTTTAGCGTAATTCCTGGGTACTCAGAGTCACTGGTCTTGTGCTATGCTTGAAATCCTAGTTTTAATACTGGTACCAGCTGAAGAGTTTACTGCACTCTTTGTAGTGTAATTCATCTTTTTGTGCCCCTTGATTGGATGGGTGCTTCATAGACCATGTAGGATTGGAGAGGGTGGTAGTGATCCACAGCACAGTGGCTCCCAGGGGGCATTGCTACAGTGTGGTAATGCTCAAAGTAACTTGCAAC
The DNA here is from genome assembly GCA_016271365.2 of Neoceratodus forsteri. Taxonomy (NCBI): domain Eukaryota; kingdom Metazoa; phylum Chordata; order Ceratodontiformes; family Ceratodontidae; genus Neoceratodus; species Neoceratodus forsteri. The sequence goes on along the minus strand of CM028129.1, from coordinate 1,109,042,035 downwards.
TGGCTAACCCCCTGTTTTTGTCCAGCTTCCGGGCCTATGTTCCTAAATAAAAACTGCTAATTTGTTAAATTTCACCTACGTGTGTGAGCCCACTTTGTGTATCCAGATTAAACTGTTTATTGGTAAAGGTAACATCTGTCTTATGGTCCCCAGGGGGTGATCCAGTCCAGTGTAGGGAAGTGGGTAGGTACAGCATCCCACATGTAGGTGCTTCATGCAACATACGGCCCACTTATTCTCTCCAGGCAGAAGTACCGTGATATTTATTTTTTCTGGGATGAAACCCCCTACACCAGGAAAAAGAATGAACTCAATCCCCTCAATGAGGTGGGACCCACACAGTTACCAACCAGGGCTGTGAAATCAGACATAGTGACCCAGGAGTCACACATTGGAGGTACTGCTGGGAAAGCCTGTTGAACATCTGGACACGCCTAAGGGCTTTTCAGAGATTTTTGCCATTGACACCCCCTCTAAAAATTTCTGCAAAAGTAAAACTGGCTTTTCAAGAGGTAGGGGACTGGTGTGTGATCAAGGGTCTGGACCCCCAGAAAGAAATCCTGATAAAAAATGTGTCCTAGGAGCGAGGGAAGGTATCCATCTTGGAAGCGCTAAGGAAGGCCCTGAAAGATTATAGGAAACTGAAAATTCAGGGAATGACTCGAGAACCAGGTACCCAGTTTTTAAACCTAAATATGGAAACTGAGATGGTCTTAAGGGCCATGAACCTGCCTGAGGAGCCTAAAGAAGTCTGGGTGGGGATAAACAAAAGGAGTCAAATCAGCCCAAAATTACCTTAACCACTCACAAATTCTGTTGGGGATTTCATGACCAAACTGGAACTGTTGTTGGCTAGTGATGGGAAGACCTTCAAGGATGTTCAGACCTTGTTGCTTTCCGGGGTAACCTCTGAAGAATCTGGGCTAGTTCATTCTGCTGGCTCAGATTGTTACTGGTACCCAAGATTTTTTTTCTGGCACCACCCCCAACCCTGCTGGAGAAGATAACTATGAAACCTGGATTGATTATGCTGTCCCAGTGCTACATAAATGGCAATGAACTAAGGCAGAAAAATACAAGAGACTGACAGAGAGTCTGAAGGGGCCAGCATTGGATGCCATCCAGTCCTTGCATGCCACAGACTCAAAGGCTCATGCAGATGAATACCTTGCCTCCCCAGACAGTGTGTTTCAAAGTAAAGAATCCTGTGATAACCAGTACTGGAAGTTTAAGACCACCAAACAATACCAGGAAGAATCTGTTTAGCTCTGGCATGTTTGCTGTTTCTTGCTTTGTTTGCCAAGTTTCTCTTTGTAGACAATTCTACAGCCAGCCTGTAGGCATCAGCCAATCTACATCATCCTGCCTATCTACATCTGCTCAAAAGGGGCTTACAAAAAAGTGTACTGCAAAAGTGGAAGAAAGTCCAAGGACCTGAACAAAATCCAACTAGAAGAAAGTGCTATAGGCCACAACTTTCAGAGTTACTGCCTTTAATATTATGCTTAAATAAGAGACTGGTTGATCCACCCTCCCACTGAGTCCTACTGTGGGAGGTTAGAGATGCCAACAAACAAGATGAACAGTGGGGACCCCTGCCTACTTCCACCGCCAGTGCCCAAGTGTTGGACAGCAGAGGCTCCCTTGCTGCCACAGAACTACAGAGATTGATACAAAAAATGGAAAGTGTGATAGTTCACCCTGGTGTGAGCAGTTCACCCCTCGGTTGGAGCCTGAACCCTCCAGCATGCCTGTTTCAAGTAATGTTGTGTCAACCACCTCAAACAATGGGGTGCTAGCATCAAATGCTGTCTCACTGGTGGAGGTCCATGCTCAACTGACTGAGTTAAGGAAAATGGTGGGAGAATCAATGAATCACCAAGTCTTGCAATCATTATGACCCTGACTGGGAGGGAGGGCATCCATGAAACTCTACTTCTTGAACCCCTCAACAGCAAATGCGTAGAGATAACATTTACTGCTACTGCAGCAGCAGGGATGGACATATCAAAAGTCAGTGTTAGTCAGAAAGCAACTTTCAGAGGGTCATTGACTGGCTAATCAGTGAAAAATTAGCCAAGAACCCTGCCAGGTCTTTAAACTTTAGCGGGCCCCCAGTAGAGAAGTGCTCTGGTACCCTGGGAACCAGTGACTCACTATAAGTCATTGCTAATGCTACAGTTCATGTCAAAGCCAATGCATTAGATATCAAAACCGAAATGTCAAGGAATTGGGGACAAGATTGTGGGTCCTACTTCAGATGTGGATGCTCGAGTCGATGAATGGCCCACTTGAGTACTCCTGGATAGTGGCTCCCAAAGTCACTATATTATTTAAAGACAATTATGATAAGTATCATCCACATAAAAAGTTGGAGCCCTGCAAAGCTTAGATATCTGGGGTGTCAGCAGAGCTTCATACCTCCATCTGGACTTGATTAGTATCTGGAGCTCCTTGCCAATGAACACTGCTGTAACTTCTACAGCTGTGGAGACATGTGCCCTGGTGTGCCCATAGACAAGTATGTATGAAGAGATTCCAATCACTGAAGGAACTAATGCCCGTATATTCCACTGCCTGGGACAGTTGTGTAAAAAGTTTGAAGTCCGACAGGAAAAGCATGAATGTTCCTCTATGGACTCGTCAGACAAACTTACACTTGCAAAGCTCCTGCTCTACTTGAGGATGAATCTGTGGGAACTATTTGCTGCTAGGGCTGATCTGAAGTGGTGTTACCCCCCAACAAAACAGACTAGCCATCAAACGAAATGTGCACCTCAAGGGATCTTGCCACAATCAGCTGCAAATATTGGATTGCCAAAAGGAAGCTGGTTTGCCAGTGGAGCTTGCAGTCAAACCTAACGTGCTGCCAGCTAAAGTTCATGCATATTTCCAACAGGTAACAGTTCTTGGGACAAATGTAACAGACTGACCAGTGACCATCTGAAGAGGACAAACCCTCACCTGGGTCTATTGTGCTGATCTGACAGTGTAGCCACCAGAGAGATGATCCAGCACCAGGACAATTGGACCTTGAATTATTCAAGTACAGAGACCCTTCTTTATCCACAAAGTGGCAGAATAGAATTCAAAAGAAGTTGGCACAGTGGACAAAAGTTTTCTCCCTGTAGGTTTATTAACTTATAAAGCTCTACATGGACAGGGTCCTGACTACCTGAAAGATCTCCTGGTTCCTTACACTGCATTGCGACAGCTCCGCTCGGCTGACGAGGGGTTGCTGGAGATCCCGAGGGTCTGTTTAAAGTCATCTGGTGCTCACACCTTTGGGTCTGTTGTCCCTACCATCTGGAATTCTCTGCTCCGTCAGTTACGTGAGTGCAGGACAGTGGGGTGCTTTAAGCAGGTACTGAAGACCTGTCTGTGGGGTAAAGCTTACCCCGAACTTCTGTGATTTTATCTGTTTTTATTATTTTGTTTTATGTGACTGTGCAGTGCCTTGATTTATGAAAGGCCCTATATTAAATAAAATTTATTATTATTATATATGGAAGATGATTCTTAGGTTATGTTGATAAGGGTTCAGGATGAAATCATATGATGAGGCTAAGATGTTTCTAGGATCCATTTCAACTTTACATCACAAAGTACTCAAGTGACTGAGACCATCTACCAGGATAACCCCTGCCAGCAGATCTGTAAGAAGGCAGCCTATGAGATGGTAGCTGCCTCCCTCACAAAAAGAAGCTTTAAACAAGGCAATCCCTGCTCTACAAATACTATATCCCTGTAAATGTTCTTTAGTACAGCTCAAGAACTGTTTGAAGGTGCCAGCCTGGCAGCACAGCGGCAAGGCCTCCACTCACTACTCTAGCTTGGGAATGGGCTCAGGTTGCAGGGGGCTGGCCGGAGGAAGGAGCAGTAAGCATCCCAGTGGACAACTGTCCTCCCTTGAGGAGGGAGGATTCCATTCTCTGTTGTTTGATTGCTGCTCGGTGGAGGCTGCTTCAGGGTTGGGAACTGCTGTAGATGACAATGTGTACTTGTGCCAACTGCACATGTACACACAAAATCATTGCATGCTGGCAGACCCCTAGGGATAAAATTGCGTGGAAAACCACCGAAGTAGCAGGATGGCAACTGGCCCCTCACCTGCCCTGCACCATTGACCAGATACCCACCTCTGGACTGGATCCTGTTCTCACTGAGGAAAGTGCACTCCACTGAGGGCCATACCATGACAGGCAAGCCTCAGTGGAACTTAGAAGTAAGGGTAAGTACCTGGGAGTGGTGAGTGATAGGGCTGGGAGGGGGGCAGCCAGAAAGTGACCATCTGGTAGGTCAGGTGAAGAAATACTAGATTGGAAAAAAAAAAAAGGATTTCAGGATGGTTAACTGACTGACTGGCTGACTGAGCTGAGAAACCACATATGTGCCACTCTCTCTGTCTTTGGCAAATATCTTCTGTAGTCTGAGCTGATGGGGGACTCTGCAGATGTCCCATTTTGATGCGTCAGTGTCTATTGGCTGTCTCATTCACATGGGGAAAAAGGGCTCTTTCATTAGCCCTCTATTGTCACCAAATCCCATAAAGCATTTCACAGCCTACTGCCCCTCTGTCTGCAGGACACTTCCCCAATTGGATGGCTGCTAGTCTGCCCTCTAGCACTTCCCACAGTCCTGTGAGCCAGCGAGAAAAAAAGATGGCCTCACCCATAGAAGAGATGCTTGGATTTCAGATGTTAAAATAGGAATCATACGACTCTGCTCTGTTAGGATTTTTGGAATTCATTGTTGACAATCTAAAATCCAAAATACTGTGAATGATGCAGATTTTGGAAATGGAATCCAATTTCACATCAGACTACTAGTAATCCCCCCCCCACCCAGTAAACAGACCCCACAAGTAATACTTACTTAAAGAAGACCTCCCCCTTCCCCCACCCTTGTTTCCCCCTCCCTTACCTTAACTCACTGTGGCTGCACTGGATACTGAAGGTACAGGGTCTAGTGGCTCCAGTTCCAGCTTTGGGTCTATCGCTCTGTCCAGAGTTGAGGGCATCCAATTTCTTTAATTTAATTCAAGGTCCCTTCCAAAAATCATGTGATACTTAACTACCTTCACCAGCACAGCAACCAACACATCAGTGCAGCCCCCTGACTGCCCAGTGATAGCCACAGCAAAATTGCTCAACTTGCCCCCCCCGCCAACACAGTCCATCTAGCCAGACCAGTCCCTCCACATAGCTACTGCAACCTGGTCCTTAGCCAGCATTGTCACCTCCCCTCCAAATCTGGGTGTGACTCCTTCTTGGGCATAAAAAAGTATGCTTCCCTCCGTGCAACATCAAACAAAAAGTAAAACAAACACCCCTGATCTCAGCCGGCTGTCACTTTGCCTGTATCACCTTGGACCATTGAGGTGGCAGACTGGAACAAAACCCTGGGTAAGTATGACCAGATGCCTTACTCAGAACAGGGTTGGTATAGTGGCTCCACACAGGGTTTTGTTCCAGTCAGCCACGTAAGTTTTCCGAGGTCATACAGTGAAAGTGATGTCCAGACCAGATTGGGGTGGTTATTTTACTTTTTGCAGGATATTTCACCAAGGGGAATATTCTTTGTCATACCCAGGGAGGGAGCTGAACTCATGAGGGGCAGGGAGGGGCCCATGCTGGCTAAGTAACCAGACTGCAGTAACTATTTGGAGGGACCAGGCTGGCTAGAAAGACTGGGCTGATTGTATTGGGCAAGTTGAGCAACTCTGCTTCGGCCTGTGTTTGTGTGGTTACTGTCAGGCAGTCGGCATGGGGGCTGCACTGACAGGCGGTGCTAGCTGGACAGGGCAGTTCAATACCGCAGGAGTTTTTGGAACAAAGCCAGAATCACCAGACTCTATGCCTCCTGTACCCAGTGCAGACTCTAGCACTTAAGGTAAGGGAGGAGAGAAAACAAAGGTTGGGGAGGGGGATGTCCTTGATTTTCAACCTGGATTTTTTAGTGTGCATCTGTGTGGGGGAGGTTTAACTCAGGAGTTGGATACAGAATCAGAAATTCCAGTTCTGAGCCTGATTCTTATACCTTAATTGGCTCTGGAATGGACTCAGAGTCAGAACTGAGATTTCTGATAATCCAATGGATACAAAGGGAATGGATTCCACCTAATCCAAGCATCCTTAACCCATAGCTGTAGTGTAAAATATCTTTATTTTACAACAACCTGTCCATTTAGTGTGCCTCTTAGCACCTTACCAAATATCCTGGTGCTCCTCCATTGTCTATCCACTGTGCCAGTGCCCCTATCTGTGTGAGGTCTGTCCCTGCAGCATCCCTGCCAACTTTGTGGTAGAGGCCAGTCCATTTTATTTCTTTCTTTAACCTTCTTCCTTCTGTGTGGCTTCCAGCTGTTTTCATTCCTCATCTGTCTCGATGCAGTGGCAGAATCACTTCCCCATGTGAAGCACTAGCCATGAAGAATAAAGGTGTCACACAGTTGATGCTCCTCGGTCCTCAAGCTCAATCTTTGGAGGACCAGGAGTGAAGACAGTTTGGTGGTCTCAACTGGGAGATAGAGAGGCATACAATCCCAGGTTGGAAACCAAAGGTAAGCCTCCCTTTTGGTAGGAGGGCTACACCTATAACATGCAAACAAGCCATGCAAATCTGTCATCCCTAAAAGCAGAAAGTCAATGTAGGGGAAACATTGAACAGAGAATAAACTTTAACAAAAAGAAAGATCTAACACACATCAGGCAGTCCAAATGTAACCCCTAGGTGGCGCTATCCCAAGAGCTACTACCCCTGTCAGTGTGGCTAGTTGCAGGTTAAGGAGCCTGGGTGCTGAAACGGGTGCCTCCTCCCAGAGGACAGAGTTGTTAGTAACAAGGCTAACCTGGGTACAGCCCTCCGGGACACTGTAACCCCTCTTTTTCCCCTCTAGTGACCTAGACAATATGCAACAAACACTTTCACAGTAGCCCCTATTCAGCATACAAATCCCCACACTGTTTTCACTTATCACCAGGGCTGGTTCCACCAGTTTGACCCTGGAGACCTCCTGTAAAACAAGGTTAGGCACACCAGATAACAACAGTACAGTGCTTTTGGTACAAACTGGAACCACAGTCAGATTAAATGCAAAAAGAGTTAGATCTGATTTATTCAGGGGAATTGAACAAGGGAAGGGTGTAATCTGGCTGACTGATTCGAAAACTGACCTAGTCAGGCAATTATGCATGCACTTTTAGTCCCTACACAGTCACATGCTCTGGGTATCCAGTTGGAAGTAAGGTGGGCAAGCCTGGAACATTGCTCATGGTAGGCCGGCATCGCAACTGGTTGGGGCCCTGGGATGAAAAGAAAAGGCATGCACAACCACACACAATCTGTAATCCAGAGCCTGAAGGCTCAGTTCATGAAAGGAAAAACAACAATGCAATCAGATAACAATACTTGAGATTTAGCTGTTGTTGCAGGGAGCTAACCTGATTGTTACTCACGCTACCCAATATGAGACACAGGCTAGATGAAATGGAGACTTCAGGTTGATGACTGGTTTACCAGGAGAAGCAGGGCCTACACGAATCACCGAGGTGTCATTCCTGTTCGAGATGGTTGAGCAGGGGGCTGATCCTTGGGAGAGTCTCTCATCGATGATGGTTTCCGTGCCTGAAGTAGTTGGCTGGGCCAGGTGGCAAGGCCCAGGTCGGGTGAAACAGTTCGGATTTCGAGTCCGGTAGTGCTGGATGCAGCTTCCAACAAGCGTGGCACATTTACATAGTGGGGAACCAAATCGCGACTCACTAACAGCACATTTATAATAAAGCAATCACCATACCACAATGTGGATGGCAGTCCAGCCGCAATATCAGTGTCTCTGAGCAAAACCGGGAATTCTGTGGTAAATGGATGTCCTGACAGGCCGATCGCATACAGCAAATCTTCAGTCTTCTTCAGGTTTAAATCTGGTCACCCTTCAGTGGTTTTATCACATTCCAATTCGGATATAGTGCGATTGCTAACCCTTTTAAAGGATTCCCTCTCGAGAAACAGCAGGCAGACAGGCCAAACCCAACCTTTCCACCAATCTTCCACGCAAACTACGCAGGAGCTGCTGCTCGAATCACTCAAGCTGTTTACTTTCCGAAATCTAACTCCAAACTGACTCTTCTGCTCGCCGTGTCCATTAATCGAGGCACAACAAAATGGCTCGGAGACGTAGTCCAAAATAAAGCTTCTCTTTTCTCTCCATGCAGGAGAGCTGAAGGCAGGCAGGCCAGAGTCAGCCTTCCTGCCATGTCCCCACTCTACCCCATGGGGCAGCAGCATACCTCTCAACCTCTTTACTCATAAATCAGGGACAAAGCTTAAAAAAATCAGGGACAAAGACCCCAAATCAGGGGCACATCTTAAAAATTGGTACTATTTACTCAGAAAGCTGATAGAATAAGTGGATTAGTGTAAGATGCATTTTCTGAAGAAGAACAAGTCTGTAACTTTAATGTCTGGCATTATTTTGTACTTTCAATCCACACTGTTATGTCACAAAAATACAAATTTTACGAGGGACGGAGAAAAATTTTGAGTCAAAATCAGAGATGTCCCTGAAAATCAGGGGCAGTTAAGAGATATGGGCAGCAGCTCCTCGAGCTGGAGCTGCTCACTCTTCCAGCTCCAACTCATTTCTGCCTCACTGCTGCAGGCAGCTTGGGAATTTCCCTTTGGTCCAAAAGGTTCGATTGGTTGATTCATCTGTCTATCAAAGCAAGGTCTCCCCCTCCAGGTCTGTTTTGGCGCCAGAATGTAAAAACAATTCCTACAGAAATTTGCTCTCATGAGACCCCTTGGGACAGGCTCCGTTTTAGAGTCCCCAGAGGCACTGATTGGTGCTGACTGGCAGTCCAAAACCAAAATGGTGGTGCAATACTGAAAGTCCATGCAGCAAAGAAGGCAGGTTAGACAAACTACAATACTACTGCTACTAAAGCAGATAAACAGTAAACAGTTACAGATTCCAATAAAGCTCCCTCTGTGCAGTTAGAGATTGCAGAATGGAGTGATTGTCTAGCAGCCCAGGTGGGACTCAAGCATAGACACACTCAACCCCACCCAGATTAATTATACTCTGCGATATAGGCAGCTCATAAAGAGACAGGACACAGAGGCTATAAAGGCACTCACATGCAATAGCTTTTAAATGGTTAAGACACAGGACACCAGCCTAGCAGTGGGCATTCAGGCACACTTAAGTAAGACTTTCGGGAACCCCCATTTGTAGGGGGTTACACAAACAAGGCTGGTCATAGCCCTTCCCCTTTTCTGTCATTTGAAGCTGCTGCTGTCAGCTGTGGATTAAAGTGTATAGAAAATCTTCAAATAATGGAATCAGAAAAAACATCTGGTGTAAATAATACTTGTAGACAACAAGCTTGGCCTCTGCTGATGAGCAATTACAGTCATCAGATGGAGTTAATGTTCTGTAAATATTGTGCATAATGAACTACCCCGCTGACGACGTCATGTAACTACATCACGTACAGCTGCTGTTAGCCATGGGGAACTCTTGTGAATCAGGCATTTTTTACATCAATGAGTTTAGCTCCCATTATTACATAAAATAGAATGTATGAATGGGGCAGGGCCCTTACTCAATTCTGATGGTCGCAGGTGCCTAGTGTTAGAAAAGGAAAGGAGTAGAGAGTGTGTGTGAGAGAGAGAGAGAGAGAGACAGACAGAGAGACACTAGAAGAGACTAAAGGAAAAAGGAAGACACTGACGTCATCATTTTTACTCTTCCAGTCTCCTGTCAATGCTATCAACAGATAATACCCCTCCAGCAAAAGCAGCTAAGAAAGTGAAAAAGACTGTTCAGGCAGGAGCTATAGCAGAAAGGCAAGTCCATGCTAACCTTGCTCTTGGAGGTGCCAGAATTAGGTTTTTATTATTTTATATTCTTTTGAGTCTAGCTGACAGGTAGATCGACGTGCAGCAAGCTTAATTGGGGCAGCTGCCACCTCTGGTTCAAACTGGTTTCTAGGACTCTGAGGAGTCTACCCATAACCCTCTGCTTAATCAACACCCGACCTGCTATCTATAGAAACAGTGAATCAGTGACTTTGAAAACTAGCTAAATAGGACACTGTATAGCACAGAGCGAAGCATTTACATTGATTCTGTTCATACTGTGTGGCTGCTACCAGACAATATTTTCATGGCTTTGGGCAGCAGGTCACTTTAGCTTGTAAAAGGTTAGTCACAAGCTTCCTGAAACACTGGAAGGTCAATATCAATATTAGTTGTGTTGCTTGTGCCTTAAATTGCATTGAATTAGCACTAGTTTATTTTTATTTTTTTTATACAGGAGTTTATCCTCCAATTCTGCCTGGCAGCCCCACTCTGACTGACATCCCCAGCCAAGCCATTTGGTTTCTCCAAGGCTTAACTTTCTTCATTGTCCTTGTCACAGGACCTGTGAGGGGGTGCCCGGTTGCTAGTGCAAAGCCTCCTAGCAGTCGGTTGCCATCCTGCTGTCAGGGTTTTTATGCCAATTTTCACCCCTTGACCCACGGATATTCAGAGGGCACAATGTACAAGCTTTGCCTCTACGGAGATGTCCCTGGTCCCCTAAACATGAGGTCCCTTCCCTCTGTGTGTGGTTGCATGTGCTTCCACCTGGACACCTCCAAGTGGCAGTCAAGCAGTAAGCCACAGTGGCTCCCTTCCTTGAGAGAGGAGAGTAATCCTATGGATGTTCAATCCTCCCTCTCCGTGCTGGCCCCTAAGCAACCCGTATCCATTTCTGAACCCAGTGTGGCATGAGGTAAAGCACTGAGCGCCTCAGCCCTCCATGCCAGTGGGCTAGAAATTAGCACTAATGTAAGCCCCCCTTCCCGGTGTCTAGGGGAATACCAGATGGTACAGATGTGGGAAAGGTGGCTATACAGCTAGAAAACACAGTCCAGAAAATAAATATGCTCATTACCTGGTTCATCAGAGGTTGCGAGATGGCTTCGCATGCACTTTGGTTCACTTCACTGGGGACAGCTGCTGGGGGCAATGTTTATTAAACAGGCAACAAATATGAAAACAGTCATTGTTAATTAAAACCAATGTCCACACTGGAATCAGAAGTGCAAAGAACTGATTTAATGCAACTGATCAAATTAATAATTCACTCCATGGAGCATGGGGTACATAACAACGGTGGGGACACTTTGCAGGCACAGAACCTGATGGTATGTTTGCAGCACTCTCTTTTTCCAAGAGATGGACTTTGTTTTATGCAGTATTTATTCTTGAGTTAAAAAGGCTACAATTCCTGGCAGCAACACTGTTACCGAGGGCCGAAAAGGCTGCACCAGATTTACACTTCGACTTAACAGCACTTCTTTTATGATAGTGTTACCTCCAGCATGAACAGTACCACTGAAACCCCTCCTGCCACCAAATCACTGATGCCACATAGTTGTTCCAAGCATCCCAGGGAGTCACATATATCCATGACAATCCTGAAGACCCGAAGTACTTTCCGATCATACAGAGATTCCAGTCCAGGATTGCCTTCACCCAGGGGCTGAACTGCCACACAGAGCACCCAGGTGGCCTGCCACGTCTGGGGTCCCAAACAGCCACTCCCCACATAGAACTCCTCATTCATCCACAGGCTGCACTACTTTGAGAGTTCCAACTCTGCAGTGGTGCTCAGTCTGGGGAAAGGGGATAGGCTGTCACCACTATCCCACCAACGATCCAGGCTGCCACTTCTGGGCTGCTCCCCAGAACCCTCCTGCCATAACCAGCCCTGCCACAGTCAACTCACAGGCTCTCAGGCTGCACTCACCTATGGGCGAGAGTTTTATTGTCCAGGACCCCCTCCAGTGCCTACCCCAACCAAGGTGCCAGAGATCACTTGGGCTCCATTACTTTCTGCACCAGGGCTCCAGCTCCCAACGAACAGCACCAAAGGGACCCCCTTTTCTTGCTCCATGCTGCTTTCTCTCAGCCCTGAACCATCACACACACCTCGCGGTTCTTCGAGGGAGGAGGGCCAGGGTGGCAGATGGTCTACCCCGGCCCTGCCACGGCCCTCACGTGCTGACCCCTGTGTGTGTGTGTGTCTCTCTCTCTCTCTCTCTCCTCCTCTCCTCCTTCTGCCTCTCTCTTCCTCCCCAGTCTCCTCTCCTTTTGGTGCCAGAAAACCCTCTATTTATACCCTTCAGGAGGGGTCCCCCTGCTGTCAACAGGCAGGCCCATATCCAAAACCTACCAGCACCAAAGCTTTTCCTGCCTGACTACACTTAGTTACAGAAAATGTAAGCTCCCACAGGGTGCTTACACTAATTTCTATGAAAAGTTCATGTAAACCTTGGCAACATAACATAAGCCTGTTATGGCATACGTGTTTGCACTGTTGCTAGGTGTGTGTATGTATCAACCTTTCTGATTCTGATGGGTCAGGCTGGGTCAGAGCAGGCAAATCAGAGTCAGAAGCAGAACCTAACACATAATATAAACAGTAAAAGTAAATTATGCAGCCAATTCAAAATCACTCAGTAATATGACAGAACAGCTCTGGGCCTCCTGTATTAAAAAGTATGGTGTGAACCAATTACTTAATTTATTTCACATCTGTTCCACCCCACCCACCCTGCTCCATGGATATATTAACACAGGTTTCATATTTTGACCTGATCAATCCAACATATTTAACTATTGTAAAAGGAAGAAAAGACAATTTCCACATAGCAGACACAAGCAGTATGTTTCTCTCTCAAAATATAGAATCAATCAATCAAATCTTTATTTTACCAGGCGGAACACCATTTAGATAAACTCATTTTCAGGATGGACCTTGAAATGGGCAATTCCTGCACCTGGCTGTATTAGTATTGTCAGTGACAAGATTATGGGGGTGTGGGCAATCTGCTGTGATACCGACAGACTGATGAAGAAGAAGACAAGGGAAGAATGGAATATGTGCACGCACAACAGCATTAGCATGCATTCAGACTTACTTAATATGTCTGATACAATCAGCATCAGCAGTACTGTTTGCCCATTTTTCATAATCATAACCAGTCATTTGGATACCACAATATGCAGCATCAACATGAAACAGTTAAAGTTCTAGGTAAAAGAGCTAAGACAAAGTAGGGCTTACGTAAATGAAGGAAACCATTTTCATCTGAAAAAAAAGTTATTTTCTTTTTATGTTTTCTTGTGTGTGTGCAAGAAACACTTTGCTTTGCTTCAGAGAATGGCATTTCAGAGATGTGTCATGGACTACCCAATGCAGAACAATCTACATTGGGCTCATCCCTGACAGATCAATGACCACGCAAGCAGAGTATGACGGTGGTCACAGTTTCATGGCCGTAAACGTTCTGTACTTGAAAGGACTGAAGCATTCCAATGAGGGAATGCTTCAGTACTTTCATTTGCATAAAGCCGGGCCAGCAAGCAGAGTGTTCTGTCCCCTGTTCCCTGCTGCCATGCTACAATCTAACAAAATCAAGCCCAAGTGGCTAGATACTGAAGAACCACAGTGCTACAGACAACTCCATAGACTATGTAGGAAATACGCTGCCTCATATTATTGCTGGACAAAGTGAACAATCTGTTGGGATAGAGCCACAAAATGTTACTCACTGGAGACACTTACTGAGCCACTGCAAGGATGCAGAAGGCAGCAAGACAGCAGCAGGATGTGAGCCTGGAGACCAACATTACAACAACCCAAGCAGCCAGTAGCTAAGCTGCAGCTTGAATTCAATCAGCCCTTGTGACTTGTACCCTAATAGATTAATCACTCAGAGCTGCTGCTGCTCTCCCCTGCAGATCAGGCAGCTATTGCGCTTGGCTCCTGGTCATTTTGCTACCCTCCCCTTGCTTGGCACATAGCTATTGTGCTTGGCTCCTGGCCATTATGCTACCCTCCCCTTGCCCGGCCTGATCTGTGGACCTCTCTGGCTACCGGCCAGCTGGCTTGCTCCTGACCCCTTTGCTTGCCTTCGTTGGTCCCCGGTACCTTTTTCGGTTGCCCGGTCCCCCGGCCTGCTCAGGCCATTGCTTGCTTCCCTTGAATTCGTCACCAGCCCTCCTTTGGTCCCCCGATGTGCCTTCCTGCAGCTTCCTGGCCCCCTGACCCATGTGGGCACCCGGTTTTAAAAAAAAGGCATGTATTGCAGGCTGTTGTGATTTTGATTTGCGGGTTAGTATTAAAGAGATATGACTAAAGTGGCAACCCCCACCATTCCTGTCACTGTGGCTTGCCCCTGGCACCTTTGCTTTCCTTTGTTGGTCCCTCAGTACCTGTTTCAGTTGCCCAGTCCCCCCAGGCAGCTCGGGCCATGGCTTGCTTCCCCTGAATTCATCACCAGACCCCCTATGTGGTCTCCCTGCAGCTACATTGTTCCCTGGTGTCTAGTGGCCCCCCCATCCTTCCGATCACTACCCCCCTTTACAAAACGCATTCCCTGGTGTCTAGTGGCACTCCCACCCTCCCATTCTAGGCCAAATCTTAAAAAAGAAAACAGTCTCTCAATGTTTTTTTTTTTTTCTGATGTCTAGTGGCACCTCCCACTTACCAAGGTGTCTAGTGGCACCCCCCAGCAGCCAATCATTGTACCCTATCCCTGGTGTCTAGAGGCAGCCCCCCTCCTTATTGTGCCCTTGTGTCTAGTGGCACCCCTCATCCTCCCATTGCCATAATTTTATTTGTTATTATAATCTGATACCGGGATGCCCACTCTCAGTGTCAGATGCCCCCCTCCCACAGTCCCTTGGCTTATTCTTCCCAGGCATCGCAGGGGCCCAATCCCCATGCTGGCAATGGAAGACCCCCACAGTCCACAGTAGTGTGGGACACTGGGGAGTCCACAACTATTTATTTTATTCTTTTCCTAATGAAACGACAATGCCAGTGTTCATGAGATAGGGTCCAAAAATGCCCATGTTGAAAATGTGGTGAAAACATTCCTAAAAATGGCTGAATTATGAGCGCTCATTGAAATGTTTGTACGCACATGCATAACTTTGGTAATTTTTATCATTTTGACTCCAAATTTTCAACATAGCCATTTTTTCACCCCACCTCAAGGACAGTACAGCTGTCATTTTCACATCCTGCCCAAAATGTGTTTTTGCACCTGTGGCACGGAATGGTGTTGTAGTCATATGTTTTAGCGGGGATTTGAACATTTTCTCTACTGGGTACATGTACTGGGGTAATAAGATGGATATGCTGATAATGCAACAGTTAGGGTTGTTAGTAAAACAACAAAAGTAGGGAAATATGGCATTAGAGTTTCAAGCCCTAGCATACCCTACCTGCAGACACTGGCGGGCGTTGGGGATTTGTGCCTTGGGGTCGTCAGGCCTAATGCTCACCCCATTCTCCTATACTGTACCCATCTCAGCTTATTTGCTTGTGGAATGAGGTGAGCGTTAGGGCTGAGGACTCCTAGCACCTCTGATGCCTGTCGGTATCGGCAGGGTGGTGGTAGGGTGTTAGGGTTGGAAACCCTAACGTCATATTTCCCTACTTTTGTAGCTTTACCAACAACTCTAACTGATGAATTAGTGATGTTTTTTCCAATTAATATATATATATATATCTATAACTATATATATATATATATATATATATAGTCTTTCCTCTTAGGGTTTGGGGAAATAATTTTTCCTGAAATGTACATACTGTTGCTAATGTGCTATGATAGTTTGCAAGGCTGCACAAAACAAAAAAAAATGACCTCATATGCAGGAATACTGTTGTTTGGGTTTGGCCTGCCTTACTGCAGCTGCTATATCTATAAGATCCATAATAATGCCATTTCTTCACAGCACCTCATAATTATGACACCTAAACTCAGGCTCATACCATTAATACAACCCTGACAGATACACCAAGCAAGGAAACATTCGGCATTGACAAATGCTTGCTTAAGTTTCACATTTGTCTATTGTTTTATATTATGAAATCAACCAAGATGGCCACAAATAATGCTTTCTTCTTTTTTTTGAAATTGTACTTTATACTCCTCCCCCACGATGGGGCCCCGCTCAGTTGGGAATCATACTTGCATCAGCCCCGCTTCACTGCACTCACCTGAATCCTCAGGGGACCCCCATGGAGTCATGGCTATATCCCCCAGGCGGGTATGAGGTGGAGCCCAAACACCTCGAGCATTCTGGATTTTGTCAGCACCCCCGGTGGTCAGGCAGGCAGGCAGGAGCCATTAGGGTCTGTGCTGTGGCACTCTATCCTCTCGGCGCACCGGTGTTATTTTTCCCTGTTCTAGGAGAGTGGTATACGCCCTGACAGCAAGGCGACTGCCGACATCTACCATTCCCAGCCATCCTCTTCTTGTTCAGCACTTGTTGGGCCCCCCGCTTCTGCCAGGGGCCAGACAAGTACCTAGTTTGTGCCCCCCTCCCTCCAGGGAGAAGAGAGCTGTCCCTCAGATGCTCGATCTTCTCCCTTCCCTGCCAACCCCCACAAATAATGCTTTCTGATTGGATGAACCAGGTTACCTTTCATGCCTAATGTATACAGTATGTACTCAAAAATGTACAGTACTTCATTTTCTATGCCTGCAGTTATAATGCTAGGTCATTTTGTTAGTGTACTAGCACTCAAAAGCACTTAATTCATTGAAGGAGTAGGCACTCCTCTGGTGTGGGATGAGCAACACTCAGCCTGTGGCACACAGTGGAGGAGTGCCCATATCTCCTAAGAAGCTCTCTCATTGTGTTGTGAGATCTTGCCCACATATTCATATATCTGTTATTAATGACATTGCATCAACAGTTATAATAATTATAATGTCAAGAGGACAAGTTGATTTTTATCAATGCTAATTGTCCCATGTATTACAGAGATGTATACTGTAGCTCTGATTGCAGATACTGCACTACTTCACCAATGGTGCTATATACTAGGAATGAGACAAGCAGTTTGGAGAAGGTCAGAATTTTCTAGAACCGGTGTCATTTTCTAGAAAAGAACCTTATGAGGACTTATTTCAGGTTATGCTTATTTTTAAAACGTTGATTGTGGAGTATAATATACTCCCCCAGTGGGTATTTATGTAGAAAAAGGATGGCAGTTGGGGAAAGACCCAGAAAGAAGGCTGGAAGTGAAGAAAGGACCAAGTGAGCCAGATCTATATTAAGTGGTCATACTCACAGTGTAGTACACAACAGGTACTAACTAGCTATATGACATTAGTTATATTTAAAGTATTTTAGTACCACTTCAAATTGTTATTAGATCCCTTTCTTTATTAAGTGGCCATACCTACAGTGGTGGTACGCAACAGGTACTAATTATTTATTTAAAAGTTGATAACCAGGAAAGGCACACTGAGCCAGAGCTCATTTAACTAGCTATATGACATTATTTATAGAAAAAAAAAAAAGACTTAAGCACTACTCCAAATTATTAGATTCTTTTTTTCATTATGGCTGATAACTAATGGGTGGAAATAGCTAATGGGTGGAAAATTATGGTTCATTTTTTTTTTTAACCAAAAAGTTCTTAAAGTTCTGTGAAGGCTCAGTTAGCTGTTTATATTTCTCATGACTTATCAGAACCCTTCAGAACCTCAGAGCTTTTCGTGGTTCTTTCATCCCTACTCAATATCCTTTCTAATGGTTAATTTGTGAGTGAACAAAATTTGTATGTGTGTAGCTGCTACAAATTCCCTCCTGTCGGCCGGTAGTGCACACCCTAGAGCATGAAAAGAATCAGTCCCTTACCTGCAGTACCTGTGAGTTTCCTTAGTTTCTTGCCTTTCATAAGACACTCTGCTGTTCATTCCTGGGTATATTTTTTTTTAAATTTATTTTTATTAAATATTTATAAAAAAAATTACAAGTAATTGCTTGTATTGGCAAATATATACTCTATAACCTCACCTTATTTGATAGGTGTACAATCAAATTCCCTTCATTTTATACACCAGTAAGGGGTTAAACAGGGTAATTTTACTCATTCAGTATAATGGCAACACAGACTAATGTGCCATCAGATGCTTGGGTAAAGTTCATAGTATTAAACTTTACATTGTGATATAAGTGTTCTGAGTACTAATAAAATAATTTTTCACTGCGTCGTTACTAACTCTCACTGGTATATGGAGGAAGGCATGAAAACATATTCTCCTCGCCCAGCACCATAACCCATGCAATTTAAAGGGTGTTATTAATAACAGACAATGTTATATCTGCAAGACGCATATGGTGATTAACATATATTTAACATCATATTACTCACCCAGGACTCCAATAACCACCACCCCCACAGCTGAATACTTAATATAAGGCATTGCAGGTATAGCCCTCCCGATCAAAAGACAAGTGGGACGGAGATTCAAAATGTCCAGTTTAAGTATTCTCCACTCCGGAATCCTTGCCCCTCTCCTCTTCATCCCCAATAGTTTCTTCTTGCCTGTCACCCCCGGTCTGCTCCATCTACTCCAGCAATTTGATCACTTCTTTGGGGTCAAAGAAAGACTAGGCCTTGTTTTGCAGTGTAAGATTTAAAAGAGCAGGAGGCAATAAGGTGAAGGGTATTTGCTTAAATCGGAGTTCCCTTCTGTTGCTGTCAAATGCCTTTCACCTCTGCCAGGTTGCCTAGGACCAGTCTTGAAAAAAGAAGATTGCTTTCCCATCCATAGTTACATTTGTTCTTTTTGCTGCCATAAATACTTTTTCTTTGTCTCTGACAGAGAAAAAACTAATAAGTACAGCCCTGGGGTACTCATTTCGAGACACTGCTTGGCATAGGGTGATGCTGTAAGCTTGTTCTAGATGAAGGGCACCACAAGGTGCAGCTCAGTCTGGAGCCACTGCTCTATAAACCAGAAATTGTTATCCTATTCCATAGCTTCTGGGATGCCCAGTATTTGAATATTCCTGGCACATAGGAGATTCTCGGAGTTTTCAAATCAAATCCTCAGGTGCACATTTTCTTTAACCAATGCGTCTACTGTGGTTAATGCTTGATCTGCGGTTTCATTGGCATCTGCCATGTTGAGCTTCACTGCTTCCATTGTCTGCTCTATATAGTAGTTCTACTAGTTATGGAATCAAGCTTCTTGCCCATTGTTGCAAAAGACAAAGTTGTGCAACTGTTTTTTCCAGTGCCTCCATGGCTGCCCCTGTGCAGTTCCCGTGATTACTTGAGCCCGAGGTCTTTGCAGCATCTGAAGAAGTGCCACAAGGTTGAAGGAAATTCTAGGCTCCCAGGTTCTGAGTCATCACTTTTCATGGATTCCCCGTGACTGAGAAACTTGGGCCTGGTCTCATATAAATCCTGACTGTTTCAGCTACCAGAATACTGTGGTCCTTTTCCAATGTCTACAGTTTTGAAGGCTACTCTCCAAATACTGTGTAAAAGCTGTGCAGGAGCTCTGCAAAAATGTTGTCACTCAGCGCAGTGGCTAGCCACACATCCCATTCCTAGATATAATTTATTTAGTCAGTTTCAACAGTTCCTGCTCTCACACAGAGCACTGTTCTGACCAGCAGCAGTGGAGGATGAGACACTGCTAGTCAGAACAGTGCTCTATGAGACAGTGGAGACCGTTGCAATTGACTAAATAAATTATACCCATTACTGAAGGGCACAGTGCTTTATGAAAGACAGAAAACTATGAGATGCAACTCCTTTTGAATAATATATCTTCAAAGGAACTACAAAGGAAATGGATTGCTCAACCCAATGAAACAGAGAGACAAAAACAAACCAAATATTAAAACAGAAAACTCTCTTCCTCTGATGAAGCACGATGCAGGTGAAACACTGGTCTCTCACAAAGGGTGTTCTAGAAGGAATAATATAATATGAGAAGAACATTTTTTTGAACTTACCTGTGGTGTACAGCTGGTTTGTCTGGAGGGACTTAAAATAAGTGTGAGTGGCAAACATCTGTGTGTTCATGTGATAGTCCAAATCTTTAAAAAACAAAAACAAGGCACTGCATCAGCATGTGGTCTAAAAGCAAAACAAAATGGTTATATTAAATGCACGTTGAAAACAGAAAATAGAGTTAAAAATCTACGTTTCGACTTTAGGTCTTCTTCAGGAAATATCTAAAAGAGAGAAAAAAACAAGTTAGTGTAGAGGAGAGGTAAAATGAGAGAGATATATATGTGGAGAAAGAAGAAAGGGGAGGCTCAGTGAGAAGAAGTGAGAAATGGTAAGATTAAGAGAGAATCTGTGAAACAAAAAAGTGATGATGGGAAAGATAAAGCATAATGGGAGGGAAAGAGCTGGGGAAGTTCCCACGTGGAGATTAATTAACAGGGCCTAGTAAGAAGGCTGAAAGGTGACAAATATGTGGGAAGGAGACAGAAATGGAGACATATGGCGAAAATGAAAAATAAATTAAATGAGTACAAAAACAAATAGACTTTAGGGAAAAAAAGGGATGGCTGAAAGATGTTAGGGGAAAATAAATCTTTCATTTAAACCAGAGGGCTGCTGGGAGCCAAGGTGAATGATCAGCTTGGCTTCCATGTTTTTTCTATGGTCAGGATCCCAGAAGCCCTGCTGAAGGACACAAACAGAAAGGTCATTGACATTGTGGTCCCTGGGGATAAAGTGGGATACAATGGGTTTAGCAGTCCAAATCTTTGATGTGAAAGGTTACATCCCCACCATTTGCCTCCTTTAGTGCATTTGTGATGCAGGTTTTGACTGTAATTCCTGGAACTACTCTGCAGGTAAATATAAACATGGTACATGGTGTTTCATGTGCTCTGTGTCTAAACAGAGTTGTAGCAGGTATAGCATCTGATTTTGAGACAGATTGTATTGCTGGTAATGGCTAGTGGCCAGGGGCATTGTAGCAGGGGGAGATAGTTGAAGAACATCTGTGGAGCTAATAGTTAGGGCCTGTGTTTTACAGATATGGAATTGTCCCAATTTCGGTGATGAAAAAATAGCCAATTTCAGACAATTCCAGTCCAGATGCCATTAATCATATAGTATCTGATCAATCACATCTTCCTGATTGTACACATCTTCTTCTAAAGCCATATACATAGTTTCTTTTTTTTTTCAAATTGTTTAACCAGGTGAGACACACTAAGCTGAAAGCTTGTTTACAGGTGCAACCTGGGAGCACAGGGAAGTTAAGTGACTTGCTCATGGTCACACAGTATGCAAGTGGGGACTGTGGGATTCAAACCTAGGTCTCCAGATTTGCAGCTCAGAGCCTTAAACCACTGCGCTATACTGCCTCCCTCCAGTTTCAGACTCTGCTTCAAACTTTCTCGTTGTGTAAGAATTCAGTTTTGTTGCTGAGCGGTGGTGAACACTCCCATCCCCATCCCTACCTTTTGTTCTTTTGTTCTAGGAGTAAAGACAAATGCTAACCACCAATTTCCTTGCAGTCAGCATCTGAGACTGCATTTTGAAACTGTGAACACATCGATTTATAACACTAGCATTGAACTTGTCAGCTGATTTGCACACTTACTTGCAGCCTCAGGTAAAACACTGGTGTATTGCTGACAATCTTACACACCCCTCCTTGCTAGTCCTACCTGTTTTAAGCTTTTCATTTACACCATTAAAGTAAGCCACTGTAGAGGTCAAGCCCTACTGCAGCCTTGAGTCACTATCAGCCCTGGAGTTTGGCAGTCCCACTGCTGAAGGGAGAAAGAGAGGCTCGCTTTCACCAGGGGAGTTTATGTGTGGAGCCATGAACAGACTAGAGTCCTCGAGTTGGAAATGTTCCTAGAATTTGTTTGGCAATTTGCCAAGCACCCTTATTTGGAAAGCCTGCACTGTGGTCCATGAAATGCATCTCGATGGACTTCTTGAGTGGCTTAGCTAAAGGCCCAGTCACACAGGTTGCTACTTTCGCAGTTTACCTTCTGATAGCATAAGTAGGGGTACACAATATAGGGCGAGTCAACAGCTCTGCTGGGAGGTGGGGAAGAGACTTTGACAGACTGTCTCAGTGCATAGCAAGGGGCAGGCATCCATGGCGCATCTTTTAAAATGCTGAAATTGTGAAATAAATATTTTATTGCAATGACTATACGACCCAAGGAGACTACCTGCATTGGTATAGTCACTATAATAAAATATTTATTTCAGTCAAGACCATCCGCAGGTCAGTCAGCTGGGGAGGAGGATCACAGAGGCAGGAACACATGCCCGGGGACAGACTGAGTAGGTTGTCGCCAGTGAGCTGGTGAGCAGTCAGGGCATCTTTACAGTGAAATTGCTGATGATCGGATCAGGGAGGGGTGGTTTCAACTCTCTGCTGTCTGCTAATCTGGTTCCCTCTGTTCTCTGCCTCTCACCTGACAAAACTGTAAGCAGAAAGTGGACAAAAACAATAATGCATACATTTGCGTGCAAAATATGTGCCTGCAGGGAGGATTCAAAATTGGGCCATTCCAGTGCACTACTGGCAATTTCAGATCCATGGTGCATTTTTGGATAAAACACTGGATACTTTAGTGAGTACCAGAGTTCATTGGCCCTTCTGATAGAATTTGTATGCTTGCTGTGACAGCAACTGTGGTACTGAGAAAGGAGATAACAGTACTGCTACTTGGTAATATAAGAAATATATTACACCTACTGTATGTGCACATAAAATGTATCCTATGCCTTGTCTGGCCTGGTATGCACCAGAAAAGGTGCATACCATGTCATGCATCTTGGCTGTGGTCCATAGCAGCAATGCCTGATTGGGGCAATAGGACTGCTGCCAGGGAGGTGAGCAATGATTACGGCAGCCTTCTGACTGGTATAAACTTAGCACCCCAATACTTGACCAGCAGCAAGCATGCCATGATCTGCTAGTCCAGCCCCTGATAGGCCTCTTCCCCACTCCCAGTTCCAAATGGCAGTGCAGCTGCACACTTCACATGGTCGAAATGATTTCAGGCTTGGGAGGGTAACGCTGAAATGGTGGGCTGGTAGTACATTTGGGAGTGTTCGATGAAAACCCAAGATACAAAAAAAAAGAAGCCCTACATGCTGCGCATCATGATAAGAAAACTAGGGCAATTTATGTTTTTTAATAATAATAACAATAACTTTATTTCGCTTAAGCACCTTTCAAAATACCAAGGTGCTTTGCAAAAGATTAAAACAACACTAATAAAATCATCCGAAACAATAATAAATAGAATGACGGGTCCCTCCATTACATATCACTAAAGGCTTGACGCCATAGAAACGTCTTCAACGCCTGTTTGAAACCCCCCCACAGTCGTTCATATATCCCTCAGGTTGTAATGTCATCAAGGGGCTCTGGGGACATTTATATGTATTTGTCACTAGAACATCAACCTGCTATTACAGTTTTAAATGTACACTTCTCATGCATTTTGTTACCATTTTTTCCCATTGGCAGTCTGCCTGTTGTACCTGTTCTGGTGCCACTGACAGTCTGTGGCATTCTACTTTCATAGTTGGTGCATGAGGCAGTGGGGATTTAGGAACACACTGTTTATAGCCTCATTATTGGGGAGCGCCAATTTCAGAACTATCATGTAATAAGAAATGTATAGAGATGCACAGAATAGAGGTCCACAAACAGCGGTACAGTAGTTAATTTTAAAATTAATATTTTTAAATTATGTAAGGAACAGCACATAAGAAACAGGGAATTATGCTGCTTTTGCATACCAAGTCCTTCAGCTGTGGGATATAAACACAAGGAGGGATATTGCTATCAACATATTTAACCAGCCCCAGCCACGAAGTGAGTGATGCAGTCAGGTAGTTGGAAGTGAGTGGTTTAGTCTTCAGGCTTTTGAGTGGCTGGAGCTTAGGTTTCTGAAGCTATTGGGAGTTAGTGGTGGTATTACTCGGTAGATTAAGACATAAGTAGGCTTGTGCCATCTGGAATGTTCCTTCCCTGGTGGGTACATTATATGTCTCCAGTAAATCATCCAAGGTGAGCATCCAACCTGGATTTGAATAACGTAAAGGTATTTGCTTCTACCACATGTTGGGGCAGCCTGTTCCTGGCCTTTGTTGCTTTGGCTGTATAGTAATTATCCCATTTTGTGGTTTTCACCTTGGGGATAGTTAGTTGTTGATTAATACTTCTTAAATTAGGTTTTCCCATGGTATACTGAACTTCACATTGGGCTCTCAGTCAGGGCACTGCAGGATTTTATATAATTGCAGTATATTCTCTCTTTTCCTCCTTTCCTCCTTTTTACAAGGTTGTCAACTGCTGTACTGTTCAGTCTTTCTTGATAGCCTAAATTTTGTAAATCTGGGTATAATCTTTGTTGTCCTCCGTTGTATCCTCTCCAGTAGGGCTATGTCTGTCTTTAAATATGGACCCCAAAAAGGAGATCCAGTATCTAAATGAGGATGATGTCCTAGTCAGGGGTTAAATATATCATTCAGATCTAGTTACAAAAGCTCTTTTGACATAATTGAGTACTCCATTGGCCATAGTGGATATTTTTTTGCAATGGTCTACTATGGTTGGTTTGTTATTAACTAGAATCCCCAAATCCCTTTCTTTTGTAACTGTATTGAGACTTTTATTATTAAATGTGTATTTGTGTAGGGGTTGTTATTTCCAAAGTGCAATACCATGCACTTGTCCTGGCTGAAATGCATTTTATTAACTTTCGCCCATAATTCCAGCTTCTCCAGGTCCCCTTGCATAGTCTTATACTTATTATAGCTATCCAACTCTCCCACCAGTGTGATATAATCTACAAACTTGGAAATGGAGTTTTTAATGCCATTGTTAATATCTGTTATGGATAGGTTGAACAATGTGGGTGCGAGGGGTGAACCCTGCGGGACTCCACTGTTAACTGGGCTTAGATTTGATAAATCCCCTTTAAAGCAAACCTGCTGTGCTTGATCCTTCAACTAACTGCATGTCCATTTGACTAGATTTTAATTCAACCCTATACAAATTAATTTGGATATTAGCTCTTTATGGGGGACTTTGTCGAAGGCTTTAGCTGGGTCTAGTAAAATAACATCAGCTGAGATGCTGTTATCTATACTGATACTTACTTTATTATAAAAAGTAACTAGATTTGTGGTACAGGAGTGTCCAGATGTGAACCCACATTGTTTAGAATTAACTAGCCCTTTTGATTTTATTTCCAGATCTATTCTGTCCTTTGTTAACCTTTCTATCACTTTACAGCAAAGTTAGGTCAGGCTAATCAGCCTATAGTTACTTACAATCCCCCATCTCCCTTTTTATTAACAGGGATGACAATGGCTATTCTCCAATCTCTAGGTACCGCTCCACTCTCTATCGATTTATTATATAGAATAGAAAGGGGCAGTGATAGAACTGTAGACATCTCCCTTAAAAATTTATAATTGATATCATCAGGTCCCAGGGAAGTATTTGGCTTAAGATTTATGTTGGCCAACTCAATTTGCTTTATAGTGAAATGAATATTTTTACTACTAGCATTGGGTATATCAGTTTGTATGTGCACTTTCCCATTAAATACAGAACAGAAAAATGAGTTTAGGACATGGCTGTACTTTTATTGTCCTTAGTTATTTTACCATTTAAAGTAACAGGGCCTATCTGTTTGGTGCAATTTTTTTATGTTTGCTTGCACACATGCGCAAGAACATTATGTGGCAGCTTAGGAAAGAAAGGTTGTGGAGGCACGGCACCAGGGCAGCCAACGGAGGCATTGCATTTGGGGGCTTGGCTCTGGTGGACCAATGGAGGTATAATGTGCTGATGACTCTGGCTTCCAAAAGTACCACCAACTTGTAAGGTTTTCACCACAGCAATCAGGGGCCACCTCGTCATTGCAGCGTCAGGCATTCCGCTGCAATGAGGGAGCAACCTGTCATTGCAAGGCGGTACCTTGCCTGGTGTAATATTGTTTGGGAACACGGCAGCAAGCCACCACCATGTTTACAAACAATATTACCAGCTCCCAGTGCTGAGGGGATGCCCAATCCCCCTCTGCATCATGCGCCCAACCCAAAAACATCCTTTGTTTGCCGATGGAGGCCTCGATCCCCATTGGCTTCAGTCCCCCCTTTCCAATTTAATTTGATGACAGGGGAGCCCATTCCCCATCGGTATTATGTTCCCTGCCAAAAAAACTTTGTTTTGTTCTGAGGGTGCCCAATCCCCCTCAGCTCTTGCCCCGGTGTATTGCCAATGGGTGCCCAACTCCCACCCATCGGCTACTACCCCCAAAGAAAACACTAGGTGGCACACGGAGTCAACCCTAGCATGCCAAATGTCCTTGGTAAAAAAGTCCTGCAATGTTTTTGTTTAACCTGTAAACAGAAAACGGTCCTCGTCGAGTCCGGTGGCCCCTCCCCAACCTCGCCCACCCTCTACGCACTCCTGCCTTCCCACACCCCCCTCACCCCATACTTATCTCCAGAGCCTAGCGCGATGATCTTCGGTGGACTGGGAACACATCTGCACTCTTCAAAGCCGACTGCAAACTGAAGAAATGCCGGTAAGCTGTATAATGGCATAAATAGGCTGTTTTCGACTTTGGTGCATATCTCAGGCATTTTTGGCACCAAATTTCAACATGGGATTATTGGGACCCTTCCTCATGAATTCAGTCACTGTCATGGCGTTATTCTGTCCCGGAAGGTGATTTCGTGGTCACTGCGCAGAACCACCTTTTGGGACTGATTAACAAAATGACAGTGCCAGTGTTCATGAGGTGGGCTCTCAAAAAGTCTATGTTGCAACTTTGGTGGAAAAAATCCAAAAAATGACTGTTTTACGAGCATGCGTTGCACAGTTGCTACGCATGCTCATAACTTTGCGAATTTGCAATATTTTCACTCCAGATTTTCAACATTGCCATTTTTCTGCACCTCCTTATGAAGAGTATAGCTGTCATTTTTCACATCTTGGTCAAAATGTGTTTTCGCACTTCCAGCGCAGAATAGCGCGCTCTCTGTAGAAAATCCATGTTCGAGACACATTGAGAAAATCACAGTGTCACTGTTCATGAGCAGAGGTCCTACAATGCCTATGTTGAAAATTTTGTGATGAAAGTCCATAAAATGAGTGTGTTACGAGCATGCATTGTGCAGTTTCCACACATGATTATAACTTTGCAAATTTGCAATATTTTCACTCCAGATTTTCGACATTGCCATTTTTCCACACCTCCTTATGAACAGTACAGCTGTCATTTTTCACATCCTGGCTGAAATGTGTTTTTGCACTTCTGGTGCAGAATAGCACAGTCGCTGTGGGAAATCAGTGTTCAGGACACATTAAGAAAATCACAGTGACACTGTTCATGAGCAGAGGTCCTACAATGCCTATGTTGAAAATTTGGTGATGAAAGTCCATAAAATGAGTGTGTTACGAGCATGCATTGCACAGTTTCCACACCGTTTGTAACTTTCTTGGTGCAATATTTTCACTCCAGATTTTCAACATTGCCATTTTTCCACACCTCCTTATGAACAGTACAGCTGTCATTTTTCACATCCTGGCTGAAATGTGCTTTTGCACTTCCGGTGCAGAATAGCAGTCGCTGTGGGAAATCAGTGTTCGGGACACATTAAGAAAAAAAAAAAAACAGTGACACTGTTCATGAGCAGAGGTCCTAAAATGCCTATGTTGAAAATTTGGTGACGAAAGTCCGTAAAATGACTGTGTTACATGCATGCATTGCGCAGTTTCTACATACGCTCGGAAGTGCAAGCATTTTTAATATTCCCACTACAGATTTTCAGCATTGCCATCTCTTCACACCTCCCTTTGGATGGTACAACTGTCATTCTTCATATCCTGACCGATCTGTGTTTTTGCACATGTGGCGCAGAATGGCACGGTCATTGTTGGAACTCAAAGTTTGGGACACATTGACAAAATCACACTGCCAGTCTTCATGAGAAGAGGTCCCAAATGCTTTCGTGAGGTGGGGTCACAAAAAGGCCATGTTGAAAATTTGTAGTGCAAATACCAACAAACACCTGGTGCATTAGGGTTTCTAACCATAATGTCCCACCCTGTACAGACTGACAGGCATCGGGGTGTGCCTTTGGATTGCTGACTGAACTGCTCATGCCATCCCACCCCCACCCCCAGCCAGTGACAAGCATCAAGGTGTACCTTGGAATCTTCAGCCCCAGAGTTCACCCCATTCTCCTATGCTGCACCCATTTCAGCATATGGCCTTATGGAGTGGGGTGATTGTAAAGTCAAACACTCCAAGGCACACCTCAACACATGTCGGTGTCTGCAGAATAGGGTGAGGTGACATAGCATGAACGTCATGGGTGACGACCCAAACATTTACCCCAATGTCTGTCCATCTCTACAGGATGGAGGTGGGGTTGGCATGAAGTTCAATACTTCACTGCCATTCCTATTCTGCATCTAACTTCTGCATTTCTAATTCTAATACCAGCAAGCAAACATTCGGCATTGACAAATGCTTGTTTACTGTTCACATTAGAGTAAAAAAGTGTATTATTGCCTTTGACTTGTGCAATTTCAATTCTACTTTGCTTTTTTCCTTTTTAACCATATTTTTAAGCCTTTTTAGGGTGGTGGTGCCTTTACTTGTGGGGATCCTATCGACAGATTTTGCAGGGCACTACACCACTGAAAATCTCTCTGTGCCCACCCATGGTGACAGGGGATCCAACCAGTATGTTACACAACCCCCCATTCAACAATAACCATTAACATGTAATACAATAAACACAATACAACACAATAAGGGCAAGTGAGGCAGTAAATATGGCAAAACAATAAAGAAGGGCTTTATTTGAGTGGACAGGACAAGGATTTAGGGGAGAAAACAGTAAGGTAAGGCAATGCAGTAATATACAATAGCAAAAATCAATCCCTAACACAATTATCCCATGACCCTACGACACTCAGTGTACTTGCACTTCCTCCACTATGGTACGCCCATTGCCCACTGCCATTGTAGTGTGTACTGAGAGACTACCAGGTTGCAGGCCAAGGTGAAGCAGTGTGGTACAGATTTGGATTTGCTACAGTAAGAGATCCCAGAAAAATATTTCAAGACAAATAGCAGTTTGCAGTTGCTGGTGCACTTAACTCTTAGATGCTGCTCTACTGGGTGGTCCCTAATTTTGCACAGCCCTTTTGCCCTTATAAACTATCTAGCCAGGTACTTGTCAACACAACTGCAGACACGACTGGCATCAGGTTGCTTGTGTAGTCACTGTACAGCATCCTTCTTTGTGATCCTGGTGATGTAGGTGAAACTGGACCAGCAGACCCAGTTCACCTCCAGCGGTGAAGAGTGCAAGCTGTGCAGTAATTCTTCTGATGAAAATCCCTCAGCGATCCTATTTACCTTATGGGTCAGTCTTTTCTTCACCTACCCATGGGTAGGCAGTCACAAAGGGCCTAGGTGGTGGGCCTTCTACCAGGACAGATCCCGACCACAGGGTACATCAGGATAAGAGGCGAACCTTCTGTATAGAAACAGAGCTTAAACAAGGCACCCCCTGCTTCAATTACTGAAGTCTAGTGCTGGAACTTCAGCTTCAGGCTCTGAATCTGTTTGCTTGGAATCTCAGGCAGGGATTGCTGCCATGAGCTCAACCAGTGGGATGAGCTGCAGAAAAGTATGTCTACATACTTCTCTGGATCAGGCAGATCTGAAATGCAGGCTGAGCTACTGAGCTGTGCTGGGTACTTTACAGATGCACCATGTTTATGCTCCCGTGTCGACTAGTTAAGGCAATCACAAGGGGGAAACATAGCTCCTGCATTGGTTTATTTTTGCTTAATTTCTCCACTGCATTCTAATGTCCAGCATCCACCATCTTGATGGGCACTTTTTCATATTGGTGGTTACCATAGGGAGGTGTGTTCTGAGGTCTTGAGGGCCTCCTGAACGGCTCTTCATACGGCTGCCAAAGGGGGACCTCTGGCCCCTTCCCAAAATCTTGTGAGCTAGAGGGAAACAAAGATGGTGCTACCTATGCCCTCTGGCCATTTTCTTATTTGATTACAACTCCATCCCTTGGTGTGGCTTTTGACCATTTAAGTGTGCCTCTTGGCACAGAAGCAAATATTAGTGGCTGATTCTGGTGCTGGCTGAATCTCTCGTCTATTAATCAGGATCAGGCCAGGCATTTTATTTTATTTATTTGAATTTTGATAACTGGGTGATCCCACTGAGGCAATACAGTCCCCTTTTTTTTTATTAGTATTTTTTTCGGCTTTTTGTCCCCATTTTCTCCCCAGTTCCCGGTTCGTACATGGTGCATGGAGGCACACGTGCACTCCGAGTACTGGCTTGGCCCCTTCCACCCCACCCCTGGCTATCACAGCCACACCTCCCTGCCTACACTTCCCACCTGACCTCCACTTGGTGGAAGCAGAACTATGGGGGGGTGGGCAACCACCCCAGGAAGGGAGAGCTGCATACCAGCTGCTCAATCTCACTCACTCGCCCCCCCATGCTGGCTCCCCGATGACCTGAGATCATTCCTGAACCTGGGTCACTGGTGTAGCACAAGGTAAGGCATCCAAAACCTCAGCCCTCAGCGCCACCAGGCCGGCCAATACAGTCCCTTTTTCACGGGAGACCCGGGGAGAAACATACATTTACAAGGTTTGTACATCCAGGATAATGCAGTGCTTCACAAGTAGGCAAAGAGCAGACTTTATTCAGAGATCAAAAACAAATGCAAAGAGTACTAATGCAACAGACAGTTCAATACTAATTCAATATTACGTTACAGTTAAGGTGTCAAACATATAGTCCAAAATGGCAGAATAAATACAACAGAGCAGTGACACATGAGGCAGGCCACACACGCAGAGGTGAATCTCAGGTGAGATGGGTAGCGTCATCTGAGGCAAGTACAGCATGAGGATGTTGAAAGGTGGAGCAAAAGAGAGTGTCGGGAGAGGCAGGCACAGAATAAGATTGCATGTGGTAAGGAGTTCCATAAAGACAAAGCAGAGAAGGCAAATGATCTCTTGCCCACAGATAACCACAGTGATGGAGTTACAAGAAGGGTTAGGGTGGCAGACCTAAGTATGCGAGAGGATTGTTTAAGCTGAATGATGTCTCTAAGACAGGGTGGGGTGTGGAGGTTAATCAACCTATGTACAAAGCCAAGGGATATTAGTTGGAGTTTGGACTCATAAGTAGGCCAGCCCAGGGATGAAAGGACATCACAGTGGTGGTGACATGCATTAACCACAAGTGTAAACCTTCCAGCACAGTGATAGAGCTATTTATTTTGAAATTCAACATCTTTATTGATATTATGTCTTAGCACAGAGTATATAACCAGGACAAATGTGCCACACATTAATAACAGCCAAAATAGCTTAAAGGTGACATGACACCAGAATGTCATTGGATCCAATATAACCTACTAAAATAAATTAAAATTTAAATGCCCTCCTCCCTCCTCCCCTCCCAATACCCTCCCACCCCCTCCCTGGGTGTGCCTTATTACAAACAGCAAGATCAAATGATACAAGTGGGCAAATAATAATCCAGCAAAGACAAGCATCAAAAGGAAGCTGAAACAGGTTAGAACAGTCAGAAGCATGTGTTACATAAGTCTACTTCAAATATAAAGCATACAATTTACCCCATTTCTGATTAAAAGAAGCTATACAATTCCTGGAGCTTGCTGTTAGCCTTTCGGTGTTAAAACAAAGCGACATTTCTTTCAACCATTCAGCATACGATATGGCCAGTTGGTCCATCCAGTGCTTGAGAACCAGTCTTTTGACTGCTATGGAGATTAGAGCCATGTGAAATCTACGCTCTTGAACTCTAATATTGGAGAACACCCCTATAATACATATTTCCACGGTAAACAAATCACCCAATCCCAGAAGGGGATCTAGATTAGTTTGGATTGTATTCCATAAAGGAGCCACCTTATCACAGTGCCAGAAAATGTGTATCAGGTTCCCTTCAGCTGCGCCACACCGTGTACAGTTAGCCAGAGGTAATCTTTCTAGTTTGGCCAATTTAACTGGTGTATAGTACAGCTTATTTAAGATATGGTACTGTATGAGTCTGTGCCTATCTTGAGTAAGATATCTATGCATGTCCACCCAAATCTGACTCCAAATCAAGGAGGAGTCTGGCAGAAGAGAAGTCCAGATTTCAGAACCTGTAAGGGCGTTAGGGTATTTGATATCCAGTAAAAAGGAATAAATCCTGGAGATTCCATGGTCCTTATTTGCACATTTCTGAATCTGCTCTAAGAAAGGCCAGACTTGAGACAACAGGAATGTGGTCCCAAAAAGGGAAACCATAAGATGCCTCAACTGAAATACCTTAAAAATATGTTTCTGAGGAATATTCAGTTTGGCGATTATGTCGGTTGAGGAGAGGAGGGAATCCTGGGAAAACAGGCTTTCCACAAGAATATCTTGTAACTGAGGAAGCCAGTCTACTGAAAGCGGAGAACCTCCTATTTTGATATTAGGATTTAAAGTGAGGGGTTGAGCCATATCTTTTTTGGATGAGATGTTAAAGAAGTTCCAACACTGGGTCAAAACCTTTATAGCAATCCCCACCATCGAATTTTGTATGGAGGGGGTAATGCCGAAAAAGCGTAATAAAAAACTCTGGGTGAATTAAGATTATGCATATCCAGGAGCCTCTTCTCCAACTGTAACCAGAGGGGAGAATGTTCACTGGGTATGGGCTCAAACCATCTCCCCATTTTGGACAGATGACTAGCCCAATAGCAAAAAATAAAATTGGGGAGGCAGAGTCCACCTCTCTCCTTTGGTAAATTGAGTTTAAGGAAGGCCTGTCTAGGGTGTTTACCCTGCCAGATAAATTTAGAAAGAGCAAAGTGGAGCTGTTGGAAGTAAGATAAAGGGAGCTAGATATTCAATAAATTTAAAGGGTAGAAGAGACGGGGTAGAACATTCATTTTTATAATACTAATACGACCCCGTAACGACAAAGGGAGTTTGACCCATCTTTGGAGATCTTGCCGGATATTCAGCACCAAATCGTCCAAATTGAGCATCCTGAGAACCTCTGGGTCTCTAGTGAGATGAATGCCTAAATATTTGATTGAGTAAGAGGACCATTTCATACTGAAATGAGAGAAGTTACCTTGGTGCGCGATAACATTTAATGGAAATATAACTGATTTGGATAGGTTTAACTTATAGTTAGCTACTTGTCCAAACTGTTCAATAATTTGTAACGCATGTGTTAATGAGGTTTCTGGATTGGCCAAATGTAAAAGAATATCATCTGCATAGACTGAGAGGGTCAGAGATTGCTGGTATACTGAGCAACCTGTGACCTGAGATGAATTCTTAATACTAATTAAAAGGGGTTCCAAATACAAGTTAAACAAAAAAGAAGACAAGGGGCAACCTTGCCTAGTGCCTGTAAACAGGGGGAATTGAGAGGAAAAAACACCATTGCAGTAAATTCTAGCCGTGGGCGTCTTATATACCGTTCAAATCCATTGAATAAAGGTTTCCTGAAAACCCATTTTTTTGAGAGTAGCCCAAAGATAATCCCAGTTTCCCCTGTCAAAAGCTTTTTCTGCGTCTAATGAGACTAAAGCCATGGGGATCTGGGAGTCTTGGGCAATCTGGAAAATATGTGAGAGAGTTCTCAAGTGGTCAGCAGAAGATCTGCCTTGCACAAACCCCACCTGTTCAGGACTCAGCAAATGAGACCAAACCTGTTTAATTCTAAGAGATAGGATTTTAGTTAAGATTTTTATATCATAATTTAATAATGAAATCGGACAGTAACTGGCCAGTTCATTCTGGGGTTTGTCTGGTTTCAGGATCAGGACTATTGTGGCTTCCAGCAGAGTAGGGTCCAGGGGATCTGAGGTGAACATATAATCAAAAAGTTTCAAGAGAAGAGGAGCTACCTCCTTACAAAAGATCTTGTAGAAGTTAGAGGGGAAACCATCGGGACCAGGGGATTTGTCAGAAGCTAGCCCCTTGATTGCTTCCTCTACTTCAACCAGAGTAATGGGAGAGGTCAGGATCACACACTGCTGGGCCTGTAGGGAGGGGAGATTAAGGCCATCCAGAAAATGTTCAATACGAGAATGGGAAGCTGGAGAGATACCTTTACTGTATAGGTCCCTATGAAAGGCTTCAAAAACCTGGGAAATATCTTGAGGGGAGGTTTTAATAAAGCCATCTGGAGAATATAGTGCAGGAATCAGTCTTGAGCTTTCTACTTCTCTCAATCGAAGGGCTAACATTCTACCTGGCTTCTCACCTTGGTCTAAATAACGAGCTTTGGTTTTAAGGATGGCATATTCTGCTTTTTCTCTTAGCAAATCGGCATATTCATTCCTAAGCTTCAATAGGGATTCCAGATAGGATTGGGAAGATGAAAAGGATGATTGAGCTATTTATAACATGTGTACCTAAGAAAGTGGAACCCCATTGGTGGAGTCCTTCACATGGTCATGCATTAAATCCCCTTTTTAATGAATGGTTCTGCAGAGCGACTCAGGGAATGTCCCGTTGGCACTTTTTCCATGCTCTTGACTTGAAAAGCAGAAGGGAAGCCATGTAAATGTGTGGGGAAGCGAGGAGGTGCTGTGCCGCAGTATGGATCAACTTTTGCATAATGTTCTCCTCTATGTTTCAAAGGTGTCTCAAGCATTGTACAGCTGCATACGACAGTCCGTAATCCCCCTCTCCCTGCTCTGCCCACTCCCTGTCTCCATGCTGCCATAGTGAGAACTACTGTGTTCCCCACCCACCTAGTGGATCTCCAGAAACTGTCTGCACAGTGGCTCAGGAGAGGGAATGCTGACTAGATGTGTCTGTTTTCCATTCAGGTACAGCCAGCTTAGGCACAGTGTGCCACTGCTGGGTGCTAGTTCAGAGATGCAGTCCGGCACCCTCCCCTCTCAGTGTCTGTTCTCTGTCCTCCGTGCTGCAAGAGTGAAAGATGTCATCCTTGTCCAGTGTTCCCCAGCAAGAAGGTGAGAGAGACTTCATACTTCTTAATTCCCATTCCTTCTGTGGTGCTGGACTGCATGGTTTCCCCCTGTCAGTACTTGTGTGGTGCTTGAGAGCCAGAGAGGGAGAGCACCCTTCCCACAGTGTCTGCTCCCTGTCCTGCCCTCACCCACAATGCGTACCTCTGTATACCCTGAATGTGTTGTGCCCCCCCAATGGTGACTGGCAGCATGTGAGAGAGAGATTGTGACCCTGTGTTGTTCCCTGACAATGGTGTGCAGACGGTGACAGTGTGTATGTGACTGGCAGCTGGTGACAGAGTGGTCAGTCCCCGGTTGTGAGTCACAGAGTAGAACAGATATGGTTTGTGCCTGGAGTGGAGAGTCGGAGAGTCAGTTTTCAGTCTGTGGGATGTGCAGTACTGTGTTGAAGCTTGAAGAAGTGCTATGAGTGCCATGGCAGGAGACAGACAGTGGCTAAGAAATGTTGGGTGTCACCACCACAAATGCCCCGGGCTCTGGATGGTATAGAAGAGGGATGGAGGGGAGTGGGCAGCACCAGAACTCCCAAGTCAAGGAGAGTCAGTGGTGGGGCAGTGGTGATTGTATGCTGGCCGTCAACCTGTTGTGGATTGTGTGCTCCAGAGCGCACCTCTTGATGGGGACAGGCTATATTGGATTGTGTATTCTGGAGCTAGCACAGGTGCCCTGCTCCCCTGATCACCCACACAAAACAGAGCACAGGGCAGAGAGAAAGAGAGAGACACATCAAGGTGGTTGCCAGGCCCCCTCTCCCCCACAGAGCACCTGCACATCAGTGAGAGACAGTCAGAACGTCCGCACTGTCTGTCAGGAAGTGTTGCTTGCATCCTGCATTGTTGCCAAAACCTGTTATGGAGCAGTGCAGTCGCCTGCACAGAGACACAGAGGGACAGGCAATATTCACCTGTGAGCACTGAGTGACACAGCTATGTAAAGGTCATTGTGGTGGCCCCCCAGATCTGGGTCAAAACCCTGCTTGCAGTATCTCTCTCTCTCTCTCTCTCTCTTGCTCTCTCTCTCGCTCGCTCTCTCTCTCTCTCTCTCTCTCTCTCTCTCTCTCTCTCTCTATCATCTGAAATGCATGCCCAATGCTTTTTGTCGTGAGGATGGATTGTAGCTGTCTGAGTCAGAGACTCTAGAAATGTTTATGGAGTTTTTTTAATCTACTGTATGTGAATTGTGATCCCCAAAAAAATTAGAGCCCACCCCAGTGCTCCCCTGTCCTCTTACCACCTCATCTCATCAGATGTTTACAAGATGTTGTACTGCTCAGCCTTTTCTTTCTGTCTGCAGCCTGTTGATACTGTGTGCAAAATGGTTACAGTTTTAGGAAAACATCGTCGCATACAGTAACTACCAGTGTCCGAGGAACTCTGTATACTGCTACAGCTGTTGATTATAGGTTCATAGTTGTTTACAAGTTCAGGAGGCGATGCCTATATGTGAACTTGCCACCCGAGTGTGGATTAATTTTCAATATAATTGAATTTGGTATTACCCATAAATTTATCTAGCGTACCTTTGAACTTATCCATTGTCTTACTCTCTGCAATAGTAGCTGATAGAGTGTTCCATAAATTAACTGTTCTCTGAGAGAACCAAAGATGTCTTTTTTTTGGTTAAGCTACAGTCAAGAGCTTCGCACACACACTGTTTATGAACTGTACAAACATCCATGGATTAAACTGACAGTTTAATCCACGGTTAGCAGGGTGCCACACATAGTTTCTGTCAAGTGTAGGTAGTGCAACAGCCATTGATTAAACTCACAGTTTGCTTGTTGTTTGTAAAAGTTTATTCCTTACAAGTACAAGGAGAAGGATATCCCATTGAGTGGTTAGACTCATTTACATTGGGGTCCATAACATACAAAACACGTTCATAAATACACATAGCTCTGTAAAATTCACGTCATACAGAATAAAACAATGTCAAACACACATGTAACTTATCTATTAATAAGCCATGACACAAATAACAAGATTTTAATTCTTTCTTTTTTTTGTTTTAAAATATGAAGTCCTAGTGTTAACCATACTTCTTGTGCAGAATGACTAGAGAGACATCAATAATAATAATAAGTAATGAAGAGCGACCATAAAAAGTGCAAACTTTTAGTTACAGCCGCAATTAGTTGGTTGAATAGGACTTTGACGTAGCCACCTTTTGATCTTATTCCATAGTGCAATTATTTTTGTTCTCAAGTAGTCTGGTAGCCCATTCCAAAGATTGGGCCCACTAACTTTTAATGCAGAGCTGCATTTTGCTGTTCTAGTTTTTGGGATTTCCAATTCTAGATTTTGTGCTGATCGTAAACCTACTTTACATGTATGTATTTTAAACAAATCATCCAAGTAAGATGGGGACTTTTTCTTTAAGCATTGATGAATTAGGTACAATATATGCAAGTTTTTACACTCTGTAAGTCTACTCCAGTTTAGAACGCTGTACATAGTGCACCACTGCGTCAAACGAGGAGCATCTAATGCAAACCTTGCAAATCTATTCAAGGCTATATCCAACCTCTCTAGTACGGTTTTTGATGCACTGGCATACATTATGTCCCCGTAGTCAAACAGTGGAATTATGGTAGAGTTGATAATATGTTCCCTGGCTTTATTTAGTATACATCTTTTCAGTCTGTACAACGCTCCTAGTCTACTATGTAATCTTTTTATGAAGTTGTCCATATGTATATCCCATGTTAGATGTATATCCAGCCATACTGCCAAATATCCATATGAGTTCCCCTGTGTTAGTATTTGTTTAGTAGAAGTTTTGATTAAAAGTATGTTTATTGTAACTATCTGCTTATTTCTGAAAAGCATAACTTGTGATTTTTTGTTGTTTAATATTAAGTTTCACGACTTAGTGCTCCTGTAAAATATCAAAGTCCCTTTGAAGCACTTTCTGAATTTCCTGAGGGGAAGCACCTTCTGCATACAAAATCACGTCATCTGCATACGAGTGGTGCCCCACCTCCCTTAGGAGGGCACCTGCACCATTCGCATACAGGTTAAATAAGAGTGGACCCAGCACTGATCGCTGAGGGACTCCAGATTTAACCAGTGCAAACTTGAGATGTAAACTTTCCTAATGTAACTTCCTTGCTGGGTCCTACCAATCAAATATTCCTTAAACCAGTTCAGGGCCACCTGGTCAAGGCCAATTTCCTTTAACGTATTCAACAGGACTGTGTGACTAAGCATATTAAACGCTTTAGACAAATCAATAAATTTGGCCCCGACCAGGAAGCCCCTATCCAGTGAAGACTGAATATCAGAAGTTACCATGGGCAGCAGTTTCCCAGACACAGCTTCTGTATACACATTCATATAATTGGCGTTTACACCCTGCAGCACTGACAGGCATGGTAATATGTTCTAATGCAGCAGAAGTACACACAAAACAGTGCCAAGTGAATTTCAGGATGTTGTAGGTGCAGAACAATGCACAAAACCATATTTTCTGAGGGACTACTTTGAAAGGCAGAAGGATAACAATCCTTTTTTTACAGGAAAACAGGGGAGCCAGTTTGCTATCTCAAAGATAATCCATGTTATAAGCACAGTAACCCACTCCAGGGTGTAGGGTTATCTGCATTTAATTCATGCCTGGGGCACTTTGTGGACACTCGGCCTGCAGCCTTGTGGCTCACAACGCACCCCAGGCTTAGATTAAATGCCTGTAGCCCCACACCCTGTCATAGATTATTGCTTACTTAAGACATGTGAGGATGGCTGCCTTGGCTGAGAGAAGTAGTGGCGCACTATAAAAGAGCAGAGGGAGAAGGGTGGAGGTTGCAATTTTGTTGTAGGAGGCTGAGGAAAGGAATGAACGAAGGAGGTATAGCAGTCCCAGTTTCTGATTAAATGTCTTTGTAAGTAGAGCTACATGAGTGTCAAAGGAGAGGGAGGTATCGATCATGATACCCAGATATTTTAAGGATCAAACGGATTCAAGGGTATCACCAATGCTGGAGGAGATAGTGAGAGTTGGGTGAGGTTGAGGAGTGGAAGCAGGGCTGAAAGATACCATACATGTGTGTTTTCTTTAGTACTGAGAACTAGCTGGTTGCACAAAAAACAGTTTTCAAGTGTTAGAAAATTAGAAGCTAACCTGCTATTGAGCCAGCCAATAGCAGGAGAGGAGCGGTCGATGATGGCATTGTCTGCGTAAAATTGGACAGAGGCCCCACCACAGTTGTTTGGTAAATCATTAATGAAAAGAGATACTAGTAAAGGCCCTAGGATTGACCCCTGGAGTACTCCGTGGGTAATGGATCCGAAGTACTATAATGCACCAGACCATTTGATTCCTTGTGAGCGGCCGGTTAGGTAACTGCCAAACCAGTTCAGGGTGCTCCAATCAAGGCCCAGCGAGTGCAACTTCCAGAACAGGAGGTTGTGGTTAACCAGATTGAATACCTTTGTTAAATCCATGAAGACTGCTCCCGTATTCTGGCCCCAGTCCCTTGAACTGAACAGGTCAACAGTCACTTTTACAAGGGCAATGATGGTGCTGTGACTCTTTCGGAACCCATGTTGGAAGACAGAGAGGAGGTGGTATGAGTCAAGGTATTCCTGGAGATGGTTATGCAGGATTCACTCTTGTATTTTAGCAAGAGGGATGAGGATAGATAGTGGCCTGTAGTTGTTAACTACCATGGAGGGCCCACCCTTTTGGACAGGGACAACCATGGTGATCATACACTTATCCGGGACCGTAACAGATAGAAAGGACCTATGGGGGCCGGTCCAGTGGCACTGAGGGTTGAGGCACTGGATGCCACACCTTGCACCACGCCGGTGACTCTGGTTTGGATACGGACTTTGGTTGCCGGGGTCGGCTGGGGGAAGGAGGATTCAGCATCCCAACGGATGCTCTCCTCCTTCGAGGAGAGTTACCAGGGGTGCTTAATGCACCCGACGTCCATGAGGGCCGGTGGAAGCACCGACTCTCGACGGCATTGGCAGCTCCCTTGACAGAGAAGTCGGGGAGGGGAAGGGAGGACACTGTTAGGCTCTTGGCAGGCATGCGTAAGCACGTTCCTGCCCAAGCCAGCGTCCTCAGTGGTTGGAGGGGAAACCACAAGAAAATGGAAACTACCCTCACTGGTCCCAGATGACGGACGCTCCAGCCACCCAGTCCAGAAACTACGGGCAGACCCCACTGTGCAAGGTGCTCCATGGAGGCAAGAGGGATGTAGGAGTCACCAAGATCACTCTAGGGACAGACTCAGGGTTGAGAGAGTGGGTGGCATGAGCAAAGCCTGAAGAAGTGGAGCGTCAAGGTGATAAGGTGGATAAAAAAGTAATTTCAAAAAAAAGAAAGGACCTATGGATTAGATCATACACTGGAGAGGCCAGAGCTGAGGCTCCAAGCTTAAAGGGACACATTCATGTACAGTGGCAGACATTGTTTGAAAGTCCATGAAAAGTTATTTTAATTGAGGTATTGAGCATACCTGTAGCTGGAAGCAGACCAGAGATACATATGATTGAGTTTGTGCAATATAAATACTACATTAGAGCCATTCTAGAACCTTGTGATGTCAGTGATGATCAAGCTGTGCCTAACTGCAATGATTTAGGCACTGCTTGATTGTCACTGATATCACAAGGTTCTAAGAATGGCTCTAATGCAGTATTTATATTGCACAGACTCAGTCATCTATATCTTTGGACTGCTTCCAGCTACAGGTATGCTCAATATCTCAATTAAAAGAACTTTTCATGGGCTTTCAAACCACGCTTGCCACTGTATATGAATGTGTCCCTTTAAGAAACCTGGGCTCGAGTGTGTCATGGCGTGGGGAGCTTTCCGGCTTTAATTTAGCGAGGAGTGTGAGTACTTCATTGATTGAGGCCAACTTAAGATGGAAGGCAGGATGGCTGCCTAGATCTAAAGGAGGTGATGGAGAAGGAAGGGGGGGAGTGTAGTTAAAGAGCGAGGTGTACCTCTGCGTGTCTGAAGAACTCATTAAAGCCGTTTGCAATGGATGGGATCAGATAAAACAGATCCACTGGCAGTAAGAGAGCTTGGTGCTTAATCGGACCTGATCTTGATAAGTGAGTTCACGTGCTTCCAGAACTCCTTAGGGTTGCTAAGGTGCTCGCTTTGTCCGGAGGTGGGTGCACTTAGCTTTAACAAGTGAGCTCCTGCACATATTCCTTAGCTGCTTATAGGCCTGCCAGTCCGAAGGTAGGCTACTATGTTTAAAGGTTTTCCATGCCCTGCCACGAGCAGTCATTCACTTACGTAACTCCGTGGACAGCCAGGGGGCTTTGAGGCCTTTAGACCTGTACCTTTTCAAGGGGGCATGTCGGTTAACTATATTGATCATGGTGTGCAGAAAAAAGTTAAAGGCTTGGTTGCTATCAGGAAGAGTGAGGATTGGACCCCAATCAACATTGGAAATTGAAGCAAGGTAGGCTTAGACACTGAACTGGGACATATCCCTGACTATGGAGACCTTGAGGGGAAGGGAGAGGGATTAGGGAAGTTGTTACACCAAAGCCGAAAGCGGTGTAACCGGCCCATCACCTGGGATTACTAGAATCCCACTTAGATCTAGTGGCAGGCAGGGAAGGCAGCCTGTGAAACATCAGTTAAATGGGTTTCACACTGTCTCACTCTGTCCTCAGTCTCAGCTGAGCTGGAGGGATGACATCATATAGAATTCTCACAGCAGCATAAGCCACATTGGAATGTTGCAGCTGGGAGTTAGGTTAGAATGCTGGGGTTTTCAAAGTGAGTCTTGTGCAGTCTGTAGTGGAAGGAGGAGGTGCACTGCAGTTGGCAGTCTCTCAGAGCCCTTAGCTCTGTAATAGAGCTACCTCTGCCATGGGTGTGTATTCTCGCCCTAGAGCAGGACACAAAAGAAACTGTTTTGAAGTGATTGAGACCGGATCC
This sequence comes from Neoceratodus forsteri, assembly GCA_016271365.2. Classification (NCBI taxonomy): domain Eukaryota; kingdom Metazoa; phylum Chordata; order Ceratodontiformes; family Ceratodontidae; genus Neoceratodus; species Neoceratodus forsteri. The sequence goes on along the minus strand of CM028129.1, from coordinate 1,109,000,205 downwards.
CAGTTGTTCATGTACCCCATCCCTGAGAGGGATGGGGGGAAACAAGACCAGCTCTTCAGGGGCAATTCCCCTGGTCCTGCTGAAGGAATAGAAGCTGCCTAGAAGATTTGTGCTGAGGCACCCAGAAGTTTGTTTTGTTTTTCCAGAGAGAAGCCTGTGGGCAGCTGCAATCCAGGGTGAGTCTGCTCTGCCAGACAGCCATGTTTCACCAAGACTGTTGTGTTAAGTATCTGCTACTGTGGGTCAGGAAAGGACAGCCAAGTACAGTACTTAAGTTGTGTATGGCTTGAAATGAATCTAATCAGTGGGGGTCTACAGGGATGGACAAAGCTACTTAAAGAGCGTTACAAGTCAGGACACCAGAATACCAGAGACAGTAGATTGTTAAATGTGACATACATTTCGAGATAGCATTCTACAAACCAAGGGGTTCACAAGGAAAGGTGTTGATTCCAAATAAATGGCCGGGTATGAATTTGGGGACAAAAGGTGGGAGACCCCCCATCTGGAGAATCCAGATTTACCTCTACGGGTTTACTTTGGCACCTATAGCTTTCTTACGGGCACTTGGCCAGTGTTTGTGGAAAGTACCCAGATGTGGGATTGATGATGATGATTTCCCTTATGGAGCTAGGAAGTGCTCATAGGCGGTAGAGGGAGCCACCAGATAAGTATCCATGTTATATGGAAAAATGTCCAAGTGCTGGCTGGAGTGCCACGCCAGGGAATCCAAAAGAGAATGAGAGTACCAGTTCGGGCTGAGAGCCCAGTGTGTTCAGAACCTGAGGGTTACAGTGTTGTAAGAAGATGTGTTCCAGTCTCCGTTTATCTGCATTACCAGGGAGTGAAGCCCCATGCGGGTCCATCTATACTTTATTATTCTGCTGTTGTTGTGAATAAAAGCCACACTCTAGAATCCCACTCCTGGTTTGGACATTTCAGTTATTGCTTCCTGTGTCCAGATTACTTGGGTGCCCCTCTGCAGAGGTTTCAAACCTAGCCAAAATGCCGAGCAACAGTTTTCTCCCCGAACCCAGGCAGCCAGGTAGTTGGTTACATATGGAGGCACCACACCGTGCTAGTAAAACAAAAAAATAACATCAACCCGAGCACTGGCTGGTTACAGTTGGAGAGTGGTTGCTGATGCTATCAGGAAGGACACCATGGATCTTATTCTGTGAGTGCAGTTAGTGACTGTCCAGTCTAGTAAGGTATGGTTGCCAGACTTAACATTTAGGTGTGTGGGCTCAGAGATGAGCTGTGAGAGGTTAGAGTCAGTGAGGATGGAATGCGACCTATGGGCATTGTGATTCAGCCAGTCCAGGCATGACAATACTACTACACTCTGCTTCAGTCATTGTCAGAATTTCCTGTGCTTCCATGCTAGTTCTGTGGCAGATAGTCAAGTTCTTTTTTTTTTTAACTGTCTGGTACCATGCTGGTGACTCCAAACTACTACAATGATGTGCACCATCAGGCATGAACAGAAGAAACTGCCTTATCTGTGCTGCCTAGTCCCCCAGCTGTAATCCACGGTGTCTACAAACAAGTAAGTCCATGGGACAGCTGCAGTTTGGGCAGAGGAGACGCTAACAGTGCTTCATAGCAGGAAGAAGTTATGGAAGCCCCCAAGGGGGTTACACTCTTCCCCAATGAAATTCTTGTCATTCTGAACAAAGACCTGAAAGACAAATGTACAGTAAAGCATACACATCAACTCATTGTTTAATACTCCTGTTCATATCTAAGGCAAAATAAGTATAACTGCACAGCATGTGCTTTTCCATTCCATGCCATATACTCTTAAAGTAATGGCAGTCCATAAATATAACCCAAGGGCAGCAGGGATTGGGGGTAAAGTACAGGCTAGGCAGCAACCTTCATTTTTTTATGTACCACATTGAAGGGTAGGTTTGGCAGGCAGCAGGGGCATGGTAGGTTAGTTTTACAATTTGCTTGATTTCTACAGAGTAGTGAGGTTCAATAGGCTCAGTTTCTTCAAGTGACTTGTATACTATCGTTGGCTTGTTCCAGATCCAACACAAAGGTATCCCCAGAAGGTCCTGGCCCAGCTTCCACAGTTACTGTACATCTTCTCCATCACTGAACATGGCAGCACTATGAGCCCAAAGTTATGTGGGACAAACGGTGCTGCATACAGATTCCCCATTTATACCTTGAACATCTGGCATCAGGCCCACATTTTCTGCAGCGTTAACCTCATTTCATTTCAGTGCTGACTGTGACTGATGAAATTTCAAGGTTTTGGAAATCACACATTTTGATCTACTTCTGGGTAGCAAAACTGTTACTTCTTAATCAGGCTGCTTTTAAACCATGTCAGTGGGTGTCACTGGGCAAAGGACAGGTGTTCAGGGCTGAGTAGTGCCAGATCATCATCAGTTCTTGCTTTCTCACACATTTGCCTTTGTGCTTTGTAGTTGAGTTTGAATGCAAAATGTCCATACAAACTAAGTCCAAAAAGCCAAATACTGGTGATGTTGGTTAGTAGAGCAGCTCATTTTGGTAATATCTTGGGTCTCAGGTATTTCATTTCAAATCTGCAATGTCTCTCAATTTCAATGGCCATACAATGCCAGTAGAAATGTGTTTTGACCATGTCCAAGGGCTTGTTGACTTCACGGTGTCCCAAGTCCTCATGTATGGCTCCTATAACAGTCTTCTGGAATTTTGTGGTAAAACCAGCTGTTCTCATGGAAAGGGAAAATTGTTTTTTTAATGATCAGATTGTCCCTTTGCAATAAAATGTGCTTATGTATATGAGGTTCCTCTCATCCCATAGCAATTAACCCTGTAATAGGGCAGTTATTTAATTATTTGGCAGAGCTGCACCACCATTTTCCTGTCTTCCTACTGCCACGGGCCTGACTACAACTGTTAACACAGTTCTGAAGTCCCCACGACTACATGATGCCCAGCCTGCTGATTGTCTTTGAAGGAATGGACACAAGGGGGGAGATGGCAAGGAGGACAAAGGTTGTGGCAACTGGTGTGCCTGGCTTTTTCATTGCAGAAGGGTAGTAGCATAATTTGTGGGCCAGCATCAGGTGGGACTGGAAAATATCTGATTTAGTACACCCTAATAGGATCACATAAAACTCGGCTGATTCGAATTTCTGGTCCAGACCAGTGCATACCCCTAGCTGCCACTATTGCTGTTTGTAAGCTGCTGTCAAGCCAGCTCAAAGCACTCTTTCCTTTGCATCTATATACTGATTATAATGATATTTAGAATATCGGAAACTTGGCTAGAAAGATGGCAGCATCCGTTACTTAAAGCTGCAACTTTAGTTCTCAGAAAGAACTGAACAGGGCAAAGTTTAAATGCTTCATCTCTCATCGAGCAAACTGAACTTTTAGACTGAATTTTTAAATTTATTTATTTAGGATTTATGTGTTGCAGGATAGCCTTCTTCAAGTGATGCACCTAGTTTCTAAGAGGGTTCTGGAGGATATTACAAGAACTGTCAGTGTGTTATCGATATAATAGATGTAATAATGTTTCTGCAAGCACATAACATGGGTTGGAAAAATCCTGCACTCTGACTGGACAATTACTGTTTAAACCCCTTTAATTTCTGTATGTCAGCACAACTCATACTTTAGCACATCATTCAGCAGCAAGCCATATTACATAAATAGAAACAACAAAACATCAGAAGAAAAAGACCCAGAGGTCCATCCAGTCTGCCAATTTCTCTGCCTAGCTCCATGCTCGGTCTAAATCTAGACTTAGTTTAAAGATCAGACAGCTCTAGTGGCTGATCATCAAACCTATACCCAGGTGTCCCTTCCTTTCTTCTGCCTTTTGGTCCCACTATTCCCTTTCCCTTGTATCTATCCCACACAAGGTTATACCCTAATTTGATCAGCTGGTTTTACTATTACAGTAAGAGTGCAACATCAGTCATTAGAAGGAATGGCAGGCCGTGGAGGAGGGCGGGTTGTGCTGGTCACCCTTTCTTACTAAACTGGGTGTCAGGGGTGGAAGGAGGGTGGGATAAGGGTGTTGTCAAAGTGGGGGGATGGGGAGATGTTAGGGATCATTGCTGTTAGTGCAGATGAATGCTTTTACTTACAGAAGATGCCAGTCAGCCAAGGAGATGGGCAGGTTGTACCCTTCACCTACTGTGGGATTAAACATTGATTATTATACATATTGTGGGTGCTGTGGAAGGAAGGTGGGATCATAGTAGAAACACTGTGTGAGAGGACAAAAAGTGACTACATTTATTGTGTTTGGGGTGGGTGGAACATTTAAGAATAAGCAGGGATGGGGGAAGGGTGTTTTTTTATTTCTATTTAATAAAAAAAAAATACTGAATACTCAAATACCGAGTACCCAAATATTTGGAGCCTGAATATAATCTTCATGCCAAATATTCAGGATATGGTATTCACACATCCCAAGTTGGAAGGACTGAGGGCACTGAGTAGATAAATGAATGGAGTTGGATTGGCTTCACATAAGGATGCTTAAGGAAATGGCAGAGGTGACAGCAGCACCTCTGGCTGAAATTTTCAACAGCTTGGTAAACATAGGGGTGATACCCAAGGCTTGGAGGACTGCTGATGCGGATCCCCAACAGAAAAGTTATCAGTAATGATGAGTCAGGTAATTGTAGACGTGCCAGCCTGACATCAATAGTTGGGCAAGTACTAGATGCCACACTAAAAGAGAGACTGGTAGACTTTCTTGAGGTAAATGGGCTACAGAATGAAAATGGGTTCACAAGGGGGGGTCATGCCAGACAAACCTAATCAAATTTTTTGACTGGGTGACTAGAGCAGCTGACAAAGGACAGAGAGTTGAGATACCATATGTGGACTTCAGCAAGGCCTTTGAATCAGTCTCACACAGGAGACTGGTTAAGAAACTGTTGTATCTAGGAGTAGAAGTAACAGTAACATCAATAGAAATCTGGCTGAGTGGGAGGATACCAAGACTGGTGGTGAACAGGGAGTGCTCTGATGTTAAAGAGGTAATGAACGAGGTACCAGAAGGCTCAGTCTTGTGGCCTGTCCTATTTATCATATTCATCTGTGACATAGCGGGTGGGTGATCACGGCTGGATCTGACTCTTCACAGATAATACTAAGGTCTGTGGAAGGTGGACAGCAAGGATAGGATCAGAGCACTGGAAGAGGACCTGGGACAGCTGGAGTGATAGTCCAAGATTTGGCAACTGAATTTTAATACAAAGAAATGCAAGGTAATGCACACTGGGAACAGAAACTCAAAAACACAATACCTGATGGGGGTAGTGGTAATAGACAGCACAGCAGATGAAAAGGGTCTGGGAGTTATAATATCAGACAGTCTGAAATCTATGGCACAGTGCAATCAGTCAATGGGGAAGGTGAACAGGATGCTAGGTTACATAGGAAGGGCTATCAGCAGTAGAAAAAGAGAGATGGTCTTTCCCCTGTACAGATCCATGGTGTACAGTAGTAGCCACAGACATTGCCAGCTATTTCCCCAAATTTCTGTGATATTTCTAGAGAAATCTCCTGCTTTCTGCATGTCCGCAGTAGGGGCAGCAGAGAGAAAATCTTCAGAAATTTTGTGAAATATCTGGAAATAGCTGGCAATGTCTGTGGCTACTACTGTACCTATACCTGGATTACTGTGCAAGGTTTGAAGTCTGTACTATGAAAAGGTGAATGCTGTACAAAGAAGGGTGACAAGGTGACCCAGGGGGTTGGGGAGAAAATATATGAAAAATTATTGATGGTCCTTAATATGTATACCCTGGAGACTAGAAGGGAGAGGGGAACATGACAGAAACATATAGTACAGATACCTACAAGAGACAAACAGAGTGTCACACAAAGAACTGTTCTTCTTAAACACAAACATAAGCACATGGAGGAATTCGGTAAACCTTGGCAGAGGAAGATTCACAAAGGATGTCCACAATACTTTTTCATGGAAAGAGTAGTGGACAAGTAGAACAGATACTGAATGAATACATCTGCTCAGTATTCACAAAAGAAGAGGAGGGGGAGGTACCTAATCCAATCAATAGAAGCACTCTGGATAGGGGGATCGATACCAGTCCTTTCACAGAAGAAAGAGTTCTGAAAGAATTCCTAAAACTGAAGGTGGATGAAGCAATGGGACTGATGGGATTCACCCCAGAATTTTAAAAGAATTAAGGGGAGAACTTCTAGCACTGCTGACTACCCTTTTTAACAAATTATGTGAGAATGGTGCGGTGCCACAGGACTGGAGGAGGGCAGATGTGATTCCCCTTCACAAAAGTGGGAGCAAAGCAGAGGCAGGAAACTATAGACCTGTTAGTTTGACCTCAGTGGTAAGGAAAATGATTGAATCACTTCTGAAAGAAAGAATTGTTGAGTACCTAGAGGCTAGCGGGGCATAGGACTCAAGGCAGCATGGATTCACAGTGGGAAGGTCATGTCAGATGAATCTAATAAATTTCTTTGACTGGGTGACCAATGTAGTAGACCAGGGAGGGGCTGTGGACATGGCCTACTAGACTTTAGCAAGGCATTTGACACAGTCCCACACAAAAGATTAATAAACAAATTAGCCAGCCTGGGAGTGGGTCCCAGGGTGGTAGTCTGGGTAAAAAACTGGCTGGACAACAGGACACAGAGGGTAATAATAAATGGAGTCCACCCTGAAGAAAGGGGGGTTACTAGTGGGGTACCACAGGGTTCTGTATTGAGTCCGGTCCTTTTTAATGTCTTTATAAGTGACATTGTGGTGGGACTGGAAGGAAAAGTATGCTTCTTTGCAGATGACACAAAGATCTGCAGCATGGTTGATGCACAAGGGAGGGTGGAAATGATAAGAAGGGACTTGGCAAGATTGGAGAAATGGTCAAAAGTATGGCAGCTTAGATTTAATACAAAGAAGTGCAAAGTAATGCACCTGGGAAACTAAAACCCAGGGGAAGAGTACACAGTGTGGGGGGGGGATGTATTAACAACAACAAAAATGGAAAGGGACCTGGGGCTAGTCATATCAGATGGCCTAAAGCAATGTGAGAAGGCAGTAAGGAGTGCTGGGGGATACTGGGATGTATAGGAAGAGGCATCACCAGTAGAAAACATGAAGTTGTTATCCCTCTGTACAGACAGTTGGTGAGACCCCATCTGGAGTACTGCGTGCAGTACTGAAGACCCCATCTCCTCAAGGACATAGACAGGATGGAGGCAGTCCAGAGGAGGGCAACTAAAATGGTGCAAGGTCCGTAAGAGAAGCCGTACTAGGTGAGACTAAAGGAGCCTAATATGTATACCCTTGAGGAAAGGAGGGAGAAGGGGGACATGATAGAATCTTTCAAGTACCTCATGGGAATCAACAAAGTCCAAGAGAGTAGCATCTTTCAGAAAAAGAGATGTGAAAGAAGAAGAGGAGACAATTTGAACATAGAGGGGGATGGCTCAGGGGCAATGTGAGGTAGTACTTTTTCACAGAGAAAGTGGTGGATGCATGGAATGGCCTTCCTGAGGGGGTCATGGAGTCAAAAACAGTGGGGGAATTCAAGGATGCATGGGACAGACATAAGGCAATTTTGGTGGGGGGTAGGAAGAAGTAGACTGTTGGTTAACTAGGATCTGCAGTTTATCCAATAGGTGTGAAAAAGGGCAGACTAGGTGGGCCAAGCAGTCCTTATCTGCCATCAAAGTCTTTCTATGTTTCTATGCTAGAAAGAGTGATGTCTGCCAAAACAGTGGGAGAGTCACAAGGCTATAGTTAGAGTGATAGGGATGGAAAAGGGCAAATAGTAAGGAAGAAGAATGGCCACTAAGGCCAAGTCAGGAGAAATATTGTAGGTAGTATAGGCAGACCGGATGGGCTGATGAGCATTTTTGTGCCAACAAATTCTATGATTCGATGCAAAAGGTCCAAGATGTGGCATAAATGAAGAGACTAATTGGTTACCTTTGTTGTGAACTCTTTTCCTTTCAAAAATCTGTGTTTAGTACAGTACCTGCCTTCCCCCCTCAACTCCATGTCCCCTCCCTCAATAACACATCCTGGCATTATTACATCACTCTATATAATTTTAATACCTAAATGATGTATTTTTAGACCTTATACATATACATATAAGTTGTCAAAAACTGCATTAATGCACCATTAAGGGTAACTTAATTCCACAAAAGTAGGGACATGTGGCATTAGGGTTTCTCACTGTAATACACCCCAGCCCCCCAAGCAGCAAAAGGGAAAAAACATTAAGGTTTGGGGTCTTCAGAGTATTGGCAAATCAGTGGTGGGGTCTTCTCTGGGTGTTGTCAACCCTAATGCCCACCACTTTCCATGAGTAAACAACATCACACATGATCTTCTTTCTTCACACAGGGCTCACAGGGGGGAGTGGTAAGCATTAGGGTTGACAGTCCCCAAGGAAGACCCTACCACTGATTTGCCAAGACTTCAGAGACCCAGAACCCTAATGTTTTCTTCCTTTTGCTGCTTGGAGGGGGAGGGCATTAGACTGAGAAACCCTAACACCACATTTTCCTACCTTTGTGGCATTAAGTTATCCTAAATGGTGCATTAATGCAGTTTTTTGCAAATTATTTCCTTACTTTTTTAGAAAGCATAATTGAATTCTCATTTGCCTGTGGAAGCACGGGTCCCTCTGGGCCCTGGGCTTGCATTTCAGCCAAAACAGCAACCAAAATGTCAGCATAGCCTTGTTATTACCCCACCTCTTGAGCGCCTTGCTGAGAATTTTCAAATCCCTGCCGAAACGTCATTCCAAAACACTGCAATGTCATTCTGCACCACAGGGCGAAAATGTATTTTGGGCAGGATTTGAAAAATGACAGATTTGACATTCATGACATGGTGTAAAAAATGTCTATGTTGAAAATTTGGGATCAAAATATTTACAATTAATGAAGTTATGAGCAACTGCGGCAAAATTTCAGTGCACGTGCAGAACTTTGCCATTTTCACAAATTTTGACCCAAAATTTTCAACACACCGTAGTCTTCTTATGACCCAACCTCATGAACAAGGGTGGTGAAAATTTTCAAATCCCACCCAAAGGGGTCACCAAATGAATGCAAAATTGTCTTTTGGGCCAGATTTGAAAAATTCCACCAACATTGTTCATGAGGTGGGGTTCCCAAAAGGCCATGTTGAAAATTTGGTGTCAGACTATGCACAAATGGCCAAGTCACACATCAAAGCTGAAAACCCCATTGAAATACATTCAACCGCATTTTCCGTAGTTTCTCATATTGTAGTCAGCAGTTCCAGCAGCAAGATGTGCCTTTGATCAGAGAATGGATATTCACCCTTTGATCTTTTCAGGTGAGTGAGGGTGTGTGGTGGTGGTATACTGGGGAGTGTAGGGTGCTGGGTGCAGAGTAGGAGGTGGGTCTGATAGGCAAGTGACCGTTTTCTTTGTTGCAGGTTTTGGAAAAAAAAAGAACATTGAGGGACTGTTTTCTTTATTTCAGGCACTGACAGTGATCAGAAGGTTGGAAGGGGTGCCACTAGACACCAGGGAATATGTTTTATTATGGGGACAGCAATCAGAAGGGTAGGTGAGTGCCACTAGACACCAAGGAATATATTTTATTACGGGGACAATGATCTGAAGGGTGGGGGGGGCGCCACTAGATACCAGGGAATATATTTTATTATGGGGAAAGCAATCAGAAGGGTGGGGGTGCCATTAGACACCAGGGAGTATATTTTATTATGGGGGCAGTGATTGGAAGGATGGGGGGTGCCACTGGAAGTAGCAAGCTCATTCACAGTTTATTACTCTGACCTCTAAAGCTGTACTGCCAGCCCATACATCATGTTTCTATATAATAAGCCCCAACATAACACTAAAGTATGGTGCCCTCACTAAAATGTAAACAAAGTACAGTAGATTTCAATATCTCAATGCTTCAAATGGTTATTTTAGTGATCACATTGTTATTTGTTTTTTCTGGTCGAAGTTCAATGTTATCTGCGAACTGTTTTTTATTTTTTCAGTCAAACTTCAGCATTATCTCAAAACATTTTATAATTCAAAAACTGTATAATTCAAAATCACCAGATCATCCAAAGGCACACCCTTGGTATATGTTCCATCATCCCTGAAGATTTCATGAAGAACTTTCATATTGTCTAGGCTGTAGGTGAGAAAAGAAATCCCCATTGTTAAGTTTAAGGGAAAGAAATTGTTCTTTTTTTTTCACTTTTGTGACTATCAATATCTCAAAAACCATACAAGATGTCATCACGAAACTTTCCACATCTTGAGACTCTGACAGCCTAACCACACATGTCAAATTTTGTACTAATTCATTAAACAGCAGCAAAGTTACTAAGGTTCAAAAACTGGGTTTAACACTGAACTGCCAGCTCAGCCCTAACTATAGTGGTGCTACCATGCCACTATAATAAAGAACAGTGTATTGGCAACCATAAACAACAAGGCTGCACTCCATTGAGAAGTTAGATGACATCCTTGACCTCAAGAGTGAAGGTTAGTCCTGGATATTAAACCCATTTGCAAGCTAAGAATGTTTAGGGGTGTGTTCTGTATAATTCATTTTATTGTTTTTCTTTTCCAGTTTTTATGTTTGCTTGTACGCATGTGCAAGAAACATAGTACCATCATCTGAGTTTTCGGACGTCTGGCAGCCCTCTTCTAATTCAGTCAGTGTGTTTGCAGGCACGGCCGCAGTTCTCCAATGGCTGCTGGAGCTGTCTATGACAGCAGTCGAAAATGCAGTGGAGTACAGTTGAAAGGGGGAGCTATGCTTCAGTGAGCAGCGATAAGATAGCAACCTGCTCATGCGCGCTCCCACACACACACACATGCATACTGCGTGCTCGCCCCCACGCACACACTGTATAGTGGAGTGGGGTACCCAATCCCCCCATCGGCTGTGCTCACCTTCCCAAAACAAGAGTTCCACATGCCACGCTGGGTGCCCACCCCAGCATGGCTACACATAGTAGCTGACGGGGTGCCCAATCCCCTGTCGGCTCCACTGTTCCCCCAGAGAGTACAGGGTGCCACGCTGGGGAGCCCACCCCAGCGTGGCAACAGATGCTATCACCGATGGGGGCCAATCCCCTGTCAGCTCCATGCCCCCAAACAGTCACTGCTTTCTGTGCCACGCTGGGAGCCCACCCCAGCGTGGCAAACGCCCCAAGCGTCGTCTTTTTAAAAAACAAAAACCCTGAAACACAAAAACAGTCCTCACTGTCTCTGCCCCACCCACGCCCACCCACTCGTACCCTGCCTCCCACACCCCCCTTACCCCATACTTACCTCTGGACTCTGGCACGACGATCTTCGGTGGACTGGGAACATGTCTGCACTCTTCAAAGCCGACCGTGAACTGATGTAATACCGGTAAGCTGTATAATGGGATAGATAGGGTTTTTTTCAACTTTGCTGCATATCTTAGGCATTTTTTGGAATTTTTGCACCAAATTTTCAACATGGGGTTTTTGGGACCCTTCTCATGAATGCTATCACTGTCATGGCGTTAATCGGGCCCGAAGGGTGATTTCGCAGTCACTGTGTGAAATCAACTTTCAGGACCAAGTAACAAAATGACACTGCCACTGTTCATAAGGTGGGCTCTCAAAAAGCCTATGTTGAAAATTTGGTGGAAAAATTCCTAAAAATGGCTGTTTTACGAGCCGCATGCTGCGCAGTGTCTTTACGTCAGAGTCAGGAAGGTGTCAATATTTCACCCAGATTTTCAACATTGCCATTTTATTACACTTCCTTATGAGCAGTACAGCTGTCATTTTCACATCTTGCCCAAAATGTGTTTCGCCCATGTAGCACACAATGGCGCAGTCAGTGTGCGAAATCAATGTATGGGACACATTAAGAAAATCACAGTGACACTGTTCATGAGCAGAGGTCTTAAAATGGCTATGTTGAAAATTTGGTGGAAAAAATTCCTAAAATGATTGTTTACTAGGCGTTATGCGCAGTTCCCACACGCCGTAGTTTTAATTTTCAATATTTTCACCCAGATTTTTAACATTGCCTTTTATTACACCTCCTTATGAATAGTACAGCTGACATTTTCACATGTCACCCAAAATGTGTTTCTGCACATGTAGCGCACAATGGTGCAGTCGGTGTGCGAAAGCAATGTTTGGGACAGATTAAGAAAATCACAGTTACGCTGTTCATGAGCAAAGGTCTTAAAATGGCTATGTTGAAAATCTGGTGACAAAAGTCCATAAAATGACTGTGTTATGAGTGAGCATTGCACAGTTTCCACGACCGTAAGTTCATGACTTTGTAATATTTTCAGTCCAGATTTTCACCAGTGGTATTTTTCCACACTTCCTTATGAATAGTACAGCTGTCATTTTTCACAACATGGTCAACAAAGCGTTTTACACCTCAGTGCAGAGATGCGTGGTCGCTATGGGAAATCATTGTTCGGGACAGATAAAGAAAATCATAGTGACACTGTTCATGATCGGAGGTCCCAAAATGCCTGTGTTGACAATCTGCTGTAAAATCCCCAAACTAATTACATTATGGGTGTGTTGCACAGTTTCTATGCACGCTCATGACTTCACCAGTTTTTAAATATTTTACTGCAGATTTGCAACATTGCCATTTTTCACCTCCCATGAACAGTACAGCTGTCATTTTCACATCCTGTTTGAATGTGTTTTGCACCTGTGGTGCTAAATGTCGTAGTCTCTGTGCATAAGCAGCTCTCGCCAACAAACTGATATTGCCACTGTTCATGAGGTGGGGTCACAAAAACCATGTTGAAAATTTGGAGCTTAAAATACCAATGAATGCCTGAGGTGTTAGGGTTTCAACCATAACGCCCCACCCTGTAGAGAATAACAGGCATCAGGGGTGTGACTTGGGATTCTTGCCTGTAATGCTCATACCATTCCACACCCTACAGCCAGTGAGAGGCATCGAGGTATGCCTTGGGCTCTTCGACCCCCAAAGTTCACCCCATTCTCCTATACTGCACCCATCTCACGTATTTCCTGATGGGAATGGGGTGCGCGCAGGACCAAAGACCCCAAGGCACACCGTGACACTTGTCAGTGTCTACAGGGTAGGGTGTGGTGAAATGGCGTGGCCGTTATGCCTGACGACCCAAAGGCACACCCCAATGCCTGTCAATCTCTGCAGAGTGGTGGTGGGGTTGGCTTCAGTTCAATACTTCACTGTCATTCCTATTATGCAGCTCTGTAACTTCTACACTACCAATGCCAATGCCAGCAAGCAAACATTCGGCATTGACAAATGCTTGTTTATTTCCCCATTGTGCTGATATGTTTTTCTTTCCATTAGTAATCTTGTCTTAGTGTTGTAGTGTTAAAGGTTGAATGTAATTTTGTAAGAACACATTTTTTTAATTCTAAGTACTGCTCATGCCTCTCAACCTCTCAACACTGAAATGCATAGCACTGGCCTTCAAAATTCAGTGCAAATGGCAAGAATGTGTAGCACTTTCTTATTTTAAAGAACAGTGGGACAGATTTTCAAAAGGCCCTTATATATTTATTATCTAGGAAAGTATCTTTGAGTCAAAGGCTCTTTTACAGAGGTTCCACGTCACAGCAATCACATATGTACACATTCAAAATACAGAGAAAATGTTCATTTTACAGTAGAGCAATGTTACAACTAGTAAAAGTATCAAACAAGGAGTACAAAATACTGAGCAGGAAATGCTAGAACAGGTTCAGTTGGTAAAGTTATGCACTCTTGCAGATATTGACGGTAGCTTTGGGGTCATGGTATCACACAGTATTATAACCAGCAGAAGGTCACTTGGCCCAGTTAAGAAAATAAGGCAGTTAGCAATATAGGATGTTTTAGGAAACATAGTGTATGTCAGAACTAAAATTAGGTAAGCTATGAAAACACTTAACTAGGTTGCCAGAACATGTTAAAGCATCAGTTCTATTGTCTGAAGTGCTAATAAGAATAGACAGCAGGGAGGCCTATGTTACCAGGGCGAGAAGTGACAAGGCAGAGACCCTGAAGCCTATGGGGGGGGTGTGTGACTTATTGGGATGGGAGGGGGAGGTGAACAAAAGTAAAAATGAGGAGATGGGGAGGGTCTGGGAAATGAGAAGATGGGGAGGGGAGGGGGCAGAGAGGGTGGAGGGAGGGGCAAAGGAATGACCATGGGCAGAGAGGGGTGTGGGTGGGAGGATGGGGGGAGAAACAAAGGGAAGGAAACATAGATAAGGTACACAGGGGAAGGAGAGGAGAGGGGATGGATGCAGAACAGCAGGGGTGGAGGGGAGAAAGGGGTGAAAGGAGGAGGAGAGTTAGGGGGTAGAACAGAAAGTAGGGAGGGGAGGAGCAAGATTAAAGGGCAAGTAGAAAGGTGGAAGACTAATAAGAGGAGAGTAGATGGGAATTGGATCAGGACCCACAATCGCAGTTATTGTTTGAGGCTAGGGCCGTATGGAGTTTAAATTTAAAAGGTCTTAACTTTACTTCTTTTGTAATGCCTATGTGAAGCGCATTGAGCCATAGCGGCGCCTGGTATTCGTAGAACCGTTGATGGAAGGGAATGCTTAGGGTCAAATTGTTTACTCCCCTGATGCATCTTGTGGAGTTAGGCCAGTTAAGGAGGCTTTGCAGTTCTGGAGTGGTAAGTCCAGGAGTAGAGTTCTTGGTGAGAAGGCAAACTTGATACTGAATGCGGTAATCAAGGTTGAGCCACCCCATCTGACAGTATAGCTCACAGGTGTGGGTGAGGTGGAGTACGCCTAAGACTAGATGACATACTTTGTTAAGCGCTGTTCTGATGCGTTTTAGTGAGGATTGGGAGGCAGCCCCATAGACTGCTAGCCCACAGTCGATCACTGAGAGCAATGAGCTGTTTACTGCAGTTTTTAGTGCTTCAGCAATAAGACATTGACGATGTCTGTACAGTAGTCACAGTTTTGCATTGGACGACTTTGCAACTGAATCAATATGTTGGCTGAATGATAGGGTGCTGTCTAGTGTCACTCCCAGGTATTTAAAAGTTTGGACCATTTCAAGGGGAGAGTTCTGACTGTTAAGAATGTGAAGTTGGTGAGTACGGTGTTTGTTACGTGATGATGTGAATAACATGGTCTTGGTTTTTTTTAAATTAAGGAGTAATTTGGATTGAAGGAACCAGTGCTCTACAAAGTAGAAATTAGGCTGCATTTGCTTTTCAAGCATAGTGGGGTCGGCATTGCATGAATATAGAACCGTGTCATCTGCGTAAAGCAGAATGAGGTCATTTACAGATTGTGAGAGGTTGTTTAGAAATAAACTGAACAGTAGGGGACCATGGATAGAGCCTTGGGGAACCCCTGTGGTGACACTATGGTTTTCGGAGAAGGTGTCTTGTATTTTCACTTTTTGGACCCTCCCGGTGAGGTAGCTCTTGAACCACTCTACAAATTCAGAGGAAAGGCCGGTAAGGGAGAGTTGACCCAGGAGCAGATTAAGATTTACGGTGTTGAAGGCCTTGGTGAGGTCGATATATGTAGCCCCCACCAAGAGCCATCTGTCCAGGGCATTGTGAATAAAGCTGGTGTACTCAACTAGAGCCTGTTGTAGTACTGTGTTGTTTGCGAAAGCTGTGTTGTTGCTAACATTGCAGTTTGTATTTGTCTAGATATTCTGTCAGTTGGTCGGAAACGATGCACTCTTATGCCTTTGAGAGAGGGGGTAAGATTGATATTGGGTTGTAGTTTGCAAAGTTGGCTGTGTCTCCACTTTTGAAGACAAGGATGACCACCGCTGCCTTCCAGATTCATGGGAATTTGCCAGATATCAGGGAAAGATTTAGGATTTTGGTAAGGGGAGCGAGAATTATGTCTAGGGTGAGTCTAACTAGTTTGAGGTCAAGCTGATCACTACTAGTCCTAGAATTTCTGAGAGCTTTTATGAGGTATTTTTTATCCTCATGGGGGGGTGATAACTCTGAGGTAGAAAGGCGGGTGGGAGTTTGATTGGGTCCTTGGGTTTTGTGTGGGGTATATATCAGTTGAGGGTTGGAGGAAGCTAGGAGGCAGCATGCCGCTGAGGTCAGTAAATGCCTTGTTGAAAACATTAGCTATGTGGTAGTGATCCTGCGTGGGATGACCTTCAATGTTTAAAAAGGTGGGAGGAGTTTTATTGGGTTTGCCAGATAGAGACTTAATGTTCTCCCAGAAATTATGACTGTTGACCCAGGAGTTTGTCAGCTCACTCTTAAAGTGATTGTTTTTGGCTTTACGTATAGCCCAGGTGCACTAATTATGGACGGTCCTATAATTCTGGTAGTCTGCCGGGGTGCCAGAGTTTCTAGTGTTGCCCCACAGTGCATCTCTGTTTCATTAGGGCTAGGAACTGTGGGGTGATCCAGGGGCTGTTGTAATCACGGATCTTTCATTTAGTGTAGGGAGCATAGATATTACATACTGCATTAAACTTGTTTATGAAGCTTTCAAGGACAGCATTGATGTCAGTACTGGAGTCAAGAAAGCTCTAATCTTGGAGGCTGAGGTGAGCTCTTAGAGCTTCCAATTTGCCTTTCTTCGGGAGTCTGGAATTGACAGTTTTGGCTTGCACCTTTGGGGCCTTATTAGATCATTTGCATATTATTGGGGAGTGGTCACTGAGACAGTCTGGGAGAACTGAAGTGGAGGTCATTCTACCAGGCTGGTTTGTGACCATCCAGTCAATTATGGTACCTGTGCCTGTCAAGTAATTAAGCTGTGTAGGGGTGTCTATCAGTTGCACAAAACTGAGTGAGGATAGCAAGTCCTTATAGGGGCCAGCATTGGGGAGGACCAGTTAATATTAAAGTCCCCAACCATTATCAGCTCAGTGTTTAGGCTCCGATCTGAGAGGTAATCGATCACAGATTTGAAGATGACAGCTTGTTCCTTCAGAGGTATATATACCAAGACTGTGGTAAGAGTTTTACTGTTTGAGCCGAGTATTATTTTTATGGCCAGCAGTTGAGCTCCACATTTGGTGTCATACTAATTTAGCATTTGGCGCTGGATGTGGTCTTTGACATAGCCCTTAGATTGATGCAGGGTGTGTCAAACAACCATGTTGAATCAGGTCCAGGTGCGCCAAATACTGTGCACCATATTTTGCAAGAAAATCATTCTCAGTGGTAAAGGCCCCCCAAACTAATGCAAGAAGTCCACCGCACCAAACAAATGATGCAAGGGATGAGAATGATGCAAGCTGTAAAAAAAAAAAAAAATGGTGCAAGCTGAGTCAAAAAAATGACGCAACGGATGAGAATGATGCAAGCTGAGACAAAAAATAAAGCAGACAAAATGGCCATGACTAAGACCCCAAAACATTCTAAACTAGTCCTACAGGTGAATATTGGCCCTTAATAGTACCATAGTCAGGTCTTCCCCCAGATATGGGACTCTATATGCTCTAGTGTACTTTAGACCAGCTCTGGCTGGTCTAACAGCGACATGCATCTTAGGCACAAGGACAGACTTACATTCTTTGAAAATCTCTAATAAGGGGATGGTACATCATTTCAGTGATGCAGGCATCTTTTCTGACATGGTACAGGCATGTTTTCAGCGCAAGCATGGTGCAAGCCAGTCTGGTGCATGCAGACCTGTCTTTGATGCAAGCACCATTTGAAAATCAGAATTGATTCAAGTTTTGAAGCATCCTACTCCTTGCATCAGTTGTTGCTGATGCAAGTACCCTGCGTCATTCTCTGGCTTTTGAAAATCCAGCCCTGTATGTCTAAGAATAGTGGGCCCATATATTTAGTGTTAAGAAATGCTTCTAAGTTAGTTCAATGTTTTAATAGGTTGCGTGTCCAGAAATAGCTCTGACGTTATGAGGAACATCAATAAACCTTCAAAGAGCAAGGGCAAATTTGAGTGTAACAATCATAGTGCTATGCGAAATTCACAACAGTTGACAGGTAAGCTACTGCTGTCTAGGGGACTCTAAATGTATTGGAATTTTTGTGAAACTGTACTGCCCTGGGGCCATAGGGGCTATGTCCACCCGCTCATACCCATATACAGTACATGCACTCTGGACTAAGTAGCAAAAAAAGCGAATAATTTTATTAAAGATTTCAGCACGGGGCAGGTAGGGCTGGTTCTACCCCCACCTAGCATGAACATGGCCAGTTCCAATACTTAGAAGAAAAATCACTCTTTTCAAAAAGCAGTTAAAATAATATATGTTTGTTACCTGTAGATAATCATGATACAGATGTGTGCAAACAACTGTGTTAGGAACCTTTTTGAATTCTAATTTGGAGAGGAGAAGGTTTGCCCATCACTGGCATTAGTTTGCAATTCTTGTCAACGCTTCCTTCCATAAGTATGTGAGATCATCATTCTTATGGCGGAACTGCCAAGGGTGAGTAATCCCTACCAGCAAAGAACAAATTCTCTAACACAGAGTGCAATTCAAAAATTCAAAAGAATAACACGGGTGATGTGTGCTAGAATAGAAATTGGCACAGCACAATCCAAGATGAACAAAAAGCATACAGAAAATCTCCCAAGGTGATTAGATTGCAATTGTCAAACACTAATCTTAAACACACTTCTTTTAGCCTGGGCGGATTTGCATGGAGGGAAGAATTAACCTGTCATATTAACTGAGCACAAAGGACATATTGTGAGATAACATGAATGGTAATGCACAAATAGATATTCACTATATATAAAACCAGATACCAGAGCTGGTAGAAGCTGGGAAATCATACAGTACTGGGCTCCACACTGGCCTCGGGATTGGCAGCATGCTATCTCCCCCTATAGAGTTTCCAACAGAGAGTAAGTACTGCTTGAATGTCTGCCAGCCACTCCATTAAGATGTTAGTTTTAATTTCTGAGAAGGCACAGCCCAGCGTTATATCTTCGCTCTAAAAAGGCCTGCTGCATAACGGTGTGGAAGGGTATGGAAATCCGCCCCCACCACACACAAAGAAATGACCAATCTCATATCACGACACAAAGCATCTAAATAAACTCTGAGTCAGATAAGTGGTCTCTGAGTGCTAATGCATTAATGAATCTTGATATCTTCTAACCATGATGCTAAAGCACAATGCACCTAGCCCATTATAATAAATTCCAGTGCTCCGGTGTCTCTCAAACTCAGATGTGCCAGGCTAGGCAGGGCTAGAAGTACTGGAAAGCCATACTTCAGCCAGTTTCTGCAGTTATTGCTACTGAAGGAATGAAAATCTTATGCATTTTGAGCTACACTGCACTGGTTTGACCTGCTGTGGCACTGTTTGTGATGGTCTTTTCTGGACATATTTAGTTCACGTGACCAGCTCCGAGATTAGTTTCTCTTTCCTTTTAGCTTTTCCAGAAGAAATAATCTGGGATCTGTTTGTTTAAGACATAAGTTACAACCTTAACAACCAGCAGCCAGCATGGCCTAGTCTGCCTTGATGGTTAGGTAGGGCAAAGAGCAGGCTGCATAGACCAATTAGCTTTCTTCTGCTGACAAGTTTCTATGTTTCTAGTCCGGGGTCAGGACTGTGAACCAGGAGATCTGAATTTGAATCCCTAATTTCCTGTTTTGTCTCCCACTTATATTTGATATATTTTCTGGTTTACAAAAGAATAGTAAATCTGCACTAACAGTTTTTTTTTTTATAAATCAACTCTATTTTTGCACCTATGCTGCTGACAGGGATGTGCTACTCTCTTTCTGCCTCCGTACTCCATTCAGGTTCATCCCTATGCTGTCCCCGGGACCACTGGATCTCTGGGAGACCATGGGCCCCCCCCTTCACAGTGGGAATCCCTCCTCCCTGGGATAAGGGGGGGAGAACTGAGATGCTAATCTGGAGTCTGGCTCCCTGAGGCAGGCCAGGGTGGCACTTGCTAGGCTCCTGGTGTCATCCTGCTCAGCCACAGGCATTTTGAGGCTTTATTCCCCCAGAAGATGTGAACGTGCACTGACATCAGCATCTGTTCCCATGCATGCCGCCATTCTCCCCTCCCTTCTGTGAGGTCCCAGCCCTGTGTTCTCCCTGCCTCTGCTAGGAGTCACTATAAGGCCAGGTACCTTCCACCTCCTCCCTGGAGGAGGCGAGCTGTCCTTGGTATGCTCAGTCTAACTCCCCCTGGCCAACCCACTGACGTTCTGGGCTCATTCTCGAACCCGGTTTGTCAGCACTGCAAGTGGTGACTGTTCCCTGCCGCACCGGTGGGCCAGTCCTACACTAAAAGGAGTTAAGTGAAAGAAAAAATAGCTGCTCACCGAGCAGTTCTTGTGCTCCAAATGCACTGTATATAGAGTCAGGGGAACCAGCAAGATGGCGAGTCAGTCTACAACAGGATAGCTGAGTAAAAGTTGGTACTTTAACAACACAGGTCAAATAAGAACAACTTGGGTAACAAGCTGTAATAATTTAATAGCTGTATGTATAAAACTAGGTCCCACCCATTGCAGCTAACAGCATCAAAATGCAACAAAGTGAGAACTACATGGTGGTTTAACCATAGGGTAGTGCATGCTTGGAATGCACTGCCGTTGGAGGTTGTAGCCAGCAAATCTATTGCTGAGTTTAAAGCAAAGCGGGATAGAAATATGTACCAGACTAGAAATTAGATGATCATGGCGAGCATATAGGACGTAAGTCCATCTAGCTCAGTATCTTCCTATGAATCCTATGAAAAAACAAACTAGTGTGTACTCATGTGGGAAGGTGACAGTTCAGTTCAGAAGAGGCAGTGCAACTCACACAGAAGTAAATTCTTATTCATGCTGTATATTATATTGAAACTGTTAGTACTGTACCTGATGTAAACACTGCACAGTTTCACAAAACCTACATCCTTTTCCTATCTCTGGCCCAGCACAGCATGATTGGTGAATAAATATAGTTTTGATTTCACCACACAGAAAGTCTGCATTTTTCTTGTGGTTGGCTCTGCTACACTATTATAGTTCGGTTACACAGAAATGAAAGTCTGAAATGAATACAGTAGGACTGATGCCCTCTGAGGAAGGATATACCTCTTCTGCCAGATCTATCATCTGTGTTGTTCCTGAGTAATGGAAGATTGCCAAAGTTCCTTCATAAAGGGGTGACCCCCTCATCCTCCTCTGGCAAGTTCTATCCTATCTCCATTCCTACCTTCTCTTGCAAAGCTGTAAGAGAAACTTGTCTACTCCAGGCTTGCTGACTTCTTCTACTCTTCCAGCTTCCTGTCCTCCTCTACAATCTGTTTTTCAGAAGCACCACTCCACTGTCTCCTCCCTGTTGCAGGTCACTGAGCCAGTACTCACTGGGATGGATCAGGGGTACATCATGGTAGCTATTTTCATCAGTCTGGCCAAAGCCTTTGACTTAGTGACCCTTTCACTCCCCCTGAACAAGCTGAGCTCTGTTGGCCTCTCAGATATTGCTATTGACTGGATCCATTCCTACCTCACAGGGCGTCAACAGCTGGTATGGGCAGGAGGCATCCTGTCACCTCCTCTACCTTTTCAGACTGGGTTCCCAACAGAGCTCCATCCTGGGTCCCATCTTCTTTTCCATTTTCCTAGATGCCCTCCTCCTTGCCTGTGCCAACTAGCATATCCATATGTATGGAGATGACACAGTTGTCTACATTTCTTTCCTCTCGACAATGGTGGTGGAATGCTTGCTCCAGCAAGACTTTCTCAACATCCTGTGCTGGTTCCATTCCAACCAACTCTGGTTAACACTGAAAAACAGTGTCCAAGACCTTTGGCACCAGCCAGAAACTGGCCAGGATCCCCCCCCCCCGTCTCCACCACCCTGGATGGCACCCTTCTCGAAGTGGTTTCTTCCTTCAAGTATCTTGATGTGTGGCTATATAGTACTGTAGGCTTGATTTCTCTGCCCACATCGGTGCCTTCCACACAAAGCTCTGCCCCAAACTTGGGGCCTTGTACCATAACAAAGACTGCCTGTGTCCCCAGGTCTGCCTGGAGCCAGTCACCAAAATGGTTCTCCTGGTCTTCCACTATGTAGATGTGGTCTGTGGCATTGCCCCCTCCACTTCCCTCACCAGACTGGACACCTTCTGTATGCTTTTTGTCACTTTACTACTAGCTTCCCCCCCTCAAACTCGCCACTGCTTCCTCTACTCCTCCCGATCCATTCTCCCCCTAACCTCACATAGCCAGTCCCACTGGGTCTCCTTCATTTCTAAATACTGGTTGGTTCCCTACCCTCATACCTATCCTTACTGCTCTCTCCCAATCCCTCTCCATTATACTCCCTCCACTCCAGGAATCCCAACACTTTCTCCTTTCCCCACCTCACTGCTCTGCTGGGCAGTCAGCCTTCTCCTAATGCCTTCCCTCCTCCTGGAACCTGCTCCCCACCTCTCTCTATCACTCCCCTTCCCCTTTCCTTAGGGACCAGCTAAAATGCCTTCCCACCACTTCCTGCTCCTGCTAGCCCTCTACCTGACCCTCCCCTGTGGAGCTCTTACCACTCCTGTTGTGGGGACCCCTCCTGGGTCTACTTCTGCCTGAATTAGTCTCCTTCTAACAATTATTGAGCTGCCATTTTTCTACCTGCTCTTCTCCCTTTAATTACACATCGAAGCTGCTCAGTGCACCTTTGCTTGACTCCTTTTATTGCTTTTGCACTTGTACCATGTTAAATCATACACATTTTGCAGTTTACTTTGTACCACTTCATTGATGCTTTGCTGTGTATGCTTCATTTATGCACTCCCCTTTCCTTTCCCCCAGGTCACACCTGCAATGAGCCTTGCCTCAGCGTGCCTTTCCTAGTTACCAGTTTTCAAATAAATATAAATGGCTGATGGTTTTCGACCATTGTTTTTATGTACTGGCTACTGCATATTATTACTAGCCATCCTTCATTTGACCATACTGCTATTCTGCTGTGTAATGCACTCACCCCCCACCTGCACCTGGAAATGAGATTCAGCTTAGCATCCCCTCTCCCAAAACCCAGGCTTAACATAATATAGTAACATATGATATTGTGGTGACAGAAGAGACATAGGGTCTATCTTGTGTATCCCACCTGCCACATGTAGTGACTACCCCCAGTTTGAATATGGAGATGCATCCAAGGTAATCCACTGGATTGCTACCCCCTCATTATATGTAACTCTCAATGTCATTTTTCTGAAGGAATTTGTCTAGTCCTACTTTAAAAGCTGGAACAGTGCTAGTTTCCACAGCCTCACAAGGTAGACTATTCCACATGTTATCCATCCGGTGTGAAGTAATGTTTTCAAGTGTGTCCTTGTATCTTGCCAGTCTCCCTGTTTGAGTGCACGTCTTCTTGCTCTACTAGCTCTCATCATTTCAAACACTGTGAGTACTCCACCTTATCCATCCCCTTTACTGTTTGAAATACTAAGATCATGTCACCTCTCATCCTTCTCTCCCTAGGTTGTATAATTTCAATGTCCAATCTCTCCTTGGAGCTATTGCCCACTATATTGATAAATAGCTTGGTGGCCATGCTGTACGTACCCTCTCAATATATTCAATGCCCTTTCAGTAATGTGGTGACCAGAACTCCAGCGGAGCCAGCCACGATGCAATGCAGTAACTTGCAGTAAGTGACACGTTACAAAATACTACCTGACAACAGGAATTACTTGCCACTGAGTCATTGGATTACACTGTTCCCTGCAGTATGTTACAGCATTTTGCGATACACTGCATTATTTCCATGCTACATCCTGGCTGGATCCACTGTAGATGCAATGCTCTAGGTAAGAGGCCTAACTTTGCTTCCTTCTTGAATAGGGAATGAAACTGGCTTTTATCCAGTCATCTGGCACTTTCCCTGTCTGTAAGGCATTCTAAAAGACAGCGGTGAGGGGTTCAGCTCAACTTCCTTGTATCCCTACTATTACCCTTAGATGGTTACCATCTGGAAGTTTGGATTTTCCTATTTTGCACCCTCTAAATACTTGGCAACTAATTCTGGCCTGATCAGCACTGTCTCCTGTTTAACCTGCACCACTTCCATTAGTTACTTTCTTCATTATATGCTGCTTCATGGCTTTCCTCTTAGCATTAGCACTTAACACCCTCATTCAGTGATATATGCACCAATTTGGCAGCAACCATCTCCCTCATCTTATCAGAGTCAGCTCTTTTGAAGTTTGGCATCCTGAGGCTCAATTCTTAAATGCCCAAATTTGACGCAAGGTGCCTGCGTCACACAGCAGTGGTGCAATGGGCACCTTGCATCCCAACTTGCGGATTTTGCGAATCTCGATGGCCCCCCTGCACCAAACTGGAACCCGATGCACCAAACCAGCCCTGTATCTGGTCTGCACCTGGCTGCTGGGTGCACCAGGCGCTGGTGGCTTGCAGCAGACACAAGCTGCCATATCCCCTACATTGGGATTCTGTAAACCCTCCCAGAGGGCACACTTCCAAGTACCATTAGACCAGCAAGGGCTGGTCTAATGATCCTAGTGCCACCCCCAAGCCCTCCCTGTGTGGGAGAGAACATGTGCCATGGTCTCCCCCCCCCAACAGCAGTGGCTTTGTGTGTTTTTCCTGACCATTGGTTCAAAAATAAAATGAAAAAACATTTTAGATGGTCTACATGGAAAGGAAGAGGAAAGGGAACACTGTTTAACAAGAAGTAGCACAATAAGCCAAAGCTTGTTTCCAGATGCGACCTGGGAGCACAAGGAAGTTAAGTGACTTGCTCAGGATCTTACAGTATGCACCTAGGTGGCTGTGAGATTCAAACCCAAGTCCACAGATCTGCAGCTCAGAGCCTTAACCTACTCTGCTATACTGCCTCATAGAAACATAGACTTTGATGGCAGATAATGACCGCTTGGCCCACCTAGTCTGCCCATTTCCCTGCCTACAGGATAAGCTGCAGATCCTAGTTAAGCAACAGCCTATTTCTTCCTACCCCCACAAGAATTGTCTTATGTCTGTCCTATGCATTCTTGAATTCTCCCACAGTTTTAGACCCCACAACCTCCTCAGGAAGTCTGTTCCATGCGTCCACCACCCTCTCTGTGAAAAAATATTTCTTCACATTGGCCCTGAGCCGTCCCCCCTCTATCTTCAAATTGTGTCCACTTGTTCTTGTACATCTCTTTTTCTGAAAGATGCTACCCTCTTGGACTTTGTTGATTCCACTGAGGTACTTAAAAGTTTCTATCATGTCCCCCCTCTCCCTCCTTTCCTCAAGGGTATACATATTAAGCTCCTTTAGTCTCTCCTCGTATGGCTTCTCTTGCAGACCCTGCACCATTTTAGTTGCCCTCCTCTAGACTGCCTCCATCCTATGTCCTTGCGGAGATGGGGTCTCCAGAACTGGACACAGTACTCCAGATAGGGTCTCACCAACTGTTTGTACAGAGGGATAGCAACTTCCTGTTTTCTGCTGGTGATGCCTCTCCCTATACATCCCAGTATCCCCTCAGCCCTCCCTACTTCCTTCTCACATTGCTTGCCAACCTTAAGGTCATCTGATATGATTACCCCCCAGGTCCCATTTTTGTTGTTGTTACTACCTCCCCCCCCTCCATATTGAGTCACCAATAGGGTCCCTAGGAACTGTTACTACAGCCATATATTGGTGTATTATTTTCACTATCTACATTACCCACTCAGGAAAACATAGTTGTATAATAGTGAGGCACACTTAAGCAATGTCTGAATCAGTAGGAAATACTGTCATTGCCTTCAGGCAGATTAGTTATAATAGTCTTTTGCTGTTGGTTCCATTATACTGTATATACCCACATACTAGTCTGGCTGTTTGCCATTACCCTATACATTATTTCTCACCTTCAGAGAGTGCCGGCTGACCATGCCCACAGCTTGCAACATATCTGTCAGGTGGGCCGTCATTTTGTCACATGGCCGGATGTGCCACAAGCTGTGAGACTTTGATGCCAGGACCCTACCTGATTGTGAATTTTTTCACAGGGTCCCTGGTGCACCAGTGATAGACACAAACCACTGTTGGTGTGGCTTGCACTGAGCTTTGAGAATTGAGTCCCTGGTCTTATTTTTGGTGACATATCATCCCCTTATCACCTCAGATTCTGTCCTGTTATGGTCACAGTTAACTTCCAACTACCCAACCTTTATTGATCCAAAAAACATAACAAAATGGAGCATACACTAAAGGAGTATAGAGAATGCTTGTTTAATTCCATAAACAGAGACATAGTGCTAACACCCCTACATAGCACCTACATACTGGGCTTCATCAGAGGATTCTTTATTGATCTGACTATGTCATCTCCACTGCCTAGTAGCAGCTCAAGAACCTCATCTCCCACTTTACCCTTGTCTGTCATGCTGGAGAAGGAAACTGTCCTTCATAATGGACAGGAAATTCCTCCCTGCTTTGCCTTTGGAACTTTCCACCACCCAGTCATTATCAGGTAGGTTGAAGTCACCCACAAGAACAAATTAAGGCCCCCATAGTTGTTGCCCTGTTAATTTTATTAGCCAATTCAAAGTCATGATCTCCTGTACTACCTGGAAATCTGTACTATATGGTATTTTCTTCTTGCTTCCAGTAGAATCTGATTCTAGCAGTAGACTTTCTGTATGGCTTCCATCTCTCCTCATGTCACCTTTCAAGTTTTCTTCAGTCCCTTCAATGAGGTAGAAGACAAACCCTTTGATCCACTCAGTTCCTCCTGAAGAGATTGTTAGGCTTAAAAAAAAAGCACAGATACTAAATGAATACTTCTGTTCCATCTTCACCAGGGAGAAGGCCGGACCAGTGCCTTCAAGAGTGAGAAGGGAACACAGATACAGTGATAGAGGAGGATAGAGTAAGGGAGGGGATGCTTGCATTGAAGGTGGACAAATCACCAGGCCCAGACAGAATACATTCAAGTACCAGGAACTGGCTGAGGAACTGACAGGGCCACTGGCAGGCCTATTTAATGGTTCACTCGAGTCAGGTGTGGTACTTCAGGACTGGAGAACAGCACATGTGGTGACTCTCCACATAAGCGGTCCCAAGGATGACCCAGGGAATTAGAGACCAGCAGTCTGACCTCCATTGTGTGCAGTCTCATGGAGACCATACTTAAGGAAAGGTTGGTAGAATATCTAGAGGAGCATGGTCTCCAGGGTGCGAGGCAGCATAGGTTCATGGGAGAGAGATTGTGTCAAACAAATCTGATTGACTTCTTTGGGTCACTAAGACAGTACATGGGGGCCAAGCGGTAGACATCCTCTATTTAGATTTCAGCAAGACCTTTGATTTTGTCCCCCACAAAGGTTGAGCAGGAAGTTGGTGGATCTCGGGGTTGGGGATAAGATGTCCAGATGGGTGGAAAGCTGGCTGAGGGACAGAACCCAGAGGGTGGTTGTGGGGTGAGAGTTATCTGGCACCAGAAAGGTCACCAGTGGGTCCTGCAGGATTCGGTTATTCAATGTCTTCATCAGTGACATTGGGGATGCCATTAAGGGGAAAATGTGCCTATTCACAGATGACACCAAGCTCTGCGGGAGAGTGGACACACTTGAAGGGATACAGGATCTACAGGATGATCTGGAAAAGCTGGGGAGGTGGTCTGGGATCTGTCAACTTGGCTTTAAATGCCAAGAAATGCAAAGTTATGCACATTGGAGCCAAGAATCCAAGGACAGAGTACTACCTGGGTGGAATCCAGATATCTGCATCAGAGGAGGAGGAGAAGGACCTGGGACTGATGATTACTAGTGACCTGAAGCACTCCACACAGTGCAAGAAAGCAGCAGCAAGGGCAAACAAGATGCTGGGATGCATAGCTAGGGGGATCAGTAGTAGGAAAGAGGAGGTTATACTACCCTTGTACAGGTCACTGGTGAGGCCACATCTAGAGTATGGAGTTTAATAATGGTACCCACACCTCAAAAAGGACATTAACCTTCTGGGGAAGGTCCAGAGGAGGGCTACAAAGATGATAGTGGGTCAGCAGGGTAAGGCATACAAGGAGAGGTTACGGGCACCAAACATGTACTCTCAGGAGGAAAGTAGAGAGAGAGGGGACATGATTGGAACCTTCAAGTACTTGAAAGGGATAAATAAGGTGGATAAGGAAGGTCTTTTTAAGTTGAGTGGCAACCATAACATGAGGGGGCACAGTCCTAAATGGGAGGGGGAGGTTTAGGAAGGAGGTCAGGCAGCACTTCTTCACAGAGAGGGTAATGGACACTTGGAAAGTGCTGTCAGAAGAGGTGGTCTCGTTGAAGACAGTGGGCAGCTTCAAGATAGGCTAGGATAGGTATGGGGGAAGGTAAGGATCATGGGTAGGGAGGATGAGAGGAGTGGGGGGCAGGGACAGTAGCTCAAGCTGTGGACCCCGCAATATGAGCAGACTAGATAGACCAAATGGCCTTCTTTGGCTGGCTTCTTCGAATGTTCATATGCTCATATGTTCATATGATCGTGTCCCTCTGTCCCTTGTCTCCCATATTATTCTCTGATTTTACTGGTTTCTGTGACCCTTACTATACTGTAGCTTGTCTCAAGACTCCTAATAACCAGGTCATCTAGCTCACACTCTTCACATTCACTGTCATGCTGTGAAGGAGTGTGTTTCACCACCTCCCATGGGTCCCCTGAAACTAATGTTTTTACAGCCCCATACCTGGCTGGAACATGGGTGATGGACATGTTGACATGGCCTTGCAACGTTCTCAAAGGATGGAGTGTGGCAGCAATAGGCATGTTTCCATTACTTTGGCATAGATCACACTCCTAATTCTTAACTATTCCACACCAGGTGGGGCATCCCTTATTCTATCAGTGAGAACCTCTCTGACTATACCTCATAACTGCTCTACATTAGGAGGGACATGGTTAATTTTACTGGTCTGAACTACTATGCTCATACCTCTCGATTATCCCACCTAACAATTTATTTACACAGGATAGCCCAGCTGAGATGCAATGGACCAGATTCACAAAAGATCAGAGAATGCCGTAAGCCTCTGGTGTGCCGAGCATGCGGTGCATGCGGCTTGTGGCATTCTTTGGCTGGCAATCAAGAGTCTTCATCCCGTGTGCCAACTGCTGCAAGTTAGACCAGCTTTTTCTGGTCTAACATGCGGCAATCTCTGGTACCCTTTTTACAGTGCATGCACCAAATATTTGGCAGAGAGACAGTGAGAAGTGGAGAACTGCGAAACTGTAGGAGTCATCAGTTCCTAGGTCTCACAAGAAAATTTCATTGCATAACCAGACAGACAAGAGACAGAAAAGGAGAGAATAGAAAAGACCCTTGCATCCAGACTCTTTCTGCATAACAATCGGGGCAGGGCCTTATTCTGCCCTGTCACAGAGGCAATACCACTTCCCTCTTTCTGTTGGTGATACCCCTTCCTATGCACCACCCACTATCCCACTAGCCCTACCAACTGCCTTGTTACACTGCCTGGCCACTTTTAGATAATCTGATATGATCACCCCAAGGTCTATTTCATGCTTGGTAGTTGTCAGTACCACTCCACCCATTTTGTATTCTGCCCCTGGGTTTCTGTGCTCCAAGTGCATTACTTTGCACTTTTTTTGCAGTGAAACCCAGCCGTCATACCCTTGACCACTCCTTGAGTTTTCTCAGGTCTCTGATTATCCTTTCCACCCCCCTTCCCCAAGGTGCCAACCTATTGCAGATTTTGGTGTCATCCACAAAGAGGCAGCCTTCACTTCCAGCTCCTCTGCAATGTCACTTATAAAGACATTAGCGAGGACTGATTCCAGCACTGATCTCTGTGACACACTGCTGGTAATCCTCCCTTACTCTAAGTAAGCTCTGTTTACCGCCACCCTGTTTTGCCTATCCCCTAACCAATTTCTTACCCAGTTTACCACCTTTGGACCCACTCCTAAGCTACCCAGCTTGACTACTAGCCTTCTATGTTGAACAGTGATGAAAGCTTTACTGAAATCTAGGTAAGCCATGCCCACTGCTCCACCCTGATCTAATTCTTTAGTCACCCAAAGCAATTTATCAGAATCATTTGACATGACCCCCCATGAATCCAAGCTGCCATGGGTCTTGTAACCCACTGGATTCAAGATATTCCACAATCCTTTCCTTCAGCAGTGACTCCATTAACTTTCCCCTCATCGAAGTCAGGGTGACTTCGCCTGCAATTGCTAGTCTCTTTCCTGCTACCACTTTTGTAAAGTGGGACTACATCTGCTCTCTCCAGTCTTCTGTAATCACTCCTGTTTCCAATGAGCTGTTAAATAGGACTGTCAGAAGTGCAGCCAGTACCACGCTGAGCTTCCTCAATACCCATTGATGCATCCCATCTGGTCCCATTGCTTTATCCACTTTCAGACTAGTGAGTCCCTTCACGACACTCTCCTCTGAAAATGGACTAGTGTCTACCTTCCTCCAATACTCCTGTTACTTTTTGTAGCCCCTTCCCTTCTCCTTCCTCCATGAACACTAAACAAAAGTATTTGTTCAGGCTGTCTGCCTTTTCCTGGTAGCCCTCTGCACAGTCCCCCTTCCCCTTCCCTTTTTAATCTTACGATCTTACCCCTGGTCTTCCTCCGTTTGCATAGATACCTAAAAAAAGTCTTGCCCCCCTTCATCACCGTCTGGGCTATTCTCTCTTCAGAATAGCCCAGGTCATGAATCAAGGGGATACAACATTGTTTTAGGTCTGCTGGATGTACCAGGCTCATTAACTAGGTGGATATCATTACCCCAAACAAAATTCCAAGTGCGTCTTTTCAAGTGTAACCCCCCTGTTATCCAGGAATACTAGAATCCCAGTTAGACCTAGTGGCAGGCAGGGAAGACAGGTTGTGAAATTCCAGTTAAATGGATTTCACACTGTCTCACTCTGTTCTCAGTCTCAGCTGAGACTGAGGGATGACATCATTTAGAACTGTCGAAGCTGCATAAGCCACATTGGAATGTTGCAGCTAAGGAAGTTAGGATAGAATGTTGGGGAATTAGAAGTCAGTCAGTAGTAGTTGAGTAGTGGGCTCAGTGGAGTTAAGAGGTGTGCTGCAGCTGCAGGCCCTCAGAGCCCTTAGCATTGTCAGAGAGCTACCTGTCCTTTAGGGTGTGTGTTCTCACCAGAAGAGAAACACCCAAAGTGTTAGGCTGAAGTGGTAGAGACCGCTTCCGGTGGTTTAGGGCCCCATCCCTGCAGGGATGGGGGGGAAAGAAACCAGCCTGCTTCCAGGGGGAATCTCCTGGCCCGGCTAAAGGGAAAAGAAGCTGCCTAAGGAAGATTTGTGCTGAGGCACTCAGAAGTTTGTGTGTTTTTCCAGAGGAGAAAAAGGAAAAACCTGTGGGGCACCTGCAACCAAGGGTGAGTCTGCACTGACAAAGGGCCTATGTTTTCACCAGAGACTGTGTGAGTTTTAAGAATTGTTACTGTGGGTCAGGAAAGGACAGCCAAGTACAGTTCTTAGAAGCTTGTGGGATTTGGACTGTTTTAACAGTGTGGGTCTAGAGAAATGGACACAGCCACTTAATAAGCCAGCTTCAAGTCAGCACATTAGAAGTTAAAAGCTTGTAGATTAAATGTGAAATACATTTATGGATAATCTACATCTAAAAATGTTTTCAGAGATGAGGTGTTAAAGTCCAGAGGAATGGCCGGGTATGAATTATGGAAGCAAGAGGTGGGAGACCCCCCCCCCATCTGGCGTAACCAGATTCACCTCCACGGGTTCACTTTGGGACACCTGTTGCTTTCCCTTGGGTACTTGGCTGGTGATCGAAGAAAGTACCCAAATGTGGGATTGTTGAAGAAGATTCCCTGATGGAGCCAGAAGTGCTCAGGGGTGGTATAGGGAGCCACCAGTAAATCTCCATGATAAATGGATAAGTAGTCCAAGGGCTGGCAAGGGGGCCGAGCCAAGGAAAGAAGGTAGTCCAAGGGCTGGCAAGTGAGCCGAGCCAGGAAAACCATAGAAGAGTAAAACTAGGGCAGTGTGCCCAGTGTGTTGCTAAACCTGAGGATTTAAGATTTAAGAAGATGTGTGTCTATGGAGGAAAATCTGCATTACCGGGAGTGTATCCCTGTGGGGGTCTGTATATGCTTTATTGTTCCTTGTTGTTGTGAATAAAAGCCACACTTTAGAATCCCAACTCTTGTATGGACATTCAGTTATTGCTTCCTGTGTCCAGAATACTTGGGTGCCCCTGTGCAGAGCAGCCAAACCTAGCCAACATGCCGAGTGACATTTTTCTCCCCGAGCCCAGGTCCCAGGTAGGGGGTTACATAATGGAGGCACAGCGCTAATAACACAAAAAATACCACCAACCTGACCCCTGGAGACTCCCATCTTTTTTTTTTCACAAAATTTGTTTGTGTACTTAAGCAAGATGGCAAATCTCATATACCACAGAGGCATATCCTACCAATAGCAGCAGCCATGTGCAAGTTACAGCATATATAGCTTAATGACCCCAATAATTAAAAACTGTTGCAAACAATTTTGTATAATTCTCTGAGTAGTTTTCTTGAATCTTAATTAAATAAAAAATTGCTATGTTTGGGCATGCAGAATATTCTCATTTTAAAGACGCCAGAGACTATCTGAAGTCATCCATGATAGCCTAAAATAGTCCTTCTTAGCCAGTGGCATAGTGGATGAAGACAAAAGAACAGCTGTGTTTTTATTTGGGTGAATGACACATACTTGTAGATTTGCGGTAACCAGCAACACCTGGAGGGGGATCACTTTCCCAGAATTTTTGGAAGTCCTAAGAAACTGCAACTGTATGTGCCAAAAGGAAACTTTATAGCTGATAGGTATAAAAGTGATATTCAATAAACCTAGTCACAGCAGTGCATGCTCAGAAATGTTAAGTTATCAGACTGGATTATTTATTTGACCTGAGCAGTGCTTACAGTATAATGAATGAAGACTGGCTCTGTGTCAGCTCTGACCAACCAGAAAGGGGGTACACATCACAAGATAGGGAGAGTTATTGGGGTATAAAAGAGGCAGTTGAAAGGCTTTTTGCCAGTCAGAATCTGAGGGGGGAGGGCTAAAGGATTTGGTTTTTAAGCCAACCATCTAGACCAGGAGATGAGAACATAAGGTGACCTGTAAACTGTTTACCATTTGCACGTAATTTTATTTTTATAAAACTCCTTTATTGGATGAGCAAAAGAATACACTACTGCACATAAAGATCATGACGTCTGAAACAGACATATAATTAATGGTCTTCCCTTTTTCACATATGGAAACCGTGGTGTAATTTGCCGTTATAAAGGAGTGTTTATAATGGCAAACATGCCCACGGTTTTCCCTATACTGCGCATGCTCAAACTTCTCGCTTGCTGTATCCTTCCCAAACAGGAAACCGCAAACCCACGGTAGAGAGAAACTGCCAAGGACACTCTGCAGTAAGCAATTTTTACAATTAGTTGAAATGTTCCACACAGCTACCAGATTGACCACCCTAAAAATATTTTGAACAAAGTTAAAGCAGACCTCGTGCGCTGAGGTAATCTGACTGCGCCGGCACAGCAGTCTCTTTTTATTTTCCATAATTGCTGAGGCGAAAAAGAGAAGCCCAACAATTATATAAAATAAAATATGGGTCTCAGTGTGTACACTCGAATTTACACACACCCTCGGGGTTTGATGCTATGCATAAACCCCTCGGGTGTGTGTAAATTCTCATTACACACCGAGACCCATACTTTATCCTATATTTTACGTACAATCCCAACCATCTGAGTTCACCTTAAGGCAATTACATTTGTATCTGCTTTTTTTGCTTTTATACAGTGTAAATCCTAATTCTGTAATTTGTGTGTTTTGAGTAATGATTCTGTAACCTTTAGTTTGCTTACATTCCACTGCTACAGTTTTTAAACGATATAAAGGTCAAACATGCTCAAGAAAACATCAACCATTGTGTGGTGGCTATGGTGACATATATTGTGTCATTTTGTGCTCAATTTGTATGTCATTTTTACCCACAAAATTATATATTTTTCGGTCACCCAATATAGTCCATCGCAGTGCCATGTGGATGACCTGGGTACAGGAGTGAGCCCAGGTCTTCTGTGGTCAGGCTGTCTGTGGCCAAGAGTGTTGTTGGTGGCAGGAGTTCCTAGTTTGAGACAGTGTGTCAATGATGTCACCTATGCCACTCTCACAGTAACCCTTGTGGAGGACTAAGGAGGTAGTGTGGGCAGATGTGTCATCCACCTCCTCCAGAGGAGGAGCAAAAGATGCAAGGGTGTGCTGCTGTGCTGCCAGTGGACAGGAGACAGTAGGGAGAAGAAATGGGTAAAACAAAATGGCAGCTGAAAAGATGGTAGCCCCTCCTCCCCCATAGAACTTTTGGATCCTGCTCCTGCTCCCCTCCAATCACACCAGATGTAGCTGATATCAGAACTGAAAGGTTGCCTGGGTACTGTACCAATGAAATGTATGCTGGCTCTATTCTAATGAAAACTTCACAGTGAAGGTACAGTATAAGTCTTGTCTTTTTATTTCCTGTCAGTAATTCCACAGAATCACAACTATATGTCAACATTTTGCCCCTGTAAATGCAAGTTTCCTTAGGACACATGGTTTCTTAATTTATGTTATCAAAGGTGACTACACATAAAGAATAGGTTATCTAACAAATATGATCAATTTTGCAAAGTAATTTATATACATTTGAAGGTTATTGTGCTGTATAGTACATGAAATACAATTTCAGTCTGAGAAAGGTGGAGGTACCCCCAAATGAGTCTTTTTGGATGGTCACATCGATACCACAGACTAACCATGAATACTAAAGAGTCATATTTAAAATAATAAAATCTAGCAAGTTACACATCTTGGCTAATAACTCCAAAAAAATGAAAATACTAGGTATAATATCATGGGCCTTTGACCACTTGTAGCATGTCCAGGACACATGGTACTATAGCTAGTAACTTCAACCATGTGTCCTGAGGAACCCCGCATTTATGGGATGAAACTTTGGCATAAATTTGTGGTTCTGTGAAAATAGGAGAAGAAATAAAAAGGCTAAACTTATACCTTGCTTAGAATGGAGCCAGCTCATACTTCATTTGTGCATATTGTAGACACTGGGGAACTGTGAGTAGTTCCTTAACTACCTTCTTCATGAAAATATAAAGGGTAGTGTCTCCCTCGGATGTTCCAGTATTTCTGGATTTTGATGATGAGGTTGATTGGAGAGCCTAAGGGATGCAGTCCTCCTCAGGGGGGAATTTCTACTGCAGTACTGCCCATGGTATATCTGGGGGCAATGCTGGTGAAGCAGTTTGTGGACTGCTTAATAGGGATTCAGGGGTGGGCAGAGGATTAAGCTCCGCCTATGTAAGGAAGGGCAGCATGGAAGGAGAGGGATAAATATTGCAAAACATGGCAGTGGCAACCCACGTGGATAATACCACTGCTTCTCCATGTCTACCACAGCTGTTCTACCCAATCTAGCAAGGAGCTGCCTCTTCCCTCGCTGGATCCTTTCCTTGGCCAGCTGTGGGTTAGGGTCTACTGGAGCCCACTGAGGGGAGAGCAGAAGATTTTTTAGAACTTAATGTGGTTAACTAAGAAGGAAATATTTTTGTGTCGTAATACTGTATGCATATGGGAAAATATAAGTTTGGTTTGTATGCTGGTAGTTGATAATAGAAAAGTAGTAGTAGAGCCCCTAGAACTATAGGGTCTGCAGTTGCTAAAATAAAACATCAAGGTCAATAGTAAAACTGGAACCAAATAGTGGTTCATAGCAATAGACCATTGTCACTAGGGCAGAACAGGTTGAGCAAAATCCACCAGGATTAGTACAACATAAAACCTCATGGTGTGACTGAGTCAGGAGATGTGTATGCTGACATTTGTTTCTCTCTAGCACAGGTTTGGTTAAAGGAATGAAAGCAAAACCAAATGAGAATCTATCCCAAAAGGCAATAGGATTAAACTTGTGGCACTCCAGTATCCCACCTCAGGAGAAAAAGCCCATTTTGTGTTTGCAGTGGCATATGTCAGGCACCCTTAATTTCCAATTCAGAAAGCACAGAGGGAAGGGTAATAGGAGGTTTGTAGACATTCTGACTATTGGGGAAGTTATCTTTGTAATCAGGTCAAACAACAAAGCAATTGTTGATCTGTTACAGAAAGTTTTTTTTCAGCCATACCTGACCTTCTCAGGCCCCTACTAAAGCAAAGTGACCACTACTCAAGGAAGCAGTATAGCAGAGTGGGTAAGGTCACTGAACTGCAAACCTAGAGACCTGGGTTTGAATCCCATCAGCCCCCACTTACATACTTTGTGACCCTAAGCAAGCCACTTAACTTCCTTGTGCTCCCAGGTCACACCTGTAAACAAGATCTGCCTTAGTGTGTCTTTCCTGGTTAAACAATTTCCCCTCCCCTTCCCCTTCCACTGCTGTATGATCCCATTCTGGAGAACATATAAGACCTTCCAGCAGCATCCTTCCCTTGAAATGTTAGTGGTCTTCATCATGGTTAAGCTAGGAGCCAAAGGTGTAACTTTCTGTCATTCTCCTAACCAGGAGTCCAAGAGGATTGATCAAGAGAGTAGGAAAGTGTATGCCTCAGCAATTTGGTAGGCTATTTATCTTCTCCCATTTTTATTACTCCATAGTGCAGAGCTGGTAACTATTTGGTCAAAATGGCTACCAGGACAGTGCTTCCCATCTGGTGAAGTGTGGGATAGATACAGGCAAGTACCATTTGTAGGTTATGATTCAGGTGAATGTAAGTCCTCCTCCCCTTTCTAGGTGTTACTGATAACAAATCTTGTTTTCTTGCTGGGGTAGGTGGCTGCAGATATCAAATGTTAAAACTTACTTGACCTCCAGATTTGGGCAGCCCTCCCAGATGCTCACTACATTACACACAAGAAGAGGGCTAAAAAGGTTAGCAAGCATGACATTTCACTCCAACACAATAACCAAAGTCCACAATAATGGAATCGTAGACATGGATCCATTTATTCTAGCACTGGTCATGTATTTTTTTAGCCTGCTGGCAGGATGGCGCACATACTGTAATATAGTGAATTTTTCTGACTTCCATTTCATGTTTTACATTTTTTTAACTCTCATGGGGCAAATCCTTTTAAAGGTTTTATAACTGCTTGCAGTTTCAGTACCAACAGGCTACATTGATAGTTCTTTAGATGCATAATTGCACAGGGCTGCTACAGTAGCCAAGACCATACATTTAATATTTTCTCTTTTTTAGTCCTCAACAGTAGCTGGTAAACCTAGCATAAGGCTTGCATATTCCTTTGTATTTACACTGAGCATCATTGCCCTGGCAAAGGGAATATCCTCCATGAGGGAAGAACCCACAAGGGGCCAACTCTTAATTAAGGGCTGCTCTGGTGATAGCTTCCTACCACCGTTAACTCTTTCTTGATCATCCTTTACCTCCATGAGGTACATTAAGTAAACACCTGGGTTACTGCTGAATAGTGTGGGTGTTTAGGCTCCTGCTGGGGGACTGCAGATGAGTCAGGACCTAGAGCACCACCTTCCACCTTGCCAGCCCCAATGAGATAAAAGAAACATCTAGATTGTATAGACTGAGTATTTGAGGTCCAAGCTTTTCGTTGTTCCTGCTTGAGAGTACAAGGCACTCAGAAGGCACTTACACAGTTCTCAGGTAACAAAGTCGAGGTCTCTCTCTTTAAATCTCATTGTCTACTCACAAGTTCAGTTGGTCTGCTGGCTATGCTCCAGAAAGGACTGGCTGTAAAATGGCTTCTGCCATGCATAAGAAGGGCTGAGGTCTCCTTCTGTCATCAGAAACTGGGAATCCGCACTGGCTTCAAAAGGTACGCAGCTTGCACACTGCCATCTCATAAACTGCCACTAACTGCAAAGAACCTTGCAGCTCCTCCAGGCAGTTGACAGCAGCCCCTGACTCACATGCCCATTTCACCTGACCAAGGAGTTCATAGATCTCTTTGAAGTTAACCAGAGACTCAAACATGTCTTTTGTGAAACCCATGGGGTACCAGAGCATTACATGAAGGCCACCTCATGAGTGTCTGACTGCAAGTGTGTTCATGAGATGGCATGCTTCACTAAAATCAATATTCTCACTCCAGATTCAACTTAAGGTGGCATACAGATCTTCTGTTGAAGGTTTGTTCCCTAGCCTTGGGACTTCCTGACATACATTAAAGACTCTAGGCAGGATTTTAAAATTTTGGGCTTAGATTGTATCTTGTGTCCAGTGGAATCACCAGCCTTTAAAATTGTATGCACATTTCAGAAAATCTTTAACTATAGATTTGGGGGGTAGCCTGGGCCCATAGAAGCTTCAGGATTTATATGCATTCAGGTGCATTTTGGGGTTATTTATTGGTATGGTTTGGCTAAACTTTATATTATAACTCACCAGGCACAGAAAGTTGATCCTTAATGACCCCAGCCCAGTAATCTGCACCCTCATCTCCCCTCTAGCATCTTGCTCCCTAGCCTCCTCCTGCAGCCCAGCAAGTTGTCATGACTAGCCTTTTCTAGCTCCTGAGCCCATCAAGCTGTTCTTTAGATCCTTCCCATACCCCCAGACTAGGTCATGAGGACAGCTGTTTACACACATCCCAAGATCCCTGCCTCTGTCTCTGTGACCCATCACCAAACTAGTACTAGTGAGTACTAGTCCCTCCCTCCCAGTCATAAAATTTACCCATCTGCAGGGACCTGGACTTAGTTTGCTTCAAGTCAGGCAGTCCTGCATGGGATGGGAGACTACAGCTAGTGTGGCCAGGATACTGTATGTGGTGGCAGGCATCATGCTCATCAAAGTGTTAAACTGGATCTCTGATTTCCCTGCACCACAGCACTAAAAACCGTGTCCTGGCTGTATGAGTGTGGACTTTCTGTTTGTGTAACATGTTTTGCTGTTAGAGCTGTACTAACATTGTTTTACTGAATGCAATGCATATGTTTGGGTCCTTCAACACCTAGCAAGCATGGAGTGGCACATGTGCAGTGTGCACATGCACAGTGCTACACGATACCATTACACAACAACATAGTGCTCATGCCTACACTGTATGATGATAATGATGTCATCTATGACATGTGACGTAATGTCAGCACCGCATATGGATGTGTGCTAGCACAATTGCAGTGCTAGCAGTAGCACAATTATGATAGTGCTTAGAGCAAACCTGCAATATTCAGAGTACGCAAAATGAGCTAATCTTGCATTCCAAGGGCACAATCCATATTAGCATATCATTACTGGAATGTATTCATTCATTAGCATACCTAATTGTGCCTGGAGCATATGAAAGGAACAAAGTGCATCACTAAGATTCCACAGCAGAATTGCGGGTGGCTAGAGGTAAGTGTACTAAGGAACGGCTTACAAAGGGACGTGTGTTATAACACTGTGTTTATGTTTACATGGACTCGACTATGGCCATATCTGCACACAGCCAAGGCCTTTGTCAGGAAGGCTACTGGCTGTGGGTTGGGTCAAGCAATGCTGGAATACTTACATGTCTCTGCCAAGGGTATGTGAGGCATTCACACCAATGCACCTTTGGTCTGTGCCTTGCTGTGTGTACGCAATGCAGAAATCTGCTCTTTCTCTCCATTTCCAACAGATACTATGGAGGACTGTGACAGACAATGAAACTACAGGTTCTCACAGGAAGAGGTGCAAGCACTGGCCCAGTCTATGTTGCCCAGTAGGACCTGGTAGCCAGGAAAAGGGGGAACAAGACTGAGATTAAGCTTGCCTGGGCTGATATTACTGAGGCAGTGAATCTTTTTTGTGTCTAGAACTCCTCTGTGGTTGGGGGGGGAGAAACAACTTGATGTCATATATTTTAGGAAACTGGTCCTGGCACAGGCAAGCCAGGGCATGTAGGCCACAGATGGTGGGACCCAGGCGGCAGCAGTAACTCTGGCCCCTGCAGAGAGGCAAAAGCCTCAACCCTCTGGGCCATGGAGGTGACAGGTGTGCCGGCAACTGGCTATGACAGCCAAGTGGGACCAGCACAGCCTTGTGAATGACCGACTATGAACAATCACATTTGGTGTGTGTGTGTGTGTGTACATATACCAGTGGCTGAGTTGTGTGCAAGGGGGGAAGGTTTTATTTATTATTATTTAAAAGTTTTACCAGGACCCCCTTGTCTGGAGGCCTTATTGGATGCTTTTATAGGACTTGGTGAGATGTACAGGTAGATCCCTCAACTACATGCCGGCTGAAATGGATGCCTATCCTTAATGCCCATATTTCTGAGGACTTCTGGAACCGCTATCTCCGAGAATACCATTATACCTACACAGATACCAAGAGCCGCTTCATGCAGCTTAAAATACTGCTGTTTTGGTATTGGATGCCAGCGTCCCTACAGTCTTACGGCCTCTTAAAACATTCTAGCTGCTGGCATTGTCAGCAACCTGGATCCCACCTACTCCACATTTTATGGATGTGCCCTCTGATTTCACCCTTCTGGGCATTTATAACTCAGGACTGTTCTATGATACTAGGCTCCCAGATACTCCTCTCTGACCCCAAGCTCCTCTTAGGGGACACTACCTCCTTAATTGCTTTATCTCGACCTCAGAGGCAATGGGTAGCACTTGCACTTATGGAGGCTAAACCACTCATACTTATGCATTGGCACCAACCAATCCCTCCCCCCTTCGCTAACTGGCATGCGGCTCTTGCCAGATTATCTATACTAGAATGTCTGTCCTGCATGCACCTAGGTCATATGGATCAATACACTGCCAGATGGGAAGCTTATCTCCATTCACCTCTTTGTAAAACTCCAATCCTCTATTGCAGACCCCCCACCTAGACTGCATGATATTTCATTACTGTACCTATCACTCTTGCTCCTTTAATTTTTTAGTACTTGATGTTATTGGGTGGCCTCTGATGCTTATTGGGTCACTTTAGGCTGTATTTTAGATTGGATCATGTGCAACTATAGTAAGATATCTGCTATTATACTGTGTATACACACCACCAGATCATTATGATTGTTTATGGTTGAATCCAGCTGCATGTGGAATATGTTATCTATGAGTATTACT
This sequence comes from Neoceratodus forsteri, assembly GCA_016271365.2. Lineage (NCBI taxonomy): Eukaryota > Metazoa > Chordata > Ceratodontiformes > Ceratodontidae > Neoceratodus > Neoceratodus forsteri. Next base: position 1,108,959,208 of record CM028129.1, on the reverse strand, counting down.
GCAATGTGGTGATATACTGTTGTACGAAACTCAATAAAAATTATTCTAGGATTAAAAACAAAGTTTTACCAGGAAAGCATACTGAGCAGACAACTGCTCGTTTCCAGATGTGTTCTGGGGAGAGGGGAACATAGGGGAAGGTACATTTGAATACAGAATTTGAACAAATAGAACAAGAATAGCAATGTAATATAATACAATAGTATCCTAAATGCAGCAAATTAGATAAAACAGGAAAATTCCCAACATTTAGCTACGAGTGGACAACAGAGCCTGGTAGCCCAGCCTAAGCAGGTAAGCGAGTGCTAGAACATAATTCAGTAGCAAGATGGCTAGGAGCAGGAACAGGAGGTGGTCTTTGAGGAGAGTGTTGAAATAGTGAGGTGAGGGGGTATGGCCAATGGCAGAGGGGAGAGAGAGAATTCTACAATTTAGGCAACGGATAGGAGAAGGCAGCCTAGCCTGCGGAGGTGGTCATGTGAGGTACCGACAAGGACCAGGAGTCGTAGTGTCTCAGGGAGTGGGGGGGGAGAGAGAGAGCAGAAGAAAGATAAGAGGGCAGGGACTGTGACCAGTATTTAGCCATGAGGCTAGCACAGCGAGCCTGCCTCCTGTCCTGTAGGGCTGGGAGGGACAGGGTTTGGCAGAGGAGACAGTGGTGGGTACTGGACGGACGGTCTAGGGTGAAATGGCAGAAGGAGTGGAAGAGGGTGTCCAGTCTGTTTTGGGGAGTTTTGGGAGCGGCACTGTAGACTACATCTCTGTAGTCGAAAATAGGGAGAATCATTTTCTGTACTATTGTGGGCCAGCAGCGGAATGCACCCACAGTTTTGATACATGGCACCCTGTTTGGGGTGCAGTTTCTTGTAGATGGCCTCAATATGTACAGAAAAGTCAAGGTGTTGGTCAAGCCAGACCCCAAGGTATCTAAAGGAGGAGCGGTCCTCCAACTTTGTCCTATCCAGGGTGTGGAAAGTGGGGAGGGAAGGGAGCTGAGATAGTCTCTGCCTTGTGCCAAAGGTCATGGAGACTGTCTTCTTGGCATTCAGGAAGAGCTGATTTGCATGAAACCAGAGCTGGACTTCCTCGAAGTCATGCTGTAGTCTGGTTGCCACATCAGAGGTAGAGGGACCGGATGTAAACAGGGCAGTGTCATCCACATACATGTGGATGGATGTTTGTGGGCAGGCAGAGGGCAAGTCATTGAGGAAGATGGAGAAAAGGAGAGGGCCAAGGACAGAGTCTTGAGGAACACCAGTGGTAATGGAGAGGGAGGAGGAGGAGAGTGAGTTTCCAGTCCTGACTGATTCAGTCCTACCCACAAGATAGGAGTGGAACCAGCTGGTGGCCTCTCTTGAGAGTCCTGCTAATAATAGCTTGGATAAGAGGAGAGGGTGTGAGACAGTATCAAAAGCCACATGCTGTGAAGGGGCTACGATTTGGTGGAGCTCCAGGTAGTCTCTCAGTTGCCCATAAACTAGCCTTTCTTGCAATTTGGCCAGGGTACACAGCAGGGAGATGAGCCTGTAATTGCCAATTTGTTCACGAGAGACACCCTTGTAAATGGGGACCATGTTGGTGGCCTTCCACTGGTATGGAACACACCCTTCAAGTAAAGATCTGTCGATTATCCAGGTCAGAGGTTTGGCCAGGGACAGTGCACCTTACTGGAGTAGCCTCGGGCTGATTCCATCTGGGCCACCAGAGCCTTTGTGTTTGAGGGCTATCAGAAGTTTACAGACCTCACTCACCTTGACCATTCTCAGGTGAAATTGAAAAGAAAGAAGGGGCCCTCCAACTGCATCAAGCTGCAACATTTTTACACAGATTTTCTTCAGTAATTCCAAAGGAGTGTGGTATAGTAAAACCATTGTTGATACAGTTTGGGGACTATTTTAAAAGCCACAGTGACACTGTTTTACAGAGACTTTAACTCAGTCCTTCTGAATTTAATAGACTTTGGTCAAAGTAAAGGACTGAACCTGAAGGGACTGAAGGGGGATTCTGTCACAACTTTTAATGTACCAGTACGCAACATTGTTTAATGCCAATGCTTGTTATTTAAATGATTTACAGTGATGATTTTATGAATTGACAACTGATTTTGAATAATTTTAGAGTACAGAGAAAACAGTAAATTAATAAATAATTGGATACCAGAGGAGGGTATCTGGCAGAAGCGGTCAGTGGGCTGAATGAGGTAGATAGGCCTAGTAGTCACTGTACTCCCTTAAAGGACAAGTGAACTGGATACCAGGGAAGGGTATCTGGCAGAAGGATTCAGTGAACTGATTGCTCAGAGGTATGGCCCAGTAGTTACTGATTGCCTTAGTTCTAAACAGAGTGTACACAAACATTGGATACCAGGGTGATACAGACATTGGATACCAGGTTGGTATCAGGCAGAAGGGGGTCAGTGGACTGACTGCTCAGAGTTGGACCCAGTGGTCACTGATTTCCTTAGTTCTACAGTGAATAAAGCTCAGGGATTAAGGTCTTTGTGGGAGCTTATCCTGGGAAAGTGTGCTATCTGAAGGGCTGGTTGGTGCTGAGTGCCTGCTATCTCCAGGGGTGATTTCAAGGTGAATTATGTGGTGAAGGTGCCCTGCTGGGATATACAGTATATAGTAATTATAATTTATGTGTTTAAAATGTTATTTTTGCCTGAATTTTAACTGTGCCATTCGTGAATGTGATTACAAAGATTTCTTTCACAATTTCAGTAAACTTTTATCTTTTTTGCTCAACAACCCAAGTGTCAGACTCCTTGCTTGAAGTACCAGTGTCTCACATTCCTACAGGTCTCCAGGTCAGTCGGGTGCAGCATTCACTATTCGTGGCAGCTCTTAGCTACTTCATTTGGGGAGGTAAGGTACTGTACTCAGGTTGTACCCGACTGGGAAAGAGTTGTTAGAGAGGATAGGAACAGAGACTCCTTCATGTTACCTATCTGTGTGTGGAACAGTCTCATCTGTGGCCAGAGATTAATACAGTAGGGTGGTTCAAAACATTATAATTGGCATGGCTGTTGGGCCACAGGTATGCCTGAAAGTTCCTGACTGTTGAATGTGTGACACACTGGTTGCAAGCAGTGTGCCAGTATCGATGTATCCTGGTGTGTTAGCCATCTGTGGGATAATCCCCTACTGTGTCAGATGTGTTATTGCCTGTGTGATCACTGGTGATGTGATGTGAAGTGTGTACATGGGCAGACTAGGTAGGCCAAGCAGTCCTTATCTGCTGTCAAAGTCTGTGTTTCTATGAACAGCCTGCGGGTGTGGGGGCACTGTACTACAAAGGCAGCATGGATGTCAAGACATGGTATGTTGAGCAAGCATACTGCCACGGTCAGCAAACAGGTATGTACATTACATTGCTATGTAGCTCTCCTCTCATCTCCACAGTTCAGTCTATTGTAGTGGACACTGTACCAGATGTCTCTGATCCATTATGGCAGAGCTGCCTCTGCTAGTCACCCATGCTGCACAGGACAGTGACTCCAGTTGGGAGGAGGGAACAGAGGATAATGAAGAGGGTGAAGAGGAAACTCATGTGGAAGAGTGGGAAAGAGATATCCACCCTAGACCAAGAAGGGTTGCCTGCCACTTCCTTCACAGAAAGCAGCACTCGTGGTATAGAGTGGGTGCTGGAAAAATATGAAGTAACAAAGTATGAAGAAACCAGCACTCTGGACACCAAAATTCAGTGCGATTCATTTTTTACTGAAGTGAATATAATGCTTACAAAAGTATAAGTTATTCAAGTACATAATGAAGAAATCATTACAAGCTCCCACACTTGTCCTAGCCTCAGTGCTTTGGGGTGTGCTACCCTAAGGACTGTTTAGACTGTGGGACATTTAAGATTTAAAGATAAGTTGCTGTTTTTGCAGTATTTAAATTACAACTAAGCTACTAATTGCAGTTGCTATTTAAACAAAGGTGATATTGAATCTAAGGGTCAGTACTGTTTTGATTAGGAATATAGTGCTTTAAATACAGCTAAGCAAAATGAAATTGTGGGGACTGCTTAGACAGGGTAGATAGTGCATTTAACATGTAGTTACTGTTCAGGGAGATTTGCAACTACTGTAAGTGTTGGAACTGTTTAGACTATCTGTATTTAAAATACAGTTAGGCAAAATGAAATTGTAGGGACTATTTAGACGAGGAAGATAGTGAGTTTAACATGTAATTACTTTTTAGTTGAAGGAGTTATTACACCTCTTTGTACTGTAGAGGCTAGGAATATACTGCAGTTAAAATACAATTGCAGTTAAGCCAGATGAAATTGTAGGGACTGTTTGGACTGGGAGAGTAGTGCATTTAACATACAACTGCAATTAATGCACTAATGTGTACTGTTTAGATAAGGAAGGTACTACATTTAAAGTACAGTTGCAATTAAGCCAGATTGGGGTGCTGTTTAGGAAGAAAGTCCTGTCAACATATAATTGCAGTTAACAAACAAAATTGTAGGGTATAGTGTGGTTAAACAATTGAGTAATTTCAGAACTACAGGAGTGCTTATAACCAGAACAGTGGTGGGTAAAATGGGGGTTAGAGGATGCAACACTGGACAGGGCAGCGAGGAAAGGATTGTAGGTTGCAACAACTGTGGGGCGACAGTCTTTATGGAGATACTGTGGAAGACAGGGGGTGCCCAGTGTGTAGGAACATAAGAGAACTAACAAGCATTTGTCAATGCTGAATGTTTGCTTGCTGGCATTGGCATTAGTAGTGTAGGAGTTACAGAGCTGCATAATAGGAATGGCAGTGAAGTATTGAACTGAAGCCAACCCCATCACCACTCTGGAGATAGTGACAGGCATTAGGGTGTGCTTTTGGGTCGTCAGGCATAACGGCCACGCCATTTCACCACACCCTACCGTGCAGACACCGACAAGTGTCACAATGTGCCTTGGGGTCTTTGGCCCTTATGCACACCCCATTCCATTAGGAAATATGGTGAGATGGGTGCGGTACAGGAGAATGGGGTGAACTTTGGGGCCAAAGAGTCCAAGGCACACCTCGATGCCTCTCAGTGGCTGCAGGGTGTGGGTAGGGATGGAATGGCATGAGCATTGCAGGCGACAATCCCAAGTCACAGCCCTGATGCCTGTCATTCTCTACAGGGTGGGATGTTATGGTTGGAAACCCTAACACCTCAGGCATTCATTGGTATTTTCACTCCAAATTTTCAGCATGGTTTTTTTGTGACCCCCACCTCATGAACAGTGGCAATATCAGTTTATTAGCCGAGAGCTGCTTTTGCACAGCGACTACGGCATTTGTCACCACAGGTGCAAAAACACATTCTGAACAGGATGTGAAAAATAACAGCTGTACTGTTTATGGGGAGGTGTAAAAAATGGCAATGTTGAAAATCTGCAGTGAAAATATGAAAAAAAACTGGTGAAGTCACGAGCAGGCATAGAAACTGTGCAATGCGCACCCGTAATGTAATTAGTTTTGGGATTTTTTACAGCAGATTGTCAACAGAGGCATTTTGGGACCTCCGGTCATGAACAGTGTCACTGTGATTCTCTTTATCTGTCCCAAACAATGATTTCCCACAGCGACCGCACATTTCTGTGCTGAAAGTGTGAAAACAAATTTTGGCCATGTTGTGAAAAATGACAGCTGTACTGTTCATAAGGAAGTGTGGAAAAATGCCACTGGTGAAAATCTGAACTGAAAATATTACAAAATCATGAACTTACGAGGGTGCGTGGAAACTGTGCAATGCTCACTTATAAAACAGTCATTTTATAGACTTTTGTCACCAAATTTTCAACATAGCCATTTTAAGACCTCTGCTCATGACTAGTGTCACTGTGATTTTCTTAATCTGTCCCAAACATTGCTTGCGCACACCGACTGCACCATTGTGCGCTACATGTGTGGAAACACATTTTGGGCCACATGTGAAAAATGTTAGCTGTACTGCTCATAAAGAAGCGTGGTAAAATGGCAATGTTGAAAATCTGGCATGTAAATAGTAAAAATTTGCAAACTTGCAGGCGTGCATAGGAACTGCGCGACATGCGCTCCAAAAACAGTAATTTTGGGGAATTTTTTAACCAGATTTTCAAGATAGCCATTTTAAGACCTCTGCTCATGAACAGTGTCACTGTGATTTTCTTAATCTGTCCCAAACATTGATTGCACACACCGAATACGCCATTGTGTGCTACATGCACGGAAACACATTTTGGGTGACATGTGAAAAATGACAGCTGTACTGCTCATAAGGAGGTGTGCTAAAATGGCAATGTTGAAAATCTAGAGTGCAAATATTAAAAATTCACGAGCTTACGAGCATGCATAGGAACTGTGCATCGCACACTCGTAAAACAGTAATTTTTAGGAATTTTTTCACCAAATTTGCAACATACGCTTTTTGAGAGCCCACCTTATGAACACTGGCACTGTCATTTCCTTAATCAGTCCCAAAATGTGATTTTGCTCAGTGACCGTGAAATCACCCTTCGGGCCCGATTAATGCCATGACAGTTCAAGAATTCATGAGGAGGGGGTCCCAAAAACCCCATGTTGAAAATTTGGTGCCAAAATTTAAAAAAATGCCTGAGATATGCATCAAAGTTGAAAAAACCCTATTTATTATAATATATCGCATACCGGCATTTCCTCAGTTCACGGTCGACTTTGAAGAGTGCAGACGTGTTCCCAGTCCACTGAAGATCGTCACGCTGGACTCCGGAGGTAGGTATGGGGTGAGGGGAGGGTGTGGGGAGGCAGGGTGCGCAGTGGGTGGGTGCGGGTGAGGGCAGGGAGACTACGAGGGACCGTTATTTTGTTTACAGGTTTTTGGAAGAGGACGGGACGTTTGCCACGCTGGGTGGGCTCCCAGTGTGGCAGCTGAAACACTGTTTTGGGGGGCCTGGAGTCGGCGGGGATTGTGCACCCCATCTGCAATAACAATTTTGCCACACTGGCGTGGAGCTCAGCGTGGCAACTGGGCTGTTTTTAGGGGGTGTGAGCCGACAGGGGATTGGGCACCCACGCCCGCCATACAGTGTATGCGGGGGGAGAGGGACATGACAAGACGCAATATGCATGCATGCATGCACACATGTGTATGTGGGGGGGGAGAGCGCTGCTCACTCAAGCGGTGCTCTCCCTTTCAACTGTTTGGCACTGTATTTTGGATCTTCGCACTATCGTTTCTTGCACATGTGTGCAAGCAAACATAAAAATGGAGATAGGATGCCTCACTAAAGCTTTACAAGAAATGAAAGGGGCAACATATGTGGGATTTGCAAAGAGATGTGCAAGAACAAGGGAGCACAATTTGAAGATAGAGGGGGATGGCTCAGAGGTAATGTGAGGAAGTATTTTTTCATGGAGAGGGTTATGGGTGCATGGAACAGCCTTCCTGAGGAGGTCGTAGAATCAAAAACAGTGGGGAAATTCAAGAATGTATGGGACAGACATAAGGCAATTCTAGTGGGAGTAGGAGGAAGTAGGCTGTTGGTTAACTAGGATCTGCAGCTTATCCATTATGTAGGGAAATGGGCAGACTAGGTGGGCCAAGTGGTCCTTATCTGCCATCAAATTCTATGTTTCTATGCAGGGGCAAGCTAGACATGGAGCAGTCGTACAGGGACTAAAGAATAGCAGCAATGGGGAGAGACAGGAAGAAGTCAGGCGAGGACAAGGGATAAGTCACCAGAATATGCAATACCTATATGAAAGGGATAGAGGGTAGAGGTGGATGATGGTAGGAAAAGGGGGACATAAACAAGGAATTCAGGGCAGGAGCTGGAAAGCTCAGGAAATCCCCATCTCAGGGGTGACTACATACAATAGATATGCAATACTGGCAGAGGGGACTCAAGGGAACAAAGACAAGGTGGAGAAGAAGTTGCAGCAGGGTGCCAGAAAGGCAGTGGTTGAAAAAAGTCAGAAGGTAGCTCTAGAGGGCCAGAAACCATATGTCTTGATGGAAGAAGACAGGGAAGACAAAAACAAAGGACAGACAGGAATGGAGAAGAAGGAAAAAATAAATTGAAGGAGAACAATACAGGGAGTGAGAATCACGGGAGGAATGGTCCACACAGTAATCAGAAGGAAGAGGGAGGCGAAGGAACAAGTGGAGAAATAGTGGCTCAAGACAGGGAGCAGCTGGAGATGAAGGGTAATCATGATATGGGGGGAAGGAGGGTAGGGAATATGGTCACTCTAGAAAGAATAGAATAATAGTCTATAGGGACTCAATAGAAAGAAGTATACAATGGAAAAGAGGTGAGGACACACATATGAAGACAACAGTGGTGTGCGCACCTGGGATGGAGGCAGGTAAAGCAACTCAAGAAATAAGGGAGCTAATAAGGGTGGCAGGGGAAAAAACAGACCTCATATTGCACATTGGGACAAATGATTTAGGCGGGGAAGAAACCAAGGTGGTGTAGCACAGATTTACGGACTTTGCTGCAGCACGTAGGCAATCTGTGAAATCATTAATCTTTTCTGAGATAATTCCAGTACCAAGGGCAAGCACAACTAGGAAGAAGAGGATATTGGAATTTAATGGTTGGCTAGGCTGGTTGGTGTAAGGAGGAGGGATACGGTCTTATAGGCATGTGGGGAAACATATGGTTGGACAAGATACTCTATAGCTGTGACAGGCTACATCTGACCTGGGAGAGGAGAAAAAAAAATTAAGGCTAAAATGGAGGAATACATGGCAAGAGAACTGGGTTTAAACTGCTAAGGGAGGGAGGCAGAAGTGGGAAGGCTGGAGCACTTCCCCCCAACATCAGCGGAGACAAGGAAAAGGAAGCAAGGATGGATATCAAATCTGAAAATAGGAGGGAAGTAGGTCAAATAGGACTAAATCAGAAAAAGAGCAGGGGCACAACAAAGTGGAGGATGTTGCTGAATGCACGCAGTCTGGGGAACAAGATGGCAGAACTGGAGGCGCTCTTAGCAGAGAGCAGAGTGGACATTGTGCCATTACAGAGACTTGGGAAACCGCACACCACAACTGGGACCTATCGATCCCAGGTTACAGGCTATATAGCAAGGACAGGGAGACAGGAAAATAGGGTGGAGTGGTGGCATACATAAAGGGATGGTATTGTATGTGCAAGGGAGGAGGAGTTTGAAAGAGGGAGCACGGAGGCACTGTGGCTCCCCTCCAAATGAACAAAGGAAGGAAGATGAGGATGGGGTGGTTTACAGACCACACCCAGTCAGGGAGAGGGTCATGCACTCAGTTAACAAATGCAGTGGAAAGAGGGGAGAGAGTAGTGGTAGGCAACTTAAACTTGCTCAAAATTGAATGGGGGTGAACCAGCTACATAGTGCTCCATAAGCCAAGCAATCCTGGATGCAATCCAGGTTGGCTTCATGATGCAATATGTGAACTGTCCCACCAGGGGGGAAGCAATTCTGGACCTAGTGTTCTCCAATGGCGAACACATGAAAAACATAGACATTGGGGATCCCATGGGTGGAAGTGACCACAACACAGTGTGGCTCAACCTGGACATGGATAGGGAAGACATCCACACAAAGACAAGAGCATTAGACTTTAGGAAAGCTAACGTCAGGAGAATGAAGGAAATGATTAGAGAAGACCTATGGAACTTAGATGAAGGCTTAGGTGTTGTGGGAATATGCGATGCAATCAGAGGGGCCATACAGAAGGCTACAAACAGCTGCATAAAGATGAGGGGAAAGAAGGCAGGAACTAGACAGCCTAGCTGGTTTAGCAGGGAGGTGGCTAAGACAGTGAAAGATAAAAGGGCTGCATATGGGAAAAGTAGAAAGACAGTGAGTATAGAGAATGAGGAGGAGTACCAAAGGCTGGCTAAACTAGCAAAAAGGGAGGTAATACAGGCAAAAGCAAAAAAGGAACTCCAGATAGCAGAAGGGATAAAGAACAGAGATAAGGCCTTCTTTTGTTACATCAAAGAAAAAAAAGAGACAAAAAGGATGGCATAGTCTGGCTGCGGAAGGGAGAGAGCATAGTGGTGGAAGACGAGATAAAAGCAAACGTATTAGATACTAACATACATACTAGCATACTAAAATGCCAGCAGAATAGGCCTAATGGTCTTTCGTGTCTGCTCGTTTGGTTAGCCCCCACCCTGGGAGCTGACCTTACTGCCCCCCTCGCCCTCTCTGGCTTCTCCCTTCCCAGTCCCGGATATTCCCGCTGCACAGGACTTTGTTTCCAGAACCCTTCCCCTGTACCTGTCCCACCCCCTCTTGAACCCCTCCACCATCTCTGCCTCCACCAGCCCCCTGGGTAGTGCATTCCATGGCTCCACCACCCTCTCAGTGAAGTAGCACCTCCTCCTTTCTCCCCTGAATCTCCCCCAGCTTCCACCCATGCCCTTTAGTTGCCCCCCTTCCTTCAGAGCAAACTGACTGCTCCTCCCCTATTTAACCCCTTCATGTACCTGAAGACGTCTATCATGTCCCCCCGGTCCCTTCTCTCTTACAATGTGTACATATTTAGCTCTTCGAGCCTCTCCCCATAGGTTCTGTCCCCCAAGCCCCAGATCATTTTGGTTGCCCTTCTCTGGACCTTCTCTAGGAGTTCAATGTCCCTTTTTAAGTGTGGCCTCCAAAACTGCATCCAGTACTCGAGATGTGGCCTCACCAAGCAGTTATACAGAGGGAGTATCACTTCCCTCCTTCTGTAGGTGATCCCCCTAGTGATGTATCCCAGCATCCTGTTGGCCTTGGCCACTGCCCTCCTACAAGTCTCAGAGTTGTTCATCTTGACATCCACCACCACCCCCAGGTCCCTTTCAGCCACTGAGCCTTGTAGCATTTCCCCGCCCAGGGCGTACACTTGGCCTGGGTTTCTGGCTCCCAGATGCAGTACCTTGCATTTCCCTGCATTGAACCTCAGCTTCCACTTTCTAGACCACCTTTCCAGAGCCTCCAGGTCCCCCTGTAGGGCCACCCTCCCCTCCTCCCCATCCACCACCACTCCCAGTTTTGAGTGATCCGCAAAGAGACTCATCTCACTCCTGATACCCTTCCTTATGTCAGAGACATAGGCATTGAACAGGAGGGGCCAAGGACCGATCCCTGAGGGACCTCACTAATGATCCTCCTTGGGGATGAGACTATCCTGCCAACCATGACCCTCTGGGCCCAAATGAATATTTCTGCTCCGTTTTTACCAGAGAAAAAGGGGACCCCAGTACCGCACAGTGGGAAGAGCAAGGAGGGGCTGGCAAGTACCCAATAGGGGCCATAGAGATTGAATGGGTGAAGGAGGAGCTCATGAATGTGAAGGTCGATAAATCCCCGGGGCCTGATGGATTGCACCCCAGGATACTAAAAGAGATGGCAGAGGAACTAGCAGGCCCACTGACAATACTATTCAATAGATATCTGGATACAGAGGTGGTGCCAGGGGAATGGAGAATAGCACATGTCGTGCCATTCCATAAGACTGGCCAAAAGGAGGACCCTGGTAACTACAGGCCAGTCAGCCTGACCTCGATTGTGTGTAAACTGATGGAGACAATACTGAAGGAGGGCCTGGTCAAGTTCTTAGAGGAAAATGGCCTGCAGGACAGTAAACAACACAGGTTCATGGCAGGCAGAACATGTCAAACAAACTTGATTGAGTTCTTTGATTGGATCACTCAGACAGTGGACAAAGGCCAGGCAGTGGATATCATATATCTGGACTTTAGCAAGACCTTTGACTCTGTGCTGCACAAAGGACTGATAACCAAGCTGAAGGATTTAGGGGTGGGGAAAGGTTAGTTAGGTGGGTTGATAACTGGCTGAGTGGCAGGACACAGAGGGTAGTATGGGGAGATGTCCAGTACAAGGGAGGTTACCAGTGGGGTTCCTCAAGGGTTGGTGTTGGGGCCAGTGTTGTTTAATGTCTTTATTAGTGACATGAGGGAAGGCATTCGGGGAAAAATATGCATGTTCACAGATGACACCATGCTTTGAGTGAGGGTGGACACCCAAGAGGTGATAAGAGAGATAAGGGAGGACCTAACCAAGCTAGAGAGATAGCTGAGGGTATGACATATAGGGTTCAATGCCAAAAAGTGCGAGGTGATGCACATAGGGGCAAGGAACCTGAGAACAGAGTACTACATTGGAAAAGTTCAGATTATGCCATCGGAGGAAAAAAAGGATCTTGGAGTGATAATTCCTAGCGACCTGAAACACTCAACTCAATGCAAAAAGGCAGCAGCAAAGGCAAATAGGATGCTGGGGTGTATTGCAAGGGGATTTAGCAGTAGAAAGCATGGGGTTATTCTGCCACTCTACAGATCATTGATGAGGCCTCACTTGGAATACGGAGTAAGATATTGGCATCCACACCTGAAGAAAGATATAAACATGCTGGAAAGGGTACAGAGGAAAGCGATGAAAATGACAGAGGGACAGCAGGATAGATCATATGCAGAGAGGTTGGGGGACATGAGGACGTACATTCTGGAGAAAGGAGGCAGAGGGGGTATATGATTGAGACGTTTAAGTACTTGAGGGGAATTAACACAGTGGATTGCAGGAGCCTTTTCAATTTAAAGGCCAACACCACCACCAGAGGGCACAGCCTAAAATTGATGGGGGGTAGATTCAAGAGGGATGTAAGGAAGCATTTCTTTTAACAGAAAGAGTGGTGAAAGCATGGAATGAGCTGCCACAGGAGGTAGTGGAGTCAAAATCAGTGGGTGCCTTCAAGAGAGCCTGGGACAAGCATAAAGTAATGTCAGGTGGCCTCGTAAGGGGAAAGACTGGGAAAGTCAGGTGGTGGTGGAGTGAGGGGCACAGAAGTAATCCTTGTTATTTCAAGCAGACCCGCTTCTGCTGGCAATATTCTTATGTTCTTATGTACCCCTTCTTCAGGAGGCATGAGGGGTTGCACAGAGGTGCCTACCCCTGCTGGCTCCCTACCAATGTGACCCATTCACCACCCCTTCCTGGCACTGCTATCATAGTGGTACACCCACCCACTGCCCTTGGCACAGCCACTGCTGTGCTACATCATGACCCCACCACTGGCATGGACGTCACCCTGCCACCACAGGCCAATCCCACTGGGCCAGCCACTCCTGTGCAACCCCAGGATCCTGCCACAAGCACGGCCACTGCCCTGTTACCCAGATCAATCCCACTGATCCAGCTACTGCTGTGCTGCCCTAGCCACATCAACACACAGCACTGACTGTGGTGCAAACCCAAGCCACACAGTGGACAGGGGTACAGCCTGACCCTGTCCCAACTGACAGTCCCTGGTGACAGCAGGAGGCAGCAGCCAACGATAAGCTGCTGCAGTCACCTGTGGGGGCACAAGAGCATGCACAGGAGGAACTGGTATGCACACATTGCATGCTACATTACAGAAAGCAGTATGCTAACAAGCATACAGAGACACGCCATGTGGAGCACATGGCAGCCATTCATAAACTTCAGCAGCACATGTCTTCTAGCATGTACTGACTGTGTGCAACTGTGCAGAAGACTGCGACCATGGTGGCAGGCACCGTGGGGATGACCAGAGCCCCAGACTTTGCAGTCGGAGGAGTGTCATCCCAAGGCAGACAGCTCGGCATACCAGCACACCATGCAGTGCTGGTACCTGGACAAAGAGGACACTCAGCACACCCAGAACACCACACACCTCTGTCCATTGCTTACTCTTTGACAGTACTCTGCAAAGACCATGTCTGTGGATGTTTATCAAAGCCCCCACGCTTGTCCCCCATTCTGTGGATGAGGACCCCTACCCTCCTGGGTACTGTGCATGCATGTCATCTATACCCAGAGAGGTGGTAGGGGATGCACCTAGAGTGCATATAGCCCCACCCTATCCCTATATTCACCCCTGCCCCCCACTCACATTACCAATGTTTCACCACCCCCTGCCCTAACTGGCGAGGCTTCTAGTTCCCCACCCGTGCCGGATGGCAACCTTTTTTGCTCCTACGGGCCTCGCATACCCCTCTTTGGGCTGTCATGCTGGCACCCTCCTCTGCATCATGGACCCAACCCTCACTGCTGCACCTGTCTTGGGCATATCCCTGCCAGGGGGCCCCTCTAGGAAGGCGGGGATGGGGGGAGTAAGCGAGCATTGTACCGGGATGTCGAGCGTGGGCCAAGCACGATGCGCTGGTCGGTCAGCAGCAGGAAGGGTCCAACGGGAAGGCTGTCATCTGGTGGTACAGGTGACCATTTTCCCAATTTCTGGGGCACCCACCCACAATGCATGTGGTAGCAGCGGTGTACTGGGGGGGCGTACGGCACTGTGGGTCAACCACACCACCAAGTACGCTTCTGAGTTCTACCACCAGGAGCCGCTACTAGAGCGGTTCACCACGTCCCACCCCTTGGGAGGGCAGCATCCAAATGAGGTTATCAACTCCCTCCCTGCCAGCCTTCACTACTGGCATCTGGGCTCGGAGCTTGAACCCAGATCACCAGCATGCCACAGTGCTCCCCTATTGTTCTGCCCTATGGAGCCACCTAGGATGGCAACTTCTTTATTGTCATCCTCCTTTGAAATCACCCCCCATTCCCAGCATGGCAGCTTATTTATTTTCATCCTCCTTTGAAATGCATCCTTGCTGAGATGGCATGTTATTTATTTTCATCCCCCTGTAAACCCCCTTTGCCGAGATGTAATGCTGTTTATATTCATCCCCCTTTGAATCCCCCCTTGTCAGGAAGGCATGTCATTTATTTTCAGCCCCCTTTGAATCCCCCCTTGTCAGATGGCATGTTACACAGAAACATAGAAATTGTTGGCAGATAAGGACCATTAGACCCATCCAGTCTTCCCATAAGCCTATCCTTTTTTGCAACCTTTGACCGTACTTGGTCAACGGCTCTCTTCCCTCCTTTCTCCCCAAGGGTTCCTTTATGCCTGTCCCATGCATGTTTGAACCCTCCCACTGTGTTCGCTCCCACCACCTCCTGTGGCAGACTGTTCCCTGTGTCCAACACCTTTTATGTTAAGAAAAATGTTCTCACATTCCCCCGTATCCTGCTCCCTTCCAATCTCATATCATGGCCTCTAGTTCTTGTACATCCCCTAAACTGAAAGATGTCACCCCTCTGCACCTTGTTTATGCCCTTAAGGTACTTGAAGGTCTCGATCATGTCTCTCTCTGCATTCTCCTCTCCTCCAGTGAATATATATTGAGGTCCCTCAATCGCTCCTCATATGATTTCTGGTGCAAAACATTTACCATCTTTGTCACCCTTCTCTGGACTGCCTCCACCCTGTCTGTCCTTTCTAAGATGCAGCCTCTAGAATTGTACACAGTGTTCCAGGTGAGGCCTCACCAGTGTTTTATACAGAGGCATCACTGCCTCCCTCCTCCTGCTAGTGATCTCTCTGCCTATGCACCAAGCATGCCACTGGCCTTTGCTGCAAACTTTGTATACTGCTTAGATATCCTTAGGTTGTCAGAAATGATAATCCTTTGGTCCCTTTCTTCCTTGGTGACTGTCAGAAACAACCCCCCCCCCCCATCCTTTAGCTCTCCCCTGAGTTCCTGCATCCCAGGTGTATTATTTTGCACTTTTTGGAATTGAACCTCAGTTGCCACAGTTCAGACCAGTTTTCCAGTTTTCCTAGGTCTCTACTCATTTTCTCCACCCCTTCTGGAGTATCTACCCTGTTGCAGATCTTGTTGTCATCTGCAAACAGGCCGACCTTTCCCTCCAGCCCTTCTGCCATGTCACTGATGTAGACATTAAACAGTACTAGCCCAAGGATTGACCCCTGAGGTACCCCACCTGTTACCTCCCTGTCCCTGGATTGGAACCCATTTACCACCACCATCTGCCTTCTGTCCATTGGCCAGTTTCTAACCCAGTTTACCACTTTGCGACCCGTGCCCAGACTACCCATCTTGTTAACCAGCCTTTTATGTGGGATGGTGTTGAAGGCCTTGCTGAAATCGAGGTAGGCCATGTCCACTGCACCCTGATTCACCTCCTTTGTAACCCAGTCAAAAAAAACTACCAGATTTGTTTGTTATGACCTCCCTGCTGTGAATCCATGCTGTCTTGGGTCTTGGGCACCATTGGATTCCAAGTGCCCCACTATTCTTTCTTTAAGCAGTGCCTCCATGATTTTACCCACTACTGACATGAGGCTTACCAGCCTATAGTTTTCTGCCTCCTCCCTTCTACCATTTTTGTGAAGAGGGCTACATGTGCCCTCCTCCAGTCCTCAGGAGCCAACCCTATGTTGAGTGATTCCATGAACAGAGTCACCAGTGGCACCACTAGCTCCCTTCATAGCTCCTTTAATATTTGCGGATGTATGCCATCTGGCCCCATTGCTTTGTCCACCTTCAGTTTTGCAAGTTTCTTCAGGACTCTCTCCACTGTAAATGGACTGGTGTTGACCCCCTCCTTCATATCTGTTGCCTAGCTGTGGTACCTGTCCCTTCCCTTCTTCAGTGAATACTGAGCAAAAGTATTTGTTCAGTATTCCACCATTTCCAGTTCTCCCTCCTTACAGTCCCCCTCTTCCATGCTGAACCTTACAATCCTTCTCCTGGCTTTCCTTCTTTCACTGATATACTAAAGAATGTCTTGTCCCCTTTCTTTACCGTCTGTGCTAATTTTCCCTCTGTGCTCACCTTCGCTCTCCTAACAGCCTTCCCTGCCTCCCTTAGACACTTTAGGTACACCCCTCTGTCTTCTTCCTTCTGAGTCTCCTTATATTTCCTGTAGCCCACCCTTTTGGCCCTTACCCTCTCTGCAGCTTCTTTAGAGAAACATAGTGGTTTTCTTCATCTCTTCCTTTTGGTCATCATCCTCGCTCATTGGTTTGATACCTCCCCTGTGGCTCCTTTTATGTGTTCCCACTGGGCTTCAACCCCCCCCCCTTTTTCTCCCCTCCTTACCAGTGCATCTTTGATGCATCTCCCCATCATACCAAAGTCTGCCCTCCTGAAATCTAAGACTTTTGCCTTTGTGTGACTGGACTGTGCCCATCCCCAAGCTAAACCACACTATGTGGTGGTCGCTGGACCCCAGTTGGCCTTCTACCCTGACGTCTGTGATTCTGTCACTGTTTTTCAGTAGTAAGTCCAAAATTGCCCATTCCTAGTGGGATCAAGCACTAGCTGCCTGAGGCCTGCCTCCTGTAGGGAATCCAAGATGTCTCTGCTCCTGGTTGAGGCAGCAGCTGGGATGGGATTTTCATCCCCCTTTGAACCCCCCTCCTTGCCAGGATGGGAACCTATGTATTTTCATACTGTATTGAACCCCACCCCCACCTTGCCAGGATGGCATGCTGTTTCTTTTCAGACCCCTTTAACCACTTCCACCAGTATTGCCTCATATTTGTTTCATGAACATTATTATTTACATAATACATTTTCAAAACACATTACAGTCTCCTGTGTGGTCTGTACTCATCATCTGGGTCTGAAGATTTCTGTGATGATAGGGGCTCTATAGTCCTGTGATCTCCTGGCCATCCTAGGGTCATACCTGTCAATCTGCTCCTGTATCCTCTGGCTCAGCATCCACTGCAGGGTGTTCCTCTGAGGATGGCAGGTATATCCCATGGTTGAGTTCCATGTTATGTAGTATGCAACAGGCAAGGAATATGGCACAGGGCTTATAAGGTGTATATTGAAGGGCACCACCAGGGTGATGAAGGCACCTGAACCTCATCTTGAGCATTCCAAAGACATACTCAGTGAAGTTACATGTAGCGATGTGTGCCACATTGTACCTGTCCTTTGCAACAGATGTAGGTCATAAGACAGGTGTGAGGAGCCAGGGATGCAGGGGATATGCACTGTCCCCTGTGTAGGTGAAGGGCATAGATTAGTGTCATGATCTAGAACTTGGGTGGGGGGGAGGCCTTTGGGATATACTCACCAACATGGCGCTTACTGGGGATGTCCCCACCTTCAAACCTCTGGCACAGGATAGTTGTGCTAGATGAAAGGTCATGGGCACTGCCAGGGAATCATTCCAGGACACTGATGATGTGCTTTGTTGCATCTCACAACACCTGACAGTTGATTGAGTGGTGCCCCTTCCTATTCACATGGGCCCCCACTGCATCATTGGTGGGTGCTTGGATGGCAACATGGGTGTAGTCAGTGGCACCAAATACAGATGGTAGGTGTGCAACTCTATAGAGCCGCTGCATATATGCTGTTTGCTCAGCTGGTGTCATGGGGAATATGATGAACTCCCCAGCATGGGTCAGCAGTGCATCTAGGAAATGACCCAAGAGCCATGTGGTGGCAGACTGCGAGATACTGGTGGTGGTGTCCCCCATGGTATCTGGAAGATTCCAGTGGCCAGGCAGCACAGTGCTGCTGTCACCTTGAGATCTACGGACATTGCATGGCTGTGTTAGATGTCTGTCTGGAGCTGGTCATGCAGCAGCTCACACGGATGCATGATGATGGGCCTGTTGAGCCTATACTGGTCCACAGTTTATTTGTTACTGAGGACTTCGAATGTGACTCATGGATGGTACTGTCTGTTTGCAGTATAGTGCCTCTGAGTCTTGCACCTGGCCCTGGGGTGGGGGTGGGGTCGGGGGACATTGGCCCTCTCCTCATCCTGGATGACCAGCTTCAACAGGTACAGAATGTATGCCATTTTGTTTTCAGCTGGGTGTGTGTGGGTGTTCTGCTATGTCTCTCTCCACCTCTGGTGATGGTCCCAGGTTAATACCTCCTCTTTATAGGCGGTATTTGCATTGTACTATGCTAGTCCATAAGCACAATGCTATATCTCTGGATATCATCCTGCACACAGTCTGCAGGTCAGCCTCCCCCCTGGATTTGGTACTACACACATTAACTTTGTACTAGAGCACTAGCATAAATAACATGAACAGTACAATCTTTTCAATATGGGAAACAGGTGCAAATACATGCTCGGCACAAGTACTTTTCAGCAAGTGCAAAGCTTAGACTATCTGGCCCATGATCGGGGGGACAAGGGAAATATTATAAAAAGTACACAAAGATATATAATAAACAAATTGTTTGGTTCCTAGCATATGTACTGTATATTTGTTCATGGATTCAGTTCCTTTTCACATCACCAGTACTATTTCAGAGCCCAAAGAAGTGCCCATACTTTTTGTTTAAGGAAAAAAAATTCAAAACATTTAAAAATGTTTAAATTCTGGTACAGGTGGAAAGGTTTACCAGCAAATGAAAATGGAAGATAACTGAATCTTGTACTGTTACAAAAGGTAGGGTCAGATGTTTTAACCAGCTTTGCTGCAATGCTGCTTTAAGATGTTGAGTGGAAAAGATTAGGTTATAGAACTGCAATAGAAGAAAAATAGCAGGACAAGAGGACACAGCATGAGATAAGAAGGAGGCCGATTTAAGGGGTAATGTGAGGAAGTTCTTTTTCACAGAAAAGGTGGTGGATGCATGGAACAGCCTACCTCAGAAAGTGGTGGACATGAATGCAGTGCAGGGCTTCAAACAGGCATGTGATAGGATATTGACAGAGTAAAGGCCTATGGCACATTCATAAGGTAGAAAAATGGGCAGACTGGATGAGCCTTGCGGTCCTTATCTGCCGTCAACATCTATGTTTCTATGTTTCTGTTTGACCCTGCACCCCCAACTGTCCCTCCTCCCTCTCCCCCGTCCCCTTCTTCCCTTCCTGGGTCCCAAGGGTTCCCTTTGTGCTTGTCCCAGATTCTCTTGAATGCTCCCACCATCCTTGCTGATACCACCTCCTCTTACAGCTCATTCCAGGTGGACACCACCCTCTCCCTATAGAAATGCTTCCTTACATCCCTTCTGAATCCCCCCCCATCAGTTTTAGGCTGTGTCCCCTAGTGGTGCTGTTGTCACTCATTTTAAAGAGACCCTCCCTTTTCACTCTGCTAAATCCCTTCACATACTTGAAGGTCTCTATCATATCACCTCTCTGCCTCCCTCTCTTCCAGGGAGTACATCCCCAGGGCTCCCAGCCTCTCTTCATAGGACCTATCCTGAAACCCCTCGAACATCTTGATTACTCTTCTCAGGACCCCCTCCAGAATGCTAGTGTACTTCTTAAGGTAAGGATGCCAGTACCTCACCCCATATTCTAAATATGGTCTCAGCAATGACTTGTACAATGGTAAAATAACCTTGATCTGCCTACTACTGAATCCCCTTGCAGTACACCCCGGCATCCTGTTAGCCTTTGCCACCGCCTTTTTACACTGAGAGGTGTACTTCAGGTCACTCATAGTCAATACCCCTAGATCATTTTCCTCTTCGGAAGCAAGTACCTGACCCCAATTATGTAATAATCTGTCCTAAGGTTCTTGGCCCCTATGTGCATCACTTTGAACTTTTTTGGCATTGAAATTAAGTTGCCAGATTCCTGACCATCTCCCTAGTCTGATGAGGTCCTCCCTCAGGTCCTGTATCCCCTACTTGGTGTCCACTCTTCCATAGAGTTTGGTGACTTCTACAAACAGGCACATTTTGCCTTTAATGCCTTCCCTGATGTCATTTATGAAGACATTAAACAATACAGGCCCCAGAACCGATCCCTACGGGACCCTGCTGGTGACTCGTCCCAAACCATTGCTCTCTTGGTTCTACCGCTCAACCAGTTTTCAACCAATCTTACTATACTCTCCCCCATCCCAAGATCCTCAGCTTCATTATCAACCTTTTGTGTGGTACAGAATCGAAGTAAAGTCCAGATATATGATGTCTACCACCTGGCCTTTGTCCACTGCCCTCGTGACCCAATCAAAGAACTCAATCAGGTTAATTTAACACAATCTGCCTGCCACAAACCAGTGCTGTCATCCTGTAGACCATTCTCCTGTATGTACCTCACCAGCCTTTCCTTTAGTATGGTCTCCTTGAGTTTACATACTATTGAGGTCAGGCTGACTGGCCTATAGTTACCTGGGTCATACTTAGGTCCGCTGTTGTGGAGTGGCACCACATGTGCTGTTCTCCACTCCAGCAGCAACACTCATGACTCCAAAGATCTATTGAAGAGAACAGCCAGGGGCCCACCAAATCCTCTGTTAACTCTTTCAGCACCCTGGGGTGTATTATTTCATCTGGCCCTGAGGATTTGTCCACCCTCAGGGCCATTAGCCCCTCCTTCACTCTTTCAATCCTGATTACCCCTATGGCTCCCCCCCATTCCCTCCCTCCTTCTCCCTGCCCGTGGCACCAGTCCATCCTTTTTGTTTGTAAAGATGTAGGAGAAGAATTTGTTTAATACCTCTGGTTTGCTCCCATCTTCATCAACCCAACCATCCCCCTTCCTCAGCCTAACAATGCTGCACCTTCCTTCTTGCCACCTTAACTAGCCTCCGGTATTCTTCCTCATACTCTTCCTTTGCTGTTCTTTTGAATCTTCTATAGGCTGCCCTCCTTTCCCTTACCACTCTGGCCATCTCCCCATTAAACCAGATTGGTGGTCTGGCTTTCGATTTTTTCCCCCTCATTTTGATACAACTGCTTGTGACCTTCTGAATGGCCCCCTCTAATGGTTGCACATAATTGGTCCACCCCCATGCCCTCCTCCATGCTCTCCAGGTTTTCCTTTAGCATTTCTCTCATCTTTTTAAAATGTGCCCTTCTAAAATCCAGTGTTCTGGTCTTAGTGGGGATGTCATCCTTGCCCATGTCCAAACTGAACCACACTGTATTGTGGTGGCTTCCACTCAGGGGTTCCCTAACTTTGATCTCCTGTACGTGATCCCCATTGGTGAGCACTAGGTCCAGGATTGCCCCCTCCCTGGTGGCATCAGTCACGCACTGAGTCATGAAGCCATCCTGGATTGCATTTAGGATTTCCTGACTTCTGGCACAGGATGTAGTGGGAGTAGACCAGTACACTTTAGGCAGGTTAAAATCCCCCACCACTACCACCTCCTCTTTTCTGGCTGCGATCTTTAACCAGGAACACAGCTCTCTGTCCTTGTCCTCACCCTGGTTGGGCGGTCTGTATACAACCCCCATCCTGAGCTTGCTTTCTCTGCTAGCCTGCAACTGGAGCCATAATGTTTTTTAAGTTCTCCTTTTTCTTTTCTTCCTCCCTCATGCAAATTATTCCCTCCCTGATGTATGCTGCTGCCCCCACTCCCCCCCCATATCTCTGTTCCTTCTGTATAGATTGTACTCTGGAACTGAGAAATCCCAGTCATGGTGTGCTCTAGCCCAGGTCTCAGTAACTGCTGCTATATCCATTATACCCTCTGCTAACAGAGCATGCATTTCTGCCATCTTGTTCCCGAGACTGCGGACATTCAGCCACACCACCCTCTACTTTGTTCCTGTAATACTTGACTCTTTCATTTTAATAACTTTGTCCTGGCTTCCTCCTTCCCTCCTCTCCTCTCCTCCACTCATAGCTGCTTATGTCCCCCCTTCCTTTTGTTGTTACTGCCTTTGTGGGGGGGTCTAAACCTCCCTTTTCGAATTGTGGGCCTTCTGGCCCCCTCCTCCCCCCTTAGCAATTTAAACCAAGTTCCTTTCCCATATATTCTCCCAGCCTGTCCTTTAGTATTTTCCTCCCCTCCCAACTAAGGTGCAGTCTGTCTGGGTAATAAAGCCCCTTATTTGGCAACGTGTCCCCCCATCCCCTATAAGATTCTGCCCCTCCTCTTTACACCAAACACCCAGCCGCTCATTGAATTCTGCTATTTTCCTTTTTTTAGCTGTGCTGGCCCTGGGGACTAGGATTACTTCTGAAAAGGCCAGTGAGTTCACAGAATTCCCACATAATCTTGCTATTTCCTTGAATCTGGTCTGTACCATCCCCTCCTCCTCACCTGCTAGATCGTTGGTTCCAAGGTGTATAATCAAGCCAGGCTTCTCTCCTGTTTCCCTTACCACCTCCTTGATCTTAGCGTTGCTCTCCCTGCCTCCATTCCTGCCATGCAAGCTACCAGCATAGGAGTCCCCCTTTCCCCCATTGTATACCCTTTATTACTGAATCCCTGAAGACCACTATCTTTCTGCTGCTTGTGTGTCTGTACCCTGACCTGCCTTCATCTCCTCATAAGCTATTGCCCCCCCAGTCCCTCCTCTTCCTTTGCTGGAGTCACTACATGTGTACCAGTAACTCCCCAGCTTCTTGCTTCTTCGCTCTCATTTGATCCCTTCTCTCCCTGGTTCCCCATCCTTGCTCCCATTATGCCTTCTCCATTCCTTCCTGTAACTCTGCCTCCCTCATTGTTCTCCTCTCTCTTCTGGCTTCCCCCCACTCTGCCCTCTTGAACTACCCCCCTCTCTCTCCCCCCCTTGGCTTCCATTCCTTGTCTGACCTTCTGAGATACTCCCTTCTCCACTCTCCCCACCTCCAACCTATGTCCTTGTGGTTCCCCAGCCCTTCCCCTCCCTGTAGTCCCTTGTTTTCCTATTTCTGCCAGTTCTATATATCTGTTATGTAACCCCTGGGCAGCGCCACCCCCCAGTGTTACACCCCTGCCTACTACCCTGGACATAGGCTAAGGGGGTTGGGTTCGCTAACTAATAACATTTTTTAAAACCTTTGCGCAGTGCCTCCACTCAGGGTGCTTTACGTGGGTGAGATGGTGCTGGGTGTAGCCCCCTGAGCTGCTACACCAACCACGGTGACCAGTTACCTTCCCCAGACATGCCCCAAGATACAGCTCCCAACATTTCAACATTTTGAATTAAAGGCTCTCTCTAATAATATGCTCACACAGAATTTCAAACAACAACAATATATTTATTTTGGGGAGAAATAAAGGAGCTAGGAAGGGGAAAGAGGAGGAGTAGAGGTTATCTTACCGTATTTACACATGTACAGACACCATTTTGGATTTTGCTGGTGAACCCTCCAGCTGGGTGGCTACATATTAACAGGCAGACATAAATCACATTTTACCATTCGACTTAAGACATCCAGAGCCCTGGCTATCTAGCTGCTGATAAATCAGATGTTAAACATAATTATTAATGTAACCCCTAGGGGGCGCTACCCTTAGGGCTACTACCCCTGTCTGCCCCTTCTGAGGCAGGGTAAGGGGGCCAGATCCGTGGATGGGTGCCTCCACCCAGAGGTCGGGGTTAGCCCCAGTAAGACTACCTTGGTTACAGCCCTCTGGGCTACTGCAACCCCCCTTTTGTCCCACTAGTGACTCACCCTGCTTGCCCACAATTCTTTCCACCAATGCACTTACCCTGTGGCTGATACAATTCAGCTCACTCCAGAGACCCCCTGTAAAATAAGATACAGTTATATTGCAATCACCAGGCAAAAGTTCACCATTAATGTACACAATAGCCAGGATGGTAATTATAACACAGCAATCTGATTTATTAGAAGGGTAGATAACAAGGGGGGGATCAGGTTAATTGGCTTACACTATGCTATATACCTATGGCTCTGTGCACAGGCCTAACCCTACAAGTCACTGTCCCTGGGTACCCAAGCCCTAATGGCTAGTCCAAACGTGGCAGCTGGGTGGGGCCCTTAACACAGATAACGCTGCAATCCTGAGCAAGTCAGCAGAGAAAGAAAGTTCGATTAGGCAGTCAGAAGTATAGCAATACGATTGGAAACCACTGTTTGCACACTTAACAGGGAGCTACCCTGATTCAGTACTCACAACCTCCAGCCAATCCCGATTCTTCCAACACTAGCAGGGCTGAGCCTGAACTTCACAAGTATCTGTACACATTCATATGGTTATCTCAATCCAGGCAGAATCCCTCACTGGCAGCAGGATCAACTTGAACTCGCAAGTCTCTTTACACATTTATATGGTTAACAGCAACAGCCGAATCCTTTACTGGCAGTAGAATCAACTTGAACTCACAAGTCTCTTTACACATTTATATGGTTAACAGCAACAGCCGAATCCTGTAACAGCAGCTGAATCAACTTGAGCTACTCACACATTTTTATGGTAAACAGCAGTAGCAGAAGGGTACCACACCAGGCAGCTGCTCCCAGGCTCTTCAGCTTTCATAGTACTCCAGCTCTGCAATGGCAGCTTTTTTACTCCTCCTGCGGACCGAGCGCAATTCAACAATGTTCTCCAGTCCTATTACAGGTCGAGCCTGGTGGGTAGCTGTAAAGAGCACAGCCTCCTCTGACTGCCCGCCGACGGATTTCAGGATGAACTCCTCGCAGGAAAAACGGCCGACTTAGGCCTTCACGTGCTTCCCGCGCGAACACTTCCCAGCTCAGAAGCACAGAAGCTCCTCACTCTTCACTAGCCACAACGATTCTGCCTCTCCACTGCTTGGGCACTCCTTTCACTTGGGTGCGACCCGATCCGATTGGCTGGTTGAGCCTGCCAGTCACTTCTCCCAGCTCTCAGTGGTGCAGAAAAAGCGCCATAGTCCATAATGCCTTTCTCAAAACAAACAGCTCTTCCATTGGGCAGTCGACTCTGTAAAATCCCAAGGTACTGATTGTTCCAATTGCACAGTTCGGGACCAAAATGGAGGAGGCAATCGAAACTCTCTATGCTGCAAAGCAAAGCAGATTAGAACAACTACATTATTATTATTTTTACAGCTTATTTCTAGCACCCACCTACATCTTTTATTAGGGCTCCCCCTGCACTATTAGCGATGGCAGAATGGAGCGCTTACTTGGCAGCCCGGGCCGGAGTCGAGCATAACAACACTCGAACCCCTTTCCATTTTTACCCATTCCGACTGCAAAGGCAGCCCTTAAAGGGACAGCTCACGGAGGCTATTTAAAGTGCTCACTGGCTACCCAATTAAACGGCTTTAGGCCCGTAACTAACCCGAGCACCAGGCATATCCGGAACCCCCATTTGCAAGGGGGTTACATTAATATTACCCACACTGGTACCAGTCCCAGATACAGCAGAAACCTCGCAATCTCATACCATGCTGGTTAAACAGATACCACAGTCCAAGATGTTGCAGGCCTGATGGAGTTGCAGCTGGTTGAGGTGGCCGGCTATTAATTTGAGGGTGGGGGCAACTTGGAACCAGATTTCTGTAAAGCAGCAAATTACTGTTTACAACCACAGCAGGGATTGCCCTGCACTTTAGCAGACAAAGCAGGGATTGCCCTGCACTTGCAGACTTCTGAACATTCCAGAACAAACTATGTGGATCTTACATCCAGAACATTCAGCATAATACTTGAAAGTCCCATCCAAAGCAATAAAGGTGATACTTTTGTCAAGCACCCTAAACGCAGTTTAAACACGGTCACATAAAGTACTTTATATACCAAAAGGCATCCATTCAGAGTAAGTTGGCAACGACACTTTCATCAAGCATCCCATACTTTAGTTTCGGGCAGTCACATCCAGTACATTCTATATACCAAGAACATTATCCACAAGTGGAGTCCTATCCAGCACGTCTAGCCATTGAACACTTATACCAAGCGCTCTCATACGAAATTCTGTTCAGACACAGATACATTCTCTTTAAGGTATCTTAGACATTAATATGCTCTAGGGCCTCCTGTCTCATGAAGTGGCAAGCGCGTCTTGGCAGACAGCTCCATGATGGCAGGACTCTAACCCATAGCTACACATTTATATGATTCACTAAGCCCTGCATCTTGCTGCACCTGCAACTTAGCCACAGACAAGATGCATCCATTACTTGAACTAGACAGTCTCTTATGGGGTTAGTAGCCCAGACTCATGACTTCAGTACTTCCCACTTAACAGCACACATTTCTTAATGGGGCATGGAGCCCTCAAGATTACTTGCTTAGCTTCTCCTTCGCACTGGGGGTACAAGGGTACTCACTCAGGTCCTCCATGGGTCTCATCAGCAATCGAAGGCATCCTGAAGACTTCTTCAGCTCTCTCACTGCTGAGGTACTTGGTCAGCGCTCTCACCACTGCATGATGTCATCTGGTCTGGTCAGCGCTCTCACCGCTGCTGGACATCTGATTCTTCGGTCCACATTTTTCCCCGACGTGGGAGGGAAGGCTAGCCTCTGGAGGACAGTACTTGCAACCTCCAGACTAGCTGTTGCAGAAAGCCCAATTATTGTATCTAGTTAACTGAAGAAAATAACAAATGCCCTCTGAAGACTGCAAGGGCTTGAATTAAGTGGCCCAGGCCTGATGGCATGGCTGGAGCCTGAGCCACTCCCCCATGGGGGGCTCCCAGCAGGCTGGAGCCTGCTCTGCTGCTCTCTCTATCAGCTCTGAAACTATGAATTCCCCAGACAAACTGGCAACATTGTCTCTTTATAGAGCTCCTAGCTCGACTCCTGATTGGTAGCAGAGATGGAGTGACATGTCTCCAAGTTGCTGAAGAACCTGTCAATCAGAACACTGGAGGTAGAATTGGGTTGTGGAATTTGTGCCTAAAATAATGCCCCTGTAAGCCCCTATAAGCACTTGGGTACTTACCCATGAGATGCAGTGAATGTCCCACAAGTCCTGGCTTTCTATTGCTGCAATTCCAATTGGCTGTACTGCTGGCAATGGCTGCTTAACCCACTGTCCCTTATAGCAGATTAGATACAGTCCTGAATAATGTCCTGGTGCAGCCAGAAAGAAGTAATTATTTGCCTCAAATGCCCATAGGCGCCGGAAGCAGGGGGGCTGGAGGGGCGGCCGCCCCTCCACTTTTTTAGTGCACCAGGAGATTGCCCCTACATGATGCACAGCCTACACACACACTCACTGTCTGCAATTAGACATATACTCATGGGTCCGGAGCTGCCACTGCCAGTATTGCGAGAGGTGCGAGCCCCTCACTGCCTCGAAGCGCCCTTGAAAGATGCTACTCACTGTTGTTACGGGAAAAAGAGCCCCGCCCACGCCCACATGGTGTTATTCTTTGTCCAGTTGGGCGGGACTCGGGAGTGGGAGCCTGTCGTATTATGGGGCACTGGGGGCAGTAAAATGCTACTGAAATGATGAGCACCGCCCTAAAATAAAACTTTTATATCCTCAGTCAGTTTCCAAACCGGCCCAATGTCTGGCACAATTACTTAAAACCGAACATTCTCAGCTCCCTATACAGTCCTGTCCTGTCTGTACTGCCTGCAGGCACCACCGATACGCCAGGCACTGGGCACACGCATGCTGATGTGGTGGGAGGGGGTAGCAGGAGCTGGCTGGCGTGTCAGCAGTTCCTTTGTGTTTGCGACGGACCGATGGTTGCCGCCTTTTGTTTTACCAATGGGCTTTCCTTCCCACCCAGCTGCTGAAATGAAAGCCGCCTGAGGCTGTGTGAATCCAAGCCTCATGAATCCCTGCTAAGCTTTTTTGGAGTGGGAGGGGTCAAATTGATGATGCGCACACAGCAGACCTGATTGAGAAATAAATACAATTATAAATGCTGCCTTCCTCAATCAGGTCCGCTTGTAAGGAAAGCAGGCGTGGCTAGTAATGGGCGGACTGTTTAAATGCCAGCAGTTTTGTCCATACTGTCCAATACTTTTCGTTGGTGCTCAGATGCTGCAGTAGGGTCGAGACTGAGGAAGACTGGAGTGCTGTGTCATCCGTTGGTCGAGTCGAGCGTCAGAGTCATACCAGTCCCAAAAGAGCTGTTCTGGTCCTGTCTGACTGTGTTCCTGTGCGTCGGGTGGAAGAAATCCATCCGGAATCGATAGCCATCCCCCACCAGCAGCTGAAGCCGACTACAGAGCGTCGAGAGGAGTCGCCGGAGTTGGGAGGGAGCTTTGCCAATTGCCACCAGCCCAGCTGCTGCAGGATCAGGAAGTGCCCTGCCATGTACTGTAGCCAGCCAAGCAGCCCAGAACTCAGAGGAACGAACGAACTAACCAGACAGAAGACCTAGACCATTATCCAGGTACTTTTCAGGGGTTAACTCTTCTTATCTGGGATGGGATGGGATGTGGTAGTGGTTCAGGATCACTGTTTTGTGTGTGCCTGGCGGGGGGGGGGAGAACAGGGCTTTGCCAATGGAGTGGGGGATGAACAGGGCTTTCCAATGGGGGCGGGGGGGGTGGAGAGAAGAGAGATGGGGATTTGACAATTTGGGTCCAAAGGCTCATTTAGACCACTTTTAGTGGTTGTCACTAAGCATTTAAAATACTGCATTATACAAATAATTCTGGCTTTTACTGTTCTGATGCTGTTCTACTCCTGCTGCTTGTCTGTGAAGTGGCATTAATCATCTGTATCATCTCAACTAGTTAGTTGTATAAATGACTGATATAACAAGCACAGAATTATGATGTAACTGAAAGGCAAGTAACAACAGTAAGACCAAGTGACAGTTTTTCATAAACCTTTTAAAAGTATTAGTGGCACAGCAATTTACTGAAATAAAAGTTGATTCCCCTGGTATTCATTCAAATGTTCACTCCTTCAATCAAAAGCTACTGTATACTTCAGCTGTACCAGCCTATCTGAGGTGGTATTGACAGTACGTACATTGTGCTGTTTATCACCATCTAGCCAGTCTATAATTATCAGTCATGATTTTGTAAAACAATTTAAATCTGATGGTTTATGTAAGAAATTCACTATACTGCTTGAACACATTATAGATGTCTAAGAAATTAAATGGTTCTCTACAGCAATTGGTGTGCTTGTTTGAAAAAGTGAGTGAGGCATTCATATTACCACTCTGTGCCCTGGTACGACTTTTCATTAGTGCTATTCCCATACCGAAAGACGTGTGTGAAACCAAGGTTGCAGTAGTAGAAGTAAATTGGGTGGACATTTCAGGTATGGTTAATATGGGCGAGTGGTTGGAGTAGTTCTGCTGACTGGGGGGCAGGGATTTACCAGTGACTGCATAGGCCCCTGCTAGGCTGCAGGGTTACCAGATGTCCTCTTCCCTTTCCCAGCTGCCAAATATTTGTCATGTCTCTTCTGTCCTTTATGATTATTATTTTACTTTCCCCTACCCAGGGAGCTGTGAAGCTGGGGGGTGAGGCTTTAAACCCATTTATTTCAGGTCTGGCACAGGTGCTCGTTGTGGCTGGCAATGTGGATGGTGGTGGTGAGACAGGGCTGCCAGGGCTTTGCCAATGACTGTGTGTGTGGGGGGGGCAGGCTTTGCCAGTGATTGTATGGGCCCTGCCAAGTTACTGAATGTCATCTTTACAAGGACATGTCCCCATTCCCAGCTGCCAAATATTTGTCATGTACTTTCTCTGTCCTTTATGATTATTTAGTCTCTCTACATGTGAAGCTGGGGGTGGAGGCTTTAAACCCATTTCTTTGGGTCTGGCTGGCAATGTGGGCAGTGATGATGATGAGACATGGCAGCCAGGGCTTTGTTCAATAACTGTATCGCCCCTGTCAAACATTTTCTTTGGGTCCCGTATCTGTCTTGCTGAACATCTGCAGTGTTTCATACTGTGGTGAGGCATGGCTAGTGGTGTGTGATGTGGCATGGCTAGTGGTGTGTGGTGTGGTATGGCATTGTAGCAAGTTTATTTGCCAATCAACTGCATACCATGGTACAATAATGAGCTTCTGAAGAAGGACTGGTTGGTCCGAAAGCTAGAGCACTTTGTTCTTGTTGTTACCTTTTAATGGACCAACATAGATGTATCAAATCATTTGCTTCTGGATCCATGGTACAATAAGTAATTCAGTCTGTCACTGGATGGGCCTTGTGGTCCTTATCTGCCGTCAACCTCTATATCTATGTTTACTCTGTGACTAAATTGACTTGTTGTTGTTTTTACCACTCTGCATCTGCCGTTTGGCCACTTCGCTGCCTTTGCTGCAGCAGTACCACTGAGGAAATTTTGGTAAATGATCCTGGTGTGTGTCATTGTGACTGTTGTGGGTGCCAATTTACATGCCTCAAATACAACTGAGTAATAAATTATAAGTGGCAAAAATACTGGTTTAACTTTATTTCCCAATCCAATTAAGCTGAAAGGTGTGTATTTTTTTTAACTTGACTCAGAGACATCAGCATCACATGTTAATAATTTGGGCCATCACCACCCCCTCAAGTGCCCCCAAAAACCAAGCAGTTCATTGAAACAAAGTGCAGTGTCAGAAATTGGCATGGATGCCCATACACTATATTGAATAGTGGATGGAGCAACTCTATATCACAACCAATTGTACCTCAGGAATCTAATTCCCATGGACCCATCAAGCATGACTCTCAGGTCACATGGAATCAGAACCCCTGAGTGCCACAATACACTAGTTAGGCATAGTCTCCCAACTCCATCCACTATCCCATCTATAGTGACATACTGAATTATTTATTGTACCATGGTGTGCAATGTGTTATTTTAGTAGGAGAAAAACTGCAGTAAATAAAACTTACACTTTCCTGCTTTCCACTGAATGCAAATGGGTTTGAACTTGGGAATAGGCATCGAATCAGTGGGAAAAGCTATGCAGGCACTTCAAAAGCTAGCATCAGACTTGGGCACAGGGCTGTAATAACCTCAGTTACCTTCTGCTGAATACCTATGCCAATGCCGCTATCATGTGTGTTAATACAGAGTGACATACATTATACAGAGTGACATGGTGTACTGAAAGCAGCAGTCGGTATGAACAAAGTTGGAAAAAACAAAGATAAATACCAGGGCCTGGTGGAGGCTTGCACAGGCTTACCAGCCTGAAGTGGTGACCAGAGCATTTATGGGATGATTTGGTGGCCTGGGGCCTAGTGGAGAGCTTACACAGGCTTACCAGCCTGAAGTGGTGACCAGAGCATTCATTGGATGATTTGGTGCCACCAGAGCCTGGTGGAGGCTTGCACAGGCATACCAGCCTGAAGTGGTGACCAGAGCATCAAGGATTAATTGATGGCGAAGTGTAGATGTGATGGTAAATTGAGTCTGTGGTATGCAGTAGCAACAGTACAGGAATGAATGAGCAGATGTCTTTCCTCTACTGAATTCTTAGGAATAGTGGCCCATTTCCAAATGTATCCCACTCCTCCATTCATCCAGACTTTGCTGTAAAAATCTGTTTTTATACCCATATCGTTGTACAATATTGTTTACTGTCATTGCATACTATGATTCATTAATAAATACACTTTACAATGTACACTGTGATTCATTAATAAATAAGCTGTATAAACATAATGGCTCTGTGTCATTATTTCCCCAGCCTCAGGAGTTTACCTTGTCGCTGGTGGTTGGGCTTAACTGCTAACTTCTACCCTGAAGTTAGTGGAACCAAAAACTCCTAACACATTAGTGTGAAGACTGCATGCTTGGGACTGGTGATGCACATTACTATGGCATCTCTCTGTTTCACCTGGACAACCAACTGTAACAGATTAAGGAATGTGTGGTTCAAACATCATGTGGAGCTATGGGAGGGAATGGGTTGACAGCTGCTGTCTTAATCTAGCTGTACACTTGAGCAGACTTAGACTGGGTGGTCTATTGTTGCTAGCACCTTCGTATGTCATTGCATAAATATTCCTATATGGGACTGCATTCTTAACATTATGATGTGTGTACATGATTTATTGTATTTTTGTATGGCAAAAACTAGTGTCGCGAAAGTGCCCTTTTTACACTCACAAGTGCCCCTCTGAGCCTCCGCCCCCTCAGTTTTTACCATCTTCCGGCACCTATGCAAATGCCCCACAGTTCTATAGCTTAAAGGCTGTACTTGCAGTCGCTGCACAGATGAAAAACATGGCTCTTTCACTTTTCCTGTCGCTACTGCACTTATGCAAGCTCCTCTTGCAGCAGCTGACAGGCTGACACACAGAGTCCCAGATACTGGAATTGCCAGGGGAAACTGTACTCATTTTAACTTTAAGCACTTTTCCCCACATGCACAGTATATTCCCAACAAGCAGCAACAGTTCCATTATGTAAAACATTTTAATTCTTTACTTTTCAGCTGGACCTGAACATAGCTACCCGGGAGGCAGCCAGATACACTGTTATGCATTATTCAGATGACCGGGGCCCTGCACAAGCATACTCAAATGAGCCCCGGCCAGAACTCCTTTAATTCCAGTCTGAGCGGTCCCCCAGCAGGCTGTCCGTGGTCACCGAGTCCCAAATAGGTGGAAGGGATCCCAGGACCCACAGCACAGTCCCCGAGGCGACCGCAAAACAAGTGGCTCCACATCAAAGGCGCTTTGCGCACAATGCGACTCCTGCTGGCCTGGAGGCAGCACTTTTGCAGCAGGAGCTCGGGGTCAGCAGTTTTAGCTTCGAGGGGCTGGATTTTCATTTGATTGCAAGCTAGGGCACACATGAGGGCAAACAGGACCTGGGAAGCCAGAAAAATTAGAGGCCAAGTCAGGAGAAGCCCGAGAGACAGCAGGAGAAGGACAGAACAAACCGGGCTAAGGTAAACCCAGACTGGCATTTCTAGGAACCCCCATTTGCAAGGGGGTTACAGTTAGAAATAGGAATCTCAACTGGAGAACTATCCTCTGTTCCCTTTGCCCTTCTTAGAGTAGATTCTCTCACCCCCTGTTCCTTACCATCCACCATTCCTCCTCCTTGGTTCTGCCAGTTCTGTTCATTCCTTGATGTGGCATGTCCTCAGCCCCTGTGTAACTCCTTTATTTTCTGTTGTATGCCCGCTATTACTGTCCCCCAAAGCAGCTACTACCTGTCCTATCATCCCCTGCTGATCTTCCCTGCTTCCTCCTCTCCTGCATTCCAACTCCCAGCTAAGCCACTGTACCTCTCTACTTAATTGCTCTAGGCTCCTGCACACCAGGCACCCCGTTTTCCACAATATGTCCATGAAGACTGCTGCCCCACATCCATTACAGCTTACAATCCTTCCTCTGCTGACCTGACTATTTTGCATTCCTGCTTCCCTCCACCTCTTCCCTTCTGATCTGTTCTACTGTCTGTAGCAATTCCTAGTTCCTCACATTTTCTGTATGTGGCCTATCCCAACCTTGCTAACACCATCGTGGTGTCATAGGCCCACTCGTTAGTCCTTCCCTCAACCTCCCTCACTCGGTGTCCACCCACCACCCGATCTCCACAAACCCTCACAATCCCCACACAATTCACAGTCCCCCCAGCATTTCCCAGCAGTGTAAATTCAAATAAAACAACAAGTAGATCCATACAATGGACCCTCAGTCCCCAAGTGCACAAAACACCCTCTTTTTTTTACTTTGATACAATAGCAATCTCAAGAAGATTCTCACAGCCTCCACTTGCATACTGTGTGACTCTGAGCAAGTCACTTAACTGCCCAGTGTTCCCAGGTCACCCCTGAAAACAGGCAATTGTGCCTAGTGGGCCTTATCTGGTTACCAAAAGACTAAAAAAAAAAGATTTCCTCCTAGATTATGCAGCACTGCCTGCCTTCTGTGGTTCACGCCACCCTGTTTTAATTTAGAGTAGGACGTTGTTAGATCTTCCTGTGTAAACCTATAAAGCTAGTTGAGCTGGGGTGGGTGGGATGGGGGTAGGTAGAGTATGACAAACCACCTGGTCCTGTGCCCTGAAAAACAATCAGAACACAAAGTCAGAGCAGAAGCCCACACTCCCTAAAGAGAATCCTGAATTAAATCCTAACAGCAGGAGCTATGGGATGTAAACACAAGTCAGAGCAGAAGTCCACACTCTCTAAAGAAAATTCTGGGGGGGTGACTTAACCAGTAACCAAGATGGCCACATAATTGTGCTCAGTGAGTGACCCTCAGAGCACAAATCCTACATAAAAGTGACTTTTACTTGCTAGATTCCTGGATGGCACTGAACTGGAGGCTGTTGGAAGGTGCCAAACACTGTCGGCTGTTTTTTATTCCCACTCCTGACCTGTTCCGTTTCTGAGACTTTACTCTTGAACAAAATCCTGTGTCCTATGGACCACCTGGCAGCTCAGAGCAGTGACAGCATGGAACTCACCGTGCATGAAATGCTCGCCTCCATGATGCATTGCATGGAAGAGCTGACTCTGGCCACCAATAACACTGCTCTTACACTGCACCATCTGGACATCAGGATGGGGACAATAGAACAGAAAACAGACTCTCTGGCAAAGTCACTGGATGGGCACTGTTTCACCCTGAGGGAGCAGGCACATCAGATCAGGGCCTTACAGGAAAAAATGAATGTCATGGAAAACAGAAGCCGCTGCAATAACTTGTGGCTTCTGGGCTTCCTGGAGGGATGTGACGAGGGCAGGACCATACCGTTTCTCCAAAAGGCCCTCTAAAAAATCCTCCAGCTGCCTGAAAGAGCCGAAATCACCTCTAAGTGAGCACATCACTCTTTGTAGCCCAGGCCTGCAGCTGGTGAAAGGCCCAAGCCAATCCTTTAGAAGGATTCTTAATTTTGCTGAAAAGGAAGCTATACAGGTCAGAGTGAGGGAGTTTGGCAGCCTGGCCTAGAACAAATTTAAAATACTGGTCTTTCAAGACTATTCCTGGGACTTGGCCCAAAAACAGAAGGCCTTCACAGAAGCCTGACATTGCCTGCACAAACTCCAGGTACCCTTCACTCTTCATTACCCGGTGGTGCTGAAGTTAACATACAATGGCACGCCACTACAGTTCAGCATGCCAGAATCTGCAATGGATTTTATTACCAAGTCCTGACCACAGAGCTCCAACCACAAACAAAGCCCTGTGCCAGGCCGTAACAACATGCCACAGAAGTCTCCAGAGAACTGGAGGTCCCAGGGCGGGCAGAGGCTTCAGAATCCAGTGAGTGGGCCTGACAGAAAGACGAGCACCAAGAGCAACAGACCAGGCATCTGAGGGCCCAAAAATGGCCCCAGCAGGAGAGACATTCAAGATGCAACCACCCACAGAACCAAGACCATGAGGAGAAGCAGCACACCAGATCAGAAGCTGAGAAGGGGAACCAGGACTTTGAGACCATCAGGCTGTACTTCACGCAGAACCCCTATGCTCCGCTGAGCCTGGCTTCCCCAAGACAGGAAAATGAACAGGAGTTGGAGATTGATCTTTCACTACAGGCAGTGGCAATCCAAGATTTTCCCCTAGTACAGATTTTGGGAGGGGGGGGCAGCCACTGCTGAGGAGAGACTGAAGCTATGAGACCCCGAGGGCTCACTTACAAACTCAGGCCCGCAGATGGTCACAGCACAGCCACCTATAGAGTGAGAAGAAATGGCCCTGCTGCAAACCTTGATCACCGGTCTACCAGACTGAAGACCTGCTGCAGTCAGATAAGTACTTGGATCAGGGATTGCTAGAGATTCCCAGGGTGCAGCTAAAATCTTCTGGTGCTCAAACTTTTTCCTTAGCGGGTCCCACCCTGTGGAATTCTCTACCTAGTCGGTTAAGAGAATGCCTAAATGCTGAAAGTTTTAAAGCTGATTTTAAAACCTATCTTTTTACCCAGGCTTTTCTTTGATGTTTTAATCTGGTGATTATATTTGTATTAGGTTATTTATATTATTTTTATTGTTTCATTTATGTGGAATATTGTTATGTTTTGTTAAAGCTCCGTGATTTTGGAAAGGTGCTATATAAATAAAGTTTTACTTTACTTACTTAACTAAGAATAGGCAATACCCCCCTACCCCCTCGCCGTGCTGCAGGCTAGGTAGGGCCCTACTGGGCATAGCTGAATCTTCTCTCTGGCAGCAAAATGGTGTGTGGAGCTAGCTCTAGGCTGACAGGAGGATGTGAACCTAAGTTAAGGCCAAATGAAGACTATGACCACCAGCCTGCAGAGCTCACATGTCCACAAGCTCAGTTAATACCCCCAGGGCTGCACCGACATAGCCCTCATCTGAATACTTTTATGGGTTACCTTACATCCTAACTCACACCCCTCACCCAGCAGCAGGTCTTGGTGTACATGGGGCCAAGTGCCGGTGGGCCCCTTGCATACCCAGCTCTGCAGGCACAATCCACACTGACTGTCCTAAAAGAAACTCAAGGTCCTGCCCAAAAAGTCTTAGTGGGTATTTGTCCTAAGCTCTGGGTACGGGCCATTAGATAGGTTCCCCCACCACTCTATGCTATGGCAGAACCCAGTAATAGCTCATCTTAGCAGCCGCAGAGCTCTGCCCCCTCCAGGAAATGTGGAGTTGCCATCCTGATCCACAGATCCCTCCAGTGGTCCCTCACAGCCTCAGCAGCTGACCCTGAAGGTAGATGGGTGATGGCCAGCTATACTACCCCTATGGGCCCCATGGCCCTGTGTAAGGTGTACACCCCCAAACAAGATGACCCACTGTTCTTTCATGATCTATAAGTAGCCCTTTGTGCCTTC
This sequence comes from Neoceratodus forsteri, assembly GCA_016271365.2. Classification (NCBI taxonomy): domain Eukaryota; kingdom Metazoa; phylum Chordata; order Ceratodontiformes; family Ceratodontidae; genus Neoceratodus; species Neoceratodus forsteri. Next base: position 1,108,922,123 of record CM028129.1, on the reverse strand, counting down.
CTTCCCCCTGACTGCCCGCTGCTGATGGGGGGCCAATTCAACCTCACCCTGGTCCCTCAACTGGACAGGAATGACAATGGCAAGAAAACGCACACCCAAGGGGGTGGACGGGCTCTGCAGCAGTTAATGTCAGACCTTGTACTGGCTGACGTACAAAGGCTTTTGCACCCCTGCTCCAGGGATTACACCTTTCACTCAAAGGTACACTCATCATACAGTAGGCTGGATTTCTGGCTAGCCCCCCCTTATGGGAAGGCTGTATGCCCGAAGTTCGACTGGGTGGAGCAACTACATCACTCCCCCATCAGGCTTCATAAGGTAACTCACCCTGGGCCTTCCCAGGATTCATTTCTCTTTGTAGCTGGAGGTGCTGCTCCACTTCCCTCTCCCTAGGGTATTTTGCCTCTCTGTGTCCCCGCCTTTTGCAGCACCTCCAACCACCAGCTTGCTTTTGTTCTCTTGTTCCTCCCTTCGGCAGCTCACTTTTGGCTCTGTTTTCATGCCCCTGCCCCCTACCCTGCCACTGGCTTGCTGCAGTCAGCTCTCTTTTCCAGCATTCCTCCCCTCATCAGCCACCTGTTCCCCGGCCATCTCATGCTGGCACCATTGCATTTCCCTTCCTTTCCATGCATTGGAGTGGCTCGGCCGCCCGCTCCTCCCCGCTGTTTCTTTCTCCCTTGCCAGGCTGCTCCTTGCTCGTCACCTGCACCACGCTGTTGGCGTGTGTGCTCCCTTCCTCCCATTCGCTTCAGCTCCCGCCCTGCTTTCTTGCCATACATGCTCTGAATTCCTTACAGTTCTTGCTGACCGCAGGTTCTCCATCGCTGCACTAGGGTGTTGACTCGGTTTTGGTGAGTTCATCTCTGGCTGGTGCAGTCTCTCTCCTTCCCTCTGATGGCTTCTGATGTTGTCGGAAGAGGGTTGTTCCTTCAGTCTAAGTCTGGCCTCTCATGCCCAACCGATTCAGCAGATGATCTGTTGCACACAGGCAGCTGAGCCTGTGAATCCCACTCGGCTTTTTGCCCTGGCAGTCTCTATGGATGTTTTACCTTGCTTCATGCCTCTAACCCTCTCAGCAGTGGGACTCATAGAGCTGGCCTTCCAGAATCATGGAAGTGGCCCTGCATGTGTAGCACTTTCTTCTTTTGCCACTTGTCTGCAGATAGTGGGCCCCATTTAGTTGGGGATTGGGAATATTTTTTTTTTTTTTTTTTGCCAATAACTTTATTTTAATTTTAAACAGAACAACAACACCATAAGACAATGTATATAGAAATGATAGAGGTACACAGGTGGTGTAGAGCGGAATATACAAAAGCTAATATAATTTTGCAGTTAAACAAAAAAAATAACCAATAAAAAAAGAAAAGCAAATGATAAAAAGGATATATAAGCAATCCACCACCCCCACCCAGCAGCTATCCGTAACATTGATAAAAGCAGGAAATAAATAATATCATATTAAAAACCATTATTTCAGCTAGAACAAAAAACTTTGAGGGGAAAAGAAAAGTATAAATTGATAGTGTTGGAGGGAGGAAAGTTATATTGGTAGAAAGAAATATTATCCAAGTGGGACCAATGAGACCAAAGGTATTCTCAGTACCGCTACCGTAGAAAAATGAACAGGATTGGGAATATTTCTATCCCCTTAGTTCACTGCTTGAATGGTCTGTGTCCTGGGGTCACTCTACCATTATGGTACACATCTGTATGCCTATGCTCACCTGTGCTGTGAGTGGAACATTTGAGTGTGTTTACCCTAGCGCTCTGTGACATTCATGGCAATTGAGAGGTATGCCTCGCTGCATTCCTGGAGCACTCTCATTAGGTCTCGTACCACCCATCAAACTGTTGCCTCCCCCGCCCGTACCTCTCCTTCTATGACCCATGCTTTTCTTTTGTTTGTTTTTTTTTCCCTATCCTGCTATCACTTTCCTTACTTGTCTCCTCCTCTTGCCTTAGCCCATCTATTCCACATGCTACGTCCGGCTCTCATTCCCTCATTCCGACCTCATGGTTCATCCATTTCCATCGCTTATTCAAGCATACCTACATTGAATCACACCTATCATTGAATCATCATTGAATTGACCCACTCCTTTGACTTCTGTTCCTCGCTCATCCGACCTTTCCATGGGTCTGCTTCTTCTCATAGACTACTCAAGCATTGCCCTCTCGGGTCCATGCTACCTCAAATCGCCCTGCTCATCTAGTTCCATCACTCAATTGGTGTACCTCTCTTTGACTCCTATGCTACTTCATCGAACTGCTGCTCTGTCAGGTGTCCGGGCGCCTATGTCTGGTCCTCCTTCACTTTATCTGCCTCAGTCTACTTCCTCTCTTCAATCGCTCAAGCTTAGACCAGTACTTTCTTTGGGGTGTTTCCCTATCCTGACATCACCTTCCCTAATCACATCTCTGCCGCTCTCCCGCAGTTATCATCATCAGACTTCTCATGCCAGCATCTGGGTATCCCTCGCTCATCCAACCTTACCTCATGGTTCCTCCATTTACATTGCTTACTTGAGCATTTCCATCCTTGAATCCTATGCTACTCCCTCAAACTTCTCTTGCCTGCCTCCGGGTATCCCTCGCTCATCTAATGACCTGCTCCTCTGACCCTCATGTAAATCTGTTGCATCACTTTGACTCCTTGAGCATACCCCTCTTGGGTCCCTGCTACCTCGAAGCAAATCGATCTTTGCTCTAGGACATGCCTTCCTGTTCATTGTCCTTTGCTAAGGGCTGGTTGGCTGCTCTCCACCATCGTTCAAGTTCATTTCATGTCTCATCTTCTACCTTTCAAGCCTTCCTTCCCATTGATTACTCAAACATTCCCCTCTCCGGTCCATGCTGCCTCATGTTCTTTCTTTGATCTGTGCTGCTCTCCACTGTCATTCAAGTTCAGTTTCAGGTTCATTATCTGTCTCCTTTTCAACCTTTAATGCCTTCACGGCTTCCCTCCATCATCGTCCATGCTTTCTTTTTGGGGTTTTCTCCCTATCCAGTCATCATCTTCCCTACTCATATCCTTCTCTTTAGTGACATATGTCCTTAAATCAAATGTTGTCAGCCTGGAGGGAAGGTGATCTAGGCCTTGGATCCCCAGAGGTTTTCTCCTTAATGGGGGGTTTTCCTCTCCTCCATGCCAGTGGTCATAATATTAGTTAGGGTTAGTGCTTTCTTAGGTTAATTAGTTAGGTTCTGCTGTTGGATGGAGGTGGATGGTGGCCCCGGCTTTCCCCTCTCCTTAGGAAGTCCACCTTTAATCATCTTCTCAGAATTCGTTCATTTCAGCATCCTCGCCTCTTCACTGCTTGACACCTGATTGGGTATTCTTTTTGGATTTCTTCCTAAGCTACCTTTAGCCAACGGAATTATTCCCACGGCACCTATGGGGGGAACCCTCCTCTAGGGTTCCTTGTGTCGTACCCCTAATAGGGTGGTATAAAATCCATGGATAGAGAGGCAGAAAGCCACAACGTAAATCAAGTCACACAAGCATCATCTTATTCAGTTGCCTAAGCACAATCAAATGGGAATGCTGTAAGCCTGGGGTTCGATTGGGCAGAGCAACTATGTCACTCCCCCATTAGGCTTCATAAGGTAACTCACCCTGGGCCTTCCCAGGATTCATTTCTCTTTGCCTCACCATTCACCCCTCCTCCTCCTCCAGTGGCTCATCTCTCTTACCCATGGGCTACTTCCTAAGCTACCTTTAGTCAATGGAATCATTCCTGTGGTACCTATGGGGGGGGGACCCTCCTCTAGGGTTCTTTTTGTCATACCCCAATAGGGTGGTATATCCCATGGACAGAGCGGTGGAAAGCTACAATGTAAATCAACTCACACAAGCATCATCTTGTCCAGTTGCATAGCCACAATCGAACTGTTACAAAATGCAATTGACTCAGCCATCCTTCTCTGGGTGATCTCAGACCATGGCCCAGTTCAACTGCTTCTCACATGGGGTCCCACTTCTCCCCTGGCAGGTAACTGGAGGCTAGATCCCCTCCTTATGAGGGATCCAGAGTTTGTTCCTGGGGCCATAACAGAAGCCTCTTACTTTATAGAAAACAACACAATAGTGGATACGTCTGTGGGGAACAAATAGGAGGCCTTCAAATCCACCATGAGAGGGAGGATTATGGGGTACACTGCTGCTAAATGTATGGAGCATGAGAGACAGCTTTCTGAGCTGGAGCATAGGTTAGCACAGGCAGAATCAGAGTTTAAAACTCTACCATCCTCCTCCCCATGCTCCTTGACAGGCAGGGAAATTCTAGGAGTTCGTTTGAAGATCAACCAAATCCTGAACAGGAAGACAGAGGCAGCCATCCTCAGACTTAGGCACACATTTTGGGAATAAGTGGACAAGGGTGGGAAAATACTGGCTTTCCAACTACATAAGCAGCAAGTTAATAGGCACATACCTGGTCTAAAGAATAAACAAGGGAAGGTTGTTTCAAGCCCTCAAGACATAAATGCTGTCATGACAACCTTTTACAAGGAGCTCTATGCCACCACCACCCACAACTCTCCTCCCACTGGTATGCAATCCTTCCTAGCTAGTCTATGCCTACCCAAACTCTCCCCTCAGCAGCCATAGACCTGGAGTGGCCCATTGCAGTACAGGAAGTGGAGAATGCCATTGGAGCCCTACAACCAGGGAAATCCCCAGGCTGAGATGGATTCATGCTTGATTTTTTTCCAGGCACTTCTCACACAGACTGCCCCTCTACTAACCCTGGTCTACACAGAAGCAGAATCTCTAGGAACCCTCCCCTTACCCTAAGGGAAGCAACAATTACAGTCATCCCTAAAAAAGGGAAAGACCTCACAGGGGCCGGGAACTACAGACCAATCTCGCTAATAAATGTGGCTAGTAAGATCTGTGCTAAAATACTAGCCACCAGACTAAGTCCCCTCCTATCAGACCTAATTCACCCCTCCCAGCTTGGCTTTAATCAGGCAGATACAGTACTGATCACATCAGATCTCTGGTGAATCTAATGCACTCGGCACTGAGCCTCTGAACCCTGGCCACAGCAGTTGCAGTAGATTTCGAGAAAGCATTTTATTCATTTGAATAGGATTATCTGTACAGGGTCCTCGCCCATCTGAGAGTGGGTGAATGGTTAAGGGCCTTCATACAGGCCATCTACACCAACCCAAAGGCTGGGGTGACTATCAACCGTAAGCTCTCAGACCTCTTCCCCCTAGAAAGAGGGACCCACCAAGAATGCCCCCTCTCACCTCTCCTATTTGTTCTAACAGTGGAAGTTCTAGAGGTCGCTATCTAACAACACCCAGAGATTAAGGGAGTAGTGATAGGCTCCTCCTCATACTCCACCCTTATGTATGCCGATGTCCTGCTCATCCCTTTGGCAGATGCCCCTAAATCTCTTCCTTCCTCATAGCCCTCCCCGGGTGGTTTGTATCCTTATCAGGCCTCTGTTTAAACCACAGGAAAACAGAAATGATGCCATTCAATCATCTTTGCCAACAGCAAAGCAGTAGGACTGCTGTGGGTCTCACAATGGATCACGTACCTGGGCATCAAGATCACTTCCAACCTTGGGGCTCTGTGGGCAGCCAATCTCCTATCCCTACTACTCTCAACAAAAACCGAGTCTGAGAGATGGAAGCTGCTCCGGCTCACTCTAGCGGGTAAAATAGCTGCCATAAAAATGGTCACTGCTCCCAGGTTCTTCTATTTCAGTTTCAGTTTATTTATTTACACTGGATAGGCAAGTGAGCAAAAGTTGCCCATTTTCACAAGCGTCCAGTGATGGACAGTACGACATAAAGTTACAAAACTAAAGCAAGACAAGTAAAGATTAACAGTATTGGAACTCCAGCAGTTAACAATCAGTCAAAGGTTAACAATATTGGGACTGCAGGACAAAAGGTTAAAAATATTGGATCTACAGGACAAATAAGGTACAAGACCGTATAAATACAGATGAGACAATATAACAATTTTAAATAAACAGAGAAAGGTAACAAGTGCAGTAACAAAGGTGCTAGGAATTCTCAGACCTGGAGGGTTTTACTATAGCGCTGCGACAGCGTTAGCACCAACATCCCCCACAGCGACAGCCACAATGCCGACTGTCGGCATTGTACCATCGGGGATGTCGGTGCTTTTCTATTACCCCATATGGAGGGCTCCATCCCTCACACCTCCAGTCTCAGAACATCTAACTCTGAGTTGGAGTTGGATCGGGTGGGGGGGGGTGCAACACCGGGAGCTGCACCGTCGGTGTCTTCCTCGCACCAGCACAATGACTCGCCACAGACAGGCCACATCAGTTGATGTGCTGGTGTTCACTGTGTGGGTGTCAACCTTGCATTGGCACACTGACCTGGAGGACCTGCATCCATGAGTATGGGAAAATATACTGCTGTTATGGTGGAGAAGTACAAGCACAGGAGGAGAGTATCATGAAGAAGGACACTTGCAGATGGCAGCCTGAGAAAGGTGTAGCTTTAGGTGGTACTTGAAAGAAGCCATAGTGGGGCACTCAATGAGGGTTGGGGAAGACTGTTGAAGAGTTTAGTGACCCTGTAGGAGAGAGTGTTTTGGCCTTGTGTGTTCTGACAAAATGGGATGGAAAAAGAGAGGGCAGACCTACTAGTGGTTAATATGTGTGCTAGTATTTACTATCACACATTCCCTTGTCCCTGCCCAAAAAAATGGGCCCAGCCTATAGACAAAGCAATAGGAGATTTGCTATGGGAAGGAACAAAACCTCGCTTCAGCTGCAACAAACTAAGGGTGTATTGGGTCCCAAGGGGTATGGAACCTCCCTTGGATGGAGGGGTATAAATGGGCCTTCCAAACTGTACAGACATTGCACTGGCTTCAGAGATGGTCCGCCCTTTCCCCACAGTGGATACATATGGAGACAGCACATGCCAAGATATTGATGCTGACAGCACTCGTTCTCCAAACACCAACAAATTCTGGGACTCCACACCCCACCATTGAGATGGCCAGGAAGCAATGGCATTATGTGCATGGTAGGCTGGGCATGGACCTCATCCTTTGGCCCCATTATGGCAGAACCCACACATCACTATAGACAACAAGACAGTAGCTTGGCCACAGTGGAACAACAGAGGGGCCCAAAGGCTAAAAGATATCCTTGACTCCCCCCACATGAGAATAGCCTGTTTTCAAAACTTACGAGAACGATGGGGTCTTCCACATAAAAACTTCTGGAGATATCTGGAGATATCTCCAAATCAGGGAGGAAGACTGTCCCATCCTGAACCCCCCTCCCATAGCCAAGACCCCCTGGTGAACTAGATATTTGGTTGAGACATCCCAAGGGAGTAGCAGGGAAGATATACGGTAAGCTTAGGGACATCCTTCCCTCACAATCAGATAAAGCTAAGCTCAAATGGGAAAAACTGCTGAAGTGTAAGATCTCTGAAGCACAATGGGGACAGGCCTGGAAATACATCCACAAGTGATACAAGGATGCTCACACGAGGCTTATCCAGATCCATATCTTGTGGTCCTGTCTGAAACTACAGAAGTTATGGGGCCAAATGTGTCACACTGGCCAGCAGGTCTTACACAAGGCAGTCCCACCTTCTGTTACATTTTTCCTGCTGGGGGTGAGAACAGACCTTCCTCATGTTACACCCCTTAAATCTAGATGGCTGGCCCTTCTGGCCAAACAGACTAAAAGAGCTGTCCTGTGCAAGTGGCTCTCTACCCTGGTACCCACCCTGGAGGAGATTCTGACATCTATGGCTGCACTATCCCTACTTGATAAGATATCCCACCTGCAGAACTATCAAATGGTAAAGTTCCACCACTGCTGGGGCCCATATATGGCCTTCATCAGCCTCCCGTCTGGCATAGGCTGAATAATGTGAGAAACTTTGCCCTCCTAAATAATCTTGCAAAAATCTCCCCCAATGGCTCATACTCCCCCTGACCAGCAACTCTGAGTATCAAGGTCAGAATATATGTCTTACTTGTTGTGTTTTCGATTTCAGGTTAATTGTTAAGTAGTGTAAAACATGTATGTACTGCAGCCTTTCCAGAGTGCATGGTTCTTTGTGTGTATGTTATTCTGTTTCAGAGGCAGCAGTCTCCTGGGTTGTTAAGTCATTCCCACTTCAACCAGATCAAACAGGATGCCTTGAAATCATGGGATTAGACCCAAAATCATATTCACCCTCCTCTAGCCCAGTAGCCAGGAGTGTGGGTAAGTAACTTCAAATCTCATTCCTTGTCTAACCCTATGTACAAGGCTAGAAAGCTGCCCCCTTAGAGTGGCTGACAAACTATACCTGAAACAGGGGGCTTTTCCCCACCATAGGCCCTCGTATACCTGCCTCAGAGTGGTTAAGGTCTCTCATATTTGTGTTCAAGCTGCCAGTTTGTCCTGCACTCTGTAACCTTGTGCAGAAATGTTGATCTACTGAGCTGTTTCTGTAGGCTCTCTGCTGTTTCAGCCCTTCTGTTCCATGACCATTGTATTGCATAAGAATGGAAGCAATAAAAAATTTTACAACTAAAGAGAATCCTGAATTAAATACAAATAGCAGGAGCTCTGTGAAGTAAACACAAGTCAGAGCAGAAGTCCACACAAATAGGATGCTTTTTTGATGGCAGGAGGAAAGAGGTATTACTTCCTCACTATAGGTCACTGTTGAGACAGCATCTAGAGTACCGTAACCCCGTTCTGGAATCCTCACCTAAGGAAAGACAAGGACAGGCTGGAGACAGTGCAGTGTAGGGTAACCATAATGATACATGGACAGGAGATCAGACCCAATGATGACTGGCTTAGGGCACTGACAATGTACTGAAAATGTACTCACTGAAGGACAGATAATAGAGGGGTGATATGATACAGATAATGACCCTGAAAGCAATGAACAAGGTGAACTGTAAGGAAATATTTAACAAGAGTAGCAAATCTAGAACATGATGTCATGAATGGAAGTTGGTGGGTGGAGACTCAGGAAGGACATGAAAATGTTTTATTTTACAGTCAGAGTGGTTGAACCATGGAACAGTTTATTAATTGAGGTGGTGGATGCCAAAAACCATTAATGGTTTCAGACAGGATTGCAACAGAGTTAAAGGCTTAGTAGTTACTGCGGGGGGGGGGCGTAGTAGTAAAACAGAGAGCAAGGGGGTGGATAGAGTAGACAAAGAGTCTGTATTTTGGGGTGTTTGTGACAACTTACAATGTATTTTTCTGGGTGTGTGTGTTTTTTTATCATCTACGCCTCTATAAAGTATTTCAGCTCAGGTAGCTGGTCTGGTGGAAACTGAAAATTGAATTCCTTGCAACCCGAGTAGTGCTGGGTAGAATGTGAAATTCCACAGTGGAACTAGTGCAGAATGGCCATTCCGCTAGCAGAATTTCTGCCGGAATTTCACTTGTTCTTCAGCAGAATTCTGCCTACTGTGATCCATGAAAAAATATTCCGAAGAAAAGAAATTTGCCCATGAAAATTATTCTGCAATAATTTCCACAGAAAATATTGAGATCCATAGAACAATATTCCATGGAACAGCATTTTTTCATGGAAAATCATTCCTCAGCTATTTTCTACCATGGAATGTCAGCATTCCATTTGTGGCAAAGTTTGGCAGAATTTTAAAAAATTCCACAGAATTTTGTTCTGGCAGAATTTGAAGATTCTGCACAGCACTAAACCCTTGCCTTGGGGCACTCAGCCAGGAGTGGCCTTTGTGTAAGCAGTCCTTTTCCTGTCCTGTAAAGGCCTTTTATTTTGGGTAAACTTCAAAGAGCTGAGTCACTTCATAGAAAACAAAGTCTAGCCAGAGCTGATACAGCTGCAGTGAGCTTTTTCCAGTGCTGTGGAATGATCACCGGCAAATGCCATCACCAAGATGGCAGATGTAATGGAATGGTGTATATGCAGCATCCACTCATGCAGTTCATGGAATGGCAAAATGCCGTTCCCAAGATGGCAGTGCCCATGGAACAGTGCATGAGCGATGCTCGCTCATGCACAATTCAGTTACAATGCAGTAGTGGCAGATGGCACAACAAATAGTGCGGTCCTGCTGCCTGCACTGTGTTCGGCATTACATAGTATTTTCATTGTTTTGGAGTGTCGGAAGGCTACACTTCTGAGACTCCAAAATGGAAGAATGCCACAATCGGCCATTTTTAGAGCCACCGATCGCAAAACAGCTGCAGGCTCCACCTACACAGCCATGAAAAAGAAATGTTCTGAATGTAAACAGGGCCAAGGCAGAAGAAGATATTTCTAGCTGTTCCAGATGGCCAGGATAACAATACACGCCAAGGCAAATACACAAATCTGGTTTGGACCAATCTGGGAAAAAGGTGGTCCCCAGAGTTCAAAATCAAAGATGGTTTGATGTCGGAGAAGCCTGTCCAGTGATGCATGGATAGTTGGCTGACCAGCTGAAAGTATTTCTGCTGTATGTTTGCAATGAGAATTCACTTGTGGTGGGATTTTGAACTAGTAGCATCACAGGTTTAAGTCTGCCATAACTCACCATTTCCTTGTTTTGGGTTAGCTTCTTCTACTCTGCTTAGGGATCTAGGTACAGTATCTTTGAGTTAGGTTTTTTTGTTTTTTGGTTTTCTGTGTGATCTCTGTCTTTTTCAAATGTGTTTATTTTTATCTCTATGGAAGTACTGTATTCCCTGTAGTCTATATTGTGTATTATCCTGTAACATATATAAATATCATGGAGTATTACATATTATTTTTATATACTTCATGCTTTCTGTGGCTGTCATTTCAGGTACAGATAACCAGGGGTAAAATGTCAAGTCTGTGACTCATTCCTGAAGAGACAGGCTACAAAGTTATGATAGCTAAAGCAAAGTGTTCTGTGACAAAAGGGGTGGGTCATGTGCCCTATGGGAAAGAACACTGTACTGTGTGAGAAGTGGCTCTAGTGGAATTGTGATGTAGAGATACACCAAGTGAGAGTCTTGCTGAGTGGTGGCATACAAAGGCAACTCCGGCATCTGAAGAGTTGTGAACACTGGTAGCAGTGCAGACTGAGTTCTGGGAGAGAACCAGTCAGTGGCAGATGCACTGTCTCACTGCCTGTACATCATGGCTGCTCAACTGTAATGGATTTTCTTTTTATTGTAACATATTTTACTTTTATTACTATTGCACCTGACAGTATCTTATTTTCTTTTGCACATCTTGTATTGTTTACTCCCCACCCCACCCCGCCTGGGTGCATCTGGAAATGAGCTGTTACCAGCTCAATATGACTTCCTGGTAAAACTTTAAATAATTGACAAAAGGTCTTGGGATATGATAGGGGCTAACCATGCACACTAGATGAACCACAGGTCTTTTTTTTGCCATCATTGTCTATGTTTCTATATTTCTACCTCCAACAGCAAAGCGCCATAAGATGACTAGAAAGTTCAAGAAGAGAATATCCATCACTGAAATTCCAGAAGAGGACCAGCTACTTCTAGGTGAGGATCTCCTTCACTGTAGTTTCAGAAGAGTACCAGAACTTTCTAGAAGAGAACCAGCATGTTCAAGAAGTGGATGTACAGTCTTGTTCAGTCCTTCACTTTTCTTGAAATCCTGTCCGGCAGTCCAAGTGTGAATTCCAGGCCAGCAGCACAGAATCAAGTTCTTCAGCTTCAGTTCTTCCAATATAACCATTAGTCCAGGTGCGACGTCTAGACTGGTCTCAGGGGTCTGGTCCATAGACTACTCGGTTAACTTTTGGCTTCATCAGGAAGGGACTAGAATATTGTGTACAGTGATATTAGTTCCAAAGACCCTTTAGATTTGTGAGCTGGATCCAGTAGGGAATAAAGCTTAAGAACTGCTTATATTATAAGAATCCAGATAGAGCTTAAGAATTGCTTACAGTATAAGAATTCTGATAAGATTAAAGGTGATAAATTATTTTTACATAGTTAACTGCCCTCCCATTTTCCTTCCCATGCCAGTTTTGTATTCAGATATGCTTTGACTAATTTTTGATAAATAAATAATCTAGCTTTCGGGTGCTCTCAGATCTACATAGAGTTCCACTCTCATCATTAGTTGCTGCTCTTTATGTTCATATTTGTACAGTAAGACTTTCTATGGCATCAGTAGCACCATTCCACACTAGTCATCTGAATGGCCTGGAATGGTGTTATGATGTCAAAGAATGTTCAAGCAGTAGGACAAAAAGAGCAGCAATTGCTGAGGAGTGAAAGATTCAGGATAGTTACAAAAGCAAAAAATAGATAATTTAAGAAAGGTCAAAAACATCAGAATATTGTCTAGACACTGAAAGGAAAGAAGAGCATCTAGAGGTATAAAAAAAGTGTTCCCTTCAGATTTGCTTACATTGTAAGAAATCTGATAGAGCTAAATAATTTTTTTTTTTTTCAATTCTCTTTCTCACTCCCTGGTCTGGAACTCTCTCGGGCTATCCCCACTGGCCTAACCGCTCTACCATCTGCCGTCCCTCCCGTCATCTTTAAGGTAGCTGTGACCTCTCCAGGGCCGTGGGGGGCTAACATCCCCGGAGAGATTGAGGGGGCAGTGACAGGAGACCGGCGTTGGATGTGTGGTGGTGGCACTGGAGGAAGCCATCACCTATCTGGCCAGGGAGGGATTTTTCCCTTTATGCCCCTTAGTCTCCTCCCTACCTCCCGTATGTGGTGCACGCTTCCGACTACGGCGCACGACAACCCTGCCAGCGTCGGACCACAATGATGTGCGTGATGCTCAGCGCTCTGTGATGACCCCGATCTCCACTGGGGTCTCCAAAGTTCCAAGCCACCCTCCACCATCCCCGGGACAGGAGAGCAGCCCAGCGGGCGCTCCATCCTATTCCTCCCCTGCTGACCCCCGGCACCCAAGCTCACTCCTGAACCTGGGTCGCCGGCATGGCGCAAGGTGTGGCATCCAGTGCCTCAACCCTCAGTGCCACCGGGCCAGCCAGCTAAATAATTTTTACAATATAAGACTCTGGTAGAGCTTAAGAAACAGAATACTGGATGGGCAACCATGCTTAACCTGCCTGGGCAGACACATAGGGGTTCTATTACTTCAGACCCCAGGAGTGAAACTCAAGAGATCCAGTGTAATCAGAACCCCAAGGCTGTCCATCCAGTATTTTATATATTGTATCATTTTAATTTTTATTTTTTTTTAGAACTAGGGAGAGACCATGTGCCCAAGTTTTAAAATGTTTAGACTGATGCAAGGGACTTGCACCACAGGAGTTTGACACAAGGGGTGACATGCATCACAAATTGAGTAAAATGTGATTCTATAAGGCAGCCTGCGTCAAATCCAATGCAGCTGCAACAAAGCCCCCTTGTGCCAAGGTTGCATCAAGAAACCATGTACATCAGAACATAAGAGGGCTTGCACCTCGTTGGGGCTGCAACATTCCCATTTTTAGGATTTTAAAAGCCCCACCGTGGACACAGCAAAGGGCACCACTTAGACCAGCCAGAAGGTTGTCTAAGTAGTTTGTGCCAATGGGAGGGGATCAGACAATGGCAGTCGGCTGTAATTGGGGCAGGGGAGTTAGCATGGAGGTTAAGGGGACAGTAGGGCAGCAGCGGCACTGGGCACCCAGCTGGATGCGTGTGCATTGGACTGCATGTGCAGTCTGGTACACATTAAGAAAATCATTCCCTGGTAATTTAGCGGTCTGCCCTAGCCCTGAGATGTCTTAAATTAACATGTTAATGATATCATTCCTTGGTGGTCTAGTGGACCCCCAGAAGGTAGTGGCCACCACTCCACTTGTCCCATCCCGAATCCCGAGCTGGCAACCGGCACAGACCTCCTTTCACTACCATGGGCAGCTGCCGACTGAGCTGTCACTGAGTGCATACTGTATACGGTACATGCTCAGTGACAGCTCAGTCAGTGGCCAGCTGGGGTGGTGAAAGGAGGGCTGTGCTGGTCATCAGTTCAGGGTTTGAGATGGGGGGAGTTGGGTGGTGGGCACTACCTGTTGGGGTGGGGGGTGGAAGTTCACTAGACCACCAGGAAATGTACTAATTCTATGGGCATTTCAGGGTGGGTGGGGGGACTGTTTGATCACAAGGGAATGAATTTCTTTTTTTATCATAGAATAATTTTATTTATTCAAAATTATGGAACATCATCAACAGTACACCGATACAGCATACTACAAATAGCATATAACATATACACGTTAAGCAGTCCAGAGATTACTCATGTAGCCAGGACCTAAGAACGGTTAGGACCTTCATATTCACAACTGTTCTTCAACAATTTTACAGACAACTTATTAATAGTCAACTAACCCTACAAACAAAGATGTACATGAAGCACCATCATCCCATCTACAGACATATTTACAGCAGGTATTTAAGCCCAGTGTACAAGTTGTTTCCCGTGTTGAATACTGGGAGTACCTGAAGAAGGTTGCTTGGTAAAGATAAAGAAAGAAAGATATAAAAAGGAAAAATGCAGTACACACACTGTAATTATCATAGCAACACAGCATCTGTTCAAGTTCAGCCCCAGGGATAGATCCATCAGTAAAGTCACTGCACCACAAGGATACGTTAGACAAAAAAGTTGGGTGGAGGGGGGGGGGAGCTTTGCATAGGGAGGAATTGAGATATGCTACCCACTTATGGTAATATGCAGAAAGCATCCCTCTGTTGGAACATGTGAGCCTTTTGAAGGTGGCTAGTCTAGTCACAGCAGAGTGCCAGAGGGAAACAGGTGGAGGGGACACTTGTCTCCAGGATAAGAGAAGGAGCCTTTTAGCCTCTAAAAGCACAGCTAAGAGACAATTTTGATATGGCTTCGGCAGATGGGCTAAAGGGGCAGAATTGCCCAGAAGTAGCAAAGGGTCAGAGAAATCTACTGGTAAGCCCAGTATGCCCGAACAGTCCATTGCTATATCTGACCAGAATGAGGTCAAAGTCGGGCAGGTCCACAGGAGGTGTAGAATACTTGCCAGGTCATGCTGACACTTCCAGCACCTCGCATGAGGGAGGATTCCTCAAGATTGTAAGGCTGCAGGAGTGCGGTACCACCTGAGGAGGATTTTGAGTTATATTAGCTGACTCCAACCTTCTTTATAAGTGGAGTGAGCTAAGTGCAGGCAGTGAGACCAAGTTTCAGGGAGATGTGAGTTTGGAGATCCGTACCCCATGCGGCTCTACAAGATTCAGTATGGTCTGGTTGGGCCTCTCACCAGGTACTGTAAAAACACCCAGCTATACCTTGTGAGGTGGTTTTGAGATGAAGTGTAGTAAGTCAGTGCCATTTAGGGTCGGCTAAATAGGTTCTGCTGAGCACCTGAACCACATTGCAGAGTTGCAGGTATCTCCAGAAAGCCGTGTGAGGAAGGTAGTACCAGTTTTGGAGTTGCTCGAATGACATCAACGTGGAGGAGTTAGGCATATATAAATCTTGAATGGCACTTATCCCCTTACTGTCCCAAATCAGCCAGTAAAGCGGAACACCACCCACTGCAAGGAGCTGGTTGTACCAGAGTGGTAGGTACTGGAGCGGCATGTGGCTAGATGCCTTTGGGGTGTGAGAAGCTGCCATGAGTCGGAACCATGCCTTCCTAGTTTCAATCATGATCGGAGTTAGCCTATTAAGATTAATATGGGCTCTGGTAAGAAGCAAGCATGTAGGTATATTCAGCATTATTTCGGATTCCAGCGCAACCCACTGAGTTGGTGAGTGAGTGAGGGGGACAAACCATTTAGTGGCCTGAACTGTGATGTAAGACCAGTGATATCCCCGTAGCCATGGAAGACCTAGACCGCCTCTGGTCCAGTAAGCCCACATTTTGCTGTGGCTCCATCTGGGTGTCTTGCCCTCCCAAAGGAAAGAAAGAGATAATTTTATCTAGTGGATGAAACACTTTTCCTGATATCGCAATAGGGAGGTTATTAAGGAGGTATGACACTCTAGGTAGTAGCAACATCCGAAGGGCTGCTACCTTACCTGGGAGAGAAAGGTTGAGATGGCGCCATCTCTCTATCTCTGATGTTAATGATTTTATTAAAGGACCAAAATTCTTGGTCTCTAGGAGCTTCCAGTTGAGGGGAATGACTATACCCAGATACGAGAAACTATATGGGGCCCAGGTGAGATCCAGATCCTGCAGGCAAGAGCTTGCACATACCGCATTAAGAGAGGTAACACTGGTCTTTTTTTGATTGATTTGTAAACCAGATAGCTGCGCATACTCCTGCAAGATGCCTAAAACCTTAGGGAGTGAGTCTCTTGGATTTTCTAAAGTCAAAAGAAAGTCATCCGCATATGCGGCAGTGAGGTAGGTATGTGATCCTACCTGTATGCCTTCGACAACTTGCAACTTCCATATGAGCGGATCCAGAGCTATCAAAAATAGTAGGGGGGATAGGGGGCATCCCTGCCTTGTACCCCTGTGTAGAGAAAAAGGGAAGGAACTATCCTGGTTAGTTAGAATCCTAGCCAGAGGAGCATTATACAATACCTGTATCCAGTGCCTAAAATACGGGCCAAACCCATATAACCAAAGCATTTCATGGAGGTATGACCACTCCACTGAATCAAAGGCCTTAAAAACATCCACCGCCATTGCTGCCATCAGGCTTTGTGAGTGTCTTGCCAACTATTTAAGATCAACGACCAGCCTGATGTTATCCACAGCTGCCCTACCTTTAGTAAAACCTACTTGAGATGGATGAATAATATGGGGGATGACTTCTACCAAGCGGGTAGCCAGTATTTTAGCTGCTATTTTATTGTTCACTGAGATGAGGGAGATTGGACTATAGCTCAATTGAGGGGGTCGTCCGACTTCTTGGGGAGGAGAGTGACTAGAGCCTCCCGCATGGAAGGCGGAAGGATGCCTGTCACATGTGCCTCCTGTAGCACCAAAAGAAGAGGGGTGCTGATTTCCGCACTCTTAATTTGGTATAACTCCGTGATCATGCCATCTGGTCTGGGCGATTTACCCTTAGCCAGTTGGCTTAAGGCAGTCTCAAGTTCATGTTCTGTAATCGGTGTATCCAGTGCTTGCTTCATCTCAGCAGATATTTGAGGGATGTTGGTGGTAGCACAGAAATCTGCTAGTTGGTTTGCCAATTGGGTGGGATCTAGAGTGGCCTGTGATTGGTACAGACGCTGGTAAAAGTCTTGCATACATTTATTGATTCTTTTGGGGTTCGTAACAACCAAGCCATTCCTATTCTTAAGGGCATGGATACGGGAGGCCGCCTGTTGTTTCCACAGTTGAAATGCCAGGAGTCTCCCCCCTTTGTCCGCACCCCCCCCCCAGTATGCATGCTTAGATCTAGTCAGCACACATTCTGCTTTTTGTTGTAGTATTGTATTTATATGGTACTTCAATCCAACAATCTTTTGGAGAAGCACCGAATCAGGCTTCTGAGTTCTGGCGGCTCTAAATTTGGCATCTAATGAGGAGAGCTCAGTTTGCAGAGTATTCAACTCCGCCTTTCTCAGTTTGTTCTTCTACGACGAGTAGGCAATGATTTGCCCTCGTAGCACCGCCTTGAAAGCCTCCCAGACTGTGGCAGCAGATGTATCTAAGGCATGGTTCCTAGAGAAGTAATCGCTGGCAGTCCCCCTTACCTTGGACTGGAATTGGGGGTTGGAGAGCAGTAGGGGACTACAGCGCCATCTGGTCCCTGAGCCCCTCAGCCCAGAGGGGGTATAAAGACAGGACACTGGAGCATGATCTGAGACAAGGATATCGTGTACCATAGTACATGTAATATCTTGGGCTGCAAAGGTTTAGCAAGCTAGAAATCAATCCTGCTATATGTGGTGTGGACAGCAGAAAAAAATGAGTAATCATGCCCTGATGGGTGATCCTGGTGCCATACATCAGTCATGCCCCATTCCACCACGACTCCCTGCAAAGTCTGCACTACTTTAGGATGCGTTTGTGGAGTTGTTTTGGATTTGTCAAGGAAAATGTCTGCGACAAGATTAAAGTCCCCACCAAATATTATGGGCACCTGTGGGTGGCAAGTAGCTAAGGTCTTCATGGCTCTGTTTAATTCCAACAGACAATCAGGATTATCTACATTGGGACAATATATGTTCGCTAGAATCACCCTCCCCTCCCGGGTATGAAAAACGGACCGCAATCCAACGACCCTGAGTATCTGAGACTGTCTGTTCCTGTGGCCATGAGCATGATTTTTTAATCAATATAGCCACCCCTTTAGACTTAGTTGATGCTGAACTCGCTATGACATTACCAACCCAGGTCCGCTTAAGTCATGATACAGTTCTTGCAGTGAGGTGTGTCTCCTGAAGGAGAGCTATATCTGTCTGCAAGGAGTGTAGATGCTTAAGAACCATGGATCGCTTAACTGGGTGGTTTAAACCCTTTTACGTTCCAGGATACCAGTTTTATACCTGCATTAGCACTCTGCATCATGGCTCTGAAAATTAGGTAACTAAGAGGTACTTACCCCCTGTACCCAGAAAGGAAAAGAAAACAGGAGCCGTCAAGATGCCTGAGGTAAAGGAGGGTGGATTAGAGAAGCCAAGCAGGAGTATAATCTGTCCAGTAGATGTATATTGATGCAACTACCTAGTGCAAGGATTAAAGAAACAATATAAGTCACAAAACACACAGTTAGAGAATAACAGATTGAACTGTAACCATAGTTCTGATTCTACAACAATAAATGATTTAAAACAAGCAATAAGCTAAAGGTTAGTTGGTGTAGGCATGAGGTACAACCCTCCCCAAGGTTGAGGAGGCGCACACAGCCGTACTGACCATTCACCAGAGTGGGGATAAATGGAGATAACCCAAGTAACAACATACATCTCCATCCCCAGCCCTATGTACCAAGATATCGCATTCAGGGAAGGGGAGGGAGCAAAAAGGGAAAAAAGGAGGGTGTTATTGCCTCAACCAGTAATAATCCAAAACTGGAAAGAGCCCACAAGGTAGCTTGATCACCCACTGGTATATAAGCCGAGGCTGAGGGACATGTCCTCGGTTTTTGTATAGCGGGGAGTTAATTGCTACCACCCATGATGCGGCCACCACTAAAACAGAGGGTGACATTATGAATTCCTCATACTCCCCAAAGATTGGGGAGGGGACAAGCCCTCCAGAGCAATAATATACGGGCAGTATATAGGAGGTCATTAATCAAAATGCCCCAAGATCAGGGGGCGGGGTTCCCTAGGGTCTCACCAGTCCCCCGGGTGGGGGGGTACGCCCCTCGGACAGGTTTGAAACCAACCCCATGTGGTATCCTTATGTAATGCCCTGGGAGAGTACAAGAGAACAAAGAGAAAAACACAGACTCATGAGGATCAGTCATAAGGAGGTTGTTCCTCAGCGTCAGCGGATTTTGTTGTACTGGGAGAAATGTCTTGAGCTAAGGCTTCTGCAAAAGATAACAGTCCAGGTTTCAGTGAAGTACTAGAGCAGTCAGGGTAATCTGTCAAATCTTCGGGGAAATCTGCCCAGGATACACTTTCAGCCCCTTCCATGAGAAGATCATCTGTGATGTCCTGGGCGTTCGAATGATCCAGGACAGGGTGCTCTTCTTTAGTCACTATAGCTGGTGGCGCTTTCCCTGGGCCTTTGGAGGGAGAGTCCTGGTCGCTCATCGATCCTTGACGAATGCGGGTCATCTCAGCAGCTCCCTGCTGTGGCAGTGAAGGAGGAGAGGCGTCTATTGGCCCTTGTTGCCCAACCTGATGATTACTATCAGTACTAACCGGTCTAGGATGAGGATGGGGCCTGTGAGAAACGTTGGAGGAATTATAGCCCCCCCCAGAACCTTCGTTGGGAGATGTGTTCCTCCTATCTCTTAGTCGAGGACCTGGAGCCCACAGCCTTTTGGGAGTAGTGGTACTGAGGGGCAGATGGGGTCAATATTTGGAGGCTCATTCTTCCACTTCTCGGGGGGATTATGTAACTATATCCTGGCCCTCTTGAGTTACATAAAGGTAAACCAGGATACGAAAACCATATTTAAACCCCTGGGATGCCAATAGCCTTTTGATGGGGAGGAAAGCTTTCCACCTAGCTGCCACCTCTGCACAGAAATCTCTGAGGAAGGAGATTTTGGTCCCATGCCAGTATAGGTTGCCCATGTCTCGTGCCGCCCTCAGAAGCCTTTCGTTTGTTGAATAGCTCAGGAAGTAAGCAGTGATGGGCCTAGGGGAGGTTCTAGGTGAGCGAGGGCTGCCAGGGCTCTTTCCACCTCCATGGGCCCATGCCATCTGTCCCCAAGTATTTTAGGGATCTCTTCATTGAGGAATCTTTCAGTGTTCGAGCCCTCAGATCCCTCGGGAATCCCGAGGATCCTTATATTATTGCGTTACCCCCTGTTTTCTTGATCTTCAGCCCACTTCCACAAAATGGCCAGCTGCTTCTCATGATCTTTAAGATGACGTAGCATCTTAGCCTGCCTAGCTTCCAAATCATCCATTCATTGCTCCGTTACATAAAGTTTGTCACTGAGGGCATGTACGTCCGCCACCATCCCAGATAGGGTTGACGAGATGGAATCCACCCTCATTAGGAGGGTTTCCAGCATGGCTGTAATGTGCTGCAGGGAGGCGCTGATGTCCGTGGGTGGCGGGTGCTTCCTTTGGAAGCATTGCTGCTATGTATGCCTGTAGAGTGAGCCATCACTATACAGCAGAGTTCAGCAGAGTAAGCATTCAGTAAGTGGACTAGAAGGAGAAATGAAAGAGCTTGCTCCTTGATCCCAGTTTGATTCTGCACCGTGCCCCCTAGTAGGTAAGCAGAGCCAAAGTATCAGGACAAGGACGGCCACAACTCAAAGTTGGTGCTACCGGGCCTAAACAGGGTAGAGGCAGGTCGCGCAAACTCCGGCACTGCAGAATGTTAAACCAGACCACTAAGCGCAATAAAAACCCACTACGCACTGAGAGGTAGGTCTAATGGAGTTCCAAAACACCTTTGAGGGTAGGGGTCCCTGAAAGACTGAAGACGCGGATAAATTCACGAGGCTGGGGATTAAGCTGACGGTTTACGCGGCCATCTTTCTCGATGTCCGAAAAATCCTTCCAGGAATTAATTTCTTAACATGTCCATTTATGGGCAGATCAGGGCTTGGGGGTCCAATAGACCACCAGGGACTATGAAATAAATGATTTTCGGGAAGATCAGGGATTGGGGGACCACTAGACTACCAGGGAAGCTACCTACTTTACCCATGGTACCATTACTGGACAGTACACACAGTCCCATGCATATGCACCTGGCTGAGTGCTAACACTGCTGCTGCCACCTAGCTGTCCCCCTGACTCCCCCATGACACCTCCCATGTCCCCATGTCCCTTCTACACTTGGCCCCTTCCTGTCCATCAGTTTCACACCCCACCATCACCACCATCCTGGCCTTGTTAGTGTTGTGCTGGGTGGGGGGGGGCAGATCCCTGTGGCAAGTCCCATAAGTTCACCAACTCAGTGGGTGACTTGCAGCAAACCTGGGGAGTTTGGAGCCAGAAGTCGGTCTTTTACAGAATTGGGCACAGGGTCTCTGGAGCACCCGGAGTTTATCGCATCCCTGGAGCGACACAACTTGTGTCGCTCTAAGGGATCTTTGAAAATTGAGCCTATGCATTTCAGTGTGAGGTGAGAGAGAGAAATACAAGTGGATCCTCCATGACAGTTGCACAGAAATGGCTGTATCACAGTCATCTTATAAGAAGGCAAGTTACAAAAAAAAAGGAACTTAGAAAGTTAAGAGTGAATTTATCTGTGTCTTCTTGTTTTTGTTGTGTAGCTTGTGATTGACTTTGTGCCAAGTTGTCATCACCCCTTCCCCATGGCTCAGCAGCATCACTTTTTTGAAAAAGTAATTGTGCACACAGTGATGCTATGTCCAGGTGGCTGGCTGATTTCCAATCAGCTGCAATGTTATTGTACCACAGAAGGGTACAATGACATTCCATGACCTTTAAACTATGATACAAAAACATTTCTCCAAGGATGAAAATCCACATTGAACAAGAGCTGTAATTGTTTGCAATGTAAAAATTCTGATAACGCTTAAGAATTGATTACAGTACAAGAATTCCAATAGAGCTTAAGAACTGCACACAGTATATCAATTCTGATAGAGCTCAAACATTGCTTACAGTAATAGAATGCTGATGGTGTTAAAGAATTATTTACTGTGTAAGACTTCTGATAGAGTTTAAGACTTGCTTACGAGTCAGAGGATTTTGTTGGAACTGAAATCTCATTCATAGAGCCTATGCATCCTTACAGAGTCTAATATGGCTAATATACAGACAAGCTTTTTTCACATACAGTCCAAGCTTTTTAGAATTTAAATATGGTTTACCTGACACCTGTTTGCTGTATAGGAATAAATCTTCCATTCTTTGTGATAGCTGAACTCACATGGGCCTCTCTGTGTAGCTGCTGAAGATGCTATACTTTTGTGTTATTATACTGCATTGGAAAAATACTTCTGGGGTGACTAGTAGAG
This sequence comes from Neoceratodus forsteri, assembly GCA_016271365.2. Lineage (NCBI taxonomy): Eukaryota > Metazoa > Chordata > Ceratodontiformes > Ceratodontidae > Neoceratodus > Neoceratodus forsteri. The sequence goes on along the minus strand of CM028129.1, from coordinate 1,108,899,633 downwards.
ATGTTGCAAAGTTTTAATTTGCCTGTGAAATTAATAGCAATTTGCTAACTTCACCTTTGTGAATCTATTTGTTTTGGCATTTAGTAGGAAATTTGCTATTTACAACATTAACCGGCAACTTTGCCTGTAACTTCACCCTTAGGGTACAGTTGTGTAATGTTTTGTCAGGATGAGGCTACTGGTAAACAAATGTTCCAAGGTCAAATGACAGAGCTTCAGCAGGTCACATCTCTATATGGTAATCTGCTTTACTTTCAAGTTTAGCAGTGTTAGTTAGTCAGTGGAGGAGATAGAAGCCTGACACACTTTCAATGCAACCTGTTTGATAGGAGTCATTATACAGTACAATGGCAAGAAAATGTCCTGGTCTCTTGATTGGTCAGTCTTGGGCTGGATCCATGATGTTATCCCAGTACAACATCACGGGTCTACTCTCAGCCTCACTGTGAACCTGTAGATTAACTTTTGAATAATGAGCTAGATGACCTCTTTTTTTGCATCTTGTTCCACAAGTTGTAGAAATTTGTGGAAAGTGAAATATAGCTTGTTTATAAAAGCATTGAAACTCAATTTGAAACTTTTAATTCTAATTTGAATACAATGAATTTGTTGGAAATCAATTTAAATCAGTTGAAATACATTATAACAAGTCAAAATGAGATAAAACATTTATAATATAATAAGGGTAGAAAGCAGCATACCTCGTACAATGCATGCAAATCCTTCACATTTTCCTTTCTTGTATTTGTCACCTGGAGGAAGTGCCTCAAGTGACAGTGACATCACAGTGAGGATATAAGAACCTCCTTGGGTAAAGCTTGAACTCAATCGGTGGTCAGACAGGGTATGAGTCATATGCACTGAAGCTGTGTGTGCTGGTCAGAGCTACATAAAAGGAAAGCGAGCCTACCAATTATATCCTTTTGATTTCATGCTGCATTTTCTGAGCCCTTTGAAATACAGTGTGGGCAAAGCTAAAAACCTGAGGCCTTAAAAATTGAGGATGAGCTTACCATTTTAAACTAGCAAAGCTAGTAAAGCTCTTACTAGACTTGGTTGTGATTGTCAACCTTAAACCCTGACTGTGAGCTTGGCATACTGTATCTAGGGTCCTGAAAAACTATTTAAATTGTTGAATGTAGAGGACTCGAGAAGGTGGTTCAAGGTGGTTTGAGTAGACACATGTCCCAGACTGCTTCTTTTATGTTACAGTGGAATTTCTTTTTCCATTAAATAAGTAAGCTTTTAATTTATATTTTGAGTAGAAATTATTGTACTGGTTGCACATTACACCACAGGCTATAAAATATTGTTAGCCCTTTTTTTGAGAAGTATAGTTTAATGTTTGACAGATTATAATTACATAGATAAATTAAATCAATCTTAAATATTCCAGATTTTAGCAACATATATCTAGGAATTTTTTTAGATCTAAGGGGTCATTTATTTTATAGGACCTAATTTGGATCTTTTTCTTGGGATTTTATTTGACAGTGTAGTTAATCAGACCAGATAGTAAAATTTGATTAGACTTATTAGATGTGAAAATACTCTGACTGGAGACAAATTACAATCGTCTTGGGTATACATTCTGGTATATACAGTATGAACTATCATACCAGTACTTAAATATACTGAATTTTATAGTATTTATTAAGAAAAATTGAAGTTGAAACTTAAGTTAATTAATAAAAAAAGTTTAGTATATTTAAGGTGACTAAAAATGGACGTCAGTTGCTGATATTACATTTATCAACTGATTGATATAAAAGTGTTTCATATTATTAAATACTGAAGTTGACATGTGTCCCAGGAAAGTGAAGAGAATTATAAATAGCTAGACACATGGGGCTGGATATTCAAAAGGGTTGCGCCATGTACAATTGGGTTGCACCTGCGCAAGTCTGAAATTGCGCCATTCTGCCATATTCAGCAGGAGGCAGTTGCGCCCCCCCAAGTCATGCTGAGCAACAGCGCAATGCTAATGAAGGCATGCTGAACCAGAGGGGGAGGAACCATGCATAAACTGCACAGCCCAATATTCAGCAGGCTGTGTTGAGTTGTGCAGGCACAACTCCCAACCTGCACCTGAACAACTTTGAGCCAAAAAAAAAGGGAGTTCGTCAAGGGCCATCCGCAGGTGAGCTGCCGCATTGCAGGGCACAACACAGCAGCTGCCACCTGCGGGTGGCCCTCAAGGTACTCCCTGTGCCCCCCCTGCAGCCCAATCGCGGGCATATAGCAACCCCCTCCCCCCGACTGGCCCGATCACGGGCATAAGTGTAAAATCCCCCTCCCCGACTGGTCCGATCAAGGACATAAGTTTAAATAAACCCCACCCCCACTAGCCGATCAGGGCATGAGTATAAATAAACCCCACCCCCACCAGCCTGATCGCAGACAAAAGTGTAGAATAAAACTACCTCCCACCAGCCCAATCGCAGGAAAAAGTGTAGAATAAAACCCACCCCACCAGCCCCATCGTGGGCAGCAAAGAGTCCACCCCAAGAACATATCCCTGGTGGTCCAGTGGACCTCGAAGCCCGATCGCAGGCTGCAAAGTGTTCAAACCCCCAAGGACCACCTACCCTGGTGATCAAGTGGCCCCCACACCCACCCATGAAGCCCCACCACCTCCCCGTCAGCGGCGGGCGGCAGCATCCCACCCACCGGCCGCCCCGCTGCCCGCTGACTGATCAGTCAGAGGGCTGCACGCCCATTGGTGCAGAGTAAGAACCAATGGGCGGCAGCCCATACCGTACAAGGCAGTCAAGATATGACTACACCTATATAACCTGAGCAAGGATTAATTTATCAAATAGGGCCATAAATAGATGCAAATGGTCCCCCCGCACCTTGAATTCATTCACATATCTGGACTAATTTACAAATGGCCTTTGTGCAAATTTTATTTTATTTTTTTTTATTTATTTTTTTTTTTTAACACCCAACTTCTCCATTAGCTCCTTATATTGTTTTGCCACTAGAGGGAGTCTGATTAATTTCGAGCAATTTGCTCCCAATACCTCACTTGTCACATTTTACTGCTCTCTAATAGCTGTTTTCACTTGGTGATTTATATTAAAGGAGCCCTCTGCTGTCTCTTTCCTCTCTACCTCACTCCTTTCTCTAGTCAAAAATGTCCCCTCCTCCCCTCCTAGCGCTCCTAATGGGAATACTTTGCCTTCCTATCCTCTTTGAGCTTTACTGCTTGAACATCAACAGCTTCTGCCAATACTTATACTCAGTTTGACTTCTACTACTTCAACATGCTTTACTGCCTCCACTACCTCTACCCCTCTGCTCTCATCAGCAAGGGTATTGGCCCAATAGTCAGATACCTTCACCTTCATCTGAAGCTGCCACCCTGCATGTCTATCAGGGCATACCTCATCACCCCGCTATGGTTACTAACCCTATCTCTTATACTATCCGGCCACATTGAGATCAACCCTGTCCATCTCTGCATCCTGTCATAACCTTGCCCCCCCCGGCCACCACTCTCCCTAAAACCGATGGACTAACTTTCGCCCACCTGAATGCTAGGAGCCTTATGGCCGACCTCCAGGCTTGGATCTATACTAACGTCCCGGACGTCCTCGCCATCACAGAAACCTGGCTTAAGCCCACAGTGCCTGACTCTCAGTGCCACTTTCCTGGATACAGCATGCTTCGTATCGACCGTCCTGGCACTAAAAGGGGGAAGGTGGCCTTGCCCTCTACTTCAAAACTCACCTAAACATTACCCTTCTGCAGGACCCCTCCTACCAAACTGTGAAATCCTGCACTCCCTACTGCTTCTGGGGTGTAAAGAAACTCCATATTTTTTGTACTTATATCCCCCCAAAAAATGCTACACAAGGCATCACTGAACTCCTAGGGTTTCTGCCTACAGTTACAGGCAAGAATGACATTATCTGCCTTGGTGATTTTAACCTTGACTGGTCCGAGAAAAACTCAGCTAACCTATCCTTCTTAGCTAGCAAGGCAAATCTATCCCAGCTCATACATGAACCCACAAGGGTCTCACGTGGGGGCAACTGTGCCACCCTCCTTGACTGGATACTTACTAACAGGATGGAATATGTTGCCTCAGCCAGTGTGCTACCTGACACAATTAGTGACCACTATCCCATCTACTGTGTCTGGAACACTGTCATTCCTCCCCTTCCTGCTAAAACTGTAACCTTTCCTAATCTCTCCCGCCTAAGTCATGAGGACTTCTTAACTGACCTTAACCAGGTTGACTGGTCCCTCTCTACCAAACAGAGGACATTAACATAGCCACAGAATATTTCAACTCCGTCCTCCTCTCTCTTCAAAACCTTCACATCCGGTCACCACATGTAGGATGGCAGGAAAGTAACCAAGTGGCTAACCGCCCCCTGCTTCAACTTCTCAAATCTAGGGACAAACTTTGGTCCAGGTGGAAGATCTCCCCTCCTGCAGACTTTGAAGACTATCGTGCATTACGTAACAACTGCAAAGACAAATTAGTATGCAAAAGCACCTACTATAGGAACCTACTAAACATCCTCTACAAATCTAGAGTACTGGTCCAACATTAAGGACATTCTTGGCAACGACAACAACAGAATCCAGCTGACATGAACATTCAAGGTGTTCACTGCACCAACCATGACACCATTGCCAACGCCTTCAATGCCCTTTTTCTTCTCCACCAGTCGCTTCTCTAACTAGCCCACAACCTGACTGTCCCTCTTCTCCTCCCTCACCCCTCCACCCCTCCCTTTCGTTCTGGCTCCAACCACATACCTTGAAGTTCGCAAGCTACTTAACTCCCTTCTGGCACGCAGGGGTCAAGGGCCTGAGGGCATCCATCCTTGCATACTTAAGCAGTATGCACCTTGGCTGACCAGACCTATCACCTGGCTGTTTAACCTCTCGATTCGTACATCTACTGTCCCATCCACCTGGAAAACTGCCAGAACCATCCCTATACACAAAAAGGACGATGTCAAACTCATGTCCAACTACCGCCCTGTATCTCTTCTGCCCACTCTCAGTAAGCTACTTGAAAAAATAGTCCACCGCCAGCTTGCTGCTCACCTTGACACGTTTAATCTTCAAACCCCGTGCCAACATGGTTTCCGGCCCAGTCACAGTACCACCTCTGCACTTACACAACTTACAAATGACATCAGAAATAATATGGACTGTGGCCTACTCATAGGGCCATCTTTATTGACCTGTCTAAAGCCTTCAACATGGTACACCATCCTCTCATGCTAAAAAACTCCAATCCATTGGAGCATCTGACCAAGCCCTCTCCTGGTTCCATAGCTATCTTGACAATCGGACTCCAGGCAGTAGCATTTCCTAAGCCCTTTCCTCCCCCAAACATCTCCTGGAGTTCCCCAGGATCACTCTTGGACCTCTACTCTTCTCCCTCTTCCTAAATGATATTCCCACCATGTCCTGCATAGCTGCACTCTTATGTACGCAGATGACCTTGTTCTCTACTCTGGGTCAAAATCGGTTGCTGCCATCAACTCCACTCTCACTAATGACTTCCAATTCCTGCAGACCTGGCTCTCTAGCAACCACCAAGTCCTGAACCTAGAAAAACCTGTGCTATGCTATTCGGATCCTCTAAGAAACTGTCTGCCCTGTGAACAGGCTCGGGTTCAGTGCCTTGATGGCTCCCTCATCTTAAACACTGAGTCCTTCAAGTACCTTGGGGTCACTTTGATCCCACACTTGACCTGTCTCAACATGTCAATATGGTGCCGTGCTGTCAGTGCTAAATTATGGAGCTTATCGGTGCGCCACTCCCTCACTCCTTCCGCTAGACTTTCTGTTGCGAGAGGTATTCTTACCCCAGTTCCAATATGCTCTGCCCCTCCTCTTGCTGCAAACCTGCTACACCCACAAATGGAACACTGTCTGCAACAACATCTGTAGATTTGCCTTAACTGCCCCACGTCTACCCAACATTGTCTCCTTTACGCTGGCTTAAATTGGCTGTCACCTAAGGATATTCGAGCCTACTCCTTGGGTTGCTTTATTGACTCCCTGTCTAGACCTCCCTGCCCTGTCTATCTTGCCAACCTCCTGACTCCTGCCTCACGCACCCATACCCTCAGGTCTTCCTCTGTCCCTATGTTCTCCACTAGACCTTGCATGACAAAAATGGGTGAACAGGCATTTGCTCATTTTGCTCCCAAATTCTGGAACTCACTCCCCCTTATGGTGAAAACTTCAGCCTCCCATTGAGAATTAAAACTCTCGTTGTTCACTCCATCTCTAGTGCCTCTGCCAATGCAATGCTCTTAATTTGCTTTGTCCCACTGCAGGCTGTCGGGTCTGACCCCTGAGTACTACACTAATGTTCTCCCATGCAATATGCTTGTCTAGGTGGCTATGAACCTTGATGTCTTTACTGTCCTCAGCTGTCTTATGGTTACCCTAATTGCTTTATTTTACATCCTTATTATGATCTATGCCTAAAATGTACCCTTATGTAACTATTACTGTGCTACCCAATGTATATCTTGTTTTGCTCCTGTACACCTATATTATGTCTGTGCATTTCTGCATATTGTAACCAATGTCCTGTGCTCTCCCGGGTCGTGCCTGAAAATAGGCAGGTCTGTTGCCTAGCGCACTTACCCAGTTACCTAAAGCTAATAAATAAATAAATAAATAAATAAAATTACCCCTTTTTTAGCTTCATTGTATGCCATCTTGTTCTATTGCCTTCCTTTCTCTGGAATAGACCCTGAACTTGCACCTTGTTCACTCCTGTGAGGTACTTGTAAGTTTCAATCACTTAATCAACACAAAGATAAAACTTATCATTCCCTTAAAATATGTTCACTTAATATCCCTTTACTCACTTATGTAGATGACATTGTACTGATTTCCACATCTTTGTTGGGTCTTCAAAGAAAATAAAATACATTTTTCCAATTTTGTGACAATAAATATATCAAAATAAACAGGGCAAAACACAGCTTTTAGTGTTTGGTCAAATTGATGTGAATAAATACAAAATCTATGTTAAAGGCCATAAATTAGCAACAGCAAATACATACGACTATCTAGGCCTTTGATTTGTCAGTAACTTATCTTAGAACAGATACGTACTATACTTAAAAAACAAACTAACAAAATCAGTAAGTGGAGTATTGAGATGTGTGTGAAAATATGGGGGGGGCTCTTGGTTAAAGGATCTCTTATAATATTAAATTCCAAAATGAAAGCAGCCATTCTATATGCAGAGGAAGTGTGGGGATTTGGCAACTCAAATTTACTTGAAGTAATGCTTAATAAGTTATATAGATCTTAATTGGGTATACTGTCATATGTGCCTGCGCTCTATTCTACATGTGGAATTATGTCAATACTCTATTCAAAACAGGGTTTTAGATAAAATAGCAATATTTAATATGTATTTTCAAACCCAACTTGAAGACAGATTACCAAAAGTTTGTTTGGAGGAATAGATTGTTTACTCTAGTGGAGGTTATGAGTTTCCTTTTCTAAAGTTAATTAAACAAAATATCTATACACAACACTTGGGCAATATTTTGACTGACATTGTTTTATCATAATCTTAGAATTGGTTGAACAAATCAAAAAGAAATTTAGGCTTACTTCTGTAAATTACGATATGGAAAAAAAAAAAAGAAACCAAACAAGAATTTAAAATACATATTATATATATATATAAAATAGCAACACTATTAATGGTGGAGGACCTTATCTCATAATTTTAATTGACAAAAAAGCCAGACAGTGCTACACTAAATTTAGACAACAGATTTTTCATAGCAATTATTTACAGTTTAGACAGCATAGGGAATGATTCACTCACCATTTTATAGATGTGGAAGTTGGGAAATTGATACTATAGAACATGTGTTATTTTTCTGTCCATATTATAAGAAACCCAGATAAAAAAAATGGATACCAGATATTTTTGGGAAATGCTTACGATACTTCCCAGAATCACTTAACCCAGTATGCTATTCTCCACAAATCCTGAGATGATTAAGAAAGTGGTTGCCTTCTTACTTGCTTTGAACACCATGTAAATCAGAAAGCCTATAATGGAGTAAAAATATTTTGTTGAAAAAAATTCATAACCTTTTATTGGAAGTGGAAACTTTATTCTCTCAGAAACCTGGAAGTGTTATGTTCCCTCTGATTTGCTAACAATGTTTATAACTGGAATTGAATGTTATAATACTTGTACATTTTATGTTTTATGAGCTTATGTATAGCTTACTGTCTTCATAAGAATTAATGTCAGTGGTAAAGCGAATGGGTGATATACAGTATCTTAACATCAATAATTTCTTGTACAGTAACACTATCTGTTTACTTGACAAGAAGGAATTATTGTTCAGTACATGAAATATGATGACAATTATGATTTCAGACAGAAATATGACATTACTTGGCAACATGCTTTACTCACACAAAATTTTCAATGGAATTGATTTCTTCTAAAGGAAAGATAATGCAATTATAGTGTTTTATAGTCATTTGAACCGCTTTACATCTGGATATCAGACTTCAGGCTAAAGTACACCTCAAGTGGTGTAGGTAACCAGACCTGAACCTTCTGGTGTCCTAATTTAATTTTGGATAGCCAAAATTTGCTAAAACGATGCACTTACATTCTCTTTCCTAAAAACAAATAAGCAAATATGTAGGATATTTGTGTACACCTGACTACTGAAATGTTTATTCTGAGTGTTTTTTTTGTTTATAATTGCATTTATCAATTGTTCTTAATGTGTATTTAATTATGAAGACCTTGAAAGTCGAACAATTAAAACCTTTGTACTTGTAACCTTTAGTTATAGATCTCTATTTTCCCTTTTCTTTCCTTTATTTATGTCTAACATTTCTTCTCTTTCTCTCTATCTTTCTCTCTCTCTCTCTCTCTCTCTCTCTCATGTTTTTGTACACTGAGATGGAGTTCAGGGTGGGTTGTGATCAAACTCATGGTGGAGCCATACACTTGCACCAGAGAGTGCCGGGTCTGGATGCAGGAGGTACTTGGCAACAAGCTTTACTCACACAAAATTTTCAATGGAATTGATTTCTTGTAAAGCATTTCGCAAAAATGTCAGGTAGCCATTTTTATCTGGGCTTCTTATAATAAGATTAAGGCTTCTTTTGGCTAGGCAGATTTACTGTGTGTTACTATTTTCTTTTGTGCTCACAAGTTTTTTTACTGTTTTTTACTTACATTTTACAGCTGTAATTTTCTCTGATTCAAATTGCAGTTTCAGGCTATACTTTCTGCTGCATTATTACAGGGTGTGCCTACAGGTTTGTTACTGTTTTGTGCTTACAGATCACTGCTGTAATCTTCTCTGATGCAAATCATTTTTTTGCAAGGTATATCTTCTGTTACTGCTTTATTTTTCTAAGTAGCAAAGTGCTTTTTGCAGGGTATATCTTCAGTGAAATTGTTACAAGTGTTGCTTACATTTTTATGACTTTTTTATCTATCATTAGGCTAAGCAAAATTACTGTTTGCTACTATTTTATTTAATTTTTTGGCTGAAAAGTTTTCTGTTTGATTTCAAAGGTGTTGCAGTCTCGTTCTCACATTGAAGGAGCTAACTGCTTTCCTCCTACAGCTCTTCCAGGAGATTAGGAGTGTAACTAGGGGTGGAGCTGACAAAGTTTTGTAACTTCCAACAGAAGGAAGAGTTAAAAGGTCAAGTTAGTTGGTGTTTTTGGGGTGGAAGACTAGGTTTGCTGGCAAAGCCCCCTAGCTTCACCAGAGCTCTTTTCTTATAAATTTGTTTGTAAGAACAGAGCAAGGAACAACATTATCAGAGCAAGGAAAAAGATTAAGGCTTCCTCTGGCTAGGCAGATTTACTGTGTGTTACTATTTTCTTTTGTGCTCACAGGTTTTGTTACTGTTTTTTACTTACATTTTACTGCTGTAAACTTCTCTGATTCAGACTGCTGTTGCAGGGTATAATTTCTGTTGCATTATTACAGGGTGTGCCTACAGGTTTGTCACTGTTCTGTGCTTACAGATTACTGCTGTAATCTTCTCTGATTCAAATTGTTTTGCAAGGTATATCTTCTGTTACTGCTTTATTTTTCTCTGTAGCAAAGTGCTTTTGCAGGGTATATCTTCTGTGAAATTGTTATAGGTGGTACTCACATTTTTGTGACTCTTTTATCTATTGTTTGGCTAAGCTTTCAGGGCTACTGCATTTGTTGTTTGTTGATTGTTTCTGCTCTTGCCTCCTTGTTTCTTTTGTCCATGGTTCTTCTTTTTAGGCAGGGGAAGGGCCCAGTCAACCACCCCATAATATACTCCTTTTATAGAGTAGCACAGTCATGACATTTCCCATGGCAAAGCAGGATGGGGAGGATCAGAGGGGTATCCACACAGTGATCTCACTTACAGGGGCACAAGTTATATATAAAAAAAAAAGCAAACAAAAGAAAAAACTTTTGCTTTCATTTCCCTCCTAATTACTTGGACCAGGTTATAAACTCAGCAACTCAACTGAAATGGATATTATTAACTGCAGGTACTGTGGGACACTTTTCAAAAGGGCAGTTATACAGGATTTAGGATGCTGTCCTACATAGAAACATAGAATTTGATGGCAGATAAGGACCGCTTGGTCCACCTGATCTGCCCATTTCCCTACCTGATGGATAAGCTGCAGATTCTAGTTAATCAACAGCTTACTTCCTCCTACCCCCCACTAGAATTACTTTATGCCCGCCCCATGTATTCTTGAATTCTCTCACTGTTCCTGGCTCCACAATCACCACAACCTCCTCAGGAAGGCTGTCCCATGCATCCATAACCCTCTCTGTGAAAAAATACTTTCTAACATCACCTCTGAGCCGTCCCCCATCTTCAAATTGTGCCCACTTGTTCTTGCACATCTCTTCTTCTAAAAGATACTACTCTCTCTTACTTTGTTAATTCCCTTGAGATACTTGAAAGTTTCTATCATGTCCCCCCTCTCCCTCCTTTCCTCAAGGATATACATATTAAGCTGCTTTAGTCTCTCCTCGTATGTCTTCTGGTGCAGACCCTGCACCATTTTGGTTGCCCTCCTCTGAACAGCCTCCACTCTGTCTATGTCTTTGCAGAGATGGGGTCTCCAGAATTGCATGCAGTACTCCAGATGGGGTCTCACTAACTGTCTGTACAGAGGGATAACAACTTCCTGTTTTCTACTGTTGATACCTCTCCCTATGCAACCCAGTATCCCCCAGCCCTCCTTACTACCTTCTCACATTGCTTGCCCACCTTTAGGTCATCTGATATAATTACTCCTAGGTCTGTTTTGATTTTTGTTGTTGTTATTAACTCACCACCCATTGTGTACTCTTCCCCTGGGTTTTTGTTTCCCAGATGCTGGACCATTGGAGATCTTAGGGCTCAGCTCCAGGCAGCATAGGCAGAGATTGTGTGCCTCAAATCACATATTCAGGAGGAAATATATTATAAGAACCACTTGCCATTTCCCCAACATCCAACTGAAGCACCTCGACCGCAGAGGGTAGTTGGTCCAGGAGGTTGGCAGGTGGTTAGGAGGGTTAAGTTGGGTGCCCCATCACTCAGTGTTCTCCAATCTATCACCTCCACAAACCATATAAAAACTACAAACAGGTATCTGCCTCTATCTCTGAAATCAAACAAAGGGGCAGAAGACACTGCAGAGCAGGACACTGCTGTACAGAAGTTAGTACTACAAAATTAACCCAAAACAGGGACCAAGACAAAAAAAGCAAAAAGGAGATCCAAAACATTTCTGATCATAGGAGACACCATAATTCGGAGAGTTAATACCTGTCACAGATGCACTCAGCAGGTCAGGCCCTCTGCTCCCGCAGTGCCAACCTTCAAGAGCAGTATTGTGAACAGGTAACAGACAGGGTAACCCTCCTGTCTGCTTGTGGGTCTGAATCACCTTTAGTCTCAAGTTCTGGGGGATTCAAACTATGAACCTTATGCTAGTGTACCCAACTGTACAGACTCAGATAAAATTCTCTTCGGGGGATGCAATATACCTTTCTCCTAAGGGCACCTAACCAGGTATCCAAAATGAACCCTTAAAACTCTATAAAAGACCTTAGGTATATTGTTACCTTTTCCCAGTTTAGTAACACCATCAAGCTCTTGAACAGTTTTGTCAGTCTTAACCCTCTATACGTTACATGCAAAAGAAAGAACTTAGAAGACCCAGGCAGTAGCTTTCAAATAAAAGATTTACTTAAAATGGATAAAAATATGTTAAATGTAAACACAGAACAACATATCAAAGAGCATACAATCACATAAAGAAAAACAAGGGGAAACTACAGACAAACTTCTACCAAAGTACATTTAGATCTTTTCTATCTAAAGTATTACCTCTAAGTGCCTAAGTTAGAGATCTTGTTTCTTAAGAGTCCAAAAAGATATGTCTCTAAGATCAGACACAAGTGCTAGGTTAAACTGTGTCTCTCTCACACACCCCTTCTAAGATGTCATCTAGCTCCTCCTTTTAGAATATAAAAATTATGCAAACAATGATCTTCCTGTCAGGAGATATTTTAAATACTGTGACTTCAGCAAAAACGAATTCCCCAAATTATGACAGTCTTTAATCAAGCCTTTCCTTTGATGATCTCATGTGGTTTCCTGTTCCCAAAGCAGGTCAAAGATTTTACAACTTTTCACACCATGGTGTTATGACATGTTTTTCCTCTAAGACATCATAAAAGTTTACGAGCCCTATATCCTGGCAGCTGGGTTAGTTTTAATTAAGATAGAAAAACAGGAGACCCTTAATTAAGTCTCTCTAGTCTTTTAATTACCTCCTGGTTTCAGGTCACTTGACACTTCACTGACCTAGGGGGCACCCATAGCATAGGATGTCTCATGCGAGACACTCAAATACAACATCCTATATTACAAATATCATAGAACAATCATAACCAGCTGGCCAAGCATCACAATACCTACCTCCAGCTGGGGGTAATGGTTAGATGTCTCCCAGGTACATCAGCATGGAGAGACACTGACCACATTGCTAAAATAGTGCAGGAAGCAAGAGAAAACATCAATGTCCTGGTACACATAGGGACTAATGATCTTGCCAGCTGGTCAGTTATGGATATCAGGGAACACCTGACCAGGCTGAGAAACAAACTGTCATCCATTTCATCTGGCATCTCCTTCTCTGAGATCCTGCTCTTCTGGGAGAAGGGTGCAGATGGATGGAAGGTCAGAGAAGGGGAGATAGGGGAGCTAATCATGTGGCTCAAGGGGCTGGAGCCAGGAAAAAGGACACAAATTTGTAGGTAACTGGCAACAGTTTTGGGAGAGAAGATTCTTTAAATTTAATGGACTGCATCTGACCAAAGAAGGAGTCAGTGCATTGAGGCAGAATTTTGACATCTTTGCAGAATATTTAAACTAGCAAATGGGGAGAGGGGTACGGCACCCGATACTTCGAATGGGAAAAGCACCCTTCCCCCCTCAGCTAGTGATCAAACAGGAGTTCAGCATGTTTGTAGTTCATGTGCATCACCAGGTAAGGAAAAGGTTTCAGCTCCCCATACAACATGCAGGGAAAATGCCAGACCTCACCCAACAACTAATGCACCAAAATCTGGCCAATGGAAAATCATGTACACAAGTGCTCGGACTTTGGGAAACAAGATCCCAGAATTGCAGGCTATAATAACAGATGCTAAACTGGACATAGTAGCCATTAGTGAGACATGGTTCACCAGTAACAACACTTGGGAGACTTCAGTACCCGGCTATGTACTGTTCAGAAGTGACCGAGGTGCAAAAAGGGTGGGGGGGGGAGTGGCCCTTTATGTCAATGAGAATATCAAAGCTACAGAAATTCTGAATACACATAAGGAGCCAGAAGAATTGTGGGTCACCCTGGAAACAGGAAATGGAACAGCCATACAAACTAGGGTTGTCTACAGGGCTCCAGACTAGGGGGAGGACATAGACACATTACTGTTAGAAGATATACAAAATATGACTGCTAAAGTGGAGGTTCTGATAATGGGAGACTTCAACATGCCAGATACAGATTGGTTACTACCAGCAGGAACATCCACCAGAACTAGACACATAGTAGATTCCCTGCTGGGGGAGGGCCTCAAACAACTAGTACAACAACCCACAGGAGAAAGGGCTATCCTAGAGCTAGTACTGACTAATGGGGAAAGAATCACAGATCTCCAGGTAGAAGGCCACCTGGGAGCCAGTGACCATCACATGGTATGATTCAATTTGGCCACTAGAACTAAATCATCCCATTCCAAGGCATAAATATGCAACTTCAGAGGAGCTGACTTTGATATGAAGGCCAACAGAGTTAAGCTAGCCCTGGCAAGAAGAAATACAGGTGAGGGAGTACAGGCAAAGTGGGTAACCATTAAGGATGCAATACTTGAAGCAACACCCCATTGTGCTAGGGAGAAAAGCAAGAGCAAAAGAAGGAGGAAACCACTTTGGTTCTCAAAAACAGTAGCAGAAAAGGTCAGAGCCAAAAGGGTGGCCTTCAGGAAATATAAGGGAATGCAACAGAATGAAGATAGGCAGGCATACCAAACTTCCCTAAGGGAAGCAGGGAAGGCAATAAGGCAGGCAAAGGACCAAACTGAGGAAACACTAGCACGAACAGTAAATGAAGGGGACAAGACTTCCTATAGATACATAAGTGAAAGGAGAAAGTCCAGAGGGGGTATTGCTAAGATCAAAGGGGATAAGGGGGAGTGTGTGGAGGAGGACCAAGGAAAGGCATCTATCCTAAATAGATACTTCTGCTCAGTATTTACTGAGGAGAAGTTAGGGCAGGGCCCACAGCTCAGCACCATGGAAACAGGGGAGGGAGGTGTGCACAAGTCCCTTCACAAAAGAAAGGGTCCTACAAGAGATCGCTAAGCTCAGGGTGGACAAGGCAATAGGATCTGATGGTATACATCCCAGGGTACTAAAGGAGCTAAGGGTGTAACTAGCAGAGCCATTATCAGAACTGTTTAGTGAGTCTCTGAGCACAGGAGAGGTCCCAGAAGACTGGAGAAGGGCTCATGTGATCCCGCTCCACAAGAGTGATAGCAGGGAAGCCAGTGAGTTAACGCTCTCATTCTTTGCCTGAGGGGAGCTGTGCGTGGCAGCACTGCATTGTACTGAATCGTGGATTGTGTAATTGTGAATTCTACACCCTGAATTTTATTTGATTTTACTCTGCAATTTCAATAAATGAAGAATTGAGTGAAGATCTTCTAGCTGTGGTGTTTATATCAGTGCTGCCATTGGGGAAAGTGTTCTATGGACATTTCCTAGCCTTTTAGCAGGTGCCAGCATACAAGGTACTGTTCTTTACTTCATTATATTTTTGCTGAGCTCTGCTTATCCTTGGTGCGGTTCCACACTTGTCCTTTGCATAGCAGGAGGCGGCAGAGAACTACAGACCAGTCAGACTTACCTCAGTACTGAGCAAGATTATGGAGGTACACCTGGAATCCATAGAAGCACAGGATCCAAGACAGAATGGGTTTACAACAGGAAAGTCCTGTCAAACTAATCTCATAGATTTCTTTGACTGGGTAACCAGAGTGGTGGACCAAGGGGGTGCAGTTGATGTCATCTACCTTGACTTCAGCAAAACTTTCGATACTGTTCCACATAGAAGATTGATTAATAAGCTGGGTAGTCTCAGAGTGGGTCAGAAGTTGGTCAACTGGGTGGCAAACTGGTTGGCAGGCAGAAAACAGAGAGTGGTGGTAAACGGTATACAGACAGAAGAGATGCAGGTCACAAGTGGGGTACTTCAGGGATCAGTCCTGGGGCCAGTCCTCTTCAATATCTTCATCAGTGACATTGCAAATGGACTGGAAGGTAAGGTTTGTCTGTTTGTAGATGACACCAAGATCTACAACAGAGTAGATGATCCAGATGGTGTGGGCAGAATGAAAAGAGATCTGGATAAAGTGGCAAAATGGTCGGATGAGTGGCAACTGGGGTTTAACACAAAGAAGTGCAAGATCATGCACATAGGGAAGAGAAACCCTGAAACCACCTATAGGTTGGGAGGGGAGTTGCTGGCAATCACAAGGGAAGAAAGAGACTTGGGCATCATCATCACAGATGACCAGAAATCTTCCCAGCAGAGCACTAAAGCAGTAGGTAAGTCTAGGGGGATATTGGGGTGCATTAATGGGGTATCACAAGTCGTAAGAGGGAGATAATAATCCCTCTTTACAAGACACTGGTTAGGCCCCATCTGGAGTACTGTGTGCAGTACTGGAGGCCGCATCTGTACAAGGACATTAACAAAACAGAGGCAGTCCAGAGAAGGGCAACCAAAATGGTACAGGGACTGCATCAGAAAATATATAAGGACAGATTAACAGAGCTCAATATGTATAACCTAGAGCAAAGGAGGGAAAGAGGTGATATGATCAAAACATTCAAACATCTTAAGGGCATTAACAAGGTGAAAGAGTCTAACATGTTTCAATATAAGAAAAATAGCACAACAAGAGGACACAGCATAAGATTAGAGGGAGGCCAATTAAGGGGTAATGTGAAGAAGTTCTTTTTCACAGAAAGAGTGGTGGATGCATGGAACAGCCTACCTCAGGAAGTGGTGGGGCTTCAAACAGGCATGGGATAGGCATAAGGGAGCAATACAGAATGAGTATGAATAGATAGGCCATTGATGGATTAAAGACCTATGGCACATTCATAAGGTAGAAAAAATGGGCAGACTGGATGGGCCTTGCAGTCCTTATCTGCAGTCAACTTCTATGTTTCCATGTTTCTATAAATGAGCTCCTTTATGGCAGTGCAGGGGCCCATCCATCTGGGCCTTATAAACGTTTCCTAAATCATGCTTTTTTTTTTTTATTCCTTTCTTCTCCAGTCCTCTTCACTAGTTCCCCCTCTTATTTACAACCCATCACTAGCTCTAACTATCAGATACTATCTCCTGTATCCTCTTAGTTTTTCTTCACTCATTTTTGTTTATGGAAAAAAGTATATAAAAATGTAAAAAATTCTGTCTTTCTCTCTTCTGTTTGACACCATTCTTTCTCATTTTATCAGACTGATTCCCTACCTCCACACAACCACTTTCTTCACTGTCCTCACTTCCCAAATTGTTCTGCAGAACAAGACATTTTTAAATGGTGGTAGCTACAACTGTGCTGTTAAAGTCTCCCTCTCAGACAGTATTTGTGAAGTATTTTAGCTTACACAAGTGAATGAGCACAATATTTAAATTTCTCACTTTTTGACAGATTTCCCCAAAAATAAATTATTAAATGGTGGTAATATAATACTGCTGCTTCTTCTACATGATACTGTGCTGTGTATCAGTCCCACTGCCACAGTTCTTGCAATGCACTTTATGGGAAATGGTCCTAAAAACACAATATACATAAATTCTGTGCTCCCAGAATTTTTTGTCAATGACCAGAATAAATATGTCAGGCTCCTGCATGTTGCTACAAGGTGCTGAGCTGTGTGTCAGTCTCTTGTCACAATTCTTGTAATGCACTTTAGGGAAAATTGTGAGAAAAAAACAACATACAAAATTCTGCGATCCCAGAAGTTTTCTCAACTGCCAGAATAATTATGTCAGGCTCCTGAATGACATTACAAGGTGCTGCACTCTGCCAGTCCCCTTGCCACAGTTCTTTAGCAGTAATTGTGAGAAAAGCACAATATACACAATACACATAAACTATGTGCTCCCAGAATTCTTCTCAATTATCAGAAAAAAAAATAATACAAACAGAGGAGTGAAAGATGTAAGTTCCTCAGCTAGGACTTGAACCCAGTCCACCCAGAATACTGTTCTGGTTGCACTAACCAGCTGTGCCACCAAGGCAACTGGAAACTGCGCTGTCCTGGAGCACACCATAATGCCCACTCGTACACACTCTCCTTCCCTTTTGTTTTACCCCCACTCTTCCCCCTTGCCTTATCCCTCTGTGTTCCTCTCCCACCTGTGCCTTTTCCCCCACTGGATCAACCTTAAAACCAACCTACTATCACTACCTCCCAACCTCCTAGACAGAGCCACTTCTTTGGCCACCCGCCCCCAGTCTCCCTCCCTCTCACCTTGACTCCTCCTCCTCGGACTTTCACACTAGGTGTCACACCTCTTTATACCCTTCACTACATATAAACACTGTCCTTTACCCTAGTTGAATTATCTTGACACTGTACTATCACCATTGGTACTATGAATGACATTGCAACCTTATTGTATACTAGCTACCTACTATTCAAGTATTGTATATAAACTGTTTGTTATTGTTGTCATTGTCACTGTTTGACGTGGAACCTTTCTAAAAGAGCTCTGAGCTCAAAGGTATGATCCGAATCCCTAAATAAATAAATAAAAATAAATAAATGTAATTGAAAATGAAGTCATTATTTGTGCAGCACCAGGTTGTGCATTGGAGAAAGAGTAATGTGTGCTCCTAGGTGGCCCAGGTTCAGGTTGCCTTGGTGGTGCAGCTGGTTAGCATGACTAGAATGGTAATCCAGGAGACCAGAAAAAAAATATGTGAGGCTGCTTCATGCAGCTATAAGATGCTGTGCTGAGTGTCAGTCCAGTGCCACAGTTCTTATAACGTATTTTAGGGGAAATTGTGAGAAAAGCAAAGTATACATAAATGCTGTGCTGCCATTATTGTTCTCAACTACCAGAATACATATGTCAGGATTCTGAATGTTGCTACATGGTCCCACACTGTGTTTCAGTCCCACTGCCATACTTCTTGTAGTGCACTTTGGGGAAATGGTGCGAAAAGCACAATAGAGCGAAAATCTGTCCTCCAAGAACTTTTCTCAATGACCCGAAAAAATAAGTCACACTCCTGTATGCTGCTACGTGGTGCCACACTGTATGTCAGTACCACCACCACACTTCTTGTAAGGCAGTTTTGGGGGAAATTGTGTCAAAAGCACAATATACAGAAAAGCTGTCCTCTAAGATTTTCCTTCAGTGACCAGAAACAGTAAGTCTGGCAGCTGCATGCTGCTAGATGATGCCACGCTATGTGTCAGTCCCACCACAATTCTTGCAGTGCACTTTGGGGGGCGACCGTTAGTATGCAGAGATTGTCAGTGCAATAAATTCTCCTGTCTGGAAATTTTTGTATGAGAAAACAAAATGAGATGAGCTCCCTGAATTAATACGCTGTTTCTGCACTATGCATGTCTCCCACCTCTGCATCTGTCCTGATGAACTGTAGTGCTTAGAAATTCTGGATATTTTTCTCATAAAATGATAATGCTTGTTTAGGGAGCAGATTTGGATGATGATCTTTGAGTATCGCTGTTTGTTTTATCAACAAAAGTTAGTATTTATGTTTATTTTTTTACTTTTGGCTGTGGGCAGGAAGGAGTGGAAACAGTGTCGTTCTGTTATTCTCTATTCAGGTGTTTATCACCAGAGTGGTGAAATTCTGTTGCTGCATGGTCTGGCATAAATCTGGTTACTTAGTTTAACAATGTTTCCTACTAGGGAAGGTGAGTATTCATTTTTTTCCATTTTTGGTTTTAAATTTGTAAGTGTTATTTGTATGTCACTTTGTAACTGTTTTCTGCTCCTGTTTATCATGTGTCAGATGTTTTTCAGCTGTGTGAAGCCATATACTTAGGCAGCAGCATCAAGATGAAGACTGTTATTCATGCTGAATACAGAGGCGAGCTGACATTAATAAGACCACACACAATGATGGAGAAGCTGGATGAGGAGGAGGAGATCTGAACATGAGAATGCAATGCTGACCATACCAGCGAACTGGTGGAGAAGTGGAGATGGCTTGCTTTCTGGAGGAGTAGGCATTCATGACAGCATGGAAAGAGACTTGTGAACACCTGGAAATGAGCTTCGTCTCAGTATGCTTTTCCCAGTTACCAAATTTTAAATAAATGATACAAAATTGAGAAATTATTTAGATTCTTGTACACTCCCCTGTTGTGTAGCACCAATGAAAGGAAACAAAAAGGAAAAATTAAAGGAAAAAATTACTTTTGGAAAGGGTACTTATTATTGTACGTGTTTCAGAGCTCAGTACTTATGTTACATACTGTAGCTAAATAATGTAGGTTGTGCTTGGATACAGAGGCCAGATCAGTAATAGGACAATGCTCTTCAGGTATTAGCATTTTAAATTGATTAGTGCTTAGGTACTTCGAACATAGTCAAGCAAGTCAGTGCTTATAGTACAAGTGAGCTGGATAGTCTATGCAAGGTGCTTAGACGCTTGAACTGATGTGTAACGTGTTATGACTTGACATTGGTTTGGCTTTTCTCTGTATCCCACCATAAAAAAGGATGCTTAGTCCAGTAGTAAGAGACCCCCCCCCAAAAGAGTAATGATATCAAATGATTATCTCCTCCAACTCCGGAGAGTGTGAACCATAGCGCCCAGGAGAGGAAAAATCCCCTTTGGGGGAAACCTCTGAGGATCCATGATTACTGATCTGCCTGTCCTTCTGGGCATATTAAGGGAGAATAATCCTAAGTAACAATGGTTAAGTTATAGGCTAATTCGAATTCCAAGGTTCTAGATCCTGATCCAGTGAAGTGAAAGCTGAATAAAGCACTTAACATTCCAGTCGGTGAACATAGCAGCATCCTTCTAGCAACTCCTAGTCTGAGAATCCATGTCCAGGGCAGAATGATAGCAGATTGGAATCCATGGTCGATAATAATTTGAAGCATTGAAGTAACATCGGTGAAACTCTCCAGCAGGTAAGGATGGCTTCTCCGAGGAGAACCAGTAACCAAAGGTTAAGTGTCCATGTCCAGGGTAAGAGGAGTTGATACATGTTTTACTTGGCAAGCTTTGCAAATGAAGGCCTTAGGTGAGTCAGTCTTGATGATCCTCTAGGCCCTGTAAGGGCGAAGCAGGTAATTTGAGCAAATAGTGTAATAAGTGGACCTGTATGTAGGTCAGTAGTAGTAATAAGTTAAATCTGCATGATACGGACATAGTAGCAGAGTAGAAGTATTGCATATATTATGTATGGTATACAACAAGGAGCATGAGGAAATGGTAATAACACAGGAATTGAAGAGCTTTGCCTGGTGATCCAAGCTCTTACATAGGATGTAGATATACACAGTTCAAAGCCAGAATAATGTAGTAGCTAGAATGACTTGGTGAGAATAGCTTGATGAGTCAGGAATAGTCGAGCTTCGGGGTCATAATGGTAATAACTGGAGGCTGAGCCGAATAAAGCAGTATTGTCGCGGTGGTCCAAGAAGCCTAGGAGCATAAACCATGAGACCGAAGATCTTCTGGATAAGCTCAACGAAGTGTCCTAGTAGGAGTGTAGTAGTAGTAATTCATGTAATTGAAGCGGCAAGGCAGAAGCATTAAAAGAATGGATGACGTAAAGCTAAAGAATCCTGGATGTGAATCCATGATAGAAAGGAGCTCCTAAGGCTGGCAGACATGGTGGCAGGCAGGCATATATTAGATTGTGCGAACCTCCAGGCCCCGAAGCTGGGTGAGGCAGGTGTAGAGTAGAAGCAGTTGAACCCCCAGGCCCGATGGGTGAAGCAGGTCATAGAAGCAGGCGATTATGGTGTAGTAATATAAGATCAAGGGACCTCCAGGCCTGAGGGGTGCAGGTCTTTGAAGTGCAATGTGGTGAACCTCTGGCCCCGTGGGGCAAGGTAGCTTGTAGAGAAGTGGTAGATAATATAATAGTAATGTCGGACTGCATGTAATGCAGACATAGCAGCTAAGTAGTAAGGAATAGATTGTAAATGGTATTGTGAAATATAGCATATCCTGAGTCAGTTGGTGCGGAGTAGTAATATAGTCTAAGGCAGACATATGAGCAGTAACAGGTGCTGTAGACTGTCATATCCTGAAGATGGAGTATAGTTAAGATTGTAGTGAAGAGACGTAGGCAGATGAGTTGGCAACTTGACCAAGGGTAATAAGCATCCTGAAACTGTAGCAGATCAACATTTTAGGCATTAGTTAAACTAAGGAAAGCAGTATGGAATAGAGCTCAGTTGAGAGTTCTGATGGATATAGTAGTAGCAACTCTGAAAGAGTTAAAGTGGCACAGTGAAAAGTATCCAAGGGAACTGAGGCAAATATCCTGATGTAATCTAGAAGTAAATCCAGTGGAAGGAAGAAGCTGATCTTTGACAAGTGGAAGTAGATGTGAGCAGCAAAGTGAAGGCTGCAAGTCCAGAATCCTAGTATGGCTAAAGGTGAGGAATAATAAGCGTTGCATCCAATCCTGTGAATTAAGTGAATGGGGAGTGGCAGCTAAGCCCCACGCGGCTAGCATGCACAGCCGAATTCAAGTGGTCAGCTAGTAGGTAGTTGGATAGTGGCAGCCAGGCCTATGAGGGCTAGTATACTCGACTGGACCACATGTATGCTAGTTGGAAGCAAGGCAGGAGCAATAATGCAATGAAGTGAATCAGAATGGTAAGCATCCAGAAATATGGAAGTAATCCCAAGAGATGGTCTGACGACACACACTGGAGCACTGATAGTCCTGGATGGATGGAGAGGGAGGAGCAAGTCAAGTAAGCTGCATCATCCAGAGTTCAATGGCAAGGTGTAGAACAATAATATGATGTAAGCTGAAGTGCATGGCAAAGTCTGCCAAAGGAAGAAATAGAGCGTGGTGGCCAGCTACTAAGGCTAACAGGACTGTAAACCTGCGTAGGTAGGAAAGAGCGGTATGACGACAGGCTAAGCCTCCTTGTGGCAGGCAGAAACAATTGAACCCCATTTAGGCCAGTCCGTAGGGGTGTGAGGAGTCAAGCTAGGCCCCACGTAGGCTAGCAAGACCAAATGTACTGCCAAGAAGGGCCGCCAGAGTGTGGTAGGCTCCTGGGCAAGTGTGCAGAGGAATGGGACCTGGATATATGTAGAAGAGCAACTTGAAGTAGACAATGGTCCATATAACCGTAGGTAATTCAGGGATGCTTGCAATAGAAATAATAGGAGTAGTTACAAAATAGAAAAGCATATGGTAAAATATACTCAGTCTGCTATAGTCAAGCTTGGAGTAAGTGAACATGAAGAAATGCAGGCCAGTTGCAGCTGCTTATTGTTAGGATTGCCATAAATAAATGACTAGTAAGAATCTCAATCTCCTAGAGAAGAAACGAGTTGAGCCAAATACAGTACTGTGTGTCATAGGAAATAGCGTCAAAGGCTTCTATTGATGGTAACCATGGTGTCTGCCATGCAAGAAATTCATTTATGCTGACGATTACTGAATTAAGTAACCTGGGAAGAGGATACTTGCGTACTTTTGCTTAGAGCAAGCTGTGCAAGTCTCAGGGGTGTCCGGATTCCACGTGGTTCCTTACATAAGGAGCTGGCAGCTACAGTCTGTGTGAGCGGCAATTAGGTCCGATGGAGCTGTAAAATAAGCTGTCTGCCATTGCAAATGTGCAAAAGTAACGGCACCAAAATATGAAATCAGACACGCTGCCCTGAAGTGTAAAGCAGACGTAAGGTCCGATAAGTGTATAATGAAGTAAAGCTGAAGGTGCTTCTCCAGCAGGTGGTGTGCTTACAGTATAATATGTCTGCAGTTCTCTGTCTTGCCCCAGCCCTCCCCATGATGATCCAACATTGATTAGCTCCACAACTGAATTAGTCTATGATGGCATTGCTACCCATCCGTTCAAGTAAGGTGGAAATATAGGTTGGAAAACAAGAAGAAAATTAGATGGTGGAGTGACAGGAAAAGGCGCTGCAGGTTGAGGGTGCAGAGCAGCACTAGTGACATAAGCACGGCTAACCTTGGAGTACAGAGTCAGTAGTGGTCTCCCAGTACAGTCAGTTAGTGCTGTTTCTGTTCCGGGGAAGCTCATCCTCCCGGTGAGTGATGGCGATTAGGAGGAGCTGAAGGTAGTAGCTTCGGGCCTAGCAAGTAGTGTAGAATCCAAATAAATAGCCAATCAAATGAACTGAGAAATGTTGCGGCATGGGGCAGGAAGAACCCCCCACAAAAAGAAAGAAAACACACAAGGAAAGAAAGGGGCAGCAGGGGAGCAGGCAAGAATGAGAAGACAGGGGGGAGAGGGAGCAGAGCAAAAGTGAGGCACAGAGAAACAGAAGGAAGAGGAGGAACCCAGCCACAGCATGCAATGGGCCGTGCGCAGGGAGTGCGACTCGCTCTAAGCAGAGCTGTGGTTTGCCTACTGGTTTAAGTAGGGAATGGGGGAGGAGCTCTTCCCCCATACAGCCACAGGCATGCACCTTTCAATTATATTAGTGATGGCCATGCCTTGAAATGGCAGGAAGGTGCCCCAGTCAGAGGAGGCAAGTGAGGAGAAGTCTTACTTGCTGGATGAGAAGGCAGCAGGATAAAAGACCTTTGAAGACAAGAGAAAATTATTTGGAGTCTACTCAGTTAGCCATTGTGTGTGACTGCATGGATGGTATATTCAGTGTCCACTCCCAGTCTTACTATGCCTGTCACCTGTGAGTAAAAAAGAAACTTTTTTTATCCATGTTTGGCCACCGTGGTGGCCACATGGTACAGTTTATCCCCTGTCCACACGCAGACTCACTATACATGTCACATTTAAAAGAAAAAAAGAAATTATTTAACCTTACTTGGCCAACATGGTGGCCACATGGTATATCTGTTGTCCACTCCCAGTCTTACTAAACCTGTCACCTGTGAAGAAAAAAAGAGAAATTATTTTAGCCTCATGTGGCCACTGTGTCACTGTGTACTTGTGAAAGAAAAACTTAAAACTGACAAGCATTTGTCAATGCCGAATGTTGGCTTGCTGGCATTGGCATTGGTAGTGCAGGAGTTAAAGAGATGCATAATAGGAATGACAGTGAAGTACTGAAGTAATGCCAACCCCACCCCCCACTCTTCAGAGACTGAAAGGCATTGGAGGTGTGCCTTTGGGCCATCAGCCATAACACTAATGCCATTCCACCTCACCCTGCAGACACCGACAGGTGTCACGGCGTGCTTTGGGGTCTTCGGCCCTTACGCTCACCCCATTCCATATGGAAATAAGCTAAGATGGGTGCAGTATAGGAGAATGGGATGAACATTAGAGCTGAATACCCCAAGGCACACCTCGATGCCTGTCAATGGCTGCAGGGTAGGGGAGGAATGCCATGAGCATTATGGCCAAAGAACCCAAATCACACCCCCAACACCTGTCAGTCTCTACAGGGTAGGGCGTTATGGTCGGAAAACCTAATGCCACTGATGTTTGTTGGTATTTTCACTTCAAATTTTCAACATGGGCTTTTTGGGACCCTCCTCATGAACAGTGGCACTATCATTTCATTATTCAATCTTGAAAGGTGATTTTGCACAGCGACTACACAATTCAGTGACACAGGTGTGGAAACACATTTTTGACAAAATGTGAAAAATGGCAGCTGTACAGTTCATGGGGAGGTGTGAAAAAATGGCAATGTTGAAAATCTGGAGTAAAAATATAAAAAATTGGCAAAGTTAAGAGAGTGTATAGAAACTGTGCAACACATGCCTGTTACGCAATAATTTTTTTGAATTTTTCCACCAAATTTTCAACATGGCATTTTGGGACCTCCCTCATGGACAGTGACTCTGTGATTGTGTTAATTAGTCCCAAAAGTTGATTTTCCACAGCAACCGCGCCATTCGGCGCCACAGGTGTGAAAACACATTTTGGGCAGGATGTGAAAAATGACAGCTGTACTATTCATAAGGAGGTATAAAAAATGGCAATGTTGAAAATCTGGATTGAAAATATAAAAACTTGGTGAAGTTACGAGCGTGCGTACATAATGCTTATCACACATCTGTAATGCAGCCATTTTTTAGAATTATTTCACCAAATTTTCAACATGGGCTTTGTGGGACCCCACCTCATGAACAGTTGTACTGTCATTTTGTTAATTGGTCCCAAAAGGTCATTCCGTGCAGTGACGGCAAAATGACCTTTTGGGACCACAAAACGAAATGACAGTGACAAGTTCATGAGATGGGGTCCCAAGAACCCCATGTTTAAAATTTGGGGCCAATATTCCTAAAAATGGCTGAGATATCAACCTAAGTTGAAACCACCCTTTGACTCCCATTATACAGCGCTTACCAGACTCCTCACTTCGCAGTTCAGCTTTGAAGGGTGCAGACGCATCCCAGTCCAGAGCAGATCACTGTTCCCGATCTCCAGAGGTAAGTAGGGGTAAGGGGTTGAGGGGAGGTGGGTGCTCAGAGGGAGGTTTGGGATGGGGGATGGGGATACAACGATGGACTGTTTTCTTTATTTTACAAGGAAAAGAATTAAAGGCATTTAGGCACACTGGGGTGGGCTCTCAGTCAGTGTGCCACAACAGTGTGTGTGGGGGAAGTGCATGCCGATACTGGGATAGGGCACCCAGATGTTGGCAAATGACACAGATTGGTTTGGGCTGGGGGGTGGCATTTAGGCACACTGGGGTGGGCTCCCAGTGCACCACAACAATGTGGGGAGGGATTGCATGCTGACATGGGGATTGGGCACCCCATGTCACAAATAACACAGGCAGGTTTGGTCTGGGGGTGCACATCTGACACCAGAAGTGGGTATCCCAGTGTCAGAAACATTAAACCATGATTTTAGCACACTGGGATTTGCTCCCAGTGTGCCACATTATTGGGGGAGGGGGATACATGCTGACATGGGGATTGGGCACCCCGATGTCGGCTTTCTGGGGAGTGTGTGGCGGGCGGTAGGAGCAGTCATATTTATTGAAATATTTCATCAGGAAATACACACTAAACAAACGCCTTACTCCTGAAGCAAAGCTTGGCACTGAGTGTTCGGTGGCAGGAGCTGACTGCTTTCTCCTGGAGCAAGTTGCGATGGGGGGGGGGAGTGCCGCTGCAGTGACAAATGATTGCAGCGGCACATTTCTTTCAAGTTTTTGGCTCTCTTTGAAGTTTCCTGTCATCGCCAGCATGATCACTGATCGGTGGCTGAGGAACTCACCCATTAAAGCATCCCCTGCATTGGCCACAATACTGACACACCTCTGAAATGTGCTACTACCACAAGATGTTGCTTGTGCATGCATGCAAACCAACATAAAAATGAAAAAAGGGGAAAAAATCATGTAATGATGCTTACCATCAAATTAGTGAGGGCCATGCCATGTACTGTCATTGTGATGCCACAGAGAGGGGTGGAGGAGGAGGAACAGGAAACTTAAGTACAGTATATGCCTTGCAGGATGTATGGCTTTGCAACTGTCAAGCCAATATTCCCTGTGAATGGTCAGACCTGCAGTGAGAGGGAAACAAAAGGAAAGAAACACACTTTCATGTCTTGCAAGCAAGGTGGAAGCAAGGTGGAAGTCCCTCCTGTGTGAGGTCAAATTCACCCCCAATAGGAGTGTGAACAGTGAAAACAACTTGCCACCACAGTAAACAAAGTTGGGCCTTGCTGGGCTTGCTGGGCTTGTCTTGCTGCCTTGATGGATTGGCCGGTTGAAGGCTTGGATTAAGGGATGGCAGGCTGGCTGGAGATCTGCCTAGCAACAGCATTTACACTGGCTTAAGAGTTCGGGTAATTTGGTCTGGATGTATTTGATGGAGGTTGCAGTGGCCTATGTTGTGGTGGATGTGGACACAAGCAAGCCAGAGGAGAAAATGGAGGCAGTATCCTGATTGCTAGTGGATGCATGGTCTGCATGACTAGCAATGGCACTTACGCTGGTTTAAGAATCCGAGTTTCTCAGTCTGGATTTATGTGGTGGAGGTGGTGGTAGTGTGGAGGACATGAGCTGCCAGAGGAGGAGGAGTTGGAGGCAGCATCATGTTTGCTGGAGGAGGCAGGGTCTGCATGAATGACAAAAGCATTTATGCTGGTTCAAGAGTTCTTGGTCTCAGTCAAGATGCATGTGATGGCAAATGTTATTGCTGGAAAACTTTGCCTTTAATAATGCAGTATTCACTGATTTTCTAGTCTGTCTGTAGGCATAACATAGGAGAAGGCAGAGGCAGGAAATCCGATGGATGTAGGGAACAGCAGCACAACTTGGATAAAAATATAATGACAGAAAAATAAAACTGAATCATAAAGAAAAAGATTCAATTGATGAGGAGGAAAGGATGAACAGAACACAATCTTTTCATGCTATAATCCTCATCCAGGTAGCAGTCTTCACAGTCTTCATGATCGGACTTGTCCCACCATAGGAATCCTTTCTCTATTCTTCCATGCTTCATATACCACGAAAGAAGGCAAGTTACCAATACCAACAACCTCAGGCTCTTCAAGTTCATCTTCACCACCACCTTCATATGGTAGGAACACTGACATGATTGTGTTACGTGGAATATGCCCCTCATTCATGATAATAAATGCTAGCATGCCAACATTTCTAGGGGACAGATTTTTGCACCAGTCCTGCACAATGACCCCAGCTGAACTGAAAACCTGCTCCACACTGACACTCGAGGCAGGACTGCTCAGGTATTTGATTGCTATTAAGTTCAGTGGTAGCCAATCAGTGAGCTTGCCACTCCAGAACATCAAGGGCTCTTCCATGATGGTAAGGTGCCTGGTGTCTGCCAAATATACATCCACCATAAGTTGCTCTGCCACAATCCTGCTGATTCATCAGCCTCTTCCTCCTTTTCCTCCACATCTTCAATTTTTCCTAGTACAAAACATCCCAAAAATGGATTTGTGGTTATTTTTTGTTACCTTAATGGCAAGCTATCATAATTCTAGGCTCCTCGCCCACCAAAGCTTTACTCCCCGATTAGGGGTTTTGCAAAGAAAACACCTTTTTTCAGGTGTTTTAACTTACTTTATTTTATTGTTTAAGAGTCCAGGAGTCAACAAAATGGTGCATGCTGCATGGTTCCATCTCAAGTCAAAGTGCTGTGCTGCACCGCTCAGCTTTAATACACTTGTATTGAAGCTGAGCAGTGAGGTGCTGTACTTTGACTTGAAATAGAACCGCGCAGCATGCACCATTTTGTGGAATCCTGGACTTTTTAAAAATAAAATACAGTACGTTAAAACACCGGAAAAAAGGTGTTTTCTTTGCAAAATCCCTAATCAGGGGGTAAGGTTTTGGGGGGTGGGGAAGCCTAGGATTATGATAGCTTTCCTTTAACTGATTTATCAGTCCTTTTACCATGGGAGTGGTAGCAACTCCCAGTCTCTATTCAGTTTCATGCTGTACCTTTACATAGCTGAGACTTTAACATATGTGACCCATGTACCTGTCTTATTAGAAGATCGGTTAAATTTCGGACCTGATCACACCCACCTTCAAGTATTAACAACAGGCCCCATTTATAACTTGAAGCATGGTGGCAGTTTCAAAATCTGCAGACTGTTGAATGCCATAAATATCAATATTGCAGTCCAAGACATGGAATATGTGTTCCATTGTTCCTCTGTCACCACCTGGTTCCAGCACCTGCTGCACACTCAACAGCACCTGCCTTAGCACCCATAGAAGTGGGATGATAACCTGACAAATATAGATAGTGTCTCCACTCACTGGTCTGTGTTGCACATTTGAATGACCTTAGAACCATGATCAGGCCATCCATTTGTCACCACTGCTCTGTTGTCAGTGACATGGATACTCTGGTACTGTCACAACTTGTATACAGCAGCATATTCAGAGATGTCTTTGTACTGCTCATACAAGTGCTTGATCATGTACAGTGTTGAGTTCCATCTGTTGATGACTTCCAGCTTCATAGGGTGCGGAGGCAGTTTGTTCTGGATCTGCAGGTGCGTGAGATGGTCACGGGACTTTCCAGAACAGGCAAAATGGGCACAGATGTGACAGCCTGCCTGGAGTCAACATGGACTTTCTATCAGGATATGCTAGAAACTCCTGCACAATGAGATTAAGACAGTGTGCCAGTCATGCACCCTGAGAAACTCTTAATCACATGCATTTCACTATGTTTGAGCCATTATTGTTCACAGTGAAATCTGCTCTCAGTGAATGGGGGTGCAGCCAAATTTTAATCTCAGTCAGGATGAATTCTAGCATTTTCTGACCCATGAGTTATAGGGTGGCATGCTGGCAAATACCTGGTGTGATGCTACCACTGCTATTGGGCTTTGTACAATGTTTCCCCAGCCAGAGTCAAACACTGCTCCAGGTACCTGTACCCAATCTGTTACAGTATAATGCAAAGATAGGAGCTACCAGCTGTTTGACCACTGGTCCACATCTCTATACTAAGATGTATATATGGTGATGCGGAATGCAGCAGGGCATTGATTCCCATGCATGACACTGTCCCATAAAGTTCAGGAATGACATGTGGAGAGGTAAGTTCTTGAGCGACTCTGCCATTTGAAACAAGAACGTACCATCAACCTTCTAAATCCCACATTCTTTACAAAATAGAATGGCACTAGATCAATTGTCAGCATTTCAGCTGTTGCTGCATTCAGTTCAAATGCAATAATATGTTGAGTAGGTTTTTGGTATGAGACTCAAACATGTTATGGAGCATAGATTGGACCTTTCTGGGTGCTGGGCTACCAAAAAGCTGGATTCAGCATTGTAGCATGGTTGGTGCTGGGGTAGTTTTTGACTCCTGAGGATTCATGGATGCTGCTCGAATGAAAGCAGCGATTTGGGGTATTTTCTTCTCTAGGATTGATGTGGTTTGGTGCCTCAGGGTACTAGTACTCATCCTACCACTGCTGCTATGACCACTAATAGGCAGTCCCACAGATTCCTGTTCATCTCTATGGTACCCTGGTGGGCCAAGTGGTCTTATCTGCCAACAAATTCTATGTTTTGATGTTTCTAGTCCTCCTCATCCAACTCTGTCTCCACCAGGACTATTTTCTTGCCACTTCAGGAAGCCGTGGGAAATGCAGATGATAAAGGAAAGAGATCCATTGTGTTGGCTTCCTTTTGGTGCTGAGTTCAGCGCACGTGTGTGTGTGTGTGTGTGTGTGTGTGTGTATGTGTGTGTGTGTGTGTCTGTGTTGTCCACCAGTGCCTAGGAGGCTGCCTTTTTTCCCTGACTAACTCATGCTTGACACAGCTGACAGATAGCAACTGTTTCATTAGCCAAGTCCAGTATACAAAAATCCCAAACTAAAGATTTTGTACCCCTTGATTTCACATAGTGGTGGGAGTGGGACAGGGGATGGGTGGAAATGGGAGTGTTTTTTGGGATGATTTATGCACTTCAACTTTAGCTGACTCATGCAGTATAATGGGCTCAATACTTGTAAGAGGAACAACTGTTGTAGTATTTGGGAGGACTTAGATAATTGCATGACATACCGGTGTGCAAAGCCTCACGTGTTCAGCAGCATGACCAGTCCTCTTTTTCTTTTCAGGTTTCCTTAGTGGATCCAAACCATCATCCCCCGCTGCTGCTGATATCCTCCTCCTGAGCTTTGTCCTCATCTTCTCTTTCTCCAGGCTCTCTCTCCCTCTCATCATCTTTTGCTGGAGACACATTTTTCAGATTAATAATTTCTGACTACACAACAGTCAGATTGGCCTCCTCAGACTCTGACTCATAACTCAAGCTCCATGCTGTCATTTGAGAATGGGAAACTGTCATCAAAATCAGACAAAGTGCCATCACCACCAGGAGTCACAGGGAAACCAACAAACTCTTACTCAGTCTTTCTGCCCCGAGCCATAGACTTTGCTACCTCTTGCACTGCTCCTTGTGGTGTTGCCTCCTCTAGCCTCTACTAGAATGGATGCCACAGGTTTGGCAGAGAAATATTTGGCCACACTAATTCCACTGCTGTCAACTACTTCTTTACTACTACTACTACTACCAGCCCCAAGCCTATAGAGGACACTGCTGCAGGTGTAGCTTTTTTTTATCTGCAAAGGCCTTTTGTCCCAAAGAACTTATGAATTTCTTTGCCACCTCCCCAACATCTCTCCCTTTAGTCAGGCTTCACTTCCCAGTCATTTAATATATTTAGATTTATTATATTGTCAGGGAAAAATTAAAGAAACACTACAATACAACTAAATAGCAGCAGACAAGACATCTCCCAAAGGATTAACAGTGTGATCTGGTAGCTGCCTGCCTTGCGTCCAAACCCTGCATGCTCTCACTTCCTGTGTTGAACCCCCAGTGACTATGTAAAATGGCTACGTGAAGTTGCCATTTTTGCAACTGTCCACTGCACAAACTGCTTCCATGTCAATGTCGCTACCATCTGTCTCCTTGTCATGCTTGCTTGCCTCATCTATTTTTTTGCAGTCTTTATGTACACAACCCACTGCTTGAAAAGATCTATAGCTGCCAACTTCTGGTATCCTGATTTTGTTCTATCTGATTGTGCTGACTGAACTACTTACAAGGTACTCTGACCTCACTTTGAGGTGTGTATCCAACACCGAATGAATGTAATGGGCTCTGACCTCATGCTGAATTTGTGTACTTATCACAGTGAACTATGTACTTACTGTAAATATACCCCATGCCGAGTTGTGTATTCCCACACTGGACTGTGTACTTATTGTGATATAGCTGTATATGTATTCTTTACCTGCATATGTATTGTATTCTCTGTTGTTACTACTATCCAAGTACTTAAATTGCTGTTGTTTGTTGTCTGCCACTTTGTGGCCCCGGTCGTGACTGAAAATGGTCCTTGGATCAGTGCACTTACCCAGTTACCAAAAACATAAATAAATTAATAAATAAATTACTGCGCTAGTAGTAGCTACAGTAAAATAAACCACCAAAACAAAAAATGTTTAACACGTTGGGGATTAATAATACATATATGACAGGGGTAATTAACAATTTACTGGAAGTCACTTTAAGAACTAAATGAAATAACTACAACTAATATAGAAAGAGACTGGCACAATATTTTACTTAACCACACCAAACTATACTGCAAAAATAAAGTGAGAAATCACAGACTGCTGACTAAAAATAATTCACAAGAAAGACTAAGAAAAACAAATATGAGATATCTGCTGATTACAGACTAGTGCTCATAGCTTCAAAGTCACTGATCTTTCTGGGCTGCCTTGTTAACTGAAACACCTCCCTTCCCCCACACAGCAGGCTAAACAAAACAAAATCATTACTTTAACTACATACATAGCAAAACCAGAAACAAACAACACTAATCTATCTGCACAAAACCCTCCAGATCTTTTTGTGAGTGCTATTGTTTCAAAATATTTAGTTTTTGGATTGATTTTAATGGTATTTTTGCTCAGACAAGCAGGTACAGACTTTTCTCCTGCTCTCTCTTCAGAAGACTGCTCTCAACATGGCCTCTGCATGGCATGCAGCTCATTTAACTACCATGTGACCTCCAATCCCATAGTACATTGCAAACTTCACCTACGGGTCCCACTTCGCTGGTAAAGTTATCAAATTTACGATTCATTAAGTTATTCCTATACTGTGAACTGGCACTTTGCAAGGTGGATTAACTTCATGAATTGCAGTGCAGTGAATTCACAAAGTGAATTTTCCCAACTTCATACACCACTTGTTATTGGCATAGTTACTACAAATAGTATCCAAGTCCTCGAGATGAATGGACCATGCCTTGCAGCATTCGCCATCACTTCACCCATGTGTCGTGGATAACAGAACACCCACTTTATAACATCAGGGCACTGCATATGGCCAAACAATTTACACAGATGTCCACCTTTAAAAATAAAGGCAGGTGAATCCTGGAGTGGGTCTATTGAAAATCCTGACCCTTCCACAACTCTACCAATCATCTATAAATATTCTGCAAAGGGTAGGGTCGGTGGCATGCTAGGGAGGAGTTCATTCATTCATTTATTTCTGGCTAATGGGGAAATCCAAACAGTATAGCAAGCACTACAATCCTTTCCATGCAAGCAAAGGTAGGGGGGGGCATGGAGGACACAGCACAAACTAGAGCTCTGGTCAATCTGGAAAGAAAGGAAGCAATTTTGTAATCAAAAGACAGTGCAAAGATAGATCAGGTGACCATGATAGGTACACCGGAAGACCCCAGTGATCATTTCTCTCCCTGTATCCTATTATGCTCAGAAGGGATGGGGAAGGAGAAGGGGTTAGGGGAAGGGATTTTTGGGGAGTGGGTGGTGGGGAGAGAGGGAGGGAGGGGAGAGGAGGAGGGGGGAGGATCCTTAGTAGTTTTAGTGTTATTAGATTGTCGATGTAACCCAAAGGCTAATGTAATCATTGTAATAGATGTTTATCTTGTCAATTTCCTTTAGCCTTGTATACTCTGATATAGTCATAAAATTTAAATAAAGTATATTGAATTTAAAAAAAAAACAGAAAGGAAGCAATTTGGTTTGATACAGTGCTCATACAAACTATATCTTACAATCCAGGGTAGAAAGGAGAAGAAATGCTACTACTGATTCAGGCACAGCAGGAGATTCAACAGATAGATTAGACGGGGAGATTACATGTTTAAGTATATGGAGATTAAGTGACATGCTCAGGTTTAAAGGACAACTAAATAAGCATTGTAAATGGTCCCCCCTCTGAATTTGATTGTGTAATTTGTTAAAAGACAGTGTTAGATACTCACTGTGAAAGTTCTGGCTCATTGTGAAATTTCATTGTGGAGATATCCGCGTTTGTATTTTCCCCAGTTTGGTATGCATTTTCAGCAGCTCCGGTTACTGTGAAGGCTATGCGGGTTCATGTAGCTTACCAGCGCGACGTAATGGGAGCCACTCAGCAAGTAGCGAGCAGTGGTGCAGCACTGAGATCCGTGTCACAGACTATGCCAAGGAACTGAAATATTAAAGCTGAAATAAAAAATTACATCGAGAGAGAGAGAGAGAGAGAGAGGTTTTTCATGTTTCTGTGTATGTCATGACCCACTACATGCTCACCGGATGTGGCACTTTGTATTTTTGCACCGCTTGAAGCCTCGTAATGTGGTTTCAGCTTGGCCTCTGTGCATTCATATAACTGGGTTTGGTGGTGGTATGTTTGGCACAAATGCAGACTTCTGCTCAGTGAGACGATTTCATGCCTGTTGTGTTGATGTACCCTGTATGTCACAGTGACAGGACATAATGCAGGGAACAGACATATATGTCGACTGCCATTCAGAGAAGTAACCATGGGCAGGGAGAATGATTTTACTGTGTACATGCCAGTGTCACGGTATTGGCAAGCACAGTATATGTACTTGCATGGCACATCTGAAAAGTAGCTGTACTTAGCTCAGTATCTCTGTCCTGATGAACGTTTTGAAATAAATAAATTATTGCAATGGGAAAGGCAGAATAGACTGTAATACTGTTATTGCTAACTGGGTACCATGAATCATGTTATATATGTATATACCTATGTGTACACATTCACATATATGTGTACATATATATATATATATATACATACACACACACATATATACGTATGTATACACATATTTATATAAACATACACAGTAAAAGCACATAGTAATATTGTTCTGCACATAATTGCTTTTACTATGTAAAATACAAGCATGAGTGGCAGAGCAATGAGTGCCCTGTAATGCCTTCATTCTGTGATGTGTGCTCAATGCAGTATTCCATTACTATGTAAGACAATTTACTTTGCACATAATTTCACAGTGCAGATCTCTATTACTAGATGTTGGAAATGAATAGTGTAAGACAGGACCATAGTGTTCTGCTATGATTACTAGGGCACTGCTCTGCCTAGAGAGCCATAGAAAAACTAAAAATGCTGATTTGCTGAAACAAATTGCGATGTTGTAGTTGACCTGGCTGTAACAACTTTACAAGTAAATATGGAAGCATACCCAGCATCACAACCCTACACTGTGTAATGAGGCCTCCATGGCCAGCAGAGTCCTTGATCCCCTAGAATGACTTTATGTTTCATAAAAAGGACATATAAGATAATAACACTTTGCTATGCAGACATAGCAGGAGAACACTTGGGTGTGCTACACTGTCAGCAATGTGTGGTGAAAAAAGCCTAACTTGTTAGCCATGTTACTGTACCTTCCAGTATGAGCCCAATGTCAGTTCACGAAGGCCAAGAGTATTTTTTTGGGGGGGGGGGGTTACCTAATTTGAGAGGAAGTGACCCAGTACAGAGGACCATCTCAACATTTTAAAGAGAACTGCCTGTTATAGATGGCAGATGTTCCCCAAATGCTTGTCTTGGGTTGCTGAGAAAGCATTTGAGAAGGCATAAAAAGTACATAGTAAAATCAATTCTGTGCAGAAAAAGACTACTATGTAAAAGTTACTGTACATAAAAGGGTCTTATCATGAAAACGGGTTACCAAAGTGTGACATGGGAGTGAAATTTTTAAAATGATCATAGATGATAACTATCTTAGTTTGTCTTTAAGCTGGGTGGGGGTTGCCTTTCAGTAATCACATCCTTATACTGACTGTGACACTCATGGCTTGATTTGGGAGTTATCTGCTTCAGCAGTGTTATCGTATGTCAATTAAATTTATGTGCAGTAGAGATTCTTTATGTTTGTTGCACCAAGCACATCTTAACCCAAGGTTCATTCGGACTGAGGGCAGTATTGTACTGTTTAACTTCTCTGACATCATCTTTTTTTTTTTTAAATGAGTATTTTAAACCAATGGGGATTTTTTTCTGTTTTTCTCTGCATTATCTAGCTGTTATAAGTATTGTATTTTCTAAACAACTGCCATGAGCTTCTGAAGAAGGACTGGTTGGTCCAAAAGCTAGAGCACTTTGTTCTTGTTGTTACATCTATGTTGGTCCATTAAAAGGTATCAAATCATTTGCTTCTGGATCTAAAATGATCATAGATGAATTGTGTAATAAAGGTGAAGATACTATGACCCATATATGAAAAAATCACAATGTTTTAAGATAAAAAAATGTAAGGTTCCCAAGAAAAATGGGATCTAGTGTGATGGTTGTAACAAGACACACCATGTTGAGTGTAACAAGACATACCACACATCACTGCAAGTGTAATAAAGGGTGATCATAGATGAATTGTGTAATACAGGTTAAGATACTATGACCCACACATGAAAAAATCAAAATGCTTTAATGTAAAAAAATGTAAGGTTCCCAAGAAAAATGGGGTCTAGTGTGATGATTGTAACAAGACACATTGTGATAAGTGTAACAAGACACACCACACACCGTGGTGAGTGTAACAAGACACACTACACATCACTGCGAGTGTAATAAAGGGCAACGCACAACTGTTAATGAGTAAAAAGATTTACTTATGTAGACTGAAGGCTTTTTAAACATGGCATTACATTAAAAAACAACATGTTTATTATAATTACACTACTTTAAACTATTCTACGTGGCACGGAACACTCAAGACCATTTGACAGGGGAGGAACAGAGCACTCAAGGCCATTTGACAGTACGAAAGAGTCAGCATGCACACTCCACATGATCCTTCAATCAAGGGAGAGGCATGGAACACTCAGGACAATTTGACGGAACAAAAGATGGGATATTATAAAAAGGCTTTCAGAAATGCTGCAATCTGATTGGCTGTTAGGAGTCCAAAAGCCTTACAATAATCCCTGTTACACTGTCATGTACAGCCTGAATACCATTGTATACATTTTTATAATTACAATAAGACACTGACAAGAGTTAGATTACCAGTCTGTTAAGTACCCCACCAGTGTCAAAGGCACCAAGAGTACCTCCCCAACCACAACCCACCAGCAGGGAAGCCGCATGGTGCTCATGAAGGCTGAATATGAATGCTCACACAGGCTGAGTCAAAAAGACTGGCTGGGATACGCTCCCAGGCCAGCATAATAACCACAGCATAACTACACCACCTTTTTTATTTTACCCAGACACAATGATTCAGGCAATCGGAAGCATCAAGGTTGTGTAAGCATTCAAATTTGGCCATAATGAGACTAGCTTCAAAGGCAGCAAACGTACCTCTCCCAACCACCACCCACCAGCAGAGAAGGCACATGGTGCTCATGAAGGCTGAATATGAATACTCACACAGGCTGTGTCAAAAGACTGGCTGGGACACACTCCCAGGCCAGCATAATAACCACAGCATAACTACACCAGTTCTCTTATTTTACCCAGACACAATGATTCAGACAATTGAAAGCATCGAGGTTGTGTGAGTATTCATTTTTGGCTATAATGAGACCAGCGTCAAAGGCACCAAGAGTACCCTCCCAACCACCACCCACCAGCAGGGAAGCCACATGGTGCTCAGGAAGCCAAACATGAATGCTCACACAGGCAGAGTCAAAACACATTTTCACTGTTTCTATATACATTGTTACTATATATCATTTATTCCAACATTAAAAATAACAAAAAAAAGCATTCACAGTTCACAGTACATTAAGCCCCCAACCTCAGCCCCATACAAAATGCGTGGACAGCAATTACAAAGAATTCCCAACATTTTATTTTGGTCACTGCCCCTCTCACACTTACTTATAATGACAAAACAATGAGACCTAGCCCTTCATCTGATGAACCCTTGTACCAGGCCACAAGTAAAATGACTGCACTGCCTACACAGCTCAGTTACAAGGAGGTCCTGGGAAGGAGATTGTTAACAATACTGAAATAAAAATAATACAACAGGACACAGAAGGTACATCAAAATATTTGGCAGCAAAAAAACCAAAACAAAAACACCCTGGTAAAATAGAACATCAACTAAATTAATAGCACATTTAAAAATTATTTTATTTTATGGTAACCGGATAAGGTCCACTAGGCACAGGTGCCTGTTTTCAGGGATGACCAGGGAGCACAGGGGAGGTTTAAAGATTTGCTCAGAGTCATACAGTATGCAAGTGGAGGTTGAAGGAATCAAACCCAGGTCCGTCTGTTAGATGTACCAAGCTCATTCACAGCTTCTACCTTTTAAGCTGTGCAGTGTTGCTGCATTGGAGCTCACACAGTTAGCATCACAATGAAATTTATTACACTAGAGCTCTGACATCCAGAACAAAACACCAGGATGCTTAAACAAGCATTTAATATTGTTGCTGCCATGCAACCTATGCCTCTGAGTTAAAACTGTCCAGAGGAGATCTCCACTACTAATCTCTTTCAAAGGGGAACATGTACAAACAAAAATGCAGGTAAATGGGCTGGGACCAAACCACAGAGCATACATACTTGACAATACAGGGACATAATCCTTTTAAAATGTATACTAACTGGCTCCATTTCTAACCTCACTAAAGACACCTATGAGAGAATGTGATGGGTGATCAAACACACCACAGGTTTTGGTGTGTTTCACTAACTCCAGCAAGTTCAATCAGTAAAATGAAAAGCCCCCATCTCCAAAATCGGAGAACTTGCATACTAATGCCACCAGTGAACAATCGATCCTATAGGAATGATCTCGGTTGCCCAGTTCGCTAAATGTCACTTGTCCCCATGATGGTTGTAACTAGTCACCCACCTCGTGATGGTTGTAACACAGAGGAGCAGCAAAGGCACGGCTCTTTAACTCTCGCTAGATGTGAAGGAAAAGAGGAAGATCCAGTCACAAACATGACTTTTATACTGCCAGCAACTCGAACTGCTTTTCCCACACAGACATGAGACAAGTATCATGCTGGGCTACCAGACTGACTCCCCACCTGTGATGTGCAAACATAGGCAAATCTAGGACACCGTGCCAGGTGGGGGATCAAATGGCCACATAGCATCGTGGAGCTAGGGTCATGGACAAATCAATGTTTTCTCTCAGAAGCTGAGAGATCCAGGGAGCAAGGAAAAGTGCAAGAATTTTAAATAACTTACTGGAAGTCAATGTGGGGTTCACTGTGATGGGTGTAACAAAGGAGGAAACTACATGTTACACCCATCATGGAAACTATTGAGCATCTCTGCAGCCAAAGGGAATAAAGTAAACGGCCAAGACAGTGTGGATATCTTAAAACAAGATGTTGTGAGCTACACAGTACTTTAGTTTGAATACTGTGAAGTAAAATGAGTTCACAGTAGAAAACAACAAACACGTTGGTTTTAATGTCACATTTTGAGGCAAGAAAATCAGCAGTAAATTAATGTAAATTGAAAAAACTATACATGTTAGGGATGTAATTACAAAAAAACATTATGTTACCTATCTGTACTACCAACTACCCTTAAAAAGCACCACTTGCATTGGGGAAATCTTTTTTTAATTTTGTAATACAATTCAATCAAAGTGATGGGTGCCTTGGTAACCTCTTTTTGTGAACAGACCCAAAAGGCATTACAGGGCATAGTTCATCTATTATGAACTTGTACCATGCTGCTACAGTTAGTGGTATGCATGAATGCATAAATGCCTTAGCATAATTATAACAGGCTTTATACAAATATGCACAGAATTGCTTTCAAACCTAAGGTGAGGAGCTTATTGATTGTCATTATTCTACAGAATGCTATAGCAGCAAGTCTTATTGATTCTCGATTGGAACTAGGGAGAGAATATGAATCTTTTAAGAAAAATGAATAAACAGTCAAAACTTAATTTATTAAATGTTAAAAACAACAAAGAGGCCACAGCACCTCCACCAGATAGCCCCAGCCTCACTGCTGGCAGTCTTTGTTATTCGGCTTTAATTCCATGGTAACACAGGTCAATGGGAGCAGTTGCTGTGTGGGATTGAAAGTGGAGGAAGACAATAACTCAGGGGGTGGGGTAAGGCAAAACTTGTAACTTCCCTTGGGGCATCTCCCCTTCAATTCATGGTGCAGCTTTATCACCAACATGAGAATTCCACTAAGCCAATAAGTCAAGCTAATTTCTCTTGGCTTTTTTTTAAAGCTCTTAAAGCTTTTTGGCTGCTCACCCCCAACCACTTTGTTCGGACTCCAAGGTTACCTAGGTACCATGTCTGCTCACTTCCTCTTTATGTGCCTCATCTTCATAACCTCCCAGGGGCTCACCTCCCACCAGCCAGACCTCACCCCATACGCTTTGTGGACTGCACCTTTGTATCTCTCCGGAATTAACCGTCCCACCCCTACCTTGTCATTGCACCCTGGATCCCCACATACAACCCCCTAGCTGTCCTTCCAACTCTGCTACCCACCCTGGCTCCCCTTGGCTCCACCTCCTTTGTGTCTT
Organism: Neoceratodus forsteri; assembly: GCA_016271365.2. Lineage (NCBI taxonomy): Eukaryota > Metazoa > Chordata > Ceratodontiformes > Ceratodontidae > Neoceratodus > Neoceratodus forsteri. Next base: position 1,108,858,563 of record CM028129.1, on the reverse strand, counting down.
CCCAACCCTCCAAACCCTGCCCATCCCCTGCTCCACTATGGCCTCCCCCTCCTCTCAACATACTCCCAAAAAGTTAACTAGCTGCCAACCTATGGCTAGAACCTTGGTCATTCTATTACTCCTTTCTGGTAATATCCACCCTAATCCAGGCCCTGCCCCCACCAGTCCACCATCTAGGTCCTCTGGACTCTGCATTGCCTCTTTGAACACATGCAGCCTGCCAAAAAAATCTGCAGCGCTGCAATGTTGGGCCACCCTACACCAACCAGACATCATTGCACTAGTTGAGACCTGGCTCTCCAAATCTACTCCTGACTCCTTTGTCTCATTCCCTGGACACACCCTATACTGGGAAGACTGGGTGGGAAAATGTGGGGGCGGTTGTGCGATCTACATCAGCGATAACATTATTGGCCTCATGCTACCATTCCCCAAGCTCAAAAACAGAGCCCAAGCCCTCACCCTAAAAATCACCCCGGACCCCTCCAGGGGCCCACTATACCTCACAGTCTCCTATATACCCCCTAAGAACCAAAAGCCAGCAATCAAATCCCTCACTGATTATCTCTCTACCCTCCCACACAAAGCTGAACAGACACTAGTAGGGGACCTAAATGTCAACTGGCTTAGTCCCTCGGCCGCACCAATGAAGGACTCCTTCACCGCCCTCAACATGGTCCAATTAGTCACCCAACCTACTAGACTTCATCCTTCTACTGGTTCCAGCACCCTCCTGGATATCATTATCTCTAACCGCCCCCACAAAATTCAGGGCATAAAAGTTCTTCCCAACTCCCTATGTGACCACTCACCCATCCTATTCCTATGGACCTCCTCCACCCCCAAACCCATAGCCCAAACCACCTTCCAAAGACGTCTCTGCCCAGGGGGTTAAAAAAACTTAAACAACTTCTCGCCCAAATGGACTGGTCCCCCATTAATATAGTCCCCAGCATTGACATTGCACTTAATCTGTTCATGCAGGCCTTCACTAAGGCATGTGATCTCTATGCACCACTCACCAAACACTGCACCAAAAGACAAAATGCACCATGGATCACCCCCTCCCTACTCCAAAAACTGAAGGAAAGAGACAATCTCTGGTACAAAGCTACAGAGTCTGGCAGGTAGACTGACAGACAATCCTATAGTGCTGCACACAATGGATGCACGCGAGCCATCCGGAAGGCCAAAGCAGACCACTATCAAAGTACTCTTACTGCCACATGGGGGTCTGCACGGACCTTCTGGAGTAATATAAAAGAACTTAATGGGAAATCACTCTCCCCACCTCCCTCCCAGCTCACCATTTCCACTGACCCACTTACCATAGCAAACTGTCTAAACACCGCCTTCACTGATCTCAGCACTGTCCTCCCCAGTTGTTTTTTTGACCCTGTGCCCAAATCCCAACCCCCAACCCTGCAGCGCCCTCATTTGCCCCTGTGCAAAATATCTACCCATGAAGCCCATCCATACCTGCAAAAGGCACTAAATAGCAATAACCCTAGCAATGACTCCTTAGATGCTAGGCTCCTTCGGCTAGTCCACGATGAGGTCCTCTAATGGACCTACTCAACAGATCCCTTTGCCGGGGGCAATTCCCCAGTGCCTTGAAGACAGTCGTCATTACCCCCATTCATAAAAGTGGTGACAAATCCTCCCCAGTAACTATTGATTCATCTCCATTCTCCCCCCACCAAAGCTTTAGAAAAAGTGGTTGCCACACAGCTCACTGAATACCTAGCCAAGCATGACATATTATGCCAGGAGCAGCATGGCTTCCGTTCAGGCCACAGCACTACCACAGCCCTCCTAGAATTCACCAACTTCCTACACTCCTCTCTAGGCTCCAGTAACATTGCTGAAGCTGTGTTCATAGACCTTTCCAAGGCCTTTGACACGGTCTGCCATCCACTCCTTCTTGACTCCCTCTACCAACTTGGCTTCTCCACGGGCCCCCCTGGCATGGTGTGCCAGTTACCTCTCCACCCGGTCCCAATGCATCAAAATAAATGGGACCCTATCTGACACACTACCTGTCTGCTCCAGGGTGTCCCAGGGTGTCCCAGGGCTCCATCTTGGGTCCACTACTCTTCACCCTCTACCTAAACACTTTTCCAAAGGCCTGCTCCGAAAAAATTCTACTGTATGCAGATGATGCCGTGCTCTATGCCTCACATCATAAACCTACTCCCCTCCAGGACTCCCTCCAACACAACTTCTTTCAGGCCGAAACATGGTTCTGGGACCATAGACTGGTCATAAACCTAAAAAAAGACAAAATCAAAGATTTTCTCCCACCACCACAACAAAGTGAAAAGTGCACCTCTCCTCATCATCCCCAGCACCCTGCACCCCTTTGAACAGGTATCTATCTACAAATATCTTGGGCTAACCCTCGACTCTGCCCTTACCTTCCATGACCACATAAACACCCTATCAGCCATCGCAAACACTCGGATGGGACTCCTTTACCAGCACAAGGACTGCCTCCCTCCTGATGCCCTTAGGCTTGCCATTACTTCCTCTATACTGTCCCTAATGGACTATGGTCTCCCTGTGTATGGGGCAGCAGATAATTCCGCACTCCAGAAAATTCAAATCTCCCTAAACAAGGCCTGCAGGCTCCTAACTGGTGCCCCTAGACTCACCCACACCTGCTCCCTCTATTCCACTGCCAATCTCCTCAACTTCGATGAAAGACTCCACTACCAGACCTGCCTACTGATCAAGAAAATTCTGCTCGGTCATTCCCCTCCTGGGGTCACCACCTATCTCCAACCTGCCACCCACTCTATCTCTACCCGCAACTCAGACAAAGCTATACTGGTGGTACCCAGGGTAAAAACCTCCCTTGCCCAGAGATCCTTCTGCTATGGGGCCCCTGTCTGGTTTAATGTACTCCCAGCCACCATCACCACCACACCTAATATTGCCCCTTTCAAAGTTGCTGTCCGCAACCACCTCCTCAATGTCTGCTCCTGTAACTGCAACTAGCCTGCGCTCTCATGCCCTCTAGGGCCCAAACCTTTGACAAAGTCCATTTATGGACTGCCACCACTTACAACAATGTCTAATACACCTCTGGCTCATGAATAAGATGGATTGTACTGTAACGGATGCTCTCTCATGGTAACAATGTTTTGCTGTGCTTATGTAACTATCTGTATCCAAAACTGTATATAATGTTTGTAAACAAGTCTGTAACCTATACATGATGGCTATTCCATTGTAACTGTACCCTCTCTGATTTTTTTTTTCTGTCCTCCATGTGACAAGGTACCTTTGTAAATGAGCCGATGGCTCAAAGGTTGTAAATCCGATATTTCAAATAAATAAATTCCACGGTATATCAATGCCATATGTGGAAGCCAAGCAGCAAAGATGGCTTGTGGCTACTGGGACCACACCTGACCCCCATCCTCGTAGGTACCTCAGAGCAGCTCCCCCAGACTGGATCAAGGTGCTAGGCCTGAAATGTCCCCCCCCCCACATGCTGTTTCTCTGAGTGTTTTCTTGCAGTGCTATTATAAGCCTACTGCCTAGTTGTAGGACACCTTGGTCCAGGCCCAACAGGTCACTGGGTGACAGGCTGCATCAAAAAAAAATTGTTTGGTGCTGTGCCATGAATATGTATGGAGATGGGGTGCAGTAGTGATAGAGCCACATGGGAGAGAATGAGTGGGACAGTGACTTGTGTTGCATCAGAAGTTTGCAGTACCAGTGGTGGCATTGACATCACTCTGTGGATATGCCAATGTCAGCTTTCTGGCATTCTGTGAGGAGGGTCACAAAGAGAGAGAGAGTAGGAGAGGATAATGCCCCATATTACCAGCTGCATAGGACATCTATGGACTACATTACTACCTGCATATCTGTGATCTGGCAGTAAATTGGTATTGAAGCAGACTCCCACCACCAATTTTAAAAGTTACGCCAACCCATGATGACACAACCAAAGGTAGCCAGGAAGCCAGGGCTGCTGTCAGATGCTGAAATACACACTTCATGACAATCTGATGGGCATGTGGATGGGACCGGCATGGACAGTCAGTGAATATGCCAACATCCTAGTGTACCACTTGCCACATATAGCAACATAGAAATTGTCGGAAGATAAGGACCACAAGCCCATACAATGTGCACAAAAGCCCAACACTACTTTGTGGCTTCTGACCCTACCTGGTCAATGGCTTTTCACCCCTCCTTCCCACCTATACTCTACCCCATCCAGAGTATCCACCCTGTTGCAGATCTTGGTGTCCTCTGTAAACAGGCAGACCTTCCCCTCCAGTCGTACAGCAATGTCAGTAATGAACTGATTAAACAGGACTGGCCCAAGGACTGATCCCTGAGGTGCCCTGCTGGCCACTCCCTTCTCCCCTGATTGTATCCCATTTTCCACTACCCTCTGATTCTCGTATGTTACCCAGTTCCTAACTCAGTTTATCACCTTGTGCCCATCACTGAAGGGAAAGGAGGAACACTGCACACCAAGGGAAAACATTAATTCCTTTCCTGCCATTGCGTTGTGAGGGTGTGGACCACCAGCCATCAGGGAACACCTTCAGTAAGTATCATTCCATGGATTGGCCAAAGGGGGAACGCTACATGCCATGGAAACTCTGTAACTTCTATGGGGCCACGATTACAGAAAGGAGGGAACCAGTAGCCACCATGGAAAACCTTACTTATCTATGGGGCCACTGATCATTAAGGGGTGGGGGAATAGTACAGACACCAGGGAGTACTGTGTCAGGTTTCAGTTGGTGCTATGTGCACTGCACAAGGGGACCGGTCAAGATGGTATTGCACGGCAATCATACTGTGAATATCTGACCACGCTAATATTCGGGTCAGTGTGCCACTCCCTGAATCTTTCCTGGGTCTGGGCAGAAGCCCTATTTGCCTACACTGACAGGGCTTCTCAATGTTGCACATCTTCGAAAAATCTGGTTTTGGTGAGTACTCTTGGATTTGCAGCAGGCCACTATTTTCAGTATTGGACCCCAAATGTTTGTACTGTGTACTGGAATTATCTGTTTCCACCTACTTAGGCAGGGAACAAAGATGTAGTATCTGGTCTTATTTACACATGGATACTTGACCATGCTGCGGCTGGGGCCAGATAGTAAAAAGAATGCTTCAACACCAAACCCTGTTGCCTGCACACACCGGTGTCGCACAGCACTGCCGCATTCCAAAGCCTGGATAACATGGGCATAGTGTGATTTTGCAGGGGCTAAAAATGTAGGCGGTTGCAAGGAAACACTAGACTAATATGGTGCTGGGGACCGGACTCTCATAACAAGAGCAGTTAGCGGAGGTTGTGCATCACTGCACCATACAACACATTGTGCTCCAGTGTCTAGAGGTGCCCACCTCCCTCCGATCACAGGTCTAGAAGACTTATGTCAAATCCACGGTGTCCACTGGTCCCTCCACCAAAATGACACCAGTTCCCATAATGTTTCCAAAAGGTCCTTGTGTCCAGTGGTCCCTCCCCCCCAACCAACACCCATTCCCATACTGTTTCAAAATGCCCCTGTTGTCCAATGTGACAATCCTCCCTTTCCAAACCATATCCTGTATTAATGTAACAATTCCCTGGTGTGCGGTGCCACCCTCAGCTAATCCAGATCCTGTACAAACAAAAGGCCACCACCACAGAATGTCACAGCCCCCCTACCCCCACACACACACACGGCCATGGCAGTGGTGCCACAGCTATACAACTCCATTGTAAGTAGCCCCCAACAAAAATTGCCAGACTCATTACCAGCAAGTAGAGGTACCTGCAGCCCCAGTCAACTCCCATTGGTGGTGGTCCACCCACCACACCCACTGCACCATTGACTGACCCACTGGTCCTGCTTACCATACAGACAGTGCTGGGCTGAAATGATGGTGAGTGCAGACCACACCTCACAGCTTATTGGCCACCCACCATGTGACAGTACCAGGGAACGCTCTTCCAATTTATAGGATCATCCCTATAAATAAGCACTGCACTCCCTGTTGCTGTCACATGGCAGGTGGCCAATTAGCTGTAAGGTGCAGTCTGCCACCCACCATTGTTTCAAGTGGCACTCACTGTATGGTAAGCAGAACCAGTGGGTCGGTCAGTGGTGGGTGGGGTGGGGATACCATCACCAATGGGGTTGGCTGAGGCTGTGTGTGCTGCTACTTGTTGGTAATGAGACTGGCAATTGTTTGCATGGGGGGACTTCACAACGGAGTTCAACGTCTGTGGCAACCCAGCCATGGATGGGGAGTTGTGACACATCAGTGGGGGGAGGGCTTTCTTTTGTATGGAAGTGTATGAACCACTGCATACCAAGGAATTCTTACTTTGTTATGTGGAAATTACTTCTGAGGAAGTTGGGAATCCAATAGCAAGGGGGGACAGTTCATGGGATGGGCAATTGTCAGTGCTAAAGTGACTCCAGTCACATGCACATAACCCCATAATGGGCATGCAAATGGACTCTTGGTGCCTTACATGCCCAATGGACTCATTTGTATGGGGCTGTGGACCACTTCATATAGTGCCTTGGAACTAGGTATTGCTGTGGTGAAACAACCTGAAGGGTGAGACCAAGTGAGGAGTTGGGTAAACAGATAGACATTGCGTGGTACAGTGGCAGCTGAATCAGACAATCAGCAGTTACTTCTGAGATATGTTCCAAGAAGAATGGTAATGACATGGAAAAAAATTCTGTTTTTTGTGTCACAGACGGTCTCCTGGTAGAAATGTTACCTATGTCGCTGTTTAGGACAGCTTGTCCCAATGTACCTCTATAAGTGCTGGACTGTTACTTCATGCCATTATGTTACTTGTGGGCTTTATTGCCATGAGGTGATGCATACTGTGTGGCTGTGGCGGTATAAGAGACCAGCTGAAAGTATCTCTCAGTCAATCTGGATTCAGTATTTCATACACTGATTTCAGACTATAAAACAACCCACAGTGGCAAAGACAAATGAAATTGGAATGGCAACATCACCAACCTGGGGAATGTGTTGGGGATAAAACTGTTGGTAAAGTGAACATCATCACCTCCTATCAGAAACTGGAAGCAGTGCTGGGCAAGGAGAAGCAGTAGGCAAGGATTGTAGACATTGAAAGTGGTGGAGGTGACTCCATACAAAATGGTTAGTGTGATCTGTGTCAATGCCATTCTGCCACAATAAAAGTGTACAACAATGCCAGTCCGGTGTCCCCAAGCGTACATCATTTGGGCAACATACAGCCATTACCACCTATACCATTCTTTAGTCTCACAAATATTAACGCCATGAAAATCACATGATAACAGTGTTTCAAACAATAACTTGATAAATTAGGCAGGAAGTCATGTCAGAACAAATCACACTGTGAAACAGCTGTCAATCATGACAACTGAACATGCATTTAGTTACAATGACAGTAATCTACTGTGAATCAGTTCCTACTAGCCATATGTAGCCTAATCAAAAGTGACTTGCACTCTGAAACAAACTATAACAGCATATGATCATGAAACGTGCACATGCATACAAGACAACATGCATATATAAACAGAAACAACTGCTGTGGCCATTGTCTTCCTGGTGGGTAGAAGCAGATGTAGTTACTGCTCTTCACACATTGGGTGGCGATTGATATCCTTTATATTCCTCAGATGGAAATGCTGTCCTAATTGCTGTGACAACGCAGGAAGGTAAAATCTTCCGGTTGTATCGTCCAAGTTTTTTCCAGATCATGCACACAAATTGATGGTATGCAATATGGCAAAAAGATCTAGGGCAACAGGAGAATGAAAAAAAAAGGACATTAGTACACATTCTAATTCCAGCAATGTCCAAATATATTTATGGCTCAAGAAAGGTACCGCTACTGTAGGTCTCTTAGTTGATTTGTATTCCATGTTCCCACCTTCCATGTAGCTTTTCAGGACTGATGGCATGACAACACAAACACCGCCCCATTTAACTTATGATGCAGTGACACATTTGCAAACCACAGCATCTTGGTGATGTGCATATGGACGCTTTCATTTTTTTCTTTCTGAGCCCACAAGACAGACATTTACAATGCCATGGGAGTCCGTACAGTGAGCCACGGTCACATGCTCAAACGTCTCACAATAAAGGAATCTGCAGATCACGGGAACAAGTTCCATTGGTTACCATGGGGCTGTGTCTTTACATATACTTTCGAATGTATTACAGGGAGAATTCAAATGCATTACAGCCACCGCTTAACTAACAAGGGTTTTATTACTTGAGCGGTGTCTGTAATTTGTTAGTATTCAACATTAAAAAGTAATACACATAGTAATGAATGGAGCATGACTCAGCGCTACACAGATTACTGCATTGAGACACGAACAAGTGCGGGTGCATGGCTTGCATTCATTTTTTACATCGACCCCAAAAATTTACCAGGGACTAGAACTTTGTAGGTGGTCTCCCCAACCTCATTTTTTTTGAAAGTCCCGGACCACTGAACAAGAAATCCTAGTGAGAGCCATGAAACCCATGGGGCAGTGTCATGCCGGGAACAGTGGTAAACTGCCCCACAACCAAATGGCAGCAGTGAGCAGCAATTCCCGCACACACCATTTTGAGTTTGTCAGTACTGCTCCCGCTGAGACAACAGAACCCCCACAAAATCAACAACCTTTTCTTTTTTTGTTTTCAATTCTATTTATCTCCTCCTTGTGGTGGTGCAGCTCTTGACCCCCTATCTGCCTTTCTGTGTGGACCCCTCAGGCTCCCACCCAACCCAGCCTCCGCCATGGCCATGAGACAGGGAGGACCATGACTTACCCCTCAAGGAGGGGCCTCCCAAGGGGGAAAGGGAGGAGACCAACATCACTCTGAGCCCCTGACCCAAAGAGGCATGCTTTGTTCGGCCCGGTGACAGCATGGGTCCATCGGGGGTGTCCTGATGCATGGTCAGAAGGGTTTTCTACTTTGGTTACCCCTAAGAGGAGGACATACAATGATGCCAGTAGACCAGGTAACATGCTCCAGTATGACCGCATAGGCGTCTGCCTCCTCCTTCTTCCATAGCCACAATGGTTACAGCTGTCTGAGCACCCAGTCACCACTGTATGCCACTGTGGTGCCAGAATCCACAGATCTCTCCCAGTGAGAGGACAGCTTGCTAAGCAGCTGCTTAGTCCTGCTCTCCCCCACCCAACAGCAATGACCCATGCTTACTACAAACCTTTGTCTCCTGCATAGCATGAGGTGTGCCGTCCAGCGCCTCAAGCCTCAGCGCAACAGGGCTAGCATCAACAATCTTCTTCAACAAGTACGGAGTAGCAGGATTGTTGCATGACATCACATGTTAGCAGTATTTAATACATAAGTAGTAGGGCGCAGTAAGGCTAATGCAGGCCACTCAGCAGGAAACATAATGGTAACAATACAGTGGTGAACAGCAGATCACTATACTGATGATATGTCATGGTGCACATGGATGGAGGATGCATACACATGAATATAGAAGCAGTACATCTGGAGCAATCTGGCTGCAAATGGAGTAGGGGAAATGTGGAGGGAAATTAATGCAATTGGACTTGGTGCATATGGATGGTGAAGCATGATTATGAGCATACAGCAGGACATGTATTTGCTTCAGCATTGCCATACTACAAATATGCAAAGAATAATACAGTACAGAATCCCTCAGTTGTACCTGAGAAGATGTAGAAGCATAAACAGTACAGCGCTGCACTTGTATTTTTTTATCCAATAATGTCAGCAGTTCACAATTCACAATCCACACCAAACAAATTTATACATAGCCATCAGGGACAACTGGGTGACAGAGACACTGGCTTTGTACCACCATATTGTTGTTGATTGTGAAATGTCAACTGACAACATTCTTGGATAAAAAAAAACACGTAGAATTGTACTGTTTGTGGCTCTACTTATTTGCAGGACCACACCAACTGCAGTTTTAGGGTGCATTCTTCTTTTCATATTTGTAATATTTCTTGGGCTAGCAGCCCTGCTTTGCACCCTTTCTCTGTACAGTGAGCACTGCACTTCTTGTCTTTCTTGACAAACTACATTCCATGGGGGCACCGATGGAACATGGCAGAGACCATTGTTTTCAAATTCTTTTTCCCTGCAGTCAGAGGTCCCACCAGTAACTCCCTCAGGCATAGTCATCTGACAGTCATTCTCCCGCCTACCCAAGATCCTACCACTTCAAGCCCCTGTCTGGAGCTCCTACCACTCGTAAACCAGCTGCCCCCCACCTGTGCATACCTCCCCAGTGAGGTTGACTCTTCTTCTTGGTGCCTTTCATATAATCTAATCTACTTAGCAGGCAGAGAGCATGAAGGGGGAATGTGGGGTCTTGATATGGGCAGGTTCCAGCATTGGGAGTGGATGGCCAACTGCATGGCCCATTGTCATCCTCCTGGGGGCCGGAGATTTTCCTGGTTCTGTTAGCCACAGAGGCAAGGATGTGCAGTGACATCAGCATGTAGCAAGTATGCACCCGCCCACAGGATGTTCACATCGCCTCCACCCCTACTTGACTATCCCCCAATTGTAGCACTCCCAGACTCCACTAGGGGCCACAACTGTCATGGATACACAGCCTTCCCTCCACATGAGAGGAAAGCAGTCCACTGGATGCTCAGTCTTGTCATCCCTGTCTGACCCACTGCGCCAAGAGTACACTCCCGAACCCAGGTTGCATGTTTGTTGGACACAAGGTAAGGCACATGCCTAAGCCCTCAGAGCCACTGGGATGGTCTAAGAAGACACCATGTTGAATGTAAATAACCATGTACATGCAGTTTCCATGGTAAGAAATCTTGGTAGGTATTGTTTAGGCTGAAACTTAGAATCCCAAAAGTCATGGGAGCGAGTTCAGTCTACTGACAGTGAGACGCCCAACAGGAAGAAAGCTGATGCTGACAGAGGTACGGTAGTGGATGTGACAAATTGCTACCCTACCCCTAGCCAGGCACCACAAGGGACTACAAATGTGGAAGCTGGCAGAGCTGCTCCGGTGGTGTGGAGGTTTAACCCACTACCAGCTCAGCCACCATGGTCTGGTGGACCCAGGTTCTGTTTCTGATCACCAGAAATTTTGTTACCACACTATTCCCCCCCCACGTATTTTTTTTTTTTACTCTGAGGTCCACGTAGACCCCCCCCATTACATGTAAGTACCTTGTGGTGTACAGATATTCAGTCTCCTGAACTCGGTGTTGTAGGGTTTGAGATACTGAATTTTGCCGGCCTGGTGGTGCTGAGGGTTGAGGCGCTGGACGCCACACCTCGCACCATGCCGGTGACCTGGGTTTGGGAACAGACTCGGGCTGCTGGAGACTGTCAGGGGAGAGGGAAGGACTGAGTGTCCCACGACTGCTCTCCTTCCTCTGGGGGGGAGAGGCAACACATCACACTGTAGCGGCAACTGGCAGAGGCCAGCCTCACTAGAGTAGCGTGCACAGTAGGGGGGGAGCATGGTGGGCATCAGCACATATGTGCCCTGACACCATTGCACGTGTGGCTCCCTGGGGGAAACTAAGGCGGACAATAGCGAGGTGATCTCAGTGGCTGATGACCATGCCCTGTGCCCCCAGTCATGAGAGGAACCTTCCAAGGGGTGCAGAGTGATGAAAGGCCAGCTCTGTGTGAAGGGGGAGCCAGACCAGGTCCGGGTGCTGGTGCTGGCAGCTGGAGATCACTAGGGTCCGCTCCACAGGAGGCAAAATAAGTAGTACTATAAAAAAAAAGAGATTCTGAATTTCAGTATTTCAAAACATATCAGAAATCTTGCATAGTCATTCTCTGGGACGTCATCATCAATTAGACCCTCCTGCTCCAGGAACTCATAGAAAGATACGAGTATGGCATCTCAGTCCACACAGTTTACTCAGAAACATCTGAGTTCTGTGATGCAAGGAAGATGCTCCTCTTTACATATCTGTGCAATAATGGGGAGTTCAGCACAACAAATACATTCTCGTGCTGTCTCCATAACACCACAGTTATCACATGTACACCTGTGTAGACACAAAAAAGAAACACAGAGTAAGTAATTAAGAAAATGTAGAGAGACAGGAAACAACAAAACACAGGAAACATGTCACTGACGACAGATATGTTATAATAAAGATGAAGTCAGTGAAATGTGCATAGCGAAAGTTGTCCAGTATGTGAAAAACAGCATGTATGGTGGCACTGTGGGCTGAGGTACATACCACTTTACCTGTCCCATACTGGCACCACCCTCTAGGACAGCACCATCAGGATGAAGGCGGTGTAACTTTAGGAAGGTGGGGTCAAGGATACAGCTTCCTAAAGAATGCTGTCCTCCTCCTCAAGAGTGAGAGCTCCAAGGTCTGCTGCTTTACTTCCACCTGAGTGACCATTGTTTGCCATGCTGGTACCGCGACAACCGGCAGGGGTGACATTCACAGGTGACACACAGTACCATGATGACATCATCAGCACACCACTCATTGTGGCATCTCACAGGACTCTGCTGGGTACACAGAAAACTCCACATGTGGAATGATGCAGCAGCCTGGTCCACAGGACCTGCACCTGACTAATCATGCACATCCCTCCACACAATCAGATCCTTCTGATATAAAATGTTAAGGGAATGGCATCTGTCACCCTGAACCCGGGGGGTGGGGGGGGAGGAGGAATGTCTGGGGTACACACACAAAAGTCCTAGGACACAACAACGTCATGGGCTAGGAGGCTGGCACAGGAAAAAAGGGAGTAGGCAGAATGAGCCAGAGTGAAAAACACATGATTGACATAACCATGTGACAGAATTTTGGATACAACTGTAGCTAACAGTCCCACCCCACCACCCACCACTACCAGCCCGGGCCTGCAGGAGTAAGATGATTGTGCTGGTGAACACCAGGCCATGATAGCACTGGACACCCACCCCTGGATGTGTAACACTCAGCTGTGGCATCAGGTTGTATCTTGCTGTTGCACTACACAGACCAAAGTCGGGGGGTGCGGGGGGGAATGCATGCCTCCAAGTCTGTGTGACTGTAATGTGTGGGGGGGCAGGTAGGCTATCCAGATGTTGCCATTAGGGATACATGCCCAAATGTAATGCAGAGAAAACAAAATTGGACCAGTCCACCACCACAGTCAACCTTAACAGGTACAATAGAGTAACACTTTTATAATTGTGTCTACAAATAACAAACACTCACTGGGATGCTCCGCTTGTACATAACTTCTTCCACACCACTCCACAAACAGCAATGCCCCCCCCCACACACACACACGCCACCACCAAGAACATGTTGACTTTGTTTACCATAAATACCTGGTGATACAGTGCCCCCCAACCCATATACAAGGTCTACTGGAATGTATGTATAATACATGGTCAGTGAGTCCCCATCCTCCACCAGCATCAACACCACCACCACCACCGAAAAGGAGATGCATATAGAAATATACACCAGTGTATGGCATTCATTGTGCTACATCTAGTATGGGATTCAGGACAGTACTGTTGAGGTAGGACACTGCAGAAACAATTTCAAGTTTCTAAACACTAATGGCACTTCATTATAATACTTCCCAATCAACAAAAGCCAGAAAACATTCATACCATGAAGTGGGCAGCATATGGTGTCTTTCAGTGGAGGTATCAGGCTCAGAATTCTCCTCATCTGAACTGCTGTTGGAGTGCATATTCTGGACTTCGGCTGCTGCTTCAGATCGTTCTAGCTCAAACATATATGGTTGAGCCAAATGAAAGAAATCCTCATTGTCATCAATGTCTAATTCAGAAGCCATTATTCCTTTAGGATCCTGCAACTTGTACACTCTCCCTGTAAAAGCAGCAACACTAGCAATAGAAGGGCTACCAGAGCACTGTAAGCAGTGTCTCACTCTGATGACGTCACACCAATGCGCAGCACTCAGTACAGGTGGGAGCTCATTAAAAACAGAAATGGGAGCACATTCTTAGAAGCGGCAGCAATAAAATTAACATTTCAGCACAAAAATTAAAGTTCTGCACTTCGGACCAACTCAGACTGCAAGGCAACACCTGAACTGACATATTGCAGGTAACAGATTTTAAAAACATCACAAAGATAAAAACGCTGGTTTAGTTGTCCCTTAAACAATGAGGAAGTGGCAGTGGTGTAATTGAGATCTTTGTTTAATAGGCCGTTGGCCACAGCTCTGTTCTGTAATAGCTTGGCCAAAGGATCTCCCTAGTGCAAAAGCAACTCGAAGAGGAACACTATCATCCAGCACCATGCAAAATCCTTTGTGGAACTCTGCATGTCAGCTGTCTCATTTACTTCCTCAAGGACCATCCGCTTCATCCAGCCAATGGATTCTATAAGTAATTATTTTACAGTCCCACACTGTACCAGGAACTCTGACCATCAGGTTCTCACCATCCCTCGCTGCAGAACCTCCCAGGGGCAGAGGTCATATGCCTACTGGGCACCACTTTGGCTCAATAACCTCGCCACTGAACATAACGCCATGCAGAGATTGGGGCTTTTCAAGACCAAGCTAAGACAACACCTACTGAAGAAAAGCTCCTGTGACTGTACTTTCTAATTACTCCACACACACCCACTTCTGACTCTGGTCTTATTCACCTTTCAGGTTATTACCATCTCCTCGCTACTCCTAGTTTGTCCTTCTACCCTGAATTGGCCCCATTTTTGCCCTGCAATACCCTGCACTCTCCTCTCCCACCTCCCCTAAATAGTCATCATGCCCGCCCCCCCACTCAGCACCCCCTACTCTCCTTTCTGGATAGCTGCTTACTGTCTTTTACCTGACAATGCCACCTAGGCTGCTACTGTTACCTGAATTATCCTAGTGTTAAAACCATCTCTGTTTCCTATCTACAATGTATTTTTGTCTATGTTTACTCACCTAGCTAGATACTCCTAAACCCACAATGTATATATACCCACCCTTTACGAAGTGGAACCTTTGTAAAAGAGCGGTCTCCCACTCAAAGGTATTGTAATCCAAGATTGAATAAATAAATAAATAAAATAAAAAATTTAAGTAGCTGTAGGAGAAACACTGCAGTCACTACTGCTACTGACTCCTGGGAACAGCAGTGCTAGCTGTGCAAAGTTGCAGTGGGAAGTGAATGATGCAGCACTGATAAAAAACAACATTGGAAGGTTCTCCTAGCAAAAATGTAATGTGCATAACTATTAAATTATAAGGTGTGCACAACAGATACAGCACTAGAGCTGCAGAGGTATTTTGTTTATGGAGGACCTACAAGTGAACATATGGAGTCCCAGGTATTAAAGAAGAAACACACATATTAACCCCCCCCCCATGTTACCCTGCTGATTAGCTATTTTATGTGTCAAAATAATTTGACTTTATCACTTCTTGTGGTTCATGTTAATGATTGCTTCATGAGAATATATACAACATTTTTTCTGCTGTTGCCTCTAGGAAGATAGGCACTACCAAGCCTACCACTAGAAAGCAGTGCATATTTGTATAGAGCAACTTGCAGCAGACGCATACTGTACACTCATGAGATGGTGGTGGTGGATAGTGCTACTGCTGCTATTGTTATGGAGCAATTGGCTATCCTGGGTAATGGACTTATAGGCTATGGGTATTTTTAAATCAAAATTGAATGTTTTGAAGGACCACATTTCTGAATAGTATAAATAATGTTCCTTTTATGTTGATTGCGCGCATGCGCAAGAAACATATTGTGGCTGCTTTCTCCACAAGCAGGTTGTGGAGGCCTTTAAAGGCTTGTTCAGTGCCCCCAATGCCGTGGCATACTGCTGCTGACACTAGTTCAGCCAGTGTGCCACCAACTTGTAAAAAATCAGCCTCTGCAATCAGGGACCACCTCGTCATTGCAGTGTTAGCCATTCGCTGCAATGAGGGAGCGACCCGTCATTGCAGAGCGGGATCTAGAAGCCCTGATATTGTTTGTGAACATGGCGGTGGCTTGCTGCCGTGTTCACAAACAATATTAACCCCCCCACCGTGTTTATTTGCTGATGGGGGCCCCAATCCCCATCAGCTTCAGTGCACCAATGTTAATTTTACCGACCGAGCCCACTCACTGTCGGCAGTATATAACACCTCGCTTTTATTGTCTCGCCGCCGGGTGCCCAATCCCATCGGCATAATGTAATGCCCCCACCCCTTTGTTGTGCTTGACGGGTGCCCAATCTCTGCTCGGCTAGCAGCTGCACCCCAAAGTAAGATTCGGTGGCACACTGGGAGCCCACCCCAGCATGCCACATGCCTCTGTAAAATAAAAATGGTCCCACAACATCTTTTGTTTTTTTTTAACCTGTAAAAGGAAACTGTACCTCAGGCGGTCTCCTATCTCCCCACCCACAGCCGCACCCACCCACTGCACACCCTGCCTCCCCACCCCCATACTTACCTCTGGGAGCTCGGTGCAACGATCTTGTGGACCGGAACACGCTGCACTCTTCCAAAGCCGCCATGAACTGAAGAAATGCCGTAAGCTGTATAATGGAATAAATGTTTTTTTCCAAATTTAATGCATATCTCAGTCATTTTTTGGAATTTTGGCACCAAATTCAACATGGAGTTTTGGACCCCTCCTCATGAATTCTGGAACTGTCATGGCATTAATCGGCCCGGAAGGTGGTTTTCGCGGTCACTGCACAGAATCACCTTTCAGGGCTGATTAACAAAATGACAGTGCCAGGGTTCATGAGGTGGGCTCTCAAAAAGCCTATGTTGCAAATTTGGTGGAAAAAATCCAAAAAATGACTGTTTTACAAGCGTGCGTTGGGCAGTTGCTATACACGCTCGTAAATTCGCAAATTTTCAATATTTTCACGTGAGATTTTCAACATTGGCATTTTTTCACACCTTCTTGTGAACAGTACAGCTGTTATTGTTCACATCCTGGCCAAAATGTGTTTTCGCAGTTCCAGAGCAGAATAGCGTGGTCGCTGTGGGAAATTAGTGTTCGGGACAGATTAAGAAAATGACAGTGATACTGTTCATGAGTAGAGGTCCTAAAATGCCTATATTGAAAATTTGGTGATGATAGCCCATCAAATGACTGTGTTACAAGTGTGCGTTACGCACTGTCCACGCACACTTGTAACTTCGCAGATTTGTAATATTGCCTGCCAGATCTTCAACAGTGGCATTTTTTCACATCTCCTTATGAGCAGTACAGCTGTAATTTTTCACATATTACCCAAAATGTGTTTTCACAGTTCCTGCGCAAAATAACGCGGCCACTGTGGGAAATCAGTGTTCGGGACAGATTAAGAAAATGACAGTGGCACTGTTCATGAGCTGAGGTCCTAAAATCTCTATGTTGAAAATTTGGTGATGAAACTCCATAACATGACTGTGTTACAAGCGTGCATTGAACTGTTTCCACGCACCCTTATAACTTTGCAAATTTGTAATATTTTCACGCCACATTTTCAACAGTGGCATTTTTTCACACCTCCTTATGAACAGTACAGCTATCATTTTTCACATCCTGGCTAAACTATGTTTTTGCACTCCTAACAGAGAATAGCATGGTCTTTGTGTGAAATCAGTGTTTAGGACAGATTAAGATCGAGCAAGTGAGGGGGGGGAGTGACCGAGCTCAACTGAGTTCTGTCGGGACTGCTGCGGATTTGTTTGTGGGCAGAAAAAGGCTCCAACGCAAGAGCCCAGTACAAAAGGGCAGCCTATAGCACTAGGAGAAACAGAACAAGAGAGCGAGTGAGGGAGGGGGAGTGAGCAAACTCACCGGAGTGCTGTCAGGACTGCTGCGGATTTCTTTGTGGGCAGAAAAAGGTGCCAATGCAGGCAGGAGCCCCGTACAAAAGGGCAGCTTGCAGCGCCAGGACAAACAGAATGAGCGCATGAGAGAGAGAGAGAGAAAGAGACTGAGTGACCTCAATGGAGCTCTGTTGGGACAGCTGCGGTTTCTTTGTGGACAGACTGTAATAGGGGTAAAGTCTGTCTCCCCTAAGGCTGCGCCAACCTTATTTTGTCTGAAAACATTATGTATATGGCAAATGCTGGTTCATGGAGCTAAAAGCTTATAAACCCTTATAAGGAGCTAAGCTACAGTTGCAATACTAATGTGCTTCTTTTTAGCATTATAATTTAGCAGAAGTAAGTAATATCTGGGCTCACGTGACTGCAAGCACAGACACAGACTAGTGTCCAAAATCTCCTTATGATTAGCTTTACTGACTGCCTTATATGGACAGTCTAAGGTCTTAGCTGAAAACTTATCTCTTTCCTCTGAACTATGGTGACTGGTGGTAACAACACATGTTGCCCACCATATATGGATAAATAGCCGTATTCTGCTTATATTTTTGTACTGACTAGAGGTGAGATCATACTCATACCAGGAAAAATATGTTATAACCTTATAAGTTGATGTGTGTGCTGTTTTTGACCAATCATAAGTAGTTCTAAAAATAGATGTATTGCTTTTACTATATAAGTAAGCTTGTACAGCCTGTTATTTGAAGAATGTACCATTCGTAACTTGCAACTTCACGCTGTGATTATTACTATAATCATTAAAATTCTTCAGCCATCAGTCTCGCCTCTGTTCGTCTCCTTTCTAAGCACCTGTAATTAGTAATTTACCAACTATAGATTCTCACAACGCTTACAATTGGTGCCGGGACTCGGATTCGAACCGAGGTTGCTGCGTGCTAAAGAGGCTGTCTAGCTGCTGGTCGGTTGGGCAGCCAGCCCCATAGCAGGGTGAGGATGCTCGGAGACGTGTTACTGCTGGCTTAAAGTGAGAAGGAAAGGTACACACAGACAGCCACAGCCACTTGACAATCAGGTGATGTATGCTTCTCTTATTTATTTAAAGTAATTAAAAGTAATAAAAAGGTAATACTTAACTCTGTAGGAACTCATGGGGCAGAGTAGGTAAGTGAAGATACTGGGACTTGCAAGCCGGACCTCACCAGGGAGCCATAAGACGTAGCCAAACAGGCTGGGGCACCAGTGCATGGGTGAGCCCAGCTGTGGAGGCTAGGCAGGCAAATAAGAAAAATGAGTATGGAAACCATAATAGGTAATTTTTTGGGGAAGCATCTAAAGGGGGGAGCATATGAACCAGTGCCTGATGATCAACAGGCGCAATTATATTTACTCAGCAAGTGTCCCTCCTATGTAGAAGTAAAAATGAAAAGAAATTTTGCAAATGCATTGCAAGGGTTGTGCGTATAATCAGACCATTGTGTGTCACCAAAACAAAGAATTAATACAGTTAAAGGAAGAAAAAGATGGAAGTGATATGTTAGTAAGGCGATTAATGAAACTGACACTAGAACATAAAGATAGTGTTACAAAGAGTCAATATCAAGAGTTAGAACAAGAGCGGGATGATCTTAAGGCACAACTAATAAAAGTAAAAGGAGATTTGTGCCTGTTAGAGAGAGATCGTGCCCTCTTACAAATTAAATTAGATCAGCAATCGCAAGAGCACGCTGCTGAGACTAGGCGCCTCTACGGCGAGATCCAAAATGCTGCAAATAAAATACAAGAATACAAGAGGCGCAAAACCCATCAGATAACCTCCAAAAGTGGAAGAGAAGGAGGTGGTAACAGTCAAAATGGCCCGGATAGACACGGGGAACCTCGTTAACAGGAGGTACTATGTCAGCAACTACTAGGTATCAGCAGGAGCAACTCCTAGCGCAGTTAAGATTACAAGAAATGCACATGTTAAAAAGGAATACGCTAAAAAGGTGGGGACAAAGTAGAGGAGGAGAAGCACCAAGCGTTGGAGGAAAAGTATGGGCAACAAGCCAGGAAGATAAGAAAGGCCCTTGCTTGGATGACGAAAAAGTCAGAGGCAAAGGACAAAGCAGAGGTGACAGAGAGGATCAAGCGTCCACTAGCCGACTAACAGGGGAAAAAACAAGGAATGGGAGGAATGGACAGAACAGGAGGAGACAGTGGGAATGGAACAGGATGGGGACAAATGGAAAGAGGCGGGCGAAAAGGTGGTAAAGTCAAAAAAATTATAAAGGTTCCCACAAAACCAGATGAGGGGAGGGAACCAGAGACTCCAGTAGTCAAGGATTTGACTATTGAGGAAATCACAAATTTAGGGAAAATGATCGGTCCTGTCGTTACAAAAACCAACTTACCTGAACTACGACAAAAACTAAAACAACTTACTACAACGCTAAGGCTAACCAACCAGGATGTATGTAGGTTAGTGATGTTTAAATTGTCAGCAGCCTTGGCTGAGGCAATGCCGCCAGTGCATAAGGGACCCATGAAGGCGTTGCAAACGCCAACTCATGGGCAGACTTTAATGAGGTAGTGGAAGCCATTAGGCGGGTGCGAGGAGAATCAGCTGGTCAAGAGGTGGATTGGGATAGGATATTACAGACCAAGCCCCAGGAGGGGGAGGGTCCCCGAGTTTTTATCCCACAACTGTTTGAGGTGTACCAGAGGTATGGGGGCCAGGATTGCCCCACAGAAGATGATACTACCTTTAGGGACCTGTGGATTCGAGCATATGACTTGGATCCCACCCTACGGACAGTCGTTAAATTAGCCCCAACCCAGGAGGAACGGATTACCCTCCTGGAAACTTATCTTAATGAGAAGCAGCGAAAAGCGGAAGTGGCCGCTGTGACTTGGACTAATGAGGGACCACAAAAGGAGACTAGGACATGCTTTAGTTGTAAAAAGCCTGGGCATGTAATGAGTGACTGTTGGGCAAAAGGAGGAGGTAAACAAGGACAAGGACCCCGACAATTGGGGAGGGGCCGAGGACAAAAAAGACAAGACGCAACAGACAGACCACGACGCGGGGGTGATAGTGCACAAGATTTGTTGGACAGACTACAGACAATATTAGATGCAGCTGAGCTAAAAAGCGACCGCCCGCCCCAAGAGTTTGATGATGAAGACTCGCCAGGCGACTGGCGGCAATCAAACGGTTAACCGAAGAATAGGGAGGCGGGCCCGGGGCCCCTGATTCACAATGGGTGTGTGCATTAACATTTGATAAACAGGGGCAACCAACCGTACTACCTAAAGTGGGAGAAAACGGTAATGGCTTTAGTTGATACCGGGGCAGCCGCCTCACTTACTACTATGCACATAGCATTAGATCCAGATAAGCCTCCCATACAATAGAGGGGTGTACAGGCATACAGCACAGGGATATAGTTAGCTACCCCCAAATATTGCCCTGGGAACTAAAGTAGTCGGAAAGGGAAGACTCATAATGATGGAAGGGAGCCTAGTGGAGCAAAACATAATAGGAAGTGATCTCTTAAAGAAACATCGCTTAATTATTGACTTGGTCAATAAGTGTTTGCGCCAAGTAAATATTAAAGGATATGGTACTACAACAGTGCCTGAAAGTTACATCTGAGCATCAGTTAAGTCTAACAAGGTGTATAATCGGCCCGAGGTAAGTCAAACAGAATTACAACAAATAATAGACAAATACCCCAGTGTCTGGGCAGTGTCTGGTACTGACTGTGGAGTAGTCAGCGATACAGAGATAGCAATAGAGGGCCCCGACCCTGGGCATACCAAGCAGTACCCCATACCCCAGGAAGCAGTAACTGGAATAGAACCATTAATAAAAGATTTATTGTCCCAAGGGGTATTAAGGACTATTTGTTCCACAGCCAATAGCCCTATTTGGCCAGTTAAAACCCAATGGTAAATATCGCTTACCATAGATTACAGGAGATTAAATAAAGTAACCCCACAAGTTAGCCCCATCATAAGCACAGCAATCGAAATGTTTAATAAACTTAAACCTACCAGTAAAGTCTTTTCGGTACTTGATCTAGCAAACGGATTTTGGTCTTTACCCCTTAGACAACAGGACCAGTATAAATTCGCTTTTACCTTTAAAGATCAACAATATACATTTACCCGCTTACCACAGGGGTTCCACTCCTCCCCAACACTGTTCCACCGATATGTGCAACAGGTGCTCCAAGAGGAGGGGCTAGAACTTGAGGTAGTCCAATATGTGGATGATTTGTTATTACAAAGCAAAAACATGGCAGAGCACGCCCAACTGTTGGACCGTGGCTCAAGCCCTAGCTACAAGAGGTCTTTAAAATAAATCCAGAAAGACAAATTGCTAGACCAGAAGTGACGTTTTAGGAACTATAGTGTCAAAAAGAGGTAGGAGAATTGACCTCCAAGAGCGTTTATACAAAATTGCCTCTACCAACAACTGTAACAGGACTCAGAAAACTGTTGGGAATGACCAATTTTGTAGAGATTACATTGAAGGGTACTCAGAAATCACTAAGCCACTCTACACACTACTAGAGACAACCCACAAAGGAGGACAAGCTAATGTGAGGGGAAGAATTACAGTGCTTTTAAAATTAAAACAAGCATTAATGCAAGCCCCAGCTTTAGCTGTCCCAGACCATGCAAAGCCACTTATAATACAAGCAGTAGCAACAGATGATACCATAATAGCTGTGCTATTACAAAATCATTGGGATAATTTAGTTCCCATAACCTACTTAAATAGACAACTGTCTAAAGTAGAACAGGGATTTAGCCAGTGTGAGAAAACCTTGTTGGCAATAGCATGGCAGTGCAGGCTTGTGAAGAGATAGTTGGTTTTAGCCCCAAACTATCCAAACCACTCACACCCCATCAAATTACTAATAGAGGAAAAGCCAAAGGAGTTAGCCACAGCAGACAGGCTAAATGGCTACTTGCCTTACAAGATAAACAAGTCACAGTACAAAAACTTAACAAACCCCATATGATGCAATACTTAGACTATCAAGGAGAACTACATGATTGTGGGAGAGCTCATGCAGCAGGAAGCATATTTATCTCCATTCATAGAGAGGCATGACGATGGTAAGACTTATACCATGTTGTGTGTTGATGGGTCTAGATACTGGGAAAAGGAAGTGCCTATACTGGAGCTGCTGTATTTTTAATAGTGGAGACGATGATGAAACCAGACCACCTGAAGAACAGCCAATACTTATTAAATTGTCACGGAGACTCATCCCAATGCTTGAGTTAGTTGCTATATACTCAAGCCATAAAAGCAGTTCCATTTGGGCGACTTTACAATTTGCACTGATTCACAGTTTGCCATAGGCTCATTAACCACATGGTTGCCCATATGGGCTAGGAGGGACATGAAAACATCCACAGGAGAACATAATAGGACACAGACAACTACTAAAAGCAATTTTAGGGAAGGTGAAAAGCTCCCAGGAGGGTAGCGCTAGTCAAGTAAGAGCCCACACCCATAGTAAGTATGGTTATGGGTCGCTTTGAGGAATGGGGAAATGAAGAAGGCGATAAATGGGCTAAAATTGCTGCCAAAAGAGGGGACCCCTGGAAAGGAATAACACCACAAGATGAACAAAATTCAGGCAAAGTTAGTGAAGTTAAAAAGATGGAGGCTTTACCTAATTTGCAGGAGCTCCAAAAACAAGATCAGTGGATCCAAGAGAAAATAAACAAGTACAAGAGAATCCCAAAATGTATGGGGCCTTACCATAATAGACAATGTTTTATATCAAAGGGGAGGATAAACCTTAAATGGTGAAACAGAGTCACTACAAAAGGACATAGTACTAGAAAACCATCGATGGGCAGGACACCCGAAAGACAAAACATGCCAAATTATTAAAAGTAAATACTGCTGCCTGAGATATCTAAAACTGTTCAATCAGTATTACAGACTTGCTTAATATGCCTCCAACAGGATCCCAAACAGAAAAATACTCCCACAGCGATTACCCTTGGCAGAAGGACCTTGGGATGCATTACAAATTGACTACGTTGGGCCTTTACCCACTGCAAAGGGGGGGTATAAGTACATGCTAGTAATAATAGACATGTTTTCAAAATGGGTGGAGGCATTCCCAGTTAAGAGTGCAAATGCTATAACAACAGCTCGAATTTTGTACACACAAGTCTGTGCTAGGTGGGGGTTCCCTAATATCATAGAGTCCGACAGGGGAACTCACTTTGTAAATCAAATAATGCAGGAAATGTGTAAAATAATGGGAGTGCAGCATGATTACACCTACCATAGGCCCCAGCCTCAGGGATGGTAGAAAGACTAAACCGGACTCTTTAAAAATGCCCAAAAAGGCAGTATTGGATGAGGAAAGGACTGGGTTATACATCTCCCAGGGATCTTAATGGCTATCCGAGGGACCGACCATGCTAGCACAGGATTAACCCTTATGAGCTAATGACAGGAAGGAGGATGAGGTTAGCCACCCACAAGATGTACCCCACCAAACTCAGCTACCCAAGATAAGGTTAAACATGAGCAGTTTTTAAAATCAATACAATATCAACTAGAGAAATATTTGACCTTTGCAGCCAAAAACATGGCTATAGCACATGAGCAAAATAAGCAGGGTAGACAGCCAGTGGCAGGATGGGGGTTACCTATAGAAGAGGGAGATGTGGTGATGGTGAAAAATTGGGAACAAAAAAATCCATGGAAGGATGCTAACTGGTTGGGACCGTACAAAGTGTACAAACGAATAGGTGAAAGTACAGTGTATGTGGTTAGAGTAAGTGGTAAGAAAGGGGTCAAAGGAAAAAAGCAGGAATTTTGGGTGCATGTTGATCAGTGTAAAAAGGTATCAAGTAAAGTTGGTTGAAAAAATTAAAATACTGCACTTGATGTTTTTAGTTATGAAGACCCAAGGCATCCTTGTCATCGCCTGGTAGTAGCCATCAAGTTTCTATGATCCTGAGCCTGCATATTAATGTGGAGCAGATTAATGTCACGGTGAACCTAAACAGTCGGTCACACTGTTAGTTAAATGGAACTGGGACCCTGTTAATACAAACAACTATACCACACGAGCATGGAAAGCCACCTGGACCAAGGACAACAACATTTTTATATCCAAAGACTGGTGTGTGGACTCACTTAACGATTGGTCCAGCTGTGCCTCAGAGGTTAAGACTGGATTCCAACACAGTTATATGGATTGGACACAAAATGGATCTCTTGTCATAAACGGGACTACACCAAAAGATAATGGTGCCTATGTGTTGACTCTATCTTATTGTCTCTGGGGTAGCAATACTGTCTGTAATTATGCTAGTACAACTAGTTCACTGCGTTTTGCAATCTCAAATGCTATATACTTAACTGTAAAACCAATGGAGTGCCCCAATGTGACACAAGGGCCAGAGAGTGGGCTCACAGCAACTCCTATTGACCAAGTACTTGTAAATAACGTAAAATACAGTAGGATGCATGTAAATCTAGATTTTTCTGGCTGGAATATAAATGTTAACAGTAGTTGTGCTAACACTAGTGTGTCAAAGTTTTATGCCACCATGTTAATTGACATGTTAGGTGCCTTCCATGCCAAAACAGGAAGTATCACAGCACCCTTTAATAGTGAAGGGAGGCCAAGGGCATTAGGAAAAAGCAGAGACCTATGGGGATTTGGCTGGACTTTTGGATCAGGAATGAGTATATGGAACTGGCAGACCTGGAGGTTATTAAAAGTTACCAAGACCATTTTAATACTAATACTGGAAAAGGTCTTGCTGCCACTCACATTAGGCCAGCAGGGTTTGGCAATGGAAGAGCGCTATCTGTGTACAATATACATGAGGTGGGACGTTTGTTTAAAGAGGTAGAGCATAAATTAATGAAGTAGTAGCTTAGTATAATGAAGAAGCTTTTAATAATACCGTAAATAAGGCTATAGTGTGTAGTGCTTATGGATCTTATGTTTTAACTCAAGTTAGTCAACTACTACAGGAAATACTAATAATCAATTACCTAATCAAATCTCTGATGTACAGTTAAAATTGTGGTACTGCCGGATTGCCTTAATGTTACTGACCGTAAGTGTATGATCTTTTGTCTTAAGGATAGGGCCTCACCCATGTGGTGGGTCCGTAGGTTACCAAAGTGTATGTTAGGCCTCAAATGTTCAGACCCAATAGTACTCTCAGTTGCACCATGAGGGTGTCCCTTGTGGTAAAACTACCCCATGTCGAGTACAATAGAGAAGTGTACTCTCAAATAGTAAAGGTACACTCTGTTGGGTATCTACAAGGTCAATATTATGCATATCGAGTCTCACCCCCAGAGATCCTAGTGCGCAGCAATGATGGGTCATGGACAGCACCAAACTTACATTGCTGTGAGGAAATATATAATCAATGGATATGCCAGTGTGACGTCATGTCACAGACACAACCAATCTGTGGGGAGATTCCCATAGGCCAAATTGAAAATGACACCGCATGGTGTCCCGTCCAGTTAAAACGGTGGTACACCCCACAAGTCAGTGTAACCTATAATGGCACTAACCAATATTGTGTTGTTACTAACATACCTATCTTATCTTATGAAGGACAAATGTGTACCATCTACAGCCCAAACTTTTGTATCACTCTAAACATAATGTATATATTGGTGACAGGGTGTTACACCTATTATCAACACAGAGGACAAGAGTTATAATGTTACATTTAATACCCCACCAGGCGTTATAGAGGTTAATAAGTATGCCCATCATTGAGCAGTGATACCTCCTCTGTCTCTTAACGCAGTCACTTTTAAATCGGAAAGACACTCATTTAATACACATTCAAATACCGCCGGAAGTTCTAAGCAAGTGTAAATGAGCTGCTCAGTGAGAGTGACAATGAGCACTTAATTTACAGCTACGCAGGAGGGGCCCTGGGAGTCCTCTCATTTAAGGCACTACTCCTATTAGCAAGTAGTCTTAGTGTTCATAGTAATTATAAGTCTGTGTCAATTAAAATTTGCCATTCGTAAAATGCGCAGTGAAATGTATAGGCTCAGAGGAGCTGCTTTATTATACAACTAATAATTTCGCAACATAGGGCCAAAGGGGGGCTTGTAATAAGGGGTAAAGAAGTCTGCCCCTATATTGCGGCCTAACCTTATTTTGGTCTGAAAACATTATGTATATGGCAAATGCTGGTTCATGGAGCTAAAAAGCTATAAACCCTTATAAAGGAGCTAAGCTACAGTTGCAATACTAATGTGCTTCTTTTAGCATTATAATTTAGCAAGTAGTAATATCTGGCCACGTGATGCAAGCAAAGACACAGACTAGTGTCCAAAACCCCTTATGATTAGCTTTACTGACTGCCCCTTATATGGACAGTCTAAGGTCTTAGCTGAAAACTTATCTCTTTCCTCTGAACTATTGGTGACTGGTGGTAACAACACATGTTGCCCACCATATATGGTAAATAGACGTATTCTGCTTATATTTTTGTACTGACTAGAGGTGAGATCATACTCATACCAGGAAAAATATGTTATAACCTTATAAGTTGATGTGTGTGCTGTTTTGACCAATCATAAGTAGTTCTAAAATAGATGTATTGCTTTTACTATATAAGTGTTTTTGTACAGCCTGTTATTTGAAGAATGTACTATCTTAACTTGTAACTTCTCGCTGTGATTATTACTATAATCATTAAAATTCTTCCGCCATCAGTCTCGCCTCCGTTCGTCTCCTTTCTAAGCACCTGTAATTAGTAATTTACCAACTATAGATTCTCACAACGCTTACACAGACAAATGTGTCAATGCAGCTAGTAGCCCTGTACAAAAGCGCAGCCTGCAGCACCAAGAGAAACAGAAGGAGCGAGTGAAAGAGCCGTAGTGAGTGAGTGAGCTCAACGGAGCTCTATTGTGACTGCTGCAGATTTATTTGTGGGCAGAAAAAGGTGGCAATGCAGGCAGGAGCCCAGTACAAAAGGCCAGCTTGCAGCGCCGGCAGAAACGGAATGAGTGACTGAGAGAGGTGGAGTGAGCGAGCTCAATGGAGCTGTGATGGGACTGCTTCAGATTTCTTTGTGGCCAGAAAAAGCTGCCAATGCAGGCAGGAGCCCAGTACAAAATGGCAGCCTGCAGCGGCTGGAGACGCAGAACGAGCAAGTCAGGGAAGGAGGGAGAGTGAGTGAGCTCAATGGAGCTCTGTTGGGACTGCTGCAGATTTGTTTGTGGGCAGAAAAAGGCAACAATGCACGCAGGGCCCCAGTACAAAAGGGCAGCCTGCAGTGGCGGGAAAACCAGAATGAATGAGTGAGTGAGAGAGAGGGGATGTGAGTGAGCTCAATGGAGCTCTATTGTAACTGAAGCAAATTTCTTTGTGGACAGAAGAAGGTGGCAATGCAGGCAGGAGCCCAGTAGAAAAGGGCAGCCTGCAGCGCCAGCAGAAATGGAATGAGCGACTGAGAAAAGGGGAGTGAGCGAGCTCAACGGAACTTTGTCGGGACTGCTGCAGATTTCTTTGTGGCCAGAAAAAGGCACCAACAGAGGCAGGAGCCCAGTACAAAAGGGCAGCCTGCAGCGCCAAGAGAAACAGAATGAGTGAGTGAGATGTAGGGGTGAGCGACCGCAATGGAGCTCTGTCGGAACAGCTGCAGATTTCTTTGTGGGCAGAAAAAGGTGCCAATGCAGGCAGGAGCCCAGTACAAAAGAGCAGCCTGCAGCTCCAGAACAAACACAATGAGCGAGTGAGACAGGGGGAGTGAGCGAGCTCAATGGAGCTCTATCGTGACTGCTGCAGATTTCTTTGTTAGCAGAAAAAGGCGGCAATGCAGGCAGGAGCCCACTACAAAAGGCCAGCCTGCAGCGCCAGCAGAAACGGAATGAGTGAGTGAGAGAGGGGGAGTGAGCAGGCTCAACAGACCTGTGTCGGGACTGCTGCAGATTTCTTTGTGGGCAGAAAAAGCCACCAACAGAGGCAGGAGCCCAGATACAAGGGCAGCCTGCAGCGCCAGGAGAAACAGAATGAGTGAGTGAGAGGGCACTGAGCCACCTCAACGGAGCTCTGTCGGGACAGCTGCGGATTTCTTTGTGGGCAGAAAAAGGTGCCAATGCAGGCAGGAGCCCAGTACAAAAGAGCAGCCTGCAGCTCCAGGACAAAAACAATGAGCGAGTGAGACAGGGGGAGTGGGCGAGCTCAATGGAGCTCTATCGTGACTGCTGCGGATTTCTTTGTTGGCTGAAAAAGGCGGCAATGCAGGCAGGAGCCCACTACAAAAGGCCAGCCTTCAGTGCCAGCAGAAACGGAATGAGTGAGTGAGAGAGGGGGAGTGAGCAGGCTCAACAAACCTATGTCGGGACTGCTGCAGATTTCTTTGTGGGCAGAAAAAGCCACCAACAGAGGCAGGAGCCCAGTACATAAGAGTAGCCTGCAGCACTGGGAGAAACAGACTGAGCGAGTGACAGAGGGGCACTGAGCGAGCTCAACAGACCAACGCA
This sequence comes from Neoceratodus forsteri, assembly GCA_016271365.2. Lineage (NCBI taxonomy): Eukaryota > Metazoa > Chordata > Ceratodontiformes > Ceratodontidae > Neoceratodus > Neoceratodus forsteri. The sequence continues at coordinate 1,108,829,285 of CM028129.1, read as the reverse complement.
GTCAACATTTGGCATTGACAAATCCTTGTTTACATTGCTGTAAATGAATGTAAACTGAGTGAATACAAAGGATGATTCTGTTGTACTGTTCACACTGGCATCAGTTTTTATAAATGTTTTAAAAAGTTTTCATTTCAATGCTTGAGCATGTTTGTCAAAGCATCCAGATTGCACTCCAATACCACGTTTGCCTAAATGAGTTACCAGACATGACTGAGGCAGAACTGCAAAGCACTGAGGGTACCACAATGCATGCTGGGATACTTGAGAGCCATATGGCAATGGATTTGGGGGAAAATTACACCATTCAGTTTGGAATCTTATTTTGAGCTCCAGAATTTAAGTGTATATAAATATATTTGTTTTTCGTTTCAGCAGTCCAAAACTGGCAAAAAAAGCATTAACCTGCTTGCCTCAAACCCTGCTACAAGATGGATCATATCCACATTGCTGTTTACATGGTTTATAGAAATTGTGTTGATCTAAAACCATAAACCCTGCTTGAGTAGGATTTTAGCAGTTTTGGAATACAGACGGTAGCATGGTTTTACTGTGCTACAATCTAGAAGCAAACCTTTTAAACCATTTTAACAGAGTTAAAATGGCGTAAAAGTCCCAGTGTGGACAGTACCTATAAATGCCTATAAATAGGCTTTGACTAGAAGATTTATCCTGTTTAAAAATACAAATATAGTGTATTGTAGAGCATTGTTCTATATAGAAATCCTTTTCAAGATGCTGTTGTACTACAGTTCAAAGGCAATGAAATGTGATTGTAGCCTTCTGTGGTAGAATAGCATTCTAGAACCTCTAGAGACTGCACAAGTCAATTTCATTGTGAAAGAGAAAAAACACAATGCACACATTTGACATAATACTATACACTATAAAAATACAGGATTAGGAACTTTATGCATACTCAGTGTGTTCTGCCACCTCAGGTTCTGATTCCCATGGACCTCTTGAGCTTTGCACTCAAGGTCAGAGGGAATCAGAACCCCTCTGAACACACCGGTTGTGCATGGTTTTTATTTATTTAATTAATTTATTTATTTAAGTCTTTGGTAACTGGGTAAATGCACTGATCCAGGGGACTGTTTTCAGGCATGACCCAGGCCACACAGGCAGCAATTACAGAGGTAGTGACAAGTTATACAATGAGTACAAGCTATGTGGATATACAGACATCATTGGTGAACAAAGTGGATATACAGACATCATTGGTAAACAAAGAAAGTGACATAGGAAAGTAAAATTAATGAAAAGCTGAAAATAACAATCAGTACGTCATGACAAACGACAATTATTATACAAATTAATTACTAAGGATGAGTGGCCAGTGTAAATTAATGCATGATGGAAAACAAACAGAAAAAAACCAAAACATACAGGACAATAGCCAAGTGGGAAAGCCCAAAAAGCAGGCAGTGAGGGATGTAAGACAGGAGTCCAAAGAAATGAAAGAGGGCAGGGGAGGCCAAAGCAGCGCAAGAGGGAAAAGTCAGAAAGGTAGGGTGAGGGTTAGCCAAGCTAGCAATGGCATGTGGCCTCATCAAGTAGCCAGGATTTGAAATGTGTCTTGAAAGTGGCATGGGAATCCAGAAAGTGGATGGGCATGAGGATTCTGTTCCACAGAGTGGGAGCAGCTACAGATAATGCTCTGCTACCCATAGCGAAGAGACTTTCAGGATATCCTTGGTGGGGGACTGGGGATGCATGCAGACACTTTGAGGGAGTTCTGGTCTTTAGGAGAGACATGTAATGGAAGGCTTCACCATGCCTGATGGCGCTGTCCAGGAGGCAGCCATGCCCATAATCAAATCTGCAGTGTAGTGGGAGCCAGCCAAGAGTCTGGTAGAGGTGGTAGTGGTGAGTGGAGTAGGGTGCCAGGAGAGTGAAACAACATATGTTGTTGTACATGGAGAAGAAGCACGCACACAAGGCTGAGGATGTGTTTGCGTAAACAGGGGAGCAGTAGTCAATCAAGGGTAGCAGGTTGCCTTGGGCAATGGCTAAACAGGCTTCCCTGGTCAGGAGTGACTTTATCCAATAAGCTGCACCAAGTTTCTGGTTAATATGGTGGATAGCTGAGGAGATATGATCGGAAAAAGAGAGGGATGGGTACAGGATAACTCCCATATATTTGAAAGTTAGTACATTTTCAAGTACAGTGTCATCAGGTGAGACTGCTGAGAGGGTGGATCCAGCCTTGGCGACCTTAGATAGGAAGGGTTTAGATCCAAATAGCATGGATTTCGTTTTTTAGCATTAACAATTAGGTGATGTGAGTGGAACCAGGTCTGTGCCACAGAGTAGTTCTTGGATACAGCTCTGGATACATTCTCAAGAGCCTTGTCACTAGTGAAGAGGACAAGGCCCTCTGCATAGAATAGGGCATCACAAGTGAGACAGTCAGTGGAGAGAGAGTTTATAAGCAAGGAGAATAGGAGTGGGCCCAGGATGGAGTCCTGGGGTACACTGGTAACGACTGGGGGGGGAGGTGGAAGGTCCTACACGTACTGACTGAGATCTATCTGAAAGATAATTTTGGAACCACCGTGTGGCCTCAGTAGAGCAGCCAAGGGTATGGAGGGAGGAGAGGAACAGGGTGTGGTCGACCAGGTCGAAAGCTTTAGACAGGTCGACAAAGACGGCACCCGTTGCCCTTCCAAGGTCCATGTTCCTAAGAATATGACTGGTAAACACGGCAAGGGCAGATGTGGTGCAGTGATGTTTACAGAAGCTGTGCTGCTGTCTGGACAGTAGGTTGTGTGTGTCAATATAGTCACACAGTTGTCGGTGGACAATTCTTTCCAGGAGTTTACTAAGGTGGGGGAGCAAGGATATTGGCTGATAGTTATCTGGGGATAGCGGATCACCAGTTTTAAAAATTGGGACCACCCTGGCATGCTTCCAAGTACTGGGCACTGAGGAGGTAGTTAATGCCAGATTAAAGAGGTAGGTGAGTGGTTTTAAGATGGCCAGTGATATAAGTTTAAGCATAGCAGGGAAAAGACCATCGCTGCCAGAACTGTCCCAGCTAGGCAGACTCTTCAGCAGTTTGGCAGTGTCCCTGGGGGTAATAGTATGGAAGTAGAAAGAGGGGAGGGGAGGAGTTGCCCATCCATTATTCTCTATATTTACTGCTATGACTTGACTGACCTCACACTGAGTAACTAGGTAAAGAAAAAAAAATATACATAAAACAGAAAATTGGTTTAGAAGAATTTGGGGCGTAGTTGTTTTAATTAGTGCTCTCATGCTCCCAACAAAATCCTGACAACAAATCAGAGTCAAAAACAATGAAGTAATAATATGACATACAGTAAAGGTGTATACACACAATGTATGCAAGAGTTGAACTTTACAGAGAAATCTGTAATCTGACAGATAGGTCCATTCTTTTTTACGGATAAATGATTTATTTTAGCCACTGCAGCATTCTAAATGAGGACAGACCATCTATCCTCACTTTAGTCATGTATCCTTACTTTAGACCAGTCACAAAGGAAGCCTAACCCAATTGAGCACTTTAAACAATGCCTGATGATATCATAATGACCTCCGCTGCACTCAACACTGAAATGTGAAATCAAGCAGGAGCAGTAAAATCTTTATAAAACACTCTAATTTAAAAATGTTACAATTTCAAATACACAAATGGGACACACAATGGTCTAACTTAGAATAAGTCATCAATCTTTTCTTCGGAAGGGGCAGAACTTAGAAACTCAGTAGTGACTCTGTCACTCATGAGTTATTGCTCTGTCCCCTCACATGTAAAGATAAATGGCATGTTCTGAGTCAGCCCATTGTGTTTCCCATATATATTTTCTGTACAAAAATAAGTTCTGATCATGTGCATCTGCTTAGCAATTGTACATTATTAAACTGCAGAGGTACCAGCCAAATGGTGGACTGCATCTAACTGCTATTATAGCCTGAAAGGCTGTTCTTTAGTTTTTATTTCTGTTTATTCCCTCCATTACTGTCTATGTCACCATCATTCAGAACTCTCGTGCCCTATCACCTGGCTTCTCTGGGGCTTTCCATCACTCCATTTGCTCCACTATGGCTTGCCCCCATGACGGAGGCAGCAGGGATCCCCAACTCCGGCCATAAACTGATCCAGATTTTGGAAGTGGGCCAAGTCACTACTGCAGGTCCTACAGGAGGCTAAAAATCATCCTTCTGCTGGCTGGGGTACTTCCTCTTCAGTTTCCCATGCCCTCAGAATACAGGTGGCTTGTGTGCATGTGCACACATACATAGGTGTGTATCGTGGGGCACTAGCTGGTGTCCTCCCTCCCCGAAGCTACTCCAACTGCACTGCCAGCTGTGGTTACTCAGGTGGCAATACCACAGGAGGGCCAAGTGCCCCCTTCCACTGAGGAGGACAGTATCCTCTGGGATGCTTGGTCCCCTCCGGCATTCCCTGATGAGCCAGGTTAGCTCCCAAACCCGGGCTGTGGGCACTGTGAGCAGTAGTGCCACCGCTGTACTGATGGGCTGGTTTGAAAAGCTGTTCTGTTGTGTGTGTCTGCTAGATAACACTGGTTCTCAGGCTCATAAGGTGACACCACTGTACCATTCTCCTGCCCCTCAAGGGGAGGCACAAGGGTATGAGCAAGACAGGACAAGAGCTCCTGCTATGTGTTACATCAAAAAACTTCAAACACAAGCAAAACTCTTGGCTGAGTGACCTTTTGATCTTTTGAGCATATGAACAGCTCATTCAGGCCATACAGAGAAGAGGTGAAGGGAATAGAAATGAGAGATAGATGAGAGCAAAGAGTTAATAGGCAGTAGAACTGAAATGTCAGGCTAACGTATGGATTTGCCGAAAGATAAAGGAACTGCTTATGTGCACTAGTGGTAAGAACAGATCACATATTTCCTCTTGCTAATGTAGCTTCTAACTCTAAGATCTAGCCTAAATCAATATACCGTAGATTTAAGTACTTGTGGCTACTGTTCACTATCTTTATTTTCATGTTTCCCTAAGTGCCCTGTCAACCATGTTGCTTTGCATTATATCTTGTAAATAAACAGATATGTGACTGGCAATGGTTTGTGAAAGTGTACAATATTTTGTGGTTCTCTCAGGTGTCAGTTATACTGATAGAGATGTTAGCATAGCTAATTAGAGTTAAGGGATCCTTTCTGAGACTGGAAATTAGCAAGGTGCAGACAATGAAGAGTAAAACACTGCAACTGAGATTTGGGTAGTCAACCATCATCTGATGGGGACAGGGGTCACACATCCAGGTGCCTGTGGGCATACCAGGAATATGAAGGGGCAAGTTCTTTTGTTTTACAATATATTTATCTAGGATTATCCAGCTGAGATGCAGCATCTCATTTCCAGTGTGATCCTGCTTCTACCCATTTCTGCAGTGGGTGGACTGAAGTGCTGAGAGACTGGCCCTTGCGGGGTTTGAACTTGAGATCTTCTGGTTCCAAAAATGTTGCTCTAACCATGCTGCCTCTTGGGGATACAGTAAGTATGAAAAGTGTTATGTAAAACCAAATTCCTTTTCTATATGGAACTGATGCCTCAGGGAACTATCACATCAATTGAAGAAGTCAGCTTATACTTGATATGTATGCTCCCATCTATCTTTTCTTGGACTATTTGCTTACAAAACAGGACCTTTTGTCTTAGAATACATCACTGCTTCTGCTGTCTGCCTGAAACTGCAGTCAAATTATGCACTTACAATATATAAACTTATTATGAAATGGATAGAAACAATGTTGGCTACTCATTGGCCAAGAGGTACTTTCAGCTGGGCCTTTATCCCAGCAAAACAGCCCATCTGAAAGTAGCTCAACAAAAATATGTTTAAAAAATATATCCAGGTTCCTAAAAAGGACTAATTTCATAGTTGCAATAAGGCACTCCAGGGGTGTGTTATGGTGGAAGCACTTGGCTTTGTCTTATGCTTCAACCCACCCGAGGTGGGCCATTATCCTACCCACTGTCAGGACACATTGCTTAATTGTAATATCAGAAGCAGAGAATTATGATTTCATGTAAGTGCCCACAAGCAATATTGTGTGGAGAAATTCCATATCACTGCTCTACTGCTTCTAAAAGCAGTCTGTTTCATATGAGTGGACAAAATCCATTAGCCCAGCAGGTATAATTGTTAAAATGTTATCTCTTCTACAATGGACCAGCGGGTTTAGGAAAACAGTGCTGGACTAATACAGAAAGGCGAGGCAGTATAGTGCAGTGGTTTAAGGCTCCGAGCTGCAAATCTGGTGACATCCAGCAGACCAGACCTGGGTTTGAATCCCACAGCTTCCACTTGCATACTGTGTGACCGTGAGCAAGTCACTTAACTTCCCTGTGCTCCCAGGTCACTCCTGTAAAAAAGCTTTCAGCTTAGTGTGCTACTCCTGGTTAAACAACCCAAAAAAAAAAAAGAATTAGCCAGTATTTAGCAGGTAAGCCAGTGCCAAGTTTAGAACCTGTAGAAACATTGTTCCACAAAGAGCAATTTGTAGACTGTTTCACTTCAGCATTGTGTCTGAATGACTTATCAGCATATGATCAAAAACAACTATTAGTCTCTATAACCGCATTTGTATAGTTATCCAGGTATGCAACAACCTGAAGGAGACTTAGAGATAAAAGGGAACAAATAAAACATAATGATACGAGGCACTTAGAAGTGGGTGGTCATTGTTTAGTCCTCAATGGCAAGAAAACCAAATCTATGCTCTTCGGCAGCTCTCATAACCCACACAAGCTACACCACTTGGCTATCTCCACCACCCAGGGGAACACTCTAGATCAGGTGGGGTCCTTCAAATACTTAGGGATACAGCTTGACCCTAATCTCTCCTATGGACTTCATGTAGATAATGTAGCTAGAGCTGCTAATACATGTCAGCCCAACCATCTCCTCTGCCCCAACAATTGGTATGTTTAAAACTAGGCTCTGGGACTATCTCACTACCAACAGCTCCTGTGACTGCCCAACTTAACCTTGTTTCTCCACTTCCTTTCCTGCTCTAGTGGTCCCCCCTCCCCTCCTCACTGGATTCTACCCTCACATCTTGGTATATCCAATGCTGTACTTTTCACCCTCTCCCCACCCTTCCTATATTCCTTCTCCCCCTTCCCTCTTCCCTCTCCCTATGACTCTGGCACTTCTTATCTGTTGTCTATTTTCTCTGACAAATGCCGCTGGCTGCTTTGTTACAATGCTACCCTTGAATTGTATTAATCTGTACTCTGTTTGCAATGACCACATTGTTGTAATGTCTGTCTTGATGTTCCCCATAATTTGTATTTCTCTGACTTGGAACCTTTGTAAAAGAGCCAAGGCTCAAAGGTATTTGTAATCCTAGACTTGATAAATAAATAGTTGTTAATTGTTCCAGCTGATCAGAAATCATTCTAGAAGTCCTGGACAGCATCAGAAATCTGCAGTACTGCCACGTTATCAACTGCAAACCATTTTGATTTTTAATACTGACAGCCATCTGAAACACATAGTGCCTCCCTCACTACCATCTTGTGGTGTGGGCACAGGACATAAAACAGGATGAGCACCTCCCTCAATACCATCATGTGGTGTGGACACAGGACATCAAACAAGGTGAGTGCCTCCCTCACTACCGTTACGTAGTATGGGCACAGGACATGAAACAGGATAAACTAGGGTGGAAGTCTACAACTCATTGGTGCGAGAGGAGTGCTGACACTTTTGCACACATGTGGTTCGTGACAAATAACTGCTGTTATCCATATCTCTATTTTGTTACTGTTGTATTACTATTATAGTGTAACTAGATTTACAACTGCATAATAGGAAGGAATATGATGTTGTGTAACATGTTTCTAACGCAATTAATAAAGTTTACAATACATGAACAGTTGTAGATATTAGCTCACATATGTTCAGTAAGAGAGGGAGAGAGAAACAGAGTGGCTAAAGAAAACACAGCGGAGTTTCTCTTGGTACAGAGAAGAATAAAAAGAGAAATCTAGGTTACATGTATTTTTAGTACACGTAGACAGTAAATAAGCAAATAAGTAGTGATGAGTAGTATCAAACCCTGGTGCAAAATTTTCAGTCGTGCATCTGGAACTTGTGGTTTGACCGTGTTGCATCCCCAATGCTCACATTAATAGTTTAGACCAGCTAAAAGGTTGTCTAAGTACCATGCACATCTGCCACAAGTTCCATCAGATGGGTGCCATCTAATGATGCATGTGTCAATATTTGACAAGTGTCATCATTAACATAAACCACCATCAAGTGCTGTAATTTAAATGTGGCAATACATTTGAAAATGGCATTCAAATGTTTTTTCCCAGTTATACTGCACAGGCACACACCATAACTGGATCCTGCCCTAGTGATAGGATCTTTGAAAATCCAGCCTTTGGTCTCCAGGTTCACTGATCCGTTCTTCCACCATTAGACAATACTGCCTGGAAGAACAAGAGTTGATTTATTGACTTTTCATACAAAATGCTTGTCTTCACTGACGTGAATGCTGGGATGAAGGCAAATGTTGCTTTCTGTCTTTTTATAACACTGTTGGTATTGGGCACTGTCTCGCAACACACTGTTTGAAGGGCCATTAAGTCTCAGTCATGTCATAGCAAGCAGGCAAACATTGTAGCCTTCCAGGTGTCTCTCACTCTCTCTCTCTCTCTCTCTCTCTCTCTCTCTCTCTCCTTTTCTTTCTCTTTCACAAACACACACACATACACCTGCCCCCGACTTCACCCCTGCCTCCAGCTTTACCAGTGCCACCCACAGCCACATGAAAACAATACCTTTATTTTCTGGTGCATGGCAGTCAAACAGAATATAAAAACAGAGCTCCATGCCTAGACATCCAAAGTATAGTTCAGCTCAGGAATGTGGACCATGTTTAAATAAAGACCTGCCTGTCCTTTGTATTAGGGTAATAAAGGCATGTTGGAAAAGAGAACACACCAAGCTGTACAGACCTTTTGTGACTAGACAGAATATGCAGTAAGTGAAATGTGATATTGTGTCTTTGTATTCTTTTATTACCCCAGGTAACTTCAATTCCTTGGACAGTACAATATTTAGGATACAGGTGACTGAATACCTATACTTTCCTACTAGCCAGGTAAACTGATGAAGATAAGCAGGCACTGTGATGTATTTAGTGTTGGTGGATGGTGGGGATTGAGAGTACTATTTGACTGGGATCCTCTATCAACAGGGAAAGATACAGGTACAATGCAGGCTTTCTCAAACTGTGACTGCTCATGCTGGTCAAAGGTTAGGGATTGTCTGCACTGGAGACTGAAGCCTTCTGCTTATACATGGTGCCAGGTACCGAGTAGGCAAGTACTGTACAGTGCGGGCTTCCTTATACTGTGAAATATTTTAGTGCTGGTGAAAGCAAAGGGGAGGACAGCACTGAGGACTGAAGTACTGTCTTTATCCACAGGCCTAGTCCCCAGTACAGCACAGTGAAAGCAGGGAGAGGAAAGGCTTTTTTCAAACTATGATGTATTTAGTCCTGGAGAAAGGTGAGGGATTGACAGCTCTAGACACTGAAGCCTTCACTTTAATCAAACAGCAAGTTATGGCATGTGGCAGGCACAGTGCAGGCTTCCCCACACTGTGGCATATTGTTTTTAGTGTTGGTAAAATGTGAGGGACTTAACACTACTGGAGACCAAAGCCCTCTGTTGATACTTAGAACAGGTACAGCATAGGAGGAAGCAGCACGGTTTAAAAATAGTGGTCAGAGAGGGAAAAGGTTATGGCCACTTTGGTTCTCATGGCCATACCTCCTGACAGCATGCGTTTGGGAGGAGGTTGTTATATTTACTTTATATACTCTTATTGGTGGCAAAGACAGTGATTACCTGATTGTGGCATACTACCCTTTTGGCCCACTGACAGGAGACAGTTAATATGATTTATCACATGGAGAGGATCACACAGACCTTATGGAGGTGGTCTATCCAGTTTACTGAGTTTTTGAGTAGGTAGGGTATTCACTGTAGCCCCCCCTTCCAGAATGTCTAGGGGCCTGATGTTCCGAGGAAGGGGGTCCCAGACAAAGACCTGCAGGCTTATCTCTGGTGCTCATCGTCTCACTCATACATGTGACCTGTATGTCTTATCTGGCTGGCTTCAACTTTCAAATTGCATAAAATACCAAACCTGCATTATTGCAAAGAAAGTAACCATGGGCCTCCCTCAGCCAGGAGGCCAAGCACTACTTAGTTCTAGACTAAAGCCACGTAACACCAGGGGCTCTGAATACCAGGTCCTTCAGGTTCTCCGCTGTCTCACCTCTCAGGGCCAAATATCCTTTGCCTTCAGAGTGCCTAGCTGGTTAAATGCGCCCAATCCTGACATCTTCTCAACCACCACTTTTGGCTCATTCAAACATAAACTCCACCTCCACCTTACTAACTCTAGCTCCTGTGAATGCTACCTATAATGTCCTCAGCTCACTCGTTTTTGTTCCCTCCAACTATGGCCTACCACATCTCCACCCCCTCCTTTTCCTCTGCTACATTTTTATTTCTTCTTTCTTTTCACCACTCCTGACTCTCCTCCCTTCACTCCCGCCTCTTCTGAGCCCTCAATGATCTTTCCCTTTTTGTTGACTAGTTTCAGTCTGCTCCCAGTTGATGACCATGCCCTTTGGCTGCAATTCCTGCCCTCCCCAACTTCGCTCCTCACATTTATCTTCATCTTCCACCCTCCCTCCTACTTATCCCTCTGTTACTCTGTGTTCTCATGTATACATTCTACTTATTCTGGCTATTGTATTGATCTACCATTGTAACCTAATATGCCAACCTATTTATTGTTTTGTTCCTATTTCTGTAACTTGTATTGTATTTGTTCTCTGACACGGAACCTTTGTGAAAGAGCCTGGCTCAAAGGTACTTGTAATCCTAGTTGTAATAAAATAAAAAAAAAAGACAATAGAATTCTCTCCAAACACTTCTCGGACACAAAGCATGGAATGACTATCTCTTACCTCAAGACATCTTCTGACATGTCCCAAGAACCCAAATGAAGGGTGGATTTACCCCAGCTGATACCTTCCAGGAGAGCAGACCCAGGCAATTCATCTTCCATCTTCCATCTTCATGGGCATCCACCTACCTGGACCCAAAGCAAGAGGATTCAGGAACTTCTGGAACACTTTGAGACCCCCAAGGGAGAATATGGAAACCCCTAAAACTAAAGGACTGGTTATTTAATTTGAAATCCTTTAAAAACTAATCACACTAGACTCTGATTTTTCCCACACTAATCAGGTTTATTCTCCTGAGCCCGCAAATGATTAACAGGGCACAGGGGCCCCAAATGCTTAAAGAAAAATAAAATCTGCACAGCTCCGCGGGGCTAAAACTTTTTACATGAGTTTTCTGAGAGAGAAACTTTTAGGGCAGTACTTAGGCATGGAAAGATTTTCTACAAGTACAGATTACAGCAGCAGCACTTTACTCAGGACTGAGAATTTATCTTAAGTTACCAGAAAGGTGAAGCTCCCATATCTCACTGGCACTGGTACTTTAAGTACCAATCACTTTAGCTTCACTTCCCAAAACACAGGGCTCTTCTCATAACTTTCCCCAAGTGTTCCTACCTTTTTTCTATCTGAGCACTTCCAAACCGGAGAAGCAATAAGCTCCTCCAAAAAGCGCCCCAGCTAATCCATCCTAATGGGGCGTAATTCCTTGGCAGCCTGCTAGTTCCTCAGCTGAACCTATTAATGGTTCAACTACTGTCCAAATCCTTGTCCTGAACCTACCTGGTCCATTAGGCCTCCCGATCTCTCTGCTTTCTCTCTCTCTCTCTGTTCTGGATTCTGATTCGTTTTCACCAAATTGTTGCTCCCATAAAGCAGTCATAGTGGCACCAATTCTTTATATGCATTTCTGCATTGCCTGAGCTGTGCAACACGGTGTGCAATGGCCTTAAAGGCTTCGCACTTTTACCCTGTCTGAGAACCCACTCAGGGATTTTAACCCCGGGCCCTGTCCCTCCAAACAGGCCCCAGTTTGGGCAAAGGCCACACCCAGCTCTACCTCCTACCTCCCAGGTCACCTTGCCATGCAGGGAAAGGACCAGAACTGCTCCCACCAGCCCTGAATCCCTGCAGAGGCCATGCCACAACCTCTGCAGCTTGATGACCCAGGAAACCAACCCTACCAACCAGGGCCTAAAACCCCCAGGGATCCTACTGTCCCTTGCTCTCCATCCACTTCCATAGCTGCTCTCACCAGCCAGCCCCCAGGGCCCTCAACCCAGACAACTGCAACTGCCTTTCTAGGACCTCCCATGGATGCCCACCCAGGGACCTGGCACATCGCCGTTGAAAGCTGCAACTTCCACCTAAAGGGGGGGGGGGACCCCCTTCTGACTGCCCTACTGCTGTGCCTGCCAGTCTCTCTCCCCAAATCTCCCTGAGCTCTCCCTTATATATTCCTTAATCTGCTGCCCCCAAGTGGCGGCCATCAGAAAATGAACTCCCCCCTCCAAGAGCCCAAGAGCACTACTTAGCCCTAAGCCCCGGGGAAAGAAGGGGGGGCTCTACCGGTGAGCTATAAGCCCCCTGAAATAAGGGGGGCTTACATCACATTAAAGAAACAGAATTTTTCAGCAGAAGAGAACTGCTTGGCCCACCCAGTTTTCCCAGATGGTCCCTGCCTAGTCTGTCCCCGCAGACTGGAATTAGTCTCAGGTGACCCTCTCTCATCCCTGCCTGTTTATTAATATTCCCTTATGTCTATCCCACAGATGCTTGAAACCTCCTACTATTTTCGCCTCCACCACTTCCACTGGCAACCTGTTCCAGGCACCCATCACTCTTTCAATGAAGTAGTACTTCCTCACAATCCTCTTAAACTCCTACCTCCCTCCAGCTTCAATGCATGCCCTCTGGTCCTGGTGCTCTTTCTAATTTGAAAAGTCTCCCCTCCTGCACTCTCTTCATTCCCATGACCTGTGAGGCACTTGTAGGTCTCTATAATGTCCCCTTTCATTCCTGTCTCTTCCAGGGTTTAGTTGCCCTTCCCTGGATTTGCAGAGATATGGATATGGAAGCTGATGCTAGGTTTGTACCCTAATTTTGTCGGAAGATTGTACACGGGTGAGATATGGGACATCTGGGCATTTTGCTTATCATACTTTATGTAGCATTACAGGGTACTAACCCCTCTCCCCCCTTTTTATAATTCTGATACCCCCCCATGCCACCATGTTTAGTTTTACCAGTTCATGGGACAAAATGTCCTTAGATCACTTTATTATTTTGTATGTGATTAGGAGCTTGGATGTGCTGGTGAATAACCTTTATTGAGAACCATAGAAAAAAGAAACATAGAATTTGACGTCAGTTAAGGACCGCTTGGCCCACCCAGTCTGCTCATTTCCCTGCCTAATGGATAAGCTGCAGATCTTGGTTAACCAGCAGCCTACTTCTTTCCACCCCCATCCCCTAGAATTGCCTTATGACTGTCCCATGCATGCTTGAATTCAACCACTGTTTTTGACTCCACAACCTCCTCCGGAAAGCCGTTCCATGCATCCACAACCCTCTCTGTGAAAAAATACTTCCTTACATTACCTCTGAGCCGCCCCCCCCATCTTCAAATTATGCCCCTTGTTCTTGCACATATCTTTTTTTGAAAGATGCTACCTCTTGGACTTTGTTGATTCCTTGAGGTACTTGAGAGTTTCTATCATGTCCCCCCTCTTCCTCCTTTCCTCGAGGCTATACATATTAAGCTCCTTTAGTCTCTCTTCATATGTCTTCTGGTGCAGACCCTGCACCATTTTAGTTGCCCTCCTCTGGACAGCTTCCATCTTGTCTATGTCCTTGCGGAGATTGCGTCTCCAGAACTGCACACAGTACTCCAGATGGGGTCTCACCAGCTGTCTGTACAGAGGGATAACAACTTCCTGTTTTCTACTGGTGATGCCTCTCCCTATGCATCCCAGTATGCCCCAGCCCTCCTTACTGCCCTCTCACATTGCTTGCCCACCTTTAAGTCATCTGATATGACTACCCCCAGGTCCCTTTCCATTTTTGTTGTTGTTAGTATCTCACCCCGCATTGTGTACTCTTCCCCTGGGTTTTTGTTTCCCAAGTGCATTACCTTGCACTTCTTAGCCACTTATTGAACCACTTATTGAATCTAAGCTGCCATACATTTGACCATTCCTCTAACCTTGCCAAGTCCCTTCTCATCCTTTCCACCCCACCTTGTGCATCTACTCTGTTGCAGATCTTTGTGTCATCTGCAAAGAGACATACTTTTCCTTCCAGTCCTTCTGCAATGTCACTTATAAAGACATTGAAGAGAACCGGTCCTAATACTGAACCCTGCGGTACCCCACTAGTAACCCCCTTTCTTCAGAGTGGACTCCATTTACTATTACCCTCTGTGTCCTATTCTCCAGCCAATTCTTACCAAGGCTATCATCTTGGGACCCACTTCCTGGCTGGCTAACTTGCTATATTAATCTTTGTGTGGGACTGAGTCAAATGCCTTAAGCTAAAGTCTAGGTAGCCATGTCCACAGCCCCTCCCTGATCTACTACTTCGTGACCCAGTCAAAGAAATCTATTAGATCTGGCTCTGGCATGACCTTCCCGCTGTGAATCCATGCTGCCTTGGGTCCCAGCCCTCTGACCTCTAGGTACTTGACAATTCTTTCCATCAGAAGTGATTCCATCATTTTCCCTATCACTGAGGTTAAACTAACAGGTCTGTAGTTTCCTGCTTCTGCCCTGCTCCCACTTTTGTAAGGAATCACATCTCCCTCCTCCAGTCCTCAGGTACCACCCCATCCTCCATGATTTGTTAAAGAGTGTAGTCAGTGGTGTCACTAGTTCTACCTTAGTTCTTTTAGAATTCTGGGATGAATCCCATCAGGACCCATTGCTTTGTCCACCTTCAGTTTTAAGAGTTCTTTCAAAACCCTTTCTTCCAGTAAATGGGCTGGTATCAACTTCTGCATCCAGAGTGTTTCTACTGTTTGTTTTAGGTGCCTCCCCTCTTCATTTGTAAATACTGAGCAAAAATATTTGTTTAGTATCTCTGCCTTTTCACCGCCACCCTCTGCCCACCCTCCTTTATTAAGCCTCACTATCCTCCTTAGTCTTCCTTCGCCCCTGATGTACCTAAAAAGTTTTATCCCCCTTCTAACTGAGTTGGCTATCTTTCCTCAGTTCAGGCCTTTGCTGTTCTTGACTGCCTCCCAGCTTCCTTTGCTTTAATTGATACAATTCTCTGTCCTGCTCCTTCTGTGATTCCTTGTACTTTCTGAATGCTTTCTTTTTCTCTTGAACCATCACTGCCACCTCCTTTGAGAACCATAGTGGTTTCTTACATTGTGTTGTTTTGTTTATTTGCTTCACACAAAGGCTTGTTAGCTCTGTGATGGCAGTTTTTATTATTCCCCATTGTTCTTCCACCCCTCCTTCCTGCCCATTGGCTAGTGCATTCCTTAGGCACTCACCCATTTTGGCAAAGTCAGCCCTCCTGAAGTCCAGTACTTTTGCCTTTGTATGGCTTGACTCTATTGCTGTGTTTATTGTGAACCATACTCTTCGATGGTCGCTAGTTCCCAGATGGCTACCCACTTCTACATCTGTGATCCTCTCTCCATCTCCATCTCCATTTGAGAGAACCAGGTCTAAGATTGCTCCCTCTCGAGTGGGTTCCAATACTACTTATCTAAAGCATGCCCCCTGTAGGGCATCTAGAATAACCCCACTCTTAGAAGTGGCTGCTGCAACTGCACTCCAGTTAACATCTGGCATATTCAGATCACCCATCAGCAACATCTCCCCCTTATCTGCCATTCTAAGTATGCTTTCTATCATTTCCTTGTCCATTTCCTCCCCCTGAGAGGGCTGTATACCCCTGTGCGGATTGTGGTGCCATTGCCTGCCTCCAAATTGACCCACAGTGCTTCTTCTCTCTCCTGTTTACCCTTTTGTTCTGTTGCTTTGATTCCTTCCCTTATGTAGAGAGCTACTCCTCCTCCTCTTTTAACCCCCTGTCCTTCCTGTAGATAGTGTATCCTGGTATGTTTACATCCCAGTCATGGTTCTGTGTGTACCATGTTTCTGTGACTGCCACGATATCCAGATGTTTTTCCTCCATCAAGGCCACTAATTCAGGAAGCTTGTTACCCAGACTACGGGCATTGGTACTCATTGTTCTCCATCTTTTGATGGCTTTACCTTCTGTAGCACCATCCCCCACTGACCTTTCTACCTTGGTCTTTTTCTCATTTAGTACCCTGTTTTGTAGGGAGAGGCTGGGATTTTCCTGCTGTTTATCAGTGCCTCCCCCCTTGACTAGTTTAAAAGATTGCCAATAAAGCATTTAAACTGATTGCTCAAAAGACTTGTTCCCTTCCTGGACAGATGCAGACC
This sequence comes from Neoceratodus forsteri, assembly GCA_016271365.2. Taxonomy (NCBI): domain Eukaryota; kingdom Metazoa; phylum Chordata; order Ceratodontiformes; family Ceratodontidae; genus Neoceratodus; species Neoceratodus forsteri. Next base: position 1,108,812,855 of record CM028129.1, on the reverse strand, counting down.
ATCCTGCCAGTATAGGCTGGTATCCTCCAGGTGGAATCCCAGTCCCCAATGAAGCCAAACCCCTGTGCTCCACACCATTTTTTCAACCATTCGTTAAACTGCATGGTGCAAAGTACCCTCGCCTCACCCATGCCACTGACAGGCAACACCTCTGAGAAGGATACTGTGTGTGCTACTTGTTTTAGGCCCCTCCCAAACTCTACAAAGTCCTTCTGCACTGCTCTAATCAATGATTTTCTTCTTTCATGTATATTTCATTTATTATTACACTCATTATTTATTTCTCTGTTATGTTACAGGGCACTGACTGTTGCCTTGATCAGCTGTACAGTCTGGCAAACACTAACGGCTATACATTTCGTGCTTCTGTTTGTTGTTCAATATTAGATTTTCAATACAATTGAAGTCTAAAAAATCAAAATAGTGGTCAGATGGCTAGCGGCCATCTAACATACCCTGCTGGCCATCACAAAACGCCAGGCTAATTTTATATATACATTACAATCTGTGGCCACAATAATTTCAGTTTTGGGTGCCTGAAATGTATTTACTTATTTCAAAAGTTTTTCTAGGAAACACGTACTGAGCTGGTTAAAAGCTCATTTCCAAATGCATCCTGGAGGGAGGGGGGAGGTGGATTCGACAAAAAAATAAGGTGTAACAAGTACAGTAAATTAACAGTTTTGCTAACAAACAAGCATTTGGTGCAGAATAATACAGTACAGCAAGTGTCCTAAGGTTAAGTACATTTTCAGATGATCAAGAGCTTATATAAACTGGAGAAGAAGAACGGGGGAGTCATGGTGCAAGAGCAGAGCTGGAGCAAGTTGTGGCTGGAGAGTGCTGGGTAGTCACCACCCTCCCTGGTGCCATTTTACTTTAGTTCCTAGTGAAGCAGTGCAGGCTATCTCACTAGGATTATGAAATGAATGCAGCTGTAAGGTCCCAAAGCACAGGAGACTGGTAACTTTCACAAAAGGGCTGCATTCTCTGAGTCCTTCTTCAAGTGTGGGAGACTCTAGCCTGTGACACATTAGAGCTTCTATTATATTTCTGCCTAACCTGCTGTACTTTAGTGCTGGTAGACATCTATGGAATATGACTACCATCTGTAACAAAATAAAATGTGGCACTTTTATAAAATGGTGCACTAACTGGTGGGTACTATAGTGTTGCAGCCAGTAGCATCACACAATTGCATCTAATGCCTGTATAATATTTGCCCATGAATTTTTATGTTTGCTTGCATGCATGTGCAAGAAACATAGTGCCATCATCCGAGTTTTTTGGAGGTGTGTCAGCGTCTTCCAGTTCAGTCAGTGTGTTTGCAGGCATGGTCGCAGTTCTCCAATCACTGCTGGAGCTGTCTATGACAGCAGTTGAAAATGCAGTGGCATACAGTTGAAAGAGGGAGCTACGCATCAGTGAGCAACGATAAGATATTGCCTGCACATGCGTGCTCCCCCCTTACACACACGCGCACGCATACTGTGTGCTCGCCCCCCCACGCGCACACTGTATAGCCGACTGGGGTGCCCAATCCCCCATCAGCTGTGCTGTGCTTCCCCCCCAAACAAAGTTCCAGATGCCATGCTGGGTGCCCACCCCAGCATGGCAACACATCCGTATGGGCGACAGGGGTGCCCAATCCCCCGTCGGCTTCAGACACCCCCAAACAGCCTTACAGCTCCCATGCTGGGAGCCCACCCCAGTGTGACACAAGTCCGTATGGCTCACGGGGGTGCCCAATCCCCCGATGGCTCCAGTCCCTATAAACAGTCTTCTAGCTGCCACACTGGGAGCCCACCCCAACGTGGCAAACGTCCCGAGTCGTCTTCTGTTAAAAAAAGAAACCTATAAACAAGAAAACATTCCCTAAGCATTCAGCCAGCCCACCCATGCCCACCCCTGCGCACCCTGTCTCCCTACACTCCCCACCTCATACTTACCTCCGACTCCGGCGCACGATCTTCGGTGGACCTTGAACACATCTGCACTCTTCAAAGCCGACTTCGAACTGAGGAAATGCTGGTAACCTGTATAATGGGATAGACAGAGTTTTTTCAACTTTGCTGCATATCTCAGGCATTTTTTGGAATTTTGGCACCAAATTTTCAACATGGGTTTTGGGACCTCTTCTCATGAATGCTGTCACTGTCATGGTGTTAATCGGGCCTGAAGGGTGATTTTGCAGTCACTGTGTGAAATCACCTTTTGGGACTGAGTAATGAAACGACACTGCCACTGTTCATAAGGTGGGCTCTCAAAAAGCCTATGTTGAAAATTTGGTGGAAAAATTCCTAAAAATGACTGTTTTATGAGCGTGCATTGCACAGTTCCTACTCATGCTCGTAAGTTTGCGAATTTTCAATATTTTCACTCCAGATTTTCAACATTGCCATTTTACCACACCTCCTTATGAGCAGTACAGCTGTCATTTTTCACATCTTGCCCAGAAGTGTTTCCGCCCATGTAGCGCACAATGGCGCAGTCGGTGTGCGAAATCAATGTATGGAATACATTAAGAAAATCACAGTGACACTGTTCATGAGCAGAGGTCTTAAAATGGCTATGTTGAAAATTTGGTGAAAAAATTCCTAAAAATTACTGTTTTACGAGTGTGCGTTGCGCAGTTTCTACGCATGCTCGTAAGTTTGCGAATTTTCAATATTTTCACTCTAGATTTTCAACATTGTCATTTTATTACACTTCCTTATGAACAGTACAGCTGCCATTTTTCACATGTTGCTAAAAATGTGTTTCCGTACATGTAGCGTACAATGGTGCAGTCAGTGTGCGAAAGCAATGTTTGGGAAGATTAAGAAAATCACAGTTATGCTGTTCATGAGCAGAGGTCTTAAAATGGTTATGTTGAAAATTTGGTGACAAAAGTCCATAAAATGACTGTGTTACGAGTGAGCATAGCGCAGTTTCCATGCACCCTCATAAGTTCATGACTTTGTAATATTTTCAGTCCAGATTTTCACCAGTGGCATTTTTCCACAACATGGCCGAAATGTGTTTTCATACTTTCAGCGCAGAGATGCGTGGTCACTGTGGGAAATCATTGTTTGGGACAGATAAAGAAAATCACAGTGACACTGTTCATGATCTGAGGTCCCAAAATGCCTGTGTTGACAATCTGCTGTAAAAAATCCCCAAACTAATTACATTACGGGTGTGCATTGCACAGTTTCTATGCACGCTCATGACTTCACCAGTTTTTTTAATATTTTTACTGCAGATTTGCAACATTGCCATTTTTTACACCTCCCCATGAACAGTACAGCTGTCATTTTTCACATCCTGTTCGGAATGTGTTTTTACACCTGTGGTGCTAAATGCCGTAGTCGCTGTGCATAAGCAGCTTTCAGCTAACAAACTGATATTGCCACTGTTCATGAGGTGGGGGTCACAAAAAAACCATGTTGAAAATTTGGAGTGAAAATACCAAAAAATGCCTGAGGTGTTAGGGTTTCCAACCATAACGCCCCACCCTGTAGAGAATGACAGGCATCAGGGGTGTGACTTGGGATTCTTGCCTGCAATGCTCGTACCATTCCACACCCTGCAGCCAGTGAGAGACATCGAGGTATGCCTTGGACTCTTTGGCCCCAAAGTTCACCCCATTCTCCTATACCGCACCCATCTCACCGTATTTCCTGATGGAATGGTGTGCGCATAAGGGCCAAAGACCCCAAGGCACACCGTGACACTTGTCAGTGTCTGCAGGGTAGGGTGTGGTGAAATGGTGTGGCCGTTATGCCTGACGATCTAAAGGCACACCCCAACACCTATCACTCTCTGCAGGGTGGTGGTGGGGTTGGCTTCAGTTCAATACTTCACTTCCATTCCTATTATGCAGCTCTGTAACTTCTACACTACCAATGCCAATGCCAGCAAGCAAACATTCGGCATTGACAAATGCTTGTTCAGTTAGTTAATCAGCCAAAAACAACAGTGCAGCACAAGTACTTCCATCTCTCCCCTCAGCTGCTGTATTAAGGCAGCTCAGTGCTGACCTGAAGGAACCACCTTCTTCAGGGACGAGTGGCTGATTTAGGTTCCAGTTCACAATGACCTGGAGATACAGTTGTGTAAATTAGCTACTGAGCTCAGTGATGCATAATTCCTATGCACAGCCTGCGATTTACAACGGCCATGGTCTGGAGCGACAAGTATGCAAGGGGGTGTGTAGAATGAGTAGGGTCAGGATTTATGTAAACATGGACACTCCCATGGATTGGACAAGGATTGGCCTCATCAACCAATCAGAAGGGCAGTCTACCTAAGCCAGGAATAAAGGGACTTTAAAATCTGAAAGTTGGAGTGCAGCTTGCACTAGAAAGCCCTCTGGAGCTGCTCACAACCAGAGAGCAGCTCACACCAGAAAGCTGTCAGAAGTTCTGACAGGGGTCATGAGTGCTGGAGCAAGCACCTATCAAGTCTGTCTCCCCAGTGCTCACCTCCAGAACCTTCTGCTAGCCATGGGAAGCCCATCTACTGAGCCGCACCTCCCCCCTCTTCAACCAATCAGAAAGGTGGTTTCCCCTCATAAGGAAGTCCACTCTAATCAGTCCTCTGCACTGTTGTCCTCTATGCTAAGGGCCACAGTGCAAAGACAGTGGGTACTTGACAGAGAGTGGCATTAAGGCAGCCTAAGGGGGTGCCAGAGATGAGACTGCCAGTATTTACCAACAAAAGGGTCCAGAAAGGGTTAGCAGCCCTTTAGATAGATAAAATCTCAGGACCAGACAGGATGCATCCAAATATACAGAGGGAGCTGGCAGTGGAACTAGTTGAACCCCTGGTAGGGCTATTCAGTAGTTGGTTACAGACAGGAGTAGTTATAAAGGACTGCAGGGTGGCAGATGTAGTTTAGTTCAACGGGTGGGGGGTTGGGGAACAAGGAGCAAGTGGGAAACTACAGACCTGTTATTCTTACCTCAATTGTAGGGAAACTAATGGAGTCACTAGTCAAGGAAGACCTAGTGAACTACCTGGACAGCAATGGCCTCCTGGATAGTAAACAACATTTGTTCATGGAAGGAATTCTTGTCAGACTGACCTAATAGTTTTCTTTGACTGAGTGACAAAGACATTGAAACATAGAAACATAGAACATAGAATTTGACGGCAGATAAGGACCGCTTGGCCCACCCAGTCTGCCCATTTCCCTACCTAATGGTTAAGCTGCAGATCCTAGTTAACCAGCAGCCTACTTCTTCCTATCCCCACCCCCTAGAATTGCCTTATGACTGTCCCATGCACTGGATAGGTGGCAAGCTGTGGACTTACTCTATTTTGATTTCAGCTCAGTTTCTCACAGGCAATTGCTGAAAAAGATGGAGGATCAGGGTGCAGCAAGGGACATAATAAGATGGGTAGGACATTTGGCTGAGGGGGAGGCAGCATAGGGCATGGTAAACGGGGTCAAATTGGAAGAGAGGGAAGTCACAAGTGGGGTGGCACAGGGGTCTGTCCTGTGGCCCATCCTCTTCAGCATATGTTCATCAGTAAAACTGGAGAAGGGACGTAGAGTAGGTTGTTTCTCTATGCAGGTGACGCAGAGCTCTGTGGGAGGGTGGACAGTGATGAGGGAATTAGAGATATGCAGAGTGACCTGCAGAGATTGGAGACTGGAAAGGTCTGTGGTCTGGTAGTTGAAATCTGATACCAAACAGTTCAAAGGTAGGGTTATGTTGAGCACTACAACTGAGGAACGGGACCTAGAAGTCATTGTTAGTGATATCTTCAGGCAGTTAAGCCAATGCAATAAGGCCATTAGTAAGGTAAATGGCATGTTAGGATGTATCAGGAGGGGTACCGAGAACAGGAGGAAAGAGGTAATATTACCTCTTTAAAGATCAATGGTAAGACCACATCTGGAGTACTGTCTGCAGTTCTGGTGTCCTCACCTCAGCAAGGATGAGGACAAGCTAGAGGCAGTGCAATGATGGGTCGCCAGGATGATGCGGGGCCAGCAGGGCAGATCTTACGAGAATTGGCTTAAGGCACTAAACATGTACTCGTTTAAGACTAGATGGGAGAGGGGTGACATGACATAGACCTTCAGATTCCTGAAAGGAATAAATACAGTTAACTGCAAGGAGTTGTTTAGCATAAGCACAAGTTTGATGTCATGGGGCATGAGTGGAAACTAAAAGGAGGAAGGTTTAAGTGGGATATGAGGAAGTAGTATTTTATGGACAGGATAGTGAGACCATAGAACAGTCTGCCAACCAAGGTGGTAGCCAAAACCATAAACAGTTTCAAGCACGGTTGGGACAAAGGAAAGGCTATAGTGGCTACTAAGGGCAATAGTAACAGGGAGGAGAATGGGGGAAAGATTGTAAAAGATAGTATCCTGGAGGACAATTTGGTCCCAGGGATAGGTATGGAACCCCAGGTAGACTGGATGGACCACAGTCCTTTGTCTGCCAGCATTGTCTATGTTTCTATGTCCCTTGACCACACCATGTATGAACGTATAACACCCTATGCTGCACAACATAGACATGTCAACTCAGGAGGGACAAGAAAATGCCATGCATTAACTGTCCTCTGATCAGCATACCAGGTTTTCCACATAGCATGCCAGTTTTGGAAACAGTGTCACTGGCACAGGAGCAATAACAACATTACTATAGTCTGTGACTGCTATACAGATGGGCCCACACACTCACTATCACTATATGGTAGTGTAAGGCAATATAGGCCACGGTGATGTGGAGACAACACTGGTCTAGGCATGACACAGTAATGAAAAGATACTAACACATCAGTATGTTTTGAGGGACAGCATACAGGGTGCTATGTATTGGTTGATGATACTCCTCAATCTGACACTGCCCGCCATGACAAGTGTAACTCCATCAGTGCCATTCTGAGTGATCCCTTTTTCACCAGGCCCATGTGTGTGCCTGTTGAGGGAAGAGGAGTACATCCCTAACTCCTCTAGGAGTTTTCATGCTCAGATAGACAGATGTAAAACTGACTTGCAAAAAGTCAAACTGGAATTATGCTGCCAATCATGGTGCATGGTACTCCATTGTGGGCAAGCTCATGGAGACCATACTAAAGGAAAGGTTGGTGGACTATCTAGAAGAGCATGGTCTCCAGGATGAGAGGCAGCATGGGATCATGGGGGGGGGGGATCGTGTCAAACAAATCTGATTGACTTCTTTGACTGTGTCACTAAGACAGTAGACAGGGGCCAAGTGGTAGACATCCTCTATCTTGAGTTCAGCAAGGCCTTTGACTCTGTGCCCCACAAAAGGTTGATCTGGAAGTTGGTGAATCTTGGAGTTGGGGAAAAGATGGCCAGATGGGTGAAAAACTGGCTGAGGGACAGAACCCAGAGGGCGGTTGTGGGTGGGGGGAGAGTTATCTGGCACCAGAGAGGTAACCAGTGGGGTCCCACAGGGCTCTGTGCTAGGGCTGGTATTGTTCAATGTCTTCGTCAATGACATTGAGGATGGCATTAAGGGCAAAATGTGCCTATTCGCGGATGACACCAAGCTCTGTGGGAGAGTAGACACAGCTGAAGGGATACAAAACCTACAGGAAGATCTGAAAAAGCTGGGGAATTGGTCCAGGATCTGGCAGCTTGGGTTCAATGCCAAGAAATGCAAAGTTATATATATTGGAGCCAAGAATCCCAGGACAGAGTACTACCTGGGTGGAGTCTGAGTATCTGCATCAGAGGAGGAGAAGGACCTGGAAGAGATGATCTCTAGTGACCTGAAGCACTCCATTCAGTGCAAGAAAGCAGCAACAAAGGCAAACAAGATGCTGAGATGCATAGCTAGGGGGATCAGTAGTAGGAGAGAGGAGGTTATACTGCCCTTGTTCAGGTCACTGGTAAGGCCACATCTAGAGTATGGAGTTCAGTACTGGTGCCCACACTTCAAAAAGTACAGTAACCTGTGAAGAAGGTCCAGAGGAAGGCTACAAAGATGATAGCCAGTCAGCAGGGCAAGGCATTCAAGGAGAGGTTGAGGGCACTGAATATGTACTCCCCAGAAGACAGGAGAATGAGAGGGTATGATTGGGACCTTCAAGTACTTGAAAGGGATAAATAAGGTTGATAAGGAGAGTCTCTTTAAGCTGAGTGACAACCATAACATGAGGGAGCACAGTCTTAAGCTGGAGGATGGGAGGTTTAGGAGGGAGATCAGAAAGTACTTCTTCACAGAGAGGGTGGTGGACACTTGGAATGCGCTGCTGGAAGAGGTCATCTCATTGAAGACAGTGAGCAGTTTTAAGATAGGCATAGGGGAAGGTAAGGATCATGGGTAGGGAGGATGGGAGGAGTGGGGAGGGGGCAGGGACATTAGCTCAAGCTGTGGACCCTACTATACGAGCAGATGTGATAGACCAAATGGCCTGCTTCTGCTGGCTTCTTTGTATGTTCGTATGTTTGTACTAGTTTGATGGTTATGTTGCCACCCAGTGGCTGTGGCCACTCACCGTATGCACTTATCTGTTGCATCCACAAAAGCCCATATCCAGTATGTTCCACCATGACGGGCATATGCAGGCAGCATTCCAGTGATGTCATACATGATGGTCTAGACATCAGTGCATCATGCACAGCTATGTGGCATAACTGTAACAGTAAAATACATGCTTACAGATGGCTTTACTGACTTCCCCACAGAGACATCACACCTCAGCTACCAACATACATTAGAGCCTACTGGGTACCAGTACCCCTGTAGAGCTACCCACCACCCCAACAAGCATGCCACCAACAGGTGCAAAAGATATAGCATCTCACACATGCCATGCAGGGCATATCACTCCAGCACAAGAAACTCCATGGGAACCACACATGGCCAGACATCAGCTGTCCACTGCACTACATACTCTATAAACTACATGCAGAAAACCAGGATACCATATAAGAAAACAAAATTTTTACTGTCAGACAGGTTAATGAGGCATTTTGTTGTATGGTGAGGGAGAGTAGAGGGCCATTTGGAGTGAAAGTAGTGTGGTAATATTTTTCATGATAACTCTTCTACACATCTCCCATGGTGAGGGTCTGCACACGATGACCACTGTTGTTGATCTGGAAAACACAGAAGTACAGCACATGTCAGAATGCAAATATCATTCCACCCTGTTGGGCCTCTAGTGCACATGCACACATTACACAGCAATGGAACACTCAGTGGATAGCAACTTACCGTGGACTCTGTGATGGACCACATATGGCCATATGGATCACAGTTCTTCTCTCGGTCTGGGGTGATGGTGAGGAAAGGAGTGTGAGTGTTCTGTCATGCAGTATTGGGCTGTGGTGTCCTGCAATAGCCTGCCCCTTCCCCTGGCACCTCTGTGAAAGAAAGCATGATACATTTGTTTTAACCCTGAAAGCACATGATAAAAGTAATGTTGTTAAGGCCTGTACAGTGAACCATAATTGCTGCCTGGCCAGTTTTATAACAATGACTGCTACTTATAGTATAGAACACTGCCCTCCAATTGTAGACATTTACCTGTTACATCCAGCACCCATTTAGCCTGGAGTAGGCAAGATGAAGTGATCTGAAGCCATGGCATTGCAGCAGCCACCATGGAAATTCATATACTCAGCAGTGGCAGAACCAGATTGGCATGACACACTCCTGATATATTTACGGTCCACTATACCTCTGGGGCCATGGTATGTAAACTATATCCCAATAACTGTGTGTAAAAGATCACTGTACCCCTGGGGACATAGTCACGCAGCCCATACAGTTGTATTGACAATATGGTGGTGACCAGTGCAGCAGACAGAGGTGGCCTTCTTGTGTCCCTGGCCATGAGCCAATAATTTCAGGGCCACATCAGGGACAACCAGTGAGCTCTTATTGCTTTTTGCTCAGGTGAAGTGGCATACAGCCTGCATAATGATGGATAAGTTGATATGTGGACTGGGGTGGATTTAGACTTTTTTCAAGGGTGTAGCAATTTTGTCAAAAGGCAGCACTTTCCCTGAGAAATGTAAAATGTTACCTTTGAAAACTCAGATTAGCTACTATTTGTTGACCTAAGGGGGTAGTGGGTGTTACTGCAGTACATAGCTGGACCCACTACTGTATGTGGAAAGTGACTGCACTGGTGGAGGTATACGTACTGTAACTACTGGTAACTGGCACTGCTTCTACAGTACAATACCTACTGTATGGGTTATTATGAATAACTACAATGCAGCATCCACTACATTTATGACTCTGCAGCATTTTGCTAGGCATCTAGCTCGGTTTGCCTGGAAGTACAAGAAGGACAGTATGGTTGCTATTCAACAGACCAAGGATGCATCTCAACCCCTGTGCTGGAGTTGGCTATTGTTGCATATGTCAGTGGCTATGGCAATGCATGGTATGTGGTTGAGCTGTGACAGGTGGATGAAAGGCCACAAAAAAGGGAAGGGCTGATACTGTGGTCAGCACTGTCATCGTATGCAGTATTGATAGCGTTGTCTCTGGTGGTGCAGAGATAGCCACAGCGAGTTTGTGTAAATGCTCCCTAAGAGAGTTTTGAAGTACAAGCCACTTGAGCCACACACATGGTGTAATGTCTGGATGGCCATCTTTCCGGGGGCAGTTTATGCAGGTTAAAAGGAATTGCTCTAAGAGAGATGGTTATATTAAGGCAGAAGATGATTTAGAATGTCACCTCCGAGAGCATGGTTATAGGTTAGACACCATCAGAAAAAGCAAGAATGGAGGTGCATAATATTCCTAGAGAGTCTCTTTTACAAGCTATACCAGAACCCAGTGGGGTTACAGATAAGATAACTTTTGATATTACATATTTCAATGATGTAAAAACAGTCCAAAACATTATTTTAAAGAACTGGAACATACTGAGAATGGAACACAAGCTAAGAGGTGTTGTTATTGAATTACCCTGCATTACATACTACGGGGCCCAGAATATTAGGGATTCAGTGGTACATAGTGTGTGACCCAGGAAAAAAGTGGTGGTTTTCTGCCACCAAATCCTGGGTGTAAATGTTGCAATCACTGTAAATATTGTAATGTGGTGGCTAACACATGTTCCTGAGTCCGACGGATGGCAGAAGGTATAAAACACCTAGTTTCATTACTTGTGATATTACCAATGTTGTTTATCTAGCTTTGTGTAAATGCAGTGTGTTATATATGTGGAGAACAAAAAGGAGATTTAAGGACCATATAGGGGAATATATAAGGGCAGTTGTGAATAATAGTGAAAAAGTTGCCCCGGCACAACATATAAATGAAGCAGGTGGTGGGGCTGCACACTGTCCCACCTTTATTGGGATTGAAAGATTCTGCTTAGGTGCAAGGGCTGGGGATATAGAAAAACTATTGACCAAAAAGGAAGCATTTTGGATTTACCAATTGTGGGCACTACACTGACCTGGAATTAATTACCAAATTGGGCTTTGAAACATTTGTGATTTGTGTTGATATGATGTATAGTGGTGGGGGTGGGGGGTCTCGCCCTCCTCCAATTTTTAATTGACCGATTTTTTATAGACATTTATGTGGCATGATATTACATTTTGCTGTATTTAAAAAACATTTTTTAGTGGTCTGTGTCTTTAAGCATGGCATAGACTGCAAGTAGCATTAAGTACATCACTACTAAACAATTATAGACTCGGTAGTCTGTTGCAGAATTTAATTAATTGCCAGACCTTCAAAAGAGAGTTTGAACTGGCTTGAAATTTATTACTGACATTGTTTTTATTCAGCAGAATTAGTTTTTTGCTAGACTTTTAAAGATTGTTTTGAGCTGGCTGGGAAATTGTCATTGCTATGGTTTTATTTCTGCTGGCACATCACAAAAGTTTAGTAACCAGTCACAGGGTAATAGATTGCTGTTCCCTTCTGGATATAGAGTGCTAATTATTGAACTGGGTCTGCTGACAGTTGCTGTTTGCAGTTAGCGCCATGTTTCAGTGCAAATTGGTGGAACAGTGTTTAATTTGAGTTAGGCACATTTTCACGTTTTTAGCACTATGTTGTGTATATAAGGATGCACAGAAGGGGGAGCTATTCACCTTGACAAAGCACCCAGGAAGTGGTTGTGAAACGTTGGGCTTTGTGGGCTACCTCCTTGGGCAACACTGACCAAGCTGCACTGTTACCATTTTGTATGCTTGTCAATAAATGGATACTGTGGCATTGAGAAGCAGTGCCATGAGCTGTTTTATGTGAGCTGAGTGCAGTGTCCTCTCCTGAAGTTGCAGATTCTGTGGAACTGCGAACACCAACGCCATAGCTAGTGACCTTCTAGCTTTCCTGTAAGTTCAGACAACAGCACATGCTAGCTAGACAACTTCCAACAGTCCCAGTGCTTCACTCTGTCTAAAATTTGATGAAATACATAACCAACTGTCGGACCCAAATCTACACTTTGTCAAAATACAAATAATATTTTGATTGGAGATTTTGAGAAGATAGTGCAAAAATAAACTAAAGACTTATTTAAAGCAGCAGTACTAGTTAATAAACATTTTCTTTTTACAATAGTTATGTCAAACAAGCCCCACAACTGACAAAACTTGAATCCTTTATTTTTATTTATTTTTTCGTTATATTCTTTATTTCTTTCTGACAGTTTAGCACAGACCCTTGCCAGGAATACCATATTGGATTCTGAGGGAAATGGGGCACTGCCATTCTCTCATTGGTTATTTCATCTGATGTAACTGGAATCCACCATCCCTTCCTTTGCCTGCTGAGTTATAGGACAAGCAATGTAAAAAAGGATGAACAACATGAAATGTTATGGGGCTACCATATTTCCTGTGGATCCATACAACATTATAAATGTATTAAAATTCAAGGTTACCAATTATCAGAAAAAAAGTAGTACACAGCAAAAGTTAAATCTGAAATTTTAAACTACCAGGTAGTGCAAAAATCTGAGAAGTGATGAGCACTTCTTGGTTAACTAGTCTTGCTGGTTTAAGTATGAAGAGACTAGCTTGATATACAGAACATGTCCCTTTAGAAATTAAGGCAATTGGAGAGTTGTGCTCAACTCTGATAGATATAAAACCTGCAGATAAGATGGGCAATGTTGTGATGCTAGGCTGAGTCACTATAGTCCACTGCCACAAAATCTTAAAGTGTTTAGGGACAGCCTTTCCAGCTATTGGACTATCAAAGAGGGAACGGGGGCATTATCTGAGGATGTGTTTAAATACTTATCTCCAAACCTATGATACCTTTTATGCTTTATCAAAACTACATAAAAATATGAATAGACCACTAGGCTTACCAGTTGTCTCTGGGGTGGGTTCACGTACCATATCAAATGTCATTAATTTCTTTCTGAAGGAGTATTTAAAGGGAGTGTAAACCTACCTTAGAGATGCCATGGGTCTTCTACATAAATTTGAAGAATTAATTTAGGAGCCTCAATATATCTGCTTGGGAACCGATGTTGAATCATCATACACCTCGAACAGACACAATGATGTCATCAGGTCTAGTAAGCATTTTTTGGAACATCAGTTTTCATCAGGTGCAGCAACAATACATTTTATTCCGTAAGGTCTAGAATTTGTGCTGACACACAATTACATGGAGTTTGATAGCAAATACTTTCTCCAGAAATGTGGCAAAGTGAAGGGGGCCTCAATGCCCCCATATGCCAGTTTCTTTTTGACATTATGGGAGGAACAAAATATCTTCCATCAGGGCAACAGATGTGCATACACCACATTGTCAAATGGTACCGATATATTGAAAAAGTGGTCTGTGTATGGACGGGTGATATAGAAAGTTTACAATCGTTGGTTAAATGTAAACAAGTGGAATTCAAAGTTAATTAAAAATGCAAATAGAAACACTTTTGATTTTCTTGATGTCACCTTGAATGGCATTGTTGGATATGAGAAAGTGAACATGTGAAGATTTAGGAAGTCAACAGCAACCAGCAACCTATTATGGGCAGAAAGTCTCCATCCCAGGTCCTTGATTGAATCTATTCCCTCAGACAATTCCTATGAATAAAGCAAAATTGTCCTGATGATTCAGAATTTGAATAATAATAATAATAAAATAATAAAATGTTATTTAAATAGCGTAATTCAAACACATATCAAAGCACTGTACAAAGGATAAAACACAGATGAACATTAAATGCTAAAAAAACAGTAAAATAATATAACTTCAACAATCCCCATAAGCACAGCTAAATAATTATGTTTTTAAAGCCATCTTAAAGCTCTCCATGGTCAGGCACTCTCTAATCTGATGAGGTACAGAATTCCACAGGGTCAGGGCTGCATACATAAATGCTCTTGCACCAGAAGTTTTCAGTCAGACCCTGGGAACTTCTAGCAATCCCTCATCAGCTGAACAGAGGGGTTGAAGTGGGTGATAAAGAACCAGGAGCTTTTGCAGGTAGCATGGACCCAGTCCATGCAGGGCCTTACAGGTTAGTAAACCGATCTTTAAGGTGATTCACCACAGCCAGTTCAGTTCGTGCAGCACACAGGTGACATGGCTAATCCGAGAATCCTCAGTTAGTAACCTGGCCACAGCGTTCTGCACCAGCTGCAAGTGGTGAATATCAACCTCCGGAAGCCCTAGGTATAGGGAGTTGCAGTAGTCAAGGTGAGCGGTCACAAAGGCGTGGATCATGGTTGAAAGGTCACCGGATGGAACAAAGTGCTTAATCTGGGCGATATTCCTCAGATGGAAAAAAGAGGAACTCAAAGTGAGGCTTCTGGAACAGAAGAAACAACATTAGACAAGCATTTGTCAATGCCGAATGTTGATTGCGTTGGTCTGTTGAGCACGCTCACTGGCCCTCTGTCAGTCACTCAGTCTGTTTCTTCCAATGCTGCAGGCTGCTCTTTTGTACTGGACTCCTGCCTGCACTGGCACCTTGTTCTGACCATTAAGAAATCTGCAGCTGTCCCGACAGAGCTCCATTGAAGTGGTTCACTCCCCCTCTCTCACTCGCTCATTCTGTTTCTCCTGGCGCTGCAGGCTGTCCTTTTGTACTGGGCTCCTGCCTCTGTTGATGGCTTTTTCTGCCCACAAAGAAACCTGCAGCAGTCCCACACAGGCCTCTTGAGCCTGCTGACTCCCCCCCTCTCTCAGTCTCTCAGTCACTCGTTCCGTTTCTGCCGGCACTGCTGGCTGGCCTTTTGCACTGGGTTCCTGCCTGCGTTGCCGCATTTTTCTGCCAACAAAGAAATCCGCTGCAGTCATGATAGAGCTCCATTGAGCTCGCTCACTCCCCCTCTCTCACTCACTCATTGTGTTTCTCCCAGTGCTGCAGGCTGCCCTTTTGTACTGGGCTCCTGCCTGCGTTGGCACCTTTTTCTGCCGACAAAGAAATCCACAGCTGTCCCGACAGAGCTCTGTTGATGTGGCTCACTCCCCCTGTGTCACTCACTCACTCATTCTGTTTCTCCTGGTGCTGCAGGCTGCCCTTTTGTACTGGGCTCCTGTCTCTGTTGGTGCCTTTGTCTCCCCACAAAGAAATCTGCAGCAATCCCGACAAAGCTCTGTTGAGTTTGCTCACTCCCCTTCTCTCACTCGCTCATTCCGTTTCTGTCGGTGATGCAGGCTGCTCTTTTCTATTGGGCTCCTGCCTGCGTTGCTGCCTTCTTCTGCCCACAAAGAAATTTGCAGCAGTTACAATAGAGCACCACTGAGCTTGCTCACTCCCCCTCTCTCACTCGCTCATTCTGATTTCCCCGCCACTGCAGGCTGCCCATTTGTACTGGGCCCCGCGTGCATTGCTGGCTTTTTCTGCCCACAAACAAATCTGCAGCAGTCCCAACAGAGCTCCGTTGAGCTCACTCACTCCCCCTCCCTCACTCACTCATTCTGTGTCTCCTGCCGCTGCAGGATGCCCTTTTGTACTGGGCTCCTGCCTGCACTGGCGGCTTGTTCTGGCCAGAAAGAAATCTGAAGCAGTCCCGACACAGCTCCATTGAGCTCTCTCACTCACTCATTCTGTTTCCTCCAATGCTGCAAGCTGTCCTTTTGTACTGGGCTCCTGCCTGCGTTGCCGCATTTTCTGCCCACAAAGAAATCCACAGCATTCACAATAGGGCTCCGTTGAGCTCGCTCACTACCGCTCTGTCACTCGATCATTCTGTTTCTCTTGGCGCTGCAGGCTGCGCTTGTGTACAGGGCTCCTGGCTGCATTGGCACCTTTGTCTGTCCACAAAGAAATCCGCCATTGCCCCGACAGAGCTCCATTGAGGTCACTCAGTCTCCCTCTCTCATGCACTCATTCTGTTTGTCCTGGTGCTGCAAGTGACCCTTTTGTACGGGACTCCTGCCTGCATTGGCACCTTTTTCTGCCCACAAAGAAATCCACAGCAATCCTGAAAGAACTCCATTGAGCTCACTCAGTCCCCCTGTCTCACTCGCTCATACTGTTTCTCCCACCGCTGCAGGCTGGCCTTTTGTACTGGGCCCCTGCCTGCATTGATGCCTTTTTCTGCCCACAAAGAAATCTGCAGCAGTTCCGACAGCTCTCCGGTGAGTTTGCTTACTCCCCCTCCATCACTTGCTCTCTCGTTCTTTTTCTCCCAGTGCTGCAGGCTGCCCTTTTGAACCAGGCTCTTGCGTTGGGGCCTTTTTATGCCCACAAACAAATCTGCAGCAGTCCTGACAGAGCTCAGTTGAGCTCAGTCACTGCCCCCTCTCAATTGTTCGATCTTAATCTGTCCCAAACAGTGATTTCCCACAGTGACTGTGCTATTCTCCGGCAGGAGTGGAAAAACATATTTTAGCCAGGATGTGAAAAATGGCAGCTGTACTGTTCATAAGGAGGTGTGGAAAAATGCCACTGTTGAAAATGTGGCGTGAAAATATTACAAAATTGCAAAGTTACAAGGGTACGTGGAAACAGTTCAACGCATGCATGTAACACAGTGATGTTATGGAGTTTTGTCACCAAATTTTCAACACAGGCATTTTAGGACATCTGCTCATGAACAGTGCCACTGTCATTTTCTTAATCTGTCCCCTACACTGATTTCCCACAGCGACTGTGTTATTCTGCGATGGAACTGTGAAAACACATTTTGGTCAGGATGTGAAAAATGACAGCTGTACTGCTCATAAGGAGGTGTGAAAAAATGCCACTGTTGAAAATCTGGCATGACAATATTACAAATTTGTGAAGTTACAAGGGTGCGTGGAAAGTGTGTAGAGCACACTTGTAACACAGTCATTTGATGGGCTATCATCACCAAATTTTCAGCATAGGTATTTTAGGACCTCTGCTCATGAACAGTATCACTCTCATTTTCTTAATCTGTCCCGGACAGTGATTTCCCACAGCGACAGCTCTATTCTGCACCGGAAGTGCGAAAACACATTTCAGCCAGGATGGGGAAAATGACAGCTGTACTGTTCATAAGTAGGTGTGGGAAAATGGCAATGTTGAAAATCTGGAGTGAAAATATTATAAATTTGCAAAGTTACGAGCGTGCATGCAAACTTTGCAACTCACACGCGTAACACAGTGATTTTATGGAGTATCGTTACCAAATTTTCAGCATAGGCATTTTAGGACCTCTAGTCATTAACAGTATCACTGTCATTTTCTTAATCTGTCCTGAACACTGATTTCCCACAGCAACCGCGCTATTCTGCGCCAGAAGTACGAAAACACATTTCCGCCAGGATGTGAACAATGACAGCTATACTGTTCACAAGGAGGTGTGAAAAAATGTCAATGTTGAAAATCTGGCATGAAAATATTGCAAATTCATGAATTTACGAGCGCGCTGAGCAACAGTGCAATGCATGCTCATAAACAGTAATTTTTTGGATTTTTTCAACCAAATTTGCAACATAGACTTTTTGAGAGCCTACCTCATGAACACTGGCACTGTCATTTTGTTAATTGGCACTGAAAGGTGATTCCGTGCAGTGACCACAAAATTTCCTTTCGAGGCCGATTAATGCCATGACAGTTCGAGAATTCATGAGGAGGGGTCCCAAAAACTCCATGTTAAAAAATTTGGTGCCAAAATTACAAAAAATGACTGAGATATGCATTAAAGTTGAAAAAACCCTGTTTCTACCATTATACAGCTTACCGGCATTTCATCAGTTTGCAGTCGGCTTTGAAGAGTGCACACGTGTTCCCGGTCCACCGAAGATTGTTGCGCCGGACTCCGGAGGTAAGTATGGGGTGAGGGGGAGGTGTGGGGAGGCAGGGTGCACAATGGGTGGGTGCGGGTGGAGGGAGGGGAGCCAGGGAGACTGTGAGGGACAGTTTTCTGATCTCACAGGTTTAAAAAAAAAAAAAAAACATTGTCGGACAGTTTTGTTCTTCACAGGGACATTAGGCATGCTGGGATGAGCTCCCAGCATGCCACCCAACTGCTTCTTTTTGGGAGACCAGTAGCCGACGGTGGATTGGGCACCCCCATCAGCACACAACTAAAGGGGGGGTTCACATTATGCCGATGGGGATTGGGCACCCAGTCGGCACACAATAACAGCGGGGGTGGAGTTTGACATAATGCTGACGGGGAGTGGGCTCCCCTGTCAGCACAATCAACATTGGGCCACTGAAGCCGACAGGATTGGGGCCCCATCGGCAACTAAACATGGAGAGAGAGCTTAGAACATGGCGGCAAGCCACCGCCATGTTCACAAACAATATCAGGGTTTTTACATCCCACCCTGCAATGACGGGTCGCTCCCTCATTGCAGCAGATGGCTGACACTGCAATGACGAGGCGGCCCCTGATTGCAGTGGCTACTTTTTTAGAAGGTTGTGGTACGCTGGCTGAACTAGTGTCAGCAGCAGCATGCCACGGCATTGGGGGAAGCGGGACAAGCCTTTGCAGGCTGTGGGGGCATTGGCCACAACAGTGCCGCGCCTCTACAACCTGCTTGTGGAAAAAGCTGCCGCAACGTGTTTCTTGCGCATGCGCGCAATCAACATAAAAAGAAACTTGCAAAGGCTAGGGAGAAAAACAGTTCTGATACATTAACCGTGAAGGGATCTATAAGACAACCAGATAACAAAAAAATCCCCAGTTATATTTGTGATGACATTTAATGGATTGACAAGGGGAATCTGCAATATAGCATGGAAAAACTGAGCTAAATTGAAATGTGATCCAAAATTGGCACTAGTAACTGAAGTATGTCCAAAAATCAGGTTCAGCAAAACTCAAAACATTAAAGATTGCTTTTGTACATGGCTAATACAAAAGTTTTGATGAAAGACCGAATGTGGCTACCACAGTGAACACGTACATTTTTCAGGTGTTGTAATTGCAACATTTGAAAGTATGCAAAACAAGGTAAGTAGATCATTAATCTAAATGGGGAGACGTTGAAAGAAATTAAATATCACATCATGTACTTCAAACCTCATTTAGGGAGTGGGTGAATGAACTCTCTGTGTCTGTTTACACTTTGCAATGGCTAGACACCCTCTCCAAAGCATAGCTCCTTCACTCCTGCAAGTGCCTGCTTTTTCTCAAGTTGCTCTCCTTGTAGAGATATCAGGGACTTGTCAAGAGGATACTTATGCATATGGTGACATTAATTACCTGGGACTACAACTAGAACAACCACCTATGGATACAGCATAATGGGCATCAATGGCATATTATGTGCTCATCGAACTGTCAGGGTACAACAAGCTTACCAGTGTGGTGGCTATGAGGAGTGATGCATTGTTGGGCATCAGGGTTTTTGTGTCAGGGTTATTTGGATGATCGGTGATTGGGTGGCATAGGCATTGGGGGTTTATTCAGCAGGTAATGGCAACTTTTGTTGGGGAGGGTAGATATGATGGGGGACAATGTTATTTTTTTGGGGTGGGGCTGGTAGGGGTACTTGTTTGGGAGGTATGGTAGGAGCACATTTATGGGGGGAGCCACCATGCACTCATGTCTTCAAGGGGTGCTAGTATATAACAGGCCATTGAAACACAGAATCCCAGAATTTGTCAGCAGAAATGGATCGCATGGCCCACCCAGTCTGCCCAGATGGTCTCTGCCTAGTCTGCCTCCACAGACCATAACTGGTCTCTGGTGACCCTCCTTCCTCCCTGCCTATGCACAAATATTTCCTTATGTCTATCCCACACATGATTGAAGTCCCCTACTGTTTTTGCCTCCACTACTTCCACTGGTAGTCTATTCCAGGCATCTACCACTCTTTTAGTGAAGTAGTATTTCCTCACATCCCTCTTTAATAAAAGCATAGAAATGCAGAATCATAGAATGTGTCAGCAGAAAAGGACCAGAAGACCCATCTAGTTTGCCCTATTTTCCTTACCTATTACTACACCTTGGACCCTATTTGGTCACAGGTGTCCCTCCCTCCTCCCATACCTCTATTTATTATACCCATGAGCCTATCCCATGCATACATGAAGCTCCCCACTGTTTTTGCCTATCCCGCCTCTTCTGGCAGGCTGTTCCAGGTGTCCACCACCCTTTCAGTGAGGAAGTATTTTTTCAGATCACCCTTAAACCCCCTCCCCCAAGCTTCATAGCAAGCTCCCATGTTCTGGTGCTCCACCTCCTGTGAAAGACACTCCCCTCCTGCACCTCATTCACCTCCATGAGGTACTTATAGGCCTCAATCATGTTTCATCTTGTGCTCCTCTCCTCCAGGGAGTACTTGTTGAGCTCCCACAACTTCTCCTCATATGGTTTCTTATGCAACCACCACAACATTTTGGTAGCCCTGCTCTGGACCACTTCCGCCTTGTCAATGTCCTTGCAGAGGTGTGGCATCCAGAATTGGACAAAGTACTCCAGATGGGGTCTCACTAGTGAGTGGTACAGTGGCAACACCACCTCCCTTCTCCTGCTAGAAGTCCCCCTCCCTATGCACCCCATCATCCAGCTAGCCTTGCTTACTGCTTTGTCGCACTGTCCTGCCACCTTGTGATCATCAGCTATGATTACCCCAGGGTCTCTCTCTCTTGCTTGGTAACTGTAAGTACCTCTCCTCAACAGAGAAACATAAAATATGACACCAGATGAGGACCGCTTGGCCCACCTAGTCTGCTCATGTTCTCTACCTACTGTCACACCGTAGACCCTACTTGATCTCTGGCTTTACCCCTTCCCCCTTTCCTTGCTTCAAAAGTTCCCATATACCTATTCCATGTCTTTTTAAATCCCATTACAGTTTTTGCTCCCAACACCTCCTCAGGGAGGTTGTTCCAGGCATCCAGCACCCTTTCTGTGAAGAAGTGCTTCCTTACATTTCCCCTGATTCTACCTTCCCTCCAGCATCATTGCATGACCCCTTGTTCTTGTGCATCCTTTTCTCTGAAAAAGGCTTCCCTCTTGAACCTTATTTATACTCTTGAGGTATTTGAAAGTCATACACAGCTTCTGGATTTCCCCAACCCAGGTGCATGACTTAGCACTTTTGGGCATTGAAACCCAGCTGCCGCACACTAGCCACTCCTCTACTGTCTTCAGATCCATTGGCATTTTCTCCACCTTCTCCTGGGTGTCCACTCTGTTGCAGATTTTTGTATCATTGGCAAAGAGACACACCTTGCCCTCCAGTTCCTCAGTGATGTCACATAGACCTTGAAGAGGACAGGACCCAGTACCGATCTCTTTGGTACTCCAATGGTCACGCTCTCATCACCTGACTAACCGCCATTTAATATCACCCTCTGCTTCTTATCTTTCAACCAGTTAAATACCTAGCTTTCCTCCTTGTCCTCCACCCCTGGGTTGCCAAGTTTCTTAATCAGCCTCTTCTGTGGTACAGTGTTGAAGGCCTAACCGAAGTCCAAATAGGCCACATCCACCAAACTCCCCAACCTACATCCCTAGTTACCCAGTCAAAGAAATCTACGTGATTTGTTTGACATGACCTCCTCACTGTGAAGCCATATTGCCAGTGGTCTGCAGCCCATTTGTCTTCAGGTACTCCATTAGTCTCTCTTTCTGCAGGTCTTCCATTAATTTTCTCCACCACGAATGTGACACTGACTGTTCTGTAATTGCTAGCCTCCTCCCTCCTGCCACTCTTGTGCACAGAGACCACATTGGCCCTCCTCCATTCCTTTGGAACTACCCCCCCCCATCTCCAATGATGTGCTGAATAGTGTTGTCAGTGGGGCAGCTAGCACTGTGCTCAGTTCTTTTAGTACTCTTGGGTGGATCCCATCTGGCCCCATTGTCATGTTTCCCTTTACGGCTTTCTACCCTCAGAGGACTCTCTCTTCTAAAAATGGGCTTGTGTCCATCCCCCAGTGCCTGCTTGCTAATGCATGTTATTCTGTCCCCTTCCTCTCCACTGTAAAGACGGAGCAGAAGTACTCATTTAAAATTTTAGCTTTTTCCTGATCTTCCTCTGCACAGTACCCCTCAGTTTCCTGACTCTCACTATACCATCCCTTGTATTCCTCTTCTTGCTCACATACCTGAAGAAAGTCTTCTCACCTTTCTTGACCTCCTGGGTGATCCCCTCCTCCATCTGAACCTTTGCTATCCTTACCTTCCTTATTGCTTCCCTTTGTCTATCTAGATATACCTCCCTGTCCCCTTCCATTTGGGTCTCCTTGTACTTACTAACAGCTGTTTCTTTCTCCCTTATTCAATCAATCAATCTTTAGTTAACCAGGCAAACTTACTGCCTAAGCTACCTCCTTTGAGAACCATAGTGACCTCTTTCTCCTCTTACGCTTGCTTATTTCCTTCAAACAGCTTCCTGTTACCTTCGATAGTCCCTCCTTTATCCTTTTCCATAGTATTTCTATCCTCCCCGGCCATCCCCCACTTCAAGGTATTTACAAAGGCAGTCTCCCATATCTTTAAAACTTAAAAAAAAAATTCTTCCTAAGCTTGATTACATGCCCTCTGGTCCTGGTGCTCTTTCTCCTTTGAAAGAGACTCCTTTCCTGCACCCTGTTCACCCCTTGAGGTACTTGTAGGTCTCAAGTATGCCCCCTCTCGCTCTCTCCTCTCTTCCAGGGTGTACATGTTGAGATTCTTCAGTCTCTCCTCTTGGAGCTTTTGGTGCAACCCATGCACAAGTTCAGTTGCTTTCCTCTGGACTACCTCCACCCTGTCTATGTTCTTTCTGAGATGCAGCCTCCAGAACCGGACACAATATTCTAGTTGGGGTCTCACCAGTCAACAATACAGTGGCAACTCCACCTCCCTCCTCCTGCTGGAGGTATCTCTCCCACTACATCCCAGCATTACACTGGCCCTACCCACTGCTTTGTCACACTGCCCTGCCACTTTGAGGTAATCAAATACGATAACCCCAAGATACCCCACCTACTTAGTGACTGACGGTACCTCCCCATATTATACTCAGTTCCTGGGTTTCGATACATAATTTTGCAAATCTTGACACCGAACCCCAGCTGCTGTGTTCTTAACCACTGCTCAAGTTTCCCAAGATCCCTACGCATTCTTTCCACTCCCTCTGACAGTCCACCCTATTACAGATATTGGTATCATCTGCAAAAAGGCATACCTTCCCTTCCAGCTCATCTGCAATGTCACTTATTAAGACACTGAAGAGGACCTGTTCCAGTTCTGAGGCCTGTGGCACCCTGCTGGTCATTCTTCCATCATTAGAATGAGTGCTTTTAATCACCACCCTCTGTTGGTAATCTGTTAACCAATTTCTAACCTAATTCACCACTTTGGATCCCTCCCCTACTCTGCTCAATTTCTTAATCAGTCTTCTGTGTGGTATAGTGTTGAAGGCCTTCTTAAAGTTCAGACAGGCCACTTCCACTGCCCTCCTCAGTCAAAGAATCAATCAGGTTTGTCTGGCATGACCTCCACCCCCCCAACCCCGTGTAGGCCATGTTATTTTTGTTTCCATGTGTCATACAATGCATATTTATGGTGCATCTATAATCACTCATTGGGATTTTCTGTGATATGTGTGCGTAGTGTGCATAGTCTGAATGTGGTGTACATCAGGGCTGGTGTGCACTTTCTTGGGGTATGTGTGTGTAGCCCCTATGGTGGGTGATGTGTGTGTTGCACTGTATGACGGAGTGCATGTCTGATGATGGGTTGTACTTTGAGCTTGTTGTATTGGTACAGATTTGTACATGTTGCACACATTTGTGTGTGGGCCTTCACATCACTACTACTACCCTTCTGTGTTGTAGTGTTGGGGCCTGTGATTCACATGGGCAAATGACCTTAGTGTCTCGAACTGTAGCTCAGCATTCAGACATGCAAAATGAGTGTATGTCCAGAAATGCTTATGTGCTGAGGTGCACCATCATACAGTGTGAAAATGTCCACATTCTACATTCTACTTCCACACAATGTGTTGTGTACATTGTGGATAGGTGTTTGGTTGACATATATAATTAGGTCATGGCTGTGTAAGCCTCCCAGAGCCTTTGCGTATTGTGCTGTCAGTATCTCAGTTAGCCCTGCACATAGCGTGAGAAAAGCTAGTGTACTGAATTATGTAGGACAGCTTTGTGCTATGGGCAGCAGTCCAGACTGAATGAGCTGCCTGTGATCACCAAATTCACTTTATCTGTTACCTGCTACACTGGCATGGATCCTTCTTTGAAGATGAAACAATGCAATATTAAATGCCATATGTCTGAGTGTGTGAGCTGGCCAGCGTCAATAATGACTTATTCCCTTCCCTCCACCACCTCACATCTGCTACTGAGTGGTATTAAAATGTAACCCTTTTTGCCTGTTGTCTGGCTGGGATAGTAGCTCAAGCATCAAGCTAAACTGAAAGAAGGAATGTGAAAAGAATCAAAATAAGGCAACCAGATGCTGGGGTGTTTTAAGAGAAACTTTGTGAGTTGATCAAGGAGCACAATCATGCCACTGTATAGGTTATTGATGAGGCTACATATAGAATACTGAGCACTTTGGGGCACTTTACATTTAAAAAAGGACATCAAACAAAAAAGGTGTAAAGGGCACTACAAAGATCAGTGTTATTAACAGAGAGGGAATAATCTTGGACCTCATCAGCTTGTAGAAAAGAAGACTAAGGGGGATTTAATCCAAGTGTATTGAATAGCAGCCCCAAACACAGCATATATACAAAACTAAATGGTGACTGCAAAAATCACTGGAGGACATACAGTAATAAACAGATATTGGGAGAACAGTTTAGAGAGGAACTAAGAGCACTTTTTCACACAGTAAATAGTGGGTATATGGCTGCCAGGTCCTGTTGTTAAATTCTAAACAACCTAAAGACCTAGGGCCCGATTCTCAAAGTTCCCAGCAGGGCGAAAGGGGCTTGTGCCACAAAGAATGGCGCAAAGTGTCCCTTGTGCCAAAAGATGCACTGGGAGTGATTCATATAGGCAGTCTGCCTCAGTCGCAGGCTACCTACCCCAAACTGGGCTTGCACCACCCGTGCACCACAAAATGGACTGCATCATGGTGCACAGTGGCATAAGGCAGACACAAGCTGCCACATCCCCGAATGTAGGATTCACAAAACTCTCCCAGAGGGAGAATTTCTAAGTACCCTTAGACCAGCCAGGACTGGTCTAAAGGTACTTAGAAATATCCCTGTGAAAGAGTCTAGCACAGTGTGGCAATGTGCTGAGCCTCCCCCCACCCTGATCTGCCCTTAATGTACAGTAGTATTATTAAACTATATACCTGATGATCTAGGGTTCCACTGCCCCAATCTGCCCATAATTGGAAAGCTTGGCCTGTAGTTCAATTGACAAGAAGCCAGACAGTCCCACTTCCTGAGCTATATAAGCAGTTCCTCTCAGCCTCCTTCTGAAGCATGTTTTTCTTTGCCAGCTGGAGGATCTGCTGGTCTGTCCTCTGAGCTGACTAGGGCCTACGCCCCTGCCACCCCTATCTTGCTGTTTCTGTTTGTCTCTGCTGGACTTTGTTGTTTGTTTTCCTGCTTCTGGTTTGTATTTTGCCTCTGACTGTGTGCTTCCTTCTGTTCTTGCTTTCTGTGTTTTTTGTGTGTCTTTGGTTTTGTTTTGGGCCTTTATTCCCTGTTTTCCATGTTTATGTGTTTTGGTGTTATCTTTTGGGGCTTTGTTTCTAAGCTCCTAGTACACTGCTACTCCAGAGCTCATACTACTTGCTTTCAGTTACTCACAGCTCTCAAATTACTTGCAATGCAACTGCATACATTGTCTGTGTGTTTCAGCTCAGCCATAGCTGCTTTCCATGTTGCATACTTAATTGTTTTCACCTGATTCAGGCTCACTCTGAACCCTAGCTATGCAGCTCAATCATGCTCTCTCAACTCATTCTACTTACCTCATTGCTGCAGTTTCAGTGTACTGTCTGGTGACAGCTGCTTTCAGAGCATTGTGCTTCCTTTTATTTTATGTTTATTGCAGTTTTACAACTCTGTGTACTAAATACAGATGCTGCTTCTATGTTTGTACACCTTGTTATACTCTGAGGTCAGCTAAGCTACTGCTGATGCTGTAAATTAGTTTCAATAATGTTCTAAATCCTGTTTCCACTGCCAAAAAAATCCTCAGAGTATTTGTCACATCTATTGGCTTTCCATGCCTGGCTGGCTTGCCCCACTATTTCCAGTGCTGCTCCTTTGCTACTACATTTTGCAGACCTACATGCAGGTCCATTCTTGTGTACGCAATCATTGCTTCATGCCTACCACCCTCCCCTCAGCTTCAGACTCTGGGATGTCTGCTGCATTCACTACTGCATTTGACATGTGCAAGGTCTCAGCACTTCA
The DNA here is from genome assembly GCA_016271365.2 of Neoceratodus forsteri. NCBI lineage: Eukaryota > Metazoa > Chordata > Ceratodontiformes > Ceratodontidae > Neoceratodus > Neoceratodus forsteri. The sequence continues at coordinate 1,108,786,174 of CM028129.1, read as the reverse complement.
ATGCTCATAATTTTAGAACACCAGTGCTCATTCAGCTGCTCACCAGTTTTTCAGCTTCCTATCATTTTCTGGGCATGCTAGCCATACCATTCTGGGGCAGAGTCTCTGCAGCCAATGGTCTCTTTCTGCATTTTAAGTCTGCATCTTGAGCGTGCCTGACTTGGGTGGGATCCTTCTCACCTGGCCCATAGCTGGGAATGTCCTTGCTCTGGGCATGGCTTTAGCTGTTTGCTACACAACAGCAGCTCCTGATGTATAATTTAAGACTAGCTGTGAAGGGTGGTTACTTCACTCTCCTTTGGCTCTAGTGGTTCCACTATGATGGTTATCCATTGGCTTTAGTGATTTCCCTAGCAAGGCACCTTCACCGCATTCTCCCTACGACTGCCTCTGGTTCACCTGGTTTGAGTTTAGGGTGAGTAGGCCAGGTGAGTGCCTCAGAAGTCATTGCTCTCCTCCTCATGCCTTGGTTGCCCCTGATGTTGCAGACCACTATTGCAACCTTCCATGGTGTTCCCACTAGAGGGATTGAGTGAGAGCCTTCCTCCAAACTGGAATGTTTTCCACCTCCCTTAATTGGGTTTCCAAATTGCAGCAGTAGAGCCATCACTAAATAAAATATCCCAAGCCTGGAGGGAAGGCGACCTAAGCCTTGGATCCCCAGAGATTTCCTCCTCATAGGGTTTTCTTTCTCTCTGCCATGCCTCAGGTCATAACTGTTAGTTAGCATAGTAGTGTTCCCTAGTTTTTTAGGTAGGTTCCACTGTTGGATGGAGGTGAATGGTGTCCTTGCCATTCCTTCTATCCTTACAGGGTCCCCTCATTCTCAATGCAAACCATCAAAATCATGCCATGCAAACCTGGGTATTTCATTACGTTATCAACCTGAGCATCTCATTACGTTATCAGCTGCCTGATGCTTATCTACTACTACATCATAGCTACTTCTTGCTTATATGCTTCGTAGTACTTCATTCTTTTTGGGGAATCCTTCCTAAGGTACCTTTGGCCATGGGAATCATCCTGTGGCACCTCTAGGGGTGGAATCCTCTTTGAGGGTTCCTTGCCTTTGCTACCCCTACAGGATGGTAATTCCTCTGGAATAGAGAGTGTGAACGGTCAAAACCAAGGTAACACAGTTGCACAAGCATAACATTATACTGGCTGTGTAGGCTCTTAAACATACATCATTGCTAACATCATTCTAGCATCCTCCCACCCCAATCTGCCCATATTGTACTGTTTTAATATTAAGCAATATCCCTGGTGATCTAGCAGATCCCCCCTCCCGATCCCCCATTATGTCCAAATACCTCATCCCTGGTGGTCTAGGGGACCCCAAACCCCACCCGCAGTGCCCCGCCACCCCACTCCACCCCATCCCTAAACTGAGCCTGCAACTGGCACAGCTCACTTTTCACCACCACGACCAGTCACCAACTCAGCACTCAATGAGCTCATACTGTATACCGTATATGCTCAGTGACTGACAGCTCATTCACTAAGCATGTACAGTATACAGTATGTGCTCATTGAGTACTCAGTTGGTGGCTGGCCGCGGTAAGAGATGGGCTGTGCCAGTCGCTGGCTTGGTTTTGGGATGGGGAGGGTGGTGGGGCACTGTGGGGGTCCCTCGACCACTAGATATGAGGTATTTGGACATAATGGGGAACAGAGGGGGAGAGCCGCCAGATCACCAGACACTAGGATATGTTTAATATTAATACAGTACAGCACGGGCAGATCAGGTGGGGGATGCTATAGGTATGTTAATTATAATGTATGTTACAGTCAGATTGGGGCGGGGGGACCCTAGCTCACCAGGTATATAGTTTAATATAATTAATGTAAATTATAGTCAGATCGGGGAGTGGGTAGCCACCACGGACAAGTGCACAGCCACCCAGCAGCTTGCAGCACACCATACAGATGTGCCATCTATTAGGTGCACTGCCATGGTTGCTACAAGCTGCTGGACTTTGCCACCAGGACCCTACCTGATCGAAAATTGGGCACAGGGTCCCTGGTGCATACCAGCTTTACCACAGCCCTAGATCAACACACCTCGTGGTGATATAAGGGCTGTTTGAGAATCCAGCCCCCTAGTGTACTGCTGCCTGAGATCAACATGGACTTTCAAAAATAGTGAACAATCTTTTATATGAAGTATTTGTTCTTTTCCTTTTATAAGAAGTATTTGTTCTTTTCCCTTTTGCTAACTACAAATTTCTACTTGCCAATACTTGGTGCAATGTGTAGAATAGTACCAACATATGAATCTTGCCAGCAGAAAAAGGCCTCACGGTCTATCAAGTGTGCTCATATGTGCAGCTAACACCACCGTTATATTGGTGCTGCCCCACCCCAACCCCCCATTCATCTCCTGGAACTGCTTACTGTCATATACCTAGCCCCCCTCTTTGCCCTGTCCCATGCCCTTTTGAAACTTCACACCGTCCCGCATACCCCCACCTTCTCTGGCAGAGTGTTCCATTTTGACACCAGCCTCTCAGTGAAATAATGCCTCCTCATCTCCATCCTGAACCTGCCTCTCTCCAATCTTAGCCTATGCACCCTCATGTCCCTTCCCTTCCTCAGCTTAAACAGCCCCTCTGAGCCAGATTTGTTGATCCCCCTCAAGTATTTAAAAATTTCAGTCATGTCCCCCCGATCCCTTCTCTCCTCCAGGGTGAACAAACTCAAGTGATTCAGCTTTTTTTCATAAGTTCTGCCTTCCATCCCCTGTATCATTTTCATCACCCTATGCTGCACCACCTTAAGCAGCTTAATATCCTTCCTCAGGTATGGACGCCAATATTGCACACAGTACTCCAACTACAGCCTGACCAAGGACCTGTACAGGGGCAGGATCACCTCCTTGTGCCTAGACGAGAATCCCCGCTCAATGCACCCCAGCATCCTATTGGCCCTAGCTGCAACCCTCCTGCATTGAGCAGAGTTGCTCGTACTCCCCATTACTATGACCCCCAGATCTTTCTCTTCCTAAGTACCCCTAACCTCACCCCACCCAAACAATATTCCATCCTTGGGTTCCTCACCCCAAAGTGCATAACTTTGTACTTCTTTGCGTTAAACCACAGTTGCCACCTCACTGACCACTCCTCAAGTCTGGTTAGGTCACCCTGTAGCTTCTGCCACCCCTCTATGTCATCCACAACAGCTCCCATCTTGGTGTCATCTGCAGACAGACTGATCCTGCTCCCAACCCCATGTGCAATATCTGATATGAACAGTCCAAACAACACTGGCCCCAGCACAGAGCCCTGCGGCACACCACTGGTCACTGGCTTTGGAGATGAGAGTCCCCCCCACAACCACCTGTTGTAGTCTATCTCCAAGCCAAATCATGATCCAGCTAGCCATCTTAACCCCTACCCCTATGTGTTCCAGCTTTTCCCTCAGTCACCATGAGGGACCGTATCAAAGGCCTTGCTGAAATCCAAATATGGGACATCCACTGCATGGCCCTTGTCCAACTCCCTTGTCACCCAGTCTTAGTATTCTATTAGGTTGGTCTTGCATGATGTTCCTGAGACAAACCCTTGCTGCTGCCCATCCTGGAGATCACTGGCCTCCAGGAAGGTTACCAGTCTCTCCTTCAAGATTGCTTCCATGAGTTTACCCACTATGGAAGTGAGACTGACAGGTATGTAGTTACCAGGCTCATCCTTTGGGCCACTCTTGTGGATAGGCACTACATGAGCCAACCTCCAGTCCTGTGGCATGCACCCCATGTCCAGGGACGTATTGAACAGGTCAGTCAGTGGCCCAGTCAACACCTCCACCATCTCCCTCAACACCCTATGGTGAATGCCATCAGGACCTGGTGCCTTATCCACCCTAAGTGCCTTCAGATCTTCCAGTACCCTACTTTATAGAATCACTGCATCAGTCACCTTCTCTCCCCTTGTCCCAACCCATCCAGTCCATGGAGGTAGCAGACCTCCTATCTCCATCATGAACACAGAGCAAAAGTATTCATTCAGTACCCCTGCCTGTTCCTCCTCCTTCTCCACCTACCCCTGCCCTTCCTAATCCAAACTGTCTGGTACCTAGAGTTCCTTTTTCTCTCACATATTTATGAACTTCCTTCTCCCCCTCCCTTATGCCCTGAGCCAGCCTCAGTTCCTTGATGGCCTTGGCCTCTCTTACTAGCTTGGTCACTTCCTTGGACCTCTTTGCGTACAACTTCCTGTCCTCTCCCCTTCCGGTTCTTTTCATTCTCCTAAAAGCAGCTCTCTTGGCCCTCACTCCCTCCAACACACTCCTGGTCATCCAGCGTGGCACCTTGGCCCTGGACTTCTTGCTCAGAGTCCTGGTGCATGCTACAGTAGCTTCCCTCAGCCAGACTTTATCATATTCCACTTCTGATGCGCATCCATCTCCAACCTAATCCCTTCAAGGTGCCCACTCAGTAATTCCTTCATCCTCCCAAAGTCTGCCAGTTTGAAGTCCACTACCTTTGTTGCTGACCCCACAGCCTCCCTACTCATGATGAGCCTGAACCACACTGAAAGGTGGTCACTCCCAGCTAGTGGGTCCTTCACCCATACCTCCCTCATCATCTCTCCGTTTGATAGTACCAGGTTCAATATGTTACCCAGCCTGGTTGGTTTGCCAACCAGCTGCACCAGGTGGCTATCCTGGAACACATCCAGAAGAACCTGTTCCCTGGCACTAGAGGTTGCTTGGGTTCCCCAGTCCACCCCAGATAGACTGAGGTCCCTGATGATAACCACGCTCCCCTTACTACATACCCATCAAATCTGATCAGCCAACTCCCTATCCAACTCCTCGCACTGTGCTGGTGATCTATATACTACCGCTAACCTCAATTTCCTACCTCTTAGGTCCAGGAAGTGCATCCACAGTGCTTACATTCTCCCATGCTCCCCTTTGTCCCTTGTGAATCTGATCCCGTCCTTTACATAAATCACCACCCCACCCTCTTTCCCCACTCCTGTCCTTCCTATCAACCCTGTACCAGGAATTGCCAGATACCAATCCTGGTGTTGGCTGACCCACGTCTCTGTGATGGCTGCAACATCCACCACCACTATGCTTAAGAGAGCCTGTAGCTCAGCTACTTTGTTACACAAGCTCCTCTCATTCAGTGAGACTACACTCCACCCAGTACCAGCCTTCTCCTTGCCCTGCGCTCCGTCACCCTGACTTTCCCCTCTCAGCTTCCTCTCATTACAAACCCTTCTGCCTTGGGAGATCAGCTCGTACAGTTCCCCTGCCTGGTAACCCTGCACACTAGATGCATACTCACCTCCCCCCTTCCTAGTTTAAAATCCCACTGGAAGCTATACATTCCTCCAGATTCTGCTTCAAGACCCCCTGCCCAGCTCTACTCAAGTGCAACCTGTCTGCTGCATATAGGTCACTATGGAGCCATATGTTACCCCAGTCCCCCACAAGCCCATATCCATGTGAGTGACACCACCCCACTATCCATAAATTAAACTCCACAATCCTGTCCTTCCTCGCCCTGCTTACCCTGGGTACTGGAATCACTTCTGAGAAGGACTCCGAGCATCCTACCTCCATGCACAACTTCTCTAGATCTTCAAATCTCTCCATAACCAACTCCACCTGACTGTCCAACAGGCCATTAGTACCTATGTGCACCACCATGTGAGTTTTTCCCTTCCCCTTCTGATACACCTAAGCAAAGCCTGCCCCATCCTACCTGCTCTTCAGCCTGGTATGGATTACACTCAAATCCGACTGTCATTCGCCCCTCCCTCCTCACCTGATCCCTTTAAGTACAGAGTCCCCTAACACCACTACTCCATCCCCCTCTTCCCCCCTTTGCCTGTATCTGCCTGCAACCCCTTCCCCCTTTTTCATTTCTATAAGCTCTTTAATTCCATTCAAGTGAACAGATAATCACTTGAGGGATTTGGAACTTTCATGTTAGATCAACTGGGTGCACCTAATGTGGGCTTACTGACCTGTAGCTGGTTTAAAATCCTATGTTCCTACTGCCTGACTCCTGCTACCTCCTGGAAAGGAGCTGTAGTCCATCACAGAGGCACAGCTCAATTTGGAAAAGTAGTATTTCTTGCTCCCTCTAAGTAGGGAGCTACAACCCATTAGAGTCTGAACTCCAGTTCCTGTAGCTCTACCTAGATATGCAGAATTCTCCCATTTCCTGATCAGGGGACTGCAACTTACTATATTAAAGAGTTAGATGCTGTTTTTCACTGGTGTCTTCTTTTTAAGGTGCATTATCAGCCACGGGATGGTGAGAATGCCAGTGCCAGCACTGTAGGTTGCATGCTTACCTCTAGGGCAGGAAAAGTAGAGGGTCATGGATATTATTCCTACACCAGAACCATGGGCTAATATGCAATGCCTGTGCTGACACTGTAGTGCAGCACTACAGGGGGTGCTGCCTTTGCTGAAAGGCCATTTTTTTAGATGAGACATAAAACTGAGGTATCTTCTACCATTTCTGGTGATTGTCCAAGTGAAGGTTAAAGTTCCCATGGTCAGTCTTGAGCCAACCCAGCAAATTGGAAGGGGGACACAATGGGGTCTCTTTGGGGGGGCATTTGAGTGGACATGTTAACCATAATGTATACTTCTGCTCACCCTAGTCATTCTGCTAACATATTTGAAGGTATTCTATTTGCTTTCTACATGCTGTTTTTTCCCTAACTCTTTTTGGTGCTTTCAGATAGGTGCTTCTTGTCTGTAACTCGGGGGAACACACACACACACACACACACACACACACACACTTGAGGTTTGATGTTAATCTTCAAAGTCTTTTTTATTTCAGATTGAGGAAACTTTATTAAAAAAGGAAAACAAGCACACATCAAGGTATACAAGAGTCAGAAGGTATAAAGACCTTACAACATAGCATGCGACAATGAACAGGTCATATTGAAAACATATATTTTTTGTATTTTACATATTATATAATATAAAACCATCTATATAATAACAAAACACTATCTAACCATCCCCCCAACCCCCACCAACATATCCCACCACCCTCCCGACCAACCCCCCAGTCTCAGAAGAGGTGCCAAGAATAATAACTGTCAGACTCTAAACAAATATATATAGTTTTGCAATAGACGTGGACATAAATCCTATGAGATAAATCTGAGCTACTATGGGATACATTTGAAATGTTACATTAATAAACATAGTAGATGCATCATCACAGATTTATATACATAGTAGATATATCACAATCAATCACTCCGGAACTCATTTAGAATGTTCAGCCTCAGTACCAGTATTAACTATATTCAAATGCAAATAATTTTAAAATGAAAGAAGATAGCATAGTGCTATGAGCATGAAAGTTGTGCAACACAAAATTATCTACAAAATGATTGATATTTCATTTATAGATACCTTATAGATTTTTTGATAATTAGCAAAAACACAGCAGAAAATTCATATTTTTTTTTATTTTGTCCACAAACAAATGTAAATAACTTTAAAATGAAAAATGATAGCATGGTACTGTGAGCACAAAGTTTATTCAGCACAGAAATATCTACAAAATGAGTGGTGTTTCATTTATAGACACTTTTTTAGTTTTTTCAGAATTAGCAAAAAACAGCAGAAAATTCAATTTTTGTGTACTTTTTCATCAAACAAATGCAAATAACATAAAAACCAAAAACGATAGTATGGTACTTTGAGCACAAAAGTTGTTCAGCATAAAAATATCTGCAAAATGAGACGTGTTTTGTTTCTAGATTCCTTTTAGATTTTCTATAATCAGCAAAAAATGGCAGAAAATTAAATTTTTATTCACTTTTTTGACTAACAAATGCCTCCTAAATAAGCAAAAACAAAAGAATTGCATAAATGGAATATGCAATGGAAAACTCGTATAATAAACGATTTATCTGCACTCGAGCAGTTTGACCACGGACATCACACTCGTGGCTTATGCCACTCATGAGGTTACCCGAGGTCAAACTGCTCTTGTGCAGATAAATCATTTATTACACTTGCTTCCATTGCATATCATATATATATATATAAAACCCCCCCGTTACCTGGGGTTATTAGAATCCCAGTTAGACCTAGTGGTAGGCAGGGTAGGCAGCTTGTGAAACTCCAGTTAAATGGATTTCACACTGTCTCACTCTGTTCTCAGTCTCAGCTGAGACTGAGGGATGACATCATTTTAGAACTGTCGCAGCTGCATAAGCCACACTGGAATGTTGCAGTTGGAGGTTAGAGTAGAACATTGGGGAATCTGAAGTTAGTTCAGTGGAGTCTGTTGCAATCTGTAGTAGAGGAAAGAGGTGCTCTGCTGCAAGCAGGCCCTCAGAGCTCTAAGCTCTGTCACAGAGCTATTTTTTTTTGTACAGGTGTGTGTTCTCACCTGAAGAGGAATACAAGAAGAGCCCAGTGAAGTGGTAGAGACTGCTTTCAGTGGTTCAGGGCAGGGATGGGGGGAATGAATCAGCCTGTTTCCAAGGGCAACTCCCCTGGTCTGGCTAGGGAAAAAAGAAGCTGCACAAGTTAAGTTCGTGCTGAGGCACCTGTAGTTCTGGACAAGATTTCTTGAAGAGAAAACGCCTGTGAGGCACCTGCAACCAAGGGGTGAGTTCGCTCTGCTAAAGGGCCACTGTGTTTTCACCTGAAACAAGATGAAACTAAAGTGATTGTTACTGTGGGGTCAGGAAAAGACAGCCAAGTACAGTTTGGAAGATGTGGGGATTGGACTGCTTAACTCTGTGGGGGGTCTAGAGTAATGGACACAGCCACTTATTAAGTATGTTCAAGTTCAGCACAAATGGGATGTAAAGACAGTAGACTGAATGTGAATACATTTAAAGAGAATCTACTCAGCAAAGTGTTTTCAAGGATGAGGTGTTACAGACCAGAGAAATGGCCGGGTATGAATTATGGGAGTGAGAGGTGGGAGATCCCCCCCATCAGCAGTAACCAAATTCACCTCTACGGGTTTGCTTTGGGATACCTGTTGTTTTCTCTCAGGTACTTGACCAGTGCCTGAGGAAAGTACCCAGATGTGGGATTGATGAGGAAGATTCCCGTATGGAGCCAGCAGTGCTCATAGGTGGTTTAGAGAGCCACCAGTAACTGTTTCCATGCTATATGGAAAGTGTCCAAAGGGCTGGCAAGGGAGCCAAGCCAGGGAAAACCCAGAGCAGCGTACAAGTTTGGGCTGTGTGCCCAGTGTGTTTCAGAGCCTGAGGGCTAAAGTGAATGAGGATGTGTTCTGATCTCCATAAATCTGCATTACCAGGAGTGTAGCCCCATGAGGGTCCATCTATGCTTTGTTATTCTGTTGAATGTGAATAAAAGCCACACTTTAGAATCCCACTTCTGGTATTGGACATTGCAGTTATTGCTTCCTTTGTCCAGAGTTACTTGGGTGCCGCTGTTGCGGAGTAGCCAAACCTAGCCAATGTGCCGAGTGACATATTTGTCCCTGAAACCAGCCCACCAGGTAGTGCTGTCAAGATGGAAAAGACATACCTGGGTGGAGGATATATATATATATATATATATATATATATTAGAGCAAAAACTCCATTTAATGCATTAGCTAGGGTTGTTCCACAGACAAAAGTGAGGAATTCGATTGTTAGGTTGAAACCCCTTGAACCCCACCCACCCCACCGGCATTGGGTGCGCATTAGTCATCAGCCTAACTCTCACCCCATCACATGTGTAAAGCAGCAGAAGTATAGGAGAATGGGGTGAGAGTTAGGACCGATGACCTCAATGCGCACTCCCAATGCCGTTGGGGAGGTGGGCGGGGAGGTCCAAGGGGGGTTTTCAACCCTAACACTGAATTTCTTCACTTTTGTTGCTGTGGAACAACCCCAACTAATGCATTAAATGGAGTTTTTTGCCTCTAATTTCCCTTCTTTTTGAGAATGATAACGAGAAATAGTGAATGTAACCCACCACATGATGTCTTGTGGCATAGTAACAGGAACAGCGACACAAACAGAAGCACTAACAGTGGTGCACATGGTAACGCAAGCACAAATGAGAACAGAAAGGGTAACGCACATGGTGGCGTAGACGGGAATGGTCTGCCACGTGATGTGTTGTCACATAGTAACATGGTGCCTGCAAATGGAAATGTCAATAGGCATGGTGACGCAAAGTGAAACAGAAAGAGAAACAGTACTGTAGACAGAAATGGCAAAAAATAACAGAAACACAAGCGCAAATGAAAATGCAAAGGATAACGCACATGGTGGCGTAGACATCAACAGTAAGTGAAATGGGTACGGAACCACAAGCGGAAAGGGCAACGGTAACAGTAATGTAAGCGCACAGGCTGGTTTTCCCCAAAAGCTGCATAGAGAAAGACAGTGAGTACAAAGAGTGTATGCATAATAATGGGTATCGGAGCAGAAAATGAGGACTTGGAATACTAAATAGGTTATATCTCAGGAACCGTACGACGTAGAAAAAAAATTTAAAAGTCATATGATTTACAACTGTCCTGGCTAGTTTTATGCATTTTTCTGACGAAAAGTCCGTATCTCGCACCGTTTCCGAGATACGGGCCCTGAAAGGCGTGGTGAATGCCGTAATGTTATCCTATGGGAAAAATAGAGAAGTTCGGAGTGCCATAGCTTTGCCTCCCTGTAATATTTTGTCACCAAACCACTGAAAGGCACATCTGTGGGCTGTTGGCTGTCTTCCCTCCAAATTTCAGGAAAAAAGACCAAACCATTATTTTGCAGCAGGGTGCCAAAGGACTCCTGTAATGCTTCGGGCGCCGTAATGTTATCCTATGGGAAAAAACATCAACTTTGGAGTGCCATAACTTTGCCACCATGTAATATTTTTTCAACACAACACTGAAAGGCACATCTGTGAGACCCTGGCTGCACGTTCCCTGAAGATTTCGGGCCAGTTGCGCAAACCATGTGACCTGTAGGCACGACCATAGAATTCCAGAAAAAGCATAAACGCACACGCAGATTACGCTTAGTAACTCCACAGCCGTGTATCCAGCCGGTACGAAACTTGGCAAATCCCAAGGCATATGGTGCTTGATCGTGTATTCCAAATTTCAGGCAAATCCGTCAAACGGTTGCAAAGGTATTAAGGTGTAAAATTTTGGGTTTAACATGTACTGTAAATGGCTCCTCAACCCTAACTATGGTAGCACTACCGTGATAACATAATAAATATATATATATATATATATAAAAAACAGAGGCAAAAACAATTTTTTTAACATATCCAATGGTGAAAAATACTAGGGGTTGGAAATGATATGCTCATACAGGTCAAAAAAAGCAAAGCCAAGTTATTGAAATATTTAAATAATGGTGTAGGGCCAGTACAGTAAATTGTTCACAGTTGTCCCCAGTGCAAAGTAGATCAGAACATACGGGGAGAAGCTTAACTTGAGCATCGCACAAAAGGTGTATGTTAAAGGGTTAACAGCATGAATAGGGCTCTCAAACCTCTTTACAACAATCTAAATGGTCTGCTAAACTGGTCATGGCTCTTTCGGCTTGTAATGCAAATAGGATCTCTTTGTGCTATTTAGTGAAACAAGGAATCGTCTGGTCATGCCAGTGTCTAACGATGACCTTTTTGGCACAGGCAGAGATCAATGCCATGTAAAACTGTTGACTCCCAATTAAATCTTTCATAGCATCACCCAATAGGAATTCCATTGGAGTGAATTTTGAGTTTTAGCCTAGTAGGGTGTCTAACCTTTGTTGCATAGCTTCCCATAGTGGTGCTGCCTTCTCACATGCCCAAAGAATGTGAAGCAGAGTACCAACATCCTTACTGCACCTGGAACAAACATCCGTAGGGAGCTTGCCCATTCTATGCAGTTTCACCAGAGTGTAGTATAAGTTATGGAGACTCTGAAACTGCATGAAATTATATCTGTCCCATCTGATGTACCAATAGGTATTTTTCCAGACACAGACCCAGCCACCGGAGTCTTCCAAATTGGGAAGGACCCGATCCCAGTAATTACAGAAGTCCCCCCTTTGGTAACAAACACATCATTTAGTTTTGAGTAAAAATACTAAATGGTATGCATTGAGGGTGCATTTGCAAGCATAGTAATGACCTGTAACCCATAGGATCTCTGCCAGCTCCCAGAACGAAAGTAACTGGTAAGCGTATGTAACAATTAATAGTATTTGAAACTGAAAAAAGGTGGCCTCTTAAATCTGTCCTGAGCTTCTGAAACAGTAAGCCATCTATCTTGATCCAAGAAGTGATCTACTGTAAATGTAGCACCAGAGGGCCAAAAGAAGTTGTTGAGTAATTGACTGGCATTTTAAAGTTAGAATTCCCTCGTAAGGGTTGTGTAACATCCAGCACTGGACAGACTTGGAAAAAAGAACAAAGTTGCTGATGACTTCTCAGAGAAACCTCTAAAGGGGAACCTTTGAAACAAGAAGGGATCTGCTTTGGTAAGGTATATATAGTAACAAGGAAACAATGTTCAGTCCAGACTGAGAGCATTTATAACGCTCAGTGCTCAACCATTGCAGGGAGTGAGATGAAATCTGATCTGCTGAATCCTGGTTAAGGCATAAAGAAACTTTAGATCAATGACCAGCCAAATAGTACAAATAAATGTTGGGAACATGCAATCCTCCACTAATTTTAGGCTGCATCAGCTTATGAAGGGCTCTGCGAGGTGGTTTATGTCACCAAAGAAACTCGGACATTAAATGGTGGATCTGCGAAAACCATGATTGTGGTATGGCCTGGGTCAACATCTGAAAGGGATATAAAATATGAGAGAGCACATTCATTTTTAAAATGTTCAACCTGCCCCATAAAGATAGAGGAAGAAGGGACCATCGACTCAAATTGGCCGTAAGCTGTGCAAGAAGTGGGTCTAAATTGTATTGTTTAATCTTAATGGAGGAGGTACTTAAGTAGATGCCCAGATATTTAAACTTATCTTTAACCTATACCAAGCCCAAGTGTTTCACACTCCGTCTGGTGGTAACTACATTTAGGGACATAATTTCTGTTTTGGAGACATTTAATTTGTAGTTTGAGAAATGACCGAATTGAGAAATGGTATCTTGGGCTGCAGACAGAGACACCTCTGGGTACGTGACATGCAGTAAAATGTCATCGGCATACACCAACAGCTTATATTGATGCGGGCAGAACACAATCCCAGAGATTTGCCTTGTGACATTCATTTTCTGAATGAGAGGTTCTAGGGATAGGTTGAAAAGAAAAGGAGAAAGGGGACAGCCCTGTCTCGTACCCTGGTACAAGCAATAGAGGCATAAGACAACTCTGTTACAGAGATCCTGCACCGACGGAGAAATATACAGTGCCTTAAGCCACTGAATGAAAATAGGGGGAATATGAAACCTGGGTAGGAGATTTTATTATTTATTTATTTATTTGAGTTTTGGTGACCGGGTAAGTCCACTAAGACAAGTACAGTCCCTTTTTCAGGGTCGACCTTGGGGAGATGAAATAAATAGTTCCAAGAAACTCAATCAAAAGCTTTTTCCACATCCAGGGATGCCAGAACCGCAGGAGTAAGGGAGTCCCTGGATGCGGAAATAAGGTGGGCGAGCTTCTGCAGGAGATTAGAAGAGAACCGCCCAGACACATGTAACCCCTAGGTAAACAGAAGATCCTGGGTTCGAATCCAAGTGGTGCCTCCAAGATGTAACCCCTAGGTGGCGCTATCCCAAGGGCTATTACCCCTGCCTGTTTGACTACGGACAGGTTGAGGGGCCTAGGTCCTATGGCAGGTGCCTCCACCCAGAGGTCAGGGTTTGTAGTGATTAGACTAGCTTGGTCACAGCCCTCTTGGACACTGAAACCCCCTTTTATTCCCTCTAGTGGCTCACACAGTACACTGGAGTTACAGCCCCAATACCCCACGTATACACACTATTCACTCATATAGATACCACTTACCCTCGAGACTGATTCTGCAGCACGTCTCTGAGGACTCCCTGTAAAATAAAGTTAAACAACATACACAGCAAAATACAATGCTGTTTCCATAAGTACCAACACCACAGACAGTATATAGTATAACAACAACAAATCTGATTTATTTAGGGGGCAGTAACATGGGAGAGGGAATCAGGTTAATTGGTGGCATTAAATCACAGTACTGTGCACACATACAGGGTCTGAAAAGTCACACTCTGGGTACTCAGGTTGTGGGGGCTAGCCAGGTCAGTTGCCCGGGGTTGGCCAATAGGTGCAGATGGATGGGGCCCTGTAGAAGAAAATATATGCACAACATCCAATTGTAATCCAGAGCTGGATGGCTCAGTCCATGAAGCAGGGAAACAACAAGAATTAGATGACACACTTGTGATTGTAAACAGACTGCAGGGGAATACCCTGATTTGTACTCACAATACCCAAGCTGAGGACCAGATGGTAGATGTTCTTCTGGATTGCCAGAACAACAGACTCCCTCTGTTGGTGTAAAAAAGGTGCCAAGGTGAAAACTACATTTCCCAGAGTCACTGCCCATACAATCCCCTTATGGCTAGCTCAAAATTGAGAGTCCAAGTTCCAATTCGTCCACAGGCTCCATTTTAGGGTCTCCCTATCATCCTGATTGATCCAAGTCAGCTATTCAGAACCAAAATGAAAGAGCTACACTGAAACAGTTCATGCTGAAAGGAAGACAGGTTAGACAAACTACATTTTCTCAGTCACTCTAAATGATTTCTGGCAAACAGTTATATCTTTCAACAAGGCTCCCTCTGCACATGTAGTGACTGCAGAAACGGAGCAATTTGCTCAGTGGCCCAAGCGGGACTCAAGCAAGGAAACACACAGTTCCCCATTTCAAATTAATTATACTACAGGCAGACAGCTGTTAAAGAGGCAGTACATGGAAGCTCAAATAGCACTCACTTGGAACCACATTTAAACAGCTTAAATGCTGAACACCGCCAAGACTTGGAGCATTCAGGCAAGCTCCTGGAAGACTTTTGGGAACCCCCATTTGCAGGGGGGGTTACACACAAAATCCACTTGCTCCACACTGATCAGCTGACTCCAGACCCTTTCAAGTCGATTTGTCAGAATCTTAGCAAATATCTTAAAGTCAACATTGATCAGGGAGATGGGTCTGTAATTATTTACAAATAATGGATCCCTTCCAGGCTTAGGCAAAACCACTATAAGGGCTTCATTAGGAGACGGGTCTGAAAGGCCATTGGAGAAAATATAGTTAAAGAGTTGAAGCAGGATAGGAGCAAGAAGAGATCTAAATTTTTTATAAAAATTAGGGGTATACCCGTCTGGGCCTGGCAACTTATCTGGTGTCAAGGATTCAGTGGCTGTGTGAATCTTCTGAACCATCAGGGGTTGACTTAAAAGGTTAGCCAGTAACTCCGTTATTTGAGAAAGGGCAGTGTCAGCCAAGAAATCTTCAAAGGAAGATTTAGGAAAAAAGGTTGATGGAGGGGTATAAAGGTCTTGATAAAAAGACAGCAAATAATCAATGATCTCTCTAGGAGTAGTAAGTAGGTGGCCTGTGGTAGTACAGATAGAAGGGACTACCCTGTCCACAGCCTGGGTACATAACCATAGTGCTAAAAGCTTACTGGCCTTCTCACTCTGGTCAAAATACTTATTCTTGGAGCACAAAATCATGTGCTTTGCTTTCTCCTCTAGTAGGCTATCGTAACATACTCTTAAGGATTCCAGATGGAGCCATTCTGAGGAGGGAGAATAAGAATGGAGACTTGTTTCTTAAGACCGGATCTGGGATAGCAGGGCAGAAAGTTCCTAGGAGGCTATCTTCTTCATTTTGGAAGCCAAACGTATTATTTCTCCCTGAAGTGAACACTTGATAGTGGCCCATAAAAAGTCTTGTCTGTCCATAGAAGGTGTGTTAAACTCTAAGAATGAGGTAATAAATTGCTGGATGTGCTCAACAAGATCTGGGGATTTCAAAAACTGGTTGTTAAATGTCTAGGTCTTATCCCTTATTTTTGTGGGCAATAAAATAACCTGAATGAGAAGTGGGTGATGGTCTGACACCACCTTGGCACAATAATGACATAAGGTAACATTAGGGAGGTGCTCGATGTCCAACAGAAAATAGTCAATTCTAGAATAGGAAGCATGAGGGACAGAGTAGAAGGAATAATCACGCACGTGATGAAGAGCTCACCATGGTTTAATAAGACTCAGGGAGTTCATCACGTCATGTAATGCCAACTGGCCTGGAGAAAGGGGCCGACAGGAGGTTTACGATCTATCAAGGATATTATCAAGGACAGTATTACAGTCACCAGCTATGAGCATAGGGAGGGAGGCCCAGGACATCAATAAATTATTTATTTATTTATTTATTGAATTTTGTTGACCGGGTAGGCCCACTGGGCCCCGAAGGTCCCTTTTTCAGGGGCGACCCAGGGGTAAAAGGTAACATACAGTTAAACAGAACAGCACATATTGAAAAATTACATAATGTCGGACAGATAAATATGCCATAAGGTTACAATCAGGTAGGAGGTGAGGGAACAATGCAGTCGGTGGGACATCTCGAGTTGGATATATAAAAACATTTTGCATGCACAAATCGTGTAGATCATAGGAGTGCGCGCAATAGTGGCTAAATTTACCTAGAGTCAGGATACCTTCCTGAGGGTTTAGATAGGTGGAAGTAAGGGTAAAAATAAATCTCACCTTCCTAAGAATGGGGGGAAGAGACCTGAGGTCAGATCCTAAAGCATTGGCAGGTACTCCTTTCGAGCAAGTGTGCTTTAAGTTTGGACCGGAAGCAGGAGCCAGATCCTGCCTCCCGTACCACAAGTGGGAGGTTATTCCAGTTGGATGGGGCTGTGGACACGAAGGACCTGGACCCGGCTTTGGTCCTAGTTTTAGGGACCTTGAGGAGAGTTTGTCCTGAGGTGCGGAGACTCCTCTGGCTGGTTTTGACCCTGACTAGCCCTGTGAGGCTTGGGGGGGGAGAGGGGCCCAGAAGCTTAAATGTCATGCAAAGAGTCAGGTAGATGAGGCAGGCTTCCAATGACGGCCACCTGAGTATAGTTAGGGCCTCACAGTGGTGGGTTCTAGGGTGGGACATAGTAGCAAACCAGGCAATTTTGTTGTATAAGGTCTTTAGCCTGCCAAGTTCCGTAGAGGCCACACCTTGGAGAACTGGGGAAGCGTAAGTGAGCTTAGGGAGTAGGACACTAGTTGCGAGGGCTACCCTGGCTTCAGGGATAATCTGGTCCTTTAATCTATAGAGGATACCGAGTTTCACATGGATGGCTTTGGTTAGTTGATCAACATGATTTTTTTAAAGTGAAGCTTTAGTCAAATGTTAGACCGAGGTACTTTACAGAGGTAACCACTTCGAGTTTGTCTCCCCCTCTGGACTGCAGTTGAAGGAGCATCGACCGCTCGGCTCCCAGGGATCTAGGTCCAAACAGCATCGCCTTGGTTTTGCTGGTGTTTAGAACCATTTTGTTCAAAGTGAGCCAATCCTCCATCTGAAGGATGTCCTCTTGAAGGGCTTTCTCCAGTTCTATTACATTAGGGGAGGCTCGGTAAATGACCACATCGTCCGCATATTGGATGACACTGCTGCTCCTGCAGTGTAAGTGCAGATCATTTATGAACAGAGTGAAGAGAAGGGGGCCAAGTATAGACCCCTGTGGTACCTCTTCTTTGAGCGGTGCAATCTGGGAGACATTGTCCATCCATCTGATCCTCTGGGTGCGGCCGGAGAGGTAGCTCGCAAACCAACCTAGTGCATGGGTGTCCAGGCCAAGGGAGCACATTTTATGCAAGAGGAGGCTGTGGTTTACCAAGTAAAAAGCTTTAGAGAGGTCGATGAAGACCGCGCCTGTGCTGACCCCTGAGTCATTGTTGTTCAGGACTTCAGCCGAGAATTTGGTTAGTGCCGTATCTGTTCCATGCTTAGCTCTGAAGCCGTGCTGTGATGAGGAGATAACCTGGTGAGTTTCCAGGTATTCGTGAAGTTGGGAGTAGACTAGCTTCTCTTGTATTTTTGCTATTGCACACAGCAAGGAAATAGGCCTGTAGTTCCCTATAGGCTCAGAAGGGCCTCCCTTGTGAATGGGGATCACTAGGGCCTGCTTCCATGGCTCTGGGACTGACCCCTCCAATAAGGACCGGTTTATCAGCCAAGCTATTGGCCTCACTAGAGCTGGGGCACCCTCCTTAAGGATTCTTGGCTGGATCCCGTCAGGGCCTCCCGTGCCTCTCGACTGCAGGGATGTGAGGATGAGCAGAACTTCCTTTACCTTAACCAGCCGCAGATGAAACTGTGGGCGGTCAAGTTCATGGGGCAGATGCTCGTGAGCCCTGATCCCGTTATCTAAGTACCCCACCTTGTACGCATCCAGGTTCATGAAGTAGTCGTTAAGGGCCTCCGCGATGCGAGGCCCCTCGTCCAGTACTTGCCCGTTCGCCTGGATAGGGCCAGAAGTTGATTTTTTATGACCTTGTAGGAGTTCGTTAATATGAGACCAGAAGAACCTGGGGTTTCCCAAGTTTGTTTTTTGGAGATTGGAGATATATTCTTTCTTAGCTTTCTTTATGGTTTGTTTGCATTGGTTTCTGAGGGTCCTGTAGCTAGCTAAGTCCACTGGAAGTTTAGTTTTCCTAAACTTTTTCCATGCTTTGTCCTGGGTAGACATCAGGGCTTTTAGGTGTGGTGAGATCCACTTATAGCAGTTCCCCTTAACCCTGTGGGTTTTCAAGGGGGGCTACCAGGTTGGTGATACCAGTTAGGGTGGCTTGGAAAAATTTAACAGCTTCCTCCAGGTTAGGTAGGTGTCTTATGGGGTTCCAGTCAATGCCATTTAGGTAGCCTATGAACTGTTCAGAATGGAAGTTGGAGAAATCCCTGGAAGTGATGGTTCGAGGTGGGACTTTTATCCTGTTATTCTTCCATATGGCAAATATTGGCGAGTGGTCGCTTAAAGCATCTGACAGGGTCCCAGCCAACTTTACATTATTTGGGGATGAGGTCAGGACCCAATCTATTGAAGAGTGCCTACCTGATTTGTAGTTCATTCTGGATGGTAGGGTGATAATTTGATCGAGGTGGGAGTCTTGTAGGACCCCGTTTATTGTGGACTTCGCCTCTTGTGCCCAGTTTAAGTTGAAGTCACCCAATAGGATAATCTCAGCTGCTGAGACCACCACAGAGCTCTTCAGGAGCATATCCAAAGAGCCAAGGGCATTGGTTGGTGGGCTGTATACGCAGCCAATTGTGAGGTGTTTAGCCCCTCCTATTGTAAGCTTTAAGAAGACTGCTTCTGTGTCCAGGGTTGAGTCCAGGGGCAGCCTGACTATTGACGATGTAATAGAGTCCTTAGCGTAAATTAACACTCCATCCCCTCTTTTCGAGGGTCTGTCCTTTCTGAAAAAGGCATAGCCGGAGACTGCAACCTTGTGATCCAGTATGTGGGGTTTTAGCCAGGTCTCAGAGACCGCTAGTAAGTCAGGTTTGTAGACAGCCATCCATGCTTGTACCTCTGGGATCTTTGGAACAAGGCAGCAAAAAATTCAGGGTCATCTCTATTGGGACTAAATATCGAACCTGAATCCACCTCAGAGTGTCCCAATATAGCCAGCAAAAAAAATATACCTGCCATGGGGGTCAGTAATTTCCTGGAGTACCCAAAATGGGACTCTCCTGGCAACCAGAATGGCCACACCCCAGTACGGGAATCTGAACCAAAGCCAAAAACCTGCCCCACCCAGGTCTTGCAGAAAACTGGACCCGGGTGGTAGGAAGATGGGTTTCTATTAAAAAACTAGATCTGCCCAGAGTTTACTTAAGTGTAAGATAATCTTAGATCTTTTCTGTCGAGATTGAGCCCCTTTGACATTCCATGAACAAAAATGGAAATCGGCTATCATCTTTCCTAACTAAAGATAAACAGTGCCTCTGCATTGAGAAGTTTATTTCGTACAACCAGCGAGGAAAAAGTTGCACCCATCTGAGACAACTCAGCCCATCCCAACAGGGAAAAGGAACCTGTACATGTAAACATAAGAAGTAGTACAACCCTCCCAGACCCTAAAAACAACTAATAATACTACTCCAGTTAAGACCCCCCACCCACTCCCCCTACCCAAAATTTAAAAACCCATACAGCCCTTCAAGTTGGCGCATGAAGTTCCTACCCGATATAGCTGAATGCTCATACCTTCCAGCTCCCCCAACCCGTGAACCTATGTATATCTTAAAGGACCACCTTTAGAGTAAAGAAGAACTGTCATGGTCAGTCTATAAAAATACCCCATTATACACACTAACTAAACAGATACAAGTGAATATGCTCATTATCATTACAAGTGACTCCAAAAGCAATACGTAACTCTAGAAATGGTCTTTGCCCCTCAAAAAGATTAAGAAATAGTAAGTAGGTATAATAACTTCAACAGGAATTCCTAAAAAGAAAGAGTAATATATAAACAATCATTGGTATTACTACTTATGGTACAGTATATAGACAAATATGTAAACTGAGGGCCCATTAAAAAGTATCTAATAGTCCCTTTTTAAGGGCAGCCCCAGGCCGAAAGCTCAGGTAAGGCCGCTTACCCGGATACAAGAATGTATAAAGAAAACAATCTCACCCAAGTTTCCACCCTGTAGCAGTAACTTATCTGGCATAATCTTGCAAGGCACTGATGACAGGCATCCAATCCTGACTGCCCCTTTTGAAATAAAAGCATCTTAAAGTCCTGGTTGGATTATAAGCTACAATACTATCCAAAGCCTTTTGTGGAGCTGGGGGAGTAAATCCAGATATAGGCAATGGTAGTATCCAGGGATAATCAGCCAGCAGGATAGGAGAAAGACAATGATCAGATAGTTCCAAAGCCCTGAAACGTCCGAGTCAAGCTCTAAGGGAGGCATATTATAGGTTGTCAGACCAAAGTCATTAATTGCCAAATCTGTAGAGACCTCAGCTAGTATCAGATGCATTCAGCAATCGAGGCTGAAAAGTTAGGATCATACACTAGGAAAAGGTAGACCAAGCGCCCATTCCCTTAAAACACAGAGGGTGTTGGCTACCATAAAGGATACTAGTCCAAAAACAGGAGAAGCAAGGACAGGATGTCATACTCACAGGTCTCATACTAGATGAACTGAGTGAAGATTACAGGTTGTAACCCAGATTGGAAAGTTCACTCATGACAGGCTGCAGGATTCATCTTTCTTTAAATAAATCTGGCAATAACTTCCTGAGATCCTGGATGATCTGTTTGACTGATTCAAAGGAGTGCCAGGCATCTTGTGTAAAAACCTGGAGGTGAGCAGGACAGAGCATTTGGAATTTAATTCCTACAGCAATTAGCTTCATCACCATGGGGTGAAAAGCTGCTCACTTTTGACAGGTACCAGCTGAGATGTCTTGCAATATCCATAGTTTAGAACCTTCCCATAGAACTTCCTCTAAATCCCTAGGCTTTTGAAGAATGAATTGTTTATCCAGAAAATTGAGTAATTTAGGAATAAATGGGTGAGCAAGAGCTACTGCCAGGGTCTTTGGGTGGAGAAAGCGGTGTGCCCGTTCCACTACATATACTGAACCATTTGGTGAAGGGCCTGCTAGTTTTTCCAGAAGCTTCTGAGAGAATTGCGCTGGTGTGGCACCCTCCGCTCCCTCAGGGACCCAAAAAATAATCAAGTTGTTCCTGCAGCTTCTCCCCTCCAAGTCCTCCAGTTTAGTTTCCAATTTTGCCAATCTCTGCCACATATTCACTGTATCTCTCTCTGAGAGGTTCTCTGAGAGAGTTTGAGCCTCTACATCCCCCACGCATTTGCCCAGATCTCTCAGGTCTCCTTGCAGAGCTTTGAATTCATTGGTAAGTTCTCTTAATGAATCCTTAAATAGTTGGAATTCCTGCACAAAGTCCTGAAATTCTTGCAGAAAATGCTCTTCGGAGAGCGGTGAAATTGCCACTGTAGACACAGAGGAATGGCCAGAGCCTGCACCCTGGGTCTTCAGTCATTTGCTTTGCTTGTCTGACATTTGCAGGGGAGAGTGCCACAAGGGCACTTGCTGCATCTCTGCCTCAGACATCACTGAGGTTAGCAATCCAGAATTTGTACAAGGTAGAATCAGGTAGGTTGTAAGGAACTTTCGTCACCGTTGAAAGGGCAGGGGCTAGTCTGAAGGTAGTATTTCTAAGGAAATAAGTGGAGTGAGTAGGAACAGTGGAATCAAGCAGCTACTCCAGCGAGAGCATCACGTGACTCCCAATCTTCAAAGTCTGATGATGTCTGCTACTTGGCCCATGGGCAGAAAACCAATGTGATTGGTGGGGCTTTCTCTTTTGAACTTCAAGAAGTTGTCATCCATCAGCCAGTTGAAGACTGTCACCATCAGCCTTCTCAGCACTGGTGTTTGAAAGGCAAGCCTCGCAAATTTCTACATCCATTGGCTTATACACTACACAATGACACAGCCCCCTACACTACAGTAAGTATATGCTCGCTTTGCACACGTGTACAAGCAATCATAAAAATAGGGAGAGTTCAAAGGCTCAGCTACTTGAGTTGCCTTGGTGGTCTCAACTTACTGTTTAAGAACAGCCCCTTCAAACAGTGGCTGTGTATTGTCCGGCTGATTCCTCCAGCTGAGTACTCTGGCAGAGTGCTCTAGCGGGTGGGTGGCAGACCCCACTGGGTTACTTTATTTTCCATCACAAAATTACATAAACAAGTCCTTGGAGGAGTCGGGATACACTGAACAGCTGACTTAATGGAGAGCTGCATGGTGCTTGGAACCCCCCCCCCCTTTTTGTTTCCTTGTAGCCGTGAGTGAAATGAAAGGTAAAGGGAAAGAGCTTAAAGATCGGGGGATATTACAAAGGATAAGTATGCTCACAAGTGTTTGAAACAGGAACTTGCTTTAAAGCTACAATTTGAACTGCCTATGAAATGACTGCAATTTGTTAATTGCTACTTGGAACCAAATATATTTAAAAGTAGAGACTGCCAACACTTTTTCAGTGACTGCACCTGATTTGTGTTACTATTGGATTGGACTACCTTCTGTATGGAACCTTGCATAGTCACCTTAATTGTACCTGAACACTTTAATTGGGGGTAATTTAGATCTGGATAGTGGGGGCTCACACAAAGACTGTGGTGGCAGAGCAGCAACTAGTGTGGTCTCAACTTACTATTTAAGGCCCTGTCCACACTATCCCTCTGTAATGTTACAGAGTGCCCAAACCGTTACCACAACGGTTTGCATGTACAGCTGTACCGTTACAGAAGGCATTTTCGTAACCGTTGTTGAAACCACATATGAGGTGGTTTCAACAACAGTTATGAAACCAGTTACACCTCGGTAACGTTACCAGGTGTAGTGTGGACGCGTGGCACCGGTCCCCTAGTGCAGCGCGAGCTGCATTGTGGGATCGAGTGCCAAGGTAACGGTCGCCCAGCTCTCGAAGTGTGGATCGGTGGTGCCGGTCCCGTAATGGACACCGCGGCAGTGTGGACACACTACACCGCTCCCCGGTTGTAACGGTTTCTATCCATTATGGGGTCTGAGCGGTGCAGTGTGAATGGGGCCTTAGAACAGCCCCTTCAAGCAGCGGCTGTGTAGTGTCTGGCTGAGTACTCCAGCAGAGTACAGAGGATTCTGCAGGAATCAGCAGGGGAACAGGGGAGGGGAGTAAAAATAATTTTTTGAAGGTTGGAATTAGTTACTTAGTATTCTTAGCTTTATATGTGGTTATAAATGGGTTTGGTAGTAATAGTTGTTAGATGTGGGATATGAGTTTAAAAATGGAGCAAATGTATATTGTTTATGTACTCCTTTTAGGACTGTGTGGAATAATGGACAGAAAAGCATATGGGATGAGTATGGCTGCCCATGGGGAAGGTGAAGGGATGGGGGGGGGTACAATATTCCAGTAATGATTAGTAGGGAAAGAAATAGCCATGTAAAAAGGAATGTTGTACATGTGAATAATTTATGTCAGCTGCAAACTGGGTATGTGGAAATAGGAAAAGCAGATAGAATACCTGTAATGATTACAGACAGGAAAATGAAGTATAGAGGTAAAAGGGACGTAAAGAGGAATAATCTGACAATTATTCAAACTGGAAAAGGTGGGTACCAATGGTGATGAATATTAATGTAAGAGCTGTAACTACAAAGGTGGATGAACTTGCTGTAGTAATGAAGAACAAGCATTTGTCAATGCCGAGTGTTGATTGTGCCGGTGTGTTGAGCTCGCATACTGCCCCTCTGTCACTCACTCAGTCTGTTTCTCCCGGTGCTGCAGGCTGCTGTTTTGTACTGGGCTCCTGTCTGCATTGGCACCTTGTTCTGCCCACTAAGAAATCCGCAGCTGTCCCGATAGAGCTGCGTTGAGGTGGCTCACTCCCCCTGTCTCACTCACTCATTCTGTTTCTCCTGGCGCTGCAGGCTGCCCTTTTGTACTGGGCTCCTGCCTCTGTTGGAGGCTTTTCTGCCCCCAAAGAAATCTGCAGCAGTCCCAACACAGGTCTGTTGAGGCTGCTGAGTCCCCCTCTCTCACTCACTCATTCAGTTTCTGCTGGCGCTGCAGGCTGCCCTTTTGTACTGGGCTCCTGCCTGTGTTGGCACCTTTTTCTGCCCACAAAGAAATCCACAGCTGTCCCGACAGAGTTCCATTGAGGGCGATCACGCCCCCTGTGTCACTCACTCATTCTGTTTCTCCTGGCACTGCAGCCTACCCTTTTGTACTGGGTTTCTGGCTCTGTTGGTGCCTTTTTCTGCCCACAAAGAAATCTGCAGCAGTCCCGACAATGCTCCGTTGAGGTCGCTCAGTTCTCTTCTCTGACTTGCTCATTCCATTTCTGGTGGTGTTGCAGGCTGCCCTTTTTTATTGGGCTCCTGCTTGCATTGCCGCCATTTGCAGCAGTTACAATACAGCTCCGCTGAGCTCGCTTACTCCCCCTCTCTCACTCGCTCATTCTGGTTTTCCTGCCACTGCCGGCTGCCATTTTGTACTGGACCCCTGTGTACATTGCTGCTTTATTCTGCCCACAAACAAATCTGCAGCAGTCCCAACAGAGCTCTGTTGAGCTCACTCACTCCCCCTCCCTCACTCGCTCATTCTGTGTCTCCTGCCGCTGCAGGCTGCCCTTTTGAACTGGGCTCCAGCCTGCATTGGTGGCTTGTTCTGGCCAGAAAGAAATCTGAAGCAGGCCTGACACAGCTCCATTGAGCTCGCTCTCTCACTCATTCCTTTTCTGCCTGCGCTGCAAGCTGGCCTTTTGTACTGGGCTCCTGTCTGCGTTGCCGCATTTTCTGCCTACAAAGAAATCCGCAGCGGTCACAATAGAGCTCCGTTGAGCTCGCTCACTACTGCTCTGTCACTCACTCATTCTGTTTCTCTTGGAGCTGCAGGTTGCACTTGTGTACGGGGCTGCTTGTTGTGGTGGCACCTTTGTCTGTCCACAAATAAATCCGCAGCTGTACTGAAAAAGCTCCATTGAGGCCGCTCAGTCTCCCTCTGTCATGCGCTCATTCTGTTTGTCCTGGCATTGCAAGCGGCCCTTTTGTACAGGCTCCTGCCTGCAATGGCGTCTTTTTCTGCCAACAAAGAAATCCACAGCAGTCCTGATAGAGCTCCGTTGAGCTCACTCAGTCCCCCATCTCACTCACCCGTACTGTTTCTCCCACCGCTGCAGGCTGGCCTTTTCTACTGGGCCCCTGCCTGCATTGACACTTTATTCTGCCCACAAAGAAATCCACAGCAGTCCTGACAGTGCCCCGGTGAGTTAGCTTACTCCCCCTCCCTCACTCACTCACTCACTCACTCTCCCATTCTGTTCCTCCCACTGCTGCAGGCTGCCCTTTTGTAGTGGCCTCTTGTGTTGGGACCTTTTTCTGCCCACTAACAAATCCGGAGCGGTCCCAACAGAGCTCAGTTGAGCTCGGTCACCCCCCCCCCTCACTCGTTCCATCTTAATCTATCCCAAACACTGATGTCCCACAGTGACCGTGCTATTCTCCGTTAGGAGTGCAAAAACATATTTTAGCCAGGATGTGAAAAATTACAGCTGTACTCTTCATAAGGAGGTGTGAAAGAATGCCACTGTTGAAAATGTGGTGTGAAAATATTACAAATTTGCGAAGTTACAAGAGTGCGTGGAAACAGTTGAACGCACGCTTGTAACACAGTCATGTTATGGAGTTTTGTCACCAAATTTCCAACATAGATGAACAGTGCCATTGTCATTTTCTTTATCTGTCCCGAACACTGATTGCCCACAGTGACCGCGTTATTCTGTGCCACAACTGTGAAACCACATTTCACTCAGGATGTGAAAAATGACAGCTGTACTGCTCATAAGGTGTGAAAAATTGCCATTGTTGAAAATGTGGTATGACAATATTACGAATCTGCAGTTACAAGGGTGTATGGAAAGTGTGCAACGCAACTCATTTGATGGGCTTTCATCACCAAATTTTCAACATAGGCATTTTAGGACCTCTGCTCATGAACAGTATCACTGTCATTTTATTACTCTGTCCCAGATAGTGATTTCCCACAGCGACCGCTCTATTCTGCACCGGAACTGTGAAAACATATTTTGGCCAGGATGGGAAAAACGGCAGCTGCACTGTTCATAAGTAGGTGTAGGAAAATGGCAATGTTGAAAATCTGGAGTGAAAATACTATACATTTGAGAAGTTACGAGAGTGCGTGCAAACTGCGCAACGCACGCTCCTAACACAGTATTTTTATGGAGTACCATTACCAAATTTTCAACATAGCCATTTCAGGACCTCTACTCAAGAACAGTGTCACTGTCATTTTCTTAATCTGTCCCGAACACTGATTTCCGACAGCGGCCACGCTATTCGGCACCGGAAGTGCAAAAACACATTTCCACCAGGATGTGAACAATGACAGCTGTACTGTTCACAAGGAGGTGTGACAAAATGCCAATGTTGAAAATCTGGCATCAAAATATTGCAAATTCACGAAGTTAGGCACGTGCGTAACAACTGCGCAGCGCACACTTGAAAAGTAATTTTTGGTATTTTTTTCCACCAAATTTGCAACATAGGCTTTTTGAGAGCCCACCTCATGAACACTGGCACTGTCGTTTCGTTAATCGGCCCCCAAAGGTGATACCACGCAGTGACCGTGAAATCACCTTTTGGGGATGATTAACGCCATGATAGTTCAAGCATTCATGAGGAGTGGTCCAAAAAACCCCATGTTGAAAATTTGGTGAAAAAATTCCCCAAAATGCCCGAGATATGCACTAAAGTTGAAAAAGCCCTATTCGTTACATTATACAGCTTACTGGCATTTCCTCAGTTCGCGGTCGGCTTTGAAGAATGCAGACATGTTCCAGGTCCACTGAAGATTGTCGCGCCAGTCTATGGAGATAAGTATAGTGTGACGGGGGTGTGTGGGGAAGCAGGGTACACAGTGGGTGGGTGTGGGTGGTGGGTGGGCAGCACGGAGACTATGAGGGACCGTTTTCTGCTTTACAGGGAAAAAAAAGCAAAAGTCTTCACGGGACAGTTTTTTCCTTTACAGGGGCATGTGGCATGCTGGGGTGGGCTCCCAGTATGCCACCAATGGCTTTGTTTTGTGGGGCCAGCAATAGCCGATGGGGGATTGGGCACCCCCGTTGGCACACAAAGGAGGGGGTCATTATGCCGACAGGGATTGGGCACCCCATCAGCAGGAATAACAGCATGTGGGGGGGTACCAACAGCTTTCTGTTGGCGGGGACAGCAATAGCCAATGGGAGATTGGGCAACCCTGGCACATTAGTGGGAGTTATTATGCTGATGGGATTGGCACCCCATCAGCAGAAAATGAAAGCGCTGGGTGTGACAGAATGCCGACGGGACTGGGCTGTCCCATTGGCAAATGAACGGGGGCACCGGCTGATGGGGATTGGGGCCCTGCCGGCACATAAACATGGTGGTATATTGTTTGTGAACATGCAACCCACGCCATGTTCAAACAACATCAGGCTTGCTAGATCCATGCTGCAATAACAGATCGCTCCCTCATTGCAGCAGATGGTTGACGCTGCAATGACGAGGCGGCCCCTGATTGCAGCGGCTGATTTGTCACAAGTTGGTGCGAACGTTCCAAACTTGTGTCACCAGCAGCTTGCAATGGCATTGCGGGAAGTGGGACAAGCCTTTGCAGGCTATGTGGGCATTGACCACAACAGTGCTGTGCCTCCCCAGCCTGTTTCTCAGCAAGCTGTGCCAATATGTTTCTTGCGCTGCACGCAATCAACATAAAAATGAAGTCCAGGTGGGTGTGATAATAGAGACATGGTGTAGTGCAAATATTCCCGGCCAGATGGTTGCAATTCTGGGATATCAGATTGAAAGAAAAGATAGGTTAGAGTGAATTGGGGGAGGGATAGCTTTATATATCCATGATAGTATTCCTTACAAAAGATTATTAGATTTGGAAGTTGATGGGTTTGAAATGATGTAGGTAGAACTGAATGTATCAAATCTGTCAAGGCAGTGTAGACCATTAATTGTAGGTGGCTTTTATCACCCTCCTACAAGTAATAAACAGCAGATGTTAAATCATATAATCTGGTGTTTAGTCAAAATTCAGGGAGAGCATGAAAAGTGTGGTCTTGTTATAATGGAGGATGCAAATAGATTGCCACTTGGAAAAATAACTAGTGAAGATGGTTTAAAACAAATAGTTGAAGGGGACAAACTGTGTTTGATATATTTCTAACAAAATTAACTGAATTGTTTTGTAAACCAACAATTGTGCCATCTATTGGGTTATCAGACCATAAAGTTGAATTGCTAGCAAATAATTCAGGGGGGTGTAGAAGGTTAAAAGAGGAGAAAATGGTGTTTAAATGTAGAAAGACTACTAGGGAGGGTAATAGTCAAACTTTGGATGTGATAGCTGGTAAATTACAGAAAGCAAAATCTGGGGATAGGAATGTAGATGCTTCATGGAAGATGGTGACATCAATAGTTAATGAGGCGCTTGATCAAGTAATGCCTTCAAAAGAAACAACAACAGTAGGTGGTGACAAACCATGGGTTACTGAGAAGTATAAAAAATGGATAAATGAAAGGCAAGCAGCATTTATGAGGAATGATATTATTGTATGTCATAGGTTGAGAAATTGGGCAAATCGCATGGGAAAGAGGTTATGTAGGAATTTTATGAAAGAAAATTTGAGGGATTTAGGAAATCTGACCTGAGAAAGTGCTGGAAAAGTATAAAAGAATTCTTGGGAACAGGAAAACGAGGTGACCAAATAAAAAGATGGGAGCAAATGTATAGTTTTTCTGAGAGACAAAGGTGTTTCCGTTTTGACCTGCTTAAATAGACTATTTGGTGAAGTAAGTAAAGATTTACTCCTATTGGAAAAGAAGGATATTTCAGGAGTAATGGTCCCCCATAAGTATTTAGTATCTGCAGAAGAAATAGCAAAGGAATTAAAAAAGATTCAGATAAATAAGGCTGTAGGCCCTGATGCTATTCCAAATTGGGTATGGAAGGAAGGTGCCGACTTGCTTGCACCACAGGTGTGTCATATTTTTAATATTGTTGAGTGGTGAAATTCCTTTACAGTGGAAGCAGGCAAAGGTTGTTCCCCTTTCTAAAACTGGACACCTAAAAAATATGTCATCAGATTTTAAACCAATTGCTTTAACATGTGCTGTTTTGAAAGTATGTGAAATGTTTATTTGTAGATGGATTATGAAGGTTGTGGAGGGGTTTTTGGACAAAAACCAGTTTGGTTCCTTAAAGGGCTTCTCAACTATTAATGCTGCTTTAACATTTTTGGAACTAAGTATGAAAGCTTGAGCTAAAGGAAATAATGTAAGGACTGTTTTGGTAGATAATAAAAAGCTTTTGATCTTATTGTTCATGGGACGGTAATACAAAACTTGCAAAGTTTACATGTGCCAGCGTGTATAGTAAATTGGGTGGCCATTTTTTTGCAGGGAAGATCACAATGGATTGAGATGGAAAACATGAAATCTGAGGTTGTGGGTATGTGTGGTGGGGTCCCTCAGGGAACTAGATTGTGGTCGTTATTATTTTTGATTATCATAAATTATCTAGACATGAAGGGCCCATGTATAAAGTACATAGATAATACTACAGTATTGGATATTTGGGAAAATGTTGAAGATAGTACTATGCACAGTGATTTAGATTATATAGAAATGTGGTCTGAGAAGAATTTTATGCAAATCAATGCTATCAAAGCCAAAGAGCTATGTTTTGGTAAGCAGAATAAATGGACTGAGATAAAAGGATTGTCCTTCAGGGTGAGGAGTTAGAAGTAGTAAGAAAAGTGAAATATTTGGGATTTATTTTTCAGAATTATTTTCTTGGGCAGAACAGGTTTTAAGCATGGTAAAGAAAGCAAATAGTAGGTTATGCTTTTTAACTGTTATAAGACGTGCAGGTTTGAATGAATCAGAATTGGTTTATTGTTTTACTACAGTGGTTAGACCGGTGGTTGAATATGGAGCTGCTGTGTGGCATAGTGGCCTCACCGAAAGTGAACCTGAAAATTTGGAAACAGTACAAAAAAGGGCACTAAGAGTAATTGCTGGGTTGGATGTGAGTTATAGGGAAGCCTTGATTAAATGTGGGCTTGATAGGTTAGATACTAGAAGAGAAAAAATGACTAAAGAGATTTTTTTTAAATGTATGAGCCTGACCATAAATTGCATTGTTTACTTGTATCAAGGAATATGTCTTGTATAATTTGCAAAGTAAGGAAATGTGAAGGAAAACCTATGATAAGAACTCAAACTTACAGTAAATCTTTGTGCAATATTTCAATGTGGTGAAATGAATGTTGTTGTTTTTTATTTTTGTTTTAAAATGGTATAATTTTATGTTTTGGATCTGCTATATATAAATATTTATCTTTTTATGCTGTATAGAACTTCAACCTGTACTTTTGTTCCTGGTTTCAATATTAAGTAACAGAGTATTAATTAACTAATTAACTAACTTGATGGGGCAGTGAGTTTAACCGTTGATGGGGTAGTGAGCTGAATCGTTAATTCATTCTGAACCCATGGGACCAACTGTAACCTTTTTTTAGGGGGTGGCTGGTTGTCTTTGGAGGCATTTTTCAATGAATGGCAAATGGAACAAGCATTTGTCAATGCTGAATGTTGATTGAGTTGGTCCGTTGAGCTCGTTCACTGGCCCTGTGTCACTCACTCGTTCTGTTTCTCCAGGTGCTGCAGGCTGCTCTTTTGTACTGGGCGCCTGCCTGCGTTGGCACATTTTTCTGCCTACAAAGAAATTTGCAGCTGTTCCGACAGAGCTTTGTTGAGGTGGGTCACTCTCCCCCCCACTTGCTTATTCTCTTTCTGCTGGTGCTGCAGGCTGCCCTTTTGTACAGGGCTTCCACCTCTGTTGGCGGCTTTTTCTGCCCACAAAGAAATCTGCAGCAGTCCTGACACAGGTCCATTGAGCTAGCTCACTCCCTCTGTCTCGCTCGTTCCGTTTCTTGTGGCACTGCAGGCTGGCCATTTGTACTGGGCTCCTGCCTGTGTTGCCGATTTTTTTCTGCCCACAAAGCAATCCACAGCAGTCACGACAGAGGTCTGTTGAGCTCGCTCACTCCCCCTCTCTGACTCGCTCGTTGTGTTTCTCCCAGTGCTGCTGGCTGGCCTTTTGTACTGGGCTTCTTCCTGCATTGGCACCTTTTCCTGCACACAAAGAAATCTGCAGCTGTCCCGACAGAGCTCCGTTGAGGTCGCTCTCTCCGCCTGTCTCACTCACTCATTCTGTTTCTCCTGGTGCTGCAGGTTGCTCTTTTGTACTGGGCTTCAGCCTGCATTAGCATGTTTTGCTGCTCACAAAGAAACCTGCAGCTGTCCCGACAGAGCTCTGTTGAGGTGTGTCATTCCTCCTCTCTCACTCGCTCATTCTGTTTCTGCTGGCGCTGCAGGCTACCCTTTTCTACTGGGCTCCTGTCTCTGCTGGTGGCTTTTTCTTCCCACAGAGAAATCTGCAGCAGTCCTGACACAGGTCCGTTAGGGTAGCTCACTCCTCCTCTCTCACTGGCTTGTTCCGTTTCTGCCAGTGCTGCAGGCTATCCTTTTGTACTTGGCTCCTGCCTGCGTTGCCGCCTTTTTCTGCCCACAAAGGAATCCACAGCAGTTACAACAGAGCTCCGTTGAGCTTGTTCACTCCCCCTCTCTCGGTCACTCATTGTGTTTCTCCCAGTGCAGCAGGCTGCCCTTTTGTACTGGGCTTCTGCCTGCATTGGCAACTTTTTCTGCCCACAAAGAAATCTGCAGCTGTCCCAACAGAGCTCTGTTGAGGTCACTCACTCTGCCTGTCTCACTCGCTCGTTCCATTTCTGTTGGCGCTGCAGGCTGCCTTTTTGTACTGGGCTTCTACCAGCGTTGTCGCCTTCTTCTGGCCATAAAGAAATCTGCAGCAGTCATGATAGAGCTCCGTTGAGCTTGCTCACTCACCCCCCACTCATTCATTCTGTTTCTTCCATTGCTGCAGGCTGTCCTTTTGTACTGGGCCCCTGCGTGCATAGCTGCTTTTTTCTGCCCACAAAGAAATCTGCAGCAGTCCCAACAGAGCTCCATTGAGCTCACTCACTCCCCCCCCCCACTCACTCGTTCTGTGTCTCCCACTGCAGCAGGCTGCCCTTTTGTACTGGGTTCCTGCCTGTGTTGCCAGCTTTGTCTGCCCACAAAGGCATGTGCAGCAGTCCTGACACAGCTCCGGTGAGGTCGCTCACTCCCCCTCTCTCACTCGCTCATTCCATTTCTGATGGGGCTGCAGGCTGGCCTTTTGTACTGGGCTCCTGCCTGCGTTGCTGCCTTTTCTTGCCCACAAAGAAATCTTCAGCAGTCACGATACACCTTCGTTGAGCTTGCTCACTCCCCCTCTCACTCACTCGTTCTGTTTCTCCCAGCACTGCAGGCTGCCCTTTTGTACTGGGCTCCTGCCTGCATTGGCACCTTTTCCTGCCCACAAAGAAATCCGCAGCTGTTCCGACAGAGTTCCGTTGAGGTCGCTTACTCCCCCTGTCTCACTCACTCATTCTGTTTCTCCTGGTGCTGCCGGCTACCCTTTTGTACTAGGCTTCTGCCTCTGTTGGTATTTTTTTCTGCCCACAAAGAAATCTGCAACAGTCCTGACAGAGCTCCGTTGTCCTCACTCACTCCCCCCTGTCTCACTCGCTCATTCTGTTTCTGTTGGCGCTGCAGGCTGCCCTTTTGTACTGGGCTCCTGCCTGCACTGCCACCTTTTTCTGCCGACAAAGGAATCCACAGCAGTCACAATAGAGCTCTGTTGAGCTCGCTCACTCCCCCTCTCTCACTCGCTTGTTGTGCTTCTCCCGGTGCTGCAGGCTGCCCTTTTGTACTGGGCTTCTTCCTATTTTGGCACATTTTTCTGCCCAAAAAGAAATCTGCAGCTGTTCCGACAGAGCTCTGTTGTGGTTGCTCACTCCGCCTGTCTCACTCGCTCATTCTGTTTCTCCTGGTGCTGCAGGCTGCCCTTTTGTACTGGTCTCCTGCCTCTGTTGGTGCCTTTTCTGCCCACAAAGAAATCTGTGGCAGTCCCAACAGAGTTCCGTTGGCCTCACTCACTCCTCCTGTCTCACTTGCTCATTCCATTTCTGTCTGCACTGCAGGCTGCCCTTTTGTACTGGGCTCCTGCCTGCATTGCCACTTTTTTCTGCCACAAAGAAATCAGGAGCAGTCACGGTAGAGCTCTCTGGCAGGCTCGCTCACTCCTCCCCACTCATTCATTTCTGTTTCTCACCGCTGCAGGCTGCCCTTTGTGCTGGGCCCCTGCATGCATTGCTTCCTTTTCTGCCCACAAAATCTGCAGCAGTCCCAACAGAGCTCTGTTGAGCTCACTCACTCCCTCCCCATCCTCAGTCGCTCATTCTGTGTCTCCTGCTGCTGCAGGCTGCCCTTTTGTACTGGGTTCCTGCCTGCATTGGCGGCTTTTTCTGCCCACAAAGAAATCCGCAGCAGTCCCAACAGAGCTCAGTTGAGCTCGTTCACTCCCCCATCTCACTCGCTTGTTCTGTTTCTGCCGGCGCTGCAGGCTGGCCTTTTGTACCGGACTCCTGCCTGCATTGCCGCCTTTTCCTGCCCATAAAGAAATCCGCAGCAGTCATGATACACCTCCGCTTAGCTCGCTCACTCCCCCTCTCTCACTCACTCGTTCTGTTTCTCCCAGCGCTGCAGGCTGCTCTTTTGTGCTGGGCTCCTGCGTACATTGGCACCTTTTCCTGCCCACAAAGAAATCAGCAGCTGTCCCGAGAGAGCTCTGTTGAGGTCACTCATGCCCCCTGTTTCACTCACTCATTCTGTTTCTCCTGGTGCTGCAGGCTGCCCTTTTGTACTGGGCTCCTGCCTCTGTTGGCATCTTTTTCTGCCTACAAAGAAATCTGCAGCAGTCCCGACACAGCTCTGTTGGCCTCACTCACTCCCCCTGTCTCTCTCGCTCATTCCATTTCTACAGGCACTGCTGGCTGCCCTTCTATACTGGGCTCCTGCCTGCGTTGCCACCCTTTTCTGCCCACAAAGAAATCCGCAGCAGTCACAATACAGCTCTGTTGAGCTCGCTCACCCCACCTCTCTCACTCGCTTGTTCTGTTTCTCCCACTGCTGCAGGCTGCCCTTTTGTACTCAGACCCTGCATGCATTCCTGCCTTTTCCTGCCCACAAAGAAATCCACAGCAGTCCCAACAGAGCTCCGTTGAGCTCACTCACTCCCCCTCCATCACTCGCTCGTTCTGTGTCTCCCGGTGCTGCAGACTGCCCTTCTGTACTGAGCTTCTGCTTGCGTTGTCACCTTTTCCTGCCACAAAGAATTCCGCAGCAGTCCTGACAGAGCTCAGCTGAGCTCGGTCAGTCCCCCCCCCCGTCACTCACTCCTAATCTGTCCCAAACACTGATTTCCGATGGCGACTGTGGTATTCTGTGCTGGAAGCGTGGAAACACATTTCGGCCAGGATGTGAAAAATGACATCTGTACTGTTCATCAGGAGGTTTGAACAAATGTCAGTGTTGAAAATCTGGCGTGAAAATATTACTAATTTGCAAACTTAGAAGGGTGCATGGAACCTGCACAACACACGCTCATAACAGTCATTTTATGTACTTTCATCACAAAATTTTCAACATAGGCATTTTAGGACCTCTGCTAATGAACAGTATCAGTGTGATTTTCTTAATATATCCCGAATACTGATTTTCCACAGTGACCACGTTATTGTGCGCCAGAAGAGCGAAAACACATTTCGGCCAGGATGTGATAAGTGACAGCTGTACTGTTCATAAGGAGGTGTGGAAAAATGACAATGCCGAAAATCTGGAGTGAAAATATTGCAAAGTTGTGAAGGTACGAGTGTGTGTGGAAACTGTGCAATGCACATTTGTAACACACTCATTTTATGGAGCATCATCACCAAATTTTCAGCATAGGCATTTTAGGACCTCGGCTCATGAACAGTGTCACTGTCATTTTTGTAATCTGTCCCAAACACTGATTTCCCACAGCGACCGCGTTATTCTGCACTGGAAGTACGAAAACATATTTCGCCAGGGTGTGAAAAATGACAGCTGTACTGTTCACAAGGAGGTCTGAAAAAATGCCAGTGTTGAAAATCTGGGGTGAAAATATTGCAAATTCGCGAGGTTATGAGTGTGCGTAGCAACTGCGCAACGCACGCTCATAAAACAGTCATTTTTTGGATTTGTTCTACCAAATTTACAACATAGGCTTTTTGAGAGTCCACCTCATGAACAGTGGCACTGCCATTTCATTAATCAGTCCCAAAAGGTGATTCCGCGCAGTGACCGCAAAATCACCTTTCAGGGCCGAGTAACGCCATGCCAGTGATACAATTCCTGAGGAGGGGGTCCCAAAAACCCCATGTTGAAAATTTGGTGCCAAAATTGCAAAAATTGCCTGAAATATGCATCAAAGTTGAAAAAACCCTATTCATTCCATTATACAACTTACCGGCATTTCCTCAGTTCGCGGTCGGCTTTGAAGAGTGCAGACGTGTTCCCGGTTCACCGAAGATCATCGCGCCAGACTCCAGAGGTAAGTATGGGGTAAGGGGGTGGGGAGGCAGGGTGCAGTGGGTGGGTGCGGGTTGTGGGAGAGGGGCCAGGGAGACCGCGAGGACCATTTCCTTCTTTACAGGTTTGAAAAAAAAAAAAGGAAGAGACATCGTGGGACTGTTTTCCATTTACAGGGGCACCCACATGCCAAGGAGTCTTTTTTGGGGGCCAGCTGCTTGGCCGGCGAATTAGGCACCCCAGTCAGCACACAACACAAGGGGACATTATGCCGGCAGGGTTGGGCACCCTTCGGCAGACAACCAAAGCGGAGGGGGTTACATAATGCTGATGGGAGTAGGCTCCCTGTTGGCAACTATAAATCTTAGGGCACAGCTGACAGGGATTGGGGCCCTGTCGGCAAACAAATGTGTGGGGGCGCACATGCTGCCAGGATTGGGCACCCCTCGGCAGGGAGGAGTTAATATTGTTTGTGAACGTGGCAGCAAGCCACTGCCATGTTCAGAAACAATGGCAGTATTGCAAGATCCCACCCTGCAATGACTGGTCGCTCCCTCATTGCAGCGAATGGCTGACACTGCAATGACGAGGCAGCCCCTGATTGCATTGGCTACTTTTTTAGAAGGCTGTGGCACGCTGGCTGAACTAGTGTCAGCAGCAGTGTGCCACAGCATTGGGTGAAGCGGGCCAAGCCTGTAAAGGCTGTGGGGGCATTGGCCACAACAGTGCCGCGCCTCCACAACCTGCTTCTCGTGAAAGCTGTCGCAATATGTTTCTTGCGCATGCGCCCAATCAACATAAAAAGTTACTGGAACTGAATAATGAGGAAGCTGGTACCAGGTTCAGGTTCAGAGCTGTTGCTTCTGGCACCCAGGCAGACAGGCAGGCCTACAAAGCTGTACATAATAAGTGTATCTGGACCATATGAATGACCAAGGCAGAACATTATAAAGCCACCCTGGCCTCCTCCTGGGGGAGTGCTCAGAAATTTGGGGACATCGTTAAGGATCTTAATGGTAAATCCCGACTCCCCTTCCCGTCCCAGCTTTGCATCAATAATGTCACCTCCACTGACCCCCTGGCCATTGCCAACTTCCATAACTCCACCTTTTCCGACTATAGCGTAGTCCTCCCAAATAACTTCTTTGACCCTATACCAGCTGTCCCTGAGCCCAACCTTCAGCCCCCCCCATTCTACCTCCGGATCATTGATATGTGGGAGGCAAAAACCTACCTCTCCAAAGTGCTTAGTGTCTCTAACTACTGCAAAGATTCTTTTGACATGAGAATCCTTCACCTGGTCCTTGATGCTGTCCTCTCCCCTCTTACTGATCTCCTTAACTGTTCCCTGTGCCTGGGGCAGTTCTATACTGCCTGGAAGACAGCTACTGTTACCCCAGTATTGAAAAGTGAAGACAGCACCACCCCCAACAATTATCGGCCCATCTTCATCCTCCCCCCCTTCAAAAGGCCTTGAAAAAATCATGGCTGACCAACTCACAGAGTACCTGCTTGCTCACAATTTACTATGCAGGGAGCAACATGGCTTCAGATCTGGGCACAGCACAATCACAGCCCTCACTGAATTCTCTAACTTCATTAACTCTGCTCTGGACAGAAAATATCTTGCCAGAGCCATCTTCGTTGACCTATCAAAGGCCTTCGATACGGTTTCCCAACCCCTTCTCCAAAACACGCTCCACCGTACCGGTCTATCACAAGGTCCCCTCTCCTGCTTCACCAGCTACCTCACTGCTAGATCCCAATGTTTCAAGATAAACAACACCCTATCTACCACCCTATCAGTCCATTCTGGAGTTCCCCAGGGTTTCATTTTGGGCCCTCTACTCTTCAGCATTTATCTAAATGCGCTACCCAGATCCTGCTCCAGTAACATACAGCTGTACGCTGAAGACGTGCTTCTCTTCGCCTCACATGCCAACCCCACTGTCCTACAGTCCTCCCTTCAAGACTATTTTGACCAGATTGAAAGCTGGTTTATAGACCACAGACTCATTGTCAACATCAAGAAAACAAAGTCCATACTCTTTGCCCACTGACAGAACAAGACCAAGGACGCTTCACTAAAAATCCTCTCCCGCTCACTCCTCCCACTAGAATAGGTCCATACCTATAAATACCTGGGCCTTAACTTTGATGCCACCCTCTCCTTCCACACCCACATTAACATTCTGTCCCCAGCCATTAATGCCCCCCATAGGCCTACTCTACTGGCACAAGGATTGCTTACCGCCTGAAGTCCTCAATCTGGCTGTCACCTCATCAGTCCTCTCACTCGTTGACTAAGGGGTCACCGACTACTCAGCCATGGACCATACTGCCCTAAACAAAATCCACCTGGCTATCAACAAGGCGTGTAGACTCCTCTCAGGTGCTGACAAATGTAGCCACACCTGCACCCTCTAAACCCTTACAAATATACTCACCTTGGATGAAAGAATACAATATCAAACCAGTCTCCACACTAAAAAAATCCACCTGGGGCTGATCCCCTTGGGGGTCTCTGCCTCTCTCCTCGCAACCTCCCCCTCATTTGCCACTCATACCACCAACAAATACATGTGGACAGTTCCCAGGGTAAGGACCTCCCTAGCTCAAAGAGCCTTCACTTATAAAGCCCCCTCATGGTACAACAAACTCCCCGCTGCCATTACCTCCATCAGAAATCACATTCTCGCCCTGGGAAACTGCCAGTGTACCTCCTAGATCTGTTCCCAGGCTTGCCCGGCCCAGAGCCATTCCTGGCTGGCCCAAGACAATATCTTCTTCAAGGCAGCACCCACCAGTCTCAATCCCTCAGCCTACTGGCTTCTGATTTATATCAAGTTGCTCAAAGTGCCTGTATTTGGACTATGTTGTCTGTGCCAAAGTTTGACTTCACCCAATTGTTTGAACTGTAACAATGTGCATCTCCACTACTCCTAAGTACCACCTGTATAGGACAGCTAGCTTTCTGGTCACTATATACCACCGTCTTGACAACGCCTCCTGTAGACTGCACCTGCTTCATATCTGTACCACTGTGTCTGTACCAATACACTTAGCTACAACTTCTATAAGACTATTTCCACTGTATCTCCTGTACTACACCATGTATGATACTCACCATTATAATTGCCTTAAATGCTGTGATTGTTAAAATTGTTGTGTTGTCACACTAATGTTCTGTTATTTTGACACAGAGCCTTTGTAAATGAGTCCTTGACTCAAAGGGTTGTAATTACTATGATTTGTTAAATAAATAAATAAATAAATAAATCATCTGTGTTTTGTGGCCTGCACCAGGTCACAGATGCCCTGCTACACCATGTGCAGGCTCACACATCACCTTTTCAACCACCCCTGCGGACCTGCAGACCACAAAAGGTGGATTCTGCGGCATGCATGAACATGACAGGCACCATATACTGCACTCATGTTGTGACCGTGGCCTCCACAGTGGAAGAGGAGGCATACCATAATCGCAATGGGTTCTACAGCAGCAACTACCAGATCATATGCAATGTTAATGGCATCTTCATGAGCATGTGTGGGAAATACCTGGGCTCATGCCATGATGCATGTATCTTCGACCATTCTGGACTGGGTGCCTGCCTTGCTGAACGTGGTAGCATGGATGGCTGGTTGCTTGGTGGGTACCGTGGAGGTGGAACGTGGTGCATGTGGTCTCACCACACACACTAGCACTGTCTTTCACTTTCTATGTGACAGTGGCTACCCACTGCAACTGTGCCTTCTGACATCATACCTGGGGCCACAGGGGTAAGCAGAAGAGGCATTCAGTGTGGCACACAAGAGGACACTATCAGTGGTGGAATGCACGATTGAAAGGAAGATGCAATTCTGGTGCCTGGATCATACAGCTGGCACAATGATGCTCACCCTTAGGAAGGCTTGCAGAGTGTTTACTGTCTGTGCAATGCTACATAACATCTGTGAATGGTGCCAACTGCCTATGCTAGACGATGCGCCCGTGGACATGCCACCCTGCAATGATGATGACCAAGCATGTGGGGTGAGGGGGATACACTGTTGGGCCATGCAGCGCAGCACACAGTGACACATACATTCAGCTGTTAGCTGTGTGGGTCAGGTGGCACCATGATGACACACCCCTCTGAGTGCACCTGTGCCAGGTATGATGCCCATGTGTGTGCAGTACATACAGTGTCCATATGGTATGCCGCTGTCCCTAAACCATTAGGGGTATGACACAGGGATCAGGGGTTAGGGGTATGTGCATTACATGTGGGTGGTCATGCGTGCTTTGGGGAGGTTCTTCTGTGGGGTGTTGTGAACATGTGTGTTGGGGGGCATTTGTAAGATATGTCTGCTCCTCTGTAGTATTTGGGGGGCTTCTCATGTGAGATGATTGTGGACACATGTGTTGGGGGATTTATATGTTGGATATCTGTCATCCTGTGTAATTGGGGAGGTTCCTCTGTGTGGGTATGTGAGGTCTTGTGAGGTTAGGAGGGGTTCATATATGGGGTCATGTGGTTCTGTGTGGTGATTGGGGGGGTTATGTGTGGTGTGCAGGGACATGTGGGGTGTTTGGAGTATATATGCTGTGCCCATTGCATGGTGTGTTGTGCATGGGAGACGTGAACTGTGGTATGCTTCTTGTGGTGTGCAGTGTACCACCCCAGTGACAGACTCTATGCATGGGTGGTCCCCCATCATGGTGGCATGGTCACATCTTCAGAGTTCACTCTCTGGCCCTTGTTCCCAGGCATTGTTTCATTGCCATGCGTCCTGCACCTCTGGTGGCCCATGGTGGCCTTTCTCGCACCTGCCCTGCCCCCAGTCTGGGGTCCCTCCTTTTGCCATATGTGTCTGCCATGCCCTGTATGGTGCCTTCTCCCTCCCCACCTGTTTGGCTGGCCTGTGTGGCCACAGATGCTGCACACTCTGAGGGCATGCACTCAACCAGCCTCTCCAGGGATCCTGTCGATGCCACTGCGCATGCCCCTCACCTCCTTGGTGAGGTCATGTAGCACCTCTGAAGTGTCCTGCTGTGCCACCAGGTGATCAAGTTCAAGCTGCTGCAGGTCATGGTCATATGCCTGCAGCATGCCTGGTGATGGGTTCCATCTGGTGTGCCATGGCAGATGTTGGACCGGCCCCATATCATTGCTGTCATTGCCATGTTGGGGGGGGGCACTTACTGCTCTGTCATGCACTGCTCTGCTCCTCTGCCTGCAGGTGGCATTGATGGGGTATCAACTTGGGGCAGCAAGGTTTGGGCTGCGGTGTTTGGTGCTGTGTACTTGCCTGTGGACACTGGCAGGTCCTGGGGTGGTGAGGGGGCAATGGTGTGCAGAGGTGTGTCAGCACAGGTTCACTGTTCAGAGGTGTCTGCTGGCCTCTCTGTGATATTCACCACTCTCACATCATCATCATCATGTGTCACCCTGTCCTCCACTGGCATCCTGGCCTGTTCCAGCTGTCGACCTGGAGATGACAGGGTGGGTGATTAGTACTGACAGTGTAACAGCCGTGGACTCAGTCCTGGTATTGTGCTCTGTTCATGCTACCTACTGCCTGTGGGTGCCTGCTCCCTCAGCAGCTCCAGCAGTGCGGTGTTCCCTGCTGCTCTCATGGTCCATTGGGATGTGTCTGTGGGTTGTAACACAGGGAGGTTAATGTTGGCATGCTGGCCACACTGTCCCCCTATCCTGTACATGGTGCCCCACATTCCTGCTAGAGTGTCAATGCCCATGTCCTCGCCGAGCCAGACCATGTAAGAGATTATCTCCACCACTACTCTCTGTCTCTATAGTGTTCAGGTTTAGTTCCTTAGTGGGTGGTCCACCCTCCGTGGCCAACTACAGATTGCTGGCTACCACCAGCTTCCAGTTCACAGTGGACCAGAGGTAATGCCACTTTTGCTTAATAGCACTTAGTGTGCAAGCCTCTAGCCCTACAGTGTTGACCGATGCCTGTATATCCAGTCACAGGTGTGCCATCATTTTGGCAGGGGCCTTCACTGTATCCACCACATACAGTGCAGTGTAGTGCACCTGAATGTCTGTGACCAGGGCAGCCACCTGTGGGTCAGTGAAATTAGCCAACCTGGGCCATGCGGTGGTCATCAAGGGACTGGGTGTACCTGTGTACTTGAGGCCATGCCCCTCCACACGTGGGTCCTGCCAGTGGGCAGGTTTGCCATGATGACACACCTCCCAAGGTTGTGCCATTGCTTTCAAACTCCATGTCAGCATTGACTTCTGTGGGTGCATGCAGCGGTGTGGTTGTCCATATATGGTGAGGTCATGGGGCGTGGCCATGTTCCTGGACTCCTCCAGGCCTTCCTCCATGTGGCTCTGCATGTGTCTGTGGGTGCCGTCCCCAGCCTTGGCCATGTGTGCACCCTTGGCTGTGAATGCCGTCATGCAATGCCATCTTGTGTGACGCATATGGGCACACTGCCACTACATCTCCTTTCGGCGCATTTCATGCATCTTCTTGCATAGGGCCCATAAACAGCATAGTAGTCTAAAATCAATGGCAAGGAAGCAATAAAAAGAGGAATGCAGGAAGGGAGAAAAGGTAGGAAGAGAGGGGAAAATGTTTGTTGGGTAGGAAGAGGAAAAAAGGAAACATATTATTTGTTAAGTGGGGAATGTGTGGGAATTGTGATAATGGGGAGTGGGAAGGATAGAAGGGAAAGGGTTATGAAAGTGATATGAAGGGGGGGAACAAG
Source organism: Neoceratodus forsteri (assembly GCA_016271365.2). Classification (NCBI taxonomy): domain Eukaryota; kingdom Metazoa; phylum Chordata; order Ceratodontiformes; family Ceratodontidae; genus Neoceratodus; species Neoceratodus forsteri. Next base: position 1,108,743,370 of record CM028129.1, on the reverse strand, counting down.
ATAGAAAATAAACTTCTAAGAAGAATGCCACGGAATAAAAGTATGAAAAAAACTGTTAAGATAAGTCTCATTTAAGGAAGGACACTATATCAAATTGGTAATTGAAGCATGGATGCTTTAGGGCACCCAGCTTGTAGATCCAAAATGCCTACCTATGTAAGATTTTAAAATCAAGGTCCCCCCCGGAGGACCTACTGTTACCTTTTCAATCCCTCTAAATGTGAAATAGTGGTTCACATCTCCTCCATTCTCAGCACTATGTTTTGCCAGAGCATTGTGTGTCACGTCTCCTCATTTCAATTATGTTCACCCAGCCTCAATTTGAATGCCTGTTTCATCTTGCCAACAAAAAAAAAAAATGGATAAGATCCATGACAACCAATGCTGTGCGGAATGCATAATCCCACTGGCAGAATTAGTGTGGAATGAGCATTCCACTTGTGAAATTTTCATTGGAATTTTGCTGGTTCTTTTACAGAATTCCACCTGCTGCGATCTGCAAAATAATATTCTGTGGAACAGCAATTTTTCTGTGGAAAATCATTTCGCAACCACTTCTATGGAAAATACTAAGATCCGCAGAATAAAATTCTGCAGAAATGTTGTGGAAAAACTCATTCTGCATTTTTCTGCCACGGAATTCTGCCATTCCTTTTCCAGTGAAATTCGGTGGAATTTCAAAAACTCCAAAACATTTAGTTCCACCGGAATTAGAAAATTACGGACAGCACTAATGATAACCTTTCAAAGGCCCACAGCTAAACACAAAATTGTTCTAGGGGTCTCAGTCATATGTTACTCAGACACTACTGTTTGCAAACCCCAGGACAGAGTACTACCCGAGAGGGGTTCAGGTATCTCCCACAGAGGAGGAGAAAGATCTGGGAGTGATGATATCTAGTGACTGAACCACTCCATGTGGTGCAAGAAGGCAGTGGCCAAGGCAAACAGGATGTTGGGATACATAGCTAGGGGAATCAGCAATAGGAAACAGGAAGTGGTATTGCCCCTGTACAGGTCACTGGTGAGGCCACATCTGGAGTATGCGGTGCAGTTCTGGCACCCTCACCTTCAGAAAGATATTCACCCTGATGGAAACGGCCCAGAGGAGGGCTACAAAGATGATTGCAGGGCAGCATGGTAAAACTTATGAGGAGAAACTGAAGGCCCTGAACATGTACTCCCTGGACATCAGGAGGGAGAGGGGAGACATGATTGAAACCTTTAAGTATTTGAAAGGGATTTATAAAGTGAACAAGGAGTGTCTCTTCAGGCAAAGCTGCAGCAAATATATGAGGGGGACAGGGTGGAGGTTATAGATGGGTTAAAACAACATGAAAGTCAACTTAAATACTCTCAGTACTGTAGAAACTGTTCACAGAATAAGCCAACCAACCAAAATGCATATGTTATTTCAGATACTCCAGAATATAAACCTAGTTGTTTTACTGATGATCTCATTTGAGTAATGAGAAATCAGTATTGTGCAAGCCTCATCCTTATGGAAGTACTGGTAATAAATAAAAACATACTAGAATCACTTAGGAGGGAGGTGGCTATAAATAGCGCTAAACTGGATGATGTGCTCCTTAGAATAGCACCGATAGATCCTACCAGTGATTCTATCCCACTGGATCAGGAAGACTCACCAAGTTTGAACAGACTGGATTTTAGCACCATACAGATGCCTGGTAGCCCAGATTCAAAATCTAAGTCTCTGAGGAAAAAGACACAATGAGGCAAAAGAAAGAAAAAAAATAATTAGAAATTATTTTCCTACAATGTACAAAATACAACACTGATGAGCGATAACCCCGAGACTAATACCAGTGCAGAAATGGGAGTTTCTAAGGTTTATAAGCCTGTCATTATATCAAATGACTTGAGAGGTGCAGCTGAGGAGATTGGTTCCCTATAAAAGTTACAAATGCCATTGATGCCATATTTAAATATCCTGGAAAATGAAATCAACCAATTAAATCAACAATTAGGCATCTGCCCTTTAAAAGATGTGGAGGGCTGTCACAATGAGGATAATCCTCAGGTTAATAGTGCAGCAAATGTAACCAAAAAAGCAGCAAATAAGGTTGCAGACCCAGTTCAGGACACCATAACCACAGTAAATCCACCCCCACAGAATGTTAGCAATGAGGCTGTAACATCATATCCTCTGATTAGATCCATGGGATTGATTGACTGGATCAGATTAGAAAAGGGAAATCAGATTATGCAAATAGATGATAAACTGATAAAGGTCTTAGATATAGATATTTGTGGGGAAGATATCCTGGAAATAAAGAATATTTAATTGATAGAGTCTGCTTCTATGCTGGATGTTATTGTTTCATCCGCTAGAGTGGCTAACTATGTGTGGCTGAATGGGCTTACTATACAGAGCAGAGACTTTACTGTAATTTTCCACAATATACATCTCTTTAACAAAAGAGAAAAACAACAGTTGGAGACAGTTGAAGAACAGGTTTATCTCAATTTGTTTGGAATGGCACAAATGGAAAATGAAAATGATTATAAGCTAACTGAGGCAATAAGTAATCTACTGAGTAATTGTTATGTTGATTGCGCGCATGAGCAAGAAACATATTGTGGCAGCTTTCTCCACAAGCATGTTGTGGAGGCATGGCACTTTTGTGGCTAATGCCCCCACAGCCTTTAAAGGCTTGTACAGTGTCCCCCAATGCCGTGGCACGCTGCTGCTGACACTAGTTCAGCCAGCGTACCACCAACTTGTGAAAAATCAGCTGCTGCAATCAGGGGCCGCCTCGTCATTACAGTGTCAGCCATTTGCTGAAATGAGGGAGTGACCCGTCATTGCAGGGCGGGATCTAGAAGCCCTGATATTGTTTGTGAACATGGCAGCGGCTTGCCACCGAGTTCACAAACAATATTAACCCCCCCACTGTGTTTATTTGCTGATGGGGGTCCCAATCCCTGTCGGCTTCAGTGCCCCAATGTCAATTTTACCAATGGGGGAGCCCACTCCCCGGCGGCAGTATGTAAACCCCCCCCCCACTTTTATTGTCTGCCGACGGGGTTCCCAATCCCCGTTGGCATAATGCAATACCTCCCACCCCTGTTTGTTGTGTGCCAATGGGGGTGTCCAATCCCCCATCAGCTACAGCTGCCCCCGCCCCAAAAGTAAGACTCTGGTGGCACGCTGGGAGCCCACCCCAGCGTGCCACATGCCCCTGTAAAATAAAAAACGGTCCCGAGATGTCTTGTGTTTTTTTTTAACCTGTAAAAAAGGAAACTGTCCCTCGGCAGTCTCCCTGCCCCTCCCCCACAACCCGCACCCACCCACTGCACACCCTGCCTCCCCACACCCCCTCACCCCATACTTACCTCCGGAGCTTGGCACGACAATCTTCAGTGAACCAGGAACATGTCTGCACTCTACAAAGCCGACCGCGAACTGAGGAAATGCCGGTAAGCTGTATAATGGAATAAATGGTTTTTTTCCAACTTTAATGCATATCTCAGTAATTTTTTGGAATTTTGGCACCAAATTTTCAACATGGGGTTTTTGGGACCTCTCCTCATGAATTCTGGAACTGTCATGGCGTTAATCGGCCCTGAAAGGTGGTTTCTCCATCACTGTGTGGAATCACCTTTCAGGGCTGATTAACGAAATGACAGTGCCAGTGTTCATGAGGTGGGCTCTCAAAAAACCTATGTTACAAATTGTGCGGAAAAATCAAAAAAATGACTGTTTAATGAGCGTTCGTTGCATAGTTGCTACGCAAGCTTGTAACTTCGCGAATTTGCAATATTTTCATGCCAGATTTTCAACATTGACATTTTTTCACACCTCCTTGTGAACAGTATAGCTGTCATTGTTCACATCCTGGCCGAAATGTGTTTTTGCAGTTCAGGCACAGAATAGTACGGTCGCTGTGGGAAATTAGTGTTTGGGCCAGATTAAGAAAATGACAGTGACACTGTTCATAAGTAGAGGTTCTAAAATGCCTATATTGAAAATTTGGTGATGAAACTCCATAAAATGACTGTGTTACGAGTGTGCGTTGCGCAGTTTGCATGCACGCTCGTAACTTGGTGAATTTGTAATATTTTCACTCCAGATTTTTAACATTGCCATTTTCCCACACGTACTTATGAACAGTACAGCTGTCATTTTTCCCATCCTGGTCGAATGTGTATTCACACTTCCGGTGCAGAATAGGGCGGTCTCTGTGGGAAATCACTGGTCGGGACAGATTAAGAAAATGACAGTGATACTGTTCATGAGCAGAGGTCCTAAAATGCCTATGTTGAAAATCTGGTGATGATAGCCCATCAAATGACTGTGTTACAAGTGTGCATTGCGCACTTTCCACGCACCCTTGTAACTTCGCAGATTTGTAATATTGTGATGCCAGATTTTCAACAGTGGCATTTTTTCACACCTCCTTATGAGCAGTACAGCTGTCATTTTTTCACATCCTGACCGAAATGTGTTTTCACAATTCCGGCACAGAATAACGCGGTCGCTGTGGGAAATCAGTATTCAGGACAGATTAAGAAAATGACCATGGCACTGTTCATGAGCAGAGGTCCTAAAATCCCTATGTTGAACATTTGGTGATGAAACTCCATAACATGACTGTGTTACAAGCGTGCATTGAACTGTTTCCACGCACCCTTGTAACTTCACAAATTTGTAATATTTTCACGCCACATTTTCAACAGTGGCATTTTTTCACACCTCCTTATGAACAGTGTAGCTGTCATTTTTCACATCATGACTAAAGTATGTTTTGCACTCCTGCTGGAGAATAGCACAGTTGCTGTGGGAAATCAGTGTTTGGGACAGATTAGGATCGAGGCGAGTGAGAGGGGGTGACAGAGCTCAACTGAGCTCTGTCGGGACTGTTGTGGATTTGTTTGTGGGCAGAAAAGGCCCAACGCAACAGCCCAGTACAAAAGGGCAGCCTGCAGCACTGGGAGAAACAGAACGAGAGAGCAAGTGAAGGAGGGGGAGTGAGCGAACTCACCGGAGCGCTGTCAGGACTGCTGCAGATTTCTTTGTGGACAGAAAAAGGCGCTAATGCAGGCAGGAGCCCCGTACAAAAGGGCAGCTTGCAGCGCCAGGACAAACAGAATGAGCATGTGAGAGAGAGAGAGAGAGAGAGAGAGAGAGACTGAGCAACCTCAACAGAGCTCTGTTGGGACAGCTGAGGATTTCTCTGTGGACAGACAAAGGTGCCAACGCAGCCAGGAGCCCCATACAAAAGCGCAGCTTGCAACGCCAAGAGAAACCGAAGGAGTGAGTGACAGAGCGGTAGTGAGCGAGCTCAACGGAGCTCTATTGTGACTGCTGCGGATTTCTTTGTGGGCAGAAAAAGGTGGCAATGCAGGCAGGAGCCCAGTACAAAAGGCCAGTTTGCAGTGCCGGCAGAAACAGAATGAGTGACTGAGAGGGAGTGAGCAAGCTCAATGGAGCTGTGTCGGGACTGCTTCAGATTTCTTTGTGGCCAGAAAAAGCCACCAACGCAGGCAAGAGCCCAGTATAAAAGGGCAGCCTGCAGCGGCGGGAGACACAGAATGAGTGAGTCAGGGAAGGAGGGAGAGTGAGTGAGCTCAACGGAGCTCTGCTGGAACTGCTGCAGATTTGTTTGTGGGCAGGAAAGGGCTGCAATGCATGCAGGGCCCCAGTACAAAGGGCAGCCTGCAGTGGCGGGAAAACCAGAATGAGTGAATGAGAGAGAGGTGGAGTGAGCGAGCTCAACGGAGCTCTATTGTAACTGCTGCAAATTTCTTTGTGGGCAGAAGAAGGCGGCAACGCAGGCAGGAGCCCAGTAGAAAAGGGCAGCCTGCAGCGCTGGCAGAAATGGAATGAGCGAGTGAGAGAAGGGGAGTGAGCGAGCTCAATGGAACTTTGTCAGGACTGCTGCAGATTTCTTTGTGGCCAGAAAAAGGTGCCAACAGAGGCAGGAGCCCTGTACAAAAGGCAGCCTGCAGTGCCAGGAGAAACAGAATGAGTGAGTGAGATGGGGGAGGGTGGCGGCATAGCGGGCTCTGTCGGGACAGCTGCGGATTTCTTTGTGGGCAGAAAAAGGTGCCAATGCAGGCAGGAGCCCAGTACAAAGGGCAGCCTGCAGCTGGGACAAACACAATGAGCAAGGAGAGCGGGGAGGGCGAGCCTCAGCGGAGCTCTATCATGACTGCTGTGGATTTCTTTGTTGGCAGAAAAAGGCGGCAACGTAGGCAGGAGCCCACTACAAAAGACCAGCCTGCAGTGCCGGCAGAAATGGAACGAGTGAGTGAGAGAGGGGGAGTGAGCAGGCTCAACAGATCTGTGTCAGGACTGCTGCAGATTTCTTTGTGGGCATAAAAAGCCACCAACAGAGGCAGGAGCCCAGTACAAAAGGGCAGCCTGCAATGCTAGGAGAAACAGAATGAGTGAGTGAGAGAGGGGGAGTGAGCCATCTCAACGGAACTCTGTCGGGACAGCTGCGGATTTCTTAGTGGGCAGAAAAAGCTGCCAATGCAGGCAGGAGCCCAGTACAAAAGAGCAGCCTGCAGCACTGGGAGAAACAGACTGAGCCAGGTGACAGAGGGGCACTGAGCGAGCTCAACAGACCAACACAATCAACATTCGGCATTGACAAATGCATGTTTACAGATTCCTTTGGGGAAAGAAGGCAGTATTGTCACCAAAGGTCAGGTACTGACAGCTAGGTCAGTATATTAGTACAAAATAGAAAATGAGCTGATCACATACTACAAACAAGCATTTGTCAATGCCGAACGTTCGCTTGCAGGTGTTTGCAGTGGTGTTTGGCACATATGGTGCTTTACCCTAATGCCCTGTGCAATTGCTGGTATTTGCACAATAAATTTTCAGCATGACCTTTTTGTTACCCCCATTGTGCGCTACATAGGTGGAAACACGTTTTGGGCAGGATGTGAAAAATGACAGCTGTACTGCTCATAAGGAAGTGTGGTAAATTGGCAATGTTGAAAATCTGGAGTGGAAACATTGAAAATTCGCAAACCTACGAGCGTGCATGGAAGCTGTGCAACGCACGCTCGTAAAACAGTCATTGTTAGGAATTTTTTCTGCAAATTTTCAACATTGGCATTTTAAAACCTCTGCTAAGGAACAGTGTCACTGTGATTTTCTTACTGTGTCCCATACACTGATTTCGCACACCGACTGCACCATTGTGCACTACATGGGCGGAAACATGTTTTGAGCAGGATTTGAAAAATGACAGCTGTACTGCTCATAAGGAGGTGTGGTAAAATGGCAATGTTGAAAATCTGGAGTGAAAATATTGAAAATTCGCAAACTTACGAGCGTGCATAGGAACTGCGCAATGAACACTCGTAAAACAGTCATTTTAGGATTTTGTCACCAAATTTTCAACACAGCCATTTTAAGACCTCTGCTCATGAACAGTGCCACTGTGATTTTCTTAATGTGTCCCATACATTGAGTTACGCACACCGACTGCGCCATTGTGTGCTACATGGGTGGAAACACGTTTGGGCAGGATGTGAAAAATAACAGCTATACTGCTCATGAGAGGTGTGGTAAAATGGTAATGTTGAAAATCTGGAGTGCAAATATTGAAAATTCGAAGCGTCTGCAGCGCGCGTGAGGAACTGCTAACGCACGCTCAGAAACAGTCATTTTAGGAATTTTTCACCAAATTTTCAACATAGCCATTTTAAGACCTCTGCTCATGAACAGTGTCACTGTGATTTTATTATGTCCCATACATTGATTTCAGCACCAACTGCGCCATTATGCGCTACATGGGCAGAAACACATTTTGGGTGAGATGTGAAAATGACAGCTGTACTGCTCATAAGAAGGTGTGGTAAAATGGCAATGTTGAAAATCTGGAGTGAAAATATTGAAAATCTACGAACTTACGGGCCTCACTAGGAACTACGTAGCGCATGCTCGTGAAACAGTAATTTTTAGAATTTTTGCTGAAATTTTGACATGGAGCTTTTGGACCCTCTCATGAATGATGTCATTGTCATGGCATTATTCAGGCCCAAGGGTGATTTCGCGGTCACTGCACAGTCACTGCACAATCACCGCTTCACAGCCTGAATAACACCATGACTGTGACATCATTCATGAGAAAGGGTCCCAAAAACATGTTGAAAATTTGGTGCAAAAATCCAAAAAATTCCTGAGATATGTAATAAGTTGAAAACCCTATCTAGCCCATTATACAGCTTACCGGCATTTCCTTCAGTTCACGGTCGGCTTTGAAGAGTGCAGATGTGTTCCCGTCCACGAAGACTCGTCGCGCCGAGCTCCGGGGTAGTATGGGTGTGAGGGGGTGGGAGGCTGGGTACAGTGGTGGGTGCGGTTGGGGAGGAGGGACTGGGAGAAGCGCCATGGGACCGTTTTTGGTTTACAGGTTTAAAAAAAAAAAAGACGACGTGGGACGTTTGCCACGCTGGGGTGGGCTCCCAGTGTGGCACAAGGATGGCTGGGGGCGAGGAGCTGACAGAAGTTGGGCACCCCGTTGGCAAACAACAGGGACGCTTGCCACGCTTGGGTGGGCTTCAGCGCCGGCAGAAAATGGCTGGGGGACCGTGGAGCCAAGGGGATTGGGCACCTACGCCGGCAAACAAGCGGGACATTTGCCATGCTGGGGTGGGCTCCCCAGCGTGGCAAAAAGACCTGGGGGCAGCATGATGCGGGGGGGGCGTGGCGCGGGGGCGGCGTGGCGCGGGCGGCGGTGCAGCTCTGTATGACAGCGGTGGTTTTCTTTGAGCGAAGACCACCGCTGTCATACACAGCTCCCCACCCATTGGTGCAGGCCATACGCCTGCTCAACGGAGCAGCGGATTGAAAGGGAGAGGCACACCTCCAAAGTGTGTTATTTCCAAACGCCTTGCGATGCGTAAGAAGCTAAAAATGAATGTAATGGACAATATGGTTTGAATTATGGAACTCTACTGTCATAGGTTGTGATGTTAAAACATGATGACCTAATGAATATGATAGTACAACTGCTGTACCATTAAATAATAGTTTTTTTTTTTTGTGCTGGCTGGATATCATAAATGACAGTTAAATTTACAAGAGGAAATCTCAGTCCTAGATGCTACACATACTACTCTTAATGACCATAACAATGGTTTACTGCTTTTAGCATGGAATGCTGTAGGATGAGGAAATAAGCTGTCTGACAGTGACTAGAAGTATTTTGTTATGAAATTTTATATTATTTGCTTTTAGGAAACCTGGCACAATAGAGATGATAATATCAACATAAACGGTTATGAAGGCTTTCATTTCCCTGGAACTAAATCCCAGAAATTAGAAAGGTGGTCATGTGAACTAGTTACATTTGTCAAAATTGGCAATTTTAAAAATGTGATATGTCTCAAAAAAAAAATCCATTTTTTGTTATTAACCTCTTAGTGAATGACTGTCAGAGATTTATACTTATAAATAGTTATATATCCCCATATAATTCACAATTTTATCAGATAGAGGCATGGGAAAGACTTTTTAGAATAGGTAGATTTGATGGCCTTATTGACAATTCTTTTTTTTTTTGCTTATAAAAATGCACTAGCCTATATGCCAGTTAGATCAACTAAAGATACGAAAATAAATAATATTAGACAAAGTCTAATTAACATCATGAAAGAGCATAATTTCTACCTACTCAATGGTAGATTGGGAAGGGGATAAAGAAGGTGAATGTTCTCATATCTTCACCAGAGGTGCCTCACTGGTGGACCTGGCCATGTAGTCTGGCCTATTAGATTATTGGAACAACCTACAGTATTTATCTTGGTCCGACCAGAAAGTGATCATTTTCCTCTAATGTTAAAAAGTTCTGAATTGCGCGGTGACTCAACAGCAGGAATGGCAGGCTAGCTCCCCTTCTCAGTACCTCCAGCACTGAATCTAGTTAAAATTGGGTGCAAATAAAAGCCATCCGGGGGAAAAAAGTACTCTATTGGTCTGGTGTTGGGTCTTGAAGATGGGGCGCACTATGAAAAAATGCCTGCCGGGTCCCAGGGTGACAACTCTTGCCTGGAAAGCAAAATCTGTTTCAGGCCTCAGCCCGGTGCCCTCGCGATCCTTGCTTCTTTCGGGGTCAGGAGAAGAAGACTCTGGATCTGACTCAGGGTCAATGGGCACCAGGTTAGAAATGAAAAAAATCCTTAGACTATTACAAAGAATTGATTGGAAAGTCTCTGACATTCAGCGTGGTTTTAAAAAGTTGGAAATGAGAACCACAGCAGTGGAACAACATGTAGAGACTTTGCAGAATGAGCATATGGCCTTCGGCCACTTAATTGCCTTCCTTTACTGCAGGGAAAAAGCCCTCTCTGTCAAGGCGGGAAGATGCTGAAGCCCACTCGAGGAGAAATAATATAAGGGTAGTGGGCATCCTGGAGGGAGTCGAGCAAGAGGACATGGTGGGATATATGGTGAATTGGCTCCGCATTGAACTGCAGCTCGAGGAGGGATTCACCCTGGAGATAGAGAAGGCCCACAGATTGACTGCTCCGAAGCCCAAACAGGGCGCTCTACCGAGGGCTATCTTAATAACATTTCTGAAATATCCAGTCAAAGAGAAAATCCTTCGTCTGGCATGGGCCAAAAAGGACCTTAATTTCGATGGTACTCGGGTATTTGTGGATCAGGATTTCCCCCCTTCTATGGTTGCCAAGAGGAAAAAAAGGTCCTTTTTGTGGTCAAGCAATTGAGAAGCAAGGGCACCAGGGCTCAACTATGATATCCGGCAAGACTGTGGGTGGAAACTAAAAAAGGCCCCAAGATCTACGATTCACTCTGGGCAGAGAATCAATACCTGACTACGGAAGGAATTACCTTACCAGATATGAAGGAAGAGGTGGCTGAAACTGAAGTGAAGCGTCTCCTGTGGTCACTCGCTCCTGGTTCTGCTAAACCGATGACCTCTGATTTTTGGCCTGACGCCCTGTTTCCCCTACATGTGGACTTGTCCAGATGGATTTCTGGGTCTAACCTGACCTGAGTCTGCAAAGCAAGACCGATTTGCCAGGTCTTGACACAGACCTAGAGAATTACTTAGGGATGAAGGATTTCAAAAGGGTCTCATTTCTTGTTCCCCTATTCACTACCGTGTGCAGCTTGGCTGGATCTGGAATTGCTGGGGTCTCTTGTAGGTTTTGAATGGCGATCCCTGGAACATTTCTGTTGATTGACACTAGGAACCATTGTTCTGATTCTTCTTGTTCCTAGTTCGTACTTCCTTCTGGGTCGGACTGAGGCTGTGTGTCTCTCTTTGGCCTCCCCCATATGTTGTGTTTCATGGAGCTACGGTGCAGCATCGCCACAAGAATTGTGGAAGTCACAGGGAATTAGCTGCAGTGTTGTCTCTCAGTCTGATTTTATGGAACAACCCTAACAGACCTGATTAGAACTGGTAGGATTTCTAAGTGCTCTAAATTCAACTTGTACTGATTTTGAAAACTCCCTCACAGACTGTGGTCTGATCTCCCCCCCCCCCTCCATTTATCCTTGTCAGGAAATAGCCACAGGTCATTCAGTACTGGACTGGTTGAATTCCTACAGCAGTTTGGGGGACTATCTCTGGGGAGGGGTTCTTTGAGACCTTTTGATTCCCCTCTTTTCCACGGGACGCTCTTTGGGGGTGGGGAGCTTATGCTTGGTGACTCAATGGGTGGGAGACTTATTCAGAGATTATTACTTTGTGCTTTGTGGCCCCCCAACATAGTTCATGGGGCTAATTAGTATGAGGATGAGCATGGGTCTGGGCTAATAATTAAGGAGAGATGCCGTCCTTGTTCAGAAACCAACGCCATGAGTTTTGTGGGGGAATACGTTTTTGTCTTAATTAAAAATGTGCCATTATATAATTGGGGGTTATGGTGCGCTGGAGGTAGGGGTAGCTATGCCAGCCCTTTCCCGGAAGATCTATATTTTGTATGCAAAGGGCACAGGCCCAGGGGTGTCATACCTTATGTGATTACCCTGACTTTTTCACCCTCTTAGTTGGGGTGTTGTTCCCTTTAGGGACACAGTTCCCTAATTACCCCGAATGGGAGACTCTCTCACATAAAAGGGGCGAACTGGCAGGGCCTCTTGTTCCTGCCTTGTGTTTACTTTCGACCTTTGCCCTCCACTGTTTGAGATGGCAATTAAAGGTTTCTTTCTTGTATATGACGTTATATTGTTGTGGTTACTCTTCTTTCTGGCTTCTCTGGTCTTTTTCTCCTTTCTCCTTTCTCCTTTTCCTTGATAAGAGAGGCTTTACTTGTAACTTTATGCTGTGGAAAGGTTTATATGCAAGTACTAGTTCTAATAAGATTTACCTTATTATGTATATTATCATGGCTACTCTAACACTATGCTCCCTGAATGTGAAAGGGATTAATAATGTTGTTAAGCGCTCAAAAATTTTGGCAGAATTACAAAGAGAGAAATGTGATATTGCCGGCTTGCAAAAAACCAAACTGTCGACCCAGGAACATTTAAAACTGTGTAGGTCCTGAGTGAGTACGATTTGCTCAGACGAGCACCCACAATCAAAAAAAGCAGGGGTGGCCCATTTGTTCCGTAGGGGCCTGCCATTCCAGATTCAGAAGGTGACTAAGGCAGGAATGGGACACTTCTTGGTAGTGACCAGGAATTATGAGGGTAGACCTTTACATCTGGTGGCGGTTTACACACACAATCCCCCCCTGGGGAATTTTTTAGAAATGTATTCAATGATTTGGCCAGATTACCCTCTGGCCAAATTATTTGCATGGGGGACTGGAATTGTGTGGAGGACGTAAACATGGATAGAAGTCCTGGTAAGGGCCCGGGCTCTAAAGCCTGCTCCCGACTATTAAAGTCACTTTGTTTAGAGGCGGGGATGGCAGACCCTTGGAGGAATCTTAATCCAACTGTCAGGAATTATACCTTTTTTTCTCTGGCCTCGAAGTCATATTCGAGACGGGACCATTTTTATATGCACTGTGGGCTGCTTCATACCTTCCACGGGGTCAGCATTCTCCCCACAACAATCTCGGACCATGCAATGATTAGGGCTGATTTACGCTGGGGGGATACTCAGATGAAAGGATGCTGGAGATTCTACCCGGGTCTGGTCAATGATAAACAAAACATCACCTCAACTAAACAGATTATCCAGCACCATATGGAGGAAAATAGTGAACAGGACTCTCAGGCTAAATTTTTGTGGGATGCATTGAAAGCGCTCATTCGCGGGCACACTATAGCTTTTGCCTCTCACAAAAACAAACAATATAGGGCTAGGATTCAGGAAGTCTTAAATAAAAATCCAGGCTCTAGAAGTGGAGCATAAATACACCAGAGCAGAAAATACCCTTAAAAAACTAAGAGAAGCTTGATTAGACTATGACTCCCTCTTACAACGGCATGTGGAGAATGTGCTGAGGTATACAGGGCAGAGGTATTATGAAAGGGGGGAGAGAGCAAGCAAATTATTGGCACTGCAACTTCGGAAGCAGGAGACTGAGAGATACATAGCCCGTATTTGCCCTATTTCTCCAGACTCCCCGGATAAGACCCAACCCATTGACATAGCAGCTGAATTTCAAAAATTCTTTCAGCAACTTTACACTGAGGAGAGGGGCCAGGACCATGCCGAAAAGGTAAATGAGTTCCTTAGCAAAATTGACCTCTCTACACTTTTCCCTGAACAAGGGGAGTGGCTGGAGGCACCGTTCTCTACTGGGGAGGTGCAGCAGGTGATTGAGTCCTTAAAATCGGGCAGGGCCCCTGGTCCAGATGGTTTCACATCAGAATTTTACAAATGCTTTTCTAAAGAGCTGTCCCTTCTCCTCACCAGGGTTTGTAATGTGGCGCAGAAGCCCAGGGCCCTGCCTGATACATGGAATGAAGCCCTAATTTCAGTACTCCCCAAACCGGGAAGAATCCTACCCAGTGCTCTAGCTATAGACCAATATCACCATTAAATCAGGATGAAAAAATTTTTCAAAAATGGTGGGCGTAAGGCTCCAGGCAATCATTTCTGTTTTGGTACATACTGATCAGATGGGCTTCATCCCTGGTCGACATATACAAGACAACATTCGCCTTTTACTGAATGTTGTGTCCGTGGCTGATTTTCCACTGGCTGGGCAACTTAGGACAGTGTTGTCACTTGATGCCGAAAAGGCCTTTGATCACCTGGATTGGTAGTATTTAGACCTCACCCTGGGGAGATTCGGCTTCGGAGACAAATTCAGGACCTGGATTTATAATTTATATAGAAATTCATGTACCAGGGTTCAGGTGAATGGAGTTTTTTCCCCTCCTTTTAAGATTCAGAGGGGGACCAGACAGGGTTACCCTCTCTCCCCCTTTTGTTCGCTCTGAGCCTGAAGCTGATGGCAGCATACATCAGGCAGACAGATGTTTTCCAGGGGGTCCATCTTCAGGGGAAGGAAGTTAAAATTTCAATGTATGCGGATGACACACTCTTATACATCTCTAATCCTGTCATTTCTGTCTCTAGGGTTTTTGAGTTCTTGACAACCTTTGGAGAAATATCTGGGTACAAGGTCAACCTGGGAAAATCAGAAATACTCCAGATTGGGAATTGGAGGGGGGCACCCCCTTCCCGACTTAGGCCAATTAAAATGTAGTAGGGTGGGTTTCAAATACTTGGGAATTTGGATCCCCAGGAATCTTCAAGATCTTTATAAACTAAATCATTTAAGGTTACTACAAGAAGTCCGAACAGATTGTGACAGATGGAAGGAGTTACCACTTTCTCTGTCAGGCAGAATAGAATGCATAAGGATGAATATCCTACCTGGATTTTTGTTTGTGTTCTCTGCCCTCCCATTCAGCCCTCCCAGGACTTTTTGAAGGGAAATACAGTTCAACTCTCTCCAAACATATTTGGATGGGTATGAATCCAAGGGTCAGATGGAAGGTACTGACAGCCCCTAAAGAGGGGAGTGGTATGAGCCTGCCTGTTCTGCAAAAGTATTATTGGGCAGCTCAATTACAAGCCCTGGTATCCTGGAGGCAGGATACCCCCCTCCCCACATTGGGTGGAAGTGGAAACATCCTCTTCCCCGATTTCTAATCTATTTGACTTGTTGTCCCTGGAACCCCCCAGATTAAAACTTTTGGAATTTGACAATCCCCTAACTAAAGTAATTAAGCAATTCTGGCAAGAGGCATGCTTGAAATTAAATCTCCCACTTTTGATAGGCCCTTCCACCACTATTACCAGCTGTAGGGATTTTATCCTTCTTAAGTGGGACCTGGCATTTCATTGCTGGGCAAGATATGGTTTGCAAAAGGTGGGTCAATTTTTCATTTGTAATTTGTTGAAATCCTTTCATCAGTTGCAGATGAAATTTGACCTCCCTCAAACAGACTTTTTCCATTTGCTTCAATCTAGACATTATCTTAACACAATAGGAGCCATTCAGATGGTAAATGCTCCTGGGAACTCCCTTCGAGAATGTATTTTGACCTTATCTTCTGCACTAGGTCCCCGGCATTCAGTCTCTAACTTGGTACAATGTATGAATGTGGCTGAGAGAGAGATCAGATGGTTTGAATTAAAGAGGTCTGGCAGGCCGAGTTAGGAATCATATTATCCCCTGAAGAATGGTCTAGTATTTGGAATGGTATCCATCTGTCCACGGCATCCTTGATATGAAGAGAGTTTCGTTGGAAGGGGGTGGTCAGGTATTTCAGATCTCCAGTAATCACTAAACATTTTGGGTGACATAATTCAGATCTCTGCTGGAGAAATTGCCAATTCACTGGTACTTACTCTTACATTTTTTGGCACTGTAGATTGGTGGTGGACTTCTGGGATGACATTCATGAAGTGGCGGTGGGGATCTTTGACACCCCTTTTATAAAACTTGCACAATATTGGCTTTTTGGCCTGCCCCCTCCATGTTTGAAATCTAGGCCGCAACGATATTTATTTTATATTTTTGTGGCGGCAGCCCTTAAAGCAATCACCTGATGCTGGTTTACTCCCAGCAGCCCCTCATTACAGTCCTGGTACGAAATATGTACCAGGATTTTGGAGATGGAATATCTGACGGCCAAGCTTAGGCTGTCTGTGGAAAGATTTAAAGCGAGATGGTTACCATTTTTTCACTATAGGGCATCTGAAGAAAATAAACATGTGTTAGAAGTGTTAGCCATATACTCATAAGATGTGTATTGGATTATGGGACAGGTTGGGCCATTGAGCAATATGTGGTATTGAAGATATCATGCCTCTCCCTTTCTCTTTTTCTCTCTTTTCCTTTTCCCCTCTTTTCTTGCTCTATCAAATATATAGTTTGTGACTTGATGTTTTTTTCCTTTTCTAAACTGTGTATGTGCTGATTATAAGTTTTTGTAACTGTGTGTGATAGAAAAACTTTCAATAAATTTCTATTCCCCCCCAAAAAAAATTTCTAACATGAAGTTGGCCCGGTGGCGCTGAGGTTGAGGCACTGGACGTCACACCTCACACACGCCGTGACCCAGGTTCGGGAACGAGCCCAGGCTATCGGGATCAGCAGGGGAGGACTGGGATTGAGCATCTGCCGACTGATCTCCTGGTCCTGGGGTGGGTTGGGCAATTTTGCCACACTGTAGCGGCCCCTGGGGATGCCAGGGAGCACTGCTTGCACTGGTGACACTGGAGGGGGAGCACAGCGGACGTCAGCACGTTGTGCCTGGATGTCACTGCATGTCCATACTCCAAGGGCCAATTGGAGGAAAATGGCTGGGCATGACCGTGCAGCTTGATGGCCACGTTCCGAGCTGCCTGGAGGACTTTGGTGGAATCCTGTCAGGGAGGGTCCGGGGCTGTCCTGGCTGGTAGAGGCAGAGGGGGAGCCTGCCAGCAGGATGGCAAGACGGCCGTCCCGGAACCTCCTGGGTGCAGTTTGAGCTACCCAGTTCTCTGGGTGGGCGGAGCCGGTGGCTGGATGCCCCAAGCTAGAGTGTGCCACTGCAGGACGAAAAAGTATGATAAAAAAAAAAATTCTAACATAGGCACTACTGTGCAGAGATTGAACACCAAGGAGGTATTCTTTACTGAAATAAGAGCGTCAAAAAAATAATATGGCAAAATAACTCAGTTACAAATGTTTGAAATGATACAAAACTCATTTTTGAACAGGGATATAATCAGCTTGCAAAATCAGAGACCAGCTCAATTAATGAAGTCTCTAAATATTCTATTTGATCAGATAAAAAATAAGCTGGAATGCCCAATTAATAAATATAAAGAATATATGGGATGTTTCGACCGGGATTGAAAACATTTAAGTCATGTATTAAAAAATTATACAAAACATATAAAAAAGTCAAAATAAGCAGGTACTAAAGGAACTAAATCAAGAAAGAAAGAACTATAAAATAGTCCTAAAAGAAGAAGAAATTAAGTTATTATGGTAAGCAGTGGAAAATGATGCTGGAAGCCATAACCTCAAGAAATAGTAAAACGTTTTGGCTTCTAGTTGCAAAAGGGACAGATAATCATAAATCAACAATAGATACATGGGATATAGAATGAAGAGCTGTCAGATAAATGATTTATCTACACAAGTGCTGTTTGCCCTCTGGTAACCTCACAAGTGGCATATGCCATGAGTGAGGAGTCCGAGGTCAAACAGCACAAGTGTAGATGAATCATTTATCTGACAGCTCACCATTGTATATTTCATTTATGCAATAGGGATGCATTCTGTCAGTGCAGGGATATTTGCTTTTGATTGCTTATCTTTTTTTTCATATGTTTGTCAAAAAAGTGAACAAAAAATTGCATTTTCTGCTCTTTTTTGCTAATTATAAAAAAATCTATAAGGTATCTATAAATGAAATGCTACTCATTTTGTAGATAATTTTGTGCTGAAAAACTTTCATGCTCACAGTACCATGCTATCTTTTTTCGTTTTAAAGTTATTCGCATTTGAATATGGGTACTACTACTACTAAGGCCGAACATTCTAAATGAGTTCCGGAGAGATGGTGACACAGCTACTATATGGATACATTTTATTTATTCAACTACTGTGACGATAAATGGATTTATTCAATGAGTTCTGAACCCACTCCTATTGCATAAACGTACATATCTGAGAATAAATGGGTGGAATTTTTACCCAAATCGTTTATGATTCTGAAGCTGACATGGTGTTCCCATCAATTTGGAATAACAATAACAGCTTGCCATCCATTACACATGAAGAAACGTACCTCTCTATAAACACATTAAAAATACACAAAGCTGCGCACCCTGAGTGTATACCTGCAGAGGTTTATTGCTCTCATTCTAACTTATGGTGTAAGACATTAACTATTTTATATAATAAACATATTAGAGAAAATCTATTTCCATCAATGTGGTGTGGAACAAATATTATACACATCCATAAAAAGGGCAATACTGCAGATCTGGTCATATATCACCCCATTAGTTTACTTGATATTAACTTAAACATCTTTTCCAAAATTATATTGGAAAGATTGAAAGATCAAGTGAACCTAACAGGGAGCATCTCTTATTTGCAGGCTTGTTTTAGAACCGATTATTCAACTCTAGATAATATACAGCATATGTAATGACACTTATTTGAAAAATATGTCTTTTTACAAAAACCAAAATTATGTATGATTTTTATGGATTATTCATCTGCCTTTGATTATTTATCAAGGAGAATCTTGTGGGAACAGTTGCTAAACAGAGGCATAGATAAACAAGCATTTGTCAATGCCAAATGTTTGCTTGCTAGCATTGGCAGTGTAGGAGTTAGAGAGCTGCATAATAGGAATGGCAGTGAAGTATTGAACTGAAGCCAACCCCACCACCACCACCACCATGCAGAGACTGACAGGCATTGGGGTGTGCCTTTGAGTCGTCAGACATAACGGCCACGCCATTTCACCACACCCTACCCTGCAGACACTGACAAGTGTCACGATGTGCCTTGGGGTCTTTGGCCCTTATGTTCACCCCATTCCATCAGGAAATAAGGTGAGATGGGTCCTGTATAGGAGAGTGGGGTGAACTTTGGGGCCGAAGAGTCCAAGGCACACCTTGATGCCTCTCACTGGCTGCAGGGTGTGGAATAGTATGAGCATTACAGGTGAGAATCCCAAGTCACACCCCTGATGCCTCTCAATCTCTACAGACTGGGGCGTTATGGTCGGAAACCCTAATGCCTCAGGCGTTCATTGGCATTTTCACTCCAAATTTTCAACATGTTTTTTTTGTGCCCCCCACCTTATGAACAATGGCAATATCAGTTTGTTAGCTGAAAGCTGATTTCGCATAGTGACTATGCCATTTGGCACCACAGGTGCAAAGACACATTTCAAACAGGATGTGAAAAATGACAGCTGTACTGTTCATGGGGAGGTGCAAAAAATGGCAATGTTGAAATTCTGCAGTGAAAATATTAAAAAAACTGGTGAAGTCATGAGCGTGCGTTGAAAATGTGCAACGCACACCCGTAATGCAATTAGTTTGGGGAATTTTTTACAGCAGATTGTCAACACAGGATTTTGTAACCTCTGCTCATGAACAGTGTCACTGTGATTTTGTTAATCTGTCCCGAACAATGATTTCCCACAGCGACCACGCATTTCTGCGCTGGAAGTGCAAAAACACATTTCAGCCATGGTGTGAAAAATGACAGCTGTACTGTGCATAAGGAAGTGTGGAAAAATGCCACTGGTGAAAATCTGGACTGAAAATATTAGAAATCCATGAAGTTTCGAGGGTGCATGGAAACTGCGCAATGGTCGCTCGTAATAGTCATTTTATGGATGTATTTCACCAAATTTTTAACATAGCCATTTTAACACCTCTGCTCATGAACAGTGTCACTGTGATTTTCTTAATCTGTCCCAAACATTGATTTACTTTGACTGCACCATTATGCGCTACATGAAGTGAACACGTTTTGGCCAAGATGTGAAAAATGACAGCTGTACTGTTCATAAGGAGGTGTGGTAAAATGGCAATGTTGAAAATCTGGAGTGAAAATATTGAAAATTCATGAACTTACGAGCGTGCGTAGGAACAGCGCAAGGCATGCTCGTAAAACAGTAATTTTGGGGAATTTTTTCACCAAATTTTTAACATAGCCATTTTAACACCTCTGCTCATGAACAGTGCCACTGTGATTTTCTTAATCTGTCCCAAACATTGATTTCGCACACCGACTGTGCCATTGTGCGCTACATGCGTGGAAACACATTTTGTGTCAGATGTGAGAAATGAGAGCTGTACTGCTCATAAGGAGATATGGTAAAATGGCAATGTTGAAAATCTGGAGTGAACATATTGAAAATTCACGAACTTACAAGCGTGCGTAGGAACAGCGCATTGCATGCTCGTAAAACAGTAATTTTTGGGAATTTTTTCAACAAATTTTCAACATAGGGTTTTTGGGGGGCTACCTCATGAACTGTAACACTGTCATTTCTTAAATCAGCCCCAAAAGGTGGTTCCGCGCAGTGACCGCAAAATCACCTTTCGGGGCTGATTAACGCAATGACAGTGACAGAATTCAGGAGGTGGGGTCCCAAAAACCCCATGTTGAAAATTTAGTGAAAAAATTCCTCAAAATGCCTAAGATATACACTAAAGTTGAAAAAACCTTATTTATTACATTATACAGCTTACCAGCATTTCCTCAGTTTGCGGTCGACTTTGAAGAGTGCAGACATGTTCCTGGTCCACAGAAGATCATCGTATAAGCTCCAGAGGTAAGTATGGGGTGAGGAGGGGTGTGGGGAGGCAGGGTGCACAGAGGGATGGGCACGGGTGGGGAGATTGGGTCAGGACAGTCAGCGAGGAAGGTTTTTCTTTCAGGTTTCTCTTTTTTAACTTAGACGACGCGGGACATTTGCCATGCTGGGGTGGGCTCCCAGCATGGCAGCTGGAAGACTGTTTAGGGGGGCCATGGAGTCGACGGGGGATTGGGCACCCCCATCAGCAATACAATCTGTTGCCATGCTGGGGTGGGCTCCCAGCATGGCACCCTGTAGTCTCTTGGGGGGGGACAGTGGAGCCAATAGGGGATTGGGCACCTCCGTCGGCCATACAATCTGTTGCTACGCTGGGGTGGGCTCCCAGTGTGGCATCTGCAACTCTGTTGGGGGGAGCGCAGCACAGCCGACAGGGGATTGGGCACCCCCATCGGCTATACTGTGTGTGCGTGGGAGGGGAGCATGAGCATGCAGTATGCGTACATATATGTGTGTGTGTGTGTGGGGAGTGCGCATGAGCACGTGATATCTTACCACTGCTCACTGAAGCGTAGCTCTCGCTTTCAACTGTACGGCCACTGCATTTTCAACTGCTGTCAAAGACAGCTGCAGTGTTCATTGGAGAACTGCGGCCGTGCCTGCAAACACACTGACTGAATTGGAAGACGGGTGCCACACCTCCAAAAACTCTGATGATGGCACTATGTTTCATGCACATGTGTGCAAGCAAACATAAAAATGTGGTGTACATAATTTACAGTCTGTATCATAACACATGGGCCAAGGTAAGACTAGGAACTAGTGGACAGCTCTCTTTCCCCTTTCAAATTAATATGGGAGTGCAACAAGGCTGTGTCCTAGCACATTTGATTGTCTCTTTATATATTGATCAAATGCTAAAAGCTTTAGACTCAGTCCTGTCAGACTCCCCTAAAAAAAGGCAATTACTATGCGCAGCTCTCACTTACACAGATGACTTTGTCTTATTTTCACTTTCAAAAAAAGGATTACAGAAGAAATTAGATTTCCTGCATACAAAATCTATGGAATTATAGCTTAAAAATAATTATATGAAAACTAAAATTGTAATCTTTGGGGGAAAGAAATCTGAAGGGAAACTGGTCTATTGGGTCACAGAAAGTAGAAGTGGTTTCAAATTATGTTTATCTGGGGATTGCATTTGATGCAAATTGTTTATGGAAAACACATTTTAATATGACATTGGAAAAATCAAATGATATTTGGTCTTACAACATTCAATTATATATTTGGAGAGTCAACTATTAAAGCTTTAGTACAGGCAATTAAAGCCAAGTTACAGGCCCTACTTCTCTATGGGGCTGAAGTTTGGGAGTCCAAAGTTATTAATAAGTTAAAAGTACCATTATTTAAGAAGTTGAGAAATATCATGGGACTGGGCTATTCCTGTTCTGCTGCTTATATAAGAGCTGAATTAGGTATAACCAATATAAATGTATTAATTGGAACCAGAAGAGTCAACTTTTGGTTGAAACTAATTAAATTACCTACTTCCACACTTTCAAATCATTGTTTATTGGAAAAGGAAAGTTATCCTGAGCTATCGTATATGTACGATTTCTGGTATACATCGGTAATGACCCTGTTAAGCAGGTAGAAGTTATTAACTCTTAAGACAGCTGCAGATAGGGGAATTACATTAAGTTGTAAATATAAAAAATATATCACTCAATGGATTAATATTTGGAACAAGGAGGGTTTAAAAAAACCTGAATAAGGCCTGCAGGCTGGTCTCGGGTCACGGCAGACTGACTCACACCTGCAACTTGTACAAGTCAGCAGGATGGATAAACCTGGATGCCAGACTTAAATACTATACCTGCATCCTTGGAAAGAAAATATCCCTCAAATCAATGCCTTCCGGCCTTGACTCCTTGATCTCCATAGCACCCACGGTCCAAGCCTCCAGAAATGCTACTAGGTCCTCCTTCTCTGTCCCTCATTGTAGAACATCATTGTGTCAAAGAGCCTTTCTATACTGGGCCCCTTCATGGCTCAATGAGCGCCCAATGTCCATCACCCACCTACCCACCCTCGGCCCTTTCAAATCAGCCCTAAGGAACCATCTTCTTGAGCTTTCCAACTGTGAATGCCACAGTCCATTGACCCCTGGCATTAGATTAATTTTTTTCCCTGCTTTACTCAGCCATGTATTTCAGACTACCATGCTTAGTTGATATCTCCTGCACTGTATTGACTGAGGGTCACCTTAAACCCTTAATTGTATGTCAAGTGTGTTTTACCTGTATAACTATAGCCATTGGCCTGCTGTATCACCCTGTGCAAATTGTATAGTCTGGTATTATTTACAGTCAACTATTTAACTATGGCTCATTTGGCCTGCTGTGTCACATTGTTTAATTTACTGTATATCCTGTCCAACTGTTATACCTCCTGTTACCCTCCCCTGCAATGTACTTTGATGTAATTGTTGTCTTACTGCTTCTTGACATGGAGCCTTTGCAAAAGAGTCCATGACTCAAAGGTTGTATTCCAAATGATCAAATAAATAAATAAAATAAAAAAATATAACTAAAACATCATATTCAAGACTACTTTTTTTGGATCTAAGTCCTGTTTGGATCTTTTGACCGACCCTGAATTATGGAAACTTTTTATAAGATATAAATTAGAATGATTTATTTATTTATTTAGTTTTTGTTGACCAGGTAAGTGCAATAGACAAATCTTGCCTATTTTCAGGCACAACCCAGGGGGAAGGGGATACGGATGGATGCCAACTGACCTTGAACCCGATTAAGCTGTTGGTGGTATTTTTAGTGAATGAGGGACATTTGGCCAAGACACCGGGGAAATTCCCCTACTCTGCCAGTAGGGGGACCGGCTGCTGTGTGAACATGGCAGATGGCTCTGGACCTTTGCAGGAGCAACATGTCTCTGACGTTGCTTGTCTTGTGCAGCCTACACAGATGGAGAATCATACATTAAACGAAAAGAATTCATCAGGTATCCCTATGGAGGTCACTGCAGTGGGGCATGGTGAGACCCATGCATCGGGAGACTTTATTTCAGTTACTGAGTCTCATGAATTTATTCCTGCAAAATTAGTGACCTCCGCGTTACCTACATTACCGAATAATAAGTGTGCAGCTCCTGTTTTGATTGAAAATAGCGCTACTCCTGAAGCTGCACCTGTACTAGTATTTCCTGCAGAGGACTGTACTACTCGACCGACTTTGACAGATTCTGTTGGCGTGACTCACCCAGATGACGCTTCTGACCTGGGAATGAGGAAGCAGACTACGAGGAAGGCGTCCTTTCCAAACAGAGACTGGTCGAAAGAGACCGCCCTGGCTGATGCGGGCTGGACTTTAGTGAATGGCAAGTGGATGCCTGATTCACAATGGGAAACTTTCACTCAGGAGCCTGTACAATGCACTTCGGAATGTCCTGAGGTTTCATCACCAGGTCAGCCTTTTGTTTTACCTAAGGTTCCAGTTTTTGAGGGGGAAGGGGCATCTACTACTTCAGACATTCCTGAGGGTGATGCACAATATTCTCCTCCTGTTCCCCCCCCCCCATGCTCAACGCCACCCAGAGGCCCATTTTTCTGACCTTTTTAAAAACAATATGTTGGAACATACACCCAGACGAAACGCTGTTCGCCTCTGTTATCGTGGAGGTTTGGAAGAACATCCTGACAGACTCTATGTGGCCAGAAAATTGTTAAAAGACTCCATGAATTTTCAAACTACTGATATTTGTGCTCCAATTAATGTTCGAGGGGAAGATACCTTCGATGTTAGCTTTAGGACATTTTTAGGCCTTGATAAATTTTGGTCCCGCTATGAGAATTGTAAAACCCAACCTTTATGGTTGCCCTTTTGAGCTATCCCTATTATTAAACCCCTCTATAAGGTGGTGCATGTTATGTTCAGAAATGAAGAGGTTAATGTGGGTGATATTCTTTTTTGGATGGAACATAAATGTACTATTTTAGGGACACCAGAAGCAGTTATTGATGGGGAAGGAATTTGGACCGGCAGTTGCAAATTCAGAGTGAAACTGCATATTATAGGAAATGAGGTTGCACATATCCCCAATAG
This sequence comes from Neoceratodus forsteri, assembly GCA_016271365.2. Taxonomy (NCBI): domain Eukaryota; kingdom Metazoa; phylum Chordata; order Ceratodontiformes; family Ceratodontidae; genus Neoceratodus; species Neoceratodus forsteri. The sequence goes on along the minus strand of CM028129.1, from coordinate 1,108,718,524 downwards.
TTTCTTTTTAGGTAAAGATAGGGGGTATGTTTCTATCCCAGACAGCCCAAAGCTTGTTACAAATGCAGTAGCAGGTGGCACCTTAGTAGTGCATGCGATAAAATTAAGTGTGCTTTATGTGGAGATTTTGACCACGATAGTGGTACTTGTAGGAATGTCTTTTGGTGCAATCTCTGCGACGAACAAGGACATGCTTATCACCAGTGTCCTTGGGCTGGTCAAAATAAGCAAGGAGGGGTGAATAAGGAAGATTTGATAAACAATGCACAAGACAGGTTTATATTTAGAGAGAGGCCAGATCCAAATCCCGGTACAACTCCAGCTTCTGATCCAGGCCCTGCCTATGCTCCTGAAGGCACTGCCTCAACCCCTTCTGCCACCCCTTCTGATACTAGGACTTCTGTCTCAAGACCCCCCCCCAGATTTCTCGACCCTGTACTGCTGTTCCCTCTATGGATTCTAACCCTATAAGCTATGAGAACCAACCCCAGGCTGAGGTACTCGAGGCCTCCCTTTCTGAGGATCTACTTCATACACAAGGTGAGCAGCCTATACCTCTCTCCACTTCTGAGTTTCAAATTCCCCCTCCTAAACGAGTGACCAGAGTTTCCAGTCGGATTTTGATTTCACCCTCTATAATTCCTACTGATAACCCTTTTCAGCCCATTCAGGCCCATGAAGGAGGGTCGGATTCAGATGTCTCCATCCAGTCTGGCATTGTTTCTGATATGGATTCTGAAGGAGATGGGGGGGGGACTGGTTGAGGGAAAGAAAAAGAAAGGGAAGAAAAGAAAGAAGAAAGATGTTCCCAATACCTAACTGTTTTGTTGTACGTTGCTTTTCCTTGATTTATGGCAAGCATTAAACTTATTTCTTTAAATACTTGCAGTATTAAGAATTAAAAAAAAAGAATGGCCCGTGTCCATTTTTGTCTCTTACTACAGGCTGACATTATTTTTTTGCAAGAAACTAGGTTTAACTGTCTTGCTGATATTAGGCAGACATCTAAACTCTGGACTACAGGGACTACTTTTTGGTCATACGGAGAAGATGCTGCTGACGGCCTTGGTATTCTGTTCAATCATACCTCTGTCCATGTCTCTAGACTTGTGGATATACATCCTGGGAGGGCTTTGCTTTTAGATTGTGTTTATAAGGGTTTTTCTTTGCATCTAATTAATACTTATGCACCACAAGTTAAGACTTTACAGATATCTTTATTTAACACTATTTTGCCCTACCTATTTACTAGGAAGCAAATTATTTGGGGTGGAGACATGAATTGTGGTCTGGATGTTAAAATTAAAGATTCAATTCAGACGAAAGTTTATTGTGATTCGCATGCTCTTTTGAAAATTTTGCAGACTGCTTCTGTAAAAGATGCATACTGTCTGATCCATACTGGTGATGGAGCTACCTATAGACGCAGTGCATTTCGCACTAAAATTGATTTTTTTCTTTTTATCTAAGTGTTTATTTCCCAATTCTTTTTTTCTTTGCTTATGTGAATTTTCAGATCACTTAGTTTTATGCTGTACATTAAGTATGTCTCAATTCCCTCCAAGATTTCCAGGGGTACCAAATAGATGGATGCTGAATTCTTCAGTATTGCAAGATCAAGGTCTACAGGTTAAATTAAGATCACTTCTAGTAGCTAGAAATTCAGTTAGAGTTTTTTATGACTCTGTGGCACCTTGGTGGGCAGATACTAAATGGGATTTCAAAGATTTCTTTTTATCTCAGGGACAATATGCACAAAATAAAAAATATTTACAATACCTAACTTTTCAACAGCAGTTTTACCGTTTAACCTCTTTGCCTAATGTTGCCAATGTTAGAATTAAATTACAAATAGATGTTATTAAACAACATATGAGGACCTATCAATATGACCGTGCGGTTTCTTTACAAGCAGAGATGAAATATGGTACTGTGAAGTCACCTTCTGCTGATCCTTTTGCAGCCTGCAAAACCCATTTAGAAAACACTTTAATGGAAGGGCTTAGGAATACTGAAGGAGTGGTGCTACATTCAATGATTGGAAGGTTTCAAGTAGTTAGAAATTCTATCTGTGCACTTCAGGGAACTAATTATGTTACTGGGGTCCGATGGAAGAATGTTTTTTCTTGCATACCACCTAGCCGCTCAAAACTCGATATTGAGGCTTTAGAAAAACCTATTACAATAGAAGAAGTTCAACAGGAGATTTCAAGGTTAACATTAGGAATTTCCCCAGGGGTAGATGACCTGACAAATGAATTTTATAAGTTTTTCTTAGAAGATTTTCGTGAGGTATTACAGGTCTTATATAACGAAATTCTGAACACAAGGATACTGTCTCAAGATTTTTCAGATGCAATACTTTTATATTTATTTAAAAAGGGTGACAAGACGGACATTGGAAATTGGGGACCTATTAGTATACTTAATACTGATTATAACATTTTCTCGGCAATTCTTTGTCATAGATTACAAACTGTAGCATCCCATTTAATACATACAGTACAAACTTGCTCCATTCCAGGGCGGAATATACAACATAATTTGATGTTCTTACGAAACATTTGTGAGTTTGGGAAGCAATGACGCATTTCAGGTTTTCTGCTGGCCCTGGATCAAACTAAAGCATTTGATAGGGTGTCTCATAAGTTTCTCTGGGAGGTTCTGGAATGCAATGGGCTCCCAAGTCGCTTTTGGACTCGGATTAGTCTCTGTTATGTGGGGGCTAAAATTTTTCCTACACTTAATGGGGAATTGGGAGAACCTTTATCTCTACATAGAGGAGTCAGACAGGGTTGCCCCCTTAGTGTTCTGTTATACACATTTGTTTTGGATCCAGTAATTCAGGAAATTTTCCATGACACTACTATTCAGGGTTTAACACCCTCCCCTATTCTGGAACCTCAAAAATTGGCAGTTTATGCTGATGATATAGTTATAATTGTTCCTGACGTTACATCGGGGGAGGCAGCTATACAGGTTTTAGATAAATATGCTTCTATTTCAGGAGCAGCGATTAATTACTCTAAGAGTAAGGGGGTATATGTGGGTAATGGGGTTCCCATATCAAACATTGGGCAAATCTTGATTTTCCAGGAGCCGATTAAAATTCTTGGGTGTTTTTTTGGCCCAGGGGATGTTGCCTTTCTGAATTGGTAGGATCGAATTAAAATTGGGGAATATAAGGTGCAACTCTAAAAATCTTGGTCTCTGTCAAAGCTACAAAGAGTCTTGGTTGTTAAAAAATTCCTTCTTCCTTTATTTTTATATATATGTGGTTCTTTTCCACTTCCTATTTCCCTAGAAACAAGATTGTATAGTATCTTTTTTCAGATGGTTTGGGGAAGCCGTCTTAATCTGGTGAGAAGAGAATTTACCTATTTGCCCATCAATAAAGTGGGTCTTGGAATGATACACCCCGTGGCATTTTTTTTCTCCTTTTTTTTCCCCCACCATGCTTCCTAAAACTGAGGGCAATAGACACCAGTGGGATGGTTGGACAGACTTACTCCTTGAACAGTTTGTATTGAAATGGGGGGACACTGTACCTAGACTGTGTGCCACTTTAGAAGTGCCAGGTGTTGTGGTTCCTGCTGTTTGAAACTTAATGGGGAATTAAGAAGGAAAATGTTTTGACTCTCTCTCGTAAATGTTTATATAGGGATATAATGGGGAGAAACTCAGCAGGTCAGGTAGATTTCCCTAGATGTGTTCCTACGAAAGTAACTTATGCTTTACATCCCTTAACAGATAAATGGATTCCAGTACATATGTGGGATATACTATGGCTTTGCTGTCATGGTAGACTAGGGGTTAAAAGTAATTTAAAACATAAGCCATTATTGGAAAGACAGTGTATCCGGTTGGAATGTGCAGGTCTTGAGGAAACTATGGAGCATTTTTTCTTTACATGTTCATATGCTGGACTGTTTTGGAAAGATCTAGCTTCTAAATGGCATTGGAGCTTGGCTTCAATGGTTAATTATGAAACTTTGATTTGGGGGGATTACATTGGGGCTTTTTCTCGCTACCATCCCAGTACTCTGAATTTACTTTTGCTTGTGTTAAATATTTTCTTTGGCAGGCTCAATGTCAATTTTCTTTGCAACATTTAAATGTACCGACTCTGACTGTTATTTCACAGATTGAGAACACAGTCCGGACACAAAAGGACTCTGAACGAACATTACTTGCTTTACCTAAGTTTCGGCTTTTTTGGAAACATATTTTCTGGCTCTAAAACTGTTATTTTCTTTTTTTTCAACTGTGATTGCACAGTTTTTCTTTCTGTTTAGTATGGTGATGTTTCCAATACTGATTTTGTGACAGTTTATGTTTCTTATTTTAAAAAAATTGGGGTTTTCTATGTTTTGTTGTGTTGTATTTTTCATGCTGTATTCTGATGTTTTTGGTAATTTTTCTTGTTTTTCCTGTGACTGGTTGTTGTGATGTGTTGGTTTTTCAATAAAAAATTCCCCTACTCTTTTCGATAAGTGCCATGGGATCTTTAACATCCACCTGAACTACCACCAATCCAGGCAGATGGGAACTCAGTTTAACATCTCATCTGAAAGACGGCACCTCAGAAGTGCAGCACCCCTCTCATGCTGCACTACAGTGTCAGTACTGGGATATTAACCCAAGTGCCAGATGTAGGAACTGAACCCACAGCCCTCTGATCTCCCAGCCTCAAAGGCGAGTGTGCTATCTACTGAGCCACTGACACTGCCTAGTAATGTTCTGCAGTTACATCATAATAAATCGACTACTGAATCAGAAAATTGTACCTGCTTGGCAGGTGGAAAGGAGGACCTGATCTATGTAATGTGGGAATGTACACGGGATGTGAAAGAAAGAACTTATTGATTGGGTCTTTTTTTGAACCCAGTGTACACATTAGATAATATAATTTTGACATCCATAATGATCCATACTGAAGATCTGTGGACCATTGAAAGGCTGGCTAAATTATTTTGGTAATAAGTAAAGTCAAGAGAAGATTGTTAAATCAACCTTAAGGTACAACTAAGAACTTATAAGAAACAAAACAGATATTTAGTGTATTGACCAAAGAAATGGAATGCTTATGAAATTGTAAGACGCTGAGAAGGTCCAGAGGGATATGTTTTTATTCTAATCATGCTGCTGTAATTGGTTATGTATAAGAATGTTATTTATATAGCGTAACAAATATGTATTCTATGGCCCAGATATTCAAAGCAGTTGTGCCAGTTGCACCTATGCAAGTGCGGATTTGCGCCAAAGAGCCATATTCAGTGGGAGCCATTGAGCAGTGCAAATCTCATTGCACCAATGCACAACTAAAATGAATGTAGGTGCAAGTGCAGGGGCGTTCCCATGAATATCCAGCACAGTGGTATTTTCAACCGTGAAACCATGGTGCAAGTGTGGAGCAAATCAAAGATGTGCTGAGCAGACTTGTTCCTATAAATACAGGGTACAAGCACAGAGACAGCACTTGTGCCAGGTGAGAGAGAGAGAAATAAAGACAGACCAAGGCAGACATAGAGGGAGAGGGGCAAAGGTGACATTGAAGAGGGAGAAAGGGGCAGAGAGAGTGAGACAGACAGACAAACACTGCCAGGCAGTGCACAAAGGTAGCACACAGCCAGCAGCAGCCAACTGCCCAGGGGGATAGTGGACAGCAAGGGCCATGGATAGTGCACCCTTTATGATGGAGGCCGTAATGGGGAGGGCAGGGTATGCATGTTGGCATGGGCGCCAGGAATAGGCAAGGGGTGCAGCATAGAACAGCAGAGGGCTAACCATGTCATTATCCACACAGGGGACAGCATCTACCCATTGCAGCCCTGGCTGCTCACTCCCTACTGGCGCCCATCAACCCCAACAGAGGAACACTACAATGAGGCAGACACCAGCACACGCAACATCATCGAGCGTATCTTTGGCATGCTGAAAGCATGTCTCCATTGCCTAGACAGGTCAGGCGGTGCCCTACAGTACAGTCCCTCAAAAGCCTGTGGCCTATTCCTGGCCTGCTGCATTCTGCACAATATGGCCATTGACCATGGGATAGCTGTCGAGGCTGATGAGGGCGACAGTAGTGAGGACGATGGAGGCAATGGGCTGGAGGGAGGTGGACAGCCACCCTCCCGGGTGGAGGGATCCCTGGCTACAACAGCAGGTGCGATGACACCAGGACACCATTGCATGGGAGCACAATGGTGCACACAGGTAGGTGGTCCGATACACATGCATGGGACACACAAACAGGTACAGCATACATGCAGGGGCATGCATGGCAGTGGGCATGCACACACACAGAGGCATGAAGCAGGGGTAGGGGAGACAGGGGCATACAACCACACACAGCACCCCCCCCACATGCACCCACACACACAGGCATTGGTATGTGGTGTGGATCGGATCCATCGCACCTGCGCACAGGCACAACCAGTGCAAGACTGCTGTCATCATGCCCACGCCACATGGTCCAGCAACTGGGCAAGCATACACACAGGCAGCATGTGGCATGACACAAAGGTGCCACATCAGTGGTAGGCACACACACACTGCCCATGTGCACACTGGGCAGCAGCTGCAGACTGCAGGCGGGGCGGCCCATGCATCAGGTCTGCTTCATGGAGCCATGGCCACCACGGCCCCTGGAGCAGCCGTGCCTGGGCTGATTGGCAACCACAGTCTGTGCAACAGCCATGGGGGGATGTGCAACAGCCCCCCCTTGGGTTGAACAGCAGGACCATGACCATGTCCGCACGGGGGTGTCACTGCACCCAAACAGGCCAGCCCTGGGCATGCCTGGGATGCCGACATCAGAGCCCAGCATTGACTGCACTGGGGTCACCCGACGCTGGGTTCGCAGGGTGGACAACACACTGCGGGGGTCATCTGTGCCCAACCATGATCTGTGGCAACCAGCAGCACAAAGCCATCTGAGATCGCAGTGGCAATGCGATCCAGGGATGTAGTCATGGCCTCCTGCTTGTGCTGCATCCCTGCCAGGATCTGCGCAGTGCCCCTCTCCTGCTGCTTGGCTAACTATTGCACCTCCGCATGCAGTGCGCGCACTCCAATGGCAAGCAGTACCTGTTGCTGAATAGACGCCCGCAGCAAACGGGTGTGCTCAGCCTGTGGGTTGGCATCCTGGGGCTCTCGGGCCGGACATCGATCCTTATGTGGTGACCATCCACGCTGCACAGCCCCATCTCTGGTGGATGCTGCACAGTTGCGTCTGCAGGGGGAATGGGCAAAGCAGGTGCACCAGTGGGGGACCCTGTGTCCGGCTGCCCGGTGGCACCTTCAGCCTGCTGTTGTCACCCATGCCACTGCTGCATGCCACCCAGCATCTGTGCGGCCACACCACCACCACCACTGCAGGACACAGCCAGGGCAGCACACACTGTTGCACCCACAGGGGTGGTGGGAAGCTGTTCCACCACTGGCAGAGTGCTGGGCATGCTGCCTGTTTCAGTGGCCAGCAGGGGCATCTCGCCCACAATGTTGGCCATGCTGTCCAGGATTATCGTGACTTCGTCATTGGTGTTGGACCCCGCCATGATCTGTGTCTCTGTGCAGAGGACACCTAGGCTGGCATCCTGCAGGAACACATCCAGAGCCTTGTCCGACCCTAGGTCCAGGACATCTGTCTGCACAGTGGAGGTGAGCTGCAGCCTGTCAGGCCCACGAATGCCAGTGGAGGTGGATGGCTGGTCCTCTGGGGCCATTCCAGCATCCATGGCCACTGGGGCTGCTGGCGCCCCATCATCCACACAGAGGTGTGCTGGTGCTGCAAGAGAAAGAGAGTTGTATCAGTGATGCATTGTCCACATGTGCCCCCCATTGCCACTGCAGGTGTCCTGCAGCATGGCATGTGCGTGGGTGTGCACACATGCACATAACATGCATGCCGGCTGCATGCACACCAGCATGCCCATGTACGCACCTCTGTGCCACCAGCTGTGCATGGCTGACATACGTACCATGCAGTGATGGTCTGCCACCCATCTGGAAACTGCCACCAGGCACACCCTCCACTGTGCTGCGGCACATGCTGGCTGCCACCAACGCTTCCTGCGCAGTGAGCGGTGGCGCATCCATAGGCCCCTCTCCAGTGGCATTCTGGGATGCACAGATGGCCGACATCTTCTCCTTGATGTGCCTGTTGTCCATGCCCACCTTCTTCTGGCACTCCCGCACTGGTCGCTGGTGGCTGCCATGCTGGTTGACATATGCTACCACCTCCTCCTCCTCCTAGGCCCCAGCCCTGGCCTGTGGTGTGCCTGTGGCATGACTCAAAAAGGGCTCCCTATTGAGGTATGCATCGAACAGGTCCTCTGTCTCTGCTTTCGTGAAATTGGGCCTGCACTTGCTAGCAGGTCCATGCTCCTCACCCTCCTCACATTCTGACATTTCACGTCCTGTAGACATGGACAGCACAGTGTGTCAGTGGCAGCATCACCCTGTTCCATCCCACTCTGCGGTGCTGTCTTCTCCCAGTGAGCTGCAGCGGCATGTGCAACTTACCTCGAAGGGTTGCAATACCGGTCCATGGCCTGTGCTGTTCCATGGTGCTAATATGGCACAATACATGCAAATGAGGTTTTACGCAACGTTAATGACATGCTAAGCCACAAAGGTCATAGATTAGCTGGGACCACAGCAAGGTTGTGGCGGAGTAGCTGGTATGCCTCAGGGCCCTAAGTTAGCTGCTGTAATTTCATAGGGTAGCAGATGAATGGGAACCTAGCTCTGGCTATCATGGACCTTCCCTTTGAATAGCAATGGCGAGGATGGTACCAGGTGCAGGGGAAGGTAGGCACTTCTGGATGAAATCCATGGGCTGATCTGAGTGAATGAAAGCCCGTGCAATCCCTCCATTTACATTTGCTTGCTAGCAGCATTAAAGGTAGTGTAACTAGTATCTGCTCAGCCTACCTCTGGCTGGGTCCTTTGATATCTACTGGGTATAAAACCCATGTTTACACCTACATCTAATGTCCCCCAGGACTGTACGCATCCCTGCTGTGTCCTGGATGTGCTTACGAGAGGGCCTGTGCCCAAAGGAGTGCCTCCTGGAATGAGACATTGGATTGCAGTAAAAGACATTCCCTCCTGGGTAACCCTTATCTGAAATAATCCCAGCTGGGATTTATGATTTTACTTATGTGATATGCTCATGAGATTTTACGTTTATTAAAATGGATTCTGTTTAGGCTTTATTTTTGATTTGGACAACACGTTATTAGCTACCAAGAGTCTTCCCGCTAACCCCTTTAAATTATAGCCTGCAGAGGATCACAGAATATCCAATCACCCAGGAGATCACCACAGGCCCTGGAGGACAGGTTAGTGTTTCATGCTTTGGTGGCTCCCTCCCTGAAAGTGTATGATGCCAGTTACCCCTAAGCCAGTAAGGGGGTTACATAAACATCTGCTACATTACCTTCTTTTGAGACAAATAAAAGGCATGCTCTGGGCACCTTAAATAATTATAGATGGCATCAGCAGACCCCAATTGGCCAGCATTCCAAAATACAACTGAGGACTCCGTCGAAAATGAACTTTGGGTCAGTAGGCTTGTATCACTCTTTCTCTGTCACTCTTCCATGATGAATAAGCATCTGTCGGTGCCAAACATGTTTGTTTGTATACTGTTGTAAGTTAGAAGAGCAGCAATATCCTTACACATTTTTGCAAATTATTTATCCAGCATAGCACAACTCAGATTCAATATATTGTTTTCAATTGAGTCCTGCAATTTTTTTTTTACAATCCACAAAGCTGTTTCTCATTCTGGTCTAATCTGGTGGTATCTCCCAAGCTCTGTTACTGATCTTGTCATGGACTTATAGGTTATTGACCACTTACCCAGGACCCCAACATGGGTGGCCAATGTGTTGGCTGTACTGGATGGTAGCCTGGAGGGAGTGCCAGCATGGATGGCTGGCATTTTCCTCTTGTCACCTGATGTTCTCCCCATGGGTGGTGGCATGCATTGAGGTGGTCAAACCTACTGTATGTGGGGTGGCATGTACACCTCTGTTCCTGGTGCTCCCAGCTGTGCTGCCAATTGGTCTCCACCAATCAGCAACCACACAGTGGGAACAGTCTCCTTGTCTCACCAAGGAAGGAGAGCAGTCCCTGGAGCACACAGTCCTTCCTTCCCTGGTCAGCCCCTGATAGACTATGCTCATACCTACATGCACATGAGTGGCTTAGCAAGCAGAAGCACTACTACTGCACTACCAGGTTGCCTTAGAGTCCTGCTTTTATCCATTTTTAAAGTGTATTTTCCCAAGACAGGCCAGCTGTGATGCAATATCTCATTTTCAGTCGGGTCCTGCTTGTAACAGCTTTTAAACTGTATTTACCCAGGATAGCACAGTGGAGATTTAATACATAATTTGAAGTGGGGGCTCAGCTTTTAGCCATTTTTACAATGTATTTACCCAGGATAGGCCAGCTGAGCTTCAATATCTCATTGCCGAAAAGCCAAAAATACCATCACACTCACTGGAACTGATAAAAGTCCAAGACACAATGAGCTCAGATGCAAAATGTTTATTACACTATTCTGCAAAGTAACATTTGTGCCCACAAAAAACATAGACTTGTGTGCATCAGGAGCTACTTGCCACTCACCCTGGTGCTTTGACTTGACAAGAGTCATTATCAGGGGGCATGGCTAGTGGAGAAAACATCTTGTATTTTACACATCAACTTGTGAATAATAATGAGCAATTTTATTCATTAATAAAGTGCAATCACATACAATCAAATACATATATCTAAACGCATACAAGTGCAAAAACCATAACTGGTATCACCGAATAGCAAGTTGTCTTGATGCAGTTATCAGGGCAAAATATCCACTATACATATAAGTTCAAAGTTAGCTAGCAGGCTAGATAAAGAGGTTAGCCAAATTAAAGACTATTCAGTAAGCATAATACTTGACTTGCCCCCTCAGTGATTGCAAAGATCCCTAGAATGGCCATGCTGGAGACAGAGAACAGAGGTAGAACGAGTCTGGCTAGCCCCGCAATCACCCAAACTGAGTTGCTAGGGAATTTCATGGTTACTGTGAAAATCAGCATGAGTGCTGTGTCCAGGTTACAGGTAAAAAGAAAGACAGAATCCGAATCAAAACAGAAACATGGCATGGGAAATGTTACAGCAATAAACAAGGCTGAACAACTCTGCAAAACTTAACAGGAATAAAATCAGAAACTTACATCCCAATTGCTACAGCAAATAGAAACCCCTACCAAAACAATTACACACTATAAAGCCATAATGAAAATGTAATTAATCCAAAACAAGGTACAGTATATTAAAATCTAGCCTAACATTCATGGCTTTAAATTTCAAAGAATAAAAATTCATTGGAAGGGGTGGGGGTGGGGTGGGTAGAGGAAAACTCCAGGGGCCAAGATGAAACCCAGTCCATGGACCTGCAAACCAAGGTGCAGGTCTCCATATCAGATATGGCAACATATAAGCTCATAATGAAATATATTTCTACAATCCCATAAAAACAATTCAGAGTAAACAGCTCAAATAAAAGAAAGATTACAGGAAGTGCTTATGGTCCAACTGGTCATTAAGTCCTGGTAGTTTAATGCTTTTTAGTTTGAATATCCATTTACTCTCTTTCCTAAGGGGTGTATTTAACCTGTCTACCAATTTTGGGGCTTTGGTATCCATTCAAGGGCCACAAACCTAATCCCATCATGGTTAGAACCATGAGTGTCACATAAATGATGACCAACAGATGTATCTATTTGCATATTAGTTATAAACCAAAAATGTGTTCCTGTATACATGTTTTTAAGTTTTTAATTGTTCTTCCCATGTATACTAAATTGCAAGTGCACCATAGAGCATACACCACAAATATGGTGTCACAGTTAATGCACTCAGGTAGGTCCACAGTGATTTCACTGTCTTTAGGGTGAATTAATTTGTTGCCAGTTTGAGCATGCTTGCAAACATTGCAATGGGAACATTAAAAAAAAAAAAAACTCTAAGTATGTGAAGGGGATCAATAAAGTGAAGGAGGAGAGCTTATATAAAAGGAAGGAGGGGGTTAAGACTAGAGGGCATAGCCTAAGATTGGAGGTCAGAAGATATAGAGGCAATCTAAGGGGGTGATTCTTCACAGAGAGCGTGGTGGAGGCTTGGGACAAACTACCAGAGGAGGTTGTGGGGGCTGAAATGGTGGAAGGATTCAAGAGAGCATGGGACAGACATATAGGGTTAGTAAGTGGGGGGAAGGGAGGTTCCATAGAAAAGTAGATGAGTTGGGGGGCAGACTCGATGGGTCATTGGGGTCCTTTTCTGCCATCGGATTTCTGTGATTCTGTGTAGGTGGAAGTCAGTCTAATTCCCCTCTTTTCTGCCTCACTCCTATTGCAGACTAGTTTGTCCCTGAGGTTGCTGGCTCTGCTAAATATAACTCATGGTTTGATGCCCACTGCAATACCAACTTCTGTGTCATATAACAAAATAGGCCAGTTTTGTGGGATAACAATTCCAATTTTACCTGCATAGTCATTATATTCAGTTATAAAGGTGACTGGCCAAAACTGATTTTCTGGAACCCCTGCATTCCTTTTGTTATTTAATAGTTTACTTCTCTCCAGATCATTAGCTTTTAGTTTAGATTTCGAGAACAGATCCTTGTCATAATCAAGTTCTGAAGCTTGGTCATCACAAGCTACAATTTCTATGCATTCTCACAAACTGACTGTATATGTAAAGATTTCTTGAGAGTGGTGTGGAAGTGAGCACTCTCTGCAGGTAGCACAGAATTAGTTGCAGTGGAATTTCCAAAGCATTTAGATTCAATCTTCCCCTCAGAATTACTAGATAAGGTAACCTCAAAGGAATTTAGAGACTTGGTGCTCTCTGTATATTTAAATTTTAGATTAAGTTCATTTTGATGTAGCCAGTTCATTAAACTTGGTATTTCCGATTCTTCTCCCTTCCAAATACACACTACATTATCTATAAAATGGTACCAATACTGTATGTTGTTATAGAATGGCTTGGAGTCAAGGTTCATACTATGTGTTAATTCCCATAATCCCCAAAAGAGACTGACATGACTTGAGACCATGGCTGCCCCCATTGCCATGCTGCATATCCGTAGTTAGAATCTACCTTTAAATTTATGGCATCATGGGTATAGTAAGTATATAGTTTAGATCAGTGACAAAAAACTCACTTGGTAACTCTGAGCTATTGGTGTGGTTTTCTAAAAATAATTCACATGCCTTAATTCCTTGATGGTCTTATTTAGGTATATAGAGCCTCAATATCAATGCCCAACCACACAAAATCTTTTTGCTTTTTGTTGTTCTTGAGTTTTCACAAATATCAGAAGCATCTGTGATATAAGATTTCAGTGTGTGTATGTTGTCATGTAAAAAGAAGTCTATAAACCTACCAAGATTTTCACTTACGGAACCCTCCACCAAAACAGTCAGTCTCATGGTGGGGGTCGTTCCAGGTTTTTGTGAATTTTTGGTAGGATATTGATCCGTGGTGTTATGGGGTTTTCTCACCATATGAATCTAAACTCAAGTTATTGTGAGTAATAATGCTACCTTCACTTACAGGATGACTGAAAATTTGATACAACTCTTTTTTAAGATGCCTGTAGAGTTTGTATTACGTTCTCTATAATTCCTTGTGTAATTCAATAATAATCCAATGAATATTTCCCCATAGTGTTCCTTGTTCAAAACAACATTGCCCTGACAGTTGATTTTCTGTTAGAGGAGTATCGCACAGATTTTTGGTTCCTTTTAGACCCTCCCCTTTTGCCCCTCCTTGTTTTTTTATTTTCTTGGGGGGGAGGGTTCTTTCACTGTCACTTAAAAATCCTCTTTTATTCCTTTTTTCTAGAGTGACTCTCACTTTCATCTTCAGTAGCAGAAGGCCTTCATCTTTGATGGCTTTTGCTTCTTCTGCTCCGGAATCTTACTTCTGCCCTTCCTCTGCCTTTGGGTCACTTTCTCCTCCAGTTTAGCACTTGTCCCCTGTCATAATCTTCCTATTCTCTATTGAGCTTGTTTGCTTAGGCTGTATTACTAACTTCTCATACTCTGAGAGTTTTTTTTCTGCAGAATGGGTTCTAATTCCTTAAAATCTTTATCTCCTTTAAATCTGAGCACTGTTTCTTTTGCTTCTTCGAGTTCAGGAATTAATTCCTCATGCCTGCTCTTGTCCTTTTTAATAACAAGTTTTGTAAATCTTTTAGAGCATTCACAGGCTGTTCTCAGATGCTCATCCTTGTTCTTAAATGTTCTTAAATGTTTCCAGGCCACTAGAGAGAGTGACAGTAACTCTCAAACATTTTGGTGCCTGTTCTCTTTGAAGGTACTGGTTAAGTGTGGAGATGTTAAATGTAATTTCTATTTCCTTGCATAGCAGTTTCTCTAATTTATGAAAAGTGAGTTCTACATCACCTGTAGAGGATGTCAGTTGTTCAGTTCTCTGTAGTTTTTCTTTTGCTCTCTGTTTCCAGCTGAACAAACTTCCCATTTTCTCCCATCTGCATTCCCCTGAGGTCCCAGATGTAGAGGCAGAATCCAAATCTTGAGTTTCCTTTATCCCAAAGTTGATGGGTCTTGACATGGAAGAGTACAGCCTGAAACAGCTCCCAAATGGCAGATCAGTTCCAAGCCTGCAAAGTCATTATTCATACTCTGCATTATGTTTTATGGTGCTCTACTATATTACATAAACTTTAATAAATAAAAAGTTAAAAAACAAAAGTCGCTATTCATACCTGTGATCAGCGGTCCCAATAGCAAACCAACAGAGCAAGTCCAGAGCTAAGGAACTGTGATAAACATGGTGCAAGGCTGGTGCAGACAGAGGGGGTTGCCTTCCCCACACTCTAAACATGAAAAGCTAAAAATACTGTCACACTCGGAACTGACAAAAATCAACCATATTGAGCTCTGAGGGAAAATGTTTACAAGCCCCAGTGTCTAGAAGTATTCCAGGTGGAAACATCCATGGGGAAGGGGCACTCATAGCAGAAACTTCAGCATAGCTTACCAGGATGGCTGGCATTGATAGAGTTCATTTGTGCAGGGGTGCAGGCATCTTCAGGTTCTGGGCTATAAAAAACTTGTGGTTAGTAGCCACAAACTGTTCATAGCCAATAACTGAAGACCACACAGAAGGTAAAATAACCATCCCATTTAATTATTGAGCAAAACACTCCAAGGAGCAAGCAGGTTTGCACAACAATTAATGTTCAGTCCTGACCATGGGGGTCACAGAATTTGCTAGTGTCCAGCTGGCTGATATGGCCCCACTAACAATGGGTGGCTTTCATTTGGGCTGGGATAGCCACATTAGTACAGGCAACTTTATTTAGGTAAAATATGGCCTCCAAAATACAGGCAGCAGGCATAACCCATTCCTCTACCCCCCCCCTCTGTCTTAGCTGCATCTCTACTTCAATCAATCAATCAATCAATCAATCAATCAATCAATCAATCAAGCCTTTATTTATAAAAGGTGATTTTCCAGAATCAAAGTGCCTGTACATAAAACCACATATTGTAACATTTAAAAACATTCAATATTCATCAAATAAATTAAAATAAAATGTCCATTTTCAACAAGTTAAAATCATATAGCCAGCATGAAATCATGCACTAGAGTCTGGGAACGCTTGACTAAATAAATATGTTTTTAGAGCTATTTTAAATTATTTCAACTCATTGACCCCAAAGCAGCAATCCATTTCAAGTTGGGGCTACTGCTCTTTCTCTCTCTCTCTCTCTCTCTCTCTCTCTCTCTCTCTCTGTCTAGGCTTCTTGGACCATAGCAGGTGACTTCACCCTGGACATGTGGGCGAACGTCCCCACCTAGGCTGGCACATCCAGGTTGGGCATACTGGATTCCGAGGCTGTAGCTGTAAACCCAGGCTTCCACAGAACCCATTTTCTCACTGACGCCAGGATCACCCCACGGACACATGGACATTGCTGTAGCCCACAGATCCCACTTTGACAACTCGCTTCTGGTCTCTGTCTCTCTCCATGGCAGAGCAATCGAGAGGAGCTATTCTTGCTGAGCTCCCAACATCTCTGCTGTCCTTCTACCTGGCCCATAAATGGCACTTTACTCCACCAGAGTGGCATATTGGAGGAACCACACTGCCAACAGGGCTAACAGCTGCTGCCATGTCCACCTGCTGAACTGTTCAAAACTGCTGTACTTCCCCAAGAGCAGGCAATCAGCCCTGGTCTCCTGCAGTTCTCCCAACAGTCTCCCTTCTTCCTGTACAGGGCTTTCCCCACGCCCACCTAAAGCTCCTTTGTATACCCCCGCACACCTGTGGTGACCTCCTGACCCAGGAAAGCCCCGCCGTGTGGCAGTGGGGTTAACCGTTTGATTCCCTGCCCTAAAGAACCTAAGGTGCACAAAATACTGTACATTCCCAAAGGGAGGGGTTACTCGTTTATTACACTATTGTGCAAAATAAAGCTTGTGCTCACAAAAAACATAAACTTATGTATCAGGAGCCAATTGCCACTTGCCCTGGCACTTCGACATGACCATAGTCTTCATCAGGGGGCATGGCTAGTGGAGAACTCATCCTGTATTTTATACATCAACTCATGAATAATAATGAGCAAAAATATCTAAACACATGCAAGTATAAAAAAACATAATAGGTATCGCCAAATAGCAAGTTGTCTCAGTACAGTTATCAGGGCAAAATACCCGCTATACAATTAAAAGTTCCAAGTTAGCTAGCAGGCTAAATAAAGTGCTTAGCTGAATTAAGGACTATTTAGTAAGTATGACCCTTGGTTTGCCTCTCGGTGATTTGAAAAATCCTTAGAATGTCCATGATAGAGACAGATAACAGAGGTAGAATGAGTCAGGCTGGACCTCATGATCACCCAAATTAACTGGCTAGGGAACATCCTGGTTGCTATGGGGATCGACGTGAGTGCTGTGTCCAGGCTGTAGGTAAGAAGAAAGAATTTGAAACAAAACAGAAAGATTGCATGGTTAATTTAAAGCCACAAATGTTTGGTTAGATTTTAATATTCCTTGCTTTGGATGTAATTAATTATTCACTATGGCTTTACAATGTGTAATTGTTCTGACAGGGGTTTATAGTTGCCATAGCAATTTGGATGTAACTTTCAGATTTTATTTCTGTTTAGTTTTACAAAGTTGTTTAGCCTTGTTTATTGCTATAACATTTACCATACCATGTTTCTGTTATGTTTCAGATTCTATCCAGGGACTACTGATGCTGACTGCCTGGTTGCAGTGCTATGCTGGAGGGAGCCGTGGAGGAAGACTATCATTGATATCTGTGGCATTCAACTGGAGTGGAGGGGAGAGAAGAGGAGGGAGGGACTTGCTAGTCTGGCAGCTGTTGAGTGGCTCGTGAAGGTGGAACATGGTTGGACACAGAGTCAATTAGAGAATCAGATGTGGTAAGTAGGACATTAGTGCTCTATCAGGGAAAACACAAATCACACGATGGGGCTTTGCCTGCGGATGCTGTCATGAGCTGAAATGTGCTGCCTGTCAGGAGAGGGAACAGAGTGGAGGAATCATATTGGCTGGCTGAGTGAAGTGCACTGAGAAGAAATACAGTACCTACTGTATCTTAAAAAACTCAGAGAGATTGGAGCAGTGGGAGGCTGGTCCTGGCAGACTGTCCAGGCAGGGCAGACAATGGGCACTGGGCCTTGGTAGAGGGGACTACAGTTATTGCACTGAAAGAAATACCTTAAAAAACATTTCAAACCATCAGAGAGAGACAGATGCTACCACTAGCAAGAGACAGTCCAGGCTATGGGCATTGGGCACGACATGAGAACTAGAACTAAACAGCACTGAAAGACATATCTGAAAACACAAACAATGTCTTTAAAAGGAATCCAAGAGAGTGACAAAGGTTGGAGCAATAGCAGTGCCAGGCTGTGGACATTGGGGAGGAGAGGATAGAACTAAGCTGCACTGAAAAAAATACCTGAAAGAAAACAATATTCTGAAAAAATCAAAGAGAGGGAGACATAGACTGGAGTATTAAAAACAATTGTCAGACCAGTTGGTTGTGTAGTACACCTTTGCTTGTTGCCACATAGCATGCCTGGATGCCTGCTCTCATGTCCACTTGTGTAGTGTTCTGTCACAATTGCCCAAAGGGCTACTTAGCTGCATTTCAGCACTTAGCTATTTTTCCTTAAACAATAAAAGTAAAAATTTTAGGACCAGTAAGTCAGTGTAGTACATCTCTGTTTGTTGCCCCCTAGGGAGCATGGCTGCCCGCTGTCATGTCCATTTGTATAATGCTCTGTCACAGCTGCCCAAAGGGCTAGTTAGTTCAGCTCAAGCATTTGGCTATTTCAAATAAAAAATAAAAATTGTAGGACCAGTCAGTTAGTGTAGTATCTCTCTGCTTGTTGCCACCTAGCATGCCTGCTGTCTCATCCACTTGTGTACTCCTGTCTCACAGTTGCTGAATGGGCCAGTTGCAGTTTAAGCACTTGGCTGTTTTTCCTTAAAAGGAAATTGTAATGTAACCCCTAGGTGGCACTATCCCAAGGGCTACTACCCCTGCCTGCGTGGCTAGTTGCAGGTTAAGGGGACTGGATACTGAAACGGGTGCCTCCACCCAGAGGACAGGGTTGTTAGTAACAAGGCTAACCTGGGTACAGCCCTCAGGGACACTGTAACCCCCCTCTTTCCCCTCTAGTGGCTTAGACAATACGCAACAAACACTTTCATGGTAGCCCCTATTCAGCATACAATTCCCCACACTGTTTGCACTTTCCACCAGGGCTGGTTCCACCAGTTCGACCCTGGAGACCCCCTGTAAAACAAGGTTAGGCACAGCAAATGACAAAAGTACAGTGTGTTTGGTACAAACTGGAACCACAGTCAGATTAAATGCAAAAAAGTTAGATCTGATTTATTCAGGGGAATTGAACAAGGGAGGGGTGTAATCAGGTTAATTGATTCGAAAACTGATCTAGTCAGGCAATTCTGCATGCACTTTTAGTCCCTACACAGTCACACGCTCTGGGTACCCAGTTGGAAGTAAGGTGAGCTAGCCTGGAACATTGCCCGGGGTAGGCCAGCGTCACAGCTGGTTGGGGCCCTGTGATGAAAAGGCATGCACAACCACACATAATTTGTAATCCAGAGCCTGAAGTCTCAGTTAATGAAAGGAAAAACAACAATGCAATCAGATGACAACACTTGAGATTTAGCTGTTGTTACAGGGAGCTACCCTGATTGTTACTCACACTACCCAATACAAGAGACAGGCTAGATGAAATGGAGACTGCAGGTTGATGACTGGTTTGCCAGGAGAAGCAAGCCCCACACGAATCACCAAGGTTTCGTTCCTGTTCAAGATGGTTGAGCAGGAGGCTGATCCCCGGGTGAGTCTCTCGTTGATGATGGTTTCTGTGCCTGAAGTAGCTGGCTGGGCCAGGTGACAAGGCCCAGGCCAGGTGGAACAGTTTGGATTTTGAGTCCGATAGTGCTGCATGCAGCTTCCAGCAAGCGTGGCACATTTACACAGTAGGGAACCAAACCGTGACCCACTAACAGCACACAGCACATTTATAGTAAAGCAATCACCATACCACAATGCGGAAGGCAGTCCGGCTGCAATATCAATGTCTGAGCAAAACCAGGAATTCTGTGGTAAATGAATGTCCTGACAGGCCAATCACGTACAGCAAATCTTTGGTCTTTTTCAGGTTCAAATCTGGTAACTCTTCAGTGGCTTTGTCACACTCCAATTCAGATACAGTCCGATTGCTAAATCTTTCAAAGGATTCCCTCTCGAGGGACAGCAGGCAGACAGGCCAAAAAGCAGTTGCTTGAATCACTCAAGCTGTTTATTCTTCAAACTCTAACTCCAGACTGACTGCAGCAGGAAGCTTGGGAATTTCCCTGCAGTCCAAAAGGTTCTGGTTGGTTGATCCATCAGTCTGTCAAAGCAAGGTCTCCCCCTCCAGGTCTGTTTTGGTGCCAAAATGCAAAAACTGCAATTCCTACAGAAATTTGCTCCCATAAGACCCCTGGGAACAGGCTCCATTTTACAGTAGAGTCCCAAAAGGTACTGATTGGCCCATTCTGGCAGTCCAAGATCAAGATGGTGGTGATAAACAGAACTGTCCATGTTGCAAAGAAGGCAGGTTAGACAAACTACAATATCATTACTATTTTAAATAAGTACAGCTTCTAGCAGAGCACCCTCTGCGCAATTAGCAATGGCAGAATGGAGTAAAGGCACTGCAGCCCAGGCAGGACTCGAGCCTAGACACACTCGACCACCACCCAGAATAATTATACACTGCAAAATAGGCAGCTCTTAAAGAAACAGGCGCAGAAGTGATTAGGCACTCTCATGCAATTTATTTTGTAAACAGATAAAACACAGGACACCAGCCTGGCAGTGGGCATTTAGGCACACCCAAGGAAGACTTTTGGGAACCCCCATTTGTAGGGGGTTACAGTAAGACTAGTTGGTCAGCACTTGGCTATTTTTCCTTACAAAAAAAAATTATATGACCGGTCAGTCACTGTAGTAAGCCTCTGTGTGTTGCCACACAGCGTGCCTAGCCACCTGCTGTCCCATCCTCTTGTGTACTGCTTTCTGTCAGTTGCCCAAAGGGATTGTTGCAGTTTAAGCACTTGGCTAGTTTTCTTTAAAAAAAAAAAAAAAAAGTAAGCCCAGTTGGTCAGTGCGGTATGCCTCTGCTTGTTGCCACCTAGCGTACTTGACTACCTGCTGTCCCATCCACTTGTGTACTGCTCTCTGACAATTGCCTATAGGGCTAATTGCAGTTTAAGCACTTGGATATGTTTCCTTACAAAAAAAACAACACTAATTGTAAGACCAGTCAGTTAGTGTGGTACACCTCTGCTTGTTGCCACCTAGTGTGCCTGGCTACTTGTTGTCCTATCCACTTGTGTACTGCTCTCTCACAGTTGCCCAATGGGCTAGTTGTTATGCATAGGGTTATTTGTTAAGCACATGGCTTTTTTCCTTTAAAAACAATTGAAGGACCAGTTGGTCAGTGTAGTACACCTCTGCTTGTGCCATCTAGTGTACCTTTGTACCTGCTGTCATGCCCACTTGTCTACTGCTCTGTCATACTCACAGTTGCCTGTAAGGCTAGTTGTTACATTTAAGCAGCAGGCTATTTTTCCTTAAACAAAAACTGCAAGACCAGCAGATCAGCTGTTGGCTGTTGTTACCCCAAAAATAAAATTGTAGGACCAATCAGTCAGTGTAGTACACCTCTGCTTGTTGCCACTTCCAGTAGCATGCCTGGCTGTCTGCTGTCACATACACTTGTGTACTGCTCTCTCAGTTTCCCCGAGGGGGTTAGGTGCAGTTTAAGCACTTGGTCATTTCATTGTTATTTTTTTTTAAACCTAGTGTGTGGTCAGAATAATGTTCTGGACTGTGTCACATGCAGTTGTGTACAATCAATAATAAGACAACTTGAACACTAGTGTTTGTAGAGGCAAAGATAAAGGTGAGGCATTCGTCTGCCTTGGATCCTCGACTGAGCCTATACCCAGAGCCAAAAACAAAAATAAATGGCCTTTGGGGGCTAATTCAACAAAACATCACAAGCAGCAAAGAAGACAAGGTAAAATCCATCCCAACTGGTGAAACATAACAGGTCAGGTTATAAAGCCCCAAAGCTTCAGCCCTGTGAATTTATTTTATTTATTTATTTAGTTTTTGTTGACTGGGTAAGTGCACTAGACAAATCCTGCCTATTTTCAGGCACGACCCGGGGGAGGGGGATACAGATGAATGCCAACTGACCTTGAACCAGATTAAGCTGTTGGTGGTATTTTTAGTGAATGAGGGAAATTTGGCCAGGACACCGGGGAAATTCCCCTACTCTTTGGAGGGGGAATCTTTGGTGGACGGACGCAAGATGGCCACTATGTCCCAAACTGCAGAGTTGATGGATGTGACTGAGCAGAGGGAGTGGGCGTCTTCACCAGCACCTGAAGAATCTTGTACTGATCCTTTTTCTGTTCTGCCTGCTGTGTCTTAACCCCAGTAATTGTTTTCTGCTGAGCCTGTGGTTTCTGTTGCTACTACACAGTCTGCTGATAGCAGTTTGGCAGAGGACTATGCTGCTGTTCTCTTTCGGAAGGAGCGTTAGTTGGAAAGAATCTTGGCAGAGGAGGAATGCTGTGTTAAAAAAAAAGAGACGCTGCTTCAGGAGCTACATACTTTGCAGTCCGATGTAACAGGTTTGGCTCCTTTAGCTTCCTGTAGTTCTGTATTGCGAGCGTCTGATGCGAAGTCTAGCGCGTCTTTGGAGCTGCCTGCCCTGACCCTCAAGCCTGCTTCGTTGATGGTTTCCCTGGACTCTGCTTCTCCTCAATCGGTGAGTGTTCCTGCTCCGCTTCCTCCCACTGTATCTGCTTTGGTGCCGACTTCTGCTGATGGTGGTTGCACTTTGTCGGGTGCACCGACTATTGTAAAGCGCTTTGGTATGTCTGCCAATGTTGTGATGTGCACTTCGGGGCCGTGTTCAGTGGTCTCCTGCAATGATCCCAGCGTTAGTGCCAGTCAGGGGAGGTGCCTGATTCTCTGGCCGGTGCTCAGCCCTGTGGACAGTCCTTTCCTTCTGCTGAGGTTGGGGTTTCTTCTAGACATCCTGTGTGCCCTTCCTTGGTCGTTTCGGCTTCAGACTCCTGGTCTCCTGAACGGGCTATTTCTGAGGCAGGATGGTTGCGATCTCCCTCTGGGGCATGGGTCCCTGATCCTTCTGTTGATAATGTTCGGGCTTCTGATAAGCAAGATGCCACTGGGGATTTACAACTTTTACATACAGTTTCTCCTAGTCTTGATATTCCTGCTCCAGCCTGTGTCTCTGTTGGTCCTGATGTTCCCCCCTTCCTAAGCCAGGATTTCCCTCAGCTGCTGGCTTGCACCCTGAAGTACATGGGGCAGTTCCCCCTTCAACCTTTAAATTAACTGATTTATTTTCCAATAAAGGAGAACCTGCACCTCGTCAGAATGCTGTACGTTTGCTGTATAAGGGTGGTTTAGAAGACCCTCCGGATAGACTTTGTATTTCCAAACTGTTGTTGAAAGGCTCTATGAAGTTTCAGTCATCTGATATATATGCATTAATTCATTTGGGGAATGCTAATTTCGATATTAGTTTTAAATCTTCTGGAGGTTTGGGCGTTTTGGTCTCTGTATCAGGGGGTTAAGGATTCCCCTCTTTGGACCCCTTTTTTTGCTATCCCTCTTACCAAACCTTTGGTTAAGCTGATTACTATTTTGTTTCATACTGAAGGGGTTCATATAGAAGACATTTTGTTTTGGTTGCGTAGGAGATGTGAAATTTTAGATAAACCCGTTCCTATCTTTGATAGCGAACAGATTTGGAATGGGGGTTGGAAAGTGAGGGTTAAGTTATTTTCTTCTAATAATGGTGCACAACACCTTCCGAATAGTTTTTTTTTGGGGAGGGACAGAGGGTGTTTGTTTTATGTTGGTCAGCCTAAGGCTTGTTTTAAATGTGGTTCTAGAACCCATTTAAATACCGCGTGTGATACTCCGCGCTGTTCCCACTGTTTTGAATTTGGGCATTTAGCTGCTAGTTGTTTGAACCTGTTTAAATGTAACTTATGTGAACAGTCGGGTCATGGGTATGCTAAATGCCCTTGGGCATCCCATAATCAGATAATTGTATCTCGAATGAAGGTTTGATTACAGGTGCCCAGCCTGGTCCTGTGCTTATAGCACGGCCCTCTGTCACGTCTCCTTCCCTTCCCCAGACATCCCCTCCACGTGTTGTATCTGGTTCGGTTGTAAACTCTGTTTCAGATACTTCTGTATTGGCTGTGTTGACCGATAGTGTACAGTCACTCCCCTCGGAGGAGAGTACCGTGGCTGTTCCTAGGTCTCCTCCTCCTGTTCCTGTTTCTTTGGATCCGTGTGAGATTTCTGACATGCCCCCCCCCCTTATCCCAAGAACTTCCCTTTAAAAAAGTGACTGCCAAGAAACGTCACAGGTCTGGCAAACTAGTTCCTCCTCATCAAGAGCCCCAGGCCTCTTCAAGTGGTGATACTTGTGCATCTTGGAAGGTGGGTAATAGTTTTGCAATTTTGGGTTCTAAGGAGGAGTCAGAGGGTGATGAATCTAATCGTTCCTCTAAGGCTTCTTTGATTTCTGATACCTTTTCTGAAGGGGAGGACGGTGACTTGAGAAAGTCTGACAGCTTTCCCAGGCGTTCTCAAAGGAGACGAGTGTCTAAAGTTCCTTGATGATATTTTTTCCATAGGGTTCATCGCTTTTTTACTTTATTTTGTCTCATGACCTCCTTAACAGTTACTACACTAAAATCATAGTATGAAAGTCATAGGAAAATGGTTACAACTTTGTCATGTTTACAGCACCTGCGTAATGATATTATATGTCTCCAGGATACTAGGTTGAAGACTATTTCTGAAGTTCAACAGGCCTGTAATCTTTGGTCTTTGGGGATGTCCTTTTGGTCTAATGGTGAAGCTCTTTGTGAAGGAGTGGGTATTCTGTTTACCAATCCGGCTTACGGTCTCTAAAATGGTGGACATTTGCCCTGGGTGGGCGCTCTTATTGGATATTAATTTTGGAGACGTCAGACTTCGTTTGATTAATATATATGCCCCACAGACCAAAGCTTTGAGGGTTGCACTGCTGAATGACATTCACCCTTATTTGCATACTTCACGTTTGATTGTTTGGGCTGGAGATTTTAATTGTGTCCTTCATATTGCTGATAGAGGAATGCAAGCGACCAAATTGTTTTGTGATTCCCAGAAATTGAAGCAAATTCTAGATACTGCTCAGCTTAAGGATGCTTACCGTTGTGTTAATCCTGATGGGGTAGGACTTTCTTTAAGAATAAGTTATCTACCTGAATAGATTTTGTTTTCTTTCCTTCCTTTCCATATTGTGCAGACTACCTTGCGGTTTGGAATTTTCTGACCATAAATCTTTATCAGTCTGTATGTCTTGGGATGGTGCCCTACGTTGTAAACCAAATATTTGGAGACTGAATGATTCCTTATTGTCTGATGATTCAGTTCAGTCTGCTTGCGGTCGAATTTCATGCTCGATTGTCTGTTTTGGATGTTTATGAGGATGTTGCTACCTGGTGGGAAAGATTTCAAAACTGCTTGGAAGGTTTTTTTTCAATCCTTGTCAAAAAAAAAGGTTACTGCCCAATATTTAGAATATCTCCGGTTGCGCATGCAGTTGCAAAAATTGATCTCCTTAGCTGAATCTGAAGGATTAGATTATAGTTCTCAAATTAGTAAGGTTAAGAACCTTATGTTCCAATATAAATATGATAGGTCTAAATCTCTTGCTTTTGAACATCGGTTCGGTTTGAAATTACATAAAGGTGCATTAGATCCCTTTACTGACTGTAAAACTAGGGGTTGCGGCTCGGGTTATTACTGAATTATTGACTGCTTCCGGAGATTTAGTGCGGACCCCGGCTGCTTTATTGGGTGTTGTCCGTGATTATTTGGCTAGCTTGTATCATGAAGATGCTACTGTTCACTCTGAGTTGTTGGACCTTGAAGCACTTCATTTACCTACCGTAAGTACCACAGAATGCACAAGTCTGTTGATGGATATTTCCGAGTTGGAAGTGACTGAATCTATTTTTTCTTTACATACTGATTCTGCTCCTGGTACGGATGGTTTTGGTGTGGCATTTTATAAAACCTTTCACTGTACATTGGTCCCTGTATTGACGTCTTTGTTTAATGCTTTATTATCATTAGCTAGATTGGTGCCTTCTATGAATCAGGCATTGGTTATTTTACTGTATAAAAAAAAGGTTTGAAGTCAGATTTGCGTAATTGGCGTACCTTAAGTTTATTAAATACTGATTTTAAAATTCTGAGTAAAATTTTGCTGCGTAGACTTACACCTATTGTGGATTCATTGATAAGTCCTTATCAAACTTGTTCTGTTCCTGGTCGCTCCCAGAATGATAATTTATTGATCATACATGAACTTTTTTCTGCATCTCAAACTTGTACTTTTCAGGGTTATTTACTTAGCCTGGACCAAGAAAAGGCATTTGATCGTGTTTCACATGGGTTTCTGTTTTCAGTTCTGCAAGCGTATGGTTTTCCCCCTGTCTTTATTGATTGGATATGGCTATTATATCGTTCTGCTTCTTTGATACCTAATGTTAATGGTTGGTGTGGTTCTCCTGTTGCTGTTCAAAGAGGTGTTCAACAAGGCTGTCCGTTGAGCCCGTTATTATATGTGTTTTACATTGATGTTTTTATTCGAATGGTTAGTTCCAATAATGGTTTAGCAGGTGTGCGGTTGGCCGGAAATGTCTTGCCTATCAAAATTCTTGCATATGCAGATGATTTGATTGTTTGTTAAGCTACGCTTGCTGAGGAATCTGTGTTTGCTACTGTTTGGATTCCTTTTCCCAAGCCTCAGGTTCCAAGCTTAATTATGATAAGAGTAGAGGTTTTCCTTTTGGCTGTACGCCTATTCCAGAATCTGGTTTCCTTGTAGGTATTAAGGTTTCCAAGGATCCTATTGCTATTTTAGGGATTGTGTTTGGGGATATGGATACGATGTATCTGAACTGGTTTCAGAAAATTAATGTAGCCCAAGGGGTAGTTGCTCGCTGGAAAGGGAAACAAATTGCAAAATGAAAGCGTGTTTTACTGATTAAGACTTTATTGCTGCCGATTTTTTTGTATTTAAGTTATGTTTTTCCTCCACCTTCATCTTTGTTTACATCTTTATATAGTGTTTTTTCAGGCTTTTGGGGAGCAGATTGAATCCTATTAAAGAGGGTTCACATATAGGACTCTTAGTCAGGGTGGTGTTGGTATGGTTCATCCATAGCTTTTTTCTTAGTATTTTTTATCCAGTAATTTTTCCCTTTACTACGACCTGGCTTTACGCTTTGGTCCCTTATGTTAATTGTGGTTTTGCAGGGTCTACCTTTGGAAATCTGGTAGCTGGTCTTCTTTGTTTCGGAATCCTTCTCTTCCACAGATGGCAAGAAGTTTTCCATTTATTGAAAAATGGAATCTAATCGTGTCCGATTTGAAAATCTTAAAAGTAAAATGTTGTATAGTTCTATTGTTTCAGTTGATTTTTCTGACCCCTTGATTTTCCCAGACTGTACTCCTCAGTCTCAGAGCCGAGTCTTACGCTTACTCTCCAATGGCAGGATACCTAACTTTATATGGGATAGTGTTTGGCTTGGCTCTTATGGTAGGTTGCCTGTGGGTAATACGCATAAGCATAAGCAATTATGTGATAGATGGTATACACGTCCTTTATGTCATTCTGAGTTAGAAACACAGAAACATATTTTTTTAGATTGTTCATATATTAAGCCCTTTTGGGTTTGGTTAGCGAGGCGATGGAATGAACCTTTATTTTCTTTCCTTTCTTATGAGACGTTAATGTATGGGTCAAATGAGGGTGAATGGTCTAGGTATCCTGCTGATACGTTGCTTTTGGTTTTTTTTGTTCTTCGATTTTATATTTGGCAGTCTAGAACTTTCTGGTCTACCCAACAACGTACTGTTTCATTTGAGGACCTTTTTCTACAACATTTCAAATACTGTCGAACTGTGTATAATTTTGATTTGAAAAGTTTGGCCACCCTTCATGTTCTGCTTTATGGGTGGTTGTGTTGGTTGGTTGTGATGTAGTTTTTTTCTTTTTCCTTTCTGTATTTGTTTGTATATTGTTTGAAGTCCTCCTTTAATAAAAATTCCCTACTCTTTTCGATAAGTGCCATGGGATCTTTAACATCCACCTGAACTACCACCAATCCAGGAAGATGGGACCTCGGTTTAACGTCTCATCCGAAAGACGGCACCTCAGAAGTGCAGCACCCCTCTCATGCTGCACTACAGTGTCAGAACTGGGATATTAATCCAAGTGCCAGATGTGGGAACTGAACCCACAGCCCACTGATCTCCCGGCCTTAGAGGCGAGTGTGCTACCTACTGAACCACTGATACTGCAACATTCGGGATTACCAGTGACATCAGATGCCACTGCTGCATCATCATCATCTTTATTAAATAGAGACGTAAGAAGTTAAACACCACAAATGCAGATTTAAACTGCAGTTTGTTCTCCATCATCCCAGCTACCTGCTTCAGTTCAAATGCCATCTTCTCCTGTTCTAACACTTATAGATTTGGCACCATCAGTGGCTGAAACTGACCTAAATCCTCCATCTGATTCTGAGTCTGACTCCCATCCTGAGAATGGTGTCAATTCCTCTGACAGTGATGCCAATTCCTCACATGTGCCTGACAGAGACTTTATATCTATTGATTTTGACCCTGATCATGGTGATGATGTTGGTGATGTCTCTGATGAGGATGATGATGGTGGTGATGTAGTGTCACATGAAAAAAAGTGATGCAACAATCAAAACGCCTTCCTCTGCCTCCTTGCCCAGTGACCAGATACACTACTATTACTTCCACAGGTTGTCTCCTACTGACTCACTTTGCCACCAACACTGGGCCCCTGCCTGTTGTTACAAATGGTATCTCGACCGCACAGTGAAACCCACATGGCAAAATCTCACACAGTGACAATCTCGACAGGTTTCAAGATTATTGCTGTGGGGGACCCACAGGCAAAATTTCACCCTTTCGCTGACTTTTGCTCCGCCTTTGAGTTAACTCCGACTCAGAGTTAGGAATCCTAAAAGGGGGGGCATGGGGGGCACAGCTCCCTGCATTGGTGGTTCGGGGGGGCACAGCCCCTGATAGAAAACAAACCAATGTCTGAAAGGCAAAATTTCAACTGTCGACATCGGGGGATTTCACTGTGCTGAACCTCAACAACAGTGTTGTCTAGCTGGCATAAGTAAACCCTACTACCAGCCCCAATTCAATTACTGTGCCTACTGCTGCACCTCCATTAAGACTCAGAGCACAGTCATATTCCTTGCCTGACTTCAAAACCAATAAAAGTACCAGCATGGTGTGGAATCGCCTTTTGAAAGTTCCACTGATGCACTTAAAGCACTATATTTGCATTGTAAAACAAGGGAAAAGGGGGGTTCCCAAGGGTAATCACTTGCTTGTTTTTCAATTATTTTTGGTGGAGCTTGCCTGTATTTGGAAAGTCACAGTCAAAAAGGGATTTGGCAGCTCTAGTCCCCAAAAGAGATACTCAACACCAGTTGAATTTTCAAAAATCAGAATTCTTTATTTTTCTTTCTGTAAAATCTGAAAGAAAAATAAAGAACTTTGATTTTTGAAACTTCAAGTGGTGTCAAGTACCTTTTTTGGGTACTAGAGCTGCCAAATCCCTTTCTGCATTGTAAAACAACCATTAGCAGAGGAAAGAAGCACAATGGCACAAGAACCACTGCCATGAGGTGACACCTAATGCAACAGCACCCTCATGTACTTACATGCTAATGAACATACTAAGGCAACTACAGTAAGGAGCGAGAAGGCATAGTTGCCCATAAATGCGCCTGTAACTAAAATGGGTAATATTGTAGTATTCAACTGGAGAAAATGTAATTATCCAGACACTTCTTAAATGAATCTTTAGTTTTACTGATAACCACCTCAAGTGGCAAATTATTCCAAGGGTTAGCAACCCTAAGGGTAAACAAGCATGTGTCAGTGCCAAAAGTTTGTTGTGCATAGAGATAAGGAAGTGTGTGAGAGTGTAGTAGTGCAGGAAGAGTTTTATTGATAATGAGCAATAGAAAATTGTATGTCAGTTGTACTGTTCATGAGGTGGTGTGATAAAAAGGCTATACTGAAAATTTGGAGTGAAAATATTGAAAATGGCCAAAGTTACATGAGTGCATAGAAAATTATGAATGACCGGGTGTAACTTGGCCATTTTTTGGAGTTGTGTCATCACATTTTCAACATGGCCTTTTTGGTACCCCACCTCATGAAGAGTGCCACTGTCATTTTGTTCGCGCGTGCCAAAAGGTGATTTCTCAAAGTGACCATGCCATTCTGTGCCACAGCTGCGAAAACACATTTCAGGCAGGGTGCAAAAAAATTACAGCTGTGCTGTTCATAAGGAAGTTTGAAAAAATGGCAATGTTGAAAATCTGGAGTGAAAATATTAAAAATTGGAAAAGATATGAGTGTGCGTAGAATCTGCGCAATGCACACTCATAATGCAGGCATTTTGTGGAATTTTTTCACCAAATTTTAAACATGGTCTTTTTGGGACCTCCTCTCGTGAACAGTAGCACTGTGATTTTGTTAATCCATCCCGAAAGTTGATTTTGCACACCGACTGTGCCATTCTGGGCCACAGGTGCGAAAACATATTTTGGGCAGGATGTGAAAAAATGACAGCTGTACTGTTTATAAGGAGTTCAATTGTGCTTTTGCAACTGGATGAGATGATGCTTGTGTGACCTGATTTACGTAGTGGCTCTCCGCCTCTCTTGCCTTGGGGATATACCACCCTGTAGGGGTACAATGCAAGGAAGCCTAGAGGAGGGCCCCCCCCCGGTGCCATGGGAATGATTCTGTTGGCTAAAGGTAGCTTAGAAAGAAGCCCACAGGTAAGAGAGACGAGCTGCTGGGGGAGGAGGGGTGGATGGTGGGCAACGAGAAACGAATCTTGGGGAGGCCCAGGATGAGTGATGTTATGAACCTGATGGGGGAGTGACATAGTTGCTCCGCCCATTGAACCTCAGGCTTAAAGCCCTCCCATTCAATTGTGCTTATGCAACTGGATGAGATGATGCTTGTGTTACTTGATTTATGTAGTGTCTTTCTGCCTCTCTATCTGTGGGATATACCACCGTGTAGGGGTACAATGCAAGGAACCCTAGAGGAGGGTTTCCCCCAAATACGTGCCACGGGAATGATTCCATTGGCTAAAGGTAGTTTAGGAAGAAGCCCAAAAAGAATACCCAATTGAAGAGGCAGGGATGATAAATAAATGAATTCCTAGAAGATGATTAAGGGTGGACTTCCTAAGGAGAGAGGGGAAAGCCAGGGCCACCATCTGCCTCCATCCAGCAGCGGAACCTAACTAACCTAAGAAAGCACTAACCCTAACTAATATTATGACCATTGGCACAGAGGAGAGGAAAAAAAAAACCCTTTGAAGAGGAAACCTCCTGGGGATCCAAAGCCTAGGTCGTCTTCCCTCCAGGCTGACGACATTTGATTTAAGGATGTATGTCGCTAAAAAGAAGGATATCAGTAGGGAAGATGATGATGGGATAGGGAAAAACCCCAAAAGAAAGCACAGATCGAAGAGGAGACATGAATGAACTTGAAAATGAACTTAAACGGTGGTGGAGGGTAGCCAACCAGCCTTTAGCAAAGGGCAATGGACAGAAAGGCATGATCAAAGAAGGAACATGAGGCAGCATGGACCCAATAGGGGTTTGCCCGAGTAGTCAATGTAAAGGAGTAGACCCATGTGGAGGTCAGATGAGCAAGGGGTATCCAGAAGTGGTCATAAGAATACTGAGGATGATGAATACGGATGATGATGATTGTTACAGGAATGCAGCAGTTTGATGAGGTAGCATAAGAGTATGCTTGATTGATTGATGTGAGGAAGTAGATTGAGGCCAAAAAGCTATGCTTGATTATGCTATGTGAATGATTAGACCTTTGTCTGGAACTAGATGCACGAAAGTGAGAGAGGAAGTATGATGATGGAAGAAAGCCATGATGGAGTGAAGCCATGACTGGAGTGAATCCCTGATGGCTAGTATGAGAAAGGACATGCCTGTAACCAGAGGGTATGCTCAGGTCGAGCAATATGAGGATGTAGAGAAGCCTTGAGTGGAGGCATGGCATAGGATACCATGATAGGAATGCTCGAGTAAGCGATGGAAAGAGATGAACCATGAGGTAAGGATGGTGAATGATGACCGGAATCATGAACCTGATACATGCGGCAAGAGGGCCGTGGGTCGATGAGGTGGCATATGATTCACGATAGGTATGCCCAAAAGAAATATTGATTGTAGGACAGACAGAGTCAGCCAGAGATGGTCCAATTATGTGAATGGCAGAGCATGAGAAGGCAGATGGTGAGAACTGCAGGAGAGCAGCGCTGGCACGGCAAAAGTAAGGTAGGAAAGGACAAAGGACGATGATGGAGGGAAATCCTGGCGCATAGGAGTCGATGAGAGGTATACTGATAGAGCAATATAAATAGATGAGCAGGTCAAGGCGAGGTAGCTTGGACCTGAGAGGGGTATGCTAAGGTAAAATAGGAAATGGACAAGGTACGATGATGGAGGGAAGCCTTGAAGGCCAGAACAGGTAAGAAGAGGTATGAAATAGATGATGTGTGAATAGGAAATGAAGCCTAGAAGGCTGGAACAGTGTTTAACAGATACAAGGAAATACAATAGTGAAGGTAGATAAAACAGCAGGGTAGGAGATTCAGAGAACAGCAGAGACCTGAGAACCTGGAGACCCCAGGTCTGAGTACCACCAGAGCCATTAACTCACAGTGCAATCCCTGAACAAGGCAAGCAGAAATATGGCAAACAGAAATGGAGAACTCCGGCTAGGGGCAGCTACTAGCCAGAGTACGGGGTCCAAGAACAAAGCAACAGTACCCGGCAGAGATTCCGTAAAGTCACTAGCATAATATTAACGCTAGAAACAATGTCCCTGAAAAACATGAGATTAATGCGGTATACAAAATAATTATCAAAGTAAAAGCAATGCCCCAACTATTCTACCATAGTTTAATGCAGAATGTAAGTTTGAGAACGCAGTTGAGAAGATTACAATATTCTAATCCTTATTTGTAAAATCTTAGATCTCTGTAGATGATGATCAGGAAACGGTAGTATAAGGTAATCACTAGTTGCTGCTAACCGTAAATTGTTTAACTCAGCACTACTGGAACATTGTTTCAACCACAAATACTACCACTGCAGCTCTCAAAGGCCAAAATAACCTATAGGCTGAACAACTGCATGACTGAATGAAGCTGTAAAAAAGAGGGACACGAGCAGACTTTAACAGAAATTAACAGAAAATAGCCTATTTTGCTCAGAGTCCTCTGTTCCTCTTACTTGCAGCAGGTATGAGGGAGGAAAATGGACTCCGTGCAGGCTGAATGCAGGCTGAGCATCTGAAAATGGCTAAAAGAATGCCGATGCCTGCTAAGTGTAAAGGAGAGCTCGGTAATATAAACTGAGGCCAAAATACCATGGCTAACAGTACCCACGAATTCCAGAACAACATACGGGATGGGAATGACAAATGAGGAAATGAGATGGAGTCAGAAACAGAGGATGAGGGCGGCAGGCAACTATCAGGATGGAAGCCCAGATCCCAGATGAGGAGAAAGGGAAGCAAGCGAGCCAATGCTGCCATGGCTAGGCTGCTCCTGGAACAAAGGATGTAGCAGAGATGCAGCCATGCAATCCCAATCTGGTGGCTGCTGGAACCCCAATGGCCCAAAGGAGCAGCTCCAAAGCAGAAATGAGGCAGCAGATGAACAAGCAGGAGCACTGGTGCAGAGCAAAAAGCCGGGAGAGGCGAAGGATGATGCACCATGAAGAACAAGCAGCAGGGCTGCGGAGGAAGAAGAGGTGGAACATACTCACGGTATGGGCAGCCAGGCCAGTGCAAGGAAAAGTACCAGTGATCAAAAGGGTAGGATGCAGGGCATGTGAAGAGGAGCACTGAAATAGCTGCCAATGGTGGGTCAGCATTGCAGCATTTGCGCTTGGAGGGATAGCCAGAGGAGAAATGGAAAGAGGAGCTGCAATAGGGAGAAATAGCTGATGGAGCCTCTGGTGGCAATGAGAAACGAATCCTGGGGAGGCCCAGGATGAGTGACCTTATGAGCCTGATGGAGGAGTGACGTAGTTGCTCCGTTCATTGAACCTTGGGCTTAAAGCCCTCCCATTGTGAAAAATGGCAATGTTGAAAATCTGGAGTGAAAATATAAAAAAATTGAGAAGTTACAAGCATGCATAGAAACTGTGCAGTGCACACTGGTGATGCAGGCATTTTTTTGATTTTCACAGATTTGCAACATAACACTTTGAGACCACCTCATGAACAGTGGCACTGTCATTTCCGTAATCAGTCATGAAAGGTGATTCAGCAGTGACTGCGAAATCACCTTTTGGGACCGAGAAACAAAATGACATTGACATGTTCATGAGGTGGGGTCCCAAGAACCCCATGTTGACAATTTGGGGCCAAAATTCCGAAAAATGGCTGAGATAGCAACCTAAGTTGAAACCCTCCATTGAGTCCCATTATACAGGCTTATCCAATTCCTCAGTTCCTAGTTCAGCTTTGAAGAGTGCAGACGCATCCCGGGCCAGTGAAGATCATGGCTCCTGACCTCTGGAGAGTAAGTATGGGTGAGGGGGTATTGGGAGGTGGGTGCACAGAGGAGGGTTGGGGTGGGGAGGGGGACTGGGGAGATGACGCTGGAAGGTTTTCTTTTTAAGGTAAAATAAAAAAAAAGACTTCCGTTGGGCAGTTTTTCTATTTTACAGGGATATTTTTTTTAAATATTTAGGCTAACTGGGGTGGGCTCCCAGTGTGCCACAATAGTGTGTGTGTCTGGGGGGATGAGGACATGCCATTGCTGACACTGGGAGTGGGCATCCCGATATCGGAATGGGGAAATTGTTTAACCAGGAAAGACACACTAAGGGTCTGCAGGGAATGGGGAAATTGTTTAACCAGGAAAGATGCACTGAGTTGCAGAGAACAGGGAAATTGTTTAACCAGGAAAGGGGCTGCAGGGAACAGGGAAATTGTTTAATCAGGAAAGACACACTAAGGGGCTGCAGGGAATGGGGAAATTGTTTAACCAGGAAAGAAGCACTGAACTACAGCGAATGGGGAAATTGTTTAACCAGGAAAGATGCACTGAGCTGCAGGGACCCAGGAAATTGTTTAACCAGGAAAGACGCACTTAGTTGCAGTGAACAGGAAAACTGTTTAACCTGGAAGCTTCACTGAGCTGCAGTGAACGGGGAAATTGTTTAACCAGGAAAGACACACTGAGCTGCAGCTGAAGGGCTCACATTTTAAAGGACAGAGCCGCGTGCAGCGTCAGCTCTGTCCTTTGAAATGTTTGCCGAGACCAGCCCCCTCAACAAACCAGTGTCATCAGGACACTGCCTGCTGATTTGCTGGCCACAGACGTCCCCTGCAGCACCACTGGTCATTGGGCTGGCACTACTCACATCCCTGTTTAGCAACCCTCATATCAACAAGTTTGTTCGCACTTGAGCGCTCGATGAACTGAAAAAGTATTTTCTTGATACAGTTTTGAAAGGTCTACCAATAGTCTGAAGAGGGTGCCCTCTAGTGTCCCTCAAATTTTTTTTGAAATCAATGCCTAATTCGAACATAAGGAATGGGCCATTTATGATGTCATATAGTAAAAGTAGATCACTTCTTAATCTTCTAGTTTCAAGAGGCATTAAGTGAGTTCAAACGTTCTTCATAAGTTAGACTTTTTAGACCAACAATATATTTGGTGCGTCTTCACTGTATCCTCTCTAATTGTTTACTGTCAGACTTTCTGAATGGACACCACAACTGAGAGGCATACTCCAGGTGTAGTCTTGTGTAAGACTGAAACAATGGCATCAAAACATTTGCAACTCTAGAGTTGATATTATGTCTTATAGACTAAATAACTCTAAGTCTTTTTCTATTGCTTCATTTACCTGCTTAGTATTACTTAAATCCTGAGATCTATGCACTCCCAAATCCTTTTCTTTACTGATGGTGCTAAGGGTTATACCTCCTATCATGTATGAAGCATGTGGATTATGAGGGCCCAGGTGCACTGCTTTACATTTGTCTAAGTTTAGCTTCATTCCCTAGGTACTGACCTAGGCAGATATGTTATCTACGTCACTCTGTATTTCAAAAGCCTGTTCTGCAGTTTTACATGGGCTACCTATTTTGACATCATCTGCTGATTTAACTGAGGGTGATATAAGTGTCTTTTGTCATGTCTGCAATAAATACCTGAAACAGTGAAGGTCCCAATACAGAGCCCTGTGGTGCCCCTTGCTCAAAATACAGTATGGGTTTCATCTGATCCAGTATCAAATTCTCCATAATTGATACCACACCCCATATAGACTATATAAGATGGGAAAACTTTCTTCTCCACTATGCTCCAGATGTAATCTCACTAAAGATCGCCTTAAACACGTACTTTGGGAGTGTACAAAGGTAAGTCCCTTCTGGAATGCCATTAAGGCTTCTTTAGACCCACTTTTGGGTCTGAATGACCTTTTCACTCTGGATATTTGCCTTGTGGGTCTTTAACCCCTGGGCTCTTTAGCACCTGAAAAGTCCATATGTCTTTAATTTTGATTACAGTGAAACTAATTATTTTACGTCACTGGAAGGATGCTGTTATGCACTCGTACAGAGAATGGCACCAAGAGGTTTTGTATGCCTTGGTGGTAGAGAAACAAATTGCCTCATTGTGTAGGCATCCTGACCAATTCAGTGAGCAATGGGAATCACTTTATGCATTGTTGTCTTTGACCTTAGTGGGGTCCTAACTATTTATTATTACTTTGCCATCTTGAATGGTAGCATTACCTGATAATCTTTGTTTTCAGCTGATTCCCCTCATATTCTTTTCGGTATTGATGAGCTCTGGAAGGGAGGGAAGGAGGGGTGGTTGGGACTGATTTTTGTCGTTAGTGTTGTTTG
Organism: Neoceratodus forsteri; assembly: GCA_016271365.2. NCBI lineage: Eukaryota > Metazoa > Chordata > Ceratodontiformes > Ceratodontidae > Neoceratodus > Neoceratodus forsteri. The sequence goes on along the minus strand of CM028129.1, from coordinate 1,108,681,761 downwards.
GCCAGTATTGGTTGTTGTTGGTGTTATCTATTCTTGTTTGTATTGTTTGTTATTTAGAAATTAATAAAGTATATTAAATTTAAAAAAGTATGGATCTCACTAAACCATGTAGGGGCAATTCAGATTATGGTGATAATTTTGATGAATCAGAGCTGGATCACAGTAGTACTAGCAATCGTGGTGGCAGAGGGAAATCAGTTATGTGGCCTCCACCTCAATCACATACAAGAAGTAAGCCTATTTGTCTAGGAAACTTAGTATAATGGTAGAGCTGTGGGCTGCCGAGAAATAGTGGGTAGGGGGCCTGAGTTTGATCCCCACAGAGGAACATTTTGGTACATGAGGGTAGCATTTTATAAAGAAAAAGGTGTTTGAGGACAAGGGGTCACACTATGAAGTTGGGGGGAGACTCAGAGGAGATGTGAGGAAATACTTCTCAGAAAGGGTGGTGGATACCTGGAACAGCATCCCAGTGGAGGTGGTGGGTGCTAAAATGGTAACAGGATTCAAGCATGCATGGGATGGATACAAGGGGACCTTAGAAATAAGGGGGGGGGGGGAGACCAGAGATCAAGTTGGGTCTGCAGGGGAACTGTAGATAGGGGAAATAGGACAGGCTAGATGGGCCAAGAGGTCTTTATCTGCTGATGAATTCTATGTTTCCACGCTTCTATGTTTACGTCTTTGGATTTAGGAGCATCAGCTGACACAGCACTACTATCGCTAACACTCCTGCCATGGCAGAGTAGCAGCATTAGGTCCTTGGCCAGGTTTTTTTTTCAAAAGCAAAGCAAGTAACTATAGCTCTATCAATTGATTATAAGGCCATATTTGACTCCAAGCATCCAACTGCTTCAATTACATGGCTCATTGGAGAAATGATAGGGAGGTATCTGCAGCCCTTTTCCATTGTAAAAAATGTTGGATTCTAAAGGCTGTTTGCATTTTTACAACTGAGATATGAAATACCAGTAAAAACCTGCAATGTGCACATACACAAGGAGGCAACGGGTGGGGCTGTATGTGTCACAACAGATATTTGGACAAGTGCATCAACTCACAGGCATATTTCTCTGACTGCACACTGGGTTTCTTTCTCACGGTCACAAAAGCGGTCTAATCTGATACCAAAAGGCCAGTGCAGTGGAATGGCATTACTTAGTGCCAGCGTTATGGATGGTGAGCACACTGCAGTCAACATATGTAACACCCTAGAAAAACTGTGGGTGGAATGGATACTCAAGTGAATTATGACAGGCATGACAGTGACAGATAATGCAACTAACATGATAAAGGCTTTTAGTGACAGTGACAGTGGTGACAGGGAGGAGAGAGTAAATGTAAACTGCTTGCACACATAATACATTTAGTTGACCACCAAGCTTTACATGGGAGTACAAACGTCAGCAATCTTACTGCAATGGCACCTAGAATAACCAGGCACTTCCACATGTCTGTGAAAGCAACCGCCACACTATGGACAGTCTAGCAGCTAGCAAAACTGCTTCAACATTCCTTGGTACTTGATATCACTACTACATATTATATGATAGAAAGATTAGTGGAACAAACAAAGGCCGCACATGCAATGGCAATGTCACATAACACTGGCAGAACTATTCACAGCTGGACAACCCTGGACCTACTTCATCACATTCTTGCACTATCTAACATTGGCACTTGAGAACTTAGCGGCAGCAGTGTGCCTCTATTAGTGAAGTTATTCCCATGGTGCGTATTCTCCTGAACTTAACCAATGAAACACTTGCCAGTGATGACTACTTTTCTGATTTAATACAACTGACGCAGACATTAAATGACTAGCTTCATAGGTGGTTTGACAACATATTGAAAGATAAAAAATATGTCATGGCTACAGTATTAGAGCCTCATTTTAAGAAGACTTCCTTGTTCAGGATCCCACTGCTTTACAGGAGTATAAGCAGCACGTAATCTGAAAGGTGCATGTGGCCCAAGCACTCTTGAAAGCTCTGCTTCTTCCAGTACAACAAACAAACTGTCCTCAGGCTTAGGGACAGGGTTCAAGTGCCAGTTTCCATATTAAAACCTCCAGGAATATTCCTGTGTTTAACACAGCTGCAGAGGATCAGCGTAACACCCACTATGTTCAAAACATTTGGACTTGCTTAAGTCAGACTGAAAAAGCAAGGACACATTCAGAAGTCTTGTTACAAGAGGACTTCACTACTGAGAGAATGCTTACTGCATACCTTAATGAACCCAGAGACACAAACCCTGAAGCAGACCCTTTGTTCTAGAAGCCGAAGAGATCCATTTGGCAACCTCTTGTTGAAGTTGCTACCTATTATTTTGCTTTTCCACACACCAGTGTACATTCAGAAAGGATATTCAGTGCCACTGGTGACAACTATCTCCAGGAGAGCTACATTTCTCCCTGACCATACTGAACAACTGACCTTTGTGAAAGTCAGCTTGCCCACACTGAATTACAATTAAGACATGTACTATGCACAGCAAGATAAAAAAAAAAGAGTCTGCTATTAAAAAGATAGATGACTAAGCAACTACATGCTACCAGACTTGGGGAAGTACAAGATGCGAAAATGCACCATGCATGCCAACTTTTGACTTTACTTAAAAGCCTTACTGCTGCTGTCTGCTGCCGAGTTCTTCACATAGGCTAGGCACTACATCATCTGCCACTATCTCTAAATAAAAGAAACCATCATGTTTGACCCAACAAAACAATATCATGTTCCCATATTGTCACTGTCACTGAAAGTCATTATAAAATATTCATCACACACACTGCTAGCAGTTATACTGTATGTCATCTCCTTCATTGATTTGGTAAGAAAGTTACATACAGTACTGCTTGTGTCTATCTTTACATGTCTTCCATTCCTCCCTTACAGGTCAAAAATCTGTTGCACTGACCCAGCTAAAATATTACACCCGCATGAGACTGCACCAGTGGAGCAGGGTGGATGGGATGGAACAGATGGAAGAAGAAACGATGCCACACGTTCACTCACACCAGCCTTTTCAGTGCAGCAGATCAACACCTGCTATGAGTGTAACATAACTATTACTCTAGGTCTTCAGTTTCTTTTCCTGTTCATGCCACCATTATGCCAATTGCAATTAAATTCTCTATGACACAATAATTTCCAACGTAAATTGTGTTGCTACAACTGCGCACTCCAGACCACTGTTATTCTTCCTGTTGTAAATTGTCCTTATGTGGCTCATCTTTGCATTTCCATCTAAATTATGTTGCTGGCTTCTCCCACTTCACACTTAAAACCACTGCCACTGTTCCTGTCAAAAGTGCCCCATGTGACTCTTCACATTTCTCTCATAATTCTGTTGCTGGCTGATGCCACTTGATGCCCCAGACCACTGCCACTCTTCATGCTGTAAATATGCCTTATGTGACTCCTCTTCTCCTTTCTTTCTCATAATTCCAGCACTGCCACTGCATGCCCAGGACCACTGCACCATCACAGCTTCCTGTCCTTCCTACCACTGAGAAGATGTAACGCATAGTGGTAGTAAGATGCCCTTCACTGATTTAAAAAAAAAAAAAAAGTTACATGCAGACAGTACTATGCGTGTATCTAACTATGCACATATTCCATTCCTCCTTTACAGGACAACCATCTGTCGCACTGGCAAGGCCAATATTACACCTGTGTGAGGCTGTGCCAGTGGAGCAGGGTGGGTGAGATGGAAGAGGTCCAGGGAGAAATGATGCCAGTGGTTCACACCAGCCTTTTCAGTGCAGCAGATCCAGACCTGCTGTGTAACATCACTCTTGTGCTGTTTTATTAATTGCACCACTGATCGTTACTTAAGCAATAAGGCACGACAAGGAGTGTGTTATCGTGTAATAACGTCACTCCTGGGTGGTTGAAGCACGAGGCAAAGCCGAGAAGCTTCCACCACCCAGAGTGATGTTATTACACGATACACACACCTTGAGTGTTTTATTGCAATTATACAATGGCTCGATGTTATAGAAAACCAAAAATGAAAATGTTTTTAGTAGATTTTTAGTGAGGCAGTGTATCTTTGTTTCTGAAAAAAAAAAGTAGCTCCAAATGCTCATCCATAAAATCACCACAGTGATGTTATTGTGTAATAACATCACTGTCTCAGGCACACACTGACCCATCAGAGTCCAGGAAATTTTCTTGCCATTGTATAATATATATTACACTTTTGGTTCTGGTTTTGGTTCCGTTCTGATTTGTCTGACCCAGCCCGGCCTAGCAGAACCAGAAAATCAGACCCACACACTCCTAGTTCCAACAAGGCCTGTCTTGTTTGCTTATGTTTGTTACTCTCTGTGGCTTTTTTGTCAGTTCTTTTAGTATTGAATGGTATATACACATCTTGTTATAGCATTTATCATGTCACTTCTACAATAGTGTTTATTGAAGGACCACATCCATCCTTACCTTTATAGTTATACTTTATGCAGTACTGTACTGGGGTCTGGTTTCTACACATTTTACAATACATTTATACAGGATAGACCAGATGAAATGCAATATCTCATTTCCCATGGGGTCCTGCTTTTACCTATTTTTACATGGTATTTACCCAGGATAGCACTGTGAAGATGCAATATGTCATTTTTGATGGGGTCCTGCTTTTACCTATCTTTAAAAGGCATCTACCCAGGATAGGCCAGCATAGAGGCCATTTCTCATGTGGAGTGGGATCCAGAATTTTTCCCAGGATAGAGCAGCATAGATGCACATTTTAGTTGGCTTCTGCTATGCTGGGGTCATATATGTACCCAGGATAGCCTAGCAGAGATGCAATATTTCATTTTCAGTGGGGGTCCTGTTTTTATCCATTTTTACAATATAAGTGATAGGATAAGGATAGGCCAGCTGTGAGGCAGTATCTCATATTTCAGAAGCCTTTTACATCTTGACATCAACTTTCCAACATATTCTTTTTAAGACCTCATGTTATAATCAAGAAAGGTGGAATTTTTTAAATCCCATCCAAAAGTTGATGTTGCAGCATGTCTGCGAAAATATGTTTGAAGGGGATTCTGTTCATGACACCTGTCCATGAGGTAGGGTAACCCAATGACTATGTTGAAAATTTGGGGCCAAAATCTGCACAAATGCCTAATCTATAAGTAGACACTGGAAAAATTCAATGTTTGGTCATATAAGTTTTTTTTTTTTTTTTTACATTTTGACCTTAAATTTGCAACATAGTCTTTTTATGACCCCACCTTATGATCAAGAAGGTATAATTTTTTAAATCCCATCATAAAAGGGGTTTTGCAGAGCGACTGCAAAACAATATGTATCAGAGGGGATTTGAAAAATGAGACCAGTTATATTCATTAGATGGAGTACCAAAAGGGTTATGTTGAATATTTGGGGCAAAAATCTGCATGAATTACAAAGTTAAGAGTAAACATTGAAAAAATGTAATGTTTCTTCATAACTTTGTTGTTTTTTGGCACTTTGACCCCAAATAGCCACCAGCAGCACCTGTTCCCTGGCATGTGCTGTAGTTACTGTCTGCCAGTCAATCCCAGGTAGGTTGAAGTCTCCCACTATAACTGTATTTCCCTTGCCACTGACCTTCCTGATTTGCTCCCCCAGCTTCCTATCCACCTCCTCACTCTGTGAGGGTGGCCTGTACACCACCCCCATCCTGAGATTCTTACCTTTAGGGCTTTAGAGCAATACCCATGTAGCTTCTGGCCTCCCCTCATCCCCCTCCTCCCTGGTACACAGTATCCCCTCCCTGACATAAATAGCCACCCCACCAGCCCTTCCCCCTTCCGGTCCCTGCAGAACACCTTGTAACGCGAGATCGTAAGATCCCAGTCATGGCATTGGGTGGAGCAGGTTTCTAAGATGGTGGCAATATCTACCTCTCCCTCTATCATCATTGCCTGGAACTCTGCCATCTTGTTTGCTAAGCTCCTTGCATTCAAGGATACTACAGTCCACCTTGTGCCCTGCCCCTTCTCTTCCCGTCTCTCCCCCTTCCACTTTGTCTTGGTAACTTCCTCCCTTTCTCCTCCTCCTCCTCCTCCTCCCTCTCTGGGGGGAGAGGCCTTCTGGTCTCCCCTGGAAGGTGCCTCCTCCCTGCTGTCAGACTCAGCCCTCCCCCCTCCTCAGTTTAAATCTATGTTGTTTTTAATGTACTTCTCCAACCCCTGTCCCAATGCTCTTGTACACTCAGTGCTGAGATGCAGCCTATCCTTGGCATAAAGCCCCTTAATGTTCCATGTCTTGCCCCACTCCTCTACTACCCCATACCCAATTTCTGCACACCACCCCTTCAGACACCTTTCCTGCATAAACATAAAGTTTTATCTATCCATCTATCTGTCTGTCTGTCTGTCTGTCTGTCTATCTATCTATCTAGCTATCTAGCTATCTATCTATTGGGAGGGCTTAGCCCGAGGTTCAATGTGGGGAATAGCTCCTCCCACAACCTCTACTTAAACCCTCCACTATCGCACCTCCCTTACTTAGGGAGTGTTTTTTGTCCCTGGGTTCCCTGCATGGCTCGTGTTTATCTATTTATTTATTAATTCAATCTCGGATTACAAAGTACCTTTGAGCTAAACATAGCTCATTTACAAAGGTTCCAAGTCAGAGTGTGTGTGTGGGGGGAGGGGTTACAAACAGACAAAGGAGAGCTAAATAAGTGAGATTCTAGCAAACATTGACAATACATCATACATCATAGTAAACAGCAATAGATAGAGAGGAGCTAACAATTACATTTCTAGCAAACATTGGCAATATATCATACATCATGGTCAACAGCAATAGTTGAGAGAGAGAGAGAGAGACAGACAGACAGAGTAAGTTATATTAGTGCACTAGGGGAGGAAGTGTGAAAGTAGAGTTTAAAGAATCATTGGTAGAAAGGTAGCAGCCAATGGCTTTGCCAAAGTTACTGAAGTGGGGTACAAGGGAAGAGGGAGCAAGAGAAGAATTTGGAGGTAAGGGGTGGGTGGAAGGGAAAAGGGAGTGGGAGAGAGGGATAGGGCAGGTGGACTAGTGAGAGAGAGAGGGGAAAAAGTAGGGGGGAGAGGAGTGGAAGGCAAGGAAGGAGAGCAGTCATAGGCCTTGTTTAGGGATAACTCGAGTGGAAATTAAGGTGCTGCAGGTGCTTGTGGGGCTGTGCTGTTCCTGTGCCTCTTGCTGCTCCTGTCTGGTCTGTTTTTCCCCTGCCCTGAGTTTCCCCCCTTACCTCTGTGGTTTGCTTTCTCCATTTTTGTTTGTGTTTCTCAGCTGTTGTTCCTTGCCTTGTTTCCCATCTCTCGGTGGTTCATTCTGCCTCCCTGCTCCTTTCCTCTGTTTGTTGATCCCTGGCTTTTCCACCTGTGTGTTTCTTTTTTGGGCTTTCATTTCCTCTGCCACCAATGCCCTGATCATCCCCAACTCCTTTTCCTTTTTTTGGGCTTCCTCCATCTCTGTCCCGATGCACACCCGCTTCCTGTCCATCCCTGCAGGCATCCCTATTCTCCTCCTTGATTGTCCTGCTCTGCTACACCCATCTCTCCTCAAGCAATTCATTTGGAGTTCCTATGCCTACTGACCCTGGATTGCTCTAAATGTAAGTACCTCATTGACAGTATTCTGCTGCCTTCCAGCCATTACCACTATAACCATGCTGACCTGAAGACTATGCATGCTACTTCTCCCATATACTGCAGCCTATCCTCCGAATTGCCGTTCCCAGCTAGACTCATAGCTGCAATAGGCTGTGGCTCCCGGACTCACCAGACTACCTATCTTGCTGTGCTTCCTCCCTCCTTCACTGGTTGGGGGAGTCGATACTGTGCTTACCTGGGGAAGTCCTAGCCATTGTCGACTCTGCAAGCCACCTTCTTTGGCGTACTGGCACTATAACACTTGGATCTTGGACACCTGTTTGCAGCCCCCCCAGCAAGCACCTCACCTGATATACAGCAACTCTATTCTTCTGAACCTACCAGGCTCATTTCTGCATCCCGTACCTGACAGCTTACTTGGCGACCGAACCTCACACTTCATCAGTGGTAAGACTTCCGCACTAATTCATCATTCAAACCTGACAAGGCTATAGTATTCTATGTGGAACTGATTATCCCGCTCCAGTAACCTCCTCCTTACAACTGTTATATGTTGTGCCTGTTGCTACCTTTCCATTTATGCATCCATTGTTGTCCCTCTCCGTTTCCTGGATGCGTTTTTCTCTATTTACTTCAGTCTCAGTGTGCCAGTTTGTGCATTCTCCAAACCTGTACCCTGTGCTGCAACTGCTGCCTGCCTGCCATTCAGTGGTTTTGGTTGTTGTTTCCTATTCAGGATAGGGACTTGCAGCATCTAGTGGGAGACTCCAGCCCCCACTGCTCTGCCTTCGAGTGGTGCTCGTGCTGGGGGGGGGGTCCTGTATGTCAGGCTGCTGGGGATGACTCAGATGCACCATGGGACATATTCTTTTGAGGGCCTTGATTGTCCCTTGAATCCTCCTGTATTTTATTCTAGTCTTCCTACTCCATCGGCCGGCTACTGCGATAACCGTCCCTTCCAGGACAGTAGAGCTGCCTGCCTCAGGATGTATGGGGGTGCCTCATTCTTTTGCACTGAGCTGTCCTGACCTACCCGCTAAAGCTCCTACATCCTCAGTGACCTGCACCCCATACTCCTCTCCACTGGTTCAGTCTACAGTGGGACCTTCCTTCCCCTACATCGTTACTGCTTTCATGGCCGGACCATCCCTACAGCACTCCTGTTTCTGTGCCTAACATTTCCAGCATGTTACATATATCTTACCATAACTGTGTACTGTGCATCATACTATCTCATCGCAGCTTCCTAATCTACTCTCTTCTTAAAGCAGTGTTCTGCACTTTCAGCCAGCCCTTACCAGCAGTACTCCGAAATCTGTCCCTAATTCTCACCTTCTGAGGTGCTGAGCGAAGGCAGGCTTCCCCTGTCTACCAGGGATGGGATTCCATTACATGCCTTATCTGCACTGCCTCCTACTATTTAACCAACCTGACATCCTCCGACCCTAACTCTGCTGGACAGCATCGAGTGAAGGTTAGCTCACCCTGACTACCGGAGATGGGAGCAATGTCTGCAATCTACCATGTGATACCATACCTTCTCTACCCATATCAGTTGCTGCTTCCCTTCGGGAATGGAACTTCTTCACCCAGTGTGCCCGCATCATCCTACCTATGCCTCCCTGCACCAACTCAAAATCAACTCACCTCAACCACCCCGGATGGATGCCAGGTTCTCCGTACCACTGCTTCACCATTTTGTCATTCTCAGCTCGCTCATTGGATGCAGTTTCCTTTCTGAACGAGACAATTTCCTGCCCCACCTGCCTTACCTGTGGCCTTGAATTGAGGTCCATTACACTACCTCCATGACTGGGAGCCTGTGTCTGCATTCCACTGTTCCACCTTTTCCATCTTCCCTCATGATTCTGGTTGTCACTTCCCTTCGGGATTGGAACCTGTGTTACCTTCTACATTCCACCTCCCAACTCTGACTCCCACCATCATATGAAGATCTTCACTCACTGACTACCTGGTTTAGTTGTCTGTTTACGTGACTCAACTAGTTCCTTATAGTCTCTGTTGAATACCAGTTACCATTCCTGTCTGGAGCGAGATCTCATCCACTCAGCTGCTTCCATCCACCTACTTCTGCTTGCTGGCTTCAGATATGGGTTATCTCTCTTAAATTGCCAGAACTGGATGCTCATTTCAGCAAGTGGCTGTTTCAACCTTCTTTGCTGTACCGGACCACAACTTGCTGCTCCCACCTGGACCTGAACTATTTATCAAAGTTGCCTCCATCATCAAACCTTAACTGTCGTGTCATGTCCAAGTCACCTCACTTCCATTACCTTGGTTGGGAGCCTGCATCTGCAACCAGCTGTTCATCCTTCTGCATTTTTACCTACTGCCAGATTGACATTTCCTTCCAAGAATGGAACTCCAATACCCCGACTGCCTTACCTCATTCTTTACCAGTATCCCTCCTGTATTTACTTCGACCATCCTGCTTGACCCCACCTTGACCAAGGGCATAATTTTGAGGGGGATGGGGGGCACAAGTCCTCCCAACATTTTAGGGGAGCACATTTGTCACCCCCAATATTCAGCCCTACGCTGCTGCTCCCTGCTGGTGGGCTAGAAGAGACATGGGAGCCTGCCATTCTGTGGGCAGGGAGTCAGATTGCACTGGTGGGTCGGGTCAGGTCCTGGGAGTGAGAGCTTCGAGAGAGTGCAGCGAGCTATGGCGGCCAGACAGTTAGATGCGGGGACTAGCACTGCATATCAGCCTCAGTGGCCTGGCCAGAACCAGGAGGAGAAGAGTGAATTGTAGCAGGGAGGAAGAAAGTGATGGATCGTACCACACCCGGAAGTAGTGTAAGTATGGGCCACCGCCAATAGCGAGGAGTCAGGAGGAGTGGGCGGGAGACTGACTGCTTGCACTGAGAGAAGAAAACTGCAGTGCCACTGTCGATGTTGTTGCCTGCTTGGCACTGCTTCACTTTCCCTCTCCTGCTGACTGTGACTGTCGTGTCCTGCGACTCCTGCTGCTGCATCCGCCCGCCGATGATGCCTGTGGAGGAGCTGCTGCTTTGCTTTCCAGCCTGGAAGTTGGGGGCAGAGGCTGGGGGTTTATGGCCTGGTATCAAGCAGTTTGGGGCTGTTGGCATCAGTGAGTGACTGTGGGGTTTGGATAATTGGATCAGTCGGGGCGCGGTCAGTCAGAGCCTGCAGTGGAAGTTTGGAAGGCAGATCAGAGGACAGAGGAATGCTGACTGCTGGAGGGTGCTGCAAGCAATGATGAAGCAACAACTAACTGGGAGGTAGGACTGACTGGTGGTGCTGCAGTGCAGTGGGTGGGGGTGAGTAGTGATGAGGGGCAGTGAGCCAGCAACATCATCATGCTGCAGGGGCATTGCTCACTATGCCGTATGCACAAATTACAAAACAAGACACTGGCAAACAAGCAGAGGAGGTGGTGGGAGGGAATTGCAGTTTGCATAGGATGGTTCTAAGCTGGCAGAGGCCACACACTATTGGCTATTTGATTTGGTGCCAGTCAAGGTCAGGGAGCGTCAGGGAAAAGAAGCCTGCTGCAATCTGCGAGGCATTCTCTTTATTGCTGTGTCTGGAGTAGGCCAGTGGCTCTACCAGTAAACTGTGACTAACACAGTCAGCAATCAGCGAAATAGCACAAAACTGCTCATCTTGAGCTAACATAGCTCTAGTAGTCTAAAGAAGGCAAGGGTAGGGGGTGTTTCTGTTTAAGTATGTTTACTGGTGGTCTGCTGTGCTATGCTGTGTTGGTTGTGTCTGTATTGTCTACAGTCAGTGTCTGATTTAAAATGCTGTGCAGTCTAGCTTCTATCCTGTGTGCCACCTGAGCCTGACTGTTGCTCTTTTGGTAGGGGCGGGATCTGCTGGGGGGGTTATGGTTAGCCTAGCATGCAACTTCAGTGTTTTCCTCTGTGTTACCAAAGTTAAATAACAATAAAAAAAACTTACCCTGCAGGTGGGTCTGGGTGGAATGGTTCAAAGGAGTCATTATGGAAAGGAAGAGGGGAGGAAGAAAGAGCTGTAGATCAAGTTGGGTCTACTGACCATGGTGATAATGAAGGTAGAAAAAAATAGGCAGACTGGGTGAGTCAACTGAAGTGATCCTTATCTGCCATCAAATTTTATGATTCTGTGTTAAAACAAATTAACAGCTGTACAAAACAAAAAACAACACACGTTTGTCACTGGCGAATGTTTGCCACTTGCATTGCTGTTGTGTTGGTGGGTCCTGCTAGCTTGTGCACATTTTTAGAATATATATATTTAACCAAAATAGACCAGATGAGATGTAATCTGTGATATGTCATTTGCAATGGGGTTCTGATTTCTGCTGCATTTCCCAGGATAGTAGAGGTGAGATGCAATATCTCGTTTTTAGTGTGGTCCTGCTTGTATAATGTATTTATGTATTCTCTTTCAAAGGTATGTTGATAGAAATAATGATATTTTTCCATAGATAATTTACTTTTTGCTGGGTAACACAGATCTACTATGATATCTTGACAGTCGGTTTCCCGAACTCCATAAGCCCGAATTTAGGAGACTGACTGTCGGAAGACCAACAAGGTCTTAGTGCAATGTGGGGTGCAAGCCCCCTCACCCCTCACCCCCCTAACTAAAATAACCAACTCCGAGGGGGAGCAGAACTCAGAGTAGGTTAAAAAATTATGGGGACAAAAGAGCACCAAGCCAAAATGATTTTGCTGGAACAGAACCCGGGTCTGTAGCGTGATGCTGGACAAGCTACTAGTGGATTAGCCCTCCACGCCATGGGAGCAGCTTGGCCAACACCAGAATTTTCTCCTCCCTTGTGGTGCCTGACTAGGGGTAGGGTAGCAGTTTGTCACACCTGCTACCTTACCCCTGTCAGCACCAGCTTCCATCTGTTGGGTGTGTGTGTGTCGGGCAGCCGAACTGTGGATCCTGAATGTCAGGATTCCGAGTTTCAGCAATTAGCAGATACATCGGGTAACACAGCACTCATGATCCAAGGCTGGTTGAGAGTGAGGTTGTCTCCTCCAGCTGGGTACATGACAATTGGATCCTGAGAATTCATACTACGACTATTCGCTCCCAGCAGTACACTCCGACATCAACCCACTCCTCCGACAACTCTGGTTGTGTCATATCGCTCCCAACAATCACAATTTATGATAAGATGATATGCTATAAAGATTTTTGTTAATTTCAAAGTACTGAAGGTTAAAAACACAGTTTATTAATGCTTGCTAATTGCTGGTCACTATTACATAGTAATTACAGCTTGGATCGGGTACTTTTGGGTAATTACAATGTTATAATTAATCAGTACAGCTTGCCCCCGCATGCATTCTGCAGTAGATTGAGACAACATTTCTGTATCTGTTTCCACGATAGCTGGCTGCTTCATTTTATCAGACAGGGTAAACAAAAACATGTGGATGATTTGAATTATATATACACCTTCCACAAACTTGGCTACATGAACAAGGCAATTTGGCAGTGTGAGCTCGCTGTATGAAAAGCCAAGCTTTGCAATGCCAGAATTCATACCAAAAGCTATGAGAACCCAACGATTATACATAGGTTTTCCATGCATTCCCATGCACCTGATGCCTGTGCGGTGGAAAAAGCAGATGCAGTAAATGCAGCCAAAGAAAGAGCAGCCACAACACAAGATACCACAGCACAGGTGCTACTTCATTCAAAAGCAAACATTTCACTTGCATCCTAGGGGAAAACTATGCGACAAAAATCTAAAAAGGACAATACAACGGGTGCGAGTGCATGGTGCACCACCCAACCCGAAGGACCTCACTGAATTACAAATCCCTGAAGCTTACTGCATCTATAAAACAACAGAATGCAGTGAGACAGTCCCATTCTTATTGTACGATAGTGGCACTGGACACAATAGAATCTTAATGTTTGGCACACATACCAATTTAACTTTCCTTGAGTGATATACACATTGGTATGCAGATGGCACATTCAGCATTTCCCCACCACTGTTTACACAATTATATGTTATAACGGGAGAACGCTTTGGAAATGTGCAGCCAGCAATTTATGCATTGCTACCTGGTAAATCAAGAGAATGCTATGAGAGTCTGCTGTCTGCACTGAAAGAAATGTGTCCTAACTAGAGCCCTGCTCTGGTCATGACTGACTGAGAGGGCAACAATAAATGCATTCAGGTCAGTCTTCCCACAATCAAATCAAGTTGGTTGTTTCTTTCATTTTACTCAATGCATCTACCAGAAGAAACAAAGTGAAGGACTAGCTGTAAAATATGCCAAGGACCCTGAATTTGTCTTAAAGTGTAAATATCTGCCAGCATTGGCTTTCTATCCCCCAGACCAAGTCATTGCTAGATAGGAGGAAATCTCTGATGAAGCAGCACACATTTTCCCAGATGAATTACAGCTTGTTATAGACTATTTTGAGGACGCATGGGTGGGCAGGAGAAACAGAAGAGGAAACGGACGTAGACAGCCACATTATGAAATAAAACTGTGGAACCATTCAGACAGTGTGTCAAATGGACAAGCAAAAACTAATAATGTCGTGGAGGCTTTTCACCGTGGGATGCAGAGTGAGCTATGTATGTCACATCCCATGGTGTGGAAATTTATAGATGGGCTGAGGGGGGTACAGTGCAAAAGGGATTCTGAAGTGGAGCAGATAATAGCTGGGAACCCACCAACTGCATCCAGGAGAGTATACAGAGATAATGTTGCGCGGCTTGCCTGCATTTTGGAAAAATGTGCAGACCGCACTACTGAGGAGTTTCTCCGCGGAGTTGCTCACAGCTTTGAGTACTGAGTATTGAGTATGTACTGATTTTAAACTTTTGAAATAAAGTATTGCATTTTAACTCACCCTATACCCGATTGCACTCTTACACTTGCATCAGAAACTGAACCAGATGGCAACCATCGCTACAGACAGAATGTCATATGCTGGTAACCATGGCTACAGACAGAATGCCATATGCTGACATGGACAACAACATGGAGCCTTCATGAGTAAACGTTGACCTGGTAAGAGCACATTTAATTAATATTGTAGTGTTTAATTAATGTTTTTTAATTTAATGTTGGAGTTGGAGTGAATTGTCATAGGGCGGTGAGTGTCGCAGGGGTGAACTGCCGCAGGAGTGTAATGTTGGGAGCGAATTGACGCTGTATTGATTGTCAGGAGTGAATTGTCGTTCCCCCCCCCCAACCTTTACACCAAATTACTCCTCTGCCTTGACCTCTTTTCCCTCTTGAATTGGAGCATGCCAGCCTGTCCAGTCTCTACCTCACTCCACTTCAACTACCTCATGGACTTCATTGCTGCGGGTCATCCCTTCTAGCTGCTTTACAAGTTCGTTTTCATCCTTCAGATGTGAGAACCTCATCCTTCTTCGCTTCAGTGCTTTTTGCCCTTCCACTCATCATTTGAAGCCTTTGTCAGATGTGGGACGCCCGTATCTCAACTCAGTTGCTCTTGGTACTTAGCTTCACTCCTTAACAATCCATAGCTCTTCCTATCGTGACTTGCTACAGACTTCCCACATTCTGCTGCTCTCCACAGGGGCACTGATCTGGTCCTGTTCCTTCCTGCACTGTACGTCATCACCCTTGCCTAGGCCATCTACTTCCTTGGATCCTTCCTTCCATCCATTAAGATTTACTCCAGACTGTCCTGCCATTTTTGGATAGCTGCCTTTCTTCTCTGCCTTCTAGGCTTGGGGCTTCATCTTGTTGGCTGTGGCTCCTTTGGGCATATTACCTATCTCTGACCAGTATTCTTACCCGGTCGACTATTCCTCCAGTTTATCCATCCCATACACCTACTATAGCTATTCTAACAGTTCACATTTCCTACTCAATGGATCACTTATTCATTACTCTTGAGGAAAACCACTTTTAGCAACATTTATTTATTTTATTTATTTATTGAGGAATCAGAAATACGTTTGAGTCAAAGACTCATTTACAAAGGTTCCACGTGACAAAAATTAGGTAACATAACAGACTTTACATAACCATACAATGAGTACACAATCAGCAATGAATACAAGGAGAGAGTGAAGGCTAACAATCAGAGACTAGGGTGAACTAGTACAGTCAGAAATAAATGGTAATGCCCAGAGAAAGTCTTGGTTCTTTGAGGCCTAGGAAGAGAGGCCAGTGGGGGAGGTCAGTGGGGGAGGGGGGAGGGTGGGGGTTAGGTAACAGTTACAGGTATTAGTGGTCTGGAGGTGGTGCCTAAGAAGTGTTCTGAAAGGGCCAAGTCTAATTTAATTTACAAGCCAGGTTGGGAGGCTGTTCATGACAGAGGGGGCTCTAAAGCTGAAAGACCTTTGAAATTGTGAGGTTCAGCAGAAAGGAACCATGAGGAGTGGTTTGGCAGAGCTTTGAGTGCGCTAAAGCTTCGGAGCCGGGTGGACTAGAGAGGTGAAACCAGGGGAGGCGAGGCTGAGGGTGATTTTTTTAGCCATGAGGCAGGTGTGGAACTTGATCCTATTGTCAAGGTTGAGCCAGTTGGTGGTGTTATAGAGGGAGCAGGTATGGGTGAGATGATCATATCCCAGTATGAGGCGACATGCTTTGTTTAGTATGAAGCAAAGTCTATGGAGGGCTGTGGAACTAGCAACACTGTAAATGAGCATACCATAGACGAGCAGTGAGAGGACGGATGAGAAGACGGTGAGCCTAAGGGTCTCAGTGGTAAGGCAGTGCTTGAAGTGGTACAGAAGTCCCAGCCTAGCGTTAAGGGCATTAGACAGGAGATGGATATGTTGGTGGAAGTTGAGCACAGGGTCTAGTGTGATGCCCAGGTACTTGAAGGAGTCCATTAGCTCTAAGGGGGTCTGGTTGGTGGTGAGAACTTGAGGGCAATGCACCTTCCGGGTGCTGAGAGGGGGTGAGAAAAGAGCATAATTTTGGTCTTCTTATAATTGAGGATAAGGCGCTGGGCAGTGAACCAGTTCTCTACGCAGCTAAAAGTGGATTGCAGGGAACAATGGGGTTGAGCGGGGTAAGGGTTGGAGGAGAGTATGACGGCATCATCTGCATATAGTAACACATTACCAGGGCAGGCCATGGGGAGGGAGTTGAGGAAGAGGGTAAAAAGTAGAGGTCCTAGTATGGATCCCTGAGGGACACCTGAGAGGACAGGCAGCCTTTTGGATAGGGTGCTGCCAATTTTGACCTTCTGGGAGTGGTTAGAGAGATATTCAGAGAACCAACCAAAGGTGTCCCATGAGAAACCAATGTTGTATAGGGTGCTTAAGAGGAGGGAGTGATTGACTGTGTCAAATGCCTTAGTGAGGTCGATAAAAACCGCACCAGTGATATGACCCCTGTCCAGGGCAGCGTGTACGCGTGAGGTAAACTGGAGGAGGGCGGTGGTAGTGCTGTGACCCTTCTGGAAGCCATGATGTTGCTTGCAGAGCAGGTCATACTTGTTGAGATGGTCAGTGAGCTGATCAGAGACAATCCGCTCCAAGGCCTTGGATGGGGGGGAAGAATGGAAATTGGGCGGTAGTTACTGATGATAGAACGGTCTCCGTTTTTAAATATAGGGGTGATGGAGGCTGATTTTCACCTAGAGGGAAATATGGCCTGACATAAGAACCGATTCAGTATGTGGGTGAGGGGTAGAGAACCTCATGCAGGATGAGGCATGGGGAGTTTCAAGTCGAGGTGTTGCTACTGTAGCTGGGTGACTTAGGGCTTTCCTGAGGTATGGCTCCATGAGCTTGGGTGTGTCACAGGCGTGGAGTGAAGGGGCTTTGGGGAGGGGTGCTGGTTTGGAGCAGGTCAAAGAAATTGGGGAGGAGAATGTGAACAAGGTTTGTGAAGGCGTTATTGAAGGCCGCGGCCATACAGGTAGGATCAGATGACAAGCACCTGTCAACCATAATCTGGTTAGGGACAGGGTTGGGGTCTTTACCACAGATATCCTTGATGTTATTCCAGAATTTACATCCTGAACCCCAGGTAGAGGTTAAGGAGGATTTATAATACTCCACTTTAGCTTTGTGAAGGGCCAATGTGCATTTGTTCCGGATCTCCCTGTACTTTTGTCTATCAGCAGGCAAACCAGTCTCATTGGAGAGGTGCCACAGTGAATCTCTCATCTGCATAAGGGCCAGGATGTGAGCAGATAACCAAGGCACCTGGTTTCCTTTGACCACCCTTTTTGTAGGTGGGGCAAATTTGTCATAAATGGAATTGAAAGAAAGGATGAAGAGGTCAAGGGCCCTATTAGGGTCAAGCGTGTTCATTAAAAGGGACCAATCCATGTAGCTGAGGTGTGATTTAATTAGGGAAAGTTTTCCAGGGCCCAGCTTGCGTTGTAAGGTTATTTTGGGGGGAGGTCTGGGTGCTTTGCCTGACCAGGAGCAGAGAATGGGGGAGTGGTCACTAAGTGCATTTGGGAGAAAGGTTGTGCTTTTAATTTTGCATGGGCGATTTGTGAACACAAGGTCTAGTAGGGAGGGCGAACTTATATGCTGGTTAAGGTGGGTGGGGGAGGTGACTAATTGAGTTAGGTCTTCGGCGGTGGCAGCATCGGCTGATGGCTCAGTGGACTTATCTAACCAATTAATATTAAAGTCCCCGAGAATGATTTTTTCTGTACTGGATGGGAGGGTGGACAGATAGGACAGTATTGAGTGGAAGGCCACCTTCTGGTCCCTGGGAGGAATGTACACAGCTGTAATAAGAAGGGAGGTTAGGGAGCATCCCAAGGTGAGTTTAAGAGTAAGGGCCTGGGGGCCAGGAGCCAACTGAGGGGTGGGGAGCAACTGTCTGCATAGCATGTCCCTGGTGTAAATAGCGCAGCCACCCCCATGCCTACCCAACCGGTCAGCATGGTATACATTATAATCAGAGAGTGTTATAGCTGAGTCCGGAATCCAAGGGGAGAGTCAGGTCTCACCTACGGCTATAACATCCGGCTGATGTTGCTGTACCCAACCCTGGAAGGCGTCCCATTTTTTTAGTAGACTGCATACATTATGAGTGGCAAGGTGCAGCCCTCTGGCAGGGGAGTGGTCTGGTCCTAGGGGAGCAGGAGGACTAGGGTTAGGGTGTATATTTCCTGAGATGAGGAGGAGGATGAACCTGGATACAGGGTTCCAGCAAATCCTTCTGCGGTAAAGGGATTTCCTAGTTGTGTGCCCTTTGAGGACAGAGAAGGTGGGAATGGGGAGGGTTAAGAGAAGGGGGTAGCATGTAGGAGGAATTGAAGCAGTTGGGGGGAGAATATATATGGGGTTGCAGGTTGTATGGCGGCCAGGAGAAGCAGAGCAAGCCATGGGTAGAACCACTGGGATGAAGCTCATTAAAGTAGGTATAGAGGAAGTAAACCATAGATATGGACCCCGTGGTGCACACATAGAAGGAAAGAGATGTGTTACTAGTAATGGTCACTGGGGTATGTGAGGAGAGAAATTGCTCATTAGGAATTAAATATAGAAAGTAAGGTATAAAGCTGATTAACATTGCTGCAGGGGGGTTCTGTTTCAAGTGTCTGGTTGGGGCAGAGTCATTAGGGGCATGTGTGTGCATGGATAGCAGGGTACACAGCAGGAGAGTTAACAGGAACATGTTTAGTGTTGTAACCTGCCTCATAAATTCACACGTCACCATACAATTTTATACACTGCCCAATCAGTTCCTCACGATCATTTCCGGAATCTCATTCATCTGGGCAAGAGAAAGATCTCATCCTTCTTCTATTGGATACTCCCTATGAATCCTGTCTATTCAATATGAATCCTGTCTATTCAATCATAGTGACCTCCCTGTCTACCATGACTCACAGGTTATCCTCCTACAAGTAAGGAACATAAATCCTCCTGTTATGCTCCAAATTCATAACCATTATCATAGCTACGGACACCAGGAATCGCAAGATACTTCATACTACTATGGACATTATTTGTTTTACCTTCTGCAGCCTCTCCTACCAACATCAATGCTGTTGACCACATTACTCAACTCCTACTCCCAACAGGCACTGCTTGTCCTAAGACTTTCACAGCTGCCTTCCCAGAACTTCTACTGTTAGATCTCCAGTGCCAAGCTGCTTTACCAACATCATGCCATCCAAACCACTGTTCTCTAGCTCCTGAACATCACCATGCCTCATATACTCTCTGCATTCTCCCTCCTATTATCATCAGTTAACTTAGCTGCCCTTCCAATGCTCCTTCTAGTCTATCCTTCGCAAATTATCTCCATTACTCCCTCCAGCGAAGACTTTCACTGAGAACAGGCTCCTCTGATTCTCAATCCAGAAATCTGCAACTGTTACAGCAAATTCCCAATCCCAGACCTGCTTCCCAACAAGTCTTAATCAACTGTAGCTCTAGGATCCTCTGGTGTTTCATACTACTCGACTTCACTACCAACCCAGCACGTAGACATTCCCATACATCCACTTACAAGCTTCTCTTCAGTATGTTGGCATCGAATTACTTGTAAACCTAACCAGCTATTGCCACCTCTGTGCATCTCATGGGCATTTACTCCTCAGAAATACTCATATGTATTTCAGCCATTGGTCAAGCAGAACATGTACACGTATAGTTATGATATCAATGCCCAAATCAGCTGTCCATTCCTTGTACCGAACTTCCAATCATTCTCTATATATTTTCAATGACCATCTGGACTGCATGTGCCAATTTTCTGCATTTGTCTACAAATTACTTAAGACGTTCCCTTATTGGCACCCAAAGAATCTACTCAACTCCTTCTTCCACTTCTTGAATGCTTATGTCGCAATTCATCACTGACTACTGAATTTCGTATCTCCAGACTTTACCTTGAATGCCAAGCCTTTGATAAATTGGATCATTCTCCTAAAACTTCACAAATCATTGCATTTCTCACCGTTCATTGTCTGGTGGCATATAGATCAAATCATGCTCTCCCTGCTCACTGCACCCTTAATATCACTTTAGACATGCATCCTTCATCACCTTGGAAATCTAGACTTCATTTGCCCTTCTTCAAATGGATCTGCTCCACACTTAGGATTCTACTGCTCATTCAGGAAAGACCTATTCTTCAACCTCAGGATCATCATTCAAGCTGCATCATCCGTGGATCAAGGATGGAACATCATCTCCAAGAAGCTCACTTCCTCAAATTAGCTATGGTTTCTAGAACCTAGATCCTTCTCCTCTTTGTATGCCCAGAGGATGGGCAGACCACCAGTCATGGGTCCTCAGAGGTTTCCTCCACCTGGGGGTTTTTCCTTTCCTGAGTGCCAAGGGGTCATACTCTCCGTGAGTTGGAGGAGATGTCTTTTGGGGTTTTCTATTCCCTACAAATTCCTACCTACATACCTACTACTCAAGGGTGGGAATAGAGTAAAGCCACAAAAGCTACAGGTTACACAAGCACTAAATACCCCATTGCTATTCCCCAAACGTTGAACTAAATTTAACCTTTATTCATAACTTTGTTTTTTTTGATATATTGATCCCACATTTTCAACATAGTCTTTTTAACATACTAACATGCTATCATGCCAGCAGAGTAGGCCTAATGGTCTATCTTGTCTGCTCAGGAGTCAGTACCCTGAATGGGTAAAGTCTCTGTCATCATCATTTGTTTATTTTATTTATTCATTTATTTTAGTTTTTGCTTTCTGCGAAAGAAGAACTAGGCAATTCTGCCTGTTTCCAGCCTCCTACCTTGGGAGGGGGGATACAGATGGACACCAACTGACATTGAACCAAATTAAACTGTCGGTGGTATTTCTAGTGAATTTTTATAACCTCAACTTATGATCAAGACAGGTGAAATTTTTAAAATCTTGCCCAAAATGTGATTTCACAGAGCGGTTACAAATACATGTTTCTGGGGAGAGGGGTGGATTTGAAAAATTTCACTTACTTGGTTCATTAGGTGGGGTAACAGAAAAGAACATGTCAGAAATTTGGAGTACAAATATTACAAAATTACAAAGTTATGAGTAAAAGTTGAAAACACTTTGAAAATCCATTAACTAAAATTGATTTGTTTTCAGTCAATCTTGTTTTGTCATTGGAAGCAGAAGAACATTTGAGAGGCAGGCACGGGCACCCTGGTGTCACCTCCGGTTGGTGGGGGCAGTGCAACGTGTAATGAGAAGAAGGGGAGATAGGAGGGGGATGTTGTTGGTTGACAACATTGGGGATGGGCACCACGGTGTTATATCCTGAAGTGGGAGGAGGACACTGTTGTATTGAGCAGAAGGGAAAATGGGAGGGTGATGTTCTTATTTGGTGTCACCAGGGATGGGCACCCCAATGTCACATCCTGAGATGGGAGGGGGACACTGTTGTATTTGGTGGGAGATGGACATTGTTGTTTGGCAGCACTGGGGGGGTTCCCCAGTGTCACATCCTGAGATGGGAGGGGCACACTGGTGTTAAACGGCAATGGGGTGGGCACCCCAGTGTCTCATCCTGTTTGGGGGGACCATGCAGCAAGGATTGCCATCTCAAACTGCACATTCCTGAGATAGATGCCTTTTGCTTTTTCCTAGCTCTCATGCACTGGCCTCCAGCTTTCACACACTGTCTAACTTGTAAGCAATATGAAGTTAGCATTGGTTACAGATAGCTGCAAGGACAAATAGCAAGGCACACATTCACTCGTTGATAGCTGTATAAAGGTGCATCCTACCCAAATCCCCAATGTATGTCAAATGGAAAACTACAAAGCATTTCTTGACTTTGATCTCAAAGCAAATAAAAATAAAATGAAATTCCCAAACTGGTAATTTCTTTATTATACGCACAGTATGAAAACACAGTCATTATCCTTTACAGTTCAGTTTGTCCTGAAACTGTTCAAGAGCTGAGGTCATAATCCTCTTTTTGTGCCATCCTACTCAGTTGCAATGGAACTGATTGCAATATCACAGGATGAGGCTTATCATGAGCATCCCATACTGCTTCATTATGTTACAACTGGTGCCTTAATTGCTAGCAAATCCCATGTTAATGCATAGTTTCTAAGTGCAGTGTGTTTTGTTTCGGAACTGTTAATTTTGTAACTAAGGATGTCCTGTGCTCTGTTGATGTGTTTCAGCTTAGCTCTCTGGCTGAACTCAGGTTTATAACAGCATGTTATTTTGTTTTGTTCAGGCTGTGCTGTACTGTGCTTAGTTCACCCAGCTATGTATCTGACTGCAATGTACTGTATTTTGTGATCTTGCATGTTTGTAAGTGTCTCTTTTCCTTCAAGTCTGTCCCATTCCCTATCAGCAGCCCCCTGCCTCACTCCCTCTCTCCCTCTCTCATTTCAATCCCTGTTTACTTTCCCCTACCCCCTCAGCCTACCTTATCTTGACCATCATTACCCTTCTTCCCCAGAAGTCCTCAGTAACCAGAAGTCCAAGGGAGCCCACAAGATGGTGTGAACAGAGCTCCTGTCCCCCGGATGACTGCCAGCGCTCACAGGTGGGTACTGCAGCTGCAGAATGAGGCGGCATCTTGCAAGGCTACACATGCAGGTCTCTACTCACTCACCCCCCCAAGGGGTGCTATTTTTAAATCATCAGTCAGAACTTATCAGCCCACATTTGCTCCCCCTTTGAAAGAGAGCTTTGGTTCCTTCCGTCTCCTCCTCCACCCACCATTTTGTATACTTACCCCGGCCTTCCCAGTATTTAAAATACTATTTAAATCACCTGAGTACTTGTGTAGGCTGTAGGAATTAAACCCCTTGATGGCTTTTTTTCCTGGTTTAGCCACAGTCTGGTGCCCTAACCATTAGGCCTCATCAGCCAACAAGTTTAGAAGCAGAGAGTATACTAATGACTCTTTCAGTCCCCCCCCCATCTTGGCCTTGCCTATACTGCCATCTACTGCTCTACCAGAGTTAGTGCTAATACCTTGAGCAGCCTCCCCCCTCACTCCAAGTGTATAAGACTTGCCCATACTCCCACCTAGTGCATCAGCAGGGCTAGTGCTAGAACCTTGAGAACCCCACCGTTCCAATTGTACCACACACAAGTGCATCACTGCCTTAATGTTACTCCCACAATGAACAGATAAACCCCCCTCTTACTTCTCTTCATCTTGTCATGCCTTCTCTCATCCTCTCCTCCTTCCCCCACACTAGCTACATATACCCAGCCCCACCCATTTCCACCACAGACCCCCTCACCCTCTCTAACCAGCCTACATTTGCCCTCCATACCTCTCAACCTCCTGCCTCATAAATCAGGGACAATGCTTAAAAAAATCAGGGACAAAGGACCAAAATCAGGGACACATTTTAAAAATTGGTGATATACACTCAGGAAGCTGGTAGGATAAGGGGCTTTGTGTAAAATTATTTTCTAAGGAAGAACAAGTCTGTAACTTTAATGTTTGACATCTTTTTGTGCTTACAACCCCCACTGTTTGGTCACAGAAACACAATTTTTAGGAGGGACAGAGTACAATTTTGAGGCAAAATCAGGGACATCCCTGAAAATCAGGGACAGTTGAGAGGTATGTTGCCCTCCTATCTCCCTACCCATCTCCCCTTCCCTCTTTCCACCAAATATCATCCAGTGTCATTGCCCCTCTGTGGACATCCCAATTAACCCTGTTATGGTCCTCTCATACCACGCCCAGGTCCCCCTACTCACCAGGGGGTGCAAAATACCAGTCACCTTTTCTATTTTCTTTCTCAACCTAATCCTAGTAGAGGGTGTTGAACTAAATGCAGGGCCCCCGACCTGGGCTAAGCCTTCTTCCCCCAAAAAAGTCCTAAACATCATGCATGTGAGTATAAGGAGTCTCCTACCTAAACTAGATCAACTTAGCTGCTCGGTAACACAAAATGCTCCTGACATCCTCTGCCTCATGGAAACTTGGCTCTCTTCCAAAATCCCTAACTCCTCCCTATCCATCCATGATTATGCCCTCCTCTCTCAAGACCATGGCAAAAGAGGTGGAGAGTAACAATTTATGTCAAGCAGCCACTCCAGTGCTCAATTATCAAGAGGGAATCCAGCCCTTGCTCACATGAATTGTTACTCTCCCAACTCAACTTCACTTCTTCCATGCCTATCTACATTGGGATGACTTATGCTTCCCCGTGCCTAGCCCAGGATGCCCTTAGCTCCTGTGTGTCCTCCCTTCCTCCCATCCCAACATCTGGTGAATTACTCCTTCTAGAGCATTACAACCTGGATTGGCTTCCCCCTTCTCAAAATCAGCTACATCCAAAACTGAGTCTCTAAATCTTATACAATTTTAATTACAGAGCCCACTCACTGCACTCAATGCTCATCTAATCATTCTCTAAGAGAGACTGGATCCTCACCTCCCATCCACACAGAACATCCACCGCTGGTGTAATGGATGCTGCCCTAAGTGATCACTGCATTACCCACTGTATCAGAAAAGTTCCGCTCCTGAAATCTGCCCCAAAATATATTAATACCCACCCACTAAAAACACTGGACACCAGCTCCCTTCTTCATGATCCACAATTTGCAGACTGGGACCCTGTCTACACTGCACACGATATTGATTCAGCTCTGTCCAGTTTAATGCAAACATTTAAACAGGTCTGGGACTCCCATGTCCCCTTCCCAGTTAAAGCCAGGGTCAAAAAGCACTACCACACATGAATCTCCAGCACCCTAACTGCCCTCTTAAAAATCCGTGATAGGGCCTGGTCTCTCTATAAATCCACAGTGACCCCCCAAACCAGACAGGGTTATAACACAGCAAGAAATGCCTACACAAAAGCAATAAGATGAGCTAAGGCAGATTACTTAAAGTCCTGCCTAAATACTGCCCTACCTTCCTCCTTCTGGAAGGTGGTCCACTCCCTCATAGAGCCACCCTCTCAGACTTCCACCCCTATTCTCAAGCTAAATGACCAAAGCATCTCTGACCCCATCAAAGTTGCAGAGAAACCCTAAACAACTTTTTACTACATATGCCCTTCCTGACCAGTCCTCTCCACCACCTCCAGGTCACTGCTTGCTCCCCCAAAGCCTGCCCAAAACACTTGCATCCTTACTTCTACATTGCCTGAAGAAGTACTAAATGCCCTTTACTCTTTAAACATCATCAAATCCAGTCCACACGGCATCCACCCCAAGCTTCCACACATTTCAGCACCAGCTATAGCAGTTCCTCTCACATACCTACTAAATTTGTCATTCGAGTCTGGTAAGGTCTCCTAGCATGGAAATCAGCCTGTGTCATCCCTTTCCACAATGGTGGTGATTCCTAAGTCCCTGGAAACTACCATCCCATCTTCAGCCTCCCATCTCCTGCCAAGCTGCAAGAAGCTCTTGTCCAGACCAGACTAATTGATTTTCTCAGGTCCACAAATTACCTCTCCCTATACCAATCTTGGTTTAGGAAGCACCACTCAACAATATCTTCCCTCCTCCTTGTCACTGGACATATCCAGTCTGTCTCTGACCAAGGACAACTAACTGCTGCTATTTTTATTGATTTGGCTAAGGCCTTCAACTCTGTCTCTCACCCCCTGCTTCTTGACAAACTCATGGGAGCAGAACTCACCCCACAGTACAGTGGTTCAAATCCTACCTCAAAAATAAGCAGCAGTTAGGATGCAAACTTCACATTCCCCCATCTCCCCATTCTCACTGGTGTTTTCCAAGGGTTGAACCTAGGCCCAGTTTTATTCTCCCTTTTCATCAATGATCTCCCCACAGTCTGCACAAGG
Source organism: Neoceratodus forsteri (assembly GCA_016271365.2). NCBI lineage: Eukaryota > Metazoa > Chordata > Ceratodontiformes > Ceratodontidae > Neoceratodus > Neoceratodus forsteri. The sequence continues at coordinate 1,108,655,478 of CM028129.1, read as the reverse complement.
TCCCATATACATATGTATGCAGATGACACTATACTTTTCGCATCCGGCCCTGTTCTAAGTGACGTCCACTCTCTACTACAACACAACTACAACATGCAGTCTTGGTTTTGTGCAAACAATCTCAAAATAAATACCTCCAAAACTGTTTCCATGACCTTTGGGTCAGCCCAAAAACGGGAAGAACACCCAGGCCCCCTGTAATCACCACTCTGGATGGAAACACAGTAAACCCATCTCTTCCTATAAATACCTAAGAGTATGGCTAGACCCCCTGCTAAACTACTCAACCCACATAGATGCCATCAGTTTGAAGCTTTGCCCAAAGCTTGGTCTTCTTTACAGAAACCGTGACTCCCTTCCACTACCTGTTAGATACACACTGCTAACAAAAATTATCATTTCATTTTTGATTAAGCAGACATTGTGTATGACACTACCCCTTCCACCATGCTATCCAGACAGGACTCCTTATTCCACACTTTTTGCCATTTTGCAACAAATTCCCTTTTCAGTACATACCACTGCACGCTCCTTTCCTCTCTCGGGTTAGCACCCATCTCCTATCGCCATTTTTGCCACTCCATTTCTTTAATTTCCAAATTTTGGTTCAACCTACTGCCCCACTACCTGGCCGAGAAACTAACCTCTGCATCCTTTTCTCCTTACTCACTGCGCTCCAGGGACACCCACTCCTTCTCCCTCCCCAAACCATCCTCATCAGCTGGCAAATCTGCCTTCTCCTGCTGTCTCCCCTATCTATGGAACCAGCTTCCCCAGCCCCTCAGTAACTCACCCTCGGACAACTTTATTAAATCTCAACTTTGTCAACTCCCCTTCCCCAACTCTAAATGCAACTAGTCTGCTTTTAGCTAAATGAACATGGTTTAAACTTCAAAACCTCTGTACTGTATATTATTATATTCATGTAACTGATTGTAAATAACAGTATATATGCAACTAAATGTAAATAACTCCTTTGTACAAAATTATGTGATTGTATGTAATATTTTCCTGTATCTAGTCTATGTTTGTACAGTATATTGTTTGTAACTCCCTCCCCCCTCACCACTGGAATACACCTGGAAATGAGCCTTGGCTCAGTTTGCTTTTCACGGTTATCAAATGTTTAAATAAATAAAATAAATATCACCTGCTAAATCAAAACTAAAGATCATATAATGTATAGGTAGCCCTTAATACCCATTGAAATCAAACAGATTACAATCTTGTAATTCCACTGTTGTGATGTCAGAACCTTATAAACCCATCTCATCTACGTCATAGCAGTAGGTTTACAAAATGGAATGTCAGTGTAATTCAGTTCTACATACCCAGAATGTGATTGTTAGCCTCAGTACAGTATTCAAATAACATATAGGATAATGTATGGTCATCAATGGTTAACTGGTTTGTTAACCATTGAGAGGTTGCCAGGGTGACCACGTAAACCTCGAGAGCGAAGGTCGAGAGGTTTAGGTCGCCATGGCAACCTCGAGATGAGTTAACAAAACGGTTACCCATCGATGTACCATACATTATATTTTATAGTGTATGGTGCAATTTAGGTTTATACAAAAGAAAGCAGTTCCTCAAAGCAGTTTTTTTTTCATGTTGCCTGCTCCTTCACTTTTCACCGCTGCGGCCATTCCTAGGCCGTCCAATCCATTTGCGCACATGCCCAGACTGTTCTTGGTTGTTAACCCATCCATGTTACGTACATCGATAGGTTAACAACATCATGACGTCACATCAATGGTAAATCGTTGTTATAAAAAGGTGGATTTCTACCTATAACAATGTTCTACCATACATTATATAGAGAATACTGGATGGCCAACTATGCACAACCAGTGTGTTCTGCCACAGAGAGGTTCCGATTCCCACTGACCTCGAGGCGAAGCCGAGAGGTCCATGGGAATCAGAACCTCTCTGAGGCAGAACATACTGGTTGTGCATCGTTGCCCATCCAGTATTCTCTATATAATGTATGGTACTGTGTGAAATCTGTGTTTGTCGGTTATTTTGCTTTCAAAAATGAAACAGACTCATGCAGTCTCTAGAGGTTCTAGAATGCTGTTCTACCACAGTAGGGTAGATTTACATTCCATAACCTTTGAACTGTGGTACAATAAAATTTTGAAAGGGAGGGAGTTCTATACAGAACAACACTTCACTATACACTATATTCCAGTTGTCTCAGTTTACTGTTACTGAGTCTAGCAATCTCTATAAGAAAGGGTCCTACAAGAGCTTGCTAAGCTCAGGGTGGATAAGGCAATGGGACCTGATGGCATACATCCCAGGGTACTTAAGGAACTAAAGGTGGAACTAGCAGAGCCATTAGCAGAACTGTTTAGTGAATCTCTGAGCACAGAAGAGGTCCCAGAAGACTGGACAAGGGCTCATGTGATCCCGCTCCACAAGAGTGGTAGCAGGGAGGAGGCGGGGAACTACAGACCAGTCAGTCTTACCTCAGTAGTGGGCAAGATTATGGAGGCACCTTAAGGAAAGGATAGTGCAACACCTGGAATCCATAGGGCACAGGATCCAAGACAGCATGGGTTTACAAAGGAAGGTCCTGTCAAACTAATCTCATAGATTTCTTTGACTGGGTAACCAGAATGGTGGACCAAGGGGGAGTAGTTGATGTTGCCTGCCTTGACTTCAGCAAAGCTTTTGACACTGTTCCACATAGAAGATTGATAAATAAGCTGGGTAGGCTCGGGGTGGGTCAGAAGTTGGTCAACTGGGTGGCAAACTGGTTGACAGGTAGAAAACAGAGAGTGGTGGTAAATGGTATACAGTCAGAAGAGATGCAAGTCACAAGTGGGGTACCTCAGGGATCAGTCCTGGGGCCAGTCCTCTTCAACATCTTCATTAGTGACCTTGCAGATGGACTAGAGGGTAAGGCTTGTCTGTTTGCAGATGACACCAAGATCTGCAACAGAGTAGATGATTCAGATGGGTGGGCAGAATGAGAAGAGATCTGGATAAACTAGCAAAATGGTCAGAAGAGTGGCAACTGGGATTTAATGCAAAGAAGTGCAAAATCATGCACATAGGGAAGAGAACCCTGAAGCCACCTATAGGCTGGGAGGAGTTGCTAGCAGTCACAAGGAAGAAAGAGACTTGGGCATCATCATAACTGATGACCTGAAATCATCAAGCAGACCTCTAAAGCAGTAGGTAAGGCTAGGGGGTTAGGGTGTATTAGTAGGGGGTATCAAGTCGTAAGAGAGGGAGGGCATAATCCTCTTTACAAGACACACTGGTTAGGCCTCATCTGGAGTACTATGACAGTATTGGAGGCCACACCTTCACAAGGACATTAACCAAATTGAGGCAGTCTAGAGAAGGGCAACCAAAATGGTGCAGGGACTGCATCAGAAGACATATGAGGACAGATTAACAGAGCTCAATATATACCCTTGAGCAAAGGAGGGAGAGAGTGATATGATCAAGACATTCAAACACCTTAAGGGCATTAACAAGGTGAAAGAGTCTAACATGTTTAAATATAAGAAAAATAGCAGGACAAGAGGACACAGCATGAGATTAGAGGGGGGCCAATTAAGGGGGAATGTGAGGAAATTCTTTTTCACAGAAAGGGTGGTGGATGCATGGAATGGCTTACCACAAGAAGTGGTGGCTATGAATACAGTGCAGGGTTTCAAACAGGCATGGGATAGGCATAAGGGAGCAATACAAATGACTATGAATAGATAGGCCACTGACAGAGCAAAGGCCGATGGCACATTTATAAGGTAGAAAAAGAAATGGGCAGACTGGATGGGCCTTGAGGTCCTTATCTGCCGTCAACTTCTATGTTTCTATGTCTATGTTTCTATATATCTGATAGAGATTTTAACTCGGGTGCTATTTTGGCCCGCTGTCATTCATTCCATGTATCCTAATAAACTGTTTTCCTACACAATCATGTGGCTGTAGTGCAGATTCATTAATAAGGTAAGGCTAAATTACTTGTGTTCGGGAGGGGGTAACTTCTTATGTCGAGCCCATACACTATAAATGAGAACGCCTGATGTACAGGTGATAACCATCTCTCGTGGTTGCTAGGGCAATGGTAAACCTTTTGAGCTGCACTCTCAAGGTTTACTGATGCCCTAGCAACCACTCAAGGTGAATATACCACAGTTATCACCTGTACATCAGGCATTATCCTCTATATGTTATGAAAAATCACATATTTTAAAACATTTACAATATTGTAGTGGAAAAAGTTTTACTACTCAATAAAAATCTGAAAACAGATGTGCAGTTTCCCATTGAAATACACTGCCAGCCTTGTCAGTAAGGTTTTCTGATGTTATAATGCAAGGATTCCATTGGGATCGTTTTTACTACATGTTGGCAAAATAAAAATAAAATTATGAAAAAGTAAGTAAAGAAACAAATAAAAGCAAACAAAATGATTAAAAAGGCATCTCAAGGCTCCAAATCTTCATACTTTAAGATACTGTATACACCTATACTAAGCACGTAGGGCAGGATTCACAAAAGGGATGCACTGGCGCATCCTCAACTTGCGCACAGTCGTAATTCAGCAAGGGCACTGATGTGCTGGCGCATCATAGATGCACCGAACACCACCCATAATGTTATGCAGTGCATCTGGAGGGGTGGTGCAGGGGGCATGCCCGTGCATATGGTGTGCATCCCAATTCACAATCCACCGTGGAGATGCATCTCCGGAGCAAGTCCGGAGATGAGCCTCCAAAAGATAAGTCTACAACAAGTAGACTTAAGTAGGTGTCCACCCACAGACAGGCTGCTGTACTGCAGACAGCAGCATGGCAGCCTGCCTACCCTGGCAGTCCAGCACACCCCTACCCATAGCCCTGTAGCTGCTGCACAACTGGCACTGTAGCCCTGGTGATATAGTGGACCCCCCCGGCCGTAGCCTCATTAATGCTATACTGCATGCCAAGATGCCTTGGGAGTCCAGTGGTACCCCCACCCTGCCTTGTCCCCATAAGGCATAAATCCATCCACAAGCCTGGTAGTCCAGTAGAACCCTCTCCCACCCTTCCCTGGCCCGATCGCAGTCCAAATTGAATCCACACAGTATCCCTGGTGGTCCAGTCATCCCCTTCCCCGCCTGAATCCCTGAAGTAAAAGTACCCAGTAACAACCCTGGTAGGCCAGTGGCACCCCCCTCCCTGCCTGCATCCCCAGTAATATGGACCTAAATGTGGCAATAATCCTGGTGGTCCAGTAGAACCCCCTTCCCTGCCTGCAGCACTGGTAAAATGGAAAGATATGTGGTGAAATCCCTGGTGGTGTAGTAGAACCCCCTTTCTGCCTCGACCCAATTGCAACACTGACAGTAGTCTCGAAGTCTCCCTGGTGTTCCAGCGGACCCTCCACCCCCCACACATTCAGGCACCCCCACCCCACACCGTTCATCCCATCCCAGCATGTTTCCAACATCAGCAGGCAGCTCAACCCACCCACATACCGCCACGGCTGTCCGCCAATAAAGCAAAGTTGAGAATGACAAAGTACAGTACACACTGCAAGCCCATTGGCCGACAGGGTCCACCAATGGGCTTCCAGGCGTACAGTAGCTGTCATTCGCAGAAAGCTCTATTGGTGGGCAGCCATGGCAGTATGTGGGTGGGCTGAGCTGCCCGCTGATGTTGGGAACATGCTGGGATGAGGGAGGCGGGGTGGGAGGGTGGGGTGTCTGAGTGGGTGGGTGGTCCGCTGGACCACCAGGGAGACTTCAAGACTACTGTCGGTGTTGCAGTCAAGTTGGGGCAGGGAGGAGAGTTCTACTACACCAGGGATATTGCCACATTTCAGTCCATATTACCGGGGATGTAGGCAGGGAGGCGGTTGCCACTGAACTACTGGGGATGTTACCGGGTACTGTTACTTCGGGGATTCAGGTGGGGGGACCACTGGACCACCAGGGATACTGTGTGGTTTCAACTCAGAATGTGATCAGGCCGGGGAAAGGTGGGGGTGTACCAAGACTACTTGGGGCTTTGTGTGTGACACACAGCCCTTGCAGGGCACCTGGCACACTCTGCCAGGTGCATCCCTGCAAGACTCATGCAAATGGGGCCATAATGACATGCAAATGGACCATTTGCACCTTGCATGCCTAATGGCCCCATTTGTGTGTTCGTGGCTGTGAATGGCAACATTGGACATAGTGCATCTGGAGATGCACTGCCCCCATTGATTTCCCTGTCTGACCAGGGGGTTGTACCGGCTTATCCCGGGTTGGGCACAGTGTGGTATTCACAGAGGGGATGTGCTGGGAGCATCCCCATGGTATCTTCTGTGAATACCATGTTTCAGGCATGGCACATCTTTTTTTGCGCTGGGGCAGCTGAGATGCACTGTGCGCAAATGCTTTGTGAACCCTGCCCCAACTCTTTAAAGGCACTTGGTGCAGACAGCTTGTATCTAACAACACCCTTGAGCCATGAAACTATTTGTATTTATTTATTTTGCCAGAAAAAGGCTCCGTTGAGCAAGCTCATATACAAGGAGGTCCTGGGTAGGACAGCATACAAAAGTCATGAAACAATAATGCTGGTACAAGGTAATACATGAATGCAGAGGAATAGCATACAGAAATACAGTCATATGAATAGTAAAATAACAGCAAACTAATTGTACAATACAATTTGTAGTAAGTAAAGTACAAACATTCAAACAGTTTCCCCCTATAATTACATACCCTGGCATGTCTTAAGGCAAGGCAAATTTTATTTATATAGTACCCTATCCAGAGGCTCAGAGCACTTTACAGTAGAAACACCCCCAAGAACTAAGATCAAAATTGTAAATAAAACTAAAGGCTTTTTCCAAAAGAAATTTTTTAGTGAGGGTTTAAAGGCCTCCACCAAACTAGCTGCACATATATATGGTGGAAAAGAATTCCACAAAGATGGTGCAGAAGTACCAAAAGCTCTGTCACCCGATCTCTTAAGGCAAGAGGAGGGTACAAAAAGCAAGCCAGCCTCAGCGGAGCATAGGGGGATGATAGAACAATATGGCACCAGGAGTTCTTTGAGGTAGTCAGGTCCCCAACCAAGAAGGGCCTTGTAAGTTAACAAACTTATCTTGATGGTGATGTGCGAACTCACAGGCAGCCAGTGCAGATCGAGCAGAACAGGAGTGACATGATCCCTCAAAGTGGCATCAGTCAACATCCTGCCTACAGCATTCTGCACTAGCTGCAGTCACTGCACCAATCCTCCAGACAGCCCTAGGTACAGAGAGTTGCAGTAATCAAGTCTGCTGGTGACAAAGGTATGGATGATTGTGGCCAGATCATCAGGCACCAAGAATGGCCGGATCCTGGCGATGTTCTGGAGATGGAGAAACCCAGATCGAACAATCGATGACACCTGTTGTTCAAAGGTTAGTCAGTCATCTAGAAAAATGCCAAGATCTTTAACTGCACTTAGCACCAACAGTTGACTGTCCACAAACTACTGGGGCGAGCAACTTCCCATTAGTGGAGACACTTCCATGACCCAACTTGATCACCATAACCTCTGTCTTGCCAGAATTGAGACATAAGCATTTAGCAGACATCCAGTCATTAACTGTCTCAGCGTACCTGAGGCAGAGAGGTCACCTGGAGCACAAGACAGGTACAACTGGGTGTCATTCACATAGCAGTGAAAACCCAGATTGTATGGCCTAATAGGTTCTCCCAGCAGCAGCATATACATGGAGAACAACAAGGGGGCCAACAAATACCCCTGCGGAACACCAAAAGGCAGAGTGAAAAGTCCAGAGGAAAAATTCCCAAGGACAAAGCGCTGCAATCATTCTGTTAAATATGAGCTAAACCAGTGAAGAACTGTGCCAGTAGCACCCACACAGTTCTGCAGACAATCCAATAACACCCCATGATCTACCATTTCAAAAGCTGAGGATCGATCCAAGAGCACCAAGATGGTAGATTGCGCTCAGTCCCTCACCATGAAGAGATCATGTGCTACCCTAACCAAAGCCATCTCAGTGCTGTGCTGGGGCCAAAAACCCGATTGGAGAGGTTCAAAGATGGACAAACTCTAGTCTCCAAATGCTCAGCTACCTGGTCAAACACCACCTTCTCAATAACCTTCTCCACAAAGGTAAGATTAGAGATAGGCCTATAGTTCAAGAGAACATCAGGGTCTAAAGTTAACTTTTTAAGGAGGGGTCTCACCACAGCCTCTTTCAAAGCCATAGGAGAGACACCCCCACTTAAAGACCCATTTATGATCTCCATGAACATTGGACCCAGGAAATCCAAGCAGCTGATGGCAAGCCATATGGGGCCTGGGTCCAGGGCACAGCTGGTAGGATGCATGCTTATAAGCACAGGACCTCAACCTCTAAATAAAGCCTGCTGAAACTCACACCAGCTCAGCAAAGGATCTTCACCAACAGGTCGATCACCTCCAATAAAAGCTGGACCAGAGGAGACAATACTCGTCTTGATAGAAGACACCTTGTCGGCAAAGAAATGCCCAAACTGCTTGCACTTTTCTTTGGCAAATGCTGTCCTGGACTGCAGACAGGAGGGATTCAACCATCAACAGTGTGGAAGAGTGCAGCTAGGCAATTTCCTGCTGCAGCAACCAACCGAGACAAAAATTCAGTCTTCTTAAGATTGATTGCCTGCTGATACTCCAAGTAATGGAGCCTCAGTGCCACCTTGTCCTCTTCAGAGTGAGACCTCTTCCAGACATGCTCCATAATATGCCCCTTAGTCTTCAACTGATGCAGCTCAACACGGTACCACAGTGAGCAACGTCAGGCAGTCAAGGAACGAACATGGAAAAGTGCAATCAGGTCCAGGGCCTTGGTTAAGGCTGTATTTTAAGCCTCAACACCAGCCTCTGAAAACTGAGCTCGGGCTAACAACAAGCTCGAGAAATCCAGTGATTCCTAGAAGTGGCAAGGCTCCTTTGCATACACAGTGGCACGCCTCAGGAAGTGTGGCATGATGCAACACCAAGTGCTTTACACATCTAAAAAGTGCCATTATCATACAATTGTGCACACCATGGAGTGATTTACAGTGATAATAAAATGGTTCCACTGATTGACCTGTGCTGTTGAGCTAGAATAACACATGGTTATCTGAGCATATCTGACCAATCACAGGTCTTGGGTTCTCTTACCCATTGAATAATCTCCTGAATAACATCCTGGCAAATTTACCTTTAAAGGACAAGGATAATGTGTCGCTGCATAAAGCCTTATTTTTAAAGAACAGAATGATTGGATTTCAGTTTTATTTCAAATTGTTGTGTAACTTGGCTCTGCAGATACTAAATTAGACTTTATTTTTACTGATGATTAAGTCATTGTTTAAAACAGTTTCAAATAAAAAAAAATACTTTTGTAGCTACCCTGTCCTGCCAGCATGAATGGCAAACCACAGAGCTTACTGATTTAGTGGAGCCTCTGACAGCCACTGAGGGCCTATTACTGGGTGCTAGTAGATGTGATGACGATTGCAGAGTAACAGAAGATACAAGTGTGCCTTCAGGGCACCCCTGCCTCTGATTGCTTGTCAGCCTGCTTGAGGAAGCAGGGACCCCCTCACTAGAAGCAGTGGTCTGTGGATCCAGTGTATGTGAGAACAACAGAATTCATTGTCTCATCATCTGGTAGCCTCCAGGGACAGACCCCAGGACAGTGGTGAAGACGCTGGAGATTTGGAGTCTAAAGGCCAGTTAGTGTAAGTAGATCATCATTAATTCTGATGCGAGTGTAAGGAACATATGGAGAATCCTTAGGGGCTGCCTGTCATGGGAAGTCCCTGGCAACCCTGCACTTGGAGGATCTCACCCAAGCAGGCATTACCCCTTGGGTGACAATTTGAGTCCTGTGCCTGAGAGATGCTGCCAGTTATGCTGAAGATGGTGAGAGCACTGGTGAAAGATGTTAAGCTCCAAATACAGGTAGATATGCCTACTATTTTATGGGTAATCCCAAGCTGGAATACATATTGGAGATGCTGCCTCTGGCAGAGGTTCTGAGATTTCCAGCTGCTGTCAGAGGGCAGGATGAGGTATGCACAATCATTCTGATGCCCAACACACCATCCAGGGAGAGTAGGGACCTGGTTAATGAGAGGCAAGAGAGCCATAGTGGCCATTAGCCAGTTATGTCTCTGTGAAAGTCCCCACATCAGTGCTGCCTCCTTCGCACCAGTTGATCTGATGTCAAGGTGTCATGTAGTATGTGTGAAAATTAAGATAATCCGAAATGTATACTTAGCAAGGTGGGAGTTCTGGTAAATTCAGAAAGCAGAGTAGAAAGGCTCTGACCTGAAGCATAATCTAACCACTGGTAAATTCTAAGGAATAATAGGAGTCATACACTCCATATTAAAGAAGCGCAGAGAACAACCTTTCTGTAAGGGATCCTAGTATTGTGACTTATGTCTGGCATCAGACTCTTGCCTGTTTTTGACCAGGAGAGCGTTTCAGAGACGGTGTTGCCATGTGTGCAACTGTAAACATAGAACCTCGGTTATCTGGACCAGCTGGGGATGTGGGATTTGTCCAGATAATTGATCATCCAGATAATTGAGGTTTGTCTGTATGAGGTAACATAGAAAGGTACATAGAAACATAGACTTTGACAGCAGATAAGGACTGCTTGGCCCACCTAGTCTGCCCATTGTTTGGGACTGGGTCGCTAGTCCATACAAATGAATAATCAGGATAATTGGTGTCCAGATAATAAAGGTTTGACTGACTGTAGTAAACATGACAAGAATCCGTCACACATCAGAGTGATTTATTTTTGTCCTGACATAACTGGTACTGAGTGAAACTCACCTAACATGAACAAGGAAAAGAAAGGAGGACACCATAAATAAGTAAAAGTTAAAGTGGCTGTTTCCCGGGCCGAAACTGTGGTACTGTCTAGTGTCTGCACATTGCTTGCTCTTTGCTTGTTACCTGCTGCATTCCTCTAAACAGATGCTTGTAGTTTGCCTCAAAGTGCACATATAGAGCAGAAAGTGTGCATACTAAGTAACTTGACAAAATATATCAGAAATATAGGCACTACAGGCATGAAACTGCACCATTGAAGAAATACACTATGCCTGTTTTAGGCCTGGTGCCTGTACAGGCAGAATACAGTAGCTACAGCCACGAAGCAGGGCCTGTTTTGTGCCTGCTCAGATATTGAGCAGGCTTGATTTCCTACTTCAGGCATAAAACAGTAGAGAAAAGGTACAAAACAGGCTATAGAGCAGAGTTTGTACAGTGGAGGCCTCCAGTGAGCAGTTACCACCTATCTCTAGACAGGGAGGGTACTCCAATGGCCCCACCCACCAGCCAGGTTTCTGCCCAGTGTGCAAATAGGAGTTAGCATGCATATGGCATCGGCCCTCAGTTAACTGTTTATACCAGCACCCTTAGCTGAAGGAGGTCCCAAGACTGTGTCACCTAGTCCCATGAGGAGGAGGAGGAGTAGTGTGATGGTGGCAGAGGTGTTTACACTTTATATTAAAGGAGCTCAAAAACAACTTGCTAAGAGCAGTATATTTATAGCCTGCAATAATGGGTTTAAAAAGTTTCCCCCTGTACTCTCTCTTTTAGAAACCCATGCATAATGACAAGATGGCAGCTTGATTTATGACACTCTTCTGTGTACCGACCCTGTAGAAGCTCAGTAGAAAAATGATACGGAAAATGACTTAACGAGTTACGCTTTGTCGGAAAAGGCAATAATGATTCATTCTGAGAGTGGCCTTTTTTTCCTCTCCTCGCTTTCTAAAAGCGGATACATGAGCCGCAAGTTAAAACATTTCCTTTTGTGTGAGTGAATGAGTGCACTGTGCAGGCTGACAGCCTAAATTGCAGGTAATGGCTCTGAGTGTAAGATGCCATCAGGCTGAGTTGTTCTGAATATTTAAAGGAGAAATAGAGAGCAAGCAACAGAGTGAGAGAGAGAAAGAGAGCTACTTTGCTTTTATCAGTAATTCCTTGATCACACACAAAAAGAAAACCTTCATTCATCTGGGAATGCAGAGACACTTAATTGGGAATTTGTTCTACCTGTCCTTCAAACACATAAAAGGAATTATAATTTCTTGTGAACTCGTTCTGTGTCAGGAACTCTCAATTTGTTGGTTTTTGGCATCTCATTTTCAAAATGGTTTTACAATTTGCAAACTTAAGGTTTGCAAATGAGGTGATTACCATTTTATTTACTAGTTCAGTTTTCTTTCTTTCTTTCTTTCTTTCTTTCTTTCTTTCTTTCTTTCTTTCTTTCCTTCTTAGTTCAGTCGGGTAGCTGTTGAACCACTGAACTATGAAACAAGAGATAACAGGTTTGAATCCAGCCACAGTCATTAGTTTATTATGGCCCTGTACACACCAGAGAAGCTAAAACAGTTTGAGCTAATTAAACCATTTTAGCACTTGTAACCTCCCCAAGGCTAAGGCTTACCTTCTGAGACCCCAGAGACTCAAGGATGGTCCACCCACGATGCTTGCTTCCTCCGGCTGGAACTGGTGCTGGAGGTCATGAGAAGAGGATATGTTATTTGCACTGTTGTGCTTTTATTGTATGCTGCCAACAAAAGGGGCATTCCTGAACCCAAAGACAAACCAGAGGAATAACCGATGTCATAACTGCAAATCAGATGTATTTCAGCTGGATTAAATGTTTTAAAAAGTTAAAGTGGTAGAGAGCAGTCAAGAAACTTGTGTGCAGCCAGCAGCAGGCATTGTCAAAAAATATAAACAGGTGAACATTGCCATCTTATTGACCCTTGACCCCTGTGATATCAACCAAATGGAATGCAAAGGGTCCTGGTAAAAACTCAGGCATTTTAGAGGAACAGCAATAGAGTGTAGGCATCCTTTCCAGATACTGAGGAGGGAGCCAGATTGTGAGTACATACGAAAATGCCAGCAGAAACAGGCATCATGGTCTATCCAGTCTGCTTGAGTGCACAGCTAGCACCTTATAATGCTGCTGCCACTCCCTTCCCCCAATCCTATTACCCCTTCCCCTATCCCAACCCCTCTTGAAACTGTCTACCACCTTGCAGGCCACTACCTCACCCAGCAAGGAGTTCCACTTGTTCACCACTCTTTACGTGAAAAAATATCTCCTCATCTCTCTCCTCAATCTACCCCCCTTCAATCTCAGTTGGTGTCCTCTCAGGAACCTTCCCTTTCTCCTCTGGAAAATCCTCTCTGTATTAGTCTTGTTTATTCCCTTCAGGTACTTATAGGTCTCAATCATATCTCCCCTGTCCCTCCTGTCTTCCAGAGAGTTCATATTCAACACCCCAGCCTTTCCTTGTATGGCTTGCCCTCCAAACCCTTTATCATTTGTGTAGCTCTCACTGTACCCCCTCCAACAGTCTGATGTCCTTCTTCAGGAACAGGCACCAGTATTGCACGCAGTACTCCATGTGGATCCTGACCAGTGACCTCTAGAGGGGCAGGATAACCTCCCTACTTCTGGAGGAGATTCCTCTAGCTATACACCCAGCATTTTGTTGGCTATTGCCGCCGTCCCTCTGCATTGAACAGAGTTGTTCATGCTCACTGTTACGATCACCCCTAGGTCCTCTTCTGTGGAGCAACCCAACTGAACCCCATTTAACATACTAACATACTAAAATGCCAGCAGAATAGCCTAACAGTCTTTTGAGTCTGCTCGATTTTCAGCACCCGCACTAAGGGCCAATTTTGATATCCTCCCCTACCCCTTGGGTTATACAGTCCCCAGTCGCAGATTTACCAGCTGCATTGGACCTAGTTATATTTACCCTTCCCCTGTACCTGTCCCATCCCCTCTTAAATCTGGCTACAGTCTCTGCCTCTACCAGCTCCCTGGGCAGCACGGTCCATGGCTCCACCACCCTTTCAGTGAAAAAACACCTCCTCCTCTTCCCTTTGAGCCTGCCCCCTTCCAGCTTACACCCATTTCCTCTCATTGTCCCCTCCTCCTTCCTTTGGAGCACTCTGACTGGGCCCCCCTTATTGATCCCTTTTATGTACTTAAAGACCTCTATCATGTCCCCCGTCCCTCCTCTCCTCCAGGGTGTACATGTCAAGCTCCCTGAACCTCTCCTCATAGGTCCTCTCCCCCATGCCCCATATCATTTTGGTTGCCCTCCTATGGACCCTCTCTAGGACTGTGACATCCCTCTTTAAATGTGATCTCCAAAACTGCACACAATACGCAAGGTGTGGCCTAACCAAGCAGGTGTACAGGGGTAAGATCACTTCTGCCTTTCTGTAGGCAATCCCCCTGGCGGTGCATCCCAGCATCCTATTTGCCCTTGCCACTGCCCTCCTACAGGTCTCTGAGTTGTTCATTCAGATATCTACCACTACCCCCAGGTCCCTCTCACCCTCTGTAACTTGAATTTTGTCTCCTCCCAGGGTATACCCCTGGCCTGGATTTCTGACTCCCAGGTGCGGAATCTTGCACTTCTCCACACTGAATTTTAGTTTCCATTTTCCTGACCACCTTTCCAGAGCCTCCAGATCCTCCTGCAAGGCCACCCACCCCTCCTTCTCATCCACCACTGCATCCAGCTTTGAGTTGTCTGCAAAGAGACTCATTTCACTCCTGATCCCCTCCCTTATGTCTGAGACATAGGCGTTGAATAGGAGTGGCCCCAGCACTGACCCCTGGGGCACCGCACAAGTAACCCACCTTGGGATGATGCTAGCCCCCCCAACCACCACCCTCTGAGTATGCTCAGAGAGCCAATTTCCTATCCATCTTAACAACTGTCCCCCTACCCTCATTTCCTTCAGTTCAGCCAGCAGGCCATTGTGGGGTACCGAATCAAACACCTTGCTGAAGTCCAGAAAGAGGATGTCCACCAGCCTATCTCGGTCCAGAGCCCTTGTCACCCAGTCATAGAACTCCACAAGGTTAGTCTGACAGGATCTTCCTGGGACAAAGCCATGCTGCCTATTGTAAAAAATACCCATTTTGCTCCAGTAACCCCTCCCCAGCCTATCCTTGATGATACCCTCCATCACATTGCCGACCACCAACATCAGGCTAATGGGTCTGTAATTTCCCACCTCTGCTCTTGACCCCCCCCTTGTGGATCAGCGTGACATGGGTCACCCTCCAGTCTTGGAGCACCCATCCAGTCCTCAGGGAGATGTTGAAGAGCTCCTCCAGGGGGACTGCCAGGACATCCGCCAGTTCCCTCAGCACCCTGGGATGTATCTCATCTGGTCCAGGTGCTTTCTCCATCCAGACCTGAGGGCTTCCCTTACTCTCTCTACCAGGATTTCAGCCTCTACCTCCTTCCCCATTGCACTCTGTACTGCTGGCCCCCCACCTGTCTGTGGTGGCCACTCCCTTTCCTCAGAGCTGTCAGGGCCCCTGATCTCTACTGGTCCCATCCCTTCCTCCGGTTTGAACCTGCTCCCCTGGCAAGACGTAGCCCCTTCATCCCCCTTCCCGGTAAAAACTGATGCAAAGTACTCAATTAGGACCTCTGCCTTTTCCCCTACCTTCTGTGCCCAATCCTCCCCTATCCTTATCTTGCTGATCTGTCCCCTTACTTTCCTTTTCTCCCCCTATGTATCTAAAGAACCCCTTGTCCCTCCTCTGGATCCCTCTGACCAAGGACTGCTCCTTTTTCACCATAGCTGCTCTCACCAACCTGGTGACTCTTTTGGCTGTCCGCTCATCCTTGCCCTGATCCCTTTCACTCCTTGAGTGCTTGAAGTACCTACAGGCTGCCTTCTTGTCCCTCATCACTTCTTGAACCTCCCAGGTCCACCAGCAGGGTTTTCTGACCTTACCAAACTTGCGCCTTTCCCTTGCGCAGGATGTGGTAACCTCCTGTATTCCCCTCCTAATGATCTCACACCTGCTATCAGCATCCATATCTGGCCTTATCCTGTCCAAATGATCTTTAAGGATCCGTCCCATCTCCTTGAAGTCTGCACCCCTAAAGTCGGTTACTACCATCCTTGTTTGGCTTTCCTCCCCCCCAGGTCCAGGAAGAACCAGACTGTGGTGAGATCACTCCCTGTTAATGGGTCCCTCACCTCTAGGCCCCTAATCTGATCACTGTCTGCCAGGACCACGTCCAGTGTCTGGGCCTCCCTGGTTGGCTCACCCACCTTCTGGGTCAGAAATGCATCCTGGAAAACATCCAGCAGCCTCTGCTCCCTGGCCACTGGTGACGACACAGTCTCCCAGTCTGTTCCCGGCATGTTGAAGTCCCCCATTACTACGACCCTTCCCTTTCCCAAACTACAGTGTCCCTCGAGATTTGCCACCAAACTTTCTTCCAGAGCCTCCGCCAGTGCAGGTGGTCTGTATACCACTCCGACCTTTACTCCCTTACCCCCCGTGTCAGCAGGGTGACCCAAATAGCCTCCATGTTCTCCCCAGCCTTTTCTACCCCTCTAATATCAATGCCATTTCTGACTAACAGTGCTGCACCACCACCCTTCCCTCCCCCGTATCCTTTCTGAACATAGTGTAGCCCTCCAGATTTAGGTCCCACTCATGCCC
Organism: Neoceratodus forsteri; assembly: GCA_016271365.2. Classification (NCBI taxonomy): domain Eukaryota; kingdom Metazoa; phylum Chordata; order Ceratodontiformes; family Ceratodontidae; genus Neoceratodus; species Neoceratodus forsteri. The sequence continues at coordinate 1,108,638,954 of CM028129.1, read as the reverse complement.
TTGGGTGGCCTAGGTCTCAGTGACTGCTGCCAAATCCACCACCCCCTCAACTAGCATTGCCTGGAGCTCAGGCATCGTGTTTCCTAAGCTCCTGACATTTATGAGGACCACCCTCCACCCCTTCTCCCTCCTCTTCTTTCCTCCCCTTGAACTTCTGTTTATCAGCTCCTGTACCCTACCTGGTGATCTATTTCCATATCTCCCTAGCCCCCTAGAGGAGTTGAGACCTTGTCCTTCTTTTATCATACCTGCTGGCACTGCCCCTTTTTTGATCCCTCCCCCTTTCACAAGTTTAAATCCCACCTTTCATTGATGAAAGCAGCTAGTTTGAGCTTTATAATTTCCTTCCCCTCCAAATTTAGGTGGAGCCTTTCCTTAGTGTACAGCCCCTTATCCTCCCAGGTCTCCCCCCAGTCCCTCACCAGGTCATACCCGAATTCCCCACACCACTCCCTAAGCCACTGATCTGTCTCCTTAATCTTCTTCTTGTTTTACCCATTAGCTCTTGACACCGGCAGAATTTACAAAAAGGAGATCTTACAGCCTATGGGAAAGTCTTACCTTGGCCAACTCCCAGAACCTTGCCTGAATTTCTAATTCACTAATTCCATTTATGTCATTTGTCCCTAAGTGCACTCATATGTCTGGGGTCCCCCCACACTCCCTTGCCAGTGAATATAACTCATGTTTGGCCTTGTGCACTGTCAGGCCTGGGTGGCATTTGGCTCTGATCAGACAGGTTTTACCCTCCCCCTGCCCCTCCCACTGGACGCCTCTGATCATGGAGTCCTCTAACAACAGTACTCTAGCCTCCCCCTTGCCTACATGTTCACCCCTCAGGTTTCCCCTCCTTACATGCCTCTCCTCATCCCTAGGTCCAGTTTCTCTCCCCAACCAGCTCCTCGTACCTCCCACAATCTGGGTGTCAAAGGTATCCCCTTCCCTATTGTCCCTGGTCACTCCCTCTACTCGTGTCCTGGTCCTCTTCATCCTCCCCACCTCAGTATGTTTCTCTGTATCTCTATTCCCACTCCTGACTAATCCATCCACCCTATCCGTTTGCCTATTTTGCTTCCTGCTCTCTATCATCCCATTTAAGTCCTGCACTTTCCTGCCTTTTGTGCCCCCCCCACATTCTGTACCCACAGTCTCCTCCTTGTTTACCTGATCCTCCTTTTTCTTCTCCCCCCTACTCCTCTACCCTTTTTCTTCTCCCCCTACTCCTCTACCCTCATCCAAGTACCCCCCCATTGTTCCCCTTCTTCAGTCCCTGCCTCTTGCCCCCTTCACTCTTCCTATCCATCCCTGCCTCAGCTTCACCAGCAACATCATCATCATTAACATCCTCCCCCTGCTCCCATCTTCTACCAATGGGCGTAGCAGGTTAAAATGACTTGTGAGCCTTAGCCTGTCCCCCAATGCCCCTCCTTCCGTACCACCCCTCTTGGTTCCCTCTGGACACCCCCAGTCTCTTTCCTACTGATGTGAACAAGTCCACCTTCCATAGCATCTCCCCTCCTGTTGGATGAAACTTGTCCTGGTCTTGCACCAACACTTCCCAGTTGTCTCTCATTGCTCTTCCCATTTTCTTTCATTGCCCGCCCCAACGCCCCCAGTTGCATCCTTAGCCAGTTTACCACTCCCCTGATCTGCAAAAGCTGCCTGCAGAGTGGGCAACCTCCCTCCCTGCAGGCCCAGTTTAGTATTATCACCGCCCCACAGTCCGTGCAGCCTACACTCCTTCCCAATATGCCTGCCCTAGTGGCTGGAGGCCATCCAAATTGTCCTTCTCTATAAACATTGGGATGTTCCCCCTTGGCCTGGTCTCTTCCCCCTGGGGAACTACCCCTCACCCATCTCCAAGTAGCCATACTGGGGTAGTATAAGATCAAGAAGTACAGCCCCTTACAGTTTTAACAGATAAAACACAGCCCTCTTAACCAGTTCCTAATCTAGATAAACAATTTCACAACTAAACAGTTCTAAGAGATTTTAACAGCTTACTACAGCATTTAGCAACTAAACAGTTCTAATAGTTCTAACAGTTTACAACAGTGTTCATAAAGTATACTTAGCATTGTTTTACCCCTCAGTTAGTATAATGTTGTGCTCTAGCCATCATATAGTATATTTTTGCTCCATTGCACCCCCTAGCTTCCTATAATATCGCAGCCCCACTTGCAATCACATGATTTTCCTTACTCACCCAAGGATAATACAGTTATATTAAAGTAGAAGTCCAAGCCCTGATTTGTCCACCTCCAGAGAACCCCTCCCCTTACCAGCCCATACAGGCTATTTAAGAAGCTGGTGGTGGTGGTGGTGCAGGGTTGATGGGCAGGAGAAAATTCAAATGTTCAGTCCCTGAGGGCCGATGAGATACCTCTCGCTGCTGTCTCTCTACCCGCTCTCCGGCACTGCTGCAGGCCACCAGTTAAATAGGGCTGCAAGCCTGCAGTGTTTGGCACCAAAAATAAATTCAAATGTTCAGTCCCTGAGCTACGATGAGCTCCCTCTCACTGCTCTCTCTCCCTGCTCTCCAGCGCTGCTGCAGGCCACTTGTTAAATAGGGCAGCAAGCCTGCATCATTTGGCACTGAAAATAAATTCAAATGTTCAGTCCCTGACCTCCAATGAGCTCCCTCTCACTGCTCTCCCTGCCCTGGTTTCGGGCTCTGAAGTGCAGATCCTTGCACTTCTTGGCATTGAACCCCAGCTGCCATTTATCTGTTCACTCCTGCAGCTTATTCAGGCCCTCCTGCAACCCCTTCCCCTCCCTGTGTCATCCACTACAGCTCCCATCTTGATATCATCTGTGAGCAGACTGATTTTGCTCTGGATCCCATTTGAGATATCTGCAATGAGAATCCCGAACAGTACTGGTCCCAGCATGGATCCCTGTGGTACCCCACTCATCACTGCTCTCAGTGATGAGAGTCCCCCCCCCCACCAGCCTTTGCTGTCTCCCCCTCTGTCAGTTCCTGATCCAGGTCACCATTTTTGGTCCTGCCCCCACATATCCAACTTCCCCCCCAATCTCCCATGCGGCACTGAATCAAAGGCCTTACTGAAGTCCAAATACAGGATGTGCACAGCATGGCTCTTGTCCAGTTCCCGTGTCACCCAGTCATAGAACTGCACCAGGTTTGTCTGACACAATCTGTTGCTGGTTGTCCTGTATACCGTTCACCTCCAAGAAGCTCATGAGCCTCTCCTTTAGGATGGTCTCCATGAGTTTGCCCATAATCGAGGTGAGACTCACTGGCCTGTAGTTCCCTGGTTCATCCTTTGGCCCACTTTTATGGATGGGCATCACATGGGCCATCCTCCAGTCCTGTGGTACACATCCTGTGTCTAGATGAACAAGTCTGCCAGTGGCCCTGCAAGGACCTCTGCCAGCTCCCTCAGTACTCTAGGGTGAATGCCATCTGGCCCAGGCGCTTTGTCCACTCTTAATAACCTTAACCCTTCCATCACCCTGCCCTCTGTAATCCCTACATCTGTCAGCCTCTCCCCCCTTACCTACCCCCACTTGCCTGAGGTATTTGCCTCCGTCTCCTGAGTGAACACAGAGCACAAATACTCATTCAGTGCCTATGCCTGCTCCACCCCCTTCTCTGCCCATCCCCCATCTTTCTTGATCCTTACAAGCTGGTCTTTGCTTCTCCATTTTTCACCGATGTAATGGAAGAAGTCTTTCTCCTCTTTTGATCCCCTGCGCCAGTCTCAGCTCTCCAGACTCTTTGCTCCCCCTAACCAGTCTGGTGACCTCCCTAGACTTTTCTATGTATACATCTTTATCTTCTCCCCTCCCCATTTTCCTATACTTCAGAAATGCCACCCTCTTGGGTCTCACCCCTTCTTTGACCTCTGGTGACAGCCAACTGGGTTTCTTTGCCCTGCCCTTCTTGTTTTTTTTTCCTAGTACAGGTCTCTGTTGCCTCCGCCAGCCCTCCCCTTATTATATTCCATTTCTGAACGGCATCCACGTGTTGTAGGATGTCTGCCAGGTGCTTGTTCAGAATTTCCCCCATCATCCTAAAGTCCACCCCCTAAACTCAACCACCCTTGTACCCGTGCCCCCTGTGTCCGTCCCCATGTTTAGTGTGAACCACACCAAGTAGTGATCACTCCCAGCAAGCACTTCCCTCACTTCCAGGTTCCTTACAGCATCCTCAATATCCAGTACAAGGTTCAAAGTCCTTTCCAGTTGTGTCAGCCCCTGTACCAGCTGTGTCAAGAAGCTGTGCTGAAAAGCTTCCAACAGGACCCCCTCTCTTGCACTCATGGTGGAAAGTGTGCTCCAATCTACCCCCGGTAGGTTGAAATCCTCCACCACCACCAGCATGCTTCCCTTCCTGCTCGCCCTTCAAATTTGATCTGCCAGTTCCAAGTCCAGGTCACAACCCTGTGATGGTGGCCTGTACACTGCCCCCATCCTCAGTGTCCTATTCCTCGCATCATGGAACTGCATCCTCAGAGCTTCTGTCCTCCTCTCCTCCCCTTCGTCTCTTATGCACTTAATCCCCTCCCTCACATAGATAGCCACCCCCCATTCCCCATGGCCCTATCATTTCTGAATAGCCAGTACCCTGGGATCATCATATCCCAGTCCTGGTACTGGGTGGCCCATGTTTCCATGATGGCCGCTATGTCCACCAATTCCACTACCAAGAGAGCCTGTAACTCCGCAGTTCTGTACCGTAGGCTTCTTGCATTCAGTGAGACCACCTTCCAGCCTGTTGCCTCCCCAAACTTACTATTCCTCTTCCCCCCCATGGTCCTCTCTGTGCCCCCTCCTCACTGCCTTCACCTCTAACTAGGGTGGTGAGCACCCATTGCTCCCCTTTCCAGACATTGTTTCTAAGACTAGTCCCCTTGCCACCACCCCCTTCCTAGTTTAAATCCACCCTTGTTGAAATATACCCCTCCATTCCCTGTTTGAGTACACTCTTCCCCTCCTTGACCAAATGTAACCTGTTCCCTGCATAGGTCGCTGTTGTCCCAGGTCCTGCCCCAGTCTGACACCAGTCTGTATTTCCTGGTTTGGTACCAATCCCTCAGCCACCCGTTGAACTCCTTTATCCTTTTTTTCTCACTGTACTTGCACATGGTACCCGGTAGCACCTCAGAGAATGCCACCAACATCCATACCTCTTCACACTGCCTACCCAATTCCTCAGATCTCCCCTTAACCACTTCCACTGTTTCCCCGGCCATGTCATTTGTTCCCATGTGCACCACCATGTGTGGTTTCATCCTCCCTCTGCTTTCGCACTTGAGAAGTGCCTGCCCTGCCCTGTCTGCGGTCAATCCCGGAATTGCGCTGAGCCAGGTATGACTGTGCCTTCCCCCCCTTCCTCCCCATCTGATCCCCTTCAGTATGGAGTGCCCCAGCACCAACACCCCTCCATCATTCTGATCTTAATCTTCCCTTCCACCTTGATCCCTGTCATTCCCCCAGGAACCCCGCTGCCTCCCTCCTTACATCCCTCATCTGCACCTTTTGTGCTCCTTGCATCATTCCCCCTTGCTGCCTCCCCTCCTGTTACCACCTCTACCTCCTCCTCTACCCTACCCTTCCTCTCCCATCTCTGTTTCCCATTGTAATTCCTGCCTCTTGGACCTTCCCTACCCCTCTCCCCCCCTCACAGCTCTGATACCTCCCCTTCCCCTGCCAACACTGCAAACCTATTGCTTGATAACCCCACAATGGTGCCCATTGCATCCTTCCTTCCTTCTTCCCTGATCCCTTCTTCTTCCTACTGCACCTCCGCTCACCTCCCCATCCTCCTTATATCCCCACCTTTAACTCTGCAGTTCCCTCTCTGCATCTCCCCACCCCTCCTTAGTGGGATCACTCCTACCTCAGCCCCCCATCCTCCCTCACTCTCCTTAGTTCCCTCCATAACTCCATTACTTCATCCTCCAATTTCCTTAGCCTGTAGCAAATTGGACAGCCTCCCAGTTTCCATAATAAATTCATCCAAACAGCCACCCCACATCCATTGCAACTCACTATCCTTCATGTGCCTGCCGCCCTCCCTCCACATCGCCCATTATTCCACCCTCTATTCTGCAGCCTCCACCCACCCTTATCCATTTCTGTCTACTTCCACCACCCCTCGCATTCCCCTCACTTGCAGCTCTTCCAACCTGCTCCGCATTTATGTGGGTTCTGTGTGTGGGGACCTACTGCAGGAACCTCTCTCAAAGATCTGCTATTATGGTAAGTTCTTGAGTAACTGTTGTTTATTACAGTGGCTTGCAATCAGTCCAAGAAGCCCTGGCATCTTAGCAATCAGACTCCGGACAAAGACTCCAAGCAGGTGGACCAGCACAGCAGGAGAGTCTATGCCTCGGCCACCTGTGCTATCTGCTCTTTGAATTTTTTAGCCCACATGGTCCAATGTCAGAACGCTCTGTGGGAGAAGGCAATGGAACTAGTCCAGACTCAACAGGAAAGCCCTCAAAAAGCTGAGGTGCTACATATTTTGAAGATCTGGAAAATGGCAGCTTGGCTTCAATGCCAAGAAATGCAAAGTTATACATAGTGGAGCCAATAACCCTAGGACAGAGTACTACCTGGATGGAGTCTGAGTATCTGCATCAGAGGAGGAGAAGGACCTGGGAGGGATGATCACTAGTGACCTGAAGCACTCCACGCAGTGCAAGAAAGCAGCAGCAAAGGCAAACAAGATGCTAGGATGCATATCTAGGAGGATCAGTAGTAGGAGAGATAAGATTATACTGTCCCAATAGTAAGGCCACATCTAGAGTATGGAGTTTAGTACTGGTGCCCACTCCTCAAAAAGGACATTAACCTGCTGGAGAAGGTCCACAGGAGGGCTACAAAGATGATAGCCAGTCAGCAGGGTAAGGCATATGAGGAGAGGTTGAGGGCACTGAACATGTGCTCCCTGGAAGACAGGAGAGAGAGAGAGGGGACATGACTGGGACCTTCAAGTACTTGAAAGGGACAAATAAGGTTGATAAGGAGAGTCTCTTTAAGCTGAGTGGCAACCATAACATGAGGGGGAAGAGTCTTAAGCTGGAGGGTGGGAGGTTTAGGAGGGAGATCAGGAAGCACTTCTTCACAGAGAGGGTGGTGGACATTGGAATGCGCTGCCAGAAGAGGAAATCTCATTGAAGACAGTGGGCAGCTTTAAGAGAGGCTGGGACATGCATGGGGGAGGGTAAGGGTCATGGATAGGGAAGATGGGAGGAGTGGGTAGGGAGGGCAGGGACATTAGCTCAAGCTATGGACTCTGCAATATGAGCAGACTTGATAGATCAAATAGCCTTCTTCTGCTGGCTTCTTTGTATGTTTGTATTATTCGAGTTTGGCTTAAGTGTATCCCCACACCTGTCCCCCAGTCCTTACTTTCATACTTATATGCTCTATTACTAGTCAGATATCAGTTCTTCTTTAACCCCCTGGTCCTCATTTCATGGCCTTTACTCAGTAACACATTAATACAATCTCCTTGGTATACTACAGTAACACATTGGTACAGTCCCCTCAGTGTATTTCAGCTCTTATGAACCCTAAATACCTATTACAGCCCCGAGGATGCTAGATCTGTAGCTTAGTAATACATTACCACCTTAGTACTGTATATTTCAAATACAAATATGACATCATGTAACAAGGCTAGCTTTCATATCATAACAATCATTGCATGAAACCCTCACAAGCCTGACAACAAATAAGAGAATGAAATGGGAGTGTGCTGTGCTAAGCCCTTTTCCCAACTGAGGAGGAGTTCAGAGCAGTCCTTCTCAAGTGATTGGAGAGGAGAGAGGTATTAAGAAAGAGAACTGAGGGGCTAGGCATGCCTCAGAACCAGAGATCATGGTGTGGGTTGAATCCAGTTGCTCGAACTTCCATCCAAGCTGAAAGTGCTGAGACACTTGCAAAGCTGTGAAAGACTGAATCTGCTGAAGCCATCTGCAGACTGCTGAAATCAGAGGTGAGAACAAACAAACTATTCTACTTTGTCTGATCTGACACATAAGGAGGTGGTCAGGAGCTCGAGTCCAGGGTTCTACTACCATTCATTGAGTGAGCGCCCATTAATGTGAGGTGGAGTAGCTCATCTGTCTCACTCTTTCTGAACTTGCCACACTGCCATGTGCTGATCGAGAGGAAAAAAGAGAGCCCCAACGTCATTATCAGGCCTAGCCTGGGACTGTACATCTACCATCTGCCTGCTGCTACAACACTGTCTATCCAGAACTGTCTGGCATTGCTTCCAGCTTGGTAAAGGACACATGAGTACTAGCGTGCCAGTTAGAAACTGCTGCTGCTGCTGCTGAATTTCCCCTGTTGGATTACAATTTTGTGTTGGATTCCCTGCTGGATTACAGTTTGGTTCCCATATAAAAAGTGCTAGCTAACAAGCATTTGTCAATGCCAAATATTGCTTGCTTGTATGTGCTGTTTAGGTATTTGGAAGCCATTGGAGTGCAAATACTGAAAATTTGCGAACTTACGAGCGTGCGTAGGAACAGCGCAACGCACGCTCGTAAAACAGTCATTTTTAGGAATTTTTTCACCAAATTTTCAACATAGCCATTTTAAGACCTCTGCTCATAAACAGTGTCACTGTGATTTTCTTAAAGTGTCCCATATATGGATTTACTTACCGACTGTGCCATTATCGCTACATGAGGCGGAAACACGTTTTGGGCAAGATGTGAAAATGACAGCTGTACTGCTCATAAGGAGGTGTGGTAAAATGGCAATGTTGGAAATCTGGAGTGAAAATATTGAAAATTCACAAACTTACAGTGTGCATAGGAACTGCATAGCAACTTTCGTAAAACAGTCATTTTAGGAATTTTTTCACCAAATTTTCAACATAGCCATTTTAAGACCTCTGCTCATGAACAGTGTCACTGTGATTTTCTTAATGTGTCCCATACATTGATTTCCCACCAACTGCACCATTGTGCTACATGGGCAGAAACACATTTTGGGCAAGATGTGAAAAATGACAGCTGTAGTGCTCATAAGGAGGTGTGGTAAAATGGCAGTGTTGATCTGGGTGAAAATATTGAAAATTCACAAACTTATGGCGTGTGTGGGAAATCATAGCGTGCGGCTAAATAAAACAATCATTTTAAGAATTTTTCTCAGATTTTCAACAGAGCCATTTTAAGACCTCTGCTCATGAACAGTGTCACTGTGATTTCCTAATGTGTCCTATACATTGATTTCGCACACCGACTGTGCCTTAATAAAGCGCCATATGGGCGGAACACGTTTTGGGCAGGATGTGAAAAATGACATCTGTACTGCTCATAAGGAGGTGTGGTAAATTGCAATGTTGAAAATCTGGAGTGAAAATATTGAAAATTCGCGAACTTACAAGCATGTGTAGGAAATGCGCAATGTGCGCTCATAAAACAGTCATTTTTATGTTGCTTGCACGCATGTGCAAGAAACATAGTGCCATCATCGGAGATTTCGGAGGTGTGTCACCTCCTCCTCCAATTCAGTCAGTGAGCTGGCAGGCACGGCCCCTGTAAGCCAATGCATTTTGGAGCTGTCTATGACACGCTCCAAAATGCAGTGCTCCCCAGTTGAAAGGGGAGCTACGGCTTCAGTGAGCAGCAATAGGCGTGGCTCCCCTACGTGAGCGTGCATGCCCCGCATGTACTGTGTAGCTGACAGGTGTCAATCTCTGTCAGCTGAGCTGCGTGCCCCTCCCCAGTAGTTGGTGCCACGCTGGGAGCCCACCCCAGCATGGCAATCAGTCCTTTGGCCCGGGGGTGCCCAATCCCCGTCGGCTGAATTTCTTCCAATCCGTGCCAGCTTGAGGCCCACCCCAGCGTGGTAACCACTACATTTTTTTTTTAAACCTATAAAGCAAAACGGTCCCATGGCGTGTCTCCCGAGCCCCCTCCCACAACCCGCACCCACCCACTGCGCACCCAGCCTCCCCACACCCCTCACCCCATACTTACCTCTGGACTCTGGCACGACGATCTTCAGTGGACCGGAACCGTCTGCACTCTTCAAAGCCGACCGCAAACTGAGGAAATGCCGGTAAGCTGTATAATGGGCTAGATAAGAGGTTCAACTGTGCATATCTCAGGCATTTTGGGAATTTTGCGCAAATTTTCAACATGGGGTTTTAGGACCCCTTCTCAAAATTATGTCACTGTCATGGCGTTGTTGAGTTCGAAGGGTGATTCCTGCGCAGTGACTGCGAAATCACCCTTTGGGCCCGAATACTGCCATGACAGTGATATCATTCATGAGAAGGGGTCCCAAAAACCCCATGTTGAAAATTTGGTCCAAAAATTCCAAAAAATGACTGCTTTACGAGCGTGCATTGCCCAGTTCCTACACAGGCTCGTAAGTTCGCGAAATTTCAATATTTTCACTCCAGATTTTCAACATTTCCATTTTACCACACCTTCTTATGAGTAGTACAGCTGTCATTTTTCACATCTCACCCAAAATGTGTTTCCGCCCTTGTAGCGCAGAATGGCGCATTCGGTGTGCGAAATCAATGTATGGGACAAATTAAGAAAATCACAGTGACACTGTTCATGAGCAGAGGTCTTAAAATGGCTATGTTGAAAACTTGGTGAAAGAATTCTAAAATGACTGTCTTCACGGTGTCGTTGCACAGTTCCCACGCCATCTGTAGGTTTCATGATTTCTTATTTCCACTCAGATTTTCAACATTGCCATTTTACCACACCTCCTATGAGCAGTACAGCTGTCATTTTCACATCCTGCCCAAAACATGTTTCGCTTCATGTAGCGACAATGGCGCAGTCGGTGTGCAAACTCAATGTATGGGACACATTAACAAAATCACAGTGACACTGTTCATGAGCAGAGGTCTTAAAATGGCTATGTTGAAAATTTCGTGAAAAATTTCATAACAATGACTGTTTTACGAGCGTGCGTTGTGCAGTTCCTACGCACGCTCGTAAGTTCGCAAATTTTCAATATTTGCACTCCAATGACTTCCAAATACCTAAACAGCACATAGAAGCAAGCAACATTCGGCATTGACAAATGCTTGTTAGGAATTATTTCACCAAATTTTCAACATAGGCTTTTTGAGAGCCCACCTTATGAACACTGTCAGTGTCGTCTCATTAATCGACCCCAAAAGGTGATTTCGTGCAGTGACGGCGAAACCACCATTTAGGCCCGATTAACGCCATGACAGTGCAAGAATTCATGAGGAGGGGTCCCAAAAACCCCATGTTGAAAATTTGGGCCCAAAATTCCTAAAAATGCCTGAGATATGCAGCAAAGTTGAAAAAACCCTATTTATTCCATTATACAGCTTACCGGCATTTCCTCAGTTCGCGGTCGGCTTTGAAGAGTGCAGATGTGTTCCCGGTCCACCGATGATCGTCGCGCGAGCTCCGGAGGTAAGTATGGGGTGGGGGGTGGGGAGGCAGGGGCAGCAGTGGTGGGTGGGATGTTTGCCACGCTGGTGGCTCTCAGCATGGCAGCTGGAAAGGCTGTTTGGGGCTGGAGCTGACGGGGATTGGGCACCCCATCGGCTATAAAAGATTTGCCATGCTGTGGTGGGCGCCAGCATGGCGCCTGGAAAGGATTTGAGGGGCGTGCAAGCCATGGAGCCAGCAGAGGGGGACCTGGGCACCTCCGTTGGCTATAAAATTTTTTGCCACGCTGGGTAGGCTCCCAGCATGGCACCTAGACAGCTTTTGTGAGGGTGTGGAGCCGGCGGAGAGTTGGACACCCCCGTGGGCCATACAGTGTGTGGTGGGGGAGGAGCGATCAGCATGTAATATATGTGCTTAGCTAGGCTGTGTGTGTGTGGGGAGCTCTGCTCACTGAAGTGGAGCTCTCCCTTTCAACTGTATGCCACTGCATTTTCGACGCTGTCATAGACAGCTGCAGCAGTCATTGGAGAACTGTGGCCGCGCCTGCAAACTCACTGACTGAACTGGAAGGCGGGGTGCCGCACCTCCGAAAACTCGGATGATGGCACTATGTTTCTTGCACATGCGTGCAAGCAACGTAATAAAAATCAGTCTGGTGGGGTAAAGCAAACTTCCATGTCTCTAAGTGCACCATAGCAAGATCCCAGGCATCCTGCCATCAGACTTGCAACAGAGTATAGTTTACCTGGGTATCCAGTAGTTAAACCTAAACAGCAGTTTGAAAAGTATTTGCATGAGGATCTGTTACTGAGGGAAATAGCACAGTAGGCCTTGGTTGAAATGTTGTCAGAGGGTTTTTGGGAGGCCTACTACACCATCTCTGCAGAGACACATGAACACTGAAGATCACGTAGCTTGGGGCGATGCACTAAAAATATCTGGAATGCTAATCTTGCTGCTATTGCCTAAAATCTTTTCTAAATCAATTTTGCATTATTCTTATTCTCTACTCAGGACCTGTGTTGCTAACAAATAAAGTCTTTTTAGGTTCTAAAATTTGGTGTGAGCATATTATTAACAATGTACCCTAACAGGCACAACAGTGTTTACAATTGCAATTGGTGGTGTCTGATTGCTGGTGGAGAGGTGGGTTTGTGTTGTATCCCAAGGGACAGTATTCTACTTGTTATCAGGCCCACTATTTCATTCTCTGGGTAGAGCCACCACACTATTCCCCTTACTCCCTTTCTGATCCCCCCCATGATAAGATTCATGAATCCAGGCCCTACAACCTTCTTCAGCTTACACTGGCACAAGGCAAGGGTAGTAACTGAGTATAACACCTGTAGCATCTGCACGGTGACCCAGTTACATAGTCATTAACAGGGTTAGCAACTAGATTAGCATTTGAAACCTTTAAAAATACATTTTTGTGTTGCTTGCATGAATGTGCAAGAAACACATTGCTTTCAGCAGTTAGCGAGAATGCCTAAATGTGTCAGGAAATTCGGGCCATGTCACCATGCAATCAGATGTTTTGGTGCATTACAAGCTACCAAAACAGCTGATTGGTGTCCCCATGGTGATGGCTTCTCCGTCGGCCCCTCACAGTCCCCAGGAAGCCGACAGAAAGCCACTGCCCACCATTCAGTGTGCCTTTCTGGTGAAACATTTCAATAAAAAAAAAAAAGCCAACAGGGTGCCCAATCCCCCTGACAGCATGCCCCCTTTCAGTTCAATTTGCCGACAGGGGAGCCCACTTCCTCTTGGCATTATGTCCACCCTCCCAAATTTGTTGTGTGCCGAGGGGTGCCCAATCTCCCTTGGCTCTTGCCCCCTCCCGCACTTATATATGCCAACAGGGGTGCCAAATCCCCCTATCTGCATGCCCCCTTCCTGGTAATTTTGCCAATGGGGGAGCCCACTCCCCTTCGACATAATGCCCCCCAATTTCTTAGGCCGAGGGGTGCCCAATCCTCTCGGCTCTTTAACGTTCCCCTCAGCAGTTGAGATATGTGCCAACGGGAGTGCTCAATCCCCCATCAGCTACAGCCCCCTCCAAACACTCAGGTGGCATGCTGAGAGCCCACCCCAGCATGGCAAAATTAAATGTCCCTGCAAAAAAGGAAACCTTCCCGCAAGTTTTTTTTTTTTAACTAAACCTGTAAACTAGAAAACGGTCCCTCATTGATTCTGGTAGTCCCTTCCCCAACCCGTGTCCACCATCTGCGTGGTTGGTGTGTGAAATCAATGTTTGGGACAGATTAAGAAAATCACAGTTACACTGTTCATGAGCAGAGGTTTTAAACTGGCTATGTTGAAAATTTGGTGAGAAAAGTCCATAAAATGACTGTGTTACAGAAGTGCATTGTGCAGTTTCCATGCACCCTTGTAAGTTCACAAATTTGTAATCTTTTCAGTCCAGATTTTCAACATTGGCATTTTTCCATACCTCCTTATGAATAGTACAGCTGTCATTTTTCACACCCTGGCTGAAATGTGTTTTCGCACCTCTGGCACAGAATAGCACGGTCACTGTGGGAAATCAGTGTTCGGGATAGATTAAGAAAATCACTGTGACACTGTTCATGAGTGGAGGTCCCAAAATGCCTATGTTGAAAATCTGATGTAAAAAATCCCAAAATTAATTACATTACAAGTGTGCATTGTGCAGTTTCTATGCACGCCCATCCGTGACTTCAGTTTTTTATATTTTCCCTCCAGATTTTCAACATTGCCATTTTTTACACCTCTTCATGAACAGTACAGCTGTCATTTTTCACATCCTGTTCGAAATGTGTTTTCGCACCTGTGGCGCCAAATGGCACAGTCGCTATGTAAAATCACCTTTCGGCTAACAAACTGATAGTGTCATTGTTCATGCAGTGGGATCACAAAAAGCCCATGTTGAAAACTTGGAGTAAAAATACCAAGAAACACCCAGAGTGTTAGGGTTTTCGACCATAACGCCCTACCCTGTAGGGACTGACTGGCATCAGGGGTGTGACTTGGGATTGTCGACAGTAATGCTCATGCCATTCCACCCCCACCCTGCAGCCAGTAGCAGGCATTGAGGTGCTCCTTGGACCCTTTGGCCCCAGAGTTCATTCTCCTATACTGCACCCATTTCAGTGCATTTCCTTATCGAATGAGGTGAGTGTAAAGCCCGAACACTTCAAAGCACACCTCAACACTTGTAAGTGTCTGCAGGGTGCGGTGAGGTGAAATGTCATGACTGTTATAGGCGACGAACCAAAGGCGCACCCCAATGCCTCTCCATCTCTGCAGGGTGGGAGTGGAGTTGGCGTCAGTTCAATACTTCACTGCCATTTCTATACTGCATCTGTCTAACTCCTGCACTTCCACTAATGACAGCAAGTAACACTTGGCATTGACAAATGCTTGTTAAACCCTGCTAGCTAGCGGGGTTAATTGGTTCGACACAGCTGTGTCAAAGTAACCCTGTTGCTATTTTTGGATGTTGCATCTGTTTACAACAAAAAGGCACAATTTGCAGCAGAAAACAGACAAAATTGAATGTTTGTTTATTGACTGATTTATTTAGTTTTTATTGATCAGGAAAGGAGGACTATTTTCAGCCTCATTCTGGTGGGGGGACACACATGGAAACCAACTGAATTTTAACCAAACAAGCTACAAGTGGTATTTTTCGTGATTGCTGTGTCCAATTTCGACGCACATGTGTCTGTTTTTGGACACAAACTTTGGATGCTGTTAGACCATCTAACAGATGATCTAGCAGATTTAGACACATTTCTGCTTTGAAAATTGAGGCAGATGATTCTTGCAAAGATCCTTTGTTTTTGAAATGTAAAGCTTGTTGAACAACAAAGGTCTTTTATTGTCACAATCATATGATTACAATCCATTCTCAGGTACTATAGCTCAATGCCAGGGTTACAAAAGTACAATGAAATATATCTGATCCAGTAACACTGTATACCCTAACAGTCAAATAAGGTAGTAATTTGTATGGAATATTGAATCTGATGCAGCTACCTATGGGGTCTTAAGTCAGTGTGCAGCAGGCTACCTTCCTCTGGTCTGGGAGTCCCCCCCTTTATACTAAGTGTTCCAGGCACAAATCCCATTTCAGTTGTGTAGTCAACATATTTAAATTTTCTCTGTTATAATTAATATAGTTTGTGGTGTACATTTATTCCCTAATTCTAATTTCTTTCACTGACAGAACCCATTCTGCCTGGGTCTGAGGCAACAGGGTCAACCAATGTCTCATGATAGATATGAAGGGCTCTTCTTCCAGGGTTCGGAATAGGTATTTATTCTGAAGGGAGAATGCTCCCTTCAGGTATATTCCCATTAGAAAGTTAAAGGTATTGGTAGAAATGTGACAGTCTAAAATTTCTGAACATGCCTTTACAACCCCTTCCCAATATAAGGTAAACTTTGGGCAAGCCCAAAAAGTGTGGAAATGGTCCCATCTGTTCCCACACTGCCTTCAGCACTTATCCATGTGTTCTCATGGGAACTGGTTATAATGGTGGGTATTCTAAAAAAATGGGTTATGGTTTTCTATCTAAACTGCCATCAGTGTGCAGCACAGGTTCTACCACCACTGTGCAGCATAGGTTCTACCACCACTGTGCAGCATAGGTTGCTTTATGAGTTTCTTACTATATGATTTGGCTAATATTAGGTGGAATATTAAGCACTGCCTCCTGTTCTATTAAGCACTGCCTTCTGTTCCCAGGCCTGCCAGATCTTCTGATTGATAGACTGTTTTTGGTCTCGCTACAGGGCATGTAATCTAGGAATTTGGTGTGAGTCGTCATCCCGCATCTTTTCCGTACTTAAGTAGGTTTCTAGAGAAGTAGTTTCTCTAGTGTAGGTATTTCTCACTGGTGGGTTCTGTATGTGAATCCTAATTTGCAGGAAACAAAAACATTCCTCTCTCTCAATGTGGAATTTTGCCCCGAGCTGATCAAAAGTCATTACCCACCCCAGTTCAATTATATCTTTCATGTAGCTTATGCCCTGTCTAGTCCAGGTCTGAAATCCCTGGTCTGAAACACATGAGAGAAATGGGGTTTCCTCTAATAGGGTAAGACCACTGAGCTCCTCCAAGTGTTGCAACAATTTTCTGCAGCCAACCCACATGCTGAGAGTGTGGGAGGTCCATCTGTTGGCACTCTGGATCAGCCTATGGGAAGGTATAGGCAACAATGGTGCAGTGCCTAAATCTGATAGAGTATCTGTGCCTGATCTCCCTCTAACCAGCCTGTGTCCCTTTTCCACTTAAGCATGGTCAGGATTGGGATGACCTGTGCCACAAGTAGTACTCCTGGAGGTTAAGTAATGACAATCCCCCTTCTTCTTTGGGGTATGAAGCAGAATATGCTTACTGCGGGGTGCCTCCTGTTCCAGATAAGGTTACTCATGACTTTTGTCTATCTTTTTCCAGAATGTCGTAGGAACTGAAATATGTAGCATACTGAAAAGGTACAAGAACCTGGCCAGAGCATTTACACGCAGTGTTTCTATGAGCTCCCATAATGTGGTGGGAAGATGTTTACATCAGTTTAAATCATCCTGGATTTCCATCAAGATATTTTTAATGATTTTGCTTGAAGAGGTGCAACAGGCTTTTGACAACGTTAATCCCTAAGTATTTAAACCAAGTTTTAGCCCACTTAAAGGGAAAATGAGAGGATGTGGTGAATGGGTTAATACCACTGAGCAGCAGTGCCTCTGTCTTAGAACAGTTTTATTTTAAAGTCAGAAACATTACTGAAAGTAGCCAGAAGCTTCGGGGTGGGGTGGGGTGGGGAGTTCCACCTATAGGTTAATTAGAAATACTAAGGTATCATCTGTGTATAATGCAGTTTTATGTTCCATTGGACCCAGGACTATCCCAGTCATATCAGGGGTTCGCTGAATATATGCTGCTAAAGCCCAAGTCATAGAAACATAGAATTTGATAGCAGATAAGGACTGCTTGGCCCACCTAGTCTGCTGAGCAAACTCTGCCAGTCCTAGAGAAAACAGCTGGGATGACATAGGTCACCCCTACCTGGTGCCTCCGTGTGAATTCAATGGTTCTAGTTCAGATGCCGTTCACTCACCCCCTGGCCATTAAGCCTTACTACAAAGCCAGAACATTCTGCATGAAGCAAGACTGAAACTAAATTACCCAGGACTGTGGCGAGATACTGCCAGTGCAGTCTATCAAAGGCCTTCTCCATGCCAATAGTTATTGCCAAGGTGGGATCCCGATGGCCTGCCATTGCCGAGATAATGTTCAGTTGTCTACAGATATTGTTATAAGAACTTTGTCTGGGAATAAAGCCTGTTTGATTGGGCACCAGGTCATAATACCTAAAACAAAAACATGTTTGACAATAACCACGATGGAATGACACCAACAGCAATGACAGCTTCTCTACAACATGCCAACCAGCCAGAATAGCCCAAAGCAGCAGGGAAAAATAAACAAGAAACACCCAAATGAAGTACAAGTGCAAGTGTACTTGGTAAACAGGAGCCACCTGTGCTCACAGCCCCAGTCAACCAATCTCACGCACAACAAGCACAGGTGAACATACTTTCACCGGAGCACCTACCTACAAGAGCCAAAAGGAGGAGCCGAGTGCACCACGTACACCAGCCGTCATGCACACCAATGGACACACTGTAGACCTGCAGCTGACATGCCTCAGCACAGCAGTGCAAACAGACAACTAGATCCATCACAAAGCAATTTCATCAAAATCTTATTCGGAGAGCTTCACCCCTTCCCACACCCTCTGTAATATATTTAGAACAACTCCAGTCTATGCTACAGTTGCAAATGGCAAAAACACCCACATGGCAATGACATCCCTGCAACATTATTCTGTGCATTATTCTTGACTTGCTGTTATGCGCTCATTCATATTCACATGACATATTGACTGGGATACTGTTTGATTGTAGTGCACTAATTTAGCAACAACTTGCTGTAACCAGTTTGTCATAATTTTGGTGTAGATTTTGGTGTCAGTATCTATCAGTGAGATATGCTGAGATGGCGTAGAGTCTTCATGGTTTTTTACCTGACTTGGGGATGACTGTCACCATAGCTGTCTGCCATACTCTGGAGAATAGATGTTGCTGAAGACAGTGATTAATGGCATCCAGCAAATGGTGTTCTAAAGTTTCCCTAAAGGGTATGTAACCTTGTAATACTCTCCAGGGTAACTGTCTTCCCCAGGAGCTTTGTTAGTCTCAAGAATTGAATCACCCTTCAGATTTTTTCTAAGGTAACTGGTCCAGCCAGCATTTCCCTATCAGTTTCATCCGGCTGGGGTAACTGTACCTTGGAAAGAAAGGCATCCTGCTCTGACTGGTCTTTCTTAGGCTACTCTGATTTTTAAAGTTCTGCTCAGAACTGATCAAATCCCTCTGCAGTATCTTATGGAAGATAATGGGAAACCCCTTAATGATTCCAGTGTATATATATACATATATATATATATATATATATATATATATATATATATATATATAAATATATATATATATATATATATATATATATATATATATATATAGACACACACACACACACACACACAGATGTGATGCAATACAGAAATGCTGCAGAATATCACAGAATGCTGCAGTTTACTGTGGGAGCCATTGGAAGACAATGGCAATTAGGCTCTTTTGTCATGCAGGATTTTGTGACATCATGTCATTACTGCAAGTAACTGCACTTCTTCGTAGCTGACTCCACTGTACTATAGGGGGATGGCCATGCCCCTATAGTTAAGGTTGAGTAGCATGTTTAATGTTAAAACTCAAATTTTGCACTTTAATAACTTTGCAACTGATCAATGGCTCTGCACAAAATGTGGCATACATTGTCCAGCAGGATAGGTCTCTTGCCATGGTAAGTTTTGTTCTGATTGGATGTGCAGATTCTGAGATCTGGATAGTGTAAAAACCTTAAAGGTTGTCACTTTTTAGCTGGCCCGGTGGTGCTGTGTGTTGAGGTGCTGGACACCACACATCACCAAGTTTCTGAACAGACTTGGGTTGCTTGGGAGAAAGCGGGACGAGGAAGGACTGAGTGTCTGTAGACAGCTCTCCTTCCTCAGGGAGGTGGGACAGTGCTGCACGCTGTAGACTGACACCCAGCAGTGGTTAGATGTTAGCACAGGCACATGTCCATGAATGGGGAAGGCCCTCATTCAGGGTGCAAGGCTGCCTCCATGGAGGCAGAGCCAGCCACTCACTCATTGCACGTTCATGGACCCAGGGAAAAACAGATGGAAAAAAACGGGAGCTGACTGGGTACATGATGGCCTGATGTGTCCCCCCCGCAATGCCACCATGACTTCTGGATTGTGCTCCAGGAGGGAGGAGTAAGTTGGCATTCCACATCCTTGCCTCACTGCAGGGAGAAATCCATGTGGGAATTGTGAGGGTCTGGTGGAGCAGGGGACAATCGAGGCCAGAGGATGAGACCCTCCAAGGGAGGGTCGAGCCACCCATCAGCTCCGTGGAGGCAGAGTAAATTGTAAATTTTAAAAAAGGCATCACTTCTTGTGGTTTTTTTCCTCATCACCTTGCACCCAGATGGTATGGCATTTTGGTGTGAATTTGTTATGGAAAAAACAGCTTGGGTAACAGAACTGCTATGCTTTGTTTGGTGAAAAAATATTAATCTGTTGGCAAAGTTTTGCAGTTTTTAAGTTCACATTATTTCCAGTAGGAAGATCACTCTCCAGGACACAGATATAAAGTCAACAAAGGATTTGGCCTCATGAAAAAGGATTCCTTTTCATGAGGGGCTAATCCTTTTTCATGAAATAAAATCCTTTTTCACGAGCCGCCATGTTTTCCATTTTTCTTTTTTTTAATATTGAGAACCCATGAAAGTGAGGTCCTGTGTGGACACCAGGCAATGGATCTTGCTCACTGGAACTCTATTAGTTGGATTCTGCAGTTGTCTGGTACCAAAATGATACTTTTTTTCTATGTTTTACATCTTTTTTCATCACTTGTTAAGATCCTTTTTTGAGAATCCTTTTTCATTCAAATGAAAAAGGATCATGGGTGACAGAAAAGGATTTGAGTCACACAGAACAAAACCTTTTCGCAGCCTTTCCCTGTAATTTATTCCCATAGTGCAGTGGTCCCTCCCCATTCGCTAGCCACCAATCCCTTATAAAATATATCTCTTCCATAGTGTAGTGGTCCCTCCCCTCTCCCAGTCACTAATCCCATATGTAACATTATTTTTCCATAGTGTAATGGTCCCTCCCTTCCCAGTCACTGATCCCATATGAATATTAATTTTCCATAGTGTAGTGGTACCTCCCCCTCCTCAGTCACCAATTACATATTACATCATTTTTCATAGTATAGCTGTCCCTCCCCCCACCATCCGATTACCATTCCCTATTTACCTGGTGTCTAGTGGCACCGTCCACCTGACGATTGCCATTGTCTATTTCCCTGGTGTCGAGTGGCACCCCCAACCTGCCAGTCACCATCCTCATTGTGTCATACTGGAAACCCTGGGGTCTAGTGGCATCCCACCCTCCCATTGAAGGAAAAAATCTGAAATAAAGAAAATGTCCTTTGATGTTTTTTTAAATCTGTAAAAAAAAAAAAAAAAGAAAAAAAAAGGGCCCTTGCCAATTAGCCCCACCACTTCCAACTTCCATTCAGCACCCACCACCACACACCCCAGTACAGCCCTACTCAGCCTCACTCACCAGAACAGGTCCCAGGCTCAAGTCCCACTGTTCAATTGAAGACACGTCTTGCTGCTGGAACCGATGAATGCAACAGGAGAAACTAAGGTAAAAGCAGTTCAATGTAGTTCAATGGGGGGTTCAACTATTATGCATAACTTTGCCATTTTTTTAGATTTTGACCCCAAAGTTTTAGCATGGCCTTTTGGAGATGCCACCTTATGAACAATATGACTAGCATTTCGCAACTCCTGCCTGAAAAGTGATTTTTGTGGTTGGTTAGCAAAATCACATTTGGGCAGGATTCAACAATTTTTCCTGACCTTGTTCATGTGGTGGGGTCATAAGAAGGCTATGTTGAGAATCTGGGGTCAAAATTATTAAGAATGGCAAAGTTATGACTATTGTTTTGCAATTTTGCTATGCACACTAGTAACTTTGGAAATGTTAGATATTTTGAACCAGATTTGCAACATAGCTTTCTTATTGCCCCACCTCATATATGTCACAGCTGTCATTCAAATCCTGGCCAAAATGTGTTTTTGCACCTGTGGCACAGTATGCTGTTGCAGTTGTGCAGAATAACATTTTGGCAGGGATTTGAAAATTTTCTGTACTGGGTACATGAGGTGGAGTAATAAGATGGCTATGCTGACAATTTGGTCATTGTCCTACAAATGGAAGTGCAGAGCCCAGAGGACCCTGTGCTTCCACAGCTATATACATATACTCATCTATGGAGGGATGGGAGCACTGGGCTTGGAGGACCCTTCGCTCCCCCAGTAAAATAAGGCTACTATTATACCCTCTCAGAAAGTAAGGAGATAAGTTGCAAAAATCTTCATTAATGCTCCATTGAGGGTCAAAGCGACAAAGGTTTGGAAATTAGGCATTAGGGTTTCCAACGCTAACACCCACTCCTCCCAAACCAGGCAGGAGAGCAGGTGTGGGGTGTGCCTTGGGCTTCTCAAGCCTAATACTCACCATTTTTTAATCTGTAAATAAGGTCAGATGTGTAGACTTTATGAGAATGGGGTGAGCGTTAGACTTGAGAAGCCCAAGGTACACCCACACCTGCTCTCCTGCCTGGTTTGGTAGTGTTGGGTGTTAGGGTTGGAAATTCTAATGTCTCATTTCCCAACTTTTTTCACTTTGAATCTAACCAGAGCATTAATTACATTTTTGCAACTTATATTATAGGGACACAGTTATGCCCCTATAGTTAGGGTTGAGTAACCTGTTTAATATTAAACCTCAAATTTTGCACTTTAATAGCTTTGCAACTGATTAATGGATTTGCACAAATTTGGTATGCATTGTCCTGTGGAGTAGATCTCTTGATGTGGTAAGTTTTGTTCCCATTGGATGTGCAGATTCTGAGATCCGGATAGTGCATAAACCTTAAAAGTTGCCACTTTTTGCATTTTTTTTTCTCCTCACCTTGTGCCCAGATGGTATGGAATTTTGGTGTGATTATTTTTATGGTAGGAAGAACTTGAGAACTAGAACTGCTAGTGTTTGTTTGGTGGAAAGAAAAATTAACCTGCTGCAAAGTTATCAAGTTTTTAAGTTCCCATTATTTCCTATAGGAAGATCACTTTTTAGGATAGAGGTAAAAAGTTAGACACAGGAGTTGGCCTAATGAAAAAAGGTCCTTTAGTGTGATAGGCCAATATGTTTTCACAAGAAAATTCCTTTTTTGTGAGCTACCACCTTTTTTTCCCACAAACTACAAAGAGTGAAAAATTCATAAAAATGTTGCTATTTTAAAAATGAAACACCATAATCAAGCTAAATGGGCCCTGTTTAGTTAGACTCTGGTGTTTGTTTTCACAATTAGAGCCAGAAATACTTTGTCTGGGCACCCAAAAATCCCAGTTACCCAACTTAGGGAGATGAGCAGTTCTATCACGTTCTCTGTATGAGAACAGTGGGACTTTTGGAACTTCTGCAGCTGCAACTGAAGTTGTGCTGCCAGCTGCAGTATCAACTGTGAACCCCCTTGACCTGGTATTTAGTGTCACCCCCTCACCCCCATCACTGTCCCCTTAATAAAAATAAATATTATTCCCTGGTTTCTAGTGACACCTCCCACCCACTTGATCACTGTTCTTCATTTCCCTGGTGTCTAGTGGTATCCCCCACCCACCCAATCACCGTTCTTCATTTCCCTGGTGTCTAGTGGCACCCCCACCTGTTCAATCACCATTTCTTGTTTCCCTGGTGTCTAGTGACATCCCCAGCCACCTGACTGTGGTCCCTGTGCTGTGTCCTGTCTCAGTAGTGTTCTCTATCTGCTTTGGTACAGATTTTGTGCCATGCAGCTTACCTGGGGAACAATAAGTCAACTCGTGTGCACCTTGGCTTTTGGCAGTCTCAGGAGAGAGAAGGAGAGAGAGGAACCCCTGACAAGTGAAGACAGAGACACCACAGGAGAGAGAGAGACCCAGAGAGAAAGATGTAGTAAGATGTAGTGCAGGACATTTTCCCTGGTCATATGTGGGCATGGGAAACGGAGAGACCTACAATCCCCAGGAGAGAGGATGGTGGTGTTGAGACAGAGAGAGAGAGAGAGAGGGGCACAGCTAAGGTGCTGCAGTAGTGAGCAGCAATGAAGTTAAATGGCAAGGTATAAGTGACAATGTGTCTGTCTCTGGTTACCTGCTGGTTTCTCTCTCAGGACACACTGTAAGAGAGGGAGTGTTGTGTTCATGCTTGCGTTGCCTCCCGAAGCATGCCCCCTCCCACTGTAATATGTGTTCAAGGCTCAAGCGACTGTCATCAACTCTACCAACCCCAGAATTGCAGTCCCACAGAATCACAGTTAACACCCCTGTCAGTAGCTTCTGTAGTAGCCATACCCCAGTATGACTATGGCATTGCCAACATGAAGTCTGCTCAGTCTCCTGCAGTGCAAGAGTCCTCAGTGTGTTGTGATATTCATGTCCCCTAAGTAAGCCCACCAATCCCTGTTTCACATTTCCCTGGCATCTAGTAGCTGCCCACCTGCTGGTCGCCATCCTGTTTCTTAGGCAGATATTCCCTGGTGTCTAGTGGCACCTCCCACCCTCTCATTTCAGGCACAACCCTTTTAACCTGAAATAAAGAAAACATTCTCTTGATGTTTTTTTTTTCCCAGAACATGTCAAAAAAGAAACCATCAGTCAACCCTCCCAACCCCACCTCCCACTCAGCACCCACCACCTCACACACCCCCAGTACACCCATACACACCCTCACTCACCTGAACAAGTCCCAGGTTCAAGATCCACTCTCCGATTGAAGACACATCTTGCTGCCAGAACCGGTGACTGCAATGTGAGAATCTGACGTAAATGCAGTTCAATGTATTTCTATGGGGGGGGAGAGTCAACTTTTATGGATAACTCTCCCATTTTTTTAGATTTTGACCCCAAATTTTCAACATAGCCTTTTGGGGACCCCACCTCATGAAAAATGTGACTGTCATTATGCAACTCTGGCCCCAAAGGTGAGTTCACGGTCGACTGTTGAAATTACCTTTTGGGCCGGTTTTGACAATGTTTTCTGATGTTCATGAGGTAGAGTCATAAGAAGGCTTAGTTGAAAATTTGCTGTCAAAATATGTAAAAATTGCAAAGTTATGACCATTCATTGCAATTTTGCTACTCACGCTCATAACTTTGGCAATTTTAAATATTTTGACCCCAGATTTTCATCATAGCCATCTTATTACCACACCTCATGTATTATCACAGCTGTCATTTTTCAAATCCTGGCCAAAATGTGTTCTTGCACCTGTGGCATGGAATGGCATTGCAGTTGTGCAGAATTACGTTTTGTTTATTTATTGAATTTTAATAACTGGGTAGGTTCACTGAGACAAGGCAGTCCCTTTTTCAGTGGTGACCCGGTAAGTGCAGTACATTGATAGTGCAATAGTTGACACAGGAAACCATACAGGTATGACAATTGCAATAACAAGACCAACTAATATAATTACAGGAAAATGTCACAATACAACACAATTAGGTCATACAAACATTCACAACTAGCATAATAAAAATGTACAGAGAACATAAATACTGCAATATAGTATGGCAGACAGTAACATAATCATCAAGCCCTATTTACAGATAACATTGCATATAATTCAGAATGTACAGATAAAATTGTACCTAATTGAGAAATACAGTGATGCTAAGCATACAGGCAATGGAGAGGTAGAAAGACCGGCAGTCATCGATAGCAGGATCAAGGCAGGGCTGCTAGATGAGCTTGCAGTGAGCACTGAAATTGAGGGAGCAAAGAACAAGCCAAGACTGAGGAGAGTAACGAGTTCCAGGAGGGCACAGCAGAAAAGGCGAATGATCTCTGGGCCACAGAGAGACACAAGTTTGGCACTACGAGAAAGGATAGGGAGGCAAATCTGAGAGCACACTGGGGGAGTCAACATTGGATGATATCAGCTTGGCAGAGAGGCATGGATCGATGTACTAGCTTGAACAAAGCTCAAGGTGGCATAGTGCAGTTTGGCCTCATAGGTCAACTGTCCCAGAGCAGATAGGACATCACAGTAATGATGGCAAGCATGGATTCCAAGAGCAAACCTACCTACTCTGTGGTAGACCTGTGAGAGATGAGATAATATGGTTGCAGAGGGCTGAGAGAAGCAAAGGAGCACCATACAAGAGGAGAGTTTTGGTGGGAATTCGAAAATGTTCTGTATTGGGTACATGAGGAGGGGTAATAGGATGGCTATGCTGACAGTTTGGTCACTATTGTCCTATAAATGGAAGTGCAGGAACCAGACAGCCCTGTGCTTCTACAGCTAATTACATATACACATCTGCAGAGGGACGGGAGCACTCCCACAGTAAAAAAGGATATTATTATACTATCTCAGAAAGTAAGGAAATAAGTTGGAAAAAATGTTGTTAATGCTCCAGTTAGGGTCAAATTGACAAAAGTTGGGAAATGAGGTGTTAGGGGTTCCCTAACATCCCACGCTCCTTAACCAGGCAGAAGAGCAGGTGTGAGGTGTGCCTTGCACCTCTCAAGCCTAACGCTCACTCCATTCTCATAAAGTCTATACATCTCACATTATTTACAGATGGAATGGGGGAACATCAGACTTGAGAAACCCAAGGGACACTCCAAACCTACTCTCCTGCCTGGTTTGGGAGTGTGGGGTGTTAAGGAAACCCTAATGCCTCATTTCCCAACTTTTGTCACTTTGACCCTAACTGGAGAATTTTTTCATTTTATATATATATATATATGGTTTTAATGCAAAAAAATGCATTAATGCACCATTAGGGTTCCAGCATCAAAAGTATAAAACAATATCTTAGGATCCCCAACCCTAAGACCCAACTCCTATGCTGAATGCAGGAACATATGTGAGGGGTGTGCCTTGAAGTTGCGAACCCCAATGCTCACCCAATTCCAAGAGTAAGTAAGCTAAGATGGGTACAGAATAACAGAATGGGCTGAACATTAGGGTTTGCAACCTCAAGGCACACCCCGCACACTTGTTCCTGCATGCAGGGTGGGGGGTGGGGTCTTAGAGTTGTAAGCTGAGGGTGGGGGTGGGGTCTGAGTGTTGGGAACATTAGGATTTCATTTTCCTACTTTTAATGCTGGAACACTAATGGTGCATTAAAGCAGTTTTTTGCATAGAATTTCCCTACTTTTTGAGAAAGTATTATGACAAGGAACCCTAATGGTGCATTAACAAAGTTGTCTTGCTGAGAATTTCCTTATTTTTTGTGAAAATATCACCATAGCTGTAGTTATTTGGGTCCTGCACTCCCATCTATCCATAAGTGTAGAGCAATTATAATTAACCGTCATTTCCTTGTTGGAGTGCAGGGCCCTTTGGGCCCTGTGCTGCCATCTTTCCATAATGCTATCCATCCCTCATTTATGAGTGGGAGCACAGAGCACTCCTGGCCCTCACTCCAGCAGTCCAGAATGTTATCCATATGTGCATGTGGGAGCACAGGGCTTTCCATCGGCTGTGCTCCCATGCATGCATATTGTAATTGTCCTGCATTTGCATGTGAGAGTGCAGGGCCATTAACAAAGTTTTGTGCAGAGAACTTTGTTATTTTTTTTGTGAAATTATCACCATAAACGTAGTTGTTTATGGGAGCACAGGACAAGTGCCCTGAGCTCGTACCTATCCATAAGTGTAGAGAGTTTATAATTAACCCTCATCTCCCTGTGGGAGCGCAGGGCCCTTTGGGCCCTGCACTGCCAACCGTCCATAATGCTATCCCTTGGGCCCTGCACTGCCAACAGTCCATAATGCTATACATCCCTCATTTATGTGTTGGAGTGCAGAGCCCTCTGGGCCCTGTGCTCCAATCTGTCCAAAATGATATCCAATGTGCAAGTGGGAGCAAAGGGCAATCTGATCCCTATGCTCCCATGCATGCATATTGTAATTGTCCCTCATTTGCATGTGGGAGTTCAGGGCCATCTAGGCCCTGCACTACCATCTACTCATAAGTGTAGAGACATTGTAATTAATCCTCATTTCCCTGTGGGCCCTGCACTGCCATCAGTCCATAATGACACAGCATCACAGTCACCTTAGCCCCATTAACAAAAATCTTCCCTGCAGCTGTGAACAAGGCCTGGAAACATGCATAATAGCTCGCTGTGTGTCACAGTGAGTCTGTATCTCAAAGAGTTTTCAAGATATAGCTGCCAAATAGTACCCTGACCATTACAATGTTATCCTATGGGAAATTAGTACACTTCAAATTGTACGGAGCAGATGAAAATGTTCTCACCAAACTAGCAAAAGGCACATCTGTGGGGCAAGCCCTTTGTACCCTGAAAATTTCAGTCCACAAGTACAAACCATTTGTTTGCAATGAAGTGGCAAAGAAACTGACGTATCTGGAAAAGTAGTGCCGCAAATGGCAGCAATACCCTAGTTGTTTCATGAAACAGTGCCGCAATTTGCAACATAACTTCCATTGTTTCATGAAATAGTGCCACAATTTGTGAAAATTTCACAAAAGGACTTTCACAAATTGCAGCAGTAATGCCGCAATTTGCAAAAGCAAAAATGGGCTGATTAAAATAAACATTTCAGGGCACATTTTGGCCAAACTAAGCCCAGAATCTGGTTCCTTGGTCCCCGATTAGATAAACACAAGTGTTGGTGTTTACCAAGGGGCAGTATTTTTTAATTTTTTTAAAGTTTTTACACATTGCCAACTGAAAACAAGGTGAGGGAAGCATGAAAGGGCATTTCCCATTTGCGAAAGAGAATGGCACTTTCACAAAAGTAAAGCATACTTTTGCATGGGACATCTAATTTTTTTCTTTGGAAATAATGTGAAACTTTGAAATTTAATAACTTTTGAATGGTTTTATATTTTTTCACCAAACCTTCAAAAGGCACATCTGCAACCCAAGTCTGACACAACTTACACATTTCAGACCAAACCCCCAAGCTACTTTTGATAAACGGTGTGAGAAAGAATTTGACAAAAAAATGGTAATTTTCAAATTTTGTTTACATTTGACATTATGTATCTCCGCACTTGTACATCCAACTGGAAATAAACTTGCCAAATCCAGAGAAATTTGGTCCCTAATGGTGCATACAAAATTTCATGCAATTCAGTCAAACAGTTACAAAGTAATTAAAGTGCAAAACTGTGGGTTTAACAAACTGTTGAACCCTAATATAGGCACACTACCATGCCGCTAAAATACATACATATATATATATGTATGTATATATATAGATAGATATATAGATATATACTATAGGGGCGTGATCGTGCCCCTATAGTTAGGTTGAGTAAGCAGTTTAATGTTAAACACCAAATTCTGCACATTAATAGCTTTGCAACCGTTCAAAGGATTTGTACAAAATTTGGAATGCGCAGTCTTGGATGGTAAATCTTTTGATAGGCCAGGTTGTGTTTTGATCAGATTTACAGTTTTCATACAGTGAAGTGCCACAAAACACATTTTTCACTTTTTTTTCTGCCCATTTTTGCAGATTTTTGCCCGTCGTACTGCAGCCACACTGTTTGGAATTTTGGTCTGCAATTTGCAGGGTAGAAAGAGGTTTTCCCAAAGAACAATCCTTCATTGGTTTGATGAAAAATATTAATCTATTCCAAAGTTATTTAATTTAGAATTTTCAAGATTGGAACATGCTCAGTTCAGTCTTTGGAATATATGTATGTTTTGTGAAACACTGTCAGAAGATAAGGACTGCTAGGCATGTCCAGTCTGCCAGTAGGCCCTATACATTGTATGTGGCCACTGACCCTATGTGATCAATGACATTTCATCACTCGCTCCCCTGTCAAGCTTCCCTTGTGCCTGTCCCAGGCATGCTTAAACCTCTCTACTGTGCTTGCCCCCACTGCCTACTGTGGCAGACTATTCCAAGCATCAACTACCCTTTCTGTGTAGAAAAACTTCATCACATTACCTCTTAATCTTCCCCCTTCCAATTTCATATTGTGCCCCTTGTCCTAGTACTTTTTCTACATTGGAAAAGGTCCCCCACCTGCACCTTGTTTATGCCCTTGAGGTACTTGAAAGTTTCAATCATGTCCCTCTGCTGTCTCCTCTCCTTCAGTGAGTACATATTAAGTTCCCTTAGTCTGTCCTCATATGTTTTGTGGTGCAAGCCCTGCACCATCTGTGTTGCCCTTTTCTGGATAGCCTCCATCTTATCTATGTCCTTGCACAGGTGTGGCCTTCAGAACTGCACGCAGTACTCCAGGTGAGGCCTTACCAATGTTTTATACAATGGCATAACCACCTCCTACCTCCTGCTAGTGATTCCCCTGCCTATGCACCCCAGCAGGACACTGGCCCTCCCTGTGGCCTTTGTGCACTGCTTTGATACCTTAAGGTCATCAGAGATGATAAAGAGGATTTGTCTTGTGACCAAGGATTTTGTCACCTCGTGAACGGGGAATTATAAAATCCCCGTTCATGAGGAAAAATTCCCCTCTCACAAGCTGCCTTCTTGTTTTCATTTTTCCCCACAAATAAAATGTAACTTGTCCCACGGATGTGTTGTGAGGTGATTGAAGTATTGGTTTTGTTAAGGACTACACCCTGTATAAATCAATGGCTTTTGTTTACTTCAGTTTTGTGAAAAAATGCCATTTTTGATTTTAAAAATCATTGTTCTTCCCTCACTTCCGATCCTTGTTCGCGAGGTGACAAAATCCTTGTTCGTGAGTCGATCCTTGTTCACGAGCTGTCAAAATCCTTGATCATAAATTCCGGACCAGATAGCCCTATCTCACGAACAAGGACTGGCTCACAAACAGGATTTTGTCAGTTCATGAAAGGGATTGGCTCACAAAGGGGACTGTTTTTTAATCCTCTTTGCTGCCAGTCAAAACCCCTTCGTAGCTGTCAAAACTTTTCGCATCCAGTCCCTTTTCTTGAGTTAAACAAAATCCTTGTTCGTGAGATCAGGACCAAATGGCTATAATCTCACAAACAAGGAATTCTCACAAATGGGGATTTTGACGGCTCGCGAATGGGGATTCACCTTGTGAACGAGGATTTTGACACCTCACTAACATGGAATTTAAAAACTTTCTTAGTTTACCGCTAATAAATGGTTTGGTCTTTTGGCTTGAAATTTGCAGGGTACAAGGAGGATGTCCCACAGCTATGAATTATGCTGCTTAGGTGCAAACATTTTCATTGGTTCCATAGCTATGCCATTACAAAGTTGAGATATTTTTCATGGGATAACATTGTGGTGCCCGCAGGGCCTTTCAGTGCCCGTATCTAGGAAACTGTTCAAGATACAGATTTTTTGCTCCAGGAGCTTAGCATGCATGGAGGTTTCGAACTCATGATTACAACTGCAGTGTAATTGTTTTCATAGCTGCTACAGTTACTGAGATCTTAGCAAGATAGTGTTACAAGGGTTCCTTTTCAGCCCTATAGGGCTACTGTATGGCTCCATAGTTACGTGTAAGTGGGAGAGCAAGGCCCAGAGGGCTTGTGCTCCCACATATGCATATCATTATGCAAATATGGTCAACTTGAAGGAAGCGCGGGGCCCAGAGGACTTGCACTCTCACCAACACATACCGAGTATCAGTTACAGTACACTTTCTCAAAAAGTAAGAAAATTCATTGCAAAAAACTTTATTAATGTATCAGTTAGGGTTAAAGTGACAAAAGTAGGGAAATGAGGCAATAGGATTAAAACCCTAACACCCCCCCACAATGTACCACCCCACTCCATCCCTACCCACCACAGACTAACAGGTGACAGGGCGTGCCTTGGGGTCATCGGGCCTAACTCTCACCCCATTCTCCTATACTGTATCATGTGAACTTTGTTACCCATGGAATGGGGTGAGAGTTAGGGCTGATGACCCCAAGGCACATCCCATCACCTGTTGATCTGTGGTGGGTGGGGGTTGGGTGGTGTGGTAGGGTGTGTTAGGGTGTCAACCCTAATGCCTCATTTCCCTACTTTTGTTGCTTCAACCCTAACTGATGCATTAATGAAGTTTTTATAATGAATATCCGCTCCCCCAGGACACATCTGGAATCGAGCAGTAGCCTGCTTAGTATGCCTTCCTGGTTAAACGCTTAAATAAATATGTATATACTGTATATAATGTATACATACATACATTCTCCTTCACAGAGCTGGAATGCTAAAAGACATCCCACCTTTCAGCCTTCTGTCGCTTTGTCACTAACTCTCCCTTTAGAACCCACCACTGCTCTCTTCTCTCTTTCCTGGATTCCTCCCTCCTTTCTCATTGATGCCTCATCCATTCAGTTCTCTTTTATCTCCAAGTACTGGTTCAACCTTCTTCCCTCCTACCTATCTTCCCACCTCACTGCCACTCCCTCCTCTACATATTCCGTCCATTCCAGAGGCACTCACTCCTTCTCCTTCTCCCTTCCCATACCATCCTCAAATGTGGTCAAATCTGCCCACAGCTTTTGGCTCCCCTCTCTCTGGAACTCTGAAATGCCTCTTCTGCAAAATTCTCCTTCCCACACTGCTGTCAAATCTCTACTGCGCCAGCAGCCCACCTCCACCTGCTCCCATAACATAAATTAACTTACATGCTATATTTGCACTGTCTTACATGTATCTGTTCTCACTGTCGTCTCACTTGTACCCTTGCCCTACATAATTTGTCAATATTGTGTAAATATATCTTGTAATATTTAGTCCCATGTCTTGACATTCCTGATTATCACGCCTATTGTTTTTCTGTAACTTGTTTTATTTCATTGTACTGCACTTGCTCTCAGCACTTTGTATTCTACTGTTGTTCCCTCCCCCCCGGTTCGTACACGGAAATGGGCCTTGGTTCAGTGTGCCTTTCCCGGTTACCGAATATTTTAAATAAATAAAAATTAAAAAATAACATATAAACTTAATGTGTCAAATGGCGCATTCAGCATTGTGATTTTCTAGAGTTGTAATTTTAGCCCTCCTATTTGGTACAGAAGCTTCTGGACACCCTCCTGTGTTTGTTGGTCCTCTAATTTGCTAAGATGTTGTTCTATGTCCAGCTGCTTAGCTATCCTTTGCTTTTTTTGATGCTTGAGATAGGAGATGATCTTATCTTTTTATAATCTCTTACTACTGGTTTTATGGCACACCAAAGTGTGGTGGGGCAGATCTTCTCCTATCTTTTAAGTTGGAAATATTTGTCTAATGTTTCCATTACCATTAGGTGCCTCTCTACTTAGGATGCCCATGTTTAATTTGAGAACAACAGGAGAATTATCAGATAGGTCAACAGTATGTGTCCTGATATCTATGAACTTATGTAGGTGCTGGATGAGCATGTTCCATATATCCATTCTGCTATAGGATTGGTGGGGATGGGAGACAGATGAGAAATCCCTCTTTTGAGGCTTGAACCAATGCCAAGCATCTTGCATCCCAGACTCTTTAGTGAGTGCCAATACTGCTTTTGCAGCTAGAGGGTACTGTGCACCTGACCTCTGCTTCTTAGAAGACTCTAGATAAAGGTCTAAAGGTGTTTATACTACCTACCTGTTTGCATTTCTGTAGCGGTGCTGACTGTGCTTTTCATACTGCTACACAGCTGCTTCATGTTTACACCTAAGCCCCCTGCATCAGTGCATGGGAATTTCTGGCTTTTCAGGCATTTCTATTGAATTTCCATCTTGTGTGTTGGGGGCACATAAGTGTGGCCAGCGACATCGCTTTCTATCAGAGCCCTCACCACCTTCTCAACCTCCCCCATCACTCCTGCTCACCTGTTAGTCCCAATGACACATTTGTATGCCGCAAACAGCATGGTGAGATCAGAGTCCACAATTAACAGGTGAGAGGCAGATGAGCAGGGAAGGACATTGGCATGGGGGAGCTTTCAACATGTTTAATCACAAATATGGTTATACAGTAGAGAGGTGATGCATTTCATCATATTTTGTTTCATCTTCGGTGTTTGGCACTGTCAGCTGTAGGAAATGGGGCAGGTCATTGTGGAGCTGTGTATGGTGGGGCTGCACCATTATAGTTGGAGCAGCATGTTCATATGCCAGCAAAAACTGCCTACAACAGTACACCATCCCACAAAAACAGGGATTGCCCTGTGCCACATCGGAACTGTCTGCAGCACTTCCATTGCTGTTCACACTGCCTGACTTGCATCGATACAACTCATCTACACCTCTCACAATGGTGCAGGTCAGGTAGTGTAAACGAGGCTACAGATTCATTTGTAATCCCCTTCCACAATATAAAGGTTATGGGCTTTGTCAGCAATTAATTTAAAGACCTCCTGAAACATAATATGGGAGGGGGTAGTTGGGGTATATTGGTTGAGAATAATTAACGGGGTATTTAAATAGGAGCTATTGACTACTACCAACCTGCCCTGCATATCTTTTTTTATTTTTTTTTATTTTTCTGTTCTTTTTTTTTTTTTACCGCTGGCCACCTAGCCCTCAGCTCAATCTTACACATCACTACCTCGCTCTTAAGCCTTACCCCAAACTGATAGCCGGGCACACACCCAGCCCTCCCTCTGGAGAAGAGCAGCCCTAGGGGTGCTCAGTCCTTCTCCCCCCGGCCAGCCCTCCAGTTCCCTGAGTCCATTCACAAACCTGGGCTGCCGGTGTTGCAAGTGGAAATCCAACCACTGCACCAGCGGGCTGGCTCTGCCCTCCATATCTGTCCAGTGCTCATCTACCATGTATCTGGAGCCTACTGACCAGTACTGCCACCCCATTTATTTTAGCCATGGTGTGGGAAGAGGCATATACATCCCCCACCCATTGTCTCAGTAGTTTTAAATGCTCTGACATACACAGATGGGATTCCTGAAAGAGAGCTACTTCGGTGCCTAGTCGTCTAAGCTGGGTGAGCAATTCTGAGCATTTAATTGGGCTGTTAATTCCTTTCACATTAAAACATGGTAAGTGTCAAAGTTGTTGTGAATGTCATGAGGTTATAAAAGAGGAGTTTTCAGGCTGACCTGGTACCACAGTGAAAAGGGCCTGGGGTGATGCTGAATTACCTATATAAACCTAGACTGATTAAACAGAGGAGGAGATAATAAGCATACTATGAGTTGCCATTGTAACCATGAAATAAACCAAAATTTGCATCCTAAACAATACTGAACTAGGAAAGTTAACATGACAGCCAGAGGCAGAAACAAAAACCAGTTGTGCTTCCACAGAACATTTGTTGAAGCAGAATTCCTGTACCCCTGAAACTATGAAGGTGACTTTGTAACCTGTACTGGGGGCGCGTTCCTCACATAGGTGACTCCCTGGCCTCCAACATTTACTGCTAGGAAGTGACAAGTGAAATCAAGGTGGGTTGCATGCTTCTGGTAGGTATGGGAGAAAAGCTCAGGGTTCCTGTTTTTTGAAGAGTATTAGGAAGGGTCCTACCCCAAACTTTCTGGTAATTAGGCTGATGTAGGGTGTCCAGGAGAGGTACTAATCTGCCTAAGGAAGGCTCAACTGACCGTACATTTGTTGGGAGAGAGGGGGGGCAGCTTGTCACTAAAGTAACATCCCCACAGTTGGGAGGATAGAAGACATGGGCTAGCATTACCAAACAGAGGGATTATTCATGGAAGTGCCCGTGGAGCTGACCGCCCACTAGTGCCACAGCCACCATAACCACTGGGAAGATCATTTTGAAAGTCTTGCCGACAGTCTTAAGCATGGTTTGAAAAATGGTATCTTTCTCACATGATTCTACTTACTTACCAGTGTGGTCACTCAACATACAAACACAGAAACATAGACAAATGATGGCAGAAAAATGACCAAAGATCCCTCTAGTCTCACATACTGTGCTTTACTGGAACATGTGCTCTCAAATGGCAATGCACTTTGGGATACAAGGGTATCCACAACAAAATACAGTTTGCAGGCTAGCATCGAATAAAACACACTCTGTAACACAAAGTGGATGCAATGTTAACCTGTTAAAACATGGTTTACTAACAGAATAGTAAGCTTAATGCATATTTTTAAAACCATGCTTGTAGGGTGTACACAGCCTTAGTGGCCTTGAGAAGTAGAATGATCTTTAAAATGGTTAAAACTTACTGGTTTAGTGCATCCACACCGGGGTCCATGCTGAGCTGTAGCTGTATTTGAATATGGCTCTAACGTAGTCACACTCCCAGAGTCCAGCAGTATTGTGGTCCGTGTTCAGCACCCTGTTAACTTTGTGCTTCCCATGATGCATTGTATTTCTGAACTCTGCGCAGTTTCAATGTACCCAGATGAGTGAGTGAACCATATTTGGGATTAAAACCAGGTTTAAACCAGCATCAGAGTCTGTATGGCTGGCGAGTGTCAGCTTCACAAAATTGAAGAGAGTTCCGCTGGAAGATCATCACCAGGCTTTTTATGTCCCAACCATTACCACACACTTTGGGACAATGTTCATGGATAGATGCTGGCAGAATTATGGAGCAGTAGGTAAGCATTACCATATACTTTGGTCTTGCCAGCAATTGGTGAGATTCTGGACTCAAATCAGAAAGGAGCTCTCCACAGTCTGGGGGATGGAGATGCCTGAGACCTTTTACCATTATCTACTGGGAATTAGAGTACCAGGAATCCCAACACAGAAAGGGAGGGAAGTTTTCCAGTGCATGGTTTTGACAGCACTTAAAACTCTGATGGCCCACTGGTTCAAACCAGTGAATCCTGGGATGGCTGAATGGCAGGAAAGGGTATAGCAGATTTCCGTATGGAGCACCTAACGGCAAGAATTCGCCTAACGGAAGAAAAGTTTATTGAGGCTTGGAGGGCCTGGATGCTATACACATAGGCAAGGCAAGGCAAATTATATTTAAAAAGACACCCAAACCCAGAGGCTCTGGGCGCCGTACATAAAACCAACCATCAAGATATCAATGAATAACATACTCCTAAAATTAAAATATAATTACATAGAAGCAAATAGTTAAACACAGAAATAATGTAATAGGTCAATTTATAAACAATATTTACAATACTGGGTTTGGGAAAGCCTGTTCAAACAGCAAGACCTTGAGGCGCACCTTAAAAACCTCCACCGAAGGGGCATCCCTTATTGATGGAGGAAGCGAATTCCACAGGACAGGACCGGCAATGCTGAAATACCTAGCTGCCTAACTGCCTGCCCATGGAGGGTTTGGCCTGAAGACATCACGTCCGAGGGGGAAGGGATAAACTTATTTTAACATGCTTGTAAAGCTGGAATCTTTTTTTCTTTTGGGGGGTCCTGAGTGAGGCACACATACACACACACATAGACACACACACCTATTTGTTTCTTGTTAATAGTTATATTGTTATAGTTTCAATTTTAAGGTTTTTGCTCTTGGTCATCATTTTACATGTATTCAGCTATTTATTTTTGTCAGTCTTCCTACTTTGGTCTGCAGCCATGATTTAAATCGAATATTCAGTACTGTAAACTGCATTAAAGGTGCATTTTGTTTATCTTGTGAGATGCACTGGTCAAAGGGTGAGAGTACCTGGAAAATCCTACATTTATGGTCTTTGATGACTCAATATGGGCTTCAATAAATGGTAATAATCTAACCAAGTAGGCTGGAATTTCAGACATTATGATGTAATATTGTACTACCAATTGTATCTTATGTATCTGTCCCACAGTATACGATGTGTAACCACCTCTTGTTGGACAGGTGGAGAAATGTTGCAGATCTTATGGCTGTAATGAGTATGGAACTTAATGAAGCTGAGTTAAAAAAACAACAACATCAGAGAAAGATCTGAGCATGGTTTTCAAACATTTTAGTTATTTATTTAGCTTTTGTTTACCAGGTAAGCACGCTAGACAGTCAAGTGCCTATTTTCAGGTGCGACCCGGGAGAATTACAAAGGTACTGGCAATAATAATTCAGAGACAGGGTAGTAGCAATCAACAAGGTACAGTCAGGTAAAGTCAGAGAACTCAGGCAATATACAGATACAGAGACAAGGTAGCAGCAATCAACAAGTTACAGACAGGTATGGGCAGACAGCTACAGCCAGGTACCGACAGAGAACGAATATTATACAAATCCAGTGTTAAGGTGTGGCAATCTCAGGAGGCAGTCAAGGAAGCAAACCAAAGAATCAGCAGGGTATTTTTGAGGAGAGCACTAAAGGTGCACACACTCAGTCACAGATGGGCACTTGGCGCATCGTGGAGGGTGGGACAGCTAAGAGCAAAGGCAGGCAGAAGCTTGTTTTAGGTAGCCCCAGAGGGAGGACCTGAAGCAGCTGTGGGAGGGAGCAGCTCTTACATGAGCAGGGAGAAGGTTCCAGACTCGGGGGGCAAGGGCTGCAAAGACACGATCCCCTGCAAGGGAGAGGGTTGTTGGGATCATGAGAGCCTGGGAGTCACTAGACCTCAGCCGATAGCCAGAGGGGGCGGACTGGAACAGTTCAGCAAGTGCTAGAGAAGTTGATGATCGGATGATGCTTACATGACTTTAAAATGTTTTAAAATGCCTCCAGTGTGGATGTGAACCATGTTATTGGTGTTTAAAATGGCTTAATAGACTTAAACCATTTTAAAAACATCAGTGTGTACAGGGCCTATTTATTTACTGTAGCTAGTTATTTTTTATTTAACAGGGAAGGAAGTTAGGTGGAAGCTGCCTTTTTGTAAACACAACCTGAGAGGTAACAATACAAAATGAATCTCGGCTGGAGTCGTACTATCAGCATACATCCCCCTCCTTTTCATTTCACCCTCCCAATCCCCTCCCCGGAACCTATGTTATCACAGTAGACACACTAAGTATGTCACTGGAGCCCTCTAGGTGTAGACCACCTGGTTTTAATAATTTCCCTGATACCCCCCAAGGAAACTCTCCACAGTAATCTACTCCTCTTTCCACAATTACCATTTATTAAAGGTATTTTCTGATGTGCTCTCGATTTTATATATATATATATATATATATATATGTATTAGGTTCACAACCTACCCGGTTAGAATAGCACATCCTGAACAATGCCATCTAAACAGTGCTGGCAGGACTGCATAATGCCTGAAGATTGACAGGGGTAGAATAGTGTATAGCAACTATTGCTTCCCCTGTCGCTATTCAGGGACTGTTGAGGGTGGAGAAGTACAAGAAAAGTGCAGAAGCTGACTGAGCTGCTCCTGTGGCAGAGAGGGTTATGGCAGCAACAGCTTGGCCAGCATAGAGTGGGACACCTGGGCTCTGTTCCTGGTCTCCAGACACAGCAGTTTCACATTTTCCCCCACCTGAAGTGTGCTGTTTTTTTTTTAAAACAGCCAACAACTGAAATTCCATGGCCCCTGACTTTCTCCTTTTCCCCGAGATCCGCTCCCTTTGGA